>CM066618.1:3890000-5325000 GCA_033884665.1 Argynnis bischoffii washingtonia | reverse complement strand
GGAAACCGAGTGAAGCGGGTTCAAATCCCGGGTCTCGCACCTCTGATATTTTCATGTGCGAATCATTTCTAACATGATTACCACTTGCCTTACGGTGAAGGAAAACATTTCGAGGAAACCTGCAATTCTGAGAAAACCTAGTAAGTTTTCGAAAGACATGTGAAGTCCGCCATTCCGCACTTGGCCAGCGTGGTGGACTATGGCCTGATTTCCCTCGTATTGAAGGGAGGCCCGTGCCCAGCAGTGGGACTTTAAAAAGGGCTGAATACAATAGGTATATTAAATATCGCTATTATTGCTCTTAATCTAAAGAAAACATTATTGAAATTTCTCAATTGAACTAGACTACGACTACCCGCGTGTGCCTGTTTAGAGAGAGTAACGACTTTGACATTTTAAATAAAACTATATTTTCGAATTTTTTCGCAGATTTATTTAAATTTTTGGTTTCCGACGTTACGAATGCTTTACAGCAATCATGGTCACGGGAGAGACTAAGGTTTTAGACTTCTCAACTACATATATGACCTTTGAGACGACTAAAACGGATTTTTTGACGTTTTAAAAAAGATAGATTTATATAAAATATCAAATATTCGTGTAAATCTAAGAAAGGATTATAATGAATTCGACTTTCCGAAGGTATCAAAGACATTATACTGCGTGTTACAGTGACTATCCGATAGGGCTATTTCTAGCTCCGTTATTGATGGTCACTGACTTTGAATATCCATTATATTGATTTTGTTAATCATAGTCATTCTGATATTTATAAACTATCCTACGGCGGGCTGGTACATATTGTGTGTTACTGCCTCGGTGGTGTAGTGGCTAGCATGTACGGCTGCACATCCTGAGGTCCTGGGTTCGAGTCCCGGGTCGGACCAAGTTTAGTTATTGAGTCTTTCTGTTTAGTAAGCCTCAGTAACAGCCCGGAGTTGGGAAGTTGGCGGTGTTTCACGTGCCCCGGAGAGCACGTAAAGCCGTCGGTCTTGCGCCTTAACTCTCACCGGTCGTGTCGAGTAGTCGTCCCACCAGAGTATGAGAGTGACAGGAATAGAGAGTGCACTTGTGTCTGCGCGTAAACTTGTGCATTATAATATCTCCTGCGCAGTTGGCTAGTCTCAGTGAGATTGGCCGCCGTGGCCGGAATCGGTCAGGAGGACATTATTGTGTGTTACACACCATAATTTGGTTTTCACTGGATGTTATACGCAGTACTATTAAGTTTAATTAAAGAAATAAATTTTCTTAGCCACCAACACTGGTGCCATACAAATGGCCATTCAATATAAACAAGACTATTATTAAAGAGGTATATAGCTTTGAATTAAATCGATCAAAATATTATAATCTGTTTACTTATTGCTATAGTCCTACTTGAGTGTGTATTGGCGTCAATCGTGCGAAAGCCGGTGACTTAGCACGTCGCATTAGTGCAATAAATCTGAATAAATCGTCGACTCTAGGCCAGAACAATGCTTGGCTTCTAATAGACATTAATATGGCATTAGCTGTAAGGGCGGCACACGCCAGTGACGCCTTGTTTGCTAAACTGCCCTAATCCGCTACTTGTAGTGTGGAAGCCATGCTGCCTATGAAATACAGGATGTTGGAAATAAATACTGTAAAGTAGTTCCATGTCGAAACAAATCTATTTGTGAAAACAATCTTTTTATGATTTATTGTTTTTTTTTTAAATGAAAATTACATTCTATTCCAATATCTTTTTCGATAGTTTCAATATTCAAAACAGCATCGATATTTTATATAATTATTAATTATATTATATTACTAGCAGTACCTTGCAGCTTGGATCGCGTTCAGTTGCTGGTTTAACGCATGTTTAGTATAGGTATGAGACGTGGCCTCTGGAAGAGCGGGTGGTATTTTTATGGTAGGAACTATGATAGGGAGTCTAAATATACATATAAATTTTTTTAGGAGATGAAGGAGTCAAGTTATAGAGACTTAAAGTTACAAAATTATCATTTTCTTTTAATACTTAAATAAGTCATTATTAAAGATAAACATACTTTTAAAGAATAGTAAACATCCTTTTTTGATTTTTCAATAATTTCATTTAAAATGTAATATTAAAATAAAATATATTAATATGTTTTATTATAAATATAATAATCTTACATTTTGTCAAAACTGCCATTTTTTTTAAGTATTGTTGTCATGATATTTCAGATTATCACTTACTAGCGACTCACCCTCGCTTCGCTTCGGGTTCGTCCCTAGACAAAAACAAATCTATCCCACGGGACCCGTTCACTTTACCGGGATGATATATAGCCTATAACCTTCCTTAGTTAACGGGCTATCAAATGTAAAAAGAGTTTTTCAAATCGAATCAGTAGTTCCTGAGATTACCGCGTTCAACCAAACAAACAAACAAACAAATAAATTCTTCAGCTTTATAATATTAGTATAGATTATAGTATAGATATAAAGTATTATTTCACAAAAGTCATTATCTAGGTTTGGCAGAACAAAACAAGACAGCTAATTACGGTCACTTTATCCAAAGGTCACGCACATAAAGCTTGCGTACCCTACTTAGTTGCAGAATGCCCGCTTTGACTTCTGAGAGGAAATCCTTTTCCCACGAGCTTTATTCAAACATATGTAAAGCGTATGATGGATGACGCCGACGCCTTTAAACGGGGGATGGCCGTTTAAATCACAATCATGTGGTCCCTAAATTTTTTCGCCGGTCATAGGCGCACGTCGAAATTTATAATGTAATGGATACTAGAGTTCATTTAGTGAAAGAGTTGGAATTGGCACACGTCGAAATGATTGCGCATTTAATTTTTAAAGGGAGTGTTAAATTTCAAACTTGACTGGGAATTTTTACACTATAATAAAACCATATTTTTATAATAATATACCTATGAATCAATATTTTAATACATACTTATTAAATATAACCTACTTATATAGGACTTTTAAAGAAAAAATCGAGCCAACACTGAGTGAGATCGTACGGAGGCTCCGAAGTTTTCCCATTACGCAACTCGCAGACATTAGCGGGACGCTTAGGTTCATTAAAATTTGTCAGCTTGTCGTATACGAGCAACTTCCAAATGGATGTAGAAACTCGTTTAAGTGAAACTCGGCTGACGTAAAAAGTTCCTTGGATTTCGACTTGCCAGTTTTTTCGACACCATCAATTTCTCAGCCCGTCAAGAAGATTTTTCGCACTCGTAATGCGGAAAAAGAGTAATTTAAGTTTCCCAGGAGAGTCGTTGCGTGGGAATTATGATCTTTGTTTGAAAGTTTGATTGATTTATGAAATTTTCGCTGTCTAGCGAAGCGATTAAGGGATCAAAGTTCCATAAGACAAAGGTTTAGCTATTTATATAACGCTATTCTAATTATTCTTTTTAATGTGATAAGTAATTAATTAGAGAGTGATGGATAGGCATGAACATTTATAAAAATATATTTAAGTACATTTTTATTTAATCAATCACATCAAATGTTTCAATGAAATTAAATTTTGTTTGCGTTTTGTTTTAGATTGACATTATTATAAAAATGATGTTATTTCAATATTGGACAGATTCACTATAGATGAAAAATGGAAAGATTTTACTGCATATTATGAGTATATCCCCTATTTATATCACTTTGCATAATGTGCTGTAGTTTGTAAATTGTAAAATTGTTTCCCACTTTTTTATGTTTTTTAAAACAATTTATGGTAAAAGTTTGTGGTAAAGTGTTTGTGGTTTTATAGAGATTCTTACCATTTTCAGTTTTCACTTACTAGTTACAAGCACGATCCAGGAGAGCAAGAACTATCACATATGCCACAAATATAGCTGGTTGTCGTTATTTATTAAATATCAATAACTCTCATTCATGTTATCATATAAAACAGAGTTTTTTCTTAAATTACTTATGAATAAGTAAGTAAAACAAAAATCGATATAAAATCCCTACACTTTCACCCTAAGTGGGGCTGTTAAACGGTTGCAATCAGATTCTCGGCCACCCCTGGACCAGCGCGTTATTGTTCCGTTTTATGATCAAGGGGGTTAAATGAGCCTGGAACATTGGGGGTGTCATAGAGCCCAATAGTTTAGCTTTAAATAACAGATGTAATTGTGTTTGGATGATTAACACGAAAGTTAGTTGGTTAAAGATTTTTTTTTAATCACAAGTAGACTGATTAAGCTATTTGGATAACAATGTTACTGCCATGTAATGATTTAAAAAAATATTAGATCTCCACTAAAATTATATTATTCCAATTAATCTACATATATTTTAATACACTTATACTAGCTTGATACATTTTCAAGTTCTTATTTGGGGGTGCTGTAAATAAATATAAATATGTTGGGACATCACACAGCATCATCTAGGTGAGCTACAAAACTTGTGTTATAGATACCAAATAGTTCATACACTACACATATATGACTTTTAATACGTACATATTATATCAACACCTATGACTGGAATTCAAACATTCGTTCTCATCATACAAATGGATATCCCTAGCGGGACTTGAACCCGCGACCGATGACATAGCAAGTAGGGTACACTACAAACTGAGCCATGCGTGTCATCAATAATTAATATAATGAAATTTTAAATGCAATGTGTAGGTGTCCATTTTTCGATAGGTATGCAAATGAAAGGGACCGCACACTATAAATAGGCAAAGACGTTTCATTACGTTTTTTTTCTGTTTGTCAACCGATTTTTTTTTGTAATGTCTTCTACCTTATTATCGCGTCAATTGTAATTGTATAATACCTAAATTTTCTTCCCATGATTAAATGTACTAAAATTATTTATCAGTTTATTAACTGGCAGCGCCACAATACATTGTACATTGAAATTTAATCTAAAAACGTCGTTCAACTAAATGAGTAATTATTCTACAGCAATAAAACTTTTTTTACATATATATTTCTGCTATTTTAAAAGAAAAAATATTAAATTTTATATTTAAGCAGTTATAATTTATATTGGAGTCAATTAAATATTAGTGGCTTTTTGTTGCCACGGGAGCTATCAAGGGTGGTAATGTAACCAGAGATGGAATCGCAGCAGTAAATCAGATTTATTTGAGGGGTGTATTATCTATAGACTGATCTGTATACCTATACGTTGTAATCTAGTTCGTTGGTTAAAACAATGATTTAGGTGAAAAATTATAAAATTTATTACCTACCTTAAGGATTAATTGAAACGGTTATGTAATTAAACGACGTAAACAAGTACATATACAGAAAAATATACTTTATTAATAAAAAAAGTATAATTTATAGTAGGTAGTGTCGTAATAGTTGTCCTAAATTATTATTAAACATATAATACGTTGTATATATTGGTGTAATCGCCTCTTAAAAACCTTAATTAAGATACTCCATTCGATAGGTTTTGAAGAAAAACATTTTTTCAAGAGATTAGCGTCGGAAATCCACAATTTAATATCTATACCTATAGCCTATAACACTCGCGTTATTAAGATGCATCTAATAACTTTTGAATCACTAAAATTGTTTATGCTGTTTAGTAAAACGAGGGTATACATAGATATACCTATCTATAGATACGACTTATAAGTCGAACACATAATTCTCTCTTGGGCTTCGCCGTGGTCGGGTAAAAAGGAATTAAATTACAAAATTGAGATGTATTATTAATTTACATTATCTTCATACATATATTAATTATAAATTTATTACCATTTAACGTAAAGTATCTAAGATATGTAATAAAACCAGTAATAAAACATTAATTAACGAAATGAGGGGACCCAAACAACAAACCGGCTAGAAAGTGAGTCTCGGTCGTGTTTGTTTCTAATTAACAAGCTATTAATCTAGCTTAATTGTAACTAAGGTACAGTACTGTTTTATTAGAATAGAAATAAGATATTTAGAAACGTTAAACAATTGCGTAATTTTATTGTATTGTAGTCATATAAATCGTAACGTGTCCGAAAAGTGTACAAATAGGTACTTAGATAGATTGGCTAATTAAACCGAGATACCGTTATCTACATTATTATAAAGACGGGCTACATGTCACGTTTAAATTACAATATACAATTAGGTAAAAAAAAACAAAATTCACTAATAAAAAGTTTATTTACTAGATTCCTGCCAATGTTTCAATTCAGATTTTACAAAATTCTTAATCCAAAAAAATTATCATCCCCTATCTCGCGGAATCTTCTGATTTTCTTAAGTATCCTCTCCCCATCATTTTCGAATGATTTTGCTAGCGATAGTTATGCTCAAATGCAGTAATTCTTTTTTTTCCACAATAAAAATCACCGTGCTAGTAGCTTGACTCATGTTAAAACCTAAAATCCATTCAGCCATTTAGGAGTTTAGCTGGTGCAGATTGATAAAAAAGATATTTTAGCGGTTTTTAGGCTGAACTAACAAGCAAATAGTTTTAAGAATCTACTTGATTTTTATAATTGAGAGATTTAAAACATAATAAAACAAGAGGGAATGTTATAAAAATAGCTTTATTATTTTTATTACTAAAACTATCAAAATAGTAAGAGTAAAATTATATGACCTTTATCTAGTTGTGGGGCTAACCGCAGTTGTGTAGGATGATGATAGACAAAGCGCACGCGCCGCGCCTCGGGCGCATCAAACGCGCTAATTCACACTTCCTGACTCACGGGTGTTAAATGTCAAGGGAGAAATATTAACTGAATTCAAATACATGATACAAAGTTGTGTTTTGTGATAACTAAAATAAACAATTTCTGTATTAAAATAAACTCTTTAAAGTTTTTATATAAAAACTTTTGTTATATTTCTAAATTTAATTTGATTTGAAAAGATAGTAGTTTTATTAATGTTGGTTTATATAAATTACTATCTATTACTTTAATTTGAAATCTAAGCGATGAACAAATGAGATACATCCTTAAAATATATGGAATTTCAGTAATAAATAATGTATGTATTAATGTTATTACTTATGTATTAATATGTTCTATACAATAGTACATAAAAAATATAACCAAAAACAAATAAACATTGAATTCTAAACGAAATAAGTCGACAGTATATTGAAAATGTTAGAGACGTCTAACGCAGATGTTACGTACAAAGCTCTACAATGGCCATTACTGGGACGACAGTGTTAACACACATTACAGAAGGTACTACTTTATCTGCGGTTTGCTTGGGATTAGGGTAACTCACCCTGAGTTACTCTCACATTTGTTATGCATGTACACGCGGATGTTTGCACGATATATTGCGCAATTAAAGCTTTATTAAACGATCTGCCTTCTGTGGTATCTGCATTCTCTTTACTTTTTGGTGAAAATCATTATTTGATATTAAGCAAAGAATATGATTATAACGAACAGCTACTTGTTATATGTTTTTGAATAAATGATAAACAGAGGTATTTAATAATGTTATTAGGAGATCTTCTTGGTCTTCTTTAGTATTCTTTTAAAATAGTTATTATTATTATACTACATTAATACTACAACATTAATAATAGAGATAAAGTTTTAATTTGAAATTCTGCGATATATTGATAAAATTTTCACTAATGTAGTGAGAGCATAAAATAAAAGCACATATAAAGGCGTCCACACACTACGTCTGGCGGAAATGGCGTCTAACCGGATATTGTATCGCGCCTTCATCTCCGGCGAGCTTCCGCTTCCCGCCTCGTTCCTCGTGGTCGCCTAATTACTTGTTACATATAGATAGATACACAACATATTACGAGTACTGCCTGTCTATTATTACGCATCATGGATAAAATATTTTCCGAAAACTTTTCTATGCTAAATATCTTATGATTGATTGTATCCTTAAATGTAAAAAAGTCTAGCTTTCTTTTGATTATATACTTCATACTTTTTACGATGTTACCCTTCGAAAAATAAATAATAAGGAAATAACAGTAAATCAGATTTGTTTAAAACCATTTCTTTGCATGAAAACGTAGAAAATATTTTATGTATATACCTATAAGAACTAAGATGCCTTGAATCTTTATAACACAATACGGGGGCAACCAATAGAGATCACTTAATCCTCTCATTGAAAAAAATCGCTTAAACGCTTAATCCAAACGATCCTTGCGAACAAAAGGAACTGGAGTGACTACGTTAACGGACCTCTCTAGACGTGATGACTTCACGCGACTCTGCTTTATCGATGTCATCGGTAACTTTTTTACTAACTTTATACGTTAATATGCTTTCAAATTCTCATAGTATACACATTTTAAGCAATGTGGTTAAAATTATTATTATATAAAGTAGAAATTCATCATGAGTTTGTTATTTATGCTTACCGTTTTTTGTTGGACAATAAGTTCATAATACGCATTTTTATAATAATTATTTATCGTTAGTAATTTAGCAAAGGAGCATTCAATAGCTGCCATTCCTTTGGCATTATAAACTCTTAAACGTTTAATTCATGCGATCCTTACTAACAAAAGGAGCTCAAGTGACTGCAATAACGTAGCTCTCACGTCTCCGTGATGACTTCACACGGCTCTGCCTTATCGACGTCATCAGCAAACCTCCTATACGAAAACGAGCTTTGAACGCAACCATGAAAAGTTTTTTAACCCCTGACGCACAAAGATAGATGCATGTAGTTAAGCGAAATTGTTGATGTATGGTCCAGATGCGCATTTTTGAGGTGTACATAGCTGTTAGATGACTGTTGAAGGAATCCTAGGTATGATCTGTTCTATAACTGTATTTTCACTTATTCTTTATCTCAGTGTTTTTAAAATACTTACTACTTTTAAATACAATGAAGTGAATATCCTCTTTCGATTAATATGATTATATTTTCTTAAGTAACTACTCACATTCAAATGTATTACTTTTACGATTATTTACACAAAAAATTAATAACTACTTTGAGGTATTTTCAAAAACTTCTAATTAATATCAAAATAAGTTGTTACTTTAATAAAAGTTGTTACTTATTGCCAAATGTACAAAGATTTACTTAATACTTGCATCTTTCGTATATAGAATCGGTACAGACTACAGACACATTTATTGAAATTATAGTTCTAATATGATAGCTATATGGTACACGTCGGTACATGTAATAATAATTATTTGGCGGGTGCGATTATACAGATTTAGATAGGCTCCGACGACGCAGATAACCTCTTACATAGCTCATAGCACATAGTACCACCCTATGTAGCGTCAACAGAAAAAAACTAACTTTAAAAAAGTTTTTAGTGGTTAATAAATAATACAAATATGTTGGCACATTAACACACAGGACCATCTAGTTCCATGATAAGTTATGAGACCTGTGTTATGGATATGAAGAGTTTTAAAAGGATTTAATAATTATAGTACCTACTACACGTTCTAGCTATGTGTGATATTTAAAAGAATTATTTTTAATGTATTCCTACATACAGGCAGTACCTACGAATTCTTTTTGTGGTTCTCTATTTTAAGAAAATATTTGTCTTTGATATAAAAAATGTGTAACATTTCTAGTGAAAGAACGTAGGAGGTAGGCGTAAAGATAGATTGTATTTATTACATAGGTATATTATTTTTCTACTATTTTATAAACTAAATTTTACCCCCAAAGTATTAACATCATGAAGGTAAATTAACTATAAATAAATGTTTTGTTTCTTTTTTTAAATTGTTTAAAGATTATAAAGTTGTAAAACGTTAATTAATTATGTTTCAAAATAACTCTCACTAACTAATGACTTTAACTAGAACTATTTGTTGTTGCATTACGACATTATCCATTTTCTAATGTGTGCAAGCTGTATATATAAGCCAAGGTTATTTTTATTCTTTACTACTTTCGTGACACAATTATAAGAAAAATGAGATCGGTGAGTTAACTTTATACATTATTAGAAACTCAATATTTAAAAAAATAATTGCATATTACCTACTTTTCGTATTAATTATATTTACTGTTGAGGCAAGTTATAAAATATTGGGTTATTTCAATTGAAAGGGGAAAACGTTTGTTATAAGTTCGGTATTGTAATTCTTGAAATACTAATTACTCTTTCTGGCTTACGTTAGAGTTCGTAGATTCGATAGGTGCGCGGAAATTCTATATATATATTATGTTTTCTATTAAACTATTTTATTCTGTTAAAAACGTGGAATTGGATTTAACCACCCAATACACGGAAATAAAGCAAATATATATAAGAAATAAGTAGGATTAGCTTTTTTACAGGCTTACTTAATGATCATTTTTATTTATTCAATAAATATTTTCAGTTAGTGGTACTTGCGTCATTTGTGGTTGTGGTACTGAGTGCACCAGCAGCACGTGAGGATGTTGATCCCTCACAATCCTATTTACGGATTTTACCAGCGATACGTCATGAAGAAGTTCATGACGAATATGGCCAGTACGCATATCGGTATATCACTGCTGAGAGTAAGTGTTCCCTATAAGTATTTTTTAATTTATTTTCCTAAAAATTCCTGTAAAATATCTATTATTGTAAACTCATTTTGATTTATAGCAAAGTTTAAAAACGTAAGTACTCTATATTGATATAATTATTACATTCATAATATAGATACAAATACATATCTATGTCTTGATAATTTTTAATTGCATTATTTTGTTATAGATACGGTGGTATCGGAGCGTGGTCGTCTAGTGCTTGGTTCCAATGGTGGATACGTCCTCGTGATTGAAGGTCAATACAGTTTCATTGGTGATGACGGTCAGCTCTACGTCACCAGGTATAGGGGTGGTCCAGACGGGTTCCAAGTAGACGGCAACCATTTACCTCAACCTGTCCCTGTACCTAAAGTTAGTTAAAATAAATCTCAGTTAAATAGAAATGGTTGTATTTATTTCGGTCTTAATATATCTTATCTATAATATCTTGGTATTAAGTAGATATACGAGCATATTTTTTTATTAATTAGGGACTCATTAGCTCATTCTTTCACCATTGCTAATGCATATTTTAAATATTTAATAACTTGATAGATTCTAATTATATTATTATAAATTCTAACCAATAATATTTTTTTGATATAGGTAATTTGTAGAATGTAGACGTGCGTGTCGTCTTTAGTATTGTTGACTGTATAAAAGTAAATCTATATAATAAAATGAAATGCTGGGTGTTGTCGGAAGGATTTGGCTATTGTTATAAATTGTCTGAATAAGGTTTTAATGGAAAATAATTGGAAAAGTTGAAGGTGACATTAAAAGTGAGAGTGACTGAAAGTGTTCTATACAATTTTTGTATGATCTCAAAGATCATAAATAAATTCATTTAAATTGAAACAGAACAGTCATTTTTCAGTCAGTATTTTTCACTAGCTGCAGACAGGAGTCACGACGTCTGTAGGGTCTGCTAGTGAAAAAATAAAATCAAATTAGAGAGCAAAGTTGTGTTTATGCGGGCAGTACCTCCAGATTTCTAAAGGATCTTGGGAGGGTGGCAAGCTCCGAGGATGCGCCCGGGGCGGGGGAGGGCCGTGACGTCACGTCCTATCTCGGCGGCCATCTTGGATTATCTCGTCGCACCTGCGGGGCGCGGGGCGTCTGTATCGACCGCGCTAGCCGTGCACATTTTTCAGGGAAACCCTAAATTTCTACGCATTAGTTGAAAGCATACAATTTTATTACATAAATAGTTTATGTTAAATCTCACGGAATAAATTGTTTTCGTTATATATAAAGAATTTGAAAACAAACATCAAATGTCCTTATTTCTCTATTATAATATGATACACATATAATAGAGAAATAAGAACATTTGATATCAATATTGTTGTTCAACCACGTTACATAAAACTTTGATAGATGTTCTTATTTTTAGTAATATCATCTAAAATTAATCTAGGTATCTCACATGATTGGAAACACATAAACAATAATTTATAAAGTCCCATAACTAAAGTGAAATAACAACAAACCCAAAATTCTATTTAGTCAATTGAGATAATATAACTGATACGTAATTACGTACATTAAAATTCTGTGCACACAAGCACGCACTATCTGGATGCGGCAGCCTGATAGTATCTGTCCCCATCTTACCCTGTTCCGTGCTAGGCTTTGTGACTTCAAACGATCCCCACAAAGACCTATTTTATTTCCATTTTTGTCGCTGTAAAGACGCCTCTGAAGGGGAGAGTTGAAATAATTAACTCGATGCCTTTCAGCTTCTATTATTTAGCGAGAGGAATTAAAATTGCAAATTTTATAGTTGTTCTTTTAGTCAATGGTATGTTTATTGGGGGTTGTAAATTAAGGGTAAAATCAATTTTGTGGATATTTTTTTTTCATAATACAAAAGAACCACTCTACAACCATACAATACATAGAAATCCGATTTCTTATATGATCTAACAATTATTACTGTCATAAAAAAAGGTTTTTATATAATTGAGTGCACCCTCTAAAGATACTTACTGCAAACTGATGCTATCTGTTCGCATCTTACCCTGTTTCACAAAACCCCCGTTCTAGGCTTTGGCACTTCAATCTTTGCAAAGATATATTCTATTTATATTTTTTGCTGCAAGCTGTTAATCACAAAGATGAAATACTTATTTAATGACGCTTTTTGGTTTCAGTCTTTTTGTATTATTTAGTTCGTTATAACCCATTATTAACTCATTCCTTCGTTTTAAGTCTAAGTTAGTTAACAATATTTCATTCTAATTTCTAAACTCACAAATCAAAATATGTATGTATTTAGTACGCGTATACATACACACACACACGCATATTCGTGTAATGTACTATAAATAAAATAAACATAATAAACTAAGCGTATCTATAATAAATGTAATAAACTAAGCCTTCTAACATCTCTATAAAAAATAACTTTTATAGCTATATTTTAGTAAGTAAAATGAATTTTATTATGGATATTGTAGGTACATATATTTTTCTCTCATCTCCACTGCCATTGTGTTCTTATAAGAATAATATTAGTAGTGAATTTATTTTTTTCTTTACTTAGCTTTTAACATTCAACCGGAATACTAGTTTTTTTTATATATACTAGACCGTGACCTACATCATTACAAACTTTCTCGGGCATCGAACCTACAATCGCTATCTGACAGTAAAATGCCCCTGTACCACTATGCCATCAATCTCATCATATAAATTTCACACTTAATAAAAGGTATAAGCATTTGTCATATTTGTTATAAGCAAACTGTATTGTTAATAACCCATTGGCATGCGATTCAAAGTGTATTGCGAAAAAAAAACACAGGAAAGCCATCAAGTGGCAATCGATGTTAATTCGGGACCACCGTGCAAACTTGGAAACAATGTCATTCTCGTCATTAAGAGCGCGTGCGGCCACAGCTGCCTAGCACCTTACTATACACTATAGTAAACTGTGTACACTTAAATTTTGTGTACAATTTTGAGTTGTTACTATGAAGGGTGTTATCGAGGATGTTATCGAGTGGCGGTGAGAGGGTAAACGAAGGCACGTGCTGACGCCCGGTGGGCTGACCTCCGGGCTAGATACTTGATTTAAAAAGTATTACCAGTTAGGTACTATTTAATGAATACGGAAGTAACAACAGCACTTTGTTTATATTTAAAATCAGTTTAAGGAAATTGTAATTAAAAAATAAATATGTGAAGCATTCTACAATACTCTGATTAGATTTAGGTACTGAGTTAAATCCCCACGTAGTAATAATTTAACTAACCATAAAAACTACAGTAATATTAGCACATAAATTATATAATTATGTAATATGTATGCAAACATATTCAAAAGAGCTAAAATTTGTTTCAAATGAAGTGATATTTCATCAACTTCAAATTGGCGTTGTGATTCTCCGGGGAAAACTACATGATAACATAACAGTAAAGATAAAGATAAATGTATAGATAACTCCCAACTTTAAGATTCTTATTGGGGATTGCGGAAAGCGAAATGTTATTCTTCTAAGTATTTTCGATTATTCTTATTTATTGTAGTACAATATAAGAAAACAGTCATTTTATGTATACTTAGTATAAAATATATTTTTTTTATTTAAAAAAAATTAAACTAATAAGTTTCTAATAGAATATACTATAACAACGTTCAGTAGTAGTTATACCGTAGGATAATGGTCACAAAGCTTTTTAACATTTATTTTTAACTTAAAAGGTCTAAATGACTGAAAATATTTTCCTGCCCTTATTAGTAAATTGTATTTTAATTAACATGAGACCATCTTTTATGATTTATATATATAAAAAATAAAATCCGTTCATAATTGGTCATGCAAAACATTTAAAAGTAAGCAGCATCTACCTGTACAGATTTTGTAATATTATCGTTAGTAGCATCATAGGCCAATAGAAAACAGTAAGACAATTTCTCTACAGGCTTATCATATTGGAGGCAAGATATATTGTGACTCTTATTAGAAAATGTAACAAGATAGCACAAACTAAAAGACCATCGCTACCAGCCTACGATAACTCAGTAATCAATTCGATCGGTACGCGGTGGCGAAGCACGTAGTTTTCATTTGTTAAACGCCACGCGCGACCATTACTCCATTTTATTATTTATCGACTAACACCCGCTATACTTCTGTTTATAAAGTACTGATTTATTTTAGATAAACTTGTTCCTCTAATAAGATTTATAGTGATAGTTGTTGTTTCATCAAAAATATATTTTTAAAATGTATGAAGAAGTTTGTATTCTCAATAAGCAGTTAATATAATAGGTAAATTTTAGTGCAAGTATTAGATATTTTTTATTATTAGATGTTGATCTTTGTGGGAATATTAGCTTTATGTATGTATAAAGTTATCGTGTTATTTTATTGTATACTGCATAGCATTTAGTTTAATAATAAATTAGTTGTTGATTAAATAACTATCGTCTTTTTCTAGACAGAATTTATGAAGGTTGGTATGACTTATGTATACCAATATATTTCTTTATGAAGTAAAACTTGCTTAATATCTTGTAAAAAGCATGTAAAAAATTGGTAATTTTAAATTGCTAATAATTCATTATACAATAGGTAGGTATTCTAATAAAACTTCCGATATTTAACTTTTACTTACTTAAAATCCGAATTTGCGCTAGTACAGGACTTATGTTACGATATTACGAATCATGTTAGTACATACCTATATAAAAAAAAGGAAATTAGAAAAGTAAAAACATTGTGAATTTAATACATTTAAGCATTAGCATATGAAATATGTTATTCGAAACTATTGAGTCAGGTGGGAACAGTAACACAATACAAAATTGTGGTTTGTACTTATTTGTACACTGTCTATAGAAAAGTTTCTTCAATAAAATTCACATCTTATAATGAAATTGAAGGCGTGCCCAAGCTTTGAGAATCATGTTTCAAAACAACGAATTTGATATCTCAGTTTTTCGCGTAGTTAATACGCTTTTATGACAGGTTGCTGTCATCTTTTTTATTTATAGCCCCTAGCTAATTCTATAAATTCTTTGAAAGAAGTCAAAACTAAAAAGAAATCTTATATTCTATTTGAGAATAAGTGTCCATTTAACGATCCTTTAAAATTTGGGAAATGAACTAAATAAATAATATGTGCTATATAAATAAATACTTATTACAACTTATGTTCCAAATTTTCAATTTCAACAGTAACTCCATAAATTTAAATGATTGAAGCATATCACGCGAACAACGAGCACACGCGTCGAAAAAATAAATCAAACATTCTCTTACGACGCCCACCATTAATAAAACTCTTTAAAATATATTTAATAATGTCCACAAAGGTAGAGAGCACAATGCTCCATCCATAAAGGGGCAGCATTTATTATAGCGACAATATATCGAATACAAAAAGATAGTGTGACAAAGACGCGTACTTTTTAATAATATTGTCATTTCTCAGCAGCAGTGGACTCTTTCAAAAAGCCATAATGCAATAATTTATTTCTTTATAAGAGTTTTTTTCCTCTGTGGGAGAGTAAGCCAGGTGAGCACGGGTTAACTGATTTTATTGAAACCTTTGTACAGCCTTTGAACTATTTTTAGTTTAACAGTCTTATAGGAAACTTCTAATGTTTGAGGATTGCGAGAATTTTATCAATTTTGCAAATATAAATTATTAGGTAGTTAAATTTATGTAAATAAAATTTTGTTATACACTTGTACTTAATGGGTTATTAATTATGTTTTATAGATTTTGTATTGGTGTTTATTTTCGGTTAAGCGGTTTTTCTGATATTAAGATAAATAAAAATATTTGATTTGTTATAATATTACTCGTACTTATTAATATATAAAATTAAATAAACAACTATATAGAAAGAAATCTAGGTATTGTTTTCATGATATTATGATCAACAAAAACCAATTGTAGTAGCCTATTTGCAAATTTAAGTAGTCAGTCAGTGAGTCATTATTCATTCAATCGAAGCAAATATGTAGGTATATACATTATAGTACAGTCCATTTGGCAAAAGTATTCATGTTAAAAAGATTTTATTAATCATACTCACTATTATTAAAAATGCGAAAGTTTGTAGGTGTCTGTGTGCAGATGTTTGTTATTTCTTCACACTGAAATGGGTAGTTTTGGATAAAGTTTAGTACACACAATTGACCTAACCTGTAGTAGCACATAGACCTACATACATAGCGTACTGACAGTAGTGTTAGTAACAAAATTTACCAAAAGGTGACATTACATGTAACTATATAATAGTAGTGACTCACCCTCGCTCCGCTCGGGTTCGCATACATGTAATAAAATTGTAACTGAGTCGAATCTGTATATTAAAGATTTTTTAGAAAATCTTATTGAAATAGTCGTCATTACTGATACAGTGGCCGTTTTTAGAATTTTAGTTGGTCTGTCTGTCTGTTACCGCATCACGAGAAAACCACTAAACAGATTTTGGTGAAATTTCGTATGATGATAGCTGGTTATCCGGGTCAACATATAGGATACTTTTTATTGCGGGAAAATATTTCATCTCTGAGAAATCTATACTACATGTCAAAACATAACTAGAGACGAACCCGAGCAGAGCGAGGGTAAGTCGCTAGTATTACATACGTTCATATGATACCTAATTATTTCTAATCGGCTTCAATTTGTATAATAATTTGAATCTTAAATATTTTAAGGCGTGAACAGAAATTTTAAATAAACGCATAACGTAGCTTGCGCAAAAAATCGTCGCTTTTATAGCCTTCGACGAGACGAAGTTGACATCGGAGCCACAATAAAATCGATGAAATATCTTAGGGGCTGCGACAATAACTCATAGAATACTTTGTGTCGCTGTTTGCACAGGTAGGCCCTGTAGGCTTGCATTTGTGTTGTGGCGCTTAGATTATGACTCTCTATTGGTAATATTTTTTAGACAATTACCCTTGATTTGTTGTTTTGTTCTCGAAATTTTATGGTCAATAAAAATGTTTTGGCGCTGTGACTTGTGATATATGTCTTGGTAGAGCGTTATGTAGAAAATTGTAATATTTTATTAGATATATATTATTAATTTTATGGCGATATTAAATTTTAGTATAAGATATTGAACAATAAACATAAGATTATTTAAAATTAATTTCGTTGAATATTATGTTGAAATGTAGTTTATTATGGTAAAATGAATTAATAAACGTTTGGGTATAGTCCTTAACACAGTTTTACTGTTGAATAAGACCAACTTAAATTGTGTATAGCAAAAATAAGTAAATATGAAATACTTTATGTTAAAATAATACATTACTAAAGCAGAAAACAGAGTAAGGACTCACTATGTCCTCTTTGTCGATCATATAAGAATTAAAGGGGAAAGAGATAAAAAAATAGAAAAGGCCATATTACTACTAAGTTAACTAAGATATAAAGCAATGAACAAACATGATAAAGATAGGTAAAATCACGTAGTCTGGCTAGCATAGTCCCATCACCTCCTGGGTTCCGGGAAGCCGCATGAAGTCGTCACGCGGGACGCCCCGCCGGGACGGTAGCGCGCGGGCGGTCTGTGCCACCTTAATTAATTTTGATGCATTTACCTGCGCAACTCGAACGCTGGATAGTTAATTTCCTTGTGTCACATGTCATTAACATATTTGAGCTAGTTCTTGGATGTACGAGGACTTAAGTTTTCGATGCTGTTAAAATTCTTGTCCCTACTGATGTGTTTTAGTGTGTTATTGGCTCGTTTCTGATTAAACAATGTCGATTTGTTGTCTTAATGACAGATTTAAATAACATTACGCAAGCCTTAGCTTTAAATATTTTTAATGTTTCTTTAAAATGTGTTTATATTGTATTTCAATTTTTTGAATTTAAATAGTTCTAACCTAGAGTTAAGGGAGAACCTAAAGGTTATCCCATATTGCTTAAATTATTTCTACAAAGCAGGTTTAGTTATTCATTGCAACTTGTGTGGTAAGCGTAAATGGCTTGTAATGAAGAGGAAACATGAATAAACATACTAAATATTAATATTGTTTATAGAGTTAATTAGGTAATAGATATTTCATAAAATGATGATTTTATCAAATTATCAAAAAATCCTTGCTCACAAGGTGATCAAGATAAGAATCGACTTCCGAACATCCCATCTCTCCGATTACCAGACACTGTCTAATTAAAATGTTTGATTTTGAATCTGAACAAGATGTGTTGATAAGTCGTAAACACAAAATATTATAACGTGGGTAAATAAGAAGTAGTTTTAAAATCGTAAAGATTATGATTATTCGTGAGGCCTTATTTCAATAGTATCTGAGTAATAATGTGAATTTAAAATATGTTTATATACATTTTTATTATAGTTTTAAGTGTATTTTTATTGTAGTTTTAAGCCGTTATTACCTTGTATGTAACAACGATTTCTATAATTTAATAACTTAACATTGAACTTTTGCTTGCGGTTCTGCTAGCGTTGTAGGTACTAGCATCTACATAAAAAAAGACCAAATCCGTCAAGCAGTTAGAGTTTAAAGAAATATTAAACATATTTAAAAGCTTTCGCATTTCTAATTTATCTGTAATTAAATATAAATTACCTTTATAGTAAGTTAGAATAATGGAAAAAAATGTATATAATATAATATTATTAATCTTTTATAAATATGTATGTATAGATATAATTACTATTGAATTATTATTATGTAAATTCTCTATGAAAAAAATATCAGTGGTATTTGTAATCACATATATTTATGTAAAGACAGACGGATGCGGACAATGGCTTTCTATATATAAAATTGCTGCTCCCATTATACTGCATTCTATATTGCTGAAGGTCTAGCTTCTGAAACTTTAAGAATTTTGCCAATTGATGCCAAGAGGCCTAATATTCAAGGCTTGAGTGCAAGGAGTAGTAAATTTTGTATGTGAATTGTGAAATAATAATATGTTATGGAAAACGTGAAATTAAATTAAGCAACGCCGGTTAGGTGGAATAAACAAGTTAGAGAACAGTCATGATTGGTAGACATTGTTAAGTAAATAACAGTTATATTAACATTTTATATGTATATATTTATGTGTGTGTACAAACTACTGGCAGTGGTAGCCCAGTGGTAACGCGCTCGCTTGGGAAACCGAGTGAAGCGGGTTCAAATCCCGGGTCTCGCACCTCTGATATTTTCATGTGCGAATCATTTCTAACTTGATTACCACTTGCCTTACGGTGAAGGAAAACATCGTGAGGAAACCTGCATGTCTGAGAGAACCTAGCAAGTTTTCGAAAGACATGTGAAGTCCGCCAACCCGCACTTGGCCAGCGTGGTGGACTACGGCCTGATCCCCCTCGTACTGAAGGGAGGCCCCCGTGCCCAGCAGTGGGACGTTAAAAAGGGCTGAATACATACATACATACATACAAACTACAATGTCGGATATAAATGCGATATTGTTTTTAATAAGATAATCGTCTAGTTTAGAGTCAAAAAGTGACACAGACCATAAAGTCTTTATCCCGATACAAAATAATCTTGATCATTTCTCTAAATAATAAGACGATATTTTGCAACATTTATATTAACTATTTAAATATGTATTAGTATATCTTATAGATACATATATATGTTTTATGTACATATATATCTCCTATAGATTATTGTGAAGAAATTCTAAGTATTATGTTGTACTGTGATATGTAGTGTATATTATGTTATTATTACTGTGGTTTACAATAAAGTGTAAAGTTAAATAAATCAATAAATATTTTTTATTTTTTATTTTTTTATTTTATGGTACTCAGTGATAAACGAGCAGACAGCCCACCTGATGGAAAGCGATACCTGTCGCCCATAACACCTACGGTTCATGCACTTAGGTTTTACGTAACAAAACTGCAGAACCGCCGGCCGGTACGCTACTACTGTGAGGACTAAGATGATATGCCTCTTGCCTGTAATTGCGCTGGCTACCTTATCCTTCAAACCGGAACACAACAATGCAATCATTGTTGCTTGGCGGAAGAAAAAGATAAGGTACCCATCCAGTCGGACTCCTCAGGCTTGACAGAGTCCTACCACCGGTAATGTTTCTGCCGCATATTAGATATTGCAAAAATTGTTTTGGTTGGGCTTTGGTTTAGTTTGTTAGGCAAATCAACTTAAGACTGTCTTAATTTCCAGTATAACTTTCCAACTAATCTATACATATAATAAATTTCTAAGTAAGTCATAGTACTAAATTAAATACTTTTTGAAAAATCTTATTGAAATAGACATTATTATAGATACGGAGGCCGAATTTATAGTTTTTAGAATTTTTGTCTGTATGTCTGTGACCTCATTACAGAAAAACCACTGGAGGGATTTTGATTAAATTTATTATGATGATAGCTGGTTATCCGGGTCAACATATAGGATATTTTTTATTGCGAGAAAATATTTCATCTCTGAGAAATCTATATTAAACGTTAAAACGTAAGTCATTAATATGACAGAACACACCAGTGTAATAACCATTTATACCTAAGATTTATAAATACGAGTATTGTTATACATTAATAACTATACTTATTACCTATACAATAAAATATTAATAAAAAATATCTAAGGCTTACTTAATTATGAAAACGTGTGATTATTAATTTTCGTACTGGTTTGTCTAATATGTATCAAATATCGAGGGGTGGGCACACATTTAATTTTATTTATCTGCCACCGAAACTAATCACTGATTAGCCTTTCCTAATCGACCCCTTCCATAAATATGCATTTCATTGTTCCATAATAAGCAAAATAACATTAATGTTCTGCGTAATCTAGAACTAACTGTACCTACCTAATTATTTTTTTACTGCCTCGGTGGTGTAGTTTACTGCTGCCCATCCAGAGGTGCTGGGTTCGAGTCCCGGGTCGGGCCAAGTTTAGTTATTGAGTCTTTTTGCTTAGTAAGACTTAGTAACAGCCGGAGTTTCGAAGTTGGCGGTGTTTCAACTCCGTGCTTCGGAGAGCACGTAAAGCCGTCGGTCCTGCGCCTTAACTCTTACTGGTGGTGTCGAGTATTCGTCCCACCGGAGTATGAGAGTGACAGGAATAGAGAATGCACTTGTGTGTACTGTGGGCATGTCTCAATGAGATTGGCCGCCGTGACCGAAATCGGTCGGCAGGACTTTATTATTATTATTTATATATAAAACGTAATTAATATAATATTTCAATACTACCTATATAAAATTCTAGCAAACGTTTTGTAACATTTATTTTAAAAATGAAATAATTTAGATACCTACCTAGTATGTATTTATTAGGCTTTATAAATCTATACCTAAATAATTTTTGAATGAGGTCATATTTAGAAGAAAAATATCACAGGGAAGGAATAGTGTTGAATATCTGCTGGTTTACTAAATAGGGATATTATTGAGTAGGTACCAACGTGTTCGTTTGTTGTGAGAAATATACTCGCATACAAGATTGAAGCGAGATTGATGTCAAAACTAAATTTTATGTTTTCATGGTTTTCGTTTCATAAAAGTTTTATCATTTCTTCATTAATTTAACTGCAAAATAATCGCTTGTTATGATCGTTCCTGCCACCAACCAGGGAACATAAAATTGAAATTACGCACTCAACCTCACGCCTAAGCGATTAGAAAGTCGTGTAATCTTTGTCAACGAATTAAACTTTGACCGAATTATCGTCGACGAAATTGCGTTCACATCGTAAAATTATCTCGTATTGCAATAAATATGTCGGTGTTTCGGCGTGTTTGGAAACAAGGCGGCCGTGTCGAATGCTAATAGAGCGTGCAATGGGGTTCACTCACACTGTGTGGCGCTGTCCGTCATTTTTAGAAGCTCCATTGATTTAGTCTATTGTTTGCTTTTAAAAAAAATATGCTATGGTAGTTGAACAACTAAGGAAAATAAATGTTGTATTAATTTGAAAAAGGCAAGTGAAATATTTCATGCTTATTTATCATAATTTAATAAATTTTATCATAGATTTGAAAACTTATTGCAAAAATTAATCTCCATATAATTTTTTACGTCGGTTTGTAAATCTTCGTAACACATTATTATTTTACGAAAAGTACTTGAAGCTGAAATTTTGTCACTTTTCGGACCTTAACTAAATATAACAACTCTACAAAAAAAAGAAATTGTTTTTGTCCTAAAATTTATTTTATGATTTTTCTATTCATTATGATTTAAAATAATGGAAAAATATCCATATCCCTTAAAAAGTTTACTTTTGTGGTATTTATGATAATAGGTAAATCATTTTTCTTGAGTTATCTTATTCTTTTTAAATATTATATATTTAAAAAGAAGTATTCGATAGTTTTGATGTGCCTATTTAAAAATACCGCGAATTCATTCAATTCAGAATAACAAAGAAAACGTTTTCGTCAAGATATCATGGACTTCGAACACCATGATTAGGGCCAATACAACGAAAATATGATGGGGTACTACATTCGGGGCTTAGTGAAAGTACTTATAAACATGAAAGAAAAAGTAATAGGGTTCACTTTTTTAATTTTTTTGTAGTTTGATATGATATTAAAAAATGATTAAAAAATGTATATAAATATATTTGGTTAGATTTATAAATAAAACTAGCAACTAATCCTCGCTCCGCTCGGGTTCGTCCATAGTTACCTTTTAACGCTTAGTACAGATTTCTCAGAAATGAGATATTTTTCCGCGGTAAAAAGTATCCTATATGCTGACCCGGATAACCAGCTATCACTGTACCTAATTTCATTAAAATCCCTCCAGTGGTTTTCTTGTGATGCGGTAAAAGACAGGCAGACAGACAAACAGACAAAAATTCTAAAATCTATAGATTCGGTCTCTGTATCGATAATAATGTCTGTTTCAATAACATTTTCCAAAAAATATTTAATGTACAGATTCGGCTTAGTTACAATTTTATTATATGTATAGATTATAAGCTACAGATTTTCTAAAGTACCTACCTACTGATCAACCGTTCTCCTATCTGTAGATACAAAAGCAAACTTTTTCAGGCCATATATTTTTTTTGTTTAACTTATCGATAAATCTATCGAATTTTCATACTTATTATTAAAGTCAAAATTCGTGTTGACGTATGTAATGCAATACAACAGGAAAAATAATAAACTTATATAATGCACTAGTGACTAACCATCGCTTCGCTCGGGTTCGTCCCTGGGTTGATTCCCCATATAAATTTTCATCCCCATTTTCACCCCCTTAATGGATGAATTCAGGAATAAAAAATATTCTATGTCCTTCTCAGGGTCTCTAATCTTCTTATCAAATTTCATCTAAATCGGTTCAGTAGATCTAGAGATTACCCCCTACATTCTCACAAACCCACAAACTTTACATCTTTATAATATTAGTATAGATAAATGTATAATAATGTTAGGACTAGGACTTTTTTCTAGACTAAATATTCTATTGTCCATTCACTTGATTGAAAAAAATCTATATAATACCTATTAGCCTTTCTTCTTTTGTACTATTTGTAGCATATGAAGCACATCTTTGTGTGTTGTGGAAGACAAAGGCATCAAACTAAGCGCCAGATAAAAGTATTGTTGGATTTTTTGTTGCCACTGCAAACTACTTTCGTTTGTGATGCTGATGAAGCGAAAATATTTACGTAAATACAAAATAGTGTTCTGAACTAATGTTATTTTTTACTTGTGCAATAAATTTAAAAGTTTATTTACTTATAAATATTAAACTAATATACTCTACTAATATTAAATTATAACCATAGAACTTAAATTATAACTTACATATTATGTACATATCTATTTATGATAAAAAATTAAATTATTCATTAAATAAATAATATTCTTATATACATATTTTAATACACAATAATATTTATGCATTAGTATATAAATCTAATAATATCTCTATTAGAAATAAAACTCTTTATTAAGCAATATTTCTATTGTTAGGATCCTCGTATTTTCCAATATTTGTTTATGGTCGGGTAAGTGGTAATGAAAACTACTTGTGTTAACCATTGAAATGTATACAAAGAACGGTCAACAATGTATTCTTTGGGTAGTTGAATAAATAATCTGGGTAACAAAATAAATAAATAATTTTATTGTATTCGCCAGTTTCAGCTCAGTTGTCATACAAAAGAACCAATAAATCCTAGTACAATGCTATGTCACCACATTGGTTATGCAATTAATACAAAAATCATTATAAATGGGCGTGTCGAATGATTATTTATTGAATAAATAATGCTGAATCTGAGAATGATAAAATTGAAATAAATATTTTTCTTACTTTCGGAGTACATTAATTTTGATTTTTGATTGTTATTTTGTTTGGTATACCTATTATTATTACAAAAATTGTTTTTTTTTTCGATTGTTATATTAGGATCTACGTTTTGTAGTGACTTTAGGTACTTTGTAATGTAGATGTCTATATATGAATTCTTTACTTCGATATTTAACTTAATACATAAGGAAACTTTACAAAGTAGGCAACTTTATGTTGACGTATTTCTGAAACGTACGGAACCGCTTTAGAATAATTTAAAAACTGCCGAATAATCGAAATATAAAATTAACTATGTATCTAATATTTATATACCTACCTGACCGTATAAAATGGTTCGCTAACACAAATACAAAGTTCAGTGATTTCGGTTTCTCATTTCACCCCAAATATATAAAGAGCTGGCCTTCAATTTACAAGTTTTAGAAACGCCAAACCATCCACGATACGATATTAAAGCATCATTAGCCTGTCACTGCGTTACCTGGCTATTCATTATGCTGTCAAAATATTTCTTCCATACTTTCGGAATATTTGGTGAATTTGTTCGATTGTTACCTCACAATGACGACTCTATATTCGCAACAAAGGGATGCATTTGTCATTGTCCATTAGACGACATTGTTGGGAAACATGTAAAATATTAGCGTTTATTGTAACCACTGTGACTGATCAATTTGGCTACATTTTTGTTAACTTTTATTATCGAAGAATAGATTGAGAATGTATGTGACGCTTTTACTAGGAAGCAATTTCTCACTATTATATTCTTAAACTTTTTTACTTTATAACTACTTACTTATATCACTCTCCCTAATTCAAATAATGTATTATGCAATACCTATTAGGTATCTATTGTACATTGTAATATGTGAATTAATTTATTAATGTTTATAATATTTTTTACATCACGTTGGTTGTCTTTTAATTTGGGTTATTACTTGCGTTGGTTACTTTTTTCTTTATTATACGTACATATATCGGTAAAATAAAATAACTCAAAATAAAAGTAGAACGCAAATGAAAATTACTTTTTACAGATACAATATCAGCAGAGCTCATATATTCAAAGGTGTGAAAGTAGGTAAGATAAAACACATAGAAATACAAGAGTAAATACAGCAAAAAATAAAAATCACATTGTAATCCGGTATTGGTCGTAGATAAGGAGGGATTGTGACAAGGAAAGAATTATGTGCTCCAGAGGGCAATTTTTCTTTCCCGGGATTTATTCTCGTAATTTATAGAGGATCTGCCTGTATCTGGACTAACCCGGTCGGGTCCTCTCCCAATTAAGGACTTACAATACTAAGTCACAATTACATTTGGTTATTTAATTACCTACTAACGCTATGCGCTACCATCTATACAAAAAATCATAATAAGGAATTCGGATATCCTTATTATTTTTAATCTAAATATTTTCTATATATTTAAATTACTCTTTATGTATATAAAAATAATGTTATTACTTTTATTTATTGAAATTTTTACTAAGCCTTTAACATAATCATATTTATTGAATTGCTATTGAAATGTGGTAACTCACTTGGCTTGGTTGCTGATCTATCTATGATCTTTGCATCGATCGAACACATTGTCGTTATTTGACACGCAGAATTTTTAACGAACGTGCCTCGTCATGAATTGTTGGCGACAAAAGTGTTCCTGGCAGCAAACGTCGAGAGTCGGCTTATACTGGCTTCCACCCCTCGACCGCAGTCGTAAATTTAGGGTTTCATAAAACCAGATCTGAGATAAGACACAGTGTGGAGAGAGCGTCCCGGATCAAATGCGAACCTTCGAACCTACCATAGACAATAAAAATAACGCCGGCGCATCTGCGAATAACATTCTACGTCCATGCCACAAAATTTGTCGTGTTTACATAAAATACGCGCTGATGATAGCGATCGAGGGTTCACCAGAACTCGGCAAAAAGAAACATGTCATTTGCAAGCACTACTCGCTACAAGAAACCGAAGCCTAGCACGAAAAAATCACAAAGTGAACTGTCAAGAGGCTTACAAAAGCGCATTATGATTTTAACAAGTTTTCGAATTGTTCCACTATTATGAGGCGTGTATTATGTTTTTCAGCTATAGTAAGGGTATTTGGGCGCCTTTGTGGCTCACTATTGACAAATAACTTAAAATTTACGCTTAAAGCAAAAATAATGAAGGATTAGCAGTTATGTTGAGTTTTTTTGTTCGAACTCTTCATAGTTGTATGGCGCCACTGGCTCTGTATTGCGTTAATCCTTGGACTTTTAAGTTGTGTGAGTCTAACTATTGGAGTTTGATCATGTGGAAGTTGAAATGTAGTTAGCAAGTAGGTAAAGTAGTTTGCGCAAGTATCTCGTATAATAAACAGTCCGACGCGACGGTAGGTACAATACGACGCGCTCGGAATGTCTCAGTCGAGTAATTAAAACTTGAATGTCAATTCATGCTCTAAAGTTCCTTTGGCGAGATGCTATCGGGCTGACGTGTTTAAGTGCTCGATTCTCGGTAGCCTACAACTTATAAAATTTACATCAAAGCATCGTATTCAGGCTCAGAACGGGTCGTAGGCACAGTAACGTGTCGGGGACATATATTTAAAGCTTCAGTAGATAGGGGTGCAATAATTTTGACAATGACTAGCAGCCTTACCCGGGCGAGGCGTAGGCGCGGGGAGTGCGGGGCTAGGGGGGCAATCTGCGCACTAAATCACGCTACGAATAAAATTTATGGCGCCGAGATAAAAACTCGCAGCTTTTCTCTTTTACGTTCCTTCCCCGTCCCCCCGGCGGCCGCCTCACACCCGTGCGGAAAATCCATAGGGATTTTTCCAAGTGTTCCGGCGACGGCGTGTGTGGGGTCGAAACGATTTTGTTTTATGCTTATTGCCGGCTCCGATGTTTTGTTTGCTAAGTTGCACAGATAAGGGATAGGTACGGAGATTGTCTCCTCAGCTGGACTATGTGAAGGTTTTTTGGTAGTGAGACATCCTTATTACAGCAAAGGAAAAGTAGTTCAAATAAATGAACTCTTTGAAAATTAAAAGAATGTTCACTATAAGTGTCTTTATATAATGCGTCAAAAAAAAATGTTGGCAAGATGTCATAATATTAGCACACAAGGTATGTAGGTACTTTGTATGGATGAAGTATAATAAAAAATATAACAAAAACTTGTAGTTCATTTCAATCTGCAGATACGTGAATAGTATATAAAATTCAATTGATGTAGATCTAGATTCTGTGGGAAAACAATCTAGGTATATCTTTCTAGTACATATTTACCTATAAGTTAAATTTAACAGTAATCATACTATTATGTAAAGCTAAAGAGTTTGTTTTTATTAGTTAGAATGCGTTAATCTTTATAACTAAACTTTTTTTGCATTTTATAGTCTATTTATTGAGAAAGGTTATCCAACATCATTCTACACACCTTAGAAATGGAGAAATTGTACATAAATATACTAAGCGGCCGGAGCCTCGGGCAAATGCTAGTGATTTTATAAGCAGTTCTTAACATTTATTATCGATTTTGTATTATATACTATTTCTAATCCGTCTACTAAACACTACTTATAGCTATAAAATCATTTCGTTGTTCAGGGACAGCTGTGCGCACTTTTCTATGTAAAATACATACGTTCTTGACATAATATTAGACAAATTCCAACCGCAGCAAAAACTTCACATTCATGTCAATCCGATTGTCTTACTTATCAGTACTAAATCAGTGTTTATATTATTACAACGGCGTGATCTCCGTCAAAATAATGTCCTTATTAGACTACAAAGCGTTTTCAAAGAAACTACAGCAAAAAATGACAAAAATATCTACGCCGAGCTCAGAGATTACTCGAGAGCAAGGCCATCTGTGGATATTGAGACCATCTTACACGAGATAGCTTATCACCCGATCTCGACTCAGATTTTGTGAAGAAAAAGCGAAAGAAAAGGCTCCCATTTATAGATGACGAGCCATAGACCACGGAGCGCAAGCCACAATCGCATTAGGTCGGCGGCTGTCGAACGTTACGATGATTTGAATTTTCATTGTTTATGGTGGCAGACATGTGTCAAAGTTCGATTGGAATTTAAATTCGGCTTCTTTGTTATACATGTTTTTTTGTCGAGTTGTAAACACAGCACGGTGATGTTCCAATTTGGTTACTAGCCTTCTTTGATGGAAGGTTGTATCTATGACTGTTTCTATAGCTCCGATGATATATTTGACGTCGGTATGCCATATGAATAATTACGAATCATGTTGTAAAAGGATCGCCGTTACTTGGTTTTGTAACTAGAAAATGTACCTTTAGCGAGATACCTTTAACATCAAATGCAGTTAGATGTCCGATACAGTGCTAGCAGTCGAAAGATCAAAGGCGGGTAGTTAGCATCTGCTAAATTAGCGAATATAACCCAAGCGAGGGAACAGGACAAAGCGGCAACCATTTTGTTCCGACACTTTTCGAAATTGGAACGTGGCGGTTGCAAGCGCTGCCAGGCAGAGACAATAACATGAAAAGGAAAAATATAAACGGCCCTATTTTAAACAGAAGTACTGAGACTAATATTTTATGCCGCTTTTCAAATGCATATGAGGAAATTACGTTATACTTTCTGTTTTACTTATGAAGGTTCCAATTGGTATGTCTGAAAAGAGCTGCTTACGCCGTTGCGATAGTGAGTGGTGTTAATTTAAAAGTGCGTTCTTGAACCCTTTCAGAGGTATTGTATCTTTGTACGCTTTGTACGAGAGATGGTTTATCTGCGTCGCGGGGTACATAAGTGCTGTTTTTTCATTCCGTAATGCTTTTACATTTCAAAGGGGTTAAATGTTATTCAGACTGGCTGCCCGCTTAGAGCGTGTGGGTGTCGTGGGGAAAGGAAAATATCTATTTACTCTGTTCATGTAGTTGTCGTTTACTTAAGCTTATTTTAATGCCTTTTCGTAAATATGTTGTACAAACGTATTATATTTTCCTTAACTGTAACTAATAGTTTTTAATACCTCGGTACTTTATGTGAGCCAAGTATTTTCGGTACATGTTAAAGCTAGATAATCACAAATAATAGTAAGGTCATCTACAGTAAATGTTATACGTGATTTTACAGAATAAGAGCACTTTATATCACGTACCTACATGAAGTGTATAGGTATAGAGAAATAAGATAAGCACGTCATCTGTATGTAGATACATCAACACAACTCTTGGCGTGTATAATTAATATAATTAAAAGTAACAATTATCATCCTAAGCTGTGACACGTGTCTGACTCGCACTGCCTACGCTGAAGAACGTGCACTTAATTCCAGAGGCTAACAATTGGGTTAATCCTACAGATATTATCAATAAGTAACCCAACATAAACTGTCCCACTAGTGAGAAATGAGAAATTAGGCTGGCGTTGCATTATTCTGTCTCCAAAGTGAAGCATCTTCTACACGTACTGTAAATATAGGTAGGTATATTTATTTACTAGAATATTAATAAAATGAATGAATTATTTGATTTATTGATTTTTGTTTGCTTGAGTGAGCTTATCTCCGGACTATCAATAGGATATTCAATACACTTTTTGCATTTTATAGCCTTTTTAATAGGACATCTTATGTCACGCTACGACTTTTAGGAGAGGAGCAGTTATATATAAATAAACTACGAGCGGAACTGCCGGCAGAGGCCAGTTAGTTTTATATACAAAATAATTTACAGTAATAAAAACATCCATCCTACGTTATACACATAGGTACTAGATAAGTTATCTATAATATAAGCCACGCTTTAAATCGATAGAGATTATTATAACTGTCCATTGCTTTATAGGCCAATACAATATATGTAATGTTTGATTAACAGGTGATAATCCTATTAGTTGTTTAACTGTTTATATATGTGGTCAAATGTAGTCGAAATAATGATGTATACGAGGAATACTAGTAGTTATTCCTATACTAGTACTACTACTATTAAGTTTTTCTATATCGATCGTACTACTATAAATGCAAAAATTTTTGTGCACGTTTGTTTGTTTGGCTAAATGGATATGACCTGAAACTTTCTTAAATAGAATATAAGAACCATATTTTTGATCGTGCAGTAGAAACCCTTAATTAGTAGTTTAGCAGAAAATCTTACTATTATAATATTTCTGTCTGTGTAACAAAGCGAAACTAGAAAAATAATTTCAATCGTTTTCTAATTTTTGGTTAAATTGTAAAATATTTTTATTTAGCCTTTACATTTGTTCTTTTTCGACCTAGAGGTTTACGAATGCGGGTTTATTAACGGGTTATTAAACCCCTATTTGTTATTATTGCATTATAAACGTACATAAGCACATATCTCAAAGTATATAAAGTTTGAAGAGAATTGACCGAGGAAATAATTTTATATTTCTACTAGTGACTCACCCTCGCTCCGCTCGGATTCATCCCTAGTTACGTTTAGCGTTTAGTATAGATTTCACAGAGTTGAGATATTTTCCCGCAGTAAAAAGTATCCTATACGTTGACCTAGATAACCAGCTATCATCATACCAAACATTAAAATCCCTGCAGTGGTTTTTCCGTGATGCGGTAACAGACAGTCAGACAGACAAAAATTCTAAAAACTATAGATTCAGCCTCTATATCGATAATAATGACTATTAACATAAGATTTTCTAAAAAAATATTTAATTTACAGATTCGACTCAGAATTGTATTATATGTACAGATTTTTATCTTGGAACTAGCAAAACCCGCGGCTTCGCTCGCGCTAAAACTACAACAAAAAACTTTAAAAAGGTAGGTTCTATACAAATTCCCTTATTTTATCTCCTTATTCCCATAAGGAGATAAAATAAGGGAATGAATTTCAAAAAACGCTAAAACACATATTTATTTAATTGTATTGAAGAGCATTAATACCAAGTTTCAAAAAATTCTGATCATAAATATTTTTTGGGTTGTGTTATAACGTGTACTCCAGTACAGATAATCTCCCGCGGTAAAAAGTATCCCATATGTTGACCTGGATATCCAGCTATCGTCATGCCAAATTTCATCAAAATCCCTCCAGTGGTTTTTCTGTGATGCGGTAACAGACAGACAGACAAAAATTCTAAAGGCCTCTGCATCGGTAATAATATCTATTTCAATAAGATTTTCCAAAAAATATTTAATGTACAGATTCGGTTTAGTTAGAATTTTATTATATGTAGGTATAGATAGAAGACGTGATAATGTTATCGACATCAATTATAATATCACTCATCGACATTTTAGGGATGAGCAAAATTAAAACTTATGTTTTGCTTTTTGGGGTTGTTACTTGCTATGCAAAATCGGTAGCGTATAAATTTTGTTAATTATAATTATTATATAATAATATTTTTTTTTATAAAAGATTTAGACACAATTCGTATTTTTAATGTAATTAGTTATATTTCTTGTTTAACTCGGGTATTTAAACACGAATTAGATGAGAAGTAATTCTATACTTATTGATATTTCGAGAACAAAAGATTTTATAGTAGGTAGATAGTTGTTTGATAAAGCTACATATATCTATAAATACAATAATAATTGTAAAGATACTTACATAGTTATTAAAGATAGTTTAATTGAGGAAAAAAATAGTACCATGCGATGTTTTTTTATTATAGACCGCGTTAAAAAGGAGGTTTGTCGATTTTAGATGTTTTTCCTAACCCTTTTTTATTTAATGAATAGGTTACACTTCGAGGGTGGAACCATATATATGAACCAAACAAAAATTATTATCCTTAAGTGCGTGATAAAAATATTTGTTGAGACTTTAATTTTTGTGTATCCTTCTTGTCAAAAAGTATTTGTTTCTTTAAAATTAACATACATTTAAATATTTTATTAGGTATTTAATACATATATACTTATTATTAATAGATAAAAATAACTTATGTATCTAAGTAATAACGATTAGGAAGACTAATCGTTATTTAAAGAACAATATAATAAATATGTATTTTTTTTGCTCTACATAAGATTGTTAGGTATTTATTAAGTAGAAACTAGCGACTTACGCTCGCTTCGCTCGCGTTCGTCCCTAGGTACGTTTTCACGGTTAGCTATGTTTAGGTATACATAAATAATAGCTTGCTACTCCTAAGATATTCATTTAAATTATATAGCGATTTACCCTCGCTTCGTGGAACCCTGATATTTTTTCTAAAATAAAAGTAGTGTAAGTTACTCCCTATAACATCAGCTATCTGCCAGTGAAAGTCCTGTCAAAATCGGTTCAGCCGTTTCAGAGATTAGCTGAAACAAACAGACCTACTTGGAAACCTACCTAGGGACGCACCCGAGCGAAGCGAGGGCAAATCGCTAGTAATACTTATGTAGAGTAGGTAAATGTTCTTATTATAATTCTGGATCTTCACAGCCCTGACATTTGCGTGTGGAAATCATCTTTTCAACATGATTACGACTTGCTAATACAATGAGGAATATGTATCATGGAGAAACTTACGTGTTGACTGACTAGTTTTTTAAAATGTGTGAAGTTCGCCAACCCGCATTTAGTCAGTGGTTGACTATGGCCTAATCCCGTTCGTATTTAGGGGAAGCTAGTTTCCAGCTGTGGGGAGTTAAAAGAGCACCTACAATTAACTATTATTATTTAATAGGTTATATAAGTTTTAAAATTATTTTTCATTCATCGTTTCTTAAAGTTATCCAATACTCTAATTTAGTCATTAATAGGTCACTACATACTTATGTAATTACAAACTTTGAATATCCCAAATATTTAAAACAATATTTTTTTCAGGACCTTATGGTATTTATGTATGTACCTGTATTATATAATAGCGATTGATGTACCGCTAACTTATTTCTCTCTTTCCCATTGGTATAAATATTATACTATATAATATAGAAATATTTATTTGTCTATTCTCTTATGTAGGGGAGAGTCGGAGGTATTGTACCGCAGGATGAATCGTACCACCTCCAGATTTCTTCTAAACGGCAGTATTTTTTTACAGTGGCGATGTTAAAATATGCGATACTAGCGCCAAATGTCATAAGTCATTTTGTAATGGCATGCGGCTGTTAATTTTTAATCCAGTGAAAAATTTCTATTTCGGTTGTTTTTGATCGAAATTTTACAGTGCATACGTAAGGATCTATCCTTCATAAATAGTGAGTAAAAATTATCATTTTTTTAATATGAATCAGTGATTTAATTTACTACAAATATCTGTGTTTGTGTTGTTGCTAATTTTGAAGGTTATCAAAAACACTTTTTCTAATTTGACAGCTAGTTGTTTGTTGAATTGTACCACTAAAAGTTCTTTGTAACGTACCGGTACGATTTAAACGACTAATTTTTAAATTTCTACTGTTATTTTGCTTACAAAAATATTATTGTTTATAGATGGCTGATAAAAGAAAATATTATAAATGGACTCCAGAAGATCTCGAAAGAGCATTATTAGCTTTAGAGAGGAAGGATATGAGCTAGAATAACATAATATGTAAAACCTATGGGATACCAAAACCTACACTTATCCGCCGCTTTAGAAAAAAAAAATAAGTTTGCAAATGAATTAAAAATTCAAAAAGGAGTAACTACTTAGTCGAAACTAAGTCGAAACTTTCAATTGAAGCTACGTTAATTTTATTTTAGAAGTTATAAAGAGTTTTTTTTTTGTTAAATTACATTAAAAGAAGATAATTTTATTGTGATACTAATTTAATTTTAGAACGTAAAAGCCAAATGCTATATTTTTTGTTAAATGATGGTAAAAAGGAAAAAATGTCATTTTGATTTTTTTTTGTTAAGTTTATATTTTGTCGATTGTTTTACTTTCATAAAGTAGTTTAATTTTAGAAAATATATTTTTGTTGATTCGTAACTATGTGTCATATTAAAAACAAGACTTAGGATAAAGGCGTGGCATTACTTATTACTACATATGATATAGTATAATCATTATTTAATTTTTTAGAATATATTTTTGTTGTTTCACAAATATGAGTATTATGTGCCATTGGCAAACTAGATTTAAGATAAAGTGATATTACTTATTATTACATACAATAAAAATTGTTTAATTTTGTAAAACTTTAATAAATAAATAACCGAATTGTTAAAATAATATATTTTGATTATAATTAATTGAAATCCACCTATTTTAGACAGCATAAACAAATTTATATATTAGTGGTCCAATTCATCATACCTATGGTACAATATATCCAACTAGTTCTCCGAATTGTACCATTTGACTGCTTGTAGAAAATCGTATATTTTAGGCAAATTAATCAATACTGGGAATAAAATGCCACTGGTTATGATTCAGGACATACCTCCTTACCCACATATAATTTTGTACTTTTGTAAGTTTTTATAGAAACGAGATAATTTATAAAAACTGAAAACTGGTACAATACATCCGACTTTCCCCTATACAATATCTAGATGAGGCATCACACTAATCACTAATATTTTAATGCAAAAATGTGTAAATTACGTGGGACACTTATAACTTACCTACACGTTTCAAGTCTCGGGTGAAACTTGTGTTATATATAAAGTAATCAAAAGAACGTATCTAATGTTCTAAAATAAGAAACAAATAAATATTACCGTTAATATCATAGAAATATTTATTTTACTATAAAAAAATTAAAAAAATATATACTAGACTACTAATGTAAAAAGTTATTTACTTAAGACTTATAATTCAAATATTCAAGAGGGAGGATCTGAACCGAACAAGCGTCGGTATTTAATAGCTCAACTAGTCCCTTCAGACGGTCGTTCAGTCAATATTATTAAAGTATCGACTGTGTTTAACAAAAATAAGTTGATGTTTTATTGAATTGGCTACTATTTATTGGTATATATAGTATATTTTAAGTAGGTAAATGTTTAAAGATATAGCTTTATTAAATAAGTTTTTCTTTTAAGTAGCTAGGTACTACGATATGATCTTATTATTAGTATTAGATCAAAAATATAACAAGAAGCGAAATAATGCTATTTTTCATATATAAATATATAATATTGCAAAATCTGTCTTATATTACCTACATTAAAAGTTCTACATAGAATAGTTTATATTATATAGGCATAAAATAAATAACTTCAGTTATAGGTACTTGTAAGTTGAAATCATAACATTATATTGAGAAAAAGTTATGTAGAGTTACTTAATAGAGCCCTTCATAGTAGTTAGTATGTGTGAACATTACACGGAACTGATATAATTTATTAGATTTTCAACTTGGCTAAGTTTCTAAGTTTTATATGGATGAATATTATATAATACATTAGCTACTAATACGACCTCTAGACCTAAGTTAAAAAAACCTGCAATGCCTATAATCATATTAAACAAAACAAAGCAAAACAAAACATACATTATCCATCACTCGCGGCGCGAGCGCGACTGACGCACACCAGCGCACGCCCAAAAGGAGAAAAAGAAAATTCAAAAAGAGAACACTCCCATCACTAGTCACGCCCCCCGCCTTGGAGGTTTCGACCAATCAGAGCGCGCGTGGCGTCGGCCGCTCCCGAGCGCGGCCGAGGGCGGCCGAAGCGTGCACAACAAAAAGTCACACGACTGGTTTAGTGTCGGGTCGCGTCCCAACCACGCCGCTTCACGCGCGCTCCTCTAGCGCCTGCGCATACCAACATTCAAATCATCTCTACATTTTAAAAATACATCACACGAATTAATTACAATAATATAATATATACAATAATAAGTGAGCTGTGTCATGAAAATGGACTTGACGGAATGGAGCGCATGATTTCAGTGTGTTATATCGCTGCGATAAAAGTGATTAGTGATAGTGAACGATTGTGTGATACGAATCTGAAACGGACAATTGAGGTATTTCATATTTTATTTAAATTGATAGTATAGGATTTATTTCTGTAACAGGTTTTTTGGTTTAAATTTATTACATATATTCATACGTTATTGTTTAGGTCTCTATAAAAAATCTCGTTTAATAAGCTAGAGCTCTTATTTGATATTATTTTTCATGAATTTTTATATGAAAAAATTAAGCGCGTTTTACTTCATTTTCCATAATTAGAAATTTACATAATTTCATAGGCCATAGTTTAGTATACATATGCTATACTTTTATTGTACAAGCATATATTATAATAAAAATGTTAAATTAGGAATATATATTAAAAATGTTTACATAAATAAGAGGCTATTTAATTTAATTGTTAGTATATTTGTTTGTTATTTGGCGAAAGTAGATACAATTTACATCAATGCAGTGTCTTTCAAATAATATCCGTCGGTATTTGAATGCACCATAATGATAATGTATAACCTCTATGAAACAAAACAGAAAAGGGCTATAAATAATTTTAAATTAACATCTATTTATGAATTAAAAGTTGACATTTTTGAATAATATTAATAATAAATTGAGAGTTGATACAAAATCGATCATATAGGTATGACTAAGTACAAGTAATTGAGTCACCGTTTCTATAAATCAAATGTACATATAGGTATAAAAAAACCACATATTATTTGATTGTTTTGTTAAATATAGTTGTATATTAAAAAAAATATATATTTAGACAATAATACTTTTTTAAGAAATTATAGACTGTTTTTAAAAATATAGAGAGGGAAATAAGATTCAATTAATTCAACAATTACTATATTTTTTATATTAACGAAGTTAATTCAATTTTTCACTATATTTTTATCAATCAATTATTTACTTATAATTGACTTAGGTATTAACCTTTTATGTTGGTAGCATACTCGTATGCATACTAACTTGCCTATTGATGCAAACAAAGTAAATATAGCTATCTATAATAGGTTTAGGTCTATTATACCTATATAGTAAAGTGTAGAAGTATTTTCTGTTAAAACATATGAATGTTTTGTTTTGTTTGTGGTAGGTAAGATATAACATCTTGTTTACTTAAAACACATTTATCTATTTGATACAATTAAAATAATCTCAAAATCTTAATTTTAATTTGGACTATATTTATGAATTCTTCAAATGAGTATGTTTCCTTAAAAAAACTACAACTTCATTCATTTTAAATGCCTAACGTTAAAACTAAAAACAATAAGAGTATTATACTTATTAATAATTGTTTAATTAATGTTTATGAGGTAATAACATTTTTTTAAATTATACGAGTATTTAGTAGTAAAATCTATGTATATGTAGAATGTTATACATATGTATAAAATATAGGAATTATTCTAAATGATACTTACCTATCAACTGTAGCTGAGATTTTTTTAAATCGTAACTTTAAGTAACTTTAAAGCTTGCTACTAAGAATTCAGAGTGCTTTTAAATAAATAACACAAGAATCAACAAATCAATGTCAATGTCGCGTCTGTTTTCGTATCACATTCGGACGTTACGATTGGCCGCCATGACAGTTCGCGTTCGAAATTTGAATGCGGCTCGAGATGCGCAAAGGCAACCATTGATTAGCCTTCGATAAGCGGTATGTGTGTGCGTTATGTATGTACGCATTTCCGCCGGACATAGGTACATATGTAGTAGCAATATCCTGTTGAAGCGTCATTTTTTTTAATAATAAATTGTAGGTTACTATTATAATCACTAAGAAAGTCATGAATTGGGCTTTACCTATTGATTTACCCTTATTTAAAGTTACCTAAAGTTTATTCACAGAATTATCATTATAAAAAAATCTAAAACATGTATGTTTACCTACTGTAGTAGGTACACCTACATATATCACATTTGAAGATGTACATTAAATTGATTACGCCGATACAAATAAGAACAGATTTACTGAAATCCGTCTGTATAAATTTAAATTTGTTTTACCTATTATGTGATAAGATGTAAATATATGCAGTCGAATAATTCATTATGTACTATAAATTGTCCACATTGCATCTTTATTCATAATTATACCAATTATATAAACATGGAATTTTATACTACTAGTTATATTATTAGAAACTAAAAATATTTACGAATATTGTGATATTATAGGCTGTAAAGGTTTTTTTTGGTTATTTTAATTTATTTTACTATATGAGTTTTTAATAATAATTTTTAATAATTCGGGAAAACCCACAGCCAAAAAACTACAATCTCCGTTACGTTAAAATTAAAAAAAAAACTGTCAAAAAATTGTTCAAATAGTTATTAAGTAAAATGAGAGAGTTTGCTAAATAATTTAGTTGTTTTGTATGAATAGAAAAAAAAGTTATAATTACCCATTGCATCATTATTAGAATATTTAAACTGTTCCATAAGCTTTTGTTGAGTTTAGACGGTTGATATAATAAAAACTCTCAATAATCGCTACTCAATAAATTATTCAAACTGTTGTTCATTTTAAAATGCATCGATCAAACGCTATCAAGTTAACGTCGAGGAAATAAAGTAAAATGAAATTTCTATTCCGAGCTGAGATTAACTTGGAGTCGGCTTAAATGTTAGGGATCCGTTTGTCTTAAGAGAGATTCAGCATTTTTTTTAGTGGGTATTAAGAAAAGAAGTCGATTAGGATACTACAACTGTAAGTACAATATAGTTTATCTATATTTTTGTACTTCTTTAAAGATTTTTACGTTGACTATTTAAATAAAAATATTTATTATTGTCTATATTGCCAGTTTTCTATACTTAAATCATTAATTAATAATAATAAATAATAAATATTTTGGGACATTAACACACAGCACCATCTAGTTCCATGGTAAGCTACGAGGCTTGTGTTATGGATACCAGATAGTTGATACACTACACATATATAACTTTAAATACATACATATTATAAATATAAACACCCATGACTGGAGTACAAACATTCGTGCTCATCACACAAATGAATGCCCCCAGCGGGACTCAAACCCACGACCGCTGGCACAGCAAGTAGGGTTCCTACACACTGAGCCAAACATGTCGTCATTCAAATTTAACTTTTAATATATTTTTTACAATCAACTCTACTATAATATTTTCAAAATAATATCCAAAATATCTCAACGGAACCAATTTAATTATAAGTCAAACTGGCTCTACTAGAGTCTTATCGGTTTAAGACAGTAGTTTTTAGAGAGCTCTATTTATAATCTGCTTTGTTTCGACATGTGGCATTAAAATGCCTTTATGTCCAGCAGCTTATGACCTTCCTACATACACTTGAATAATATACTTTGGTTATACTTTTTATAGGTCGTTAATTAATTTTATTGATATAATGAAACATCATGTATTGTAAATAACAAACAATAAATAATGAATTAGACAATTAAATTACATTATATATGTAAATAAATACATATATAAATAACAAATGAATTTTAAACTAATTAAAAGCGTACATACTTTGTTAAAACAAGTGAAAAGGAACGTTTAAGAAAAGTACCGTTGATAAAGGTCGAGATGTTCGGACACATTTTTTTGGGCCTAACCGACGGAGAATCAATTATCTTAATGGGTTAACCTAATCTTAATAAGGTACTGATAACCCACAGTGTAACAAGTTAATATTAATATTGTAATTCATTTTAAAGTGTTAAATCTATATTGTTTACTGGTGTTATAATGGATTTGATAACTATAGATTAAGACAAAAACTTCTAATATGGTATTTTTATGTATTGGGTTATGGCCTCACCCTTTTTATTTTCCCTGGCTTTGCTTTATTTACTATATGTTTCGCTTTTAAAAGAGTGGACAGACTATGTATTAAAACTTGGGATAACATTAGATCGTATAGTTTAATACTGATATAAGTATATAAAGATAAAATAGGATGTCCTTAAATCTATAATTTTGTTAACTATGAATGTCTATGGGAAATTATTAAAATGGTTAATAATTAATTTATCGTACCGATGAGGTCAATTAATATAATTTAGATGACCTTTTTGTAGAAAGCTGTGTTAGTTGACAATTAATTTATAAAAACAATATCAATATTATTACTGGAATAAAATATTTCATATGATACATTGACATGTGATAGAGTAGCACCTATTTATCTAACTTAGTTCTAATATTCGTATTTTTCCCTTTAACAATTCTTGTACCTTTATTTGAAACTTATACTCAAAAATATATACATATAATAAAATTCTGAGTCGAATCTGTACATTAGATATTTTTTGGAAAATCTTATTGAAATAGTCATTATTATCGATACAGAGGCCGAATCTATAGTTTTTAGATATTTTGTCTGTCTGTCTGCGAACGCATCACTAGAAAACCACTTGACAGGTTTGATGAAATTTGGTATGATGATGATACCTGCTTATCCGGGTCAACATATAGGATATTTATTTTATTAAAATGAAAATATTTCATCTCTAAGAAATTTATACCAACTGTTAAAACCTGTCTAGGGACGAACCCGAGCGGAGCGACGGTGAGTCGTTAGTATCAATATAGTAGCTATTTACGTATGAAAATATATTTATATACCTAATATATAGCTAAAGTTATAAAATAAATTTGACTTATAATATAAATACTTTTCTTATATATTTTAGTTGAAGATCCGTTTATTTATTTATTTATTTATTATGGAAAAAAACGGTACTAACAAAAAATATTAAATAGAAAAAAAAATATTAGTAAAACTTAACCAATAACAGTTTCCAAAGTTTATAAGAAAATTAAGATTCCTTATAATTAATACTGAAACGCAATAAAATAACACGAATTTAAAACATAAACTAAAATATATTACATAGTTAATGAATGTCAAAAAGACCGACGGGATGTTATTTCCACACAAATGTTTCGTAGCGTATAATATATTGTATATATTATAATAAAAATAATCACATAATTTAAAATATTAATATCTATTTTAGTCAAAGTTTTATATCATTTATTATGTGATTTAATCGTCACAAAAACTGTTTTGTTTATAAACTATTAGGATGGAATATTGAATAATTCTTGTTTAGCGATATGTAATAAATCTGTAAAAACAATATAAACCTTGAATTATTAAAATCTGGTCTTCCAAACTTATCTCTTATCACTGATATTACGAGGAAATAATATAAAATGGACGCAATTTGCGATAAATGTGTGATTTCTTTTTTTTATCTACAAAATGACTTTTTCAGTCGATCGTCAGATAGCGCCTTTAGCGGTTGTGATAGATTCCAAAATATAGTTAACACTTCTTTGTCCTGATCACATCTTATCGTTAAGGTGAGATTTTATTATGTATATTTGAAATATTTGAAATTTATATTATGCTCATACTTTTTACTTAGTGCTATATTATATTAATATTTTAACAATGTGTCGTTTGACTCTTGTCATAAGTAATAATTCCTAACAGAATAGCTTTTTTTTACATTTAATTAATTAATAAGAAAATATTAGATTTTGTACAGTTAGACGTATACATTTTCAGTTGTCATGTCTATATGCCTTAATATAATAGAAGCTTAATAATTAATCATGTAATAAACAAGAGGTTTTGCACTTTTATACATTTTGCTTCAAAGATTGATACAGATTTATCAAGGATATGATCTAATCACAAATCTAATCGAAAACAGAAGTACCAGTAGCTAAGATTTAATAATATTCATATAATTCAGTTTTATTTTCTCACGTGTCCAATCATCAGGAATAGTACATATGTCTATATATGATATATCTATACAGTTTTTTGATCTTATTTTATATAAAACTTTTAGGTTTAGAAAAAATATTGTATTGCGAAAATTAAACTAAAAAAATCTTACTTTTATAGCATTATTACATTTCTAAAAATTAAAATTTAAAAAGAGTATTAATTTATGTACTTTTTCTTATAATTTTTTTTTTAGTTTATAAAACAATTGAATACTAGATACTTATTCCATTTCATTATATAGAAGGAAACAAAGAAATAAAATTCAAAGGTTTTTATACGTTACTGCATTCCCTTGCTTAATAAAAATTTAGTGCTTAATTTAAAAAAGAATTGTTAGTTCAGAGATAATTAAAAATGAAATCTAGAAAGGAACTGTCCATTTGTGCAATGTGTAACATCAGCAATGTTTTCTTAAAATTCTAGGAGATTTATCTACCGTCAAAATTGTTAATATTTTCAATAATATTTGTATTTAAATCTGCAATTCACTTATTTCCATGTGTTATCAACTGAATACACGATCTTAAGATTTACTTAGCTTTATCTGTGATTTCGTGCGTCAACAGACACACTCGAGAGCTATCTACTAAACGCCGGTAATATATAGGTATATACTTTTTAGTACTTGACCTACCCATGAATTAAACGAGTATATTTACTTGCATATTCTATTAATAGCAAATTTTAATTTAATTTTTTTGTAAATATATTTATTTAAGGACGTTTATTTATTATTATTTTTTATTTTAATTGACTATAAAATTTTATAATATGGATTAAAAACTTAAGTACGCATTCCTGAATTCGTGTTACCTATTATCGGTTTATTCACTTTAATTAATCTTTAATTCTCTTGTTTATGTTTTTATTTACATGTCTAAGAATGGTTAAATAATAGGTTTAAAAAAAATTAAAATTGTCAAGATATAGAAGGGATTTCATAAATACTTATTATTAGCTTTGATTTACATTGTTAAAGCACAGACCATGTAGTATTAATTTGGACATTGAGTGCGATAAAATCTAATCGATATTATCGTTTTCAATTTCTGACGTATCTTATCTTAATACAAATTAATAGACATGAGCGTAAGTGCCAGTAATCGTTGCGTTAATTTTTAGTATTATCAGGCGGATGTGGTTATTATTATAGTACTTTAGCATGACTAAATTATAATAAACAATTTGTTGTTTTATTACAATGGCGAATGTAAAGAAAATGCTTATGAGCATCTATCATAACTAGTAGTTCAGCGAACAGTAGATCACGCCGAAAATACTTGTCAGATTTTCACCAAATTTTTACGAGACCAACTTAAACCTGTCAAATAATAAAATATCTATCGAAATCGGATCTCATAAGGCGGAGATACCCAATAGCCCCCTTTTTGCTCCTTTTAAGAGGAAGTACCTCTACAATCAAAAATCCTCGATTCCTAGAAAAAATATATATAAAGTCGTAAAATCTGTATACCGCGTTTTGTCCAGATACGTTGTAAAATACGACTTGTAGAGGAGTACCAACAAACTGACAAAGGAAAGCAAATTTTGTCAGACTTAAAGTAGAAACGCTTCGCCCGCTCGGTCAATGAAGAGAAATTAAATAATGTCTTCCATGTTGTATCATATTATAGGCATATATATACCGTATGTATACATATACTTACCTAGATATAAAAGGTAGAAACAATTCATCAAATCAAGCAAATTCTTGGAGCGTGTACACGGTTTGGATAGTTGAATAAATAAGTAGTTATTTATTCGTAAGGCGTTTGGCTAGACACCTTCTTCCACGACTTATTTCATAGAATGCAAGATATAGGTACTAGATTAAAGTATGCGATGCATGCCACTCTCTTTCGAAGTAAATTCAATTATGTAAATAGAGCATAATGCATTTTGAATCATACCTAGTAAATTAAAAAGGTATAATTGAAAGTTTTAATGGGAATGTTAGATAGATGTAAATATGAAATTATAAAATTATTAAATACCTAACTATTCGTGTTCGTGGGTAACTAGATACAACGTTCAGATATCTTCGGTTAGTTTAGTAGTAATAAAAATCAGTGCTCGGTTGGCTAACAACGCTTAATGCGCGGTTACACCTTATCGCAGCCATATCGAGTGTTGTTTGCGGTATATCAGTTAATCAAATTGGGAGCGTATCGATATCACGGACGTCTTTCGATACTGCACCATTTTTATCTTAATTGATTGTCTCTTTTTTGGTATAATACCGATTTATTATTTTAGTGATTTGTCTTTGATGTAAGCTAAGCACCCCGCAATATATCTAATCGCCATACGTCTTTTCAGATACGGGTATGAGGAGTTCGAGTGGTGACGCGTGATCGTAAACCGATGATGTTAAGACTGGGCTCGGTCACTCAGTAAATAGGTCAGCGTGACTGGTCAATTGACTTGAAATGTGGATAGGGGTGCGGACTTAAAGTGCGTGTGTATAAAAGCGATGCATGGTTTGTGAGGTCGGTTCGGCGGTCATGGACATGAGCGGCGAGGGCGGCGGAGGAGGCGCGGGCGCGTTGCAGCAGCGCTGGTACGACAGCCGCGTTAACGGCAGCCCGGCCGCCGGCGACGTCGGCTCAGAGACTAACGGGGACTTCTTCCACTCGCCGCTGGAGGGCGGGCACCACAGCCGCGCCCGCTACTACCATCAGCAAATGCACGCCCCTTATTCTACGGCGGTCGGCTCGCACGGTAAGTAACACTGCTTTCTTTCTTATATACATACATATGTATGTGTCTATTAATATACATATTATGTGCATTTTTATATGCCTATTTGTAAAATACATAAACTCTTGTTGTACCATAATAATTACATTTCTCATTTATATTTTCATTTTTAATATACTCAACTTATATAAATAAGAGTTTAAGTAACGTTAATTCAACTCTTGCTTTTTAGAGCGCTATTAATCACAGTCATTTAGAATATGCGGAGAAACTTAACAAAACTGTCAGTCCTAACAATTAAGGTAGTGCGAGATGTATTTTACAACAGTAACAGTCGTATTTAAAGCAAATTGCCGGCGGTGATGGTAGGCACCCGTCCGCCGAGTCTTATCGCTCATCAGACGATATTTCTCCAAAAACTCCACAATTAATTCAGCGGTCCCGACCAGTCAAAATCGCCATTCTGTAAGGTGACAGCTTAGGTAAACACGATCTAAAATGGGCCCTCACCTTAAAAGAAAAAATCATACCATACTTTTTGGTTTTGTCTTTGAGGTTTAAATTTTATGGCCGCTATAAAGTTTTTCGTGGAGACAGGTGGCTCTTCTTTATATTTTAACTACTCACCCAATCGTTTACAAAATCTCGTTTAAAGCTTTGTCCTTAAAGGCTAGAGTGGCATGCGGTTGATACTGCTTAATTTATTAAGCGGTGCGTCGGTAGTGATGTGACACTTAAGAAACTGTGTCATTTCTCGGAATCGGAACTGGGAATCGATTTTGTCGCATTCACAGCAGTAACGTGCCGTACTTTATGTGACCCCTCGTTCGACAAAATTTTTATCCAGTTTGTAAACTCACTCTCTTATCGTGTTATGTCCAGAGTCACGATGTAGCTTCTTGTTGTTTTGATTATATCTAAATTTGGTAAATTCATTTGTCGACAACGGCAGCGGGTGACTCGATTAGGTACCTACTATAAAATTACTTGAAACATTGATAATAATCATCACATTTTATCCCTCGTTTATTTACACCACTGAAAATTACACGTTTGAAAACTCTATTGAACTTCACTTAGTGCTTCTTAAGGTTTTACTTTTATTTACATGCCCTGTGTCTCGTCCTTTTTGTTGCCGACAAAAAGTAATAAAACATATTTTTAAGTTGGCTAAGGTGTGTATAAACTTGCTACGATGACAACGCGGATCGTTTTCACTTAACATTTTACGAGCGGCTCCGCAGTTCGCTCTTGCTCGCTTCACATAATTGTATTAACTTTATATATTTAATAAAGTGTAATGCCTTATTTTTATATATCATCTTACCACATTTCTTACAATGTCGTTTAATCAGCGACAAAAAGCTTTTTTTATCATTTTAATAAGCAATTGATGCAATGGCAATTTTTACAACATTTAAATTTCTCACTTAATTCGTAATACCAATAAAAATATATTCGTTTTTCCTTTATTGGTTTTGAATTTTGATAATATAAATAATCGTTATTTAAGATAGGTATTGAGAGGTATAGCTTTGGATTGCTTTAGGATTGACTGCAATAGAAATTTATGTAGGTACCTCTTATGTACCTAACTAGTAATAAACAATAATAAATTTTATTATAGTTTATCATTGAATATATTATAGATTTCGTAGTTTAAATGATAATATAACTGTTTCGTGTCGACGCTGGTATAAAAGTCACTCTGGTAATGGGTAAAAGGTAACATGTAACATGATACAAGGCAGCCGATTTGACGCTCATCCAATAATTTATGTTTGGTCCTCGCGATTGATGGCGTGGTTAAAATTATTTACATCACACCGTTTGAGATTCACAGCTAGTGTTTTGCTTTTCTTGGAAATTCTAATTATGGAAATATTCATTCGCATTCATTATATTTTAGTATAATTTAATGCATTTTACCAACTATTTAGATGTAGATCTAAATTATTTTTTGGAATTGTGAACAAAAACGCTTGAAAGCCGAACAATTGTTATTAACACTTTATATGCACCTACATAAATATACCTGAAATAATTAGCAAAAATAAATACACTCTTTGTATTCTACAAATGTTATATTATACTTATTCAATGTTATGAAATAGAAATATTACACGTAGGTATCTATAACATTTATTTTCCGTAGAGCCAGGTTTTCTGTTAAGGGGATATCGAATGAGCCAGTAATAAAAAGAGTAATTTTAGTGTTTTCAATTTAGTGAAGATGGATGAACAGGTGGATGCGATACTATTACATAGGAATGCTGTTTTTGCCAACTAAACGTCAGCCCAACGATTATTATCAAGTCTTATCTTTATAGTAGATCATGTTTCTAAACAAAACGTCAATGTAATATACTTATAAAGAGTTCAGAGAGTTAGAGAGTATTAAGTTTATGAATTAATGTTTTTTTTTTCAATTTCATTCTAAAGTTAAAAAAAGACAGTGCGTAGGTAGGTACATATTAGACTTGGGTTAAAAAGTTTAATAGGTTTTTGTTGTTGTATTTATTTGTTATCTCAATAAATAAAAAAGAAATATCGTCATTTAAAGCTAAATAATAAATATGAATATTGTTATTGTCATAAATCGATAAGTAGGTATTCTTTGAGTATTCGATTAATTAATACTCATTAGCAATTATTATATTTAAATTAAAATAAAGAGTACAAAAATGAAGATCATCACAATCAATATAACCTTTAAATTTCTGTTTAAATTAGGATTGATTTTTAACCGACTTCAAAGAGGAGGAGGTTCTCAATTCGATTATTATTTTCCTTTATGTATGTATACCGATTACGCTGAGAATTATGATCTGATTTACGTAATTCTCCTTTAGTTTGATGCAGAATAGTTGCCATTTGATCCCATAGAAATTTAACATAGTTTGGCCCAGTAGTTATCTTTTTGTTTGATTTGACAAGCCCAATACGTTAGAATCGGATTTTAGAGCCAGAATTTTTAGTGTTACTAATAAAAGCGAATTTTAGTTTGTCAGTCTTCATACTTTGCTACTACTATTATGTCTACACTAAAAAGGGGAAAATAAAAACTTTTTAGGAAAAAAATAAAAACCGACTTCAAAAAAGCACTAAAAAGTAAAAAATAACTGATTGGTAGTTAGACTTCGAAAATATCTGATTAGGTATCTGATAGTAAATGAAAAATACCAATCAGTTATTTTTTTTACTTTTTAGTGCTTTTCTGAAGTCGGTTTTTATTTTTTCTTAAAAAGTTTTTATTTCGCTTTACTATAGAAAAAGTTATAAAAAACTTTATTACATAGGTATCAACTGGAATAGAACTAATAAGATTAGTATTAGATAGGTATCTATCTCCTAGGTAAATTGTAAGAAATTGAAATTAAATATTTCACAACAGATCAGAAGTAGATTACACAATAATGAAAGAAATGTTAAAGTATGATGTTTAAAATAATGCTTTTAGTAATTTATCTAACGTCATTATAAACACCTGCCATGAAACATTGTTTTAGCAATTAATATCTACATTCGGAATGTTTGCCTTTTTATTTCTACATTTCCCAGATGCTTCACACACGGAATATCATAACTGATGAAAAAAAGGTGTAATAAAACGTAATGTTAAACGACGTTATGAGTTATAAACGGATCAATACGCTGTCCGTCCGTCCTGCCAGCTGGTTGCACATCATTGTCTTTTTAAAACCAATCCTTTAAAAGGCTAGATTTTTTCAATTACCTCGTCTGGTGAAGTACATGAATATAAAAGTGTCGACCTCATCACTATACCAATTAAATTGACTAAACATTCCTTTTGCTCAAATGTGCCATACCGCTATTCGTCCATGTCTTATAGACACTACCTGTCACATGAATTCGCGACTTATTGAGCTTTTTGTTTTCATCATTCCTTTTAATTTGCTTATATTTTGTTTGCCATATATGTATGTGAAAAATGTTTCCAAAGCGTAGAGTGAACGGCAAATTATATATAATGATACAGTATAACTATTCATTATGTGGCAGCTACATTAATTTCTTTTGAAATTTAACAATGAATGAATATCGCAAAAAAAATGTGTGCGTGCATTTGCCTAATGCGTTATACGTTTTACTTGTCAATCGTGAACGTACATCGGTTGTGTGGGTTTATAAAAATGCGTGTGTGCGTGAGACGCGTCCCGCAGATTGGCGCAATTAGTCGCGGGGGGCGGGGCCTGCGTCTGCGCAACGACATCTCCTCCCTGCACGCACACATGCGTAATCGAGGCACAAAATAATGATGCCATGAAACATTAATTATTTCCCCCATTCCCGACTAACATTAGCAAGCGGCAATTGTGTTGCAAAAATGTTAAGTAAATTACTTTTATTTCTAACACTGATATGACACGTTAAATACATGTTGTAGAAGCTTTAATGATTTATTTATTTACTTGAGCTTTTTTCAAGGTATTTTGACCTTAATGTTTTAAATTGTAACTTTTTGTATATTTACTATTAGTGCTAATACAAAATTGCGAGGAATTATATCATAAATAACATGTTATACCTATTGACCTGAAGAAGAACACATTTAAAGCACACATTTATTGACTTCTAGCGGCTCACCCTCGCTTCGCTTGGGTTCGCCTCTAGACAACCAAAAACAAATCTATCCCACGGGAACCGTACTTTTTTTCAGGATAAAAAGTAGCATATTTGGTATTCTGATGTATGGAACTTTATTATTGTAAAGATTCATTAAAATCCAATCAGTAGTTTTTGTGTACTAAGCTGTTTAAGTTACTGTAGTTTTTTAACTATTCCACGGGAACTCTTTAATTTTCCGGGATGAAGTATATAATATGTTGACCGGAGATAAAAGATACCATCATACAAAATTTCATTTAAATCAGTTCAACAGTTTCGGAGATTAGCCTGTACAAACAGACAAACAAACAGAGAAACAAAAACTTAGAAAAATCTGGATTTGTTGTATTTCTCTTCTTATATCCCCTGACTCGGTTTTTAGCATTTTTTATCTATGTAAATATTTATTATATGTATATATTATACTTATATGTGGGTACAAATAACGTCGCTAGATAAATATAAAAAAAAAAACTTTCTTACAACATACTACAAAAATGTACGTATTTCTTAAAAAATATGAGAATTCGGCAGCATTATATTATGTATTAGGATAAATGGGTGCCTATATATTCATATGTACAAAACGTGTGCTTTCAAGTGTGGTAAGCGATGAGCCGGCGCGCTCGCGGAAATGGAATATTGCCGTAAACTTTCCAGACGAGACCATTTTGTTCCCAATTCCATCCAATATGTACCAGAGTCTTGTTTGAACACCGATTAATATTCACAATCTACTGAATGTTGTGTAACATTCTAATTTCATTACATATACCTAAGTACTATGTGGAATGACTTACAATATTTTGACTCGATGCCTAAGTATTGGGTAGGTATTCACGCACAAATTTTAAAAATATTAAAATAAAACTTAATCGAGATTCTTAGTTTCATACATTTAATATTCTAAGTAATTAATTTATACATTAATTTAAAAATACATTCGTATGCGCATACTGAAGGGAGTGTACGACAAAATCCTTAGGCCATAATAAGGTAGATAGTAGATACTTCTAAAAGAAACCCTTTTGTACATATGTGTCTTAGCTGGCATTGTTTATTTTTCGGGCGACTTATTTTGAAATATCTAAGCTATTTATTTAAGTAGTAAATATTTATCCCATTTTCATTATAAAAAAGCAAGGCTTAATAAAATGTCTTCACTTGGTTTATTACTGGGTTTAACTCACTCATGTAATTGTAAGTTTCATACTAAACATTTATCGGAGAGTGTAAATAATAAAAACAGCATATTATACATTCAAATTAACAACCTCATACATACATCACTTTTTTGCAAATACTTACACTTACAAAAGTGTAGCAAAAAGTACCTATAAAGTTGAATACCGCCGTTCAGAGATTACCATTCATAGGCATGAAAAAATCGAAAGTCGCTATGCAAGAGCTTCACGATTAATTAAGTCAAAAACCGTTATTCATTAGAGCTGGCGTTTATTAGCCGTCACAATACATTTAACAAGCGGTGGCTTGGAGTTCTGTAAAAGTTCAAGCAAATCATATGTAAATGCTTAGTCATATAGGCATAGTACCTACTTTAAATTAGGCGCTCGAGGCGACCGTTGCGACATAGGTATAGGCTTTTAGATACTCAAGTACATATGTTTTAGATGAACATTCACACAAAAATTATAATAATTTTTATTTCATTTTAGTAATTATTTCACACAATTTTACCAAACATTGACAAACATAATATGATATGGACAAAAACGTGTAACAGCTTGACTTATTGAGACGAGCTACTGGTATGATGTCAAAGGGAAAACATCTCAAAATTTTGGTCAAATTGTAATGTTTCTTAAAACTAAAAGTTACGAAATAAAAACATAATTTAAAAAAAACTAACCGACTCCAAAAAAAGCACAAAAAGTAAAAAAATACTGAACGGGGATTTTATTCACTATAGATAGATCTACCTAATCAGATAATTTCGAAGTCGGTGCCAGCCGACATTGCTTTGCATTGCTAGGTAAATATGACAAAGTATGAACTCTAATTATAGTTAAAATATTATATGTACATCAATTTGTGATGTATTTATACGTATCGAAATAGATCTGCTTTGTTTTGCATCGGCTGGCACTGACTTCGAAAATATTGATTTTTTACTTTTTAGTGCCTTTTTTTGAAGTCTGTTTAATCATATTTTAATAAAACTGTTTAATAAATATAAAAATCTTTTATGTTATAAACTGTATTATTCCATACATAAAAATGATGAATAAACTTATTGCACAGTTCGTGTTAGGTCTTTGCTGAGTTTAATAGCTTGCATGTTTCGTTGTGACGTCAATGTGAAACTAGTTTAGTTCTGTGGAAATAACTATTGGACTCGCAATTAAAAAAATCGATTCCCGCCTGCCAGTTAGTACCTACATAGTGGAACTAAGCGGATAATTTAACTGCTATTATATGTAGAATTTGTACATATTATGTAATGCCTTAAATATAATTTAATGCTATAAAATAAATTTTGGTTTGGAGTTTATAAATCAAAATGGCCAGGCTGTAAGTTTGACAAAAGTAAAAATTATTGATGCTTATTGAAAATATGAAAATCAACTATAGATTTGTGTATTTGGTTATGTTTAGTTTATATTCCTCGTATTTATTTTAGGTTAATATTTTTAATTTTTAAATTTGTTTATTTTAAAAAAATTAATGCAAATAATAATAAATTATTCCTTCAATTTTGCATTCAAAGGTTTATTTTATTATTATTCTTATAATCTATACTAATATTATAAAGCTGAAGAGTTTGTTTGTTTGTTTGTTTGGTTGAACGCGCTAATCTCAGAAACTACTGATCCGATTTGAAAAATTCTTTTTGCATTTGATAGTCCGTTAACTGAGGAAGGTTATAAGCTATATCTCATCCCGGAAAAGTGTACGGGTCCCGTGGGAAAGATCTGTTTTTGTCTAGCGATGAACCCGAAGCGAAGCGAGGGTGAGTCGCTAGTTATAAAATAAACCTTTGAATGCAAAATTGTTAGAATTGTGTCTGAAATTTGAATTTATTTTTATTGTACATTAGCGATTTACCCTCGCTTCACTCGGGCGCGTCCCTGGGTATGCGGATTTTGTTCACAATTTCTTAGGTTTTTTTGCACGGAACCCGGTTTTTTTTTTCTAAAATAAAAGCAGCTAAGTTACTCCTTATAACATCAGCTATCTGCCAGTTAAAGTCCCGTCGAAATTGGTCCAGTCATTTCGGAGACTAGCCGGAACTAACAGACAGACAAAAATTAAAAATTGTGTTTTTCTTATTACTATCATATATACTTTCATATGCATTTAGTAAAGAGCTGTTATTTTGACATTACAAACAGACACTTCAATTTTATTTATCTGTATAGATATATACCTATTCGCATATACTTATAGTTTTTATTAAGACATTTTGTCTATATTCTATTGTAGATATAATCTATTGCAGTAATTTTGAACTACGTCGATCGATATTGCTTTTAAACACGGGACGAGTTGACCTAATTAGGAAACTTTATAGGCCCCTCAATTGACCTAACAAAGTTTTATATTATCCTTCCAAGACGTTTTAAAGTATATTAGGTATTTTATATTGTTTCAACATTTCACGCGATACATAAAGCGATGAAAGTAAGGATGAATTATACTGTCAATTATTGACTACTAGCGGTTCACCCTCGCTTCATTCGGGTTTGTCCCTAGTTACGTTTTAAAGGTTAGTATAGAATAGATATACTATGTATTATATATGTATTATACGTATACGTAGTTCATATCTATAGTTCATTAGTCATACCTGAAGTTGTTGTGGGTTGTATTATAACTTGTTTTCCCGTGGAAATGAGATAGTCTCCCGCGGTTAAAAGTAGCCTCTGTCACTCTCCAGCCCTCCATCTATCACCATACAAAAAATCAGGCCAACCCGTCTTTCTGTTTCGACGTGAAAGAAGGAGAAACAAACAAACAAACAAATATACTTTCACATTTATAATATTAAAGTATGGATTTTGACCGACCTAAAAAGGAGAAGGTGCACATTCTCGATTGTATGTATGTATTATGTTCTAGTATGATGTTACGTGCTATTTCTTAACTTTTTATTATTTAAATTATCATTTTATTAGCATAAAATTTACTTAATATTAATAATAATAATTTAATCATTTATTGCAGATAATTTTTAAAACCCATAATATGTACAGAGAAAAATAAAAATCAATACTAGGAATAATATCTAATGTATAAAAACCTCGTGTCACGGTGTTTGTGGTCGCACTCCTCCGAAACGGCTCCACTGATTTTAATAAAAAAAATTTGTATATGGTAGTTATGAGAACAGATCATAAAGTATTTTTCACCCTTCTACCCCCCACATTTTTTAATCGGGATTTTAATATTTTTGTATAAACAATATTATATAAATACACAGCGAGGGTAAGTCGCTGTATAACATAAAACCAAAGAGTCCTTTTTTGTAGATTGAACGCGGGCGTAGCCGCGAGTTCTGCTAGTAAATTAATAATCATTATGATATTTATTTCCAGTCAGTATTTAATAGTTTAACTGAATTAAATTACATTTACTAATCAAAAGGTACGTTTGATATTTTTCATTGCAGACAAAAAAAAGATAACGACCTTTTCTTACGTTAAACAGTATTGTTATACATATAATATTAGTTATGGTTTAAAATAAAATATAAATTTTAATAATGTAACCAAATAACTACTCAAATGTTTAACTTTTGATTTTTAGATTTATATTTGTGACAAAAAAATCATTAATTCACGTATATAAGCTTAGGTAGTTACTTTAATTACTTCGTACCATGTATAAATTAATTTAACTATTACTACATGTAGCGATGCGTATTTAAAATCAGTTCCTTAATGTTATATGTACACTCATCTTATTAAAAGGTAATTATAAAAGTTGCTGACGTCATGACAATGTTTAATACATGCACTCAGACCCCCTGATTTTTAATGTAATCGGTCATTATTAGGTTCTAATAAAAACTGCTGGGCTCGCTCTAATGCACAACCGTCGCTACAGACTAGTCTAATGTATTCATTTTGCTTTTATGTCTTTCGCGTGATTAGATTTGATTGATTGTATCCAAATATTGATATTTATTTTCGGCTTGCTGATGTTGGAATGGGATAGAGAAGTCATATTTGAAGCTTATAAAAAATGGTAAAATGTTTTTTTGTAGGGTCATTTTCTTTTAAATAATTGTGTACATCACATGTTATTTTATTATATCACAATTCGACATCAATATTATCTGCTATTTTATTTATACTTTGAATATCATAGCTAGCGCTTATTAACAAGTCTAATGAACAGGAGTGAATGAAGTGTGGTCCTAATCACTAGATATTATTCTCTCTTTCTTTTCTACAGAAAAATTTACTTCCTCTGATTATTCAAAGGACAAAAATCAAAATGTATAAGGGTGCCTAATTAATATGTTGACTCTACCTTAAGATAGATCTGTAAGTAGATACCTATACTGCCAACGTTTCAATTGTGAGATATAAAACATAAATTACCTAAAAATTGCCTTATTTATTATTAATTGAAATAAAAATAGTTAATATTACTATTTAATAGAAAGTAGTTAATAAGTAATATAGTATATTATTGAGTTATATAGCGAAAGATTGATAGTTTTATTTACATTGGGAGTTAACTGAGGATCGGTCAATTTTGAGTCTCGCATCCCTGTTTCCGGTCGATTGCTGCCTTGAAGGTGATGCGCCGAGAGCTTGATGGATGAAGGTAGCGGAGTTATACGACCCGGCCACAAGAATTCGTATGCGAGACAAAAAAGGCATTAACTTATATTGATTATGATCACAAACAATTCTCACACCACACACTTGTTACATCGATGTAGAGTCTATTTTAGGTTGAACATATTTTGGTGGCGATAGCTGTGTATTTGCAAGTGACGCGCCGTGGATGAGTCGGTGGTTATGTCACGATTTGTCATATGTCTCTATGCGGTTACTACATCCCTGGGGTAACTTCAGATTTAAGCAGGAGTTATTTTAAGTATGTTGTGGGACTTGTTCAAAATTATGTATTTAGCTATTTTTGATTGATTAGTATGATGTGAGTGATTTGAAAGTAATTCATATAAATGCGTGGATAATTATCATAGATATTATAAAATAGAATTCAAAATTTGAACTAAAATGATATAAAGTGATATGATGAAAAATGATATAAAGTTAATACTGTGCGTTATTGAACTTTGTCTTCAGTAAAAATTCAAAACCTTGGCGAAACATCAATGCATATATTATAATAGGCGATAAAACTTAATAAATCAAACACTCCTAACGTACATAAAACGCTAGGAATCTGAAATATTCGCGAGTCCTACACGTTTAACACTTCGCAGAAATCGCTTAAACGCGATTTATGTTTTCATTACGCCATATTTTCTAGGTTAAAACATTTAGGGCAGAGGGCGTTAGCATCGCACCAGTCGTTCCGCCTGGAAGGCTATTTTCGCAGCACATTACTAAGGATGAATGATTTCCTGGCCCGTCATGATTTATACGACGTTGTTTTGTGCTGGCTACTAGCGGGCACCCTACATAGACTCATTACAGGCCGTTAGTAAAGAATGGAGCCATCCATTCATACCTTTGTGTCGAGCTCCCAGCATTTGTCTTTGTTGCGCGCGCGATGCAATATCATATGCATCGATCTTTGTAATCGTCATCGAAATTCGCGGTGAAAGTAATTTTTAAATTTAACTAGGGACTTAGCCTCGATTCGCTCGGGTGTATTCCTAGATGCCTAACAGTACCTACCCTTTATGTTACTCCAGGTCATATCAATAGTCTTAGTATTAAATTTCATATAAACCGGTATACTAAGTTTAATGCAATTGTTGTATAAGAATTAAAGGTTTCAACATTCTTCACTAACTTAACAGATTTTAACCGTGGTGGAGCCTTGTACATTCTTAGAATGTGGAATTTACTAACAATAGCTCAGTTTCCGTAGTACAACGGAAAATTTTAAGTGTATATATACAATCTATGGTCGGCACGTGCAAGCAAAATGACTATCATCAAGGTATCATCATCGCTCGGTGCGGGAGCATTCTCCTCATAGCTATCTGAGCCGCTAACTTTGAGTTTGTTTTGGGCACAAATTATAATGTTTACTTGTTTTGGCCTCAGGATGTATTTTATCTTTATGGCTATACATAATTTGACATTTCAGGTCCATGCTCATAGCTGTTATAAAACAAAAACTAAATCCTTGCGTAACATTTTGTAATTTGATAACAATTTAGTAAGTTAATACCATCGATTATATAATTTAGACGCGATAAGTCGATACTTGCTGTTTTTTGGGTAGGCGTGTTATGTAAAAGTTTTATAATAGTTTTAATAATATAAGTATTTTTTAGTTTTTCCTTCAACCACATATTAATTTACCGAAGGTATGTTTTGAGACTGTATTATAAATTGGCGTAGATCAGGTGACGATGATCACGTTTTATGCGCATAGCAACATTGATTATAGTGTCCGCTTATGTCCGTCGTGTGTCTGCTTAGTAAGTCGTAAGGCTGATTTATTATATCGATCGCAGATATCGATATATTAGTAAATTCCTATGTCACATTGCATTTTAACACTATAAATCATACTAAGCTTTAATTGTAAGTTTTTACTTAATTGATACATCGACAATATAATTATCGATTTTAATGTCTAAATAAAGCATAATTTGATACTATATAAACAATTTTTACCTAATGGATAGAACTAACAAAAGAACTCGTTCATAGATGCATTTTAAACCATATCTGAATATTGTTTCCAAAATGGGTAAACATCAAAAGTATTAGCTGTATAATTATACTTCGTTATATAATAGCCCACATGGCTTATTATTCTTTTGGTACGTACCAAATTGTCAACTTTATAATTATGAGTAGAGACTACGTCATAGCTTAGTTAAGTTTTATTAATATTCACGTAACAGTTTTTATGATGTAGAGCAGTTTTGTCCTCAATAAGCTAGTTTAAGTCGATACCGGATTAAGTTATAGGTTGTTGACGATCAACGAACAAGTACGACACCGTGTGATCAGGGACGTACTATTGCAAATGGCAGTGATCGGAATATTAAATACTGTTCTATATAACATTATATGTTTCCTTAAAGTAAATATGATATTTAATATGCCAGTATTCAAATAAGTTTTTTGATATGAATAATATAAAAAGCTTTATAAAAGCTCATTAAATCGATTATATAATCAAACAAGTCAAGATTCACACGCTCCTTTCACAAACCACCAACGAATAAACCAATAAGTATGTAACACCCAACTGCTCTGTTTGTAATGGTTATCAAATAGAATTTCCAGTTAAACATAATTTATTAATGTAGGAATGTGTACGGAGCTTATTAATGAAATAGTGGACGTTTTGTCATTCCGTCCCTGTGCGTACTCGTATTTTTCTCTCGATACCGTAATGCGCAAGTCACGAGCGGTTATGTAAGCGGGCTGCCATGGCTGCCGGCCGGCGCCGTCATTATAGGCATTATTATTGGAACACTCGATCTCTCGCCCGGCCATTGTCAAGATTGTGGGGTCAGAGAGACCCAGACGTTAGCCAACTACGTAATTTCGCTATTCCTATAAATCCTATCGTAAAACAATTTACCTGATTCCTCGTTGAAAAGCCAGAGCTTAGATCACGTTTAATGGCAGACATCGTGAGCGCGCGGTTATTAATTATTAAAATGATTACGGCGACTCATATTCTGCTCATGTCGTGTCTGTGCTATAGCTGCCGTACGTCAGATGTCTATTGTCGTAATTCAAATACGTCGAGTTGAACTGCTGACTGCCACTATGAGTTGTATGGGAGATATGATAATAAAATCAACGAAACCTTACAAAAGTGATACAATTAAGAGTACTATTTACATAATTATGCTAAACAATATGCTAACTTCTACTTAAACATAGTTCTATTTTATGTAATGGCTGGTTATTTTACTTTTTTTACCAAGTAAATAGTAGGTACTTTAAATAGCTTTCGCTATTCGCTTTACTATTTATTTAGATTAAATTTATATATATAATAAAACTGTAGAGGTCGAATGTCTGTACATAGAAAAAAAATGCTAAAAACCGAGTCAGGGGGATGTAAGAAGAGAAATAGAACAAATCCATATTTTTTCCAAAATTTTTATTTCTCTGTCTGTTTGTTCTCTGTCTGTTTGTCTATTTGTTTGCTTGTCTGTTTGTACGGGCTAATCTCCGAAACTATAGTAATTTATACAGCTTAGTTCAAAAAAATACTGATTGGATTTTAATGAAACTTTATAATAATATAGTTCATACATTATAATAATAAATAGGCTATTTTTTATCCCGGAAAATTGTATAGCTTCCGTGGGATAGATTTGTTTTTGTTTGTTCAGAGGTGAACCCGAGCGAAGCGAGGGTGAGCCGCTAGTATACAAATAAAAGTCAAATAAAACTTATTCGTAAGGATCAAATTAATACTAACAATTAACTAGTCTATTCCTTACCGAACTGTCGAGCCAAATGTAGTGGAAATTTTCTAGGCTGCGCGTACGCCGCCGGCATCGCAAAGAGTCGGTGTGTTTGATCAAGTGAATCACAAGTGTAGCGTGACATATCCGATGCTGTGGTCGTGGTCACTATGAGATATTTTTACGGATCTATAAACTCTGTCCAAAGGTAGGCCGCCGAACTTTGATCATAGAAAAAAGTGACAGTCGATGGTTGATTGCTTGTTTAGGGGTATAGAGTTTATTGTGCTATTACTGTTGAGTATTGTACCTATTGTTTCGTTGTTATTGTCCGTCTAAAGCTTATAAGTAACGTAAAATAGAAAAGTATGTGGATAGTTATAGTAATATTATGATAATTCGGATTAACCACGTAGCTTGATATTTAGAACTGGTTTATGGAAACTAATTATTTATTCGTACTACTCTTACAAACATAGGATATGCAGCCGTCGAAATCGATGCATAAAATTTAAAATTTAATGCTTTTCGTGTACAGTGACATTAATTCGAAGAATGCTCCAAAATTCCTTCACAAAACAAAAGCATAAGATGCTACTTCCTTCCTCACTCGGAAAGAGACCCATTGACAAGCTTTCAAACAATGAAAATTATTAAAATGCAATAACAATAAAATTCGTGTCCGGACATTAGTGATGTTAAATTATTCTCCAAACGCCACTTAATGAGAAGTGATGGGTTCGTAAGAAAATAAAAATACAATGTACCCTCCCCGGGTACCAACGATACATTGCGTATGCGGGGCGCGTGCACTTAAAATTACATGTCCTGTATGCAAAGAAATGCTCGCCACCACTGTTGCGACTGAGAAGAAATTATTAGGACGTCTACACATTTCGATATTAATTCGTCATGCCGCGGTCGCATTAACCGGTTGCACCTATATTAATGCAATATGTATTAGCAACAGATTGTTTTAACACAATATAAATCTTTCAATAAGTTCCTAATAGCAAACTAGTTCAAGCGATTTGATTATCATAAAGTTCATATGTATCTTATATAGTAAAGAGTCGGTAAAAGCGACGTAGCGTCCATTAGAAACCAGTTTTACCGCGCCAATTCACAAAACAATCGCCAGTTTATCAGTGGCCCGCTGTTTTAGCGTTTTACAATTCATCTTTATTAGCAGCCACGTGTTATACTCGTATGTATAGGAAGTCTATAGCGTCGATACGGGGCTATAAATCACTGTGAGACACCCACGACGATTCGACTCAACTATTCGGCATAATCCGACGCGGCTCAATGGCTTCAATTGCTCTCGCGTAGTGAAGCCCATTTTAAACCATCGAATAGGTTAATCATATTTCAGGACAAATTCAGGCAAACCTAATGAGAATAATGCATTTCATTTGTTTTCAAAGCAGCTTTATTTTAGTTTATTGATTAGTTAATATTACTTAATGTGAATAACAAAAGCAATAGGTTAAAAAGATTATATTGAAAACAAGTTCGTATCGATCGACACGAGGCTTAGTCGCTCTGGCGAGCTCTTCCGTTCGCCTTCACTAGTTGTTATTCCTGACGTCGCCTGTCACACGCTACAGTAGCCAGCCTTAATAATAAGAATCGTAATATAATAGCATTATAATCCAATCAGAATGTAACGTGAGGTGACCGCCCGCGCGCTCGATTTACCATTCGGGACGCGACTATGAGACTCGTAAAACATTTTTTGGGTGTGCGAGTACACGCTTATAAGAATTAGAAGGACACTTTATATTGAAACGGCGCATAATGGTTACATAAATGTAAATCACAACGAGCTCCATGTGTGGCGTAACTCAGAAGCTATTACAATATGATCGTAGGTACCCACCTAATCTGCTAGACAAAAAGAAACGTGTTATACTTCTTTGGCGTAACAGAACAAAAATTGCTAAAGATTTCATCCCCTATGTTACAAATCTCTGTTTGTAAAAGGAATGCAGCACACTTCATCGTGTCTCTTTCAGCTAACTTCATCATGTCGCTTCTTGGCTGTCGGTGTGCGCGCGCATCGTAAAAATTTTATTCTCATAATTTTTTCCAAACGTGCTAAAAGAAGTATAACTTCAAAAAATTACGTATGTTCGAGGTCTTAAAAAATATCACATTTTAATGAAAAGCTAGTGATTAATTATTTATTATTTCTACATATAAATACCATAAACAAGGTAAATTAAAAGTAAAGAGTGGATTATAAACTTGCGTGTCACACCTAAGTAGCAATACAATGTATTTATATTTGATTTTGTTAATGTTATTTTTATATAAAACTTTGCACTCGTAATAAATCGTAGCATAAATATGAATAAAATATAAAAATTTAATGTTAAACTTGCATTATTATAATAGGGTCGTTCACTGTGGGTTTTACGCTGAGGGATTATAAATTAAGTGATTTAATTGCCTTTTTATACTACCTTTAAAACAACATCTTGATGTATTTAAATATAATGTTTTTAATTTTGTATTTAGGAAGAAATCTTTGTATAACTTTTTTGTTAAATTCTTTAGTTTTATAAAAATTGTATAGAGATAAAACTCTTTTTCCGTTTGTAAGATTTATGACATAAATAATAAAATAAATAAAGTCATTAGATGTGATGAAATTATAGACAAAAATTAACGTAAACTTATTTAAAAGTATAATAATGTCTTGTTTGATACTACTATACATTTATAGCCTCGGCGTATGTTAATTTTATATGTTTGTCTTAAGATAGCGTTTGATGTACATGTGTTTATGGCAGTATTCTAAACGAGTATGAAGATAAAAAATATCGAACAAATAAATCTGTAAATGGCTTATATGCTTTAATATTATCAACAAAGTGCATAATTCCCACCGTACAAATGAATACATTTCAATAAATTAAGTTTCCTATAAATTTTAATTTGTATTTTGAATCAATAAGGGATTTAAAATGTTACATTATTGAACACGGATAGGTGCAAAGAGAATGAAAAATATTATATTTATACGTCGTCTCTTAAGAGGACTGGTCAGTTTTACATACAATGTTGTAAATTAAGAGGGTTTAAATACGTCATATGTTGGTTCTAGACTATCTAAGTAGGTACCTAAAATACTTTGCTTCGATACGACGATCAATAAATTAAAATTAATTCGGTGTGCGAACGGCGAGATTCGATACGCGATACTGACGCCTACATTTATCATTCGTTAACACGTCGGACATTTCATAAGGAGCGCGTGACGGGGAAATGTAGCGTTTACAACGCTCGTAATAAGGGTCACAGGAGTGTTTGGAGAGCACGTAATAATCAACAGGAACAGAGGATAACATTCTAAAACAATAACTGGTAGGGATAACTTGGCACGAATATTTGAGATTAAGCCCCCAATACACGTGCTGTTACGCACTCAGCATTCGGAAGCTATCGGCGTGCAAATAAACCCCGGCAGACAGGACGACGCTGTCCTGATGGCCTTGAAGCTCTGGGAAGTTTCTCACGATTTATAATTTTTTATGTTAAATACACATCTAATTACAACTGTAGGTCTAATGATGCGAATTTATATATTCATACATTATTTTAAATTATTCATAAAGATTAGAATATTACTGTTAGCGTATCCTCTTTAGTAGAACAAGTTAAATCATCAATATTGTTGTATGTTGAACACTTAAATATTGTTACAACAAAAAATATAATATTAATTAAAATAAAAAAATAATAATAAGGCCGTAAAATATATACATATTATATTCTTTACTTAACCATTTGCATCCATACATAGTATAAAACAAAGTCGCTTCCCGCTGTCTGTCCCTAAATTTGCTGAGATCTTTAAACGGATTTTGATGCGGTTTTTTTTAATAGATAGAGTGATTTAAGAAAGGTTTCTATGTATAATACATGCATATTATAGTACGGAAAAGCCGAGAAATTTAAAGATTTGTATTTCATACTAACCGTTAAAACGTACCTACGAACCCGAGCAAAGCGAGGGTGAGTCGCTAGTATAAAATAACCTCTGAAGAAGTAAAGATATTAATTTCTGTATGCATCTTTTCTGACTTTGATACAATTGAAAAAAATCTTAATATTGTTCTTACATTTACAAACAAGTACCTATATTCGTGAACGATTAAATAAAAATGAGTAGGCGAGGCCACGCCTCAAAATGAAAATTATAAAATTGTAGGTACAAAAATTTAATAAAATATTTAGTTTTAATCAAATATCAACCCAATAGAATAAATTATTCGATAGAATATATGATTATATAATAAACAAATTTGAATTATTGCGTGAAATTAGTCTAAAATTATATGGTCGCATTTATTTTTATACTCTTATGATTATTTTTACTTATACTAATATTCGTAGTACGAAGTAATATTTAAGTCAAACTAATCAATCTCGGTCTATAAAAATGTTTAAAATAATATAATTATATGCATTTTATATAGAATATGCTCTACGTTGTAAATATTCGCAAGGGAGTTTTACAAAAAGCCGTTACAGAATAAACTTAGCGTCAGTTTTAACAACACTTCCAGTGGCCTGTGGTGCGACGATGATAAGATCTCGGACTGCATCTGCCGGGGCACATGGGGGTAGGGGTTGGGGTTCAATTCCGGTGTTTTGTTTGGCGGCTGTGAGAACTTGCTATGATTGGTTTATGATTTGATTTCGTATTTACATTAATTAGTGGTATTCTTTTCAATTAGCTAAACATATAGTAAACGTTTAATTAAGTAAAAGTAGCTAAGAATCTATTTTTATTATTTATACATTTATTATTCAATATCTACTTTTAAATATGAAAAAAATAATTAAACAAAAAAAGTTTGTTAATAATATTCTTTTATCCAAAATATAGTATAGTAGGTACTATCGACTCACCCGCGTTCAGCTCGGGTTCATCCCTAGATATGGTTTTACGGTTTTACAGCTATCCTCATACCAAATTTCATCAAGATCGGTCTAGTGGTTTACTTGTGATATGTTCCCAGACAGAGGCAGACAGATAGGCAAAAATTATAAAATCTCTAGATTCGGCCTCTACATATATATATATATATATATATATATATATATATATATATATATATATATATATATATATATATATATAATAATAATGACTATGTCAACAAGGTTTTTCAAAAAATATTCAATGTACAGATACGACTCAGTTAGAATTTTATTATATGTATGTATGTATAGATATAGCAATTTAATTAATAAAATCAAGGCTACCACTCGTGCTTAGCACAATAGCCAAACGTAGCAGCTCTATAATAAATAAAAGCCATCGCTCCCGTACCAAGTTACGTCTATAGACTGTTCGACAACCAACTTTGTTTAGTTTTCGGATTAAAGTCGCATCGCTTTGCCGATTTTTGTCATCATAGTAGGGGGCAGGTAGGGCATGTGGCGAGATGGCGCGATAACAGGAATTATTCATACCCGTTATCGGGTTGCCATCGCTGGTGGCATTGTGAACGAGGGGTGGCTCCTGGTGTACGGACACTGTCAAAACGTTGTATGTGTATTCGGCCTAATGTGACGCTGCCGACTGATTATTGTTTTATTCCGTGCTAACTGTAATGGCGATCGATTTTGTGCCCGTCAAAGGATTAGAGAATTTAATTGAATATCAGTAGTGGAATTAGCGAATTATAAGTAGATTGGGTTATGATTGACACTAAGTTCTGAGTACATTGAATTAATTATCTGTAGATGTAATGTTAGTAATACTAAATTAATGTTTATTTTCTATTTATCATTTGTTTGTTGAATTTTCTTGTTTTAAGAGAGATTTTCTAGTCTTTTTTTGTAAAATATCCACTGTATAACGCTTTATAAAGATTCTGTTGTACATTTAAATAGTCTAAATAAACGTAGTAATTAATATTCAGTTTTTCTACTACGGGTTTTGATAAGCATCTTTTAATCTCTCGCTGTGCACCTGGGTACATGATGCGGGCACACAATGTATCGCACGTAGGATTTATATAGCGTACCTACATAAAGAAGCGTGGGTATGGTACCTACTCTAAAATCGATACTTAACTTTGTAAAACAATTATGGAGCAAGGTCTTTTTTGTTTATTTGTTTTCAATCAAGTATATTCTTAATAAGTGTTATAGTACACCATTCATTTAAATTCTTAAAAATATAATAAGTTATACTTCTTTTGGCGCGAGTGCAATGCGATGATGAGAGTGATTTTTTTATGGTGCGGTAGATTTAGAAGTACAGTATGAAGTTAGTCGTTAAATCTCCATTAAGTATAGTGGTATGTGTAAATGACTTTACCATTAAAAAATGGAGTTGACGGGTAGAAATCGTCAAGTAAAGAAAAAGGTTACGTAATGAAAAAGGTTATGCTTTATTATTTATTCATAACATCCTATTCGATGTCATCACAAGTACCAGGCGAGCATAAATGGTAGTAAGGAAGTCGTATGCACTGTTTGACGGGGTCCCACATATATAATGAGCACTCCTTGAGGTCCGCGGTCCCCTAATATTCGTGATAAAAGTACCAGGCGATCTAAGTGTTGAGAAGTGTATGTTGTAAGAAATTCGTGTGCTGCGAACTCTGTGCAGGCTTTTCTTCGATGAGCTTCAACAATGTACATTGTTCGATGTTTATGCTACCCTGGCACTCGTGACAATGTGTATGAATTAATGTATGAGCCAAGGGCGGACAGCGAAAGGAACTTCGTTCCTACCGGGTGTCCCACTAGACAGACTGATTTATTTTTGTATCAATCATTGAGGTTAACTAAGGTATGTATTTATTATTTTTTTAGTTTAAGACACACGGTAGTGTGTCTAGCCAAGTTCAAGCCAAAAGGAACTGGCGACGCAGCACCGTGTGTATATTTTACACGAACCATTTGGAGTCACTTTTCGCCTCGAAATAAATAAAAATCTATTTAACATAAACACATGAAATTTGATTTATTTATTTAATCCCCTTAGATTAACTAGAATCTCCAATTTCATAAATACAACTCAAACGGTTATATAGATATTAACGTCTAAAAATCTGACTGACATATAGTAGTAAAACCTATCCCAGTTCCAGATGACCTAGAAAATTGAAACTTGGTGTCCAGATAATTATATTCATATAAAGGGATTAATCTGGACACAGTGAATTCTTAAAATTAATTTTTATTAACACCGTGCCTGCACCTTACGCCTTCCAAAACATAATAGCAAGAGCTTAATACCTAGTGCCTTTTGAAATATAACAGTAATAGCAAACATAGTAATAGCAAAAACTTTTTCTTTCTCAGGAGAAAAGGTTCCATGATGATTAAATAACATTTTCCTGTACCGCCTTATCCACAAATGAATAGTCGCAAAATTTTGAAAAAAAAAAAACATTGAATTTACAGGTCACTTTGGAATTATGAAGAATAATAGTTTCTTTACAAAAAGTCATGATATCCCATCAAAAACATAAATGTGAAAATAGGAGCCAAGTTCAATATTAAGAATATGCGTGGTTGTCAACTTCACCGACAAAAGGATTGAGATCTAAATGGGTGCCAAGTTCTGTAGATAATCTTGAAATTTATTAATAAGAACATATTTGAGTTCAAGATTTGACTTGGCTAGTTTTTACATACATGTTACCTTATATTCGGCTGATCACTTATATCTTCTTTATGTTATACTTATGCAAGCTATGTTTTTATATTGTAAGGTCAACGTGTCTCACTCTTCTAAAAATTTGCTTTACTGGTAAAAACTGGCCAAGTCTTGAACTAAAGTCACTACTTGGCTCACATTTTTACATTTATTATTTTGATGGGATTATTTATAAATGATTACTTTATTACTTAATGAATAAATAATTTATTTTGATTATTTTTAATATATTAATTTTTTACTTATGTAAGTAGCAAAAGTTCTTTTGCTTGTCGGTAGCCATTCTCATTTATTAAATAATTATATTTTTTATTAAACCTTTATCAATATATATATTTCTTCTTATTCAACTGAAAGAAATGCTTAACCGATGATATTTATAACAAAAAAATAATTCGTTGAGTGATTTAATTACCGACAACGCAAGTAGTTAAGATAAAGAACGATGCTCGACCTTACTCGTTTTCATAACTGGCTATGATTTATTTACGTTCACCTGATTATGTTATTTGTATATTTAAAATAAAAAAAATATTTTATACATGTGTAAGAGAGTTAATTTCAGCAATCACATGTTGTTTTTGTAACATACATAAAATTATTTAATCATTTTATGTATACAGTATACACTATCACATAAGTAAATTACCGTATAATTTAAAAAAATACATAGTACTAATATTTACTTACGAGACTTTGTTACAAATACGACAAATTATTATTAGCTTTCCATCGATATCAAATTAAATATAGGTTTCACTGTAAAATTAAGTATAGAAACCCGCAGTGCGCCACAGGGATCTACGTTTCATTCGAAATAGTACTTTTCCCTATTTCATTTGTACTTGTAAGGGATGGTCCCCTTGTATGAATCGACCAATCCATGAGTTTTACGCACAATTATCATAACCCTAGTACATATGTTCGCGCTCACATTTATAAATAATAATTATAGAATGTTAAATTGAATAGGGTGACTGTGTGAGTCTTATTCCAGGCATGTTTAGATTGTATTATTATATACTCTTTGCTGAAATACAACGAAAAAAATATATAACAAGAAAACTTTATAACTAAAACTTTTTAATATGAAGTTATATACAATATACATAATATACAATTATTAAATTATTGCTAAAGCCTTAGAAAGAATATATTTAACCTTTATAATAAAAGAAGGACACGTTACGTTACTTTTATATATATAAAAATTAGCCACCGTTATTATATATTTATATCAATTTAAACAAATCACGTCTGTGTACTGACTCTGAGTATTTAATTAACGAAATTTCCAGCTGGCCCACTATTTTAATTGCCCGGTGTTGTGACACGACTTTTGTAACATTTTGGAATAGCCCGCCTTTGTTCTCGGGCGCAGCCAACGCGACCGCTACGGAATAATAGCGGTTATTTGTTTATCAAATACGCATTAAAGCTTAGAATATTCATGGTCATGTTAATGTAAAGAATAGAGATGTCGTGTGAAAGAGTCGTTGGATCCAAATGATATTAATTTTGATGTTACAAGCGGTTTGTAACGCCTCCAAATCGTTCGCTCTAATGACGCTAGTTCGTATAATGGCTCCCAATCGTCCGATCTTTGTCAGCCGTTTCTTAAAAGTTCCAGCACTTTGGAATTTGGAAGTACTTATTACTATCAGATTTATAACTTAACGTTATTTCCTTTTCTTGTATTAGATTACTTATATATTTTTAAATAATACATAAGGGCCATTCTTTAAAATAAAGGTTTTATGTACAGTATAAATACATATTCCATTTAGAAATCAAATCGTTGCTCATAAATGTGTTCAATAATTTCATACTTTTTAATTTCTAACTTTGTCCCGTATAACTTTGTCATATTCATATATTAATTTTCTTTATTTATATACAGGTCGAACGTTAAGCAGCGGCAGCGGGCAAGTGTGCAGGCCGCACTTCCACACGCCGCTGCATCCTTGGCTCGATTCGAAAGCCTTGGGTAGCGGCGCTTGGGGTAGCGGCTTTCAACAGGACGCGGCACCCTCTGATAAACCTTTATCTCCTGCCCAGCATCCTCATCCCCATCCCTTATTTTCCTTCCCTCCTACACCACCGAAGGATTCCACCCCCGACTCCGTCGCTGCGGCGGCACTCGGGCAACAAGACTACCAAGCAGCCGTCGCACATGCAACGGCTATGAGCGTCGCGTTCATGCAGCAGCAGGAACTCCCGCTCTGTGACGTAAAGCCCATGATGGGCGCACCCCCTGCGAAGCAAAGAGAAGGTGCGCAGCCAGACTCGTGTCCCCAGGAGAATCAGCCCTCTGGGGAATACAACCCGCAATACAACGCCGCCGCCGGCGACTACTACAACTACCAGGGGAAGGGTTATAGCGGGCAGCAGCAGAGTAAACCGCGACCGAACAAGACGCGAACTAGCGCCGGTGAGTCCGCGCGGACTTTACGCACTCGCACACTCGCACTTACACTAATAACGCGCTTATCCGATCACTTAACTTCCCAATCGATACTATTGAGCGCGTTACAAGATCTTATTGCATTTGCTACAAATATTTTTCATGTTCGTCGTATTTTCATTGTTTTCAAAATCTTTATCGGGACATAATAAAATGAAATAATCAGGCCGTTCTTTTGATTAGTAACAGGATAAGCTCTAAAGCAGTGATAATTAGAATCGTAGCGCGGTGTTATATCGATCGCGATTATTAATTCGATAATAACATAATATTCCAATCGAGCTATTTGATTGTGTTTTTATGGCATGGTGTGATCTGATAAGCGTGGATGCACTGGAGATGATTACACGGTTTTTGTACATCACAGTGGTTTCTTATCACGAATAACGCTTGGATTAATTGCTATATCGGTGGAGGCTACTAACATTGCATATAATATTTCGTAAAAATACCTACTAATATAAACAATAAATAAGGCGCCATAAATTAATTTTCATATGTTTTCATAGATTGTACCTTATAACGTGACCTTAAATCTTATATTTTCACTTAAAAATATCTTTAAAATGTTGTAATGGATAATGTATTGAAATATGAATTAATTACTGACGAAATGTTTAGCCTTATCACACCCGGATGCTTTTAACGGTTACATGTAATTCCTATCACAGTAAAATTCATGCAATATATTATACAAAAGAATACAATAATTTCGTTTTGGAATAAAATTTAGTACTTATCTAAACATCTCATTATCATTTGAAACAGTTGTTTTATTACTGCAAGAAAAAAATCTTATAAGTCGGTGTATACATAGAACATTAACATATAATATAAAAATACTTTAATTAAAATAAATTTTTCAAACAAAAGAAAAAACATTTCTATTAAATAAGAGGCAAACAATATAAAAGATCAAGACGAAGCGATTTTATTTATGAACATTCACACTTAATTTCTTCTACTAGATAAATATACGAATTGAGTTATAAAATAAAATTAAACTAGATACCTAACACTAATTAAGTTCTGTACATTATAAATCTTCATATAAGAACAATTCTTGACAACATTCGAAGCTTTTTCTTAGCCGCCGTCGTTTCCCATTACCTAATTGCAGAGCTATTGTTTTTACGTGAGTATTTACCACTAAGCGGATTTCTATTTAATTTTTAATACAATTTTCAAAACTCCCGCTTACGAAACCGTCCAGTCATGTGTGTTTGCTTCAAATTTAAATATGCAAGAGTTAATCAGCATGAATCAACTTATATTTTAATTATATTACTTGCACACTTATGATTTAACGAGTCAATTAAATGCAATAAAAAGGGTATATAAAAAGGGTATGTGTTTATTAATAATCTTAAATATATTTTATGATTTGATTATTTATTTTTGTATTTTACGTACAAACTGATCTAACAAACCTTTGAATGAGATAACTATTGTTAGAATGTAAACATCATAGTCACTTTTCGGAGTTTTAATTAAAACTTAGATTCGCGTAATATTGTTCCACTGACCTTTGCAGCTAATGCGACCATTGTTACCCCAACAATCGGAGCGAGTTTTCGCAATAACCAGCACAATAATATGACGAATATTCATATTACTCAACAGTAATTGTATTACGCTCACTTTATTTTATACATAAATATGTAATAATAACTCTCATAGTTAAGCTTTGACAATGGAAGGGAACAAAAAGCGCTCGTTTCTTGTCTCTCATTACGGACTAAAATTTACATGCTAAAGCCAACATTCAATTGGAAGCAATTATGGTTATTCAATATTTTGTGAAGTTTCAGTTTATATTAAAATGTTCCGATCTCACGAATGGATCTAATCTCGCTGGATTTCTCATACATAATTAGAGTGATAGAGAAAAAGCCAGCGTTAATTGCGGCGTAGGAAAAAGTGGAACTATGTTGTCAACTGGCGGACTCAGGTTTATATTATAAGCCGGATCGTACCGGAAGTAGGGTTTTTACAGTTGGTATTGTAATTTATACGATCGTTGCTTATTGGCAATGTCATTGGAATAATTAATTTGCGGATCTCGTTATGGATGCTGTGTTGGAATGCAATGACATAAACTATCAAATTATTTTTCTATGCAGCCATTAATCTCATTTATTATCCAATCAAATAATTAAAATTTAAATATTTAATTCATCACACTTCTGTGTGATGCCGCCAAAAAAAGCCGCCAAAAATTTAAGAATAAGTCCGATTGTTTTGTATAAATAAAATTCTTATTAATTAATTTAAATTAGTAATTACATATAAATAAGTAAGTGTACTTTTTGGTTCGTTGTGTTTCGTAGAGTATTGACGTAATTTTTCTGTAGACATAACAATTTACTGGCAAAAGATAGACATACTATGTATAGGTCAGGTCACTTTTTATCTCGGTATATCTAGTGGATTTCGTAGGTCATTAATCTGTTTTTAAAGTTATTAAGGTGAAACCGAGACAAATATATTATATTTTTTAATGATACAGTAACTGTATTATTATAACATTTAAAATATTTACTGATGAAATCTGAACAAAGAACAAGAAGTATTATGCCATTTGCATTCTTGAAACAGAAATAAACATCGAAATAAGCAAGTGAATTCATTTTACTTACGAATAAACTTAAATTATTATTACGGTCTTTATAATAATTTTGTATAATGAGCATTACCAACTGGTTTTCGAGTGGACTCGTTCGTTCGTGTTAGCATTTGTAAAAAACAACATTACCTACTTTTAGATAATTGGAAATTGAGTTACTTTTTAATTTATTCTGGTACACTTTAAATAATGTTATTAGTTAAATGGAACTGTCATAACTTTAACAATTATTAATTCGATATCTCAATAATAATAAACCAATAATATTTAATAATTTAATAACATCCTGCTGTGATATTAATTTTTAATACACATCCTACAACTTAATGAAATCACTGATTATCACTTAGTTTTAAGTTTCAAATCTTTAATATCTGATAAAAGGTATATATTTAAATAGCATTTAAAAGAGTTCCATGTTTTATTTTATTGTGCGGGATATTTCTTGCGAAATTGTAGGCAAATGCTCCGACCTCTAAGAGTAGGTTCAAGGAAAACATCACATAAGCGTTGCATAGAGTTAAGTAGGAGGCCTTACGAATATGACTTTTATTTATGACATTTTTATATTTTATTAAGTTTATTATGTTAAACAAATCATAAAACAAATTAAGTTCCATATTATAACGTTTATTTTTTCAAAGAAACATGAGCTTTGATCAAGTTATACTTAAAATAGCTTGAGATTATTGTTGTTAGGAATCTGTTGATAGTACAAGTATGATAGAAATTAAACTTTAATAGCTATGTTGACATTTACAATTAAGTCATGAGCATGTTCAGGTTTGGACATAAATTTATCAAATAAAAGTGCCATTAAGAGTAAAATACCAGCTATTATAACAGTATCCTGAAATAATTTTTATTATAATTTTTTGTCTTATTTAATTAAAAAACAATAAATAACAATTAAGTTTCTTTTATTAACAAATTAAATAAAAGCAATATGTCAAGGAATATATATTTAAAATGTAAAGTAACGTATAAATCTGGATTGTAAAGGAATTCTCAGTATTTACGCCCGACCTCTAAAACTAGGTTCAAGGAAAACGCCGCGAAAGCCTCGTTCGATTTTAGCAGGATGTCTATAAATTGCAAGGTCGGTGCTGACATCGAACATGATCGAATTATAACTAAACAAATTTATTAAATATATTAAATATAATAATCAAATTAAAACTAAAGTTTTCAAACGCAATTTTTTGAACACGTAAAATCCGACATCTATACATATAATAAAACTGTAAAGTTCGAATGTCTGTACATAGAAAAAAAAATGCTTAAACCCGATTCAGGGGGATGTAGGAAGAGAAATAGAGCATATCCAGATTTTTTTCATTTTTTTTGTTTCTCTGCTTGCCTGTTTGCACGGGCTAATCTTAGAAACTGTTGGACCGATTTAAATGAAATTTTGCATGGCGATACCTTATATTTCCGGTCAATATTTTAGATACTTTTCATCCCGGAAAATTAAAGCGTTCCTGTGGGATAGGTAAAAAACTATAGTAAATTATACAGCTTAGTACACAAAAACTACTGATTGAATTCATCAGAATACATCAGAATAACAAATAGGCTCCCGGAAAAAATGTACGGTTTTCGTGGGATAGATTTATTTTTGTTTGTCTAGAGGCGAGCCGCTAGCTATTACACAAAAGCTTCAATTTTTTTTTCTTATTATCGTATTTTACATAGTAATACTAGTCATTAAGAGATTGCAATATTTTAAAGTAAATCGTTAAAATGGCAGTACTATCGCGCGATAAACCGGTAAACCACGAAAGTGAATATTGAGTTAAAGGGACATTCAAATGGCGCATAAATTGCGGCTATAGGCGTAAACGTAGCTATATCGCGGAGTGAGGCAGTTCCTTAGAAGTGACCTTAGAACAAAGCAAGATTTTTTTATGTTTCAAATATTTTCCCTGGCTAGATAGGATGAGAGAAAATGGGTGTAATATAGCGATGTCATATTATGATAATTTGTAGAAAGTAGTAAAATTAGCTTGTACCTAAAAACTTTTAGAATTGAAAACTTTTGATGATTGCTCTATATTTGTACAATGTGTTTATATTGTTACTGAAGTTACTTAAATATCTTTGCTAAATTTAAGTTCAATCAGATGCCAGAAAGCCCTTGAAAAATAGATTACAAATGAACCTGGAAGATGGATAATCGAAGCAAGATCAACTGGTTATACCTACTCTCGTTGTTTGATTTAGATCGAGGATTTTTTATGATTTAAATTAACAAAGTTATTATAAAATTAACAATAATTAGGCAAATTAAATTATACAATGTATATGCCACTTTTATTGTACTGTTCTGAGGTGGAAGCAATATTATGATAATGCGGCTGCCCGGATGTGGCCCATTCCATTGTTGCCGATCTGACCTCGCTACGCCATAAAACAAGCGGATTTTAGTAGAAATTAAAAAAATAATCTAATGAATGTTATTAATCTCTATTAAGTTCCTATTAAAACTGATGAGAGAGTTGTTTTAAAACAAGCGTGGCTTAAAGCAATCATAGATTTAGCAAAGAGCTTTAAAGTTAAATATTTCCATAGTTTATAAATACACCTCATATACGAGATTTATATATCAACTAGCAACACACCCTTACTTCGTTCGGGTTCGTCCCTATGTTGCTTCCCCATACAAACTTTCATCGCCTTAAGGAATGATTTCCGAAATAAAAACTATCCTATGTCCTTTCCAAGGTCTCAAACTATCTTACTAAATTTCATCTAAATCGGTTTAGTAGTTTCGGAGCTTATTCAGTACCAACAAACAATTAAACAAAAAAAATCTTTCCTCTTCATAATATTAGTATAGAAATAAAAACAAACCTCTATAAGAACCTAGAATTATAATATCTACTAGAATTTAAAGGTGAAGTTCTAAATTGTTTCTTTGTTTACTTTCTAAAACAATACAACGGTACGTTCACTTAAATGGCATTTAATTTAAACTACAATCCCAGTATTTCAACGATAATTCAAATGCAACGTACCTTCAGTACATTCCACTTTTAGGCTTTGGCTCTTAATGAAAGGTCTTATGAATCATAATTGGTTGCATCTTATCCGAACTACATTTGATATTACAGGACTGTTTCTGTGCAACTCACGTAGAGTTACAGCAACAGAGATGTTTCGCAGAAAGTTGTGCAACCAATTAGCGAAGTCATACATTTAACGAAAAAATTACAACCTAATGTCTAAATTGCGTACATAATTATAGTGCAGGAAAACAGACAGACGTTGGTCACTATAACTCATCCCCGGGAGTAAGGCTCACTGGTGCATACAGAGTCAATAACCGGACCGCCGGTTAAGAGGAATGAAGCCGCCGGTTAAGAGGGACGACTCATAGTGAGTTATTATTTTTATTGTTTGCAATTCTTCTATGCTAGAGCTAAACTATAATAGTATTTAAATGGATATTTGCATAATGTTAGGTAGCAGTATGTGGATAAAAATTAATGTTTCAAAATTTAATTTCGACATAATTAAATTATATTATTGGACTTGAAACTGAAAAATTCTTATACTTACATACTAATTACGTTTGTAATAAATAATAAGTAATTGGTTTAAAGCCTGATGCATAATTTATTTTTGTACTTAGAATATCATATTAACATAACAGGAAAGCAAATGATTACTCTAGGACGGAATATAAAATATTTAATTTGAGGTTAAAGGCCTCAAATGAGATAATTTTATGTATAATTAATAGTTTTGATAGATTTTAAAAACTACAAAGAGATCCGCTACCGAAGTATTTAAAAGCGAACCTCTAATGGATATTTTTGTGTTAAATATTCTCGTCTAACAATATGAAGGTAACAATATAGTGGTCGTCATGGTCCGCCGATATAGTATTACAGTGTGGGATACAATTGCAACACTCGAAATTTGCATATGACTTCGGCGGAACTTCAGTGATTAATTCATTATAAAAGTGTACTTGCCGACCGCTAAATTTGTTTTGTATTTATGCATAGTTAACTTAGTATGTACTGTTTATGTACATATTTAATGTATAAAACTCATTTTTAATATTTATATATTGTACATTATTATACCTAAATCCAAATAGCATTCATAATTTCTTTTACTAGAATAAGATCTCGCGGGCACGATCAGCCGTCTTATTAAGCCGGCGTCATATCCCCGATGTATAATTATACAGGGTTCGGTGCAACCGCTCGTTGCATTGGCGTCACACGTAATTATCTGGCCGTATGATAATAACCAATGCAAATATGCTGCAGCATTAGCTGTGAAAAATGACTTCATTTCATACTTCACATACTTTAGTTTCATAAACCACACATTATTTGATCAAAATCTTCTATTTACCAATAATAATGCTAGTAAAATTAAATAAAATAAAACAAATTTATCGGAATCTATAAAATTTTCTATTTGCATGCAGACGTACAATTAAGGCATAATAACAGCCTCTGTGGCGCAACAAAGAATAACTTTTAAGCAATAATTTAATGGTTTGTATGCAAAATAGCCACACCGTTACGTGTTGATGGGCCGATGCGCCGAGAGAGCGCGTCACGGTAGACGGGAGCAAATTAGTCCTTCATTTAAATTACATTACCCCGCTCTGTATAAGCGCTATACGTGACTATGTACCAGTTTTTACGGCGCGATTTCATTGAAGAGTAACGGGTTATCTTCATTTATTTTAAACGCATCGGTAGTTCCAGGGTGAATGGGTTGGTTCAGTATTTGCACAGTCAGCGGTCCTACGCGGCTACAGTATAATATTTTCCCAGCGTTAGAAGGCGTGTGAAAACTGCGCGCTCTCCTTGACGTCAAAGTGCGCTCGCTTGGAGACTCTCGAAAAATAAAAACCGCCCACTCGCCTACGTAAATATGGCAGATGAAAATCTTTTATCGCGGTCACGTAGCATCGCCGCGTCACGACCGCACGTCACTCCGGGTAATAAAGAGCGAGCCGCATTCTAATTTTGAGCAAACACTGGAATTTTTCGCCTCGACTTCTGCAGTCGTTCAGGATAGGTTTATCTCTAGCTGGACAGGCACCGTTACGTGCGCACTAAATGGTATCTTTATTTCACGTCAGAATCACGTCCACTGAGTGAGCGGCAAACTTTAGATCATTCGATAGTCGAAACGAGAACAGGAATAAGGTAACAAACGTCTTAAAGAGAATATGAGTTAAGAGAATCTCAAAGAGACATAGCGACAGTTCAGAGTATTTTTTTAAAGGGTCTAATGATTTTATTCTAAAGCAATTAATCAAAACTGTGGATCTTAAATAATACGTGTGATTTCGGTGTATCGATGGCGCATGCGGCTGTAAATCTCATTCCAACGCCCGCGGCAGCACTGACTTTCACAAATATTTTATCAATAGAGATGTAACTATTGAATTTGATCGGTCTTCGTGTGAGAGACACGACCATAAAACTCCACGTTACTTATAATATCCTGTTATTTTTTCATAATAATCGTTATTGGTGTTTATTTATTAGAAATCTCGGAACAAATTACAGGCTTTATCGACGGATAAAAAATAAAGGGTTAGTCCAAAAAGTAAGTTGTCGGTTCGATCGCAATAAGTTTTCGATAAGGTCCGGGCGATTTAATTGCCGGTTGTGATCTGGTTTAACATAAAAAAAGATAAATGGCCATACTGCCTTAAGCTTGGGGATCGTGTTGTTGGGTTGAGGAGTTTTTTCTATCGGATATACGAGCACTTTCACCTTTCTTGTTAGATTTCTGCGCCGGAATCATTATTTATTCAATGCGCCGCGGCGTCTACCCAGGGACTTGGATAATCAGATCTAGATACATACGATTATGATATAGATACCTTATCTTTGCAGCAATAAATTTTTATGCTTAAATTGAAATTTACACAACTACTTAAACGGGATGTAGTTACTATAATTGATAAAACGTGATGACTATTTGATAGTTTCCATATATATACTATACATACATATATAAAAGTAAAGTGCTGCTTTTTCTTACACAAACAAGATAGAATAACTTAATGGATTTTTAAATCGATCTCGATAAATAATCGATTTGGTAATCGAGTTTAGAGAAAGAATAGGGGCGGATCGCTCTCTTCAGATGAACGGATGCTCATAATAAGAGCATTTTGAGAGTAAACGAATCGTGTGAATTTATTTTTGCATAAAAATATAATCGATTTTCGTTGCGACTTATTCCATAAAGATGTTAAATAGTTTAACTATTAAATTAGACAGATTTAGGGTACACGAAGTTGTATAAATGATTATAATTTATATACTATTTAGGTGTATAAGACGTCATTGTTTCCCTGGAGGGCTACCGATCTTGGGGTTAAATATAATATTTTATTTGCATGTTTTTATAATAGAGCATGCTTTATTTTTTTATTTAAATCTTATAATAAAGGTTTATAGAATAATTGCTTATTATAAAGTGAACTGAAATAAAATAGTCAATTCATGATTGTTTTTATAGTTAGGCGGATGCATTTTACGGTTGAGATGCTTGCGTTGGAAATTGTTATAACTTGTATGTATATAATACAATTACACATAGTGAAGATTAGCATGTAGGTAATATTTTATGGCTCCTTTACGCTCTGTTTGGTATATCGCTCTTTGATGTTTTTGCAACATTTTTTTTTAAGAAATTCGCTTTTGTTCATTACTATGAATGAATAATACGAACTTTTTTTTATCAATATTAAGTACTACTAGTAGCTTTTTATGGATTATTTATTGATGTTTATATGTCGTGTACGTTATTTGTGTGTGTTTTTATTGTGATGTCAATGAAATATTTCTAGACGTTGTATGTTTAATAATACTTCCACTTAGTTTTCTTAAAGAGTTTGTTTAACAATTTATTTTAAAGTAATTATAGGGTATTCGCTTTACTAATGAATAACGTCACTTTCTCTATGTTTCTCCTTGCGTGTAAAAAATCTTGATATTATTTCTACGAGTGAAACTTGGCTTGCTTTCCCTTGTTAATCGAATATTTTATATTTTTCTTAGTAATTGCATTTTAGCTATATAAATGTAAGCAAAAGGATTAGAATAATTTAGTATAGTTAGTATTATTTGCATGCTTAAGTACATAGTGAAATTCGATTGGTAATGTTTCTGAATGTGATTTTCTCTCGTCTTTCCCAGCCTGCCAGGAGACAGGTAAATCACCCAACGAAATACATGTCTCTATAATTTTTAACTGCTTTATATTTTTTTCTTTGTTTTGCTACCCAGTACTTTTTATAAGTACTAGTACTAAGTAACTAATAAAATATAAAATAGATTCGAAATTTACACATAGAATTTTTAAAAACTTATTAATTTGACTAGAGAACTTTCAATTTTTGTAATTTCTGTAAAAGTCGTTAACTAAAAAGTCTCCTAATTCGTACTTTGCAAATATTAAACTTTTATTTTTCTAGTTAATTTAGTTAGATCGGGATAACTCATAACCTATTGTTATGTGTGCAGAGGGTCGGGAATGCGTGAACTGTGGAGCGACAAGTACACCACTGTGGCGGCGTGACGGCACCGGCCACTACCTATGCAATGCCTGTGGACTCTACTACAAGATGAACGGCCAAAACCGACCTCTCATCAAGCCCAAGCGGAGACTGGTGAGTGTAAGAATCCGACCAATTTATTTAGTTCTTATACGATGTAGCGAGATGGATTTCGATTATCAAACCCGCCTGTCGAAAAGTAAGAGCAACGGTCAAATTGGCAATTATATTAAAATAATAATAATATATAAATTATAGTTTGTACCATCCACGAAGACGCACCCCTCTCTTTATTGACAGTTGAAATCGCGCGCCTTCGTGGACGGCACTATCTATAAACGATTTGTACAATTAATTCTTATTCCAAAAAACAATTATGAATTATTGGAATATAACGAATAGTACATTACAAATATGAAATACATATATTATAACGATTTGATTTGACATTTCAATACAATTTCTATAATTTCTATTTTTCAACGATTTTAGAATGACATTTTGTCCAAGTCCCTAGATTTCATTTTATAATAAGAGAGTTTATCTCTGTTTATCTTAATAATACAAGTCCAAGAGACGATGGAACACAAACCCAGAATGGGTGTTGTTTACAGTTAGGGGCAGTAATAAAAAGGCGGGGCATGCATGCGAGCACGACAGCGCATTAAGCGCTCCCACAAATTGGGCTCTTAAGAAACCTGAGCGTTTCGTCGAAAGATCTGTGCGTTCACGAAACTAGCCGCTCTATGACCGCCATAAATCTTCCAGTTAACGTTTAATCTAAGGTCGGGCACGCATAAAACTGAAACAATGCGACATGGCTGCTGAGACGTCACGTCGGCCGGATCGTCCCAGCTAACGAGTGGCCCGTGCCCACAATTGTACAATTTACCTTAATACCCTTCTCGCGGACATAAACTAGATGAACGACTAGAAATATTTGCCTTTTGTTCGCTAAATTACGTAATGTCTGAACATTATGATATAATCATATGGGCTAGCGCTGAACTCTAAGGCTGTTTAAGCTTGGAACTCGAATATGTGGTAGCGTTACACGTCTGTGGTTATATTTTGTCAAATCTTTTTATGTTTTAATTTCACTTGCCTCAACTTTGTAAACATTTCCAAATAGCTCATTGAGTCATGGTTTTTAAACCCGGATGTAATGATACTCACGTAGTTTTAATACATAAAGTCAGTGTACTGTGTAGTGATACCGTTAATGCGGCTTGCTGGAGATTGAATTCTCACTTTTAATTTCGTTGTGGAAAAATTCAAGACAATGCTTGGATTGAACTGAAGCGAGAAACGTCGGGATGTTATCTTTGTTTAAACAAAATAAAAGAACTTTTAATATTGTTAGCGTAATTGTGGTTAAAAAAAATAATATTTCCCAAACCATTTTTATAACAGCAATTAATTTTTTCATTTTCATATTCGGTGTTAATTTATCGCGTTAAAAAACGCGCGTTTTAAAACTGCACGTAAAAATATAAGTATCACTAAAATAAATATGATGGTAATTTATAAATATGTTAAAATATTCTATTTATGTACCAACGCCTTTTACAATAGTCCATATAAAAAATATTTATGTAATTTATAATATTAATGAATCTCTAATTAATTTAGATTTATTATTGCAGCAATTATAAAACTTGTAACGAAATCCGACAATTATGAAACAAAAACCTTGACGAAATTACGAATATTTTGACAACATTACTTCAAATAGCATTAAAAAATTTAAGAGTCAGAACAATAATAATTATTATAAAATAGTCTAATTATCTAAATGCACTTGACACGAATGAAAATTGAAGTGGGAATCTTTTGACAATACAAATTAGAAGCTTAGACTCAAATCAGACAATGAAAATGTTGGACAATTTCATAATAAACAATTAATGAACGTGCTTGTTAATTAGGAAATCAAGATAACTCACTTTGTTTAATCTCTTGTGTAATAACGCTTTGAGAATAGATACTGAGATAATAGTTTAAATTTTTAACTTTATTATAATTATTTAATTCGTTACATAATAAAAAAATAACTAAAATGCAAATACGACAATAACACCGTTTCAGTAGCAAGCGGTACGAACGCCACTTGCAGTTTATAGTGAAGATGGGTGTGCGATAAGCTTTATTGTTCAGGTTTATATATATCTACTATATCATGTGTTTAATGTATTTTTTTTAATTTTATTAAATATCTACATGGATTTTCTTTGATATTAAAATGAATTATATTTTATTATTTATACTAATCTATTACTAGTAAACTACGTACCTATAAAATAAATAAATAAATATATTGGGACATCAACACACAGCACCATCTAGTTCCATGGTAAGCTACGAAGCCTGCGTTATGGATACCAGATAGTTGATACACTATACATATATAACTTTAAATACATACATATTATAAATATAAACACCCATGACTGGAGTACAACATTCGTGTTCATCACACAAAATGGATGCACCCAGCGGGACTCGAACCCGCGACCGCTGGCACAGCAAGTATGGTCACTACAAAGTGAGCCAAGCGTGTCGTCAAATGTACCTACTAATAATATTTATAGCAAAAATACCCAATTTATTGAATTATAAAAGATTATAAACAAGTAGTTTCTATGTATAGAACTTGTGTGTTCAGTTAAATACTCATGTGATATATAATGCTTTCCCAGATTTTACAGACAGATTTTACATTTGCAGTAAATCAGTGCATGGACATTCCGCATAAAAATGAAAGCAAAAGACTTAGACTCACAATCCAGACGCTCCTCTGTTCAATTTAATATAGAGATGGCATTACGGCAAACTGTTAAAAAGCAAGTATTCGTAACCTACACTTTTTGTTTCATATACATGTAATAACACGAATTTTCTGAAGAAAAAAAAACATTTTGAAGACATTAGTAAAACTTTAAGGGATAATTAATAACCTTTAAATTCAACTAAAATTATCTTAAATTATGAAAATATTGATTAAGCAGCGGATAGCCGTTTACATAGTTTAGTCTTACTTCGAAATGAATTCACAGTAAGAATTAAAATATACCTATTGGTTGAAAACTTAATTAGTATTTATAATCTATTACAAGTGTATCTTAAGAATGAATTTAAAGTTCTAGTAATGAATCACGGGCACAGACAGCGCTCTTAAAAATTTATTTCCTTTATATCTGAATTCAAAATCTCCCACGCTATCTAATCTGCCCAGATGTTTTGCAAATGCCTCAATTATTAGGTACTATACAGTATTATCACACATCTAAATCGCTACATCCTCGTAATATGCATAAACAATTCGAAGCAAAGGCGGGCGGTCATAGAACTTGCCTATTTGGCATTCATAACCCCAACAAGTGCCAAATAAATATTACAATAAGAATTCTATAGCCTCAGCCTATGTACGAATCGGTCCCACACTGTCTGCCTTACGTGCCTACCCATGACGTCATAAAAGGAATGTTCAAAAGAATTAATAAAAGGTTTGTTTTATTCAAATTTATGTTCCGGGAAATATTTGGTTAGCGAAATAGCGACGGCTTCGACTAAATTTTATTAACATACGTATTGATAATTAAAGCAGTGGTAGCCCAGTGGCAATGCGCTCGCTTGGGAAACCGAGTGAAGCGGGTTCAAATCCCGGGGCTCGCACCTCTGATATTTTTATGTGCGAATCATTTTCAACATGATTACCACTTGTCTTAACTGTAAACGAAAAGGTCGTGAGGAAACCTGCGTGTTTGAGAGAATCTACTAAATTTTCAAAAGACTTGTGAAGTCCGCCAACCCGCACTTGGCCAGCGTGCTGGACTACAGCTTGATCCCCCTCGTATTGAAGAGAGGCCCGTGCCCAGCAGTGGGACGTTAAAAAGGACTGAATACATTGATTATTTAATACTGCAGATTTAATATTTTTTGTTGTTAGAGATGTAGGTTGTAGGTAGGTGTAGGATATTTTTATAGAGTTTCGGTTCTTAGAATGTTATTTTATTATCGAGTCTATACAAATAAATTATATCACTAAACGTGCATGTCAATAGTTTATTAATTATATTTCGAGTAGGAGGTTTTATTGTCCATACGGTAGTGACCGTTGTCGGTGTCGCACGGGGCCGTTCGCCGCTCATCGATCACTATGACCCATCGCATAAATCTTGCTTCAAGCTCCGGCACAAGTCATAAGCGAATGCGAAATGATAATTAAATTTAGTACTAAATAAAATCTATTCGAAAGTAAAGTTTTCAGTAGAATCAAAACAGCGGGTTTTCCAAGATGACTTTTTAAAACCGCTTATAAATAGATTTTTTTTATGGAAGTGATAAATTAAAGCGGTTATGTAAGATAAGCATAATGTAATTCTTATATTTTTTTTTAGATTTTTATTCGTAAGCCTCCAGTTTCGAATGAACTCAGTAAATAAATACTAGTGTTATATGATATAATAATCAGTCATTATTTATTTATAAGTATACATATCTATATATTTAACGTCCCTAGGTACGTTTTAATTGTTTTGAGCGGAAGTCTAATACTTTCTCTAAAATAAAAGTAGCCTAAGTTACACCTTATAATATTAGCTATCTGTCAGTGAAAGTTCCGTCAAATTCGGTCCAGTCTTTTCGGAGATTAGCCGGAACAAACAGACAGACAGAAAGACAAATATTTTAAGAAATGTGTTTTTCTTATAATTCCATACGCTTTTAGTAAAAAGCTGTTATTTGACATTGCAAATAGACACTTCAGTTTTATTTATCTGTATGGATTAGAAACCTTCATCTAATATTTCTTATCAAATAATAATAATTTAATTAAATTTTACTTTTTCTCGCATTCCATGATTACAATTTCTTTTCCAAAATAAACTTTTAATTATAAGTAAAATTAATGAAAAAAACATGCAAGGTGAATTAGTATCGTGATTCATTTGACTCACTCATGTGTAGTTGGGTCATTCACGTCTTGCGGTCAACCGATTTAGAGATTAAAGTTGCTTTACTTTAAATGACATTAGGTAAAGGTATATTAAGTCTTTAATTATTTTATGTACAAATACTTATAACTTAATTCGTAATTTTATACTGGATATTTTTTAGCATAAATCATTTATTATATTGTTTATATTTTGATAATATAAATAAAACTATTGTTTAAATTACTTTTTAATAAGGTACAAAGTTAAAAATGTCTGACTTAGCAGTAGGTAGATACAATAGGTTCTCACGCATGCCCGGTGAGTGACACGGCCTCGCGGCAGGGGTGCACTTCGTTTTATCAATCTCACTCAAGATTTTGTACCTGCATAACCTGTATAACACCTGTATATACTTGGTCCAATTTCAGTAATAAGTATGTGGTACTAAAAACGAATAAACATGATACAAAAAATACTCGTCGCATAATACAACATATGAAAAAAGCTATTTGTAGTTAAGAATCATTTTAATTAACAGGTTTACATTTAAATCAATAAAATTATATAAATAACTTATGACGCCGCTACGCTATGTAAGCAAGGCAGTGCCTGCGCAGCACTCGCGTCTCTTTTATTGCATTTCCATAAACACGGACCCTTTTTTCATCCCACGGCTCGAGCACGAGAAAAAAATTCCACTTTTGTCAACGCCTTGATTGATATGGTAACCTTCCCTTGTTTTAGCAATAACCCAAAGTCTTTAGTTTGTTTTTTCACATCGTCTCGTACATTTTTATTTGCCACGTCGAACAGGTTTGACATATCACTAAATTTTGTAAGAAAAGCTACAATTCTCAGGACCTACCCGCGGTGGCCGGATAGCGGGAGGTGTTATAAATTTTCAATTTTTTAGTTACCGTTCATTGTTGGGAATTGAACGTTTTTGTGTACTTTTACAGTCTGTCTACCTGTACTAGGCGCCAGTGGCTGTGACATTTATGGACATTGGGAATGTATTAATGTCGATATTAATAACAAGGAGCAGTGTTTTTGGTGGATATAAATTTAAATGATAGAGCCTAAGTTTTTTGTTTAATTTCGTTGTCAAAATACAGGAGATATTCTTTTTCGTATAATAGGCGTGCGATAGTCGAGGTAGCTTATGTAGAATATAGAAGGCTCGTGTAATCGAGTGATGCGGTTAAACGGATCGGTTTGGAGCGCGGTGCGAGCGATTTCACGCGTGAAGCGAGGAGAATCGATTGCCAGCTACATATACGAGTATGAACTCAATTGAGAGCCTGTGCGGCCGTGTTACGTTCTTTCAATATAACCTAAGTATAAAAAGAAGGTATGTGTAATGTGTATATAGGTGCTCTTAATGACTTTGATAATAAAGAAATATTTACTAGATAATAGAAAACATAAAAAAATATTTATCTATATATATTTTTTCTACTTGTTAAATGAATTTTAATCTTGGCTTACTTAATACGCAACGATTCTATAAGATTGCGATTGAGTGCGTTGCAAAGGATTAAAGTACTCAGTGTAATAACTTAATAAGAACCACATCTTTCGAAGTGAAAGATCCTCGTGTTACACAAATCGTTTCGCGCTGAGTTATTTATCGGTAGCCGCGGTATGTCTGTGGACGCCTTTGATTTAGAGCCTTAAATTGCACGCCTCGAAGTTATGAGAGTATACTTCTTGATACTCTTATTTACGCAGTTTCAGAGGCTATTTTGTAATAAATATGAATTTGCGATAATATTTCAAAACTGTAGTAATGTGTGTCCATGACGATGTGAAAATATCTTCTAATAAACCAATATACGCGAGCTTTTGTTTCTCACGAAGTAGTTCATCTCTAAAGTGCCAATCATCATATTTCCACATGTAGTTGCTTCCAAACTAAGCAATTAAGAGCATTAAGCAATGATTTGAATGACATCAAAGGCAAGCGAACTACCGTGTTACGTTATAATCTGGCTCAGCTTCGTCCAATCTGACAGTCTGTAAGTGCTGCTACCGATCGTGACGCGTAACACCTGATCGAAATTCTATCTAATAAATAATTCGATGCGCAAGTATGGACTTCCTAAGCAATTAAATAGCAGGAAACCGCGGCTGTCATTATATCGTCAGCGCCAACTGTTCAAAAAGCACTCGAACCACGGCTTACACTTTGATATAATTAGGTACAACGTGCAGTAAATACAAATAAATAAAGATCGATGCGATGGCAGCCCGCAATTTAGCCGTGTGTTCGCTGCGCTCAAATTGTCGGGTGCGTTGTCTCACTGACTAATGATTCGACCCCCGCACAAAACTAACGTGTTATGAATATATTTAATAAAAATTCTATTTAAATATTTAATGTCAACATATGTTTATGTAAATTTGAGTTCCATTAATTTATAATTTTTTTGACTAAACTTTAGTATCATAACTATACTACTATAAACTTCATTAAAATAAGATTTACATGCTTAAACCTTATGTAAAAATTTTATCTTACTAATATCTCAAACGGTTTGTTTTACGTACAGAACTCTGTAGCGTTTTGTCAACTGTGGTGTATCGTCCCACGCACGCGCTGTACAAGCCACCACTTCGATTCCCTGTTTACTTCCGTGTTCAAGCTTTACATGAACCTTCTTTAATGGAATCTGTTAACCTATTGTTTTTACTTGGAATACTTATCCTTAAAGATTAATTTTAAATAAAAATATTTATATTTATATAGATAAACCATAAATAAAAATATTTATATTATTTATACGTTTATGGGGCTTTAAAATGTTGGCAGACAGTCCTTTTTGTAATATCTTGTAAAGTTATACATGTAAAAATTTTCTTTTTTTTTTAAATTAAATTAGGTAAATAAGTAATTTAAAAAGCCATAGTCGAAAATAAATCAAAAATAATTTGTTGCTAAATATAAGGCATATGTATATGATATCTAAGTAACATACGAGTATATGACTTTTGCAAGTTTCCAGTGTAGAAGCGTAAAGGAACACATAACTGGTTTGCCAAATATGAGGGTCGATGCATACGATACATTTATATGTATCGCGCGATCGCGGCAGATCAGTCGTAATTGACGCAATCCGATATTATCCGCGTTGCGAGATCACGCGTCGACGCGATAGCCTTACCGCGACAATATTCACGTAAAATGTTAAATGAGCCGCGTATTTACATAATTGCTTTTATTTGTTTAAGTAATCATGCATATTGTAACAGCCTTTGATTAATTGCACTATAAAAGAACGCAATGGAGTAATTACATTTACATTAAACGGTCGCTATTTGAGTTACGACTTTATTACTATTGAATAATTACATAAAAATATTTAAGATAATCATCGTTCATTAAGTATGAGTTCACATTAAAACATATTTTACGAGACTCGTAAATTCGATATAATTAATATAATATTAATTGTATTGATGAATTCATAAAATTGAGATCACATTATATTTTTCAAAACACTTTTTTTTTAAATTTAAAAAAGCATCACTGTAGGTATTATGTATTTATTCTTTTATTATTGACAATTTAAAACGTTTTTAAAATAAGATAAAATTTATTGTAAATACACATATACAGTTTCTCAGAAAAGAATAGTTACATATGTATAAAGTGATCACATTGTTTAAACGTGTTAAAGACCGGTTGGTTGCGAATAACGAGCATTTCGTATACAATAGACCTTTTAGCGTCATCTCGACGCACGTCAATCGCGAGTTGGCCGTAGCGAACGCTAGTGAGCGACAACCTTTATTATTCCAGAGCGAAGCGGTTACCCGAGGCGACTCCACTGTGCCATAATTATTATAATTTCAATAATTGATCATCGTTTATGGAAAGTACGCTAATATTATGCAAAGGTTATTGAGTACAAAGTCGTCTAATTATTTATTTTGTAATTTTAATTTTGAAGCTCAGTATTGCGATTCGCCACCCAGTACGTTTTATTTAGGTATTATTTGGGCAATGCACAACGAAAATGTAAGCCAATAAATGAGTGTCCTCTTTGACTACTTTGCTGAGAATAGATATGCCCTAAAGTAATAAAATCTTTTTATTTATTAATATAATTAAAATGTATATGTTATGTTTAAAATAATAAATTTTGAACCCATATAAACAAAAACCTAAACAAAAAAAACCTTAAATGACGTTCTATTTATAAACAACGCACTCATTTAATGTAACTGGTTTTCTACAATGTGTAAATAAAAAAGAATTTCTTTATTGAATTTGTCGTTTTAACTTATAATGGTGATAAAATAAGGGAAACGATCGATAAACGGTTATAAAATTAATCGTATACGTGAGTCCGACATCTATGATAACAAAAAACGAGGCGAGTCGGTTGAATTCGTATAAAATAAAACGCATCCACGAGACTGACGTGCGTCCGGCGTCACTTAGCAGCGCTGGAATGATGTGACAGGCCTTGCCGAACCGAATTCCTTTTTCAAATTTAAAATTAAAAATAAAACAAAAAGTAGAATTTCTGAATCTGTTCCATTGTGTTCACGTTTTGGAAAAATTTAAATGGTTTTTCAAGGTTCAGAATGTTGGATTCGGCGTTTAAATACATACAGTTTCGCGGTTTAGCGCCATGTTTTTTCCATTTTCTGTGCATTCCAATGGACTGAATGTGAGGCAATGCGGTAGATTTTGCACGATTAAATCCCGGAGTGTGATAGGAATGAGTTGTTAGTGTTAACGATTTGGACTGATCTAAGCTATATATTTTGTCTCGCCTTTTGCACTTAGCTTTTTTAACGGCAGCTCATTTACACCACTAGTGACTTTATCAACATTGAGCGGATTTCCAGTTATAGGTCATTCGACATTCACATATTTTAACTTATAATTACTATTGATGTGTTTGCAAAATGCATTATTAGTGTGTTTTTTTTTATTTCGATAGTACCCTGAGATTTATCTGAGATATTTAGAGTGGCAATATGAATGTATTTATACAGCCAGGGCGGCCTCTTCCTAACAATGCTACGCTTGTCGCAGACGTGGTACAGGGTTGGCTCAGATATACACACTCATAAAGAATAACTACATTTATAAAAAGATACCATTAATAATCTATGCTGGTTTTATAAAAAAAAAATTTATTAACTAAAGACATAAAAATCAAGAATAAAAAGACATTTAATTTATGTAATTCTTTATTTACAAATAAACAAAGGTATTTTTGCAGTATTGAAAAAATGATTGAATTGAATTGATTGAATGATCATTTTATGATTTCATGAAACAAAGAAATGCTTTCCTATCTTACATCCAATTACTATTCATGAAATATTCATATTTTGTATTTTTCGTTAATCATTGAAGTACTTAAGCGTTAAAAATGATAAAATACGTATCTACTATATTTAAATTTATGAGTTAGTAAAAGTACACCCCTAAAAGCAGTGCTGTGAATCAGGGCTGACAGAGCCGCCGGTGGTCTTCGCGTCAGCAGCGCGTGCGCGTTCTGTTCAACCCTCCTGATTTACATAAACATTCAATAAGTATAGCTAAAATACGCACTCTATAGGTAAATTAACTAAATTACTATACAGAGGTACTCCACGAATAAAATATTTACAAAAGTTAGACTTTAAGCGACATTCCATTTCGTTCCATTTATGCTTCTATTTAAGCACGACTTTAAAGCAAAAATAGATACCTGCTTAATAAATTTCAGAAACCAAAATTGATCAAACTATTAATTTATATTTAATTTTGTCCTTATATTAATATTTTTATATCATGTAATAAAGTTTATTGGGAAACAATAGTTAGCAAGTCGGGTTATATCTTAGCGAGGCCGGCGGCGAGAGTTCATTTTGATTCAGTCAGTTTTGTTCATTTTGCGCGGTTCCATTGTGTTTACCGCTTTTACCATTGTTCGTGGTCCATATAAATTCGATCGCGCTGTTTCACAGCGGTGACAGGTATATTTGAGTGGTCGATTTTGGCCGATAATTAATCCGTATTGTTATATGTAGGGCCACCCTCGTATGAGACAGGCCTTTCTTGAGTTTCTCTTAACACATGCCGATTGTATGCTACTAAAGAACGTTCTGTTGATGAGAGACATTACCAATTAATTTTGCCTTTATATGCAAGAAGACAGTAGTAATTATTTTTACCAGTTATTTTTTACAGATTCATTAAATCTTAGATATTTTATGTTAAAAATAACAAAAAGTTAATTCAAACGAAATAAGAGCTTTTTAAGAAATGAAACATATTGACAACAATTTTGTGTAACAACATGAAATGGGTCCATGTAAATCACGTAATTTTAATTTTAGCGCATAGGTACTGATTTACATTTAAGTTCGGTACGAAAGAAGTACACATAACTACATAAGTACGTTACATATTCATAGACTTAATTTACGACGCATCAGTCACGTGCTTGCAAAAACTTCAATATGCAAACTGCAAGAGAAAAAGTTCTATGAATGCACACGATGAATGTCATTTCACGGTCACTTAGGACTTATGAAGGCTAGCATTTATTATTGCAATTGCAAACATTAGTCTCTGACATAATAAATTTAGAAAAAAATAGACTTAACATTGTATACTTAATAAGCCTTTAACATTTAACACTTTGTTGTTGTAAGTAGTAATTATATATAGATTATGCATCACGTTCAATTAAACTTATGAATTAGAGTGCAAAGGAATGAATGAAGCAAAAACTTTTTATTTTCTATATTTATTTATTTTTCCTTTTATTATGTGATCAATAGTACGTAATAAAATTACTAGAAGTAAAAATACTAAATATTTCTATAATATTTTTGCTTAAACTACATAGTACCCTATACAACGTATTATATTACGTTCTATCTCCTTATTAGCTGTATTTACCCCATCATCATCTCCCTACCCATTTCCCAAATTACTTGAGGTCGGCGCAGTAAGTCTTCCTCTTCCTCTATGGAACTATGGCTTGTCATCTTATCATTCACTCCTTTCTCTTTCATGCCTTGTCTCACACAATCTATCCATCTTTTTTTCTCGTTACATTCTGTTCATTCTTTCTCTTCACACACCCATTCCAACTCAGACCATTTCCTTGCAACTTCTCTGTCACTGTCCTCATTTTATACATTCTCGTCTCTTCACACATAAATATTAACATTATCACCTCTGCAGAATGCAATCTTCTTTCATCAGTCTTCTTCGCAGGCCAACATTCCGATCCATACATAACGACAGGTCTTATCATGGATTTATAGATCTTACCCTTCAACTAAAGGGGCATCCGCGAATCGCAAATTGTCGCTGTGACCTGTCGTCATTTCATCCACCCAGAGTTGATCCGACGCGTAACGTTTCGGTCAATACCACCATCACCTCGCACGAGAGATCCGAGACACCGCAAGTCAGAGCAGATTGGTAAGGCTATTCCCGAAAGGGGCACTAGACTGGGGAGACAGCCGAAGTCGCAGAATAATTCTGTTTTGCTTCTGCTGACAAGCCTACATTATCCAGTCTTTGTAGCCATTCCTCCAATTTGCTCTGAACATCTAGACCATTTTTAGCAGCTAACGCAATGTCGTCGGCGATAGCATACACTAGGCGTCGTCGTCCTGTATGTCTGATGTTGAAACATCCAATACCACCAGGAAGAGGTAGGAGCTGGTGTGGTGCAGACTCTTGGTGCAAACCTATAGCTACATTAAAGTCAAAAGCCACTATCAGTGGTGTTAGCTGTGGACCAACTTGAGTACTGCATCGACTGTACATTGCTCGGATCAACTTAGGCACACCTTTCTCTCTAAGGGCCCACCAAAAAACTAAGATTCATTTAATATTTAATATCTATATTAAGATTCATTTAACATTTAGTATCTGTTTTATTTCAATCGGTTCATAAATAAAAAGTCAATTTAAAGAATCACATCAAACATTTATTGGAAAAAAATGCTATGAAATACTGTTCAGTTCATTTGGTTGAAACTTTGGTTAACTATATTATTGTTTGTAAAACGATGATGATGGAAAGATTATATGAACACAAGAAAGTTTAAAAAAATATAGTTTCGGAAATTTAAGGGCTTCTAATGTAAGTTAAGCTCACATCTACATGATCGAGCACATTAAACAGTGTTCAGCATAAACTGGATGCGCATCGGTCAGGCGCCGGTGCATGCTGGTAACAGCTAAACTCGGTAACACATAGTTTAGCTGACCAATCTTTTATATATTATACATATGTACAGAATATATAACAGACAGAGCCACATTTATAGGTAATCTATATCTATACAGATAAATGAAATTGAAGTGTTTGCGATGTCAAATAACAGTTTTTTTACTAAATACATATATATACGGCACTTATAAGAAAACACAATTTTAAAATTTTAGTCTATCTGTTAGTTTTGGCTAATCTCCGAAATAACAGAACCGATTTTGACGAGACTTTCACTGGCAGACAGGTGATGTTATAAGGAGTAACGTTAAAAAGTTGGGCTACTTTTATTAAAAAAAAAAGAATTAGGGTACAGCGCAAAAAATTTAAACCCATGAAATTGTGAACGAAACCCTCATACCTAGGGATGCACCCGAACAAAACGAGGGTAAGTCGCTAGTTTTATATACATATGTTTCTTGCAAAAGAAAAGAGCTTGATAATAATCAAGTTTTATTATCATCTTATAAAAAAATATTTACTGACATTTGAACATGATAGCACTCGTCCTAAAATATTTTTTATCCAGTGAAAGCCTAAGCAGTTGCTCATTAGTTTCGTTTCGACGCGGGTAGCCGTTACGAAGGAATTATTAAAGGCGCACCAATCAACTTTACGTCGTGGCAATGAAGAGCTGTCGGCTAAGTGACGCGTGGCTGACTACCGTCGCCGTCTACTACCGTCCGACTGACGTGCGTCCGACCACTCGCAGATGTTAAAAATATTTGACCTCTGGACTTAAGCTCGTATGAAGACATCCGTTATAACCAAGAAAAACTATAGCATTCCCTCTAATATATATGTAGCTTTAATTCGTATTAAATAATATAAAAAGTTCGAAATTAACTTATAAATTGACTTCTCGCATTGCATTTAAAGTCTGCAGTTAACTACAGTCATAATTGTAAAATGTATTTTATTACCGTTCGTGGCAGCTGCCGACTGAAATAATAGAGGGACAACGCTTAGTACAAACACTTTATGTGATTGCTTTTGAAATGACCATAATTTAAAAAGTATTGAGGTCACTGTACTTTATGAGGGAATGAAAGAAACTTCTTCGAAAACATGTCTTAACTCATCCACAAAGTAATATTTTGGCAATTAATTGGCGAGAAGGCTGTGGAGCGAACATCGTTGCACCGAGCTTATCATTTCTCGTTAAAAATGATCCAATTAACGGTCACGCGGTGCATCAATAAGTTACCGAAAGCCAGTTAAAATCCCGCGCACACCCATTGTAATAACGCTCTCAATATTAAAATTTAACAAGGTATTAATTAAAAAAACTAAAGCGAAATATGTTTAAATTTTCTCAGGGCGCGCAGAGGGCTCGTTGTTTTATTTTTAATTCATTTTATTCGGCGCTGGTAAGCGGAGGGTCCCGCCCACCGGTGATTTAAAATTTTGATTTATCGATGCGCAAGCGCAGCGCGGGAGAGCATAGTACGCGTGTGATGCGCCCACGGTAATTATAAATATGACGCGGTGCTAAACTGTGCGAATTGACCCCACGACCTGACTGAACCTCGTTCACACTACGCCCTTCGATTCGTGAATCTCTACGTATTGACCATCTAAGCAATATTATCGGTAAAATATCTTGTTTCAATGAATACGATTTATAGATTTCGCTAAACGAGATATCTATTACTTAGAGACATCTATATTTTCGTAATGTCTTTATATGCTTGAATTATATATTTTATAATATAATATCAACTCTAATACAAAATCTAAATAAATAAAAACGAATGTTCGTATGTTTGTTCTCTGTTTCCTAAATCATTAGTCCAATTGTGATGAAACTTTGGTGGATTATTCTGTATGTTGTTGTTTATTCTGTACGAAGGTTCCTCGCGCAAAAAAAAAAAGATTTTTTCTTTTGACGTTTATCTTTTATGTGTTCTTAAATCATTTAATCTGAGGAACTTACCCGAGCGAAGTGAGGGTAAATCGCTAGTACATTATAATTATTATTATTATTGACTTAAGAGGATTGTGAAGCTGTAAATTTTCATACAAAAAGCGATAACGTTTTTCCCCCCATAAACATAGTCCAATTTTCATAATTTTTGGAAATGTTGTAGATATAATGAAAATCTAGGTCCGTACGTTTTTATTTTAAAGAAATATTGCGTACGATAGAAGTTATTAGCATCTAAATATCTAAATTTTTGACTTAAAAACTTCCTCGGGCTTTTTTATTTTTTTTAAATTAAACTAAGCTGAATTACAAAAAAATAAAAACGTACAGACCTAGATTAAGGTGTACTGAATCGAATGATACCAAAATTGTCTCATTTCGTAAATGTTTAGGGGGGTGAAAACGTTATCGCCCGAAACAATATTTCAAAATAGAAATGTAGGTATTTGCCTCTAAGACTTGCAACTCTCTCTATCGCACCATACGGGTCGGGGGCGGGGGCATATTGTAGTGATGTTGAAGGTGTTATCGACATTATCATCGCCTAGGGAGGAGAAAATAATATCGATATATCGATCGATACTGAAAGGTTCATCAATCGGGATTATATTAACCTACACTAATAATAACTATCATGAAAAAAATGACTGAGAATAACTTTATTGAGTCTTTTTTTTTTTAGAGCCCATAAGGACTTAAAATTAAAAAGTCTTCGGCTTTGGTTCTGTTTGTTGTTTTGTTTTGCCACCGATTTCCAAAATCAAAGTTACTTTTTACTTTGTAGTTTTTGAAAAAGGTGTTTTATTTTTTAGTGCCTACTTTTTATCGTTGAAATCTATTAAGAAACGGTAACAATAAAAATAAAACGGTTAAAATATTTTTTTTTGGTTGTTGTTGTTCTTCATATTATCTCCCACTCGGAAATTATTAATTTCAAACAAAATCTTGAGATTTTTAAAAAACAGCTTATCACCAATGACAGCATCACTTAATTTTCTTTTTACTTTTTATAGTTTTTTTGTAAGATATTCCTCATTGCTTCTCTAAGTAAAATTTTCTTCTTAGCTTCTTCTACTTAAATTACTACAAAAAATTACGATCTTTAGGGTTTATTTATAACTTTTCGAACAAGAACTGCAAAAATTTAGAAATTGGGACACGTATGGTGATGAGATTTGAGGAACATCTATGAATATAACTTAGTTGTTTTTAACAATAGGAATATGTTATGTACATCTGTATATAGTGCTGGAATTATGTTTTACGTGAAATAAAAAGAAATACAATTTTATATCTCACTAAGTAGTTATTTGAGGAGGGCCGCGTAATATGCACATTTTCAAAGAATCACCCAAAAAGCCATAGAAAAACAAAAAAAAAGTTTTGCATTTACTTGGATAACATATTTTTGTCAGTTATTTTGCTTTAAAAACCAAACTATTCTACCAATATTAATAAAATATATGCGGAATCAATTATCGGACTTATACTATCAAACAAAAGAATCATTGAAGTCGGTTCACAGCTGGCGAAGATATGAACGGACATACATACAAAAAAGCATATAGTCGAAATGAGAACCTCCTTCTTTTTTAGAAGTCGATTAAAAAAACAACTTGAACTAATTAAAAAATATCGATTCTACAAAATTTTTTTGATAAGAACCAAAATTGTAGGAAATTTGATTTTAAACAACTTTATTTATTACAATTTTTCGCGTAAAACGGAAAATAAACGTGATAATACAATGATAAAATTGTACCCCCTCCTTATGTCAGGTATAAATTAAAAAAATATCGATCCTACGAAAAAATTGATAAGGACCACAATTATAGGAAATTTAATTTTAAACAACTTTGTTCATTATAATTTTAAAAAAAGATACGAGTTGTTCAGTAAACAAAAAATCGCCCCCTCTTTTCGGGTATAAATCCAAAAATATCGATCGTAGGAAAAAGTGATAAGAACCAAAACTGTAGGAAATTTAATTTCAAACAACTTTTGTAATTATTATTTTTCGTGTAAAATTAAAAATAAACGAGTTATTCAATAAACAAAAATCAACCCTTAATTTCAAGAAGGCTAATGACGCAATGGGTCAGGTACCCCGAAAATCAAAATTTATTTATTAAAAGAATGCCGAAAGAAAATTGCTGTTTAAAATTTTTGCAATGTTTGCCTCTTTTTTGAGCAAATGCGACCGGGCTAGTTGATTCCTTTCTATTTGTTGGATTTTTTTACACTTTGTAATTCTGACATGCGTGTAAGATAGAATTTGTTTTGATGTACGAGTAAGCCTCGAAAGGTCGTAAAATTTTTTTGCTTTTTATACATAGCTTTGCGAAAACAACTTTAAGTCTTGAATTTAAGGTTGAATTTACATTATTGTATACATATTTATTTCAATTAGAATTATCTATGTTCTAAACAATAGGTGACAGTTATTTTTGCATGGGATTGTGTATCTAGTACTTTTTTAATCGACGAACGGACTAATATTATTACTAGACAAGTGGTAAAATTAAAAATTTTTTACAACGACAACCGATTTCAATAAAACTCAATTACAACATCTATACAATATTACAAAGAGGCAGAGTTTGTTTGTTTGTTTGATTGGTTGAATGTGCTAATCTCTGGAACTGACTAATTCAATTTGAAAAGTTTACTTCGAATTTCGATTTTCGAATGAACGCTCTTGCGCCGAGTCGCGCCGCCCCCCGCACTCGCCCGCGCGTCACCGGCTGCTGCTATCATAGTGTGCGTGAGAATTTGCGTATGTTGTATTCGTGTTGTTTACGCCCGGAGGGAGGCTAAGCGGTATGAAACAGATAGCATTTTTCTAAAAACCTACTCGCGCCGCGTATCGGCACTTCACAATCCTCTTAACAAAATTAAAAATAGATAAATACTTTTTATAACGAACTGTTGTAGTAATTTTCCAATTCCGATGCAAATATAGAAAATCATTGAGGTCCCTAAACAAGCAGCTGCAACTATTTATGACTTCCCCTGGCTTTTCTCTGGAACCCGACTTTTCTATGCCAGTTGTTGAGCACCTGTTTATATTAATCACTATTCTTTTACATAGCTGTCCGGTTTACACCTAAACGTAAGTAGAAAGTCGCCTTTGTTTGAAATGTATTGTATGTTAATTATGAAAATGTTTTTGGGTGAACGAATTTATTATATAATATATTGCAATTATAACATTAATTGTATTATCTCTTTGAAATTAACGTAATACACAATTTAATTAGAGATTATTTTGTAAGATATTAATTTTATTACATCAAATATTTCTTAGAGAAAGTAAAAAAGTTATAATTGTATTGCGACAAAGACTAGAAACTTACAATATTAATAAAACATGAGCTATTTACCTATAAAGTAGGACTTATAAAAATTATAATGGCGTACCATATTAATAGGCTTAGTCGTGAAACCATAAATAAATGCTTAAGGACAACTATGACTTATTATGTCATTGAAGTGATATACAGTGATAACCTAAACTAACGCTTAACGGAATAGATTTTTTAAATAAAACTAATTTTCGGATGTTTCCAAATTTAATTTTGATTTTTGGTTCCCGACCTTTCAAATGCATTACAGCACGGTCACAAGAGGAGATACTTTATTTAAATTGCTTTATTTTAATATTTGTGAATTAAATCTAGAAGGCATTCATTTTTTTATTAAATAACATAGGGACCTCTACTGTACATTATGTCCAAGCGATTAGAAGAATCCCATATAATTCTTGAGGAATAACAAACAGTGTAACTAGCGGCCTCGCCTTGTATCTAATTTGAAAACGCCCGCACTGTCCTTTGCCATTCAATGCAAATTCACACGTTACAAGAAGCGATCCGACGCTGAATTACCAACGTTTAGTCGCCTCTGGAAAATTGTTTTGCGTCGTATGTCATTTATATGGAATAATTTTTTTGACAACCATTTACTTCAGAAATTCCTATATTCCAAGGCATAAAACATGTTAGATGTCTACTTTAGGTAAAATTGCTACCTTACATTATTTATGCAGGGTATGAAAACGAAACGCTATTATAAATTTTGCTTAAAAACAACATAATAAATCATTCACTAATCATTCTTTTCTATAATCCTGAACACTAAATATCAGTATATATAAGTTTTATACAATACGATTAAAGTATAGTAAATTATCATATTTATAACTAACTCTTTGATTTGATGTATTATGTAATAGCAGTACCCGCCGCTTCGCCCGCGTTCAAACTTCCGATCACTACTAAACTTCACAGGATCATCCGCTGTCTAATCTGAAGGTTGCCTGGACATTCATCAAAATCACTAGCCGTTTTAGAGTCCATAGGGAACACACATACACACATTTTGTTTATACATACTATATATACGGCTATGGTTAGTTAAAAATTTAGTTAAAAATAATGTAAAGTAATACCCGTTCGCGCGTTTGCACGCGCGATCACCATTACAGACATAGCTCTGCTATTCCCAATTCCAAATTTTATGTATGTATGTATGTATTCAGCCCTTTTTAATGTCCCACTGCTGGGCACGGGCCTCCCTTCAATACGAGGGGAATTTAAATTATATATAAATATAAATTTTATTTAAAAAATCAAACATACCACAGCCTAGAATCCTAATCAAAATTTAAAACAAGTTACGTTGAAATCTGTTGGATAGATTTTTAGTTAAATCCATTCAAACATACATACAAAGAATTTTATGTAATTAGTATAGAAGTATAGATTACTTATGATTTATTATGGAATAAAGTAGTTGTAGGAAGGACAATACAAAGGACACTGTTTGCATAACCTTTACTAAAAGCTACACTCAATGTCGTTTGTTATCCATAAGATAATCGATTAGACGTTTAATAAATTATTACGGTACACTGTTTTAAGAATTGAAAGATAACGTTATGAAGTAAAAGGTAGGTAAATGATATGATTTGCACTAAAAGTATTATTTTGTAGCGTATTTTGAATAATTTCAGAAAAAATATGTTATATATTTCATTTTTTAAACTTCTACGAATAAGTAGAAACAATTTTAAAAATTATTACAAACACATTACATAATAATATTGTTTTTGTAATAAATAATTAAAATTTTTACGCTTGGTTGTTACCTTGCGACGGAATGCTATATTTACTTTCTAGTAGGTACTCTAGTGGCGCTATCCATCAACGTCTGTCTGAATTAATTACTGTAAATTTCCTTTTTTATCCATAATAAGCTTTATAAACTAATTGTTTGTCCATATAATTCTGACAGAAATTGTTTTATTGCAAACATATGTGGATTGCATTTTTTATAGAGTGTAAGCAATTAATTTGTTCCTCTTTAGTCTGTTTATAACGAAAGTATGATAACGCGACTTTAAATGAGAGTGCTGAAAAATTTTATTTCATTTTCGCTACTAGAATTGGTGACCGAAATAATAATTAAAAAAAAAAAATTAAAAAAAAATATTAAGTAAGATGACGTGGCAACGTGACGCGGGCATCGATTACGATGTACGATGTAATCTTGTACAGGCGGCTTGATGTGTCAATCCGAGGCGATGCTATCGCGATAGCTTCTATTGGGCAACCGCTGCGCTTTGTTATCCTAACGGATTTATATTTGTGAAATTCGGCCTATACCTTTATCAAATACCAAGTATCGACTCGCCTAGCTGTGATTTTTACTTGATATTGAGCAATCCGAATGTTCTTTTGTAATAATCGATGTGGTATAAATATCCCTTTTTTGTTATATAGTTTAAATAATGTTGAATTTGCAAAATTGATTGTAAAGATGTGTCATCAAATAATTCTATTGATATGGCAACTTTGTTAGTACATTTCACTAATACACTAAAGATTAAAGTTAGCTTTAGATTTAAGTTTTCAATAACTTCCATACCTAATGGTTTAGTCATTCCGTCCCTAATATATTTTAAGAAGTCGCTACGTATAAACTGTAGGTTTACAAACTCCCCCAATACCTATCGAGCACACATGCAAAATAACCGCTACATTATTATTGTTCAGCTGAAACTGACTCGGTGTGAGTGAACACGTTGAAAATCTTTATTTTCACGCTCTATCTCTCTTTATCTAATCGCTCCGGTCTGATAAGGACGGAGCGCCGGAAAAACTGGTGCGGGGCGAGGGGTAAAGGCTACAACATCGATTCCGCGCTTTCACTGCTAGGGGCCGTGTAAACCTTTAAAAACAGTACTCCTGCTATGCGATTGTAATCTCTTAGCGTATTTATATAGGAGAGAAATTTCAGTAGTGAGAGCTCTTCGGTAAATGGATTGCCTCCCTCTTGGGGGTTCTCATAGTGGGATCTAGATGACGTAGATATGCTGATACGCGGCTATGTGTGCACGTGTACAGATATTGAGTACGTCTGTGTGTAGGCAACTAGGTTTGTGTTTTCCGGCTACCAAGTTATATGGGTGTAGTACAGGGACGCTTCCGATGGGTTAAATTTTGCCTGTGTTTGCAAATATATGAGGGGTTGTAGGTAACCATCCCTTTTTGTAATATAATTTTATGTTTGAGTGTAGATAGGTGGATAGATTAAGGAAGACGGAGGCTGTGATTTGATTTGATTAGGAGGTGTTTGCAGTAGGGTCGGAGAAGATAAGCTGATTGGATCGCGAATAGCGGGGAGGGCAAGCCTTTATAGAAATATGTTTTTAATGTGGGTAGCTCATTGAATTAACTGACATTGAGTGAGTTGGAGTGTAACTAATCTGTTTGGGTGTTTGTTTACTAATAATTAAACACGTATCTGTTCATTAATTTCATTAAATTATTGACAATGATTATGCCAATATGCAAATTGTATTGCGTTCTTTAATGTTATTGAGTTGTGTTCTTATAAATTAGAGTGTTTTTAAATAAAAAAAACTTATTTAAGTTTGAAAATGTAGTACTTATCCTTAAACTGTCCACTTCTAAGGACAATATTATATCTTTTATAATCTGTAAATTCGGTCTAAAAATGATAACAATAGAGCGGTTTTTGTTTATGTCACAACACAAAAGAGGCTCTGATATTGTCATCGCTGGTTCCTTTGAGTTTACACTACACTGAAAATTAAAGTAGCACCATAACAATTGCGCTGAACGGTGAACTTAGTATGTTTGTTTGTGTAGAAACGCTTTTTACCTTTGTCGGCGTACGTTCTGTTTTATAGTTATTTTTGGAGGCCTGCGCGATATCGATCGCGGCGGAATGCTGTTGACAGTGAAATGGGTTTAACAATTAATAAAACTCTTCGGTGTTGGGAACAAGTGTCCGCATACTTGAGATTTTATTCATCTTACCCTGGAATGTTGAGTTTGCCTGCGTTAATTATGAAGCTTTCACTCAAGTTTTGTTGTGATCATTGACATTCACCATAAAAATATTTTTTGATTATCTATTTTGAGAACCTGTAATGGATTCCAGTGTAAAAAGCGTTCAGTACTTCGGTCATAAAATTACGAATAAACAGCCGTGCATTCTGAGAAAATAAAAACACCCCCACGACCGGTTGACTTCTGTAATCGGCTTAGTCGGTACCCCTCCGGTTTAGAGTTTAGACAACCCCCTGGGACCAGAGCGATGCAGCCAGTGTTATGGCTTGATGAGAAAACCTTATCTACAGATTATAAAATTGGTTTCGCGTAATTGAGTCATAAAAGCTAAAGTTAATTTTTGCCCCTATTATGCAAAATATCACGTTGACGTTACTACATATAAAAATAAACAAATATTTTTTGACAGGATATTTTTTTTTGATAAATGAAATGTGACTTAAATCCTTCTTCAATAGACAGAAAATTTCGGTTGTTGGCTTGGCTAATATGGCGGTCTTTAATCTTATTCTGGCACAAAGGAGATGCCATGACGAGGCGAATATTGACGCAAACCATTTAATATTTAGGTATTCCATGCAGTACTGACGCGTACACGACTTTAATAACTTAACTTTATAATTGCTTATAATGTCAATTGATAATTTATGTTATAAAATAATATTATTCAAAAGGAATAAGCATGATATTTGCATTAGCAATTGACACAAATATATCTAAGTGAAGTACAGAAATCTTGTATCTAATCTACAGATCACGATTATTGTTTTATTAACGTTTTATTCATTACGAGAATATTTATAGCCATTTGGAACGGAATAAATATTGAAAATTGTTAGTGTTTATTTACTTTACTATAATTTACTTGATTTTCGAGCTCGTCAGTACTCAGGGAACGATACAGTCACTTACAATATTAAAACGGACAATACACCGGTGCGGTCACGATAATCTTGGTAGTATTTGATTCTAGTTACCGAGAATCGATCCGAGCCGACGTACCGAATAGTTTGTTCGTAATATTTTACGACCTCGATACTTTTTGTTCGATAAATGACATGACAAATTAATGGATTTATTATGAGTCGGATTGTGCGGTTCATTTTATTTTTGTGTCGGTTTAGGACGAATGCATTTTTAATTGAGTGAAGCACTTTTGTGGACTGTATAAAACGGCCCCCGCATGCCGTGGATATTTTTTTATTTGATTGACGTGTAGTAATGGGCAGGTGCGTAAGAGGGCCCAACGATAGCTACTCATTTTTTCGAGTCCATTTTTGAAAGTTATCTTTTTGTTAGTTGAGACGTTTTGCAACCTTTTTCCAACACGAACTGATTTTAGCATAAAATTTATATTATGTATTTCATTACACTACTGCTCTAACATCATACTATCTATTCAGCAGAACGATCAATATTTATAAATTTTCTATTTTAGTTGCTCGATGAAGCGTAATGACTGATATTAAGAATCAATATAGCTTTTTAATTAAGCGATTGATTATAAATGTAAAGTAAAAAAGATTATGAACGTGTGAATCGTTTAGAGCCGATCAATAACATCAAAAGAAAAAAAAACTTAAGCTAAGTAAACAATAGATATTACACGTTTTTTCTGTATAATTAACATAGTTCAACATATTTCCAGTCGCTACAAAGTGCGGCAAGACGAGCTGGCACGTCGTGTGCGAACTGCAAGACGACGACCACGACGCTCTGGCGGCGCAACCAGAACGGAGAACCAGTGTGCAACGCGTGCGGACTCTACTACAAACTACATAATGTAAGTCATTTTATCTAGTTATTTTTGGAGTATCTGTATAATTTCCTACTATTTTGTAACTTTGTAAGTGTGCTTGTAGATTTTGTCATGCTAGAAGGGAACAGTAGATCCTCGTGTTTCTGATCTTTTTATTTTGTGAGATCTTCAATTTCTCTCTGATTCAAATTCTGTTGCAAAGAGTTACTTAAATACAGGGTTAAGGGACGAAGGGACTCAATGACATTTTGATCACTAGTTTTCAATATTAAAACACTATAACATCCTTAAAACCTTTCCTAAGTTTCGTTCTCGTAGTGCCTGATAAAAATATTAGTTAATTTAAAAAACTAACTAAACATTAAGTCTCCCCATTACATCTCTCAGGGGGCAGTAATCCCTCGGGATGATTTGACTGTATCTTTGCTTGGGGTCCAGCCGCACCCTGCTGAGAGTAATGTGTCATAATACCCATTCAATTGTGTCAGTTAAACCGATTGACTTTAATCACAGGAATATGAAATTGTACTATTAAACTCCTTAAATATTCATTGTCTTATACTATCTTAGTTTTAATAAAATATTTGATAGAAATGTTGACGGTTTGAGATAGACTTAGCGCATATTCATATAATTTTATAATAAGTATTGACCTTTTCTCTTTAAACATAACTGATCGCTATGCATTATAGAAAACAATTCTCACGACTCTCACAGCCCTGTAATATCAAACGCCCTTATACAGACTTTCTACTACGTCAAAAAAGAACAAACGTTACGGAATGGAGTGATACAATGACAAGAATTAACAGTCAATGCGACCCTCGAATACTTGAGATTTTTTGTTGAAATGTATACTTTATTGCCGCTCAAAGTATTCGAACAACAATACTGTTTGAGCTAATTATTCGTAAGGATCGACAAAGGAGGTTGCTACTTCAGAAGTTGAAGGCATAATGACGGGAGTACAATACGGGAATGAACCAGTAGCGTAATGTCAAGATGTAGGGAACGCCTTCTTATACATATTTAAAAAGGTCTTGTAAACATTGCCTGACCTGTTGGCTTGGTTCGAGTCTTAATTTATCAATCATACATTCAAATGTGAGAATCTAGTTTTAAGGAATAGAACTAATTTCATCGGTAAGATAAGTGCCTTCAAGATTCAAACAAGTTATAGTGTACATCTATTTGCATTTAGATTATGGAGAATTACGTACATATTAATTTACTGTTAGCTGTATAATATTAACATTTATAGGGGACTATTTTTTGTTAGGTTTTACGATTTAGTGAAGAAAATAGTTGCATTGTTAAAGGCCGGCATTGCAAAGGGACATTTAGTAACAATGCGTAAATAAATACAGTATAATGTTAGGCTCGGGAGACGGCCTCGTGATCGATTTCACTCAAAAAATGCAATTCATACAATAAAGCACGAGCCCATTGTGATGCACCGGCATCACCCGCCGCCTACACAGCGTCGGGCTGCTCTTGATACAATGTTATAGTCAAATTATAATAATGAAAAGAAAATGCATGTTATTACTTATTTATTTTTCTAGTTTTGCAATCTTGATAAGATTTATATTCTACATAATTTGTATGATAATTGCGAAATCGTAGTTTTTTTTAATTTTATCATTTGTATTTAAATATTCTTAGTATAAACATTTAGGCTTCAAAAATTTATAGAAAACAAAATTACAACACAATATGCTGCTATGTTAATTTTTTTATTTATAAATACTTCTAGTATCAAATCTGTAGGGTAAACTATACCTCTTGAGCATGAGTGTTTACTCAAAACATGGCTTTTAAAACACAATTGAAGACTGAAATTGCCCTTACTAATATTATACTGTTTCAAAAGCTACGCTCACGGTGCTCTGATCCTGCTAAACGACGTTATTGTTTTTAATAAAAACATTTTATTGGCCCTTTGTGATACATCTTGTGTTGTTTACTTGATTGATATGGGAACGATCTTATGAAATGAATGATGACTTTTAAAATTTGCTCAGAAGTAAAAATTTGCTAAAAAGTTGGTATTTTTTCTTTGTAGATTGATTGGATTTAGTGAAGTAACTTTAACCTTAAGTTTGTGTAGTAATTGACGCACTACCTTTCACTTACCTAATAACAATTCTTGTCAAAAAATATTTGATTAATTAACTAAAAATCCATAAACAAAAAGCAAAAAACGATTAAGCTCCACTTAATATATTTGCGAAAAGCAGTTATTCGATAGTAATATTTCATATTTTGTTTGTCGTAATAAATAATTATTATGAAAACACAATTACTATTAAACCAGAAATGAGTAATATTTTATTAAACTTATTCTGCATAAGCGCACTGGTTCTCAATTAAAAGTAATCTGAAATAAATTATTTATTTGGGCAACCACAATGGTCGGTTAATAGGATTAGCGAAGGTGCGTGGGTTCGATTCTAGTTAGTTAATACGGTGAAATTGGTATTTAATATCTCTGTAACATAATCAACTCTAGTCAATAGTGATAAAAGTCAATTTCCTTTAATAAACAAACGAACAACATTTACCAACCACAATTTTTGTAACAAAAAGCCTATCCGCCCGTTTGTAGCTTTTTATAAATTTGTTTATTTAATTTATCACGCTCGTTTATTCTGTACTTCCTTCGATTTATACACGATTAGTTTTTGTGGATATTTTAAAACAAAATCAACTATCGATTCATCAAATGTTCATGTAGTAATCTACCATTTTTCGTTGCGGCTTACCAAACGATTAAACAACAATTACTTAATTTCGAAATTAACTGTTTCGTAGCATTTTTTTTAAATGAAATATTTGCATGTTTTAAAAATATAAAGTAAGTTTTATTTGCAAACTTTACAATATTAAACGAAGCAATACTGCAATTTGGTATCCGTTGTACAAAATTTCACAATAAATAACTGGTATCAGTAACAAGCCTCGCAACAAACCCATCCTTATACATTTTGAGATAAAACATTAAACAAATTAAGTTCTAACAACACATCAGCCATTTCGTAACTAGATTGTAGCGTTAAGTGCCTTCCATACAAAAGTATTGGATTACCAGGTTGTATTGAAGCTAGAGAGCGCCCATAATAACAGCTCAAATGATACATTTGGAATACAATGGGGCGATCAATTCAATTTTTGAATTGAGAACGCTCTCCTAGTCTTTTTTTATTTCGTCTAAAGTGCTGTTTTGTTCAGCCAACATCCGAGGGAATCTGACAGTCACTGTTTTGTCTCCTGTTTTTCTTTTGCCTCATATTAAAATGTAGTGCTTATTTTTTTATATTACAAATATAACAACTTTTTGGCATGTTAAAAAATTCCATATTTTATATTGATAGGCTAATGGACCATGTTTTGACTAGCAGCTCAGATAAAAAGGGTTTAATTTACTCATTACATTACATTACACATGCAACTGGCTGGTGGCCAAACGGCCAGTACGTTTGGGCGAATGTTATAATGACATCAATTTGAATATTCAACATCGAACAGCGAGCCCATTTACATAGATTCGACCGTTGAATTTTGTGGCAATGCAAAATGTCGTTCATTCCTAATTATGTCACCGTTCGTGCTGTTTAATTCTGGCAGATGTAGAAGTAATAAAGTAATTTAACATTTTTTTTTTTATTAAAATTTGTGTAATGTAAACAGGTAATTTAAGTGATCATATTTTGCCAAACGCATCGTTTGTATAATAAAAAATAAAAGTGGGCGTTTGCGCAGTAGGACGGAAAGATTTTATCTGTTGGCAATACAGAAAAAATGGCGCCCACCGGAAGTGTCCGAGTGCGGCGCGCGGCGCGTTACCATTTTTTTCTTTTTTTGTTTTAAATGGCTTTTTCCCGGCAGCGTTCGGCCGGAAATGCGTTTGCGTAGAACTGCTGTTCAAAGCTCAACGGTAATAGGTCTTATAAAGTTTATATGCAATTTTAACACTTGGTACCGTTTCTTAGAGTTAACTTTCGAGCACCTGGCCTAAAAATAAAACTGTTTTATGTAGACTCGAAGGCACGGTGTGTAGCGCTAAATAGCATGTTTTTATTCATGAGGCTCCCATTCTGTTTAGCGAGCGATTCTCTGCTGATTTATTGTCTTTGTAATAAATTTGGGAAACTGAAGAACGTTTCTGTTCACAAGAACGCTTTGAATATATTTGTGCAAGAAATATTCTACTACCCAATTGGACTTAATAGTACAATACTTTTTTTAAATAAATATAACAAGTTAGTAAAACGAATAAAGCATTATTATTATTAAGAACAAAAAACTAATAAATGTTTATAGTTACAAAATCAGTTCTAAATTTTAATTCATGTTATTTTATATTTCTGATGTTGGTTGTAAAGATATTAATAAAATAAGTAATGCAGGCGGGATTTCTAGTACTCAAATAAATAACATTTTAAATTAATGAACGTATGCAGTAGGTAGTGCACCAAAAATTTATGATATCTTAACATAATAAAATAAATTAAAAACGGAGCTTAAAATTTAATTATTTATTTTATATTTACAATCATAGTTCATCAGCAATAGTTCTTTGTTCTCAATATTTATGGAAATTAGTGAAATTAGTATTCACTTTAGTATATTAAGAATTCTAAAAGTTCTCTTTAAATAAATAAAATGTCCGTACTATTATATAAATTTTACAAATTTTCTTTAGATAAAACATCTACAGATGTAGTAATTAGGCGAAGAGACGGCAAGCCAGATCATCGCAGATCTGGCGATCGGCCGCGCTATCGGCGACATCTAGAGTGATCTACGGCGCGGAAATAACCTTGTATTGGGGTGACTTTTAAATATATTGCACTTTAAAATATTTTATATTATATTCTATTTATCCCGGTTTCTCAAAATATTGTATTGTTAGAAATAGTTTTATGAAAGATAATTCTCATAAGAATTATGTGATTGGTTATTTTAAGCTACCTACTGAGATGTAATACTATTCAACAATATCGTATATAATCAATATTTAATAACCTTTCACTTCGTATTTGACATGGCATTTCTAAAAATAAAGTCGAGACCGTTTTATATTTTTAGGTCAACCCGTCTATTAAACGTTGAATATTATTTCCTAATCGCGTCATAACTCACATACCACGGACGTGGGTAGAGCACAGGTAATTAACTCGCATATCAACCATATTAGAGTATCGGTCGATTGCGTTCACCAGAGATTCGGGCCGGTCCCCCTGCGGTACATCTGTAAACATCTTATAGATAAGCATCTGACGTTTGACACAAAGCGCGGTTGCGGGAGATAGTATCTAAGAACTATCCGAATACCCCCCTTGCCTCCCCTTCTTGCCCCCCAACTTCCTCAGGCCTCCGTCTAATTATTTATTTACGGCCGCTTATCACAGCATCGATGCGCTCGGCGGCAAAACTGCGTGTTTTCATGAGCACAATTTTAGAATGGAGCCATAACGTTATCATTTAGGCGATCTCAGTGACAGTCCGTTCTAAAATCACCTCAATACTTTGCTATTCTATTTATGAGCGAGCTTCGAGATATTTGATCAAGGATTACTTTCTACGTAGTTATTTCATTTGAACTTTTTTACCACTGCTATTATTGAGAAATTATATGTAATGTATTTTAAAATGAAGAAAAACTAAAGTTGTTATTTCTTTTGTAATTATTTAACCACTTATAAGTTTTGGAGATAAAAAGTATTCAGTCACACCCATTACTTAAAATACGCGTTTTTTAGCAGCTTTTGTAGGTACATTTATTAAGACATGCTTTGCTTATGTCATACTATAGTTTCTAAAAGAAAAAAAAACAATTATATTAATTGAACAAAGGTGTCGTCGATCGATAACTCCAAGAAAATAAGTCGAAATAATAATTGTCGCACCGTTTTACGCCGTTATCACGAACCGTCGTGTGTAATAATGGAATAAAAAAAAGTTTATGACATCTCATTCGTTGAAAGTGGCCAGGCCAAGGTGTAATTTGATTGAAAGCACCAAAAAAGCCTTATAATCATATAATAAGTGGTAGAATAATTACTAGGGTTTTAGAAGCAGGTGTGTCTCACAAGCGCACGCGCCGCCGCGCCGGCCCATTTACAACCTCTGACCAAGAGAAACATGGTTATATTAACGAAACAGTAAATTGTAGTAAAAATATAGCCTTCTGCCGAATATATCTAATGAATTACTCTGTCTAATAATAAATTAAATTATTATTCGCAGCTGATATTTTTGTAAAATAATTGTGCTCTATTTTAAAAAGTAAATTAATTACGCGTTATATATTACATTAAGAATTTGTCATTAAGATATATGAACGTTTACTTTTACGCTAACGGCAATTAATTTTATAACTAATTCAAATAACATTATGTTACTCATAAACATGATGTTTTTAACTCCAAAACTATAATTTTCATCAAATAAGAAAATATAACAATAACAATAATAATTTGTATATAAAAATTTACCAAATTTTGCATAAATGTGACCTGCTAAAAAATAAGTTATTGATAATCAAGAAGCTGTTAGAGTCTGTGTCCATGTCGACAGTTACGATCTTTCGTCGGCGGCGGTGTATGAATTAGTGTAGCGTGGTAGCCGTATGAGATTTACTGAGGACGCACTCGACATCTAATTGGACCGGGTTCGATGCCAAAGGCAAAACTGATATAATTTATTGTTTTCCATAATTGTTTTTCAAATGTAACCTTTAAGTAACTAGCGCCATCTCCATTAGTTTATTAGTTCATACACGATTGAGTAATTATAGAAAATAAAAAGTGTTTTAATGTAAAACTTTAATTTACTCGCATAATATTTGCTTCCGTACAAAAAGCCAATAATAAATTCTACAACAAACGTCCAACAAGTAGATTCACTTCATATCGTGTCAAATGAATTACTTCCGCTTGTATAATATCTATTATTTATTAACTTATGTTTTAAATGCGGTCTTTGCGTTAGAGGCGTAGACTTTAATTCTGTTGATTAGCTTTAAACTTAATTATATGTAAGGCAGCTGTGATACTTTGTTTTCGAATCAAATTATAATTTCAATACATTTGTACTCGTAAGATAAATTTAAATAAAATACGAATAATTTTAGTTATTTTTATATTTTATTATAATTTTAATGTTACTCTTTAGTCTATCGTTTTATTAGAGTTTCATAGTAACTAATCTAGGATTTATGTTACCGAAAGCCTCTCTAAGCACTAACTAGTTAAAAACGCATTATTAGCTCGAAATGAATAAATAGATATTTAAATGGCTAAGACCTTTGCCTCACATACTAGTACGTACCTACATTTATCATACACGAGTCAGTAAATATGGAGATTGGAAGCATTATGCTTTTGTTACACTATCTTTTTAAGTCATCCTTATTGACCCCATACACGTGTATTGCTGACGTACATTTTTTGTTGTTTACCTACAACTTGATACAATTTCTATTATATAACATATAATAAGATTTAACAGGATAGCATATGTGGCGTCATAACAGACTCAAGGCGCTATAAATCGGCAGTGTCGATAAATTTGGCGGGTGAATAAATCGTATTTTCAATTATCCCCCCGAGTAGCAGCTGTCTACTGGCGAGTATTTATTTTAATCACAAACGAACATCAAACACTTGTTGGTGTTTCGTCGACATCTCTCCAGGCACGTCCTTAATTATGAAATATTGCTTATTGCAATCACAGAACCAATTGTCAATTAACGATACTTGGTGGTCTTATTTTGATATTTAATGGCGCAATAATTAAAAGTTAATATCGTTGCAATATATTTAACTTTACTTGATCGTAAACATGACAGTAAGATAGGTAACTAGTATATTTTTACTCAAAGCGATAGCCGCCTTGCTTTAGATGCAAGCCCTAGAAATTAAATTTTAGGTTCAGTACTTTCTTATAGTGTTAGGAAATGGTAGCGATATTTATTCAATGTATATAAATATTGATGTGGAAAATTAAGTCCTTTCAATTATTTTAAGATTGCAAAAATTGAAAATGTGTATTATTTTGGTGGAAAATTGTGAGTGTTTATTAAAATCTACAAAGTTTCCATGTAGATGTTAACTTGCTATCAACGTTCTATTATCGGTACTGAGGAAATTAGAAAAGATTGTTACTGATTCCCAGAAGACATTCATAAAATTGCAATCTTGCAACTTTTTAACAAATATATGACATCGTAATACTTCAAGTAAATTAAATAAATCATCAATAATGTACAACCAATAAAGTTAATAATATTCTAAAAGGCTATTAAGGATAAAAGTCATAAAATACGGATAAGTGATCATAATTTTAATTAGTACAGTATCCTCCTTGCTAAATATGTAGTTAAGGTTCGTCAACTTAAGGAGTGTGTTAGCTCACATAACATTTAAGAAGTAATACGTTTTTAGAAAAAAGTGGGTTTTAAATTCCTGGTGGCGATAATGTTTGTTGAAATATGGTTTTTAGGACTTTCTCAGTACATATTCTAAATTATGTCTATATATATGTTCATAAACCAAATGCGCAGGCGCCGGCAAGCATGATTGCCAGTTTAACAACGCGTAACTAATTCTGACAACACTAAAACAACCGTGTCTTCGTTGATCCGACCAAATAATATTGTCATAAGAGTTTTTTTGAGTTGTGCTTAAAATCCTAATTAATCCTACGTCTTAACGTAGATGATTTAAAGGCTCTTTTTGAGTGTCAACGAAAAATCTTTCTAAAGCATTCATTGAGTTATATTAAAAACAAAATTAAATAACACATATATTTGTGATTTACATGTAAATGAGTAAATTATGGAAACCTTTAAAGGAATTATTTTAATATGCCCGGATTTTTGTATCTTTTAATGACGACATACGAGGAGACTAATATCCAAGTCTTTTTTTTGTGATTTTTTTATCTACTTTCTGCCATGAGGGATTCCTTAAATTAGCAAAAAAAAAAACTTAATTTATATTCATTTCACTATGAATATATTTGAACGTATTCAGAACAATAAAAAATACCCTTAAATAAACTCGAACCCTTTCTAATAACAGTTGGTTGACTTTCATTCACGCGCCGCTTTATCCCAGCTGAAACTTTGGTGCGGCGCCAAAGTTTTTTAATTTGTACAAAAAAGGGCCTTACTGAAATAACTTAGTCAAATCTAATTCTATTTTTAACATTTTTTTCTAAAAGAAGAAGTGACATTTAATGTCACAATTTAATTAAATTTTTAAACTTAACGTTATAAGTTACAGTTTTCATAAGAAAAAAATGTTTCAACATATAATATTTTTTTTGATTTAATATAACTAATTTTTATCATATTATATTTTTTGAAAGATAAAGAAATTTAAAATATCAGTTTACAATATGTTATTTTTGCTAAATTCCGCGTAGCTAAGTTGCGTGTGGGCACTTCGCGGCCAATTGCTTAGCTCGTTTATTTGTCTTCCACGGCACATTTCTCTCGTCCTCGACTCGCTCATTTCGCCTTTAATTGCGACTTTCGACACTCTGCTGATTGGATCAGAACAGACACATTTTGTTATTTCTCTAAATTCATTTCAATTCTTAGAACTTACCTTCACTGTTGAGTTTTTTCAGTAAACGGGAGATGGGTTAAGCTTTTTTAAAGTAGTTTTATTAAACTTTTGATTAAATATATTACTATTTTGTAAATAATTACACCATATTGTTATTTTTATTAGCTGTTTAAATGAATAATTCAATTGTTTCAAGGAAAAACTTCAAAGTTCTACTATATAGTATCTAATAGAAATCATCACGATACGTATGTGATTTCCATTCACACTTTATGTGGAGTAATTTTTTTTCAGCATTATGATTGTTGATATAATAATTAAATTTATGAAGACAAGCGTAGTCGTAGCCGTGTGCGACTCTATTATATTCTACGATTTATAGAGTGTTTGTCGTTCACACGATTGGTATCTATAGTAACTCGATCTAGTCATTTCTTTTAACTAGCCATAAGTTAAAGTATATTTCAACAAAAAGAAACGCGCACGCGACGTTGATGTTTTGCTTACAACGAATGAACTGGCAGTTATAATGAAGATAATAGAATAAGACGTAATAAGTGACTGAAAAAAAGTTTTAGAGCATTTATCATCCATGTTATGTATAAACTATTGTTATATTTTAAAAATGTCAACTTACACTAAAGTATAACTCAAAAAATATTGTTTCACATTTACATTTTATAGAAAAAATATAAATATTCGTTTCATGTATAAAATGGTTTATATGACTTTCTTTACAGATAAAATATGCTCAGCATGCCAGTGTTTTGACAGTGAACTATGCCGATCATAATGAAAGGTTTCCTTTACGGGTAATTGCAATCGTTATTTAGGTAAACATTGTCATCAATGGGCTATTACGTGATAAAAATAAAAGTCGCACGTGACAGCTATCGGTTTCAATAAAGCCATTTAAGGCAGTTTTTGTTTGATAATGGGTGTACATTTTTTGTTGTGTAATTGGTTGCTAATTCTTAAAGTTTGTCGTGCAGCGGTACGCCTGTCTAATTTATCTGATCTTTATCGATTGATTTACAGCTAAGCGGAGTTTGTACAATTTCTCTCGCTCCGTGTCCGTTGCATTCCATTTTGTTCTGGTTTTATTGCGACAATTGGAACAGTACCGAATTATTTTGTTCGTTTTTTTATATGCCATACTGAAATTATGATCATTAAGTCTTACTTGAACAGCCGTTCTAATTTCTTATAGTCATCATATTCATATAAGTTTCAAGCGTAGCATGAAATTGCTTATAACTCATAACTTTTCTCATTATATTTATGCAATATCTGATTACATTTAATAAGTTAATAATAATTAAAACAAGCCGCGCGTAAACACGTATCTATAGATTTCCGCACAATCGTAACGCAGTAAAACGTTTGTAATTTCGCTTTAATTACAGACGAGTAAAAAGCTTTCTAGCTGTCGGAAAAATTATGCGCATCGGGGGCCGCGCATTTTCCATGGCATTGTATGTGAGCCTGTTATTTTCCCATTTGAGTGGTTTTATGGCGGTTGCTCAGATGGCAGCAGATAGCACGTACGCTAGAAACCTAACGTAATTATTCACACGCACCGCAAAACAAGGCCTAAAATATTTTTCACAATACGCAGCTTCATTTTTTCTCGTTGTGAAATACTATGCCTGTGTTCAGTGGCAAAGACAAACAAATAATATATTATTTTTATCCGATTGCGTCAGAAGGAGGGTTATGTTTTTCGAGTGTATGTATGTATTTATGTATGTGTGTATGTATGTGTGTATGTATATTCTATTATGTAAGTCAATCTTCTTTTTTAGTAATATCATACTACTATTATTAGTGTTACTATATTAAAATGTGTGTTTGTTTCTCCTTCACAAGGGATGAAATTTTTGAATGAAATGAATGAAACATTAGGATAAAATTTAGTGTACAAATAGGTTATAACTTGGAGTAGCATATAGGTTACACTTTGGTACTTAGTATAGCACCCGAGCAAAGCAAGGATAATTCACTGTGGAAAATAATAAAGTATATTGATTACGTGTTTTAGTATTAAAGTAAAAAACAATATTGTTAATTAAATTGTGTCAATATATAAGGTTCATTGGGATCGATTAAATGCTTATCGTCACTACACCAAAGTCGTACAGTTGTGTTTAAGGATTGAGTGCAAGGTTGGGAGTAGCAGCATACAGGTAAATGTGAGTTGCACACGCGATACGGCCCTTACTCCATGAATCTACTATACTCGTACAATTGTTTAGATTTATTGCTATGTGCAAAGCGAGTTGTATATTTATACTATAATATATAAGCTATTAATTTAAAGATTTTCACTCAAACATAAGGTTTATTTATACATATGTAGAATTGTCTGGACATGAAAAAGCTTGTTCAATCATATACAGAGAACATGAATTGAGTAATTAAGAAGTAGATTCACTTATTTAAATCTAAAACAGTTACTTTTATTTATTAATAACCTCTTTATTTTATACGTATATAAGCTATATGTTACAATTACCAGAAAATATTTAAACATCGCACAAAATAATCTGTATTAAATTATATATTATAAAGAAATTTGCCCCACCCCATGGGCACCATATATTTTTTCCTGGATGAAAACCCTACTACTTAGTAGTTCCAAAATATAATCTATCTCTGTGCCAAATTTCATCCAGATTCGTTCAGCCGTTCTGGCGTGATTGAGTAACAAACATCCATCCAAACATCTAAACATCTAAACTTTCACATTTATAATATTAGTATAGATTATATAGCATAAAAACTATTCATTTTTATATTCTCATTATCGTAGTTAAATATTCTAATTGATTGCATTTTATTGAAAACTTTTAAGATACGTGTATAGAATACAGAAGCTCCAGTCGCATTATTAAGTGCACTTATTTATGCAATGTCAAGAATTGCACTGGTTATAACTTCTGTTGAATACGCAGATTAAATTTCATTTTATCGTTGAGCTTCTGGATTAAATTAAAATTTACTTACTATATTTTTTTACATTTATAAAACCTCTTTTAGTTTTATATCCTTTTAGTACTTTATTGTTACAGCCTGTATTTAATTGCGGAGTAGCATAATTCCGTTTATCATCAATTGAATTATTCATAGCTTTTTCCATGATATGTGCAATCTTTACTTATTATTTTTATCTTATTGTTTTATGGCCACACGTTAACTTACAATGAGCCTACTATGCCGCTGTACCTATACAGAGCGCATCGTCTCAGTGGGAACGGCGATGTAATTAACCTGACATAATGGCCAGTTATTAAGCAATTCAACTCCAACATGGCGGATGTCTCGAGATCTAACCACTAACTGTAGTGTATACCTAGGTACCTATTTTAGGTACTGATACGCCTTCCGCGGCGCCAGTTATGGACTATAACCCTTAAAAGGCCCTGAGTTTCGCATGCAAACAACGTATGATGACGATTGCGAACTTGGTTACATTTTCCTGCTTGTTGCACTGTTTGTTTTTAATTTCTTTGTCACAAGAAAATGTTTTGAGTTATTTTGCAAAATTATTTTAGAATTATGGTATTTTATTTTAGTTATATTTTTAAGGAATCTGCATTAATTGATTAAATATTTTAAGTAAATAGAAGCTAAATAAAAGCGTCACAACATATTTGTTGTGTAAATATTTTTATAATAGTAGGTACTCTAATATGCTCACGAGAATTAGAACAGAATTAAATGAGAAAATAAAAGAACCTGTTTCATTTTTTCTTTTATACCAATTCCTGCAAGTTTATAAATATTTGGAGTCCCTTCTAGTAACTATCAGAAACAATACATAAGTCAACAATTATATAAAATATACATACAACATATTGTATACTGCAATAAACAAATTCATTATCAGAGTAACCACTAAAGTTGTATGTTACTGAGCGCATTAGCTTCTACAATATCGCAACTCTTAGCATTAGAGTGCGAAGGCTTCACAATGACCTAATTACGGTGCACTAAATCTGCCGGCAGTGCTAATGTTAATGCATTTTATATTGGTTCAATTGCGAGTAGCGACGGCGCGGTATGCGAGTCTCGTGATGTGTGGGCGATTCGTAGGAACGTATTAGGGACATTCGGAATTAGCACGCACAGTTTTGCTGCACTTGTCAGCTTAAATGACCTTCCATTGTCGAAGATTAAAAACGCGTTTGTACGTAATTGGATGTCATCCTAACGCATATTTCACTTGCACATTGCACATTTCCCCAATTCGTTCTATTATTTATATAGCTAGTAATGGTTGCATGTTTATATTGTTACACGTATTTTTTCCCCATATTGAATTCGCGTCCAATCCTCACTGACTTTAGTTGGCGGAAAGAAAGTGTTGCTCGGTGTCCTCTGTCCATCTAACGTAATACCTATATTACGTATTAATTTTGTAGATCTGTAATGCATTTATTAATGCTAATGTTATAAATATTTGTAGATATCTATTTTCAATATTCGATTATTGTATAAAGACAGTTAATAAAGTTTTTCTTTTTCAATGTTTTTGTTTTTTAAATTGTACCTTGAAATTTCATATTAGTTTTACTGAATATGCAACTACGCTTGTAACATGTTCTTTTATGGGAAATATGTACATGTTAATAGATGTGAAATTTTTGACTATAAAAGTCACCTGTATTTTATAAGACAAATAAAATATGTGAAATTTGACAACACCACACACATTACACCAAAAAAACGTAAATAAGATCAGGTCATGCGTATGAGCTGGTGCCGGCGGCAGGCGCGGGCGCAATGAAATCGTGCGTTTAGGCCACATGCCGCCGCCAAGTTCCATGGAAGGCGATGAATAACTCATTGTCCATCCGTCCGTCCGTCGTGACGCACGCTTCTCGGAAATAACGATGCAATGCAGAAAGTGACCGAGATACTTGACCCGCGAAATGCACAAATATGAAAGTGCATTTTCGCACGCCAAACAATAAAATTGTCCGGTGCTTTCCACAGACCCGCTAGCTACCAGATGCATGTGAACTGTACTTAATTGTATCATAAATTGAAAGCTTAGATAGGTTTGTTATGTTGCAGAGTAGTATTAAAGTAAATAACTTGAGATGATTAGGTACTAGATTGATATCTTTATTATATATATGTTTTTGTTATAATTATTGTGCTGTTCCTTTTGTAGAATTAACCCAGAAATCATAGTCACATAAAATCTGTACGAGTATAACCAAAACGAACATTTAACATGTGTCGTTATTGTACCTGTAATATCCTGCCCTGTAAGTAATACTCACATAAATGGATTTTAATCTTACTTGTACTTATTACAAAAAATCCATAATTTTATTTTAGATGAAAATAAAAATAAAAACCTTTAAAACCATCGGTAAAATATTAGCTACTAATAAACACAATTCTTGTCATTTCGTATGAACATTCGATGATGTAAAATAAGTTTCCCACCAAATGCGAACAAATGTAGTCACAAAGTGCATCGTTGCAGTAATTAGGATGCGTCGTAGGTCCACTTCACGCATGTCGGCTTCGGCCACCAAACAGCTAAATATTCGCACACAACCCATTGTGATACCATTTTATGGTCTCGGCTCGCCTTTATACTTCTTACTTAGCATTCCAAATTAGTTTGCAAACGTTTTTTATACAGCTTTAATGTCATGTCATAGCAATAAAGTGGGAACGCGTTGGCAAAACTGAGTCAGGCTGCTACGATTGTTAACCTCTTGTTAATGTTCAATGAAATATGTTTTACGTGCGACCAAGTTAGTGAACTTGTATTTCCCTTTCTGGACTGTTGTAATAATTAAATAACTAAAGATAAAGACTACACAAGGTAATATACACTAAAACATCTTAAATTAAATATTGTTATCTTTGTTACAGGTAAATCGGCCGTTAACAATGAAAAAAGAAGGTATTCAAACGCGAAACCGGAAATTGAGTAGTAAAAGTAAGAAAAAGAAGGGAGGAATGGGTATGGGTGGTGGAGGCGCATGTGCATTAGCCCTCGGCGGAGTCATGGGGGACATGATCAAACCTCTAGGAGATGCCACTAAAGGTTTTGGTGGTTCTGCTTTCCCTTCAGCAATGGATTTCGGTTAGTACCTCTTCTCTTCTTCATGTTAAAGAAAACAACTGTACAAAATACTTCCGTTATTGTTATTAAATACTCATATTATAGCCTCGTTCGTCTAGTGGCTAGTATGTAGGACTGCAGATTCACAGATCCTAGGTTTGAGTCCCAGGTTGGGCCACATTTACTTACTGGGTTTTTCTGTTAAGAAATTCTTAGTAGTAGCCCGGAGCGAATAGCCTTCGTAGCTTGGAGATCAGGTAAATTTATCGTGTCAAATGGTCTTCCCACCGGAGTTTCAGAGTGGAAGGAAAAAAGAATGTACGTTGTATTTGCGCACACGCTTGTGCACTATAATTATATTGTGTGTTCAGGAGCACATTATTATTATTGCTATACCTTTCTATAGTGGATTAATATTGGAACTTGTTGTTGTCTGCAGGTCAACACCAAGTAGGTCTAGTGCACCCTGCGGCAGCACACATGTCGCACTGGTACGGCGCCCCCCACCAGGGCTTCGCGCCTCCTCCTACTTCACACAACCCCTATCATCACCACCATCTCGCGCAACTCAACTCTATGGTGAGTACCCTATAATTATACTCATATTAGTAATAAGCCATAGCTAAAACTCAAGTGTCATAAATAAGCTAGTTTTGTAGAATACGTAAAGGATAATAGAGACATATTTACTGGTTATATTATAAATATATTTATTTATACAAATATAATGTATGTACCTATATTAAAAATAAAAAAAATATGAATAACATATGCGAATAAATGAAAAACTTGCCGTACTTGCATTTATGTAACGATGTCCCTGACATTTGTCGCAAACGGAATACTAATTGTATGTTCTGTTGCAGACGGGTTGGAGGAGCGAGTACACGTGATAAGTCAATCAGGACGCAGAAAAAGGTGAAGATATAGGTACGTAACCTTCCGGAGCGACCTTGAAGCATCACAAATACATACTGTGATTTCACTTTAGTATATCGATAGCAACACAAGCGACACATCACATTAATGTATAAGACTGTGACAGAATTGATGTTTTAATACTAAAATACATCAAATTGATGAACATATCTCACTAAAACCACCAAGTTTTCACAGAACGTCTTTTATATACCGTGATACGTTCCCGATTCGTACCTTTCGAGAACAATGGTTATCTAAAAATGACTCTAGAAAAACATTTTAAGACAGACACACGGAATTTATTCGATTTCACATATTTATTTTATTAGATGTATGCAAATATCGGACTGAAATGCATGAATTAACTTTTCTATGGTCGTTCTTTAGATGTGAGGTTATTTTACAAAAGGTATTAAGTATTAAATCTAAGGTCGCTTCACACTTAACTATTATTTTAATATAAAGTAAAATATTTTACAGTTTGTGTATGCCTTTTAAATATTTCCCAGTAGCTTGTATTCGTTTTGTATGGATTTAGAACAGAGTTTCTTGGTGGTTGAGTGTGATGCGAGTCTAAGATCGTTTTACAAGGTGAAGTAATTAGCGAAATTGTACAGTATTATAATATTAGTTAAGGTCGGTTACTATGTCCGCTTAGATGATTTATATAAATATATAAGTAGATATCGTTCGTAAACAAATTGTGTATTTGTACATATCTTATTAAGTTATATTCCGTTCCTGTATAGATGGTTTTTTTATTATATTTAATTTGAACTATTCGGTTCGCTATAGGAATTGTGATGTGTTCAAAAATGATTCCAGATGTTTTTTTTGTAAATTCAATTCGTAGTGTTTATTAAAATGCAATAGTAATTTATATGCTAGTTATAATTCATACGAGTTGTAAATAAATTACAGTAAAAATATTGTCAGTATGAGGAACCGTTACTTGTGGATATCAGTGGAGTTTCTTATGTTTGATTAACATCGGGTCACAGAATTGGGTTACAAATAATGTTTTCTGTAAATGTATTGATTTGTCATAAATATTACAAGGGTATTTTGTATTGCTGTACTTTTATAAAAATAAGTATTGTGTGGCCATAAATTAATGACGGAACGATGTTTTTGCGGTGATTCATAATAAAAAACCTAGTTGTCTTACAAATAACATATACATTGAATGATCCCTCGAAAATGTCGTTTCCAACCCAAAAGTATGTGTAAATATAAAAAATGTAAATGACCTTAGAGAATAAAACTATCAAAATATGAAATAATAAAATGTAAATTAGCGATCACAACAGAGCCTGTAACGATATCCCGTACCTAAAGTTTTTAGTTTTTAAAACAAACATTGTGAAGTTGTGTATTTTAAATAAAATTGCGAATAAATTATCAATACTTATTGATATTTCAATAAGGCTTTTTATTAAATCCAAATAAAAACAAGTTCTCATAAGACTGAGTTACTAAACACCGGTTTCAAAAATGTTCTTCAAACTGAATAGGTACTTTAAATTTGTATTTTCGAATACAAGGGCGATATAACACATGAAAGAGTAATAAAACTTAGTTGATGGCTATTTGAATATATCAAAACAAAGTAAGCTATATAAATTCATCTTGATAGGCAATCACTTATCCAGTCCAATGGGCGATACATCCCATCGCATTTCCATTGACTGAATTAAATTAGAGTCTGCTTCAGTTGACCGTCCTCTATCTTGCCTTCCATAAGTCACTGGATCAATTCCGCCATTCCGCAGAAAAAGGCCAAAACTTGCTTATCTCGCGGTAAATTGAAAATGCAGCCGGCCGTGTAATTGTGACGCAACGGGGCCGTTGCAAACGGCATATGGACCTATTCAATTTTAATCGCATTTCAGAAGAAAGGACATCGCATAATGCACTTATAAAATGCTTCCCGACCCGATTTGCCTTAGTTAATGTTGGTTTTATTTGCGGCTTCGAACGGATTTTAAGGGTGCTTTGTTATATACAATTACTGTTTGCGATTGGTCTTTTTAGTGTTTTGATAGTTTGTAAGCTTGTCCGCTTCAGTAAGTGTGGTTTCTACGATTCCAGCTGGGGATTTCTTATGACGGTTTTAATCTGTGAATCTTTCCTTGTATGGATTTCATTTAATTTATTCACACAGAGATTATAGCTCTATATACTCTAACCACATAGATTATATTTGTTTATTGTTATAATAAATCAAACATGTAATAAAACTAATTATTAATTATAAATTTATGTTAGTATATGATCAGTTAATTGGTTGAGTATAAACGTTTTGCAATACAAGTACTTATTACCCGTCCTCCATTACAAGCTCAGTGTAGAGTTAGCAACAATGGTATAAATTATTATCAATCCCTAACATTATAGCTGACGGGAGCAAGAAATATTAAGTACGAATAAAAAGTAAACAAAAGGAATGATATGCCTTTCAAAAAATGTCGCGTTTTATTTTAAGCGGGACTTGAGACAACCGCATAAGTCACTACGTACCGGCCGGTGATATATGCGGCACTAGCGCGGGAAAAAATGTCGCGCAACAAAAAGCGCGCCATCACTCCCTGCGATTTATTGCGTGTGGCAACACTGCGGAATATTCGAGGCTTACAACACTGGCCGCATATTCTTACACCTAACCGAGAACGCGTACCCCCCGATGTGACGGAACTTCGCACTTCACTAAATTACGACTGTAAAACTGTTATATTTCCTTACAACAAAGGTTTCTCTGTATATTCGATCGTGTAACTCGAGTCTAAATTGAATTAAGATAAGAAAATTGAAAAATACTGAAGATCGAACAAAGAGTACAAGCAATAAGTTATAATACAGCCACGATTGCGACATATAAACGTTTCATCGCAGGCAATAAATGAGAATTACTAAAAGATTTTCTTCGTAACTCTATCTGATGGTGCCAGCATTGTAAATCTGTAGTAGCCAATATCCACTTTGATTCAAAAGTGTCGGTTAATGGCGTCACAAATCCCTTTAGAAGTCAGTCATAGCGAGCAGTGGGTCGTGAGTAAAGAATAGTCTCCACCCCAATGGCCGCGACTATCCGTCTGATCCGGGAATCAATCTTCGACTTACCCGGACTTATCTCACTGACCCCGCGCCACACGAGTGTCAAGACATATTTGACTTGCTTCTCAATTTTATAGCACAATTCTTTATTTTAATAAGAAGTCGTAAAATATATAGCTTTGTAAAAAGGAAAGAGTTAGTATCACTTATGTGTATGGCACAAGTAGTAGGCTAAGGATCATAGGTTCGATTCCTATAACAATTGAATGGATGTAATGGCGAAATAAATGTTTGTTTATTTAAGAATTTAACATAAGTGTTGCGATAAATATCGCCACTCAGTAAGCTGCAATGTAGACTATGGACAAAGATCGAAGTGTTTTAACCGTCAATGTTATTAGGAAACTGTAAAAATACAAAAGAAATATTAATTATTTCCTACAGTATCATTATAGAAAAATATGTATGAACATATACCATACGGTGATCACAACTAAAACAATAAACACAGTGTGTAAAATTAAACATATAATTAAAAAAGAATAAGGCAGTGCTGGCTCAGTAATAACGCGTACACTTGAAAAACCGAGTTCAAATCCCGGTTTCGCACCTCTGATACTTTCATGTGCGAATAATTTTCAAGAAGATTATTATTTATCTTACGGTGAAGGAAACATCGTGAGGAAATCTGAATGTATGAGAGAACCTAGCAAGTTTTCGAAAGACATGAGAAGTCCGCCAACCCGCACTTGGCCAGCGTGGTGAACTATAGCCTGATCCGTTGATAGCCTTGTGATTAAGGGAGGCCTGTGCCCAGTAACAGGATGTTAAATAGGGCTGAAAACATAAACAAAATATTTAAAAAGCCTAAACAGTTTAAAAAATGTTGTCTGTTGGCTTATACAATGAATTCCAATTATTTTAATGTAATTAATTTAAATAAAATATATGATAGATCTTATAACACATTTTACAGAGTAAGTTTCTTGTTTTATCGAAACATTTTATGTGGTCTATGCTAAGGAGTAATTAAAAATATATACAAAATGACGCCTATACAATTCTTATGTATGTATATAAGCCTTAATCACAATAGGTACCTATTTTTTATTAATTTACTTCAGGTATTTGATATAGATAAATATACACATTCGCCACGCCACGCCATTTTAATAGTTATTTTTATAATAAATTTTCTCTAACATTTGAAAAATCTGACGTTGTGCAAATCTAATATATTTAAACAAGCATTTCTTCTATATTTATTTATTTATTTATACCGGCGATCTCGGAAACGGCTCTAACGATTTCGCTGAAATTTGGTATGTGGCGGTTTTCGGGGGCGAAAATTCGATCTAGATTCTTATGTCTTGGAAAACGCCTATTTTCGAGTTCTCCTGCGGTTTTCTTTCGCATTATTCTACCCAAAATATGCTCGTGATTAAGCGGCCAAGGTGCAAGATTGACCATCACAAAATTCCGGGTTCGAATTCCGGTTGGATACGAAGTTTTTACTTTTGTTTTTTTTTTGTATTTATTCATGTTTTTAGTTTTTTTTATCTAAAAATACAATATAACAAAAAAGAACTCCGAGCGTGATACTATATGTCACATTTCATATGTACCTATGCCAAATGCGCTTTCAAAATTACTTAAACGGAAGTAAAACATATTTTGCCAAGATGATCTGCTGACAATTACAATATCTATATATATTTTGTAATATAAGAATAGTTTATCCAGCCAAATATCATACTTTTTTAGATTTAGGAAAATATTTGACATTTTTAATAAAACTATGTTTTCGGTTTTTTTCGCGGAAAACTCTTTTTTTAGCCATATATGGTTTAGCTCAGTAAAATCTATAAATAAAAAAGGCAAAAGTGATTGACTGATGTATCAACGCACAGGCCAAACCCTTATGGTTAGAAAATTTAAATTTCGCACACGTATTCCTCATATGACGAAAGCATCCACTAAGGAAGGATTTTTCAAAATTCAACCCCCAAGGGGGTGAAATAGGGGATAAAAGTTTATATGAAATTTTTTATTCCTTGGGCATAATTGCATGAAATTTCGTATGAATTGTGTACGGCAAAAATAATGAGTTACGTATTTCAGCGTTTTCTAAAATTACTACTAACTAAGAGGGCAAAATAGCGGATGAAAGTTTTAAATAAACGCACAAGCCAAAACCCTGGGGCTAAAAACTTAAAAATTTGCAAACGTATTCCTCTCATGACGTAGACATCTACTAAGGAAGAATTTTTCAAAATTCAATCCCCAAGGGGGTGAAATGGGGGATAAAAGTTTGTATGAAACTTTTTATTCCTTGGATATATTTGCATGAAATTTCGTATTTTTCGTAGTTTAATCGCGCGCGAAGCCGCGGGCTCTGCTAGTATTATATAAAGAAAAATTATGGGACCATCTTGGGATCTACCTTAATAGACTATAGTTTTAACTTACAAAATCGGTCAAGCCGTCTCCGAGAAATCTCCGAGAAAGGCATACATACATAAGAACATAGAACCTCTTCCTTTTTGTAAGTCCGTTATAGAAATATATGTATTATTATATTTAAAGTATAAGCAGTAGAAATTTAAGTTTATATTTGTCAAAAATTACAACATGGCGTGGGTTAGGTATTACACAATCACTATACAATATTACATGATTACAAAAAATTAACAATTACAATAAGTAGGATATATCATTCAAAATCTTACCTCTTACAGCCAACACAACTTCTCAGACTCTGTCATTGTTGCTTTTCAAATGTTCTCTCATTAATAATAATTATTGTTTCATCAAATTTCTTAGGTAACAAACTTGTAACCAAAATAATTCGATACACTTTTGTTAATATTACTTCTTATTTAAGTAATTGATTGATGTTTGGTAAAACAATGCTAAAATAGTTGACTAATTTTAAGAATTTTCTTCAAGCAGATTTAGATTTGCGTAACTCCAAAGTTTAAATAAAGCTAAACAAGCAAAAAGTTCTTACATACTAATACTTAGTAGATATGTACTCAAAGCAATATATTAAAAGTACATTTAAATATCTAAGATCATAGTTACATTCGTGTACAGCATTCTATTACCATAATAATTATATTTATAGGAACATAAGTTGGCACTTAAAGCTCCTGTAGTATCTAAATATATGGCTTTTAGAAACACTGAGTGTTTACAGTTCAAGGCTTAGGTTTGACGTAGGTTTATATAAGAGTACCTTCTGTTTGTGACTTACCTTAGTTCATATATTCTCATGCATCTAATACATATTAGGCAGTTAATAGTTCAAGTAGTTAAATAATTAAAATATTTATATAACTTTAGGCTTTTTTATATGAAGACTTGATTGAGATGCAAATAAAAATTGATTTTTTAGCTTCTTTTTACAGAATTTTTAAGTCTAATTATATGTATTGTTAGTAGTGACATCGGTACAATTCTGCTGTCATAAAAAAGAAGACCGCAACTTCGTCAAAGTTGATTTCGTGATATTTGAAGTTTTGACATCGTCAAAATCACTACTAGTTTTGACGTAGTTACGATTAAAATGGTTATAGTATTTCCGGATTCATAAGACTTACAGCTTTATGAGTAAGACTATCAAGTAGAATTTTTTTGCTAATTCCGAATCTGCATTTAAGTAATTTTTGACAAAATTGTTAGTTAGAGCCTTCTTTATTATGACGGCAGAATTGATGTGGTACCCTGCTCAAGTCCAAGATTTCATAAAGAAGTTAATGGATTTTTATTAAGCAATTTTTAAAGTTAAAAAGCGACGCTACCATTCCTCAAGGAAATTTCTTCTGATCTCTTCTGATTGCAATAAATGTCTTTTCTATACTTTACAATATGCGTATATTTTAATATTACTACGGTATTTGATACTCAAAACATTGGTTGGTTACTTACTGAAAGTTGGCCAGGAAGATATAATCATTATTAACATTTACTTATAAAAAGTAATTATGTACCTAGGTATATTGTAATATTCTTATGATTTTGCGTATTTAACTTCACAACTATCAATAACTAAACAATATTTACTTTTTTTATGAAAAATTTAGGCAATAGTTTCTTAAATACTTATAAAAAAATATATAATTGTTAGTAACATTTTTATTATATTTAGCATAGTGTATGGCATATCTTACTTACTATTTGGAGGTTTCATACTTCTCCGCTTGTCCAGATTTTCCAGTCTGAAAACTATAAAACATATAATGGTCTCTGTATTATTCTTGGTTTAAATAAAAAATACATGTTGAAAGTAATTACAGTTCGGAAATTATTTAAGTGTTCAGTTTTACCGTCTTACTGCAGGGCACACTCATCCCTTGTGAAGACGATCAGACCACAGTTCAGACTGTTGGGGGGTTGAGAGAATTCAGATGTCCTACGAAAACTAGTTAGGTTCTTTCATCTATGAAGGTTTCCTAAGGATGTTTCCTTCACCATAACGCAAGTGGTCATCGCGTTGAAAATGATTCACACCTGAAAATATCAGAACGGCTTGAACCCGCTTTACTTGGTTTTCCAAGCAGGCTCGCTACCACTGGACTACCACTACTTTACTGCTATAACAGTTTAGTTTAACAAATGCTTAAATTATTTAAAAGGCTTATGAGATAACAATTTTTACAGAACAGCCTTTAAAAAACTACAGTAATTAAAACCAATCATTACATATAAATCAGTGAAATGTAATTTATTACTTGTAATTTATAATTCGTTAAAAAGACATCATCATGAATTACTACTTTATATTATTTATCTTTATTCCTCTAAGTATTATTGATATCTTACAGTGAATAAATCCAAAGGATGATAAGAATTATCTGCCATTTTTATAGTATTATTAGTCACAGCTTTAATCATTGTGTAATCTATACAGATAAATAAAATTGGAGTGTCTGTTTGTAATATTAAAATAACCGCTTTTTACTAAATGCATAGGGATGTATACACGGTACATATACCAAAACAACATTTTTTACAATTTTTGTCTGTCTGTCTGTCTGTCCGTTTGTTTCTTCTAATCTCCGAAACGGCTGAACCGATTTTGACGGGACTTTCACTGGCAGATAGCTGATGTTATAGGGAGTAGCTTAGGCTACTTGTATTTTAGAAAAAGAATCAGGGTTCCGCAAAAAAAAAAATTTAAAACCATGAAATTGTGAACAAAATTCGCGTACGGCGAACGCAATAACGTACGTATGTAACGTAAATCACTATATAATTTAAATCAATATCTTATAAGTAGCAAGCTACTACTTATGTATAAACATAGCTAACCGTGAAAACGTACCTAGGGACGAACGCGAGCGAAGCGAGCGTGAGTCGCTAGTCTATTACGTGTAATAAAATTCTAACTAAGTCGAATCTGTAAATATTATTTGGAAAATCTTATTGAAATAGACATTATTATCGATACAGAAGCCAAATATATAGTTTTTAGAATTTTTGTCTGTCTGTCTGTCTGTCTGTCTGTCTGTCTGTTACCGCATCACATAAAAACCACTGGAGGGATTTTGATGAAATTTGGTATGATGATAGCTGGATATCCGGGTCAGCATATAGGATACTTTTTACCGCGGGAGATTATCTCATTCCCACGGGAGTACACGTTATAACACAACCCAAAAAATATTTTTGATCAGTATTTCTTGAAACTTGGTATTAATGATCTTCAATACAATTAAATAAATACGTGTTTAAGCATTTTTTGAAATTCATGCCATAAAAAGATAAAATAAGGGATGAAAATTTGTATGAAACCTACCTTTTTAAAAAAAATTATTGTAGTTTTAGCGCGAGCGAAGCCGCGGGTTTTGCTAGTGATAATATAATATGACTTAGTATTTTTGAATTATTTGGATTTTTTTAACATAAATTACATTTATACAAATCATCACTCCTAAGGCTTGTTTTGCTAATTTGAATTAGCAAATATTTTTTTAATCACTCACCTATTTTGCTCTATCAGTGTATAAATGATTATAATATTAATTATTATGAAAATGCGAAATAATCATTGCTTTTTTATTCACTAAAAGACATCACTCATACATTGTATAGAATTAAAGATAAATAATCATAAATTATTATTTTGCAATAACATAATGTTATTTTTATTATTTTTATTCCTCTTATATCTTCATCAGTGATAGATTTTATTAATTGCAGTTATCTTAAAAGGCTTATTTTATATCAGCTATAAAAATTATAATCTCGTAAAATAATTTAAATATTCATTAAACTAAACTCCCACGATTTTAATGTGTAGTATTTATTTATACCGAGAATTTTTATATAGATAATGATTCTCCGATCTGTACTTCTTAGGCCGGATCGTAAAGGGTATTGAACCAGTAATGATAAATAATAGTAATAATATCCTCTTGATCGATTTCAGTCACGGTGGTCCATCTCACTGAGATTAGCCATTTATGCAGGATATGTTATGCTCGTAGTTTTGAGGGTCAATATGACTTTAAATGCTCTTCAAAGAAGGGTGTTCAATCTCGAACTTCCCCAGATTCTACACTTGGCCTAACCCGGAATTTGAAACTAGGACCTGGAACTTCCAGGACTTTTTCTGGTTTGCAAGGTTCTGCAGCTGTATATGCTAAGCGCTAGACCAATTAGGGATTAGGCATTAGAGGTAGGTTAAAGGCAATATAAACACTTTAGATAGTACCAGTTGAACATATCATAGTCATTTATAATAAAAAAAAAATATAAATTTACGAGACCTAATCCATTTGGAAAATAATTTATGAAGAACTCTTTCTTTTTTGCTTTATGAGGTAACATTTTCTCATAACATTTCCGTTTACACAAGGATAAAGAATAAACCATCGAAAGCTGCCAAAATTCTCATTCACATGATGTAATTCCTGACATATTTATACTCAGCTCATGACAACAAAGTGTGCCAGTATTGAGTGTCCGTAACTTAATAGCGCTGGATACACCTGCCCTCCCTCGCATTAATATTATAATGTATACGAAGAAAACGACCCTTAATGCATTCGGCAGACGAACGACCGTAATTATAATTTGGTGCAAACGTATTGAATTTTTAAGTCATATATTGGGGTAAATAATCTTTTTGTTCGAGTAAAAGTATGCTAATTATGAACCGTGGTAACGGACTTTCGGAGGTCCGGTCTGGGCAGGTGACCTGATAAAAAGCGTCGGAATTTCGATACAGGAACACGACAATGTTATTAATTAATTGTCATTTGTATAACATCTTTGACGTTGAAATGTGCTTGTTCAAAAATATTTCATTCACTCAGCGATCGATCATATATTTTCGTTTGATAAATTATAAAGAAATAACTGTAATTAGCGTAGTGTATATGATATATAATTTTTTTAAATTATAAAAATACATCTGTACATAATATGCCTTTACACTAGTAACACAAAGAGTTTTATTATACAATTTCACTCTTTTAAAATAAATATGATTCATACATTTTATTTCTGTAAAGTATTTTTAGAAATGTCATGCTAGTAATCGATTTAATAAATAGCTGCGCTATTATGGAATAAAATATACTGTATATATAACCGTTAATTGGAGCAGTAATAGATAGGTGGCAGTTATATACTCGATGTACTCGTTAAAAGTTACTTCTACGATTAGGATGATAGTTTTATTTTTATAGATATTAGGTGCTTATCATACAACTTTTATAATATAAATATCTTTTTTTTTTCAAAATTAATACTTTGAATCTAATTAAAAAAAACACTTCAACATAAAAATGGTATCACAATAAAACGAAATTTAAAATAAAAATTGTGTACAAATAAAAGCTATATAAAATTTCTCTATTCATATTTTCTAATTATCTCATAAAAATTTACAATATCTTAAACTTATCTTTTAAAATATGAATAAATCATAACAAAATAATTTTATTAATGTTTCTTTGTATACCTATAACAGACCCCAAGAACAATCTTATCTATGATTCTTAAAATTTAATTAAAAAATTACGATTATAACATACGTACATATATAGGTATATAGGTAAGTTAACACTTGAAACAGAAATAAAGAGATAATTGAATTATGATATTATCGCGCTCTACATTTTTTATTTACCTTAATACTATAATTATCCCAGAAAAAAAAATAATCGTTTTCAATTACAAATCCCTAAATATTTATAAAGTGTTAAACTACTAATTGCAAATCCCCATTCTATTTTTTAACGTTATAAGATTATAAGGAACAAAAGCACCTGCTTTAGCCGAACCGCTGAAGCAAACGGAAGTTTAGACGTACACCTTTTACAACGGGCACACTAATTACAATTCTTGACTTGTTTTCTGGATTGATTTGAGTTGACAATTTTTACTTATTTTAAAGGGTTCAGTATTAAATATGTATTTAATATTTGTACGTTGAAATTAAAGATTAAAATTGTTATTGAATTTAATATATTACGCTGTAATTACTAAAAACCATTTCATTTCATTAAAAATATGAAGAAATATGGATTTGATGTCTACAAAAGTGCTACTGTCCTAGTCGAATTAGTGGAAAGAAAAAGAGATAAGAGAGTCCACCCAACACTGGTTTATTATCCACCTATGAAGAGATATAGCGATAATAATTTCACAATCTATATAGATAAATAAAATTGATGTGTCTGTTTGTAGTGTCAAAATAACAGCTTTTTACTAAATTCATATGAAATTATATACGGTACTTATAAGAAACACAATTTTAAATTTTTTGTCTTTCTGTCTGTTTGTTCCGGCTAATCTCTGAAACAGCTGGACCAATTTTGACGGGGCTTTAACTAGTTTAGGCTACTATTATTTTAGAAAAGGAATTAGGGTTCCTCTCAGAAAAATGAAAACGTATCTAGGGACGCACCCGAGCGAAACGAGGGTAAGTCGCTAATTTAATTAAAAAAAAAAACAATTCAATACCGAATGTTGGAGATATCTACTTCTCCTTGTTTTCCTTATGCCACGCTAAGTGAGATTGGCACAATAAGTTTCCTTCTTTGACTTTCCTCTAGCAGCTGCCATCTCAGCACACACATTATTCATACACATAACTTCTTACACACTCCATCCTCCGAGGTCAACTTCTTTTTTTTTGTTCATCCACATTCATACCTCATATTCTCCTGCTTATATGGTCTCCTTACCTCCTCATGTTATACCCATACCACGCTAACTTGTAGATATCTCCACTTTTTTTTAAATGAACAAAAAAAACCTAGGATATATTTAATAAACGTATTACTTGATTGTTATCGTATTAAAGTATTAATAGGGAATATGCGTGATTTTTTTAAATTTTTTTATACAATAGCTAACATCGTTTTAAAATTTGTAAAAAAATATCCAGCTACAAAAAATTAAAATTTAGTATAGTATCTTTTTTTTTAAATATCATACCAATACGTATACTTTAAACGCCCGTCATTTCGTGATGTGACGTTATAGTATTGATATTATATACAGAAAAATGATGACACTATTTGTAGCGTTAAAATGGCTCTGTTATGATAATACTTTGACGTCATATTCGGCCTTACTTCGGTCGGTACTTTGAATTTCCCACCTATATTTGTACTTTTTAATAATTATTTTCTTAATAGAAAATAAATTACATTCAAAAATATTTATATCAAAAGCAATAAAGATTATAAAAAGAAAAATATTTCACCTTCATTTAAATCACATGCATATTCCTTAAGTATAGAAAAAAATAATTTTGTAATATTGGCTTAATGCTCTTATTAGTAGGTATTTACTAATTGTTAATTAAATCAGGGGGTTAACTATATTATATATATATATATATATATATATATATATATATATATATATATATATATATATATATATATATATATATATATAGTTTATAATACACTTTTTGTCCGCTCTGTATACAAGCAATTCCACGCCACTGCTCCAGTAACAATACACAGAATATTCTATTGTTTTCTTTAATTTGTGGCTGACAAAAATTATCTATTACAATGGTATATTAACATTTATCATGAATGGGTAACACTTTTCAATGTTTGAACAGGCCAATCTCGTCATTATTAAAGATTAATTTATTTTTTTGTGACAAAATGTTTGTTAATATTTTGAAAGCGGTTATAAGTTTTACCATAACTACTGCTATATTGGATGTATGAATCAGCTAGTTAATAATAAAGCATCATTTATACTTTATAGGCAACTAGCGGCTCACCTTCGCTTCGCTCGTGTTCGCCTCTAGACAAACAAAAACAAATCTTATTGATAATAATCGCTGGATGTTAATATTGATAATAATAATCGCTAGTGCCTTGAAAATTCGCATTACAGACACAACCGTCGACGACGTCTGCCCTCACGCGTCTATAGTCATAAGTCATAACTATTCAAATGTTTGTCCAAATGATGTAGTGTAAAAGACAAAGTTTATCTACTTTAAATACCAGATGCGATATAAGTATTTATTTTGATATAAGGATCAATTTGTTACTACCAAACGTGCGTTAGAAATAAATTATCATTTTTTTTGTATTTCATTGAATACTCCGTCAATATTTTAAAACAGACAAAACATTAAATAAATTTAATACCATCATCTTAATTTAGTAGTAAAAAGTTTTTATAATATTATATTTACTTAATTTATCATAATTATTAAAGAGGTCATTATGTCATTGTCATTACTTTCGAGCTTACTTGAGTAGTTCACTTACAAAGGGACTATCTTGAAGTACCTTTTATTGGAATCACCGTGTATACCTATAACTGGAGGTATTCGGTTTGGTATTCGAATAGGACATATTCTATCATATTTAGTTTATATTTAAATTTATAACGAGAAAAGTTATATAAGCAATCGTAAAATACGAAAATAAGATTTTATTCTATGAGTTATAACTTAATACCCAGGCTTCGCTCGTGTATCTATACATAATATATTTTTATTTAGTCCATAACTATAAAAAATGATGATAATGCATCACACTATAATATCTTTTTATAGTTACCTTTTATAAAAATTATTATTATCCTTTAAAATAAAATAATATTTTTTGTACAATACATTTTTTTTGTTATTATCTGTGTGTAAAACGAAAATAAAATAAAAAAGCTTAAATATTTAAGAATCATACATTACCAGGATTTTGGTCAAAGTTTTTTTTTCATTATTATTATTACACTTGTATTATGTTATAATTCAAGTGAGTAATGAAAAAATCATTTCGATTTGAAAATTATATTACAGAAGACCACCATCTATACTAATATATAAAATTGAGGAATTTGAAAAAAAACGATTGTGTGATTAACGAGTGCGATTTAAAAAACATATTTTTGCATTTTACAGCCGATTCGATTATTATTTACTGAGGAAGGTTTATAGGCTATCTTACATTGTGATGTACAATGCATTACAACCTACAAGAGCGAAGTAATTCTACAAAATTGGAAGACACAGGAAGAACCGCAAGAAAACGCGTGTTTAATAATAATTACTTAAAAGGTTCCAGTGTAAAATGATATAATGAGGTTTAAGCAGAATCTATCAATCAAGTTTCGACTTGCGGTTATGTGAGACATGTACTCTAACAAACACCTGCTTTCCTCAAAATGCTTAAAGCCACATCGAAGCTATTTATGTTATTAGTAGCTTAAACAGATCATAACAAACTTAACTTCTTGTGCAAAAATCAGAGGCTAATATTAATCCTTTTCTAAAGCGTGGTATATAAATATTCTTGCACTATTGGACCGCCGTAGTTTTGTTCTTGACTAAAAAGTAGCTTAAATCAATATTAGCTTTATAAATTTTGTTAATACAAATAATAACGTCAAGCCGTTGCTCCGTTCTGACGTGAAATAAAGAGGAGCAAATAAAGAAAAAGGCAGTGGTAAAAGGCCGTAGTAGCCCAGCTACAATGCACTCGATTGGAAACCATGTGAAGCGGGTTCAAATCCGGGTCTCGCACCTCTGGTATTTTCATGTGCGAATCATTTTCAATATAATTAGTACATACCTTATAGTGAAGGTAAATATCGTAAGGAAATCTGCATGTCTGAGGGAATTTAACTAGTTTTCGAAAGCCATTAAACATTTGGCCAGCGTGGTTGACTTATAGCCTGATCCCCCTGATGAGGCTCGAGCCTAGCGGTGGGATGATAAAAAATCTGTAAGAAACATTATTAATTATTAATACTATTATCAAGTATAGTAAAGGCTTACATAGTTTGGGATTCAATGAGAATTTGAATTGATCATACTAATATTAGCGAAAAGTGAGTGGTTTTTGTTACTTCATCAGTCTGTAACAGCTCAATGATTTGAATATAATTGGGTATGGAGTTAGTTTATATATTGGATTAAAACTCTACTTGAGCGAAGTTAGGTGTAAAAAGAAGTACTAATATGCCCAATCTCTGCGTAGATTTCTACACCATGGAAATCAAACATGTCAGCTTCAACAAAATAGGTAACGCCAGTCAAAGATTTATTCTGGTTTAATAGAAAAGGCCCATTAACAAACGGGATCGATGTATAACTAACTGTATACAGTTCGGGAATAAGGATACAGTTTAAAGCCTCTAAATTAATCAAATCATTATTAATTTCATTAGTTTTATTGAATTTATTCGTTGATTGTTATCCTGTTTAAATGTTATATATGTCAAAACTGGTGGAAGTTGTTTTTTGTTCCATAGTGAATAAGCAGCCTACTGCTATTCTGGTCAAAACGAAATCTTTGTTTACAAATTATCTGTATAGTACTACTAATAGCAAATAAATACTATTAATAGCATTTCACTACATATTCATAAAAAAATATAGTCTTACATTTTTGTTTACAGTAAGCAAGAAAAAAAAATAATATACAAGTTTAAGCTGTAGTTATGTGAAATAAAATATATCTCTTATTTTGCGAGGTTCCGAGAAATAAACGGTGAGTCCGTCAGTTCATCTAAGGTTAACTGTCAAAGCGCTGCGCACGCGCCTCTGCACCTAAAAGAAGTTATACAGGACAAACTTGTTAAAATATAGACGTTAATATGTTTTAATGTATAAACCTTATTTAAAGTAAATATTATTTACTTAAAATGATTTTTTTAATATAAAACATATTACGGATAAGGTATAAAAAGGTTCAATAAGAAATATAATTTTTCCTAGAAAATATTTTTTAAAGTAGAAATGACATTTTGAATTTAAACATAGCAAGGTTTACTATGAAAGGACCCAACTTACATATATATGTATATATATATATATATATATATAATTACTAGCGACTCACGCTTGCTCCGCTCGGGTTCGTCCCTAGGGTTAACCACCCTTATCACTTAGGGGTATGAAAAATAGTTTACATCCTATTCTCAGACCTACTGTACATACACACAAAATTTCATAAGAATTGGTCAAGCCGTTTCGGACAAGTTTTGTTACAAACACTGTGACACGAGAAATTTATGTATTCTAAAAGATTAGATATAGAGTGGCCACTTGCAGCACAGTATTTGTATTAGTCAGAATAGACATTTGTTTGCATTATGAGTGTAGCAAAACTTTTCTCTCTTCTTGATTCTACGTGACATTGGCAAAGTAATATGTAATCAACTGGCGCGCTTTCAAATCATTAATAAGAACATTGAATTGAAAACTTTTCCCAGAATCGAACTAGTGACCACCGACATTGTTGTTGTATCAAAAAATATAATATTTTATTCGATATTGGTATTTTAGAAACACACTCATTGTTTTACAAAAACTCTACCAGCAGTTTCGAAAAAAATGAGCCCTGAGAAGAAATGCCAAAAAAAACTACTTCTTTACTGTAGTTATCTTTTTAAGTACACATTGACCAATTATTTAAGTATGACATATTTTTAACAAGAAATAACGAGTACAATGTAAATTTTATTTTCTCATTTGTCTCCACTGTGGTACAAAATAAAATATAGTAGCAGATGTTAGATTACAGAAACCGGATAAAATAAGTCATAGTAATTCGTAATTACGACAGATTTAATGGCACCTAAAAAACTTATTACAACTTATTAAGATATGGCCTATATATATGTTAGGAATTAGTTTACGCTACCGTTTTTACTCGTGTGATCTATATTTCGAATTTTACTCGAACCCGATGAGCCCTTACAGTATGAAAAACAAACAATTATACAAAACATCTGACTTAAAAACTCTCATAACTATATTATTAGTTTAATTAGGGTGTTATATACATACAGGCAGTGGTAGACCAGTGAAAACGCACTCGCTTGGGAAACGAAGTGAAGCGGGTTCAAATCCCGGGTCTCACACCTCTGATATTTTCATATGCAAACCATTTTCAACTTGATTATCACTTCTTTCACGGTGAAGAAAAACTTCGTGAGTGAACTTGTATTTCTGAGAGACCCTAGCAAGATTTTTGAAAGACATATGCAGTCCGCCAATCCGGAGGTAGCCAGCGTAGTGAACTATGCTCTGATTTCCCTCATATTAAAGGGAGGCACGTGCCCAGCAGTGGGACGTTAAAAAGTCTGAATACAATATACACAAAATTGTTATAAATTGGTTTGATAGTTTTTTAGCGCTGTATCATTTACCCATCTAAATTTACTTTTTCTTTATCTATAAAAAAGGAGATTTATGCAACATTTGAGGCATATCAATTCTTACTCCCTTCTGTATTATTAGGTACTTTAGGAGAGATTATTGAACATTTAACTCACAGAATGAAAAGTTAAAATGGGAAAATAACGTTTTCTAAAGGACTAGTTGATAGTTCGAGCTCTACATTCTAAGAGTTGAATTTTGATTTTTAATATTTGTTAAAGGAAATGAACAATTGCTTTTTAAAGAATAAGTTTATATTGTTAATTTATATGTTATAAGCATAAGTTCCCAAGCCTCATGATATTTAGTTGTATGAATTATGATTACAGTGTACTTGTTTTGATTGTGATTAACAAGTGTTTTGAGATAAATAACTAGATTTTTTTAAAAGTCATATAATAATTTTTATTTATGATTTTGATTCACAAACAGACAATACATTTCGCATACAGTACAATGAATTATTATTTTATTATAGTCCTTGAGTGAGCACCTTGTTAAGCAAATACACCTGATCGGACTGCACCTTGCTCCGAGCGTGAGCTACACCTGTCTGTCATCCTCTTTTATTTTGTGGCCTATCTGCTCCCGCTAGATTTTTAATATTATTCTATTATACATATATTACAAATAAATATGTGTTTAATAAAATATATAATATAATAGCTTATTGTAAATCTGTACAAACAAATAAAATTGAAATGTCTGTTTGTAATGTAAAAATAACAGTTTTTACTAAATGCATAATATAAAAGTATATACAGTAGGTACTTACAAGAAAATAACAATTTTTAAAATTTATGTCTGCCTCTCTATCTGTTTATTCCGGCTAATCTACGAAACGGCTGGACAGATTTTGACGGGACTTTCACTCACAGATAGCTGATATTATATAAGGAGTATCATATGCTACTTTTATTTTTGCAAAAGAATCAGAGTTCCGCGCAAACAAATTAAAAACCATGAAATTATAAATTGTACGCACCCGAGTGAAGCGAAGGTAAGTCGCTAGTAAATAACTAAAGTTATTTGACATTTTGTAATTGATATAAAATATCGCTTTCAGTTTTAATGGGTTAATATTGTAATGTGTTTAGTTCGTAAATATAGACGTATTTATAGTTTATAAATATAACATTAAAATATTGATCTATAAACTTGCAAGCTCTACTTTAACTATTTATCTCTACATCAATCTAATTACGTAAGAAATTAAGAGAACGATTTTACAATATCTAAGAGATATCAATCCAATTGCTATGAAAATCGGATAAATGGTTAAGAATATCTTTAACCATAGAAAGTTAACCCGTTATTGCTATATAGAAAGAAGCTTATAGTGTATTGACTTCAATCAATGAATTAAACTAATGGTCTTCTATCTGCCTTTAACTATTGTTTCTAACTAGATTCTGATTAGATCCCTATTTAGTACTTACTCGTAAAAGATAAAAACTCTACATATTTGAATCCGCATTTTGAGTTGTTTCACCTCATTACGTGCACGAATAGCTTTAGAGGTACAACTGATGTATTAATATTTTTACTACAAACAAAATTCTACTTTAACACATAGTTAATAAAGGTGGATAATCTTTGATAAGACGCAGTAGTTAGCGTCTCATTGGTCGTTATTTATTTGCAAATTTATACTTAAAGGATATCGTAGGAAAGTTGGGAATTGATTGTTATTTAAATGAGGTGATTTAAATATTGGATTTAACATAAATTATGTTTTATGCTCATATATTTAAAGTATAAAATGTTTTATCAAGTAGCTGTACAAAGGTGTGAAGACACGCGCAGGCAGGCCGTTGTGAATGCGACAATTTCGCTCATTGAAATACTGGAACTGGACTAATGCCCACTATCCTTTATGTCTCCAATTAAAATTATTCTCAACATTTGTGAATACGTTAGTCGTGTTGCATTATTTTACAGTTTAAAAGTCCCATTTTACATAACAATAAATTTATATATTTCTCATGTGATATGATTTCCCAAGAATTTATGGTTTTAATATGCCTTAACACAACATTTTTCTTACATTTATTAGGTTGACCTTTAAATGACATAATTTTTTTTTGTATGAAAGTAAGATTCAAAATTTTGCCCCTTCTTTAGGGGATAAAATTAAAAAAAAAAATTCTTAGCGTTAACGTCTATGTAGGAAAATGCTCTTAAAATTTTTGCTCACTAGTTCCAGCTGCTTAGCCTCGACGATGATGAATCAGCCAGGAAAAGCAACTTTACATATAGATTAATAAACCTATTTTGTCGTTTCGAAAACTTGCACCGTAAACCATTTCAGAATGTCTTATTTAGAATTAAAGTTAAATTATATAGCAATGGGTAAAGCAACAAGCTCAAGTTCTTATCGGCTTTATGAAATCTGAAAACGTTACGTTTTAACGCAGCCGTCTGTCACCATCTTTAATTAATTGAGAAGTTTCAGTAGATGCGTGTAAAATTTGCATAAACAGTGCGTTCACTATCGCTAAACAAAAACAAGATTTTGAACTCGGGCTCACATGGGATAAATGGAATAAAAAATCGATTTTAAGCGTTCGATCTTCGCAGTGGATGCAATTAAAGAGTTCTGGGAATCGATGCGCCCGCGCCGGCCGGCACGGAGCCCGCACGAATATAAAAGCTACATTATTAGGTATGACTGAAAATGCAATTATCCTAATATATTATAGCCAAATGTAGAACGAGTTCTATTGAAATATGTTGCATATTTAGAAATAAACTTGATTTTATTTTAGAATAAGAAATTGTAAACTTAAGCTATGCTTAAAAATGTACACGAATACTTTTTTAATGTATAAATACACTGTATTTTATGAAAATAAAAAACAAATATGACGAAATTTACATTATATACATCATACATATTATAATAAATGTTTCACGATGTTTAAATTCATACATAGTCATATTGTTAAATTGTAACCGAGCTTATTAACATTTGTTCAATAAAATAAATTATTCTCACTCAAACACTACTAATATAAAGTAACACTATATATGTAAATAAATAACGTAAACCGTAAAAACGTTACCAGTTTTAAATAGCTCTACAAATCAACATAAATAATTGTATCATTATGTACCATGATTTAAGACAAAGTTCATTTGGTTGCGGCAGTAACTGTAGAGCGACGTTAGCTACCGAAAGAACTGGTTTGTTTTATCTGCACTAAATTCTACTAAGAGGAGATAAATGTCATAGTTTGCGAGCTACGGGCCAATGGCCATACGCTTTGTAAAGAGGTGGATTATTTGTTTTGATTTTTAATTTACATTACTTTTTTAGTTAGTCAAATTTTAACTCGCCACGCTACTGCTTCATTGGTGTCGACTGTTTAAAAACAAAAAATTCTTTAACTCGAAATAATTTTCGAGTTAAAGATTATATAGTAATATTTATGTAAAATTTTGCATTTTGTATCAATGTTCTATTCTATGGATAGATGTAATAAATAACGCAAAGCTTTTAGTTAAAATTTACTAACAACATTTGTATTTTCCATTCATCATTGTGTAAATACCTTTAACGAGGGTAATACAGTAAATTGGATGACTAAACTCGCAATAAAAACAAAAAAAAAAAAATAACATAATATTTTCATTGAAAAATGGAATTAAACTTACGACTTTAGATTAAGATCGCACGATTGCTACATAGCAATCGACCCTCGCGTATTTCTTTATAGGATGTTGAAGTACACTTTTTATTTCCCCAATGCAACAAGTATAAAGTTTGCAATGCAGAAGTGATTATGTTCTAGTTTTTTTAAACTCATACAGTCCTGATAAGGAGCTAACTGCAAACGTGTTGGGTTAGATTAATAGTACTTGAGGTGTTAACAACGACTGCAACTGGCAGCTTGGAATGCTCTTGACTTAAAGCAGATGGTAATGTCATATTTCTTATTGTGATACTTACATCTAATTCTAGGAATCTAGATATAGGTATGTATATTAAATGCGTGTTTCGTGTTATCTAAGCTTTGTAAAATGTTTATGAATTCGTCAAAATATGAACTATACTTATTTAATTTTTATATTGGTCTTAGCGCTACTTACTTTCCATGGTTTCGACGGAGTAAGGAATTTTACTTAATCCTCAATCAATAAACCTTTGAACTAAATAACTTTAGATATCAAAAAATTGGAATTATATTATTAATTCAAATTAAGCTGTGCTTTTTCTTAATTCACAAAAAAGTCACATTAAAATCTGTCTATGCATAAAATATTTAATTAGACTTAACGGTAGGTAGGTATACTATATCTTAACAATTTCCAAAAAAAGGATACTGTACATATGTATAAACAAATATTAATTGCAGAGCTTAGTTGCTTTCAAGTAATATACAATACGTTTAGTTTGATAATGAATATCGCATGGTATATTTATCAATGTTATCATCGGACAAAGCTTGCAGACGACTAAACAAGGTGTTTACGAAGCCGATTCCGATCAAACAAAAAAAACACACGAAATCCTTAGCGAATAAATTATAAGGAGAGAGTAGGGCCGTGTTGGTCCTTAATTGGGCCATGTCGCATGGACAACGGAAAAAGTTGAACATTTGTTAGGTATTCCAGGAATTATACACTTGTTGCTTTCGGCCAGTTTTGTTTTGCATGCTCAAGTGCGTAGCCCGTGTATATGGACTGGGTTGCGAGTTTTGAAGGTTAATAGGTTGTCTCGACCATTATAATCGAACTACTAATATAATTGCGATAGTTTGTATGTGTGTGTGTGTTTGTTAACCTATAACGCTAAAACGTCTGGACCGATTTAAATGTAATTTAGTATGCATATAGACTATATCCTGGATATTAATGGAGAAATATATAATCTACTGTTAGGCACTTAGCGGTAAACACAAGCGAATCGGGGGTAAGTGGGTAAATATTTTTTTTGTGGTAATTTTTTTTTATACTAAGGATCTCCTATGTTATATAATTTAATTTTATTATCTTTATTATTTGGTAGTAAAAAAAAACATTTTTTAAAACTACGCCAGTTTAAACCTCTAACTGATTAAATAAACATAAATTTTACTATTATTTCTATTAAATTATAGTGATAGTACTAAGTTCAATTTCATTTACATGACATTTCCGAAGTGGGTTGTGTCTTTTGTTTATGGTATATACAATTTATTACGTTTAATAAGCATGAAGCGTGTACTATTTAAGTGGCAAGAGCCTTGTAAGTTTTTAGTATATTTTTTATTGTCATGTTTTTCCTACTGACTGTTTGAATATTCTATCGTCGTAATTTTAATTTTATCATTGTTTTTGACTAGTTACGCTATACTTAAATATGTATGTCTTAATAAAGAAGTAAAATTATTTTAAGAAAAAAAGATGTCTGTCTGAAAAAAAATTCACTATCCCTGAATTATATAAATTAATTTAAAATCGTCTTACTACAAAATTAAATATTTATAGTTCAACTAATATAAATATAAATTTTAAGGAATCCAACACGCCACCTCTTGCCCATAAGAAAATGTCATTTACCGTCACTGTACTACGACAATTCATTTATTTCAATCAGATGATTTTAAATGTAAAATTGCGGCAGTAGTTTATCTTTTACCTCTGTTTTCAAATTTCTAAAAATATAAGTAAAGTTTTTAAATTTACTGACTATATTAATATGATGAAAAACATAAATATTTTTAGTTTCATCTCCCATAACTTAGCAGGCACATTATAAAGCCAACACATTAAAAAATAAGACTAGATTTTCTCCAGAGCTGCGTTCGTGTAAAAATCTCGGATGGCTAATATAAAACGTAATGACGCGCGCGCGTGTCAGCGAACGTAAATTGTTTATTATTTTTTATGGGATTTTCATGGGAGCGCGCGAGATCGTTAGGGATGCCGCGGTACGTTCATTCCGAGCGCTTTCTTTATGAAGATTGTTATATCTGCTATCTAATACGGCTAAGTAAATATTTTTTCTTTTAATAATGAACATTGTTGATATATTTTTAACGATGAAAGTCATCGGGATACGCCGATACTATATAAACGATTAATCGAGATAGATCGTCTATAAAGATTTTTCTATATTCAAAGCTTATCAGTTCTTATTTAATTTTATTAAAATATTTAAAAATATTAATGTCTATACTGAAACTATTATAATGAATTGTGTTGGGCTATAACTGATTTTTATATTATATGGCTAATATGATATCGATGAAATTTAAAGAAAGACTGTGTCAAATCTAACTGCCTACGTTACTGAAATCGCTGAAACACTGGATAAACGTGGAGAGGTTCATGCCATTTACACAGATTTTAAAAAAGCTTTTGACCTAGTAAATCATGACCAGCTTCTATTAAAAATCGAGCATATGGGAATACACGGATCACTACTGCGTTGGTGTGAATCATATCTAAAAAATCGCTCTCAACTTGTATCACTCAACGGGTATAAATCATATGAATATAATATACCTTCGGGAGTTCCACAAGGGTCACATTTAGGACCCACATTCTTTCTAATCTTTATCAATGATCTAGCGAGTTGTTTACAATGTAATTTTAAAATGTTTGCTGACGATATAAAAATATATCTAAATATAAATAATTTAAATGATATGACGACGCTACAAAACGATATTAACTCATTGAATTCGTGGTGTATAGAAAACAAAATGACATTAAATACAGATAAATGTTTCTACATTAAATTTAGTCGTAAAAAATCCCGTTTTAATGATTACATTTACAAAATTAATAATATAGCTCTCACAGAAGTCCATGAAATCAGAGATTTAGGTGTAATCATAGACTCTAAGTTAAGTTTTCGTCCTCATATCGATTTCGTTATAGCTAAAGCTTCAAAGCTGTCTGGACTTGTATTGCGTACTATGAAAAGATTTGACGATCCAAGTTTATCAATTTTAGTCTACAACAGTTTAATCCGTAGCATCTTGGAATATTGCAGTTCAGTATGGAATCCAGGATACAAAGTGCATTCAGACCGGATCGAGCGGGTACAAAAACGTTTTCTGTATCATCTAACATATTTAAAAAGAAACTGTAAAGATATTCATTCGTATAAATCTCGTCTAGAACATTTTAATATGTTACCATTAAAAGAACGAAGAAAAATAGCAGATCTAACTCTTTTGTGTAAATTAGTTAAAGGTTTAATTGATACCCCTGAATTACTGGAACGCTTGCATTTTTCAATACCCCGCCACCAAACTCGATTGCATAATCGCAAAACATTCTTTTTACCAGTAATAAAAACCAACTTAGGTCAACATAGTCCTATCTATAGAATGGTATCCGTAGCAAACACCCTAGCAAATGATATAGATATTTTCAGTGACTCTGTGCCTTTGTTAAAGAAAAAGCTGTTTAAATATTACTTTCGTAGCATAAAACAAAAGTAGATAAGTCGGATTGTACTATATTTATGTTATATTATATTATATTATTATGTTATATTATAATACATTAAAAATTAGATTTAATTTAATTTAGCCTTAATAAATAGTTTATATTTTTATAATTAATACTTAGTTCTGTTTATATATGCACGTGATGTTCACATCTTAGAAGACATCATTTGTTTGATTGTATACTTTTGAATAATAATAATTAAGCTTGTTTATTTCATTTGTATGTCGGTTTTGTGAACTTATAAATAAATAAATAAATAAATAAATACCTTGCTAATACAAAATCGATATTTAGAGTAATCAAGTAATTTTTTTCTTCAATTGTGGTTAAATGTAAACAAATCATGTAAATGGCATAATAACTGGTTTTCAGTTACACATAAGTCTTAAATCAAAAGTCTATGTCACATTAAGCGGCTTTATATAAGTAAGTGTATGCTTCAAGGTAAAATCGCTAAGCGTTACCCTGTCAGACATGAGCAACGACCGGATAGGTAGGAGAAGTTACCCCTAAGTATGGGAAGGAGTAAGGATGAGGGGTAGGTGTATTGTAAACACAATTATCCTCCCACAGGGCAACAAATGGTGGCTAAACGACCCATTCGCTTGTGATTTGTTAGCAATATGCTTGAGCTAAAGCACTTCTTAAGATGTTAAAACATATTTAAACTTAACGATTAATATAATGGCGAGACTTTTGTTTTTTTTTATGGTAAAGGAAATGCGATTCTGTTATAAAAAAATAATAATTAATTACATATACGTAGTGATAGTTTACTTTGTTATTTTCTTGTTAATGGATTTAAAGCGGACCAGTTGAGCACAGAATTGTTATTTCCTTATATAAACTATATTCTTAAACATAAAGAATACACAAAGACAAGACAATACCTACACAATGTTAAACTTAAAAAATAATTCGTCAGCGTATCTCTTTTTTGTAAAAAATAATTTATATAATTTAGTTATTGCTCGCGGATTCCCTCGCGTGAAGAGCGGGGCGGGGTTCAATGGTAGTGTATGTCCGAGCCAGGATGCAATCTTGTCAAATATCGAAATAATTTGAGTGGTTTAAGCCCGAAACGGTAACAGACAGTGTTACTTTAATATTTATTATATTCATATAGATATACGTACCTACATTACTACTAAATCCTTATATTAACTGAAAACTTAAAAGATGACCAAAACACATTTATTCTAATCGAAATTGATCATGGAAGACTAGTACTCGTTAGGTCGGGACGAGGCGCCGCGCGAGGGCGGACCGCGGACCGCGTATAAACAAATCAACTACAACATTTAATTATCTCTTTTATTAAAGCAGACCATCGGCCTACACCTACAGAAGTGATACCAATCATGGCTGAAACATGTTCATATCTAACACCCATTGACGCCTAGAATCAGATGCCCCATTGTTACTATTGTGCTATCTGGAAGGTATTATAAAGATTATCAAATGATTATAATTATTGGAGTTGAAATAATACATTCATGTTTAATCAAGTTATAATGGTGAGGGGTCAATATATAATAACTATAAAAAGATAGAAAGAGAAAAATCGTTTTTTATTCATTTCATTGTGTTATTACAAATTAATTATATCATTTTCTTTAATTACTACGATTTTATTTGTACATTAAGCTGATTGTAAATATTCAATAGATACTAGCGGCTCACCCTCGCTTATGAGATTCTCGCTTAGATGATTCTTTAAATTGACATAACTTTTTTATTTAGGAACCGATTGAAATAAAACAAATACTAAATGTTAAGTGAAGCTTACCACAATACATTAGTGAAAACCGCACCCAAATCGGTTAAGCCGTTTCTAAGATTAGCGCGCACAAACGCACAGACAATCAGACAAAACAAAACTAGAAATCATTGTTGTGGTTGCGTTAATAAAGATCCCCAATAATAGTTTTTCTCAAATGTCTTCCATGTACAGACAGCGATCAGTTACAATTTTATTATATGTATCTATAGATTTGAACAATATAATAGAATTTGGTACGTATTGTTATAGTTAATTCGTTCATAAAGAAAAATATCGATTTGGTATATTTTTGTGGTTATTGTGTTACCCTATTTTTAACATAATTATGCAATCAAACAAAACTAATAAAATGTCATCTATTATTATATTGACTGCCTCGGTTATGTTGTGGCTAGCATGCACGGCTGCAGATCCGGAGGTCCTGGGTTCGAGTTCTGGGTCGGGTCAAGTTTAGCCATTGAGTCTTTCTGCCAAAAAGTCTCTATCAGCCCGGAATTGGGAAGTTGGCGGTGTTTCACCCCCATGCCTCGGAAAACACGTAAAGAGAGTCAGACCTGCGCATGATCTTTAACTGGTCGTGTCGAATTGTCGTGCCACCGGAGTAAGAGTGTGACCTGCGCCTACGTAGGTGGCTAGTCTCGGTGAGATTAGCCACCATGGCCGAAATCGTTCAGAAGGACATTATACTGACTTCACTATCGTTTGCTATACATATTCGAATGTAATTATGCAACCAGCACCTAATGTCCCTTTTATGTTGTAAGTTACGAACAGCGTATTTTTTAACTTTCTTCCTACATATAATGTCAATAGAATTGAGAGATTTATACTTAGGCAACTGTGCAGATCGTAAATCTCTTATTACAATCTATTTTATCATAAAATATATCTTCAATTTATGTTAAAGCTCTCTTTTATCATATATATAAAGTTTCAAATCATGATTTAATTATATACTTAGCAAACAGACACCTCTCTCTATACATAATCATTCAAAAAGCTTATTTTTAACCCCCGACGCAAATACGATGCGAGATTATAAGTTCGACGTGCCTGTGTGTGTGTCTGTCTGTAGCATCTTAGCTCCTCTAGAACGGATGAACCGATTTTGATTTCTTTTTTTTTTGTTTGAAAGGTGAATTAGTCGGGAGTGTTCTTAGCTATGTTTGATGAAAATGGGTCCAAGATGGCCGCCGCCACAAAATGGAAGATTACATATTTTTTCACAACTCTCTTAATATGGGTATCAAATGAAAGGGCTTGACTAGTAAAATACTAAACACTATGATAAATTTCAAATTCAAGATGGCCGCCATCAAAAAATGGCGAATCACTTTTTTGTTTTTCACAACGCCCTCAATATGGGTATCAAATGAAAGGGCTTGACTGGTAGTGCCAGGTTTTTTTTAATTTAATTTTGATGAACATAATTTATTTTTGATAGAATTTGAAACGTTCGTAAAGTACCTACATAATAAATCATAATAGATCATTTTAAAAATAATTTCCATTCTCGATAGCTATAATTGAAGTATAGCATAACTTATCGAAAACTATGGCTATAATTATAGTATTGGCTATACTGAAATCTGTAGATATCATGTATCCATGAAACTGTTAGGTTGAGGTGTGCAAAGCGGAGCAAGTGCCGGCGGCGCGGGCGCATATCGCCGCCCTGCGCTCGAGGCTCGCACGACCAACACGCCTATAAGGCGCGGACTTGGACATTAGCTATCACTCTAATATTAAAAATGCGAAGTATTTGTTACTTTTTCATGTTGGTACGAATCAATGGTAGTTAGACTGGATTCTAGTAACTTAACTGTCGTTTTCCTTTCAATTTATTTTTCTTGTTAATGTCTTCAAAACGTGCCATTTGAGCATATTTGTGGTTTTCCTTATTGACGATATAAGTTTTACATAACTTGTATGGAACTTACGTCAATTTTTTGTCTCGACTAAAGAATTTTTTTAGATAGATTATTGAGAACCGCCGTAGGTGAAGTTCGGAGCAGAGATAGTGTAAATCTTGAATTAATGTAATATAGCTTACTTTATATCGATATATTGGATATATAGATAAAAGGGTTATGACCTTATACAAGTAAACTATGATTTAGCAATTATTAAATAATTTTCAATCAGAATATTATGACCGAATTTTATTAAAATGGCACTAATTTCTTATATCATGGCAATATTTACACTTTATGATCATGAAATTTCCTACTTACATATAAAACACAGTATAGTTATATATTACAGCCTACCTAACTCTAAACTATACAGCAGATACCGTGTATTTTTTTTCGTATTCTATGCTAATATTTGAATATTTTGTTATTAAATATTTGAAGTAATACTAAAAAATATTGGACTTATCTCGTTTACTAACTAAGCCATAAATCATTAGCAAAAATTTGTGATGAAGTACTACCCAAGCAATATACGGGTGCTATATATAACAAACTATGATACGATAATATCAAAATATCCTGACAAGAAACTATCGAAGCGTTTGATAAAATCTAAACTGATACGCACACGCCTGAGGTGATCTCGAATTGGTGAAATGCTTTTCCTGACATATTATTTTCTTGAAAAACATATCTAAAGCATTTAAACAGGGTAATTACATTAGATGTTCTGTAATTTTAATCCTAATATAATTGGAGTAATAGTAATTAACCGCATTGATGAAGATCGTTATAGTTTTTACGAACCAAAGGGTCGCATTCAGCAAATTGTGACGAAACCTGAGCATCTCTCCTCCCGATTTTATAATTTAGATGGCAAAGATAGCTTTAGGAATGAACGTTTTTACATTTAAATCCTTAACACAATTCTTACCATGTATTGATAAATATTATATTCATTAATTATTAAGTCCAACTTTAAGTGCGATGTAATAATACATTTATAGTAAATAGTAACTATTACTAGAAATATATTACGTATGTAGGAAAGTATAACAATATATTCTCTTATTAAAGCTCTTATAAAAAAAGGTGTTTACTGACCTTTTATTATAGGCATACATACATAAATTAAAATATTTTTTTCTTCAGTTTTCATGTTTAAAACCATCAAATAATGAGTCGATTTGTAAAAGTTCTAAAAAGAGTTTATCATTTTTATTTTCGACGCTGAAGAGATACTTATAAGATAGTATTATTTAAAATGTAAAGTATTGGAGTAAATCGTCCTCCAGACTACGTCCCTGTGTTCGCGCCCAATTCCTATATCTGAGGGCGCATGAAATATTGTAGACAATCTCCACTTGAGCCGCCATTGTAATGAGATGTTATTTATTGAACCACCCCAAGACTGTTTTATTTTATACAATTTACGTTTTTTATATGCAGAAATACGTGATATTACTTCACAAAGTATCTTGTTAAATACACGCTAAAAACTTAAGTAGATGGATATTTGGAAATAAATCTCTAAAATATCATGCAGTTAAAATCATGGCAAATGACTTTAGTAAAAATAAAACACATCATTTTTTTCAGTGATTTCAAATCAAGCGCTTCGATTTTAATAGATTTCCTAATACGTATAATAGTTCTTACCACAAAAATATTTCAAATAAAAAAACTTTAAAAAAGACTAACTCTTCTAAGAAAAACAATTTAATGAATATTCATCATATTATTATTAAATCGGCAGACATAATAAAGCGAACATTAACTTAAAACAAGCGGCAATAAGAAATACATCTATTAAAATTAAAATATTTTGTTAAAAGTGTTAATTGTAAAGCAACAAACTCTTACTACAATTCAAAATTGTAAGCTATAAATATTCATATTAAAACGCGTTTGAGTTTCGCCCGATCATAACACATGCGCAAGCGCACGCCCACCGCAGATAGTGCTAACGAGAGTAGTTATCCGATCGACGCGGGCTGTTCCTCATCCCGCCAAGGATTATTCATACTTTCATACTTAGTCAAGTGCAATCGTTCTCGCGATCTAGATAGTCTTATCTATATAATATATAATGTATCTACTTATGTAGGAAGTCATAAATATTCATTTAACATTCTACTTTATAAAACTCTACAATGACTGACAAGAGTCTAATCTGTAAAAGTATGAAATTTTGCACAATAATTTAACTTACAACAAAGGTTAGCTATTAAAGATGTTCTTTGAATATTCGTATCCAAAGAGGTTAAATATGGGATGAAAGTTTGTATGGAAGTTTGTCATTTTTAGAGATATTATAGTGATAATAGGCAATTAATTAATAATTAATAAATTATGATTTAATTATAATTAATAAACATTATTACATACGTTTATACAAATAATATAGCAAATATTTTTTAATCAACTTTTGTTTTTATTTACATAACTTAATTATAATATTAATCCAACTATAGCAGTAAGATACAAAAAGTTCACGGTTAAACAACTATATTGATTTTATTTTTAACCTTTCCTTAGAAAGAAAAAAAAAACACAAAATGATTTTTAGAAAAAAATAACATATTTAAAGAGATTGAAATAGTAGATGTTATTATTGCGGAAAATTGTATAAGATGTTCACACACTTGAAATGACGTCAATCATTTTCAGCGAGCGAACATGGCGGTATTTGATGGTGGCGATGAATTGGTCCGAGTCCAAAACGCCATGAGACAGACAACAAAACTACATAAATATCTAGATATTTAATATGTAATTAATATATACAATAAGGAACAACTATAGTATAATAAATATTATGCGATATTATATAAAGAAGTTGGATAATAAAATATTTTAAATAAGCATAGTTGAAAAGCAACAAAATTAAATCAATGAATATTCAACGCAATACAGAAATCACTTTGAGAATTGAGAGTATTACTTAGATATGTACGTGATCTCAATGGTTTCTTGTACCGTGTACATTTATATTCGTAGTTCTTTAAGCACCTAGAATTTCTATTTATACATTAATTGGCCTTTTGACACCTCTAGAAAAATGTTAAGTTCTCTAGGTTCTCTGGAGAGTCTTCGAGAGATTTACAAGAATTACAACGTATTGTATTTATTTTATTTACTAAATAAAGGTGGAAAACTTTAGATTATATTTAACTTATTTATTGTGAACGAGCGTCTCACTATCGCTTCGCTCGGGTCATCCCCATTTTCACCCTCTTAAGGAATGTTTTCCGGGATAAAAAGTCCTATGTCCTACCCAGGGTCTCAAACTATCTTCTTACCAAATTTCATCTAAATCGGTTCAGTAGATCCAGAGATTACCTCCTACAAACTTACAAACTTTACCTCTTTATAATATTAGTCTATACTAAGTATATACTATTATATTATCTATATAATACTTTACAAAAACATTTAAATTTTTTGATATTATTTGTAGATTTGTTTAAGATAATTAATAAAATCTGATTTTGATCTGCTATTTTTTAATAAACGTTAGCCAACGGCTCGGCCTACATGGTTTATTCATTATTATTATTATTATTCCGGTTAGAAGCATCGCAGCGTGATGTTAGATTAATTTTCCTCAATACATAAAATATAAAAAGGAAAATAATTTTCGTAGTTTTTCCATACTAGCTGCTCACCTTCGCTTCGCTTGGGTTCGTTCCTAGTGAAAAACAAAAACAAATTTATCTCACGAGTACCATACATTTTTCCGGGAGAAAAGCAGCCTTCCAAACTTTCGCATTTATATATCGTTATATGGATAACATTATAAGCTTAATAGTCAAATATATCTGTCTTTTTGGGGGTTTGTCTCCAATTATGGAACAAAGAGTTTATTGATTAAAGTTCACTGGAAAGATGAAAATATGAATGAGAGTAACATAGGATATTGTATATCCCAAAAAAAAAATAAGGTTCCCTTGGGAAGGATAAAAAAATAGTAGTGAAAAAAATGTGTATTATTCAATCACATGTATAAATAGACTGTAGTTACGAATTATGAAAAATATATGTATAACGTGCAATCTTTATAGCTTACTCAGGTTATTTCTGATAAGATTTGCTTTAATTGGGCAAAAAATATGGAGGAATAAACTATACATTACATCTTATATATAAATTACATATTTGTAAACACTTTTGTGCAAAAAATTATGTAGAGAGTTGACAAAGGTAGGTACCTAGAGGGTACAGGTAAATTATATACCAACATATACATTTTAGACTACAAGTATTTTATATAGAATATTAGAGGAATGTTGATGAAAGTGTAAACTAATCTTTTATAATATATTGTGAACTATCATAACAGATTGCTTATGTTATATTTGTAACTCTATTGTAATAAGATTAGTGACTGAATGCATGAGTCAGCAATATAACATTCTCACGAACTTGGCTTCCTTCTCAGACAATTTATATTCTATATATAAAATAATATAATGGCAGTATAGACAATGTAGAGACTAAAGTTATTATATACTAGCGACTCACCCTCGCTTCGTTTGTGTTCGTCCCTAGGTACGTTGTGACGGTTAGTTGGAATAGATGGACCAAATATGATAAGTAGTTGTTTTATAACGTGTTTTCCCGTAGAAATGAGATAGTCTCACGCGTTAAACAAATCCTATGCCACAGTCCAGCCCACCAATTATTTCCACACACAAAAAAAGCGCCAATTCGTAACTTTGTTTTCACGTGAAAGAAGGACAAAGAAACAAACATATATATATTTCCACATTTATAATATTCGCATAGATTATATTGACTGGCATTCCCCATAAAATAATGGTTTTAATTCTCGAATAGAATAAAAGTAATGTGCTGATTACAGCCGCTCTACGAATAGAGATAAAAATTGTGCATATTTAATTTTTATTAATAACTAGCAGAAACCGCGGCTTCGTTCGCGCTAAAACTGCAAAAAACTCTAAAAAAATAGGTTTCATACAAATTTTCATGCCATATTTTAACCCTTTATAGGATGAATTTCGAAAAATGTTAAAACACGTATTTATTTAATTGTATTGAAGAGCATTAATACCAAGTTTCCAGTAATTCTGATCATATATATTTTTTGGGTTGTATTATAACGTTTTTTACTGTGGGAATGAGATATCTCCCGCTATAAAAAGTAGCCTATGTCATTCTTCAGCCCTCTAACTATCTCCACACAAAAAAATTCATCAATCCGTCATTCCGTTTGCACGTAAAAGAAAGACAGACAAACAAACAAACACATATTTACATTTATAATACTAGTATGGATAACGTTTACACGCTATTGTTGAAATTATTAATAGAAAACCCATTCTATCTACCTTACGACACTTTTCTATATGTTCTATCTAAAATTATATTTAACTTCTTATTTGTGACTTCTACTTAACTAAAATTATCATTACATAATCAATACGTGATTTGTTGTTTCAATCATAATCCATCACTTATCAAAATAAATATCTTTTAACAAGAAACGCTGTATTTGTTACGTACAATAATATGATAAACCATTTGATATCATCTTATCTATATTATTTGTAAAATCACAACGCTTAATATAAGCTAATTTAATCTTATTACATTATATATTTAAATATGTTTGTTTGTTTCTTTTTCTGTTATGCAGCAATGGAAAAAGGATCAACGGTTTTTTGCTAAATACAGATGTTGCCCTTAAACAGTTTGTATCAAGGATTTGGAAAATAAAGGCAGAGTAAGAGAGTGACTACACCTATAGTCCAATCGAAATGCGGTTTAGGAACTAAATATTAAAAACCTGAAGTTTTATGATTTTAAAATGTTAGCATCTATATAAGGAATAGAAATTCGTAAAATGCCCCCGATGCCCAGCTACCCCCGAGAAATGGAGGGACACAAAGCGTCGAAAAACAGTTTTTTTTTTTTCAATTTCCTGCTAACTGTGACGTTTTATAGAAAAATGTTTTCTACAAAAGTTGTAGGTCTAGTAAAAATCTACAACTTTTATAAATGACACTTTTTACTAATAACCTCAAAGTTTTCAAGATATTTGCAAAAACTCGGTTTTAAATTTTTTCTTCGTTTTTTTTATTTTTGATTTCTAGAATAATCATTTGATTTTCATGAAACTATGGGAATGTTATCTTCGAAATACATATAATAAACAAAAAAAAATTGAAATAGAAATATTTAGCCATTTCCGAAAGTATATTTTATGGTCTCGGGAGGCTGTAAATCACCCCCAACTTCAAGTGGACGTTTAAATTAAAAAAAAAAAAAAAATTGTTCAATATATATAAGGCTCATTCTTTTCGTCTTGAACTCAACTTTTTGAAGAAATAAAAACATTGTATGGTCGCCCTGTAAGAACACTGTTAAAAATTGAAAATAATGGAGAATTTGACAATTTTTACTTTGTAATCTACATTTTTTTAATTATCATAAAATACTCTATTGACAAAATTTTTATAAACTGATTACACCAATGTACATTAAGTAGTAGTAAGTAAGTTTTTAATTTGCTTATTATTTATACAATGTCGCCGTAAACATTCCAACTTTGCAATTTGACGACTCGTAAAAAAATTCTAAAAATTAAAATTCACGTAAATTATACCGTTTTATTTTGTAGTTTTTCCCCTAGAATCTACTTATGTTATTATTTTTTCAAATTTATCAATATTTTATTAATTTTTGATTGATTTCGGAGTTAAATTTATTGATTTTTTCAGAAAAAAAAAAATATAGATTTTAAGGTAATTACAGAAAGAATTGAAATTCATTCATAGTTTAATCTTGTTTATTCATTAGTTAAAAGTATAATTAAAAAAATTAAGTTGATGTATACAAAATTTTGTCATTTTTTTTTTAAATCATTAAAAAAATGTAAAAAATGAAGAAAAAAATAAAAAAACAACTATGATAGACTATTGTAGAAAATTGATTTAAAATTTTAAAATTACACTTTAATGTATTGAGCATCCATTAAATGCTTAGATATTGATGATAAAAAAGAAAAGGATCCCTTTTCATTGAAAGTCGAATATCTCAGGAAAAAATCAACGTAAAGAGTTTAGTAAAAATTTATTTTTTCAGATCTTCCTCTCGTTAATTATAACTATCATTGTCTAGCATAACAATTTTTACTAGCTATCAAATTATGTTAAATTTTATGACTATCAATGAAATTATGCAGTATCTTTTTTCAAGTTATCTTTGAGTATTTGTACAGATTATAGGCAAGGCATAATCGGATATACTTTATTTTTCAAGGGGGCAGTTGATCGCTGCAGGTGCCCGCGTAAATCTATTAGATTGGTTATTCAGCACTCATATTCCCATGCTGTCTTGCCATCAAAAACAACAAACAGAGAGGCTATACCCATTCACAAAACCTATTATGTTAATTTAAAACACATCAGAGGCCCGATAACATCAGGCTCGTTCACACCACACCTCCCGAAACAATAGTTAATAAGATGATTTATATCGATCTGAGATACTGCGTTCGACACGTCTAACATCGCTTTAGCATAATCTCGGTTTCGAATCGAGTGCTATATCGATTTGTACAGATGTTTCTTCCAGCGTCCGATGAAGGTGGCGAGATCAGCTAATGCATTTAGAACAAGTATCAAGCAAAGGTGAGTGTTGTAAAATGAACATCCTAAGAATTTTCGTTTTTATAATAAATGAGTAAAATTAGATAGTAAATGTCATATAATTTGAACAAGAGAGTGTAAAATTTGTAATGAAAGAGTACTGTAATACGTTTTGACTGTTAGAGAAAACAATGTAAATTTCGTAAAAACTAATCATAAAATACCATCTCACAGTTATATCTTAAGATACAAGATAGAATGACAATTATTTATTAATTACGATTATATCACGAGCTCGGGTTGCAGAAAGCATTGCCGGAGTGACGTTACCGCCCAGAAAGTGGCAATTAATTTGGTAAGAGTTGGTTATTCGGCCGCAGCATGACACGGAGGTTTCTCGCCCTCTATCATAGTTATTATAGCATAATGAAAGGTGCGCCGCCCGCTGCGAACCACAATTGGTCTGCTTAGTTGCGGGGAAGCCCGTTTAGCTATTTTAATTTTTAGTTTGTCTACTAACGGAGTTTCGTAAGCAGTATCTGGCAATCAGATTCCGGTACAGCTGTTTGATTTTTGATTACTGTTGCTTGATTTGATTTAGGGTGATGATGAGTCAGAATGCTAGATAACGTCGGACCTATAGGTATCTGCCTCAATATTTCTATTTTTGGTCATTGTTGGTTTTATTGTATACAAATTGATACTGCAAGTCGAACTTGCTTAAGAGAAGTCTAAATATTATTGGATTTTAAAGAATTTTCCGAGATTTTCAGATAGGTCCGAATCAGAAGAGAGTTTAGCATTTTTGTATTTGACGAATTTTCGTATCCTTCCTTTAATGCCATTACAACTCGTAATCTTCACAACAAGGTCCTTTTTTAATAATTAAAAATTAACCGTGTGTACTATACTTAATGAACTTTTTTTAATTTTACTAAGCCTCAAAATAAGTATTTATTCATTTACTTAATATCATACTTTTTTTTCATCTGTTAGATTTGGAGTAAGCAGGGTATGATAAACGGATAGATAAAATTAAAATAGTGTTGCCCAATTAGATTTTTGTCCTTTTTTAGTTTGTAACACGGAACCCGTAAAAATAAAATTACACTTATAATAAATTTTGTTATGAAACTGAGTAACTTTGAATAGTTCAAATACCTACGTATTGAATTGCCAAAGGCGATAAAGAAAATTTCTATTAATATTATACTAACATGACAGGCATCATGTTTCTAGTATAAAGAAATAAGGAATTCTATACTTTTCAAATAAAAAATGCCAAAAACACGAACGTTGAGTTCCCTTCCTATTATTAATTATTACCTTAGTGTAGTAATGGATGGAAAGTTAAAAAAATCCATTTGCAATCAGCGAAATGATCACTGCGCATACGCAGGCGTCATGTGGCGGGGCGGTTGGCTATCGCGGCATCTTCACGCGTCGCCGACTGTACCCCTTGCTACGATTAGTGTCCAAACGAATAACTTGATAGGGAATTAAAGATAATGTTTTAAATTTTTTATAAAATTAGAATATCTAGGGTAAAATGGAGTTAAATACTAACCACAGCCAGTTAAAACAGGTGGCTGCTAAAGTTATATCGAATTTGTATAGGTTTTTAATCTATATTAATATTATGAAGAAGTAAAGTTTGTGAGTTTGTGAGGTTGTAGGGGGTAATCTCTGGATTTACTAAACCGATTGAGATGAAATTTGGTAAGAAGATAGTTTGAGACCCTGGGAAAGACATAGGATACTTTTTATCCCGGAAATCTTCCCTTAAGGGGATGAAAATGGGGATGAACGTTTATATGGGGAATCAACCAAGGGACGAACCCGAGCGAAGCGAGGATGAGTCGCTAGTCTATACTAATATTATAAAGAGGTAACGCTGGTGAGTTTGCGAGGTTGAAGGGGGTAATCTCTGGATCTACTGAACCGACTTAGATGAAATTTGGTAAGAAGATAGTTTGAGACCCTGGGAAGGATATACGATACTTTTTATCCTAGAAATCATCCTTTAAGGGGATGAAAATGAGGATGAAAGTTTGTATTGGGAAGCAAGCTAGGGATGAACCCGAGCGAAGCGAGGGTGAGTCGCTTATAAAGAATTATAAAGAAGTATATATTATTTATAAAGAAGTTATTTAAGTAGTCATATTCTTATTATGTCTTATTTTCATTTGACTTAGACTATTTTTAGTTCACCAATAATAATTAAAAAAATGTATTAAAATAAACTAAATTTTCGAATTACATTTCGGCTAATTTTAGGGGGAAATTTTATATATTTTCTTAATTAAAACGTGCTAACCCTAAAAACCATTGTTGTCATCAAATACGACTTAAATGTGTCAATAAATAAGTATATTACTCCTGTATTCAAGTTTATGAACTTATCAGACTGATAAATAATCTACGTTCATACTCAACTTATTTCGAATCACCTAATCGTCTTATGGAAAGATTAAAATCAACTTTCTCACAAAAAAACTAATTATTTTAATAAAATCAAATAAATTAATCATTAAGTACTTTGTAAAAGAAATATTTGATTACAGATTTAATAAAAACTTACAAAGGGACCGTATAATAGTCTAATGTCGAATGAATATAATATTAATAAACCCTGTAACCGAGCATAAAATTCTATACATCGCAATCGACATGAGCACTTAAGCAATTTCACGAATAGGAAACGTAAACGCGTCGATCGAGGCGAGCTTTAATCAATGAAGTTATGTCGGCCTCTTTGGGGCTTAACTAACCGAGTCACCATGAAGCTGCTACATAATGGAGGTGCTATAGCCTACTGCGACGTTTAGTATTTTTTATGAAAATTCAGTAGGCACATTTTCATCACAGAATGTGCTGTTTACATTATTTCTAAAATTATTTTTTTCTTATATATAATCAATTATTATTTAAATATAATGGTTAATTAGTCTAACGTTCTTCCATAATAATATTATATTTTTGACATTGAAATTTTATAGTTAATTGCAAATAACGTTCGTGTACATGTTAATATATTGGCAGATGTTTCCACAATAATTAGAACAATTCTATTTACAATTATTTCATTGTCCTAGACCCCGGTCATAATTTAAAATATTAAAAGTCGTTATTCAAAGATTATGTCGTATGTCAGCTGTTTCATTATCATAATATTAGGTACCCTTAAAATAATTTGCCATAAAGGCAGGTGGTAGAGTTACTAGGCTTGTTTAACAATTATAATGGTTAAATCATAAAGTATACAACTGATTGTGGATATAAAAATAGCCTCGATATAATTCTAGGAATCCTATTTTGTTTTATTTTATTAAAGGTTATGTTAGTTTAGTATATACATTCGTATATTTATATATTAATACATGAAGTAAAAACTTTGTACCCCTTTTTATGAAAATTGCGCTGACGGAGGAGTATGAAATTTCCCACACTTATAGTTTATATAGAGAAGGAGTGCAGAATGCTAATATTTTTTTAAATTAGGTGTCCATAAAAAATACATTAAATCAATAAAAAACATTACACACACTACCATGTACTTGACACACACGCATATATACTCTTTTGTTTATTGTTAAAGTCTGTGGTCATATTGAAAATAGATTAATATTGTAATATACGTAAGATAATATATATATATGTTACAGTTAAATCCAGTTTTTAGATATAACGCGTTTTCCCTAGTTAGAACTAGTTTTTACTAAATGCCTTTGTTAAAACTAGAATTAACTAATGCTCAAAATGGAATATCAGTTAAAACTAAGATAAGATTATTATTTTTACTAGGTACATATGACTCTGTGTCCTAAATATTTTTAATAAATATTTTTAAAACTATATCTTGTTTTTAATCCCAAATTAGTTTCGGTTCAACTGTACAAACGATTACATCGATTTAAGGGAGGAAAAAGGGTGGAGGGGGAGGGGAGGGGTGAGAGGACCCCCCTTTAAAAGGAAAAACTGTGGAAACTTATAGTTTTCGAGATATTTAATTTTGAAAATTTCAAATTTTGAGGTTATGTTTACATTAAATAAACTAAAGTGTAACAATATATCCCGGAAAAAGTTGTTTTAACTGTTCTAACCTAACCTAACCAACCTAGAAGATATGAAAAGGTTCTGTCATGGCGTCGATTTATCATAATAATGCTAATTCTAACATTGACATTTAACATAACCAAGTACCAGTTTTACTGATAGAATTGATGTTAAATACGAATAAATCGTGATTTTAAGTGTTAAAATAAATATTTAAGTACAATAAGGATTTAAAATAACTCAGAGAATAGAATATTATAACGAACTTTGTGAAAAACATCTATAAGTGCGTGTATAAACGTGATAAAATTACATAAAAAGTTGAAACTTTAAATTTTTTTTTTTGAAAAAACTATTTGTTTCCACAGTCTCACATTTTATATATACTTAGGCTTCTTATAGCGAGATCTATTAGTGAAAAAAATATGAAGTTTTAACTCGATGTCATCGTTTGTACAGTTGAGCCTTAGTTTCTCTAGTGCTAGTTTTAACTAAAGCTCGGAGTTACAACTAGTTTTATCTGAAAATCAAATATATCAGTGGTAATTTCTAGTTTTGACTAGTTATATCTAGTTTTAACAAAGGCATTTAGTAAAAACTAATTTTAACTAGGGAAAACGCGTTCTAACTAAAAACGGGTTTTAACTGTAACATATATATGACTTAATGAATTATGGTTGATTTTCAACCACGCGGCGATCACTAGTACATGTAATTGTACACCGAAACGTATATAAGAAATATTGTCATTAGAATATTTCATGACTACAATATAGTATTGGATTTTTGGATTTATTATGTGTACTAAACTGTTATGTTGTTTAAATTCTATAATTGCGCATGTGTAATTAAGTATAGCTTAAAGAACTTTAACAATTTTCAACTCAACGTTCGAGTGTCGAGATAATATTCAAAATATTTTAACTGGTCATTTTAATTGAGCTGTTAATGATTTCGATTGGAATCGATACAAAGTAATAAGTACTAAGTTTATTCAATTCTATTGTTTTATACAACAAAATGTAAGAATACTTCATATTTAACGCTTCAACTTTAATTTTATTTTCCACCTGTCGTTTTCCATCACCTTATTTCTTTTGTACGAACCTTGTCTATACATATAATAAAATTTTGAGTCAAATCTATACATCAAATATTTTCTGAAAATCTTATTGAATCTTAGTCATTATCATCGGATACAGAGGCTGAATCTATAGTTTTTAGAATTTTTGTCTGTTTGACTTTCTGGGAACGCATTACGAGAAAACCACTGGACAAATTTTGATGATAATTGGTATGATAATAGCTGGTTATCCGGGTCAACATATAAGATACTTTTTACTGAGAAATCTATACTAAATGTTAAAACATAACTAGGGACGAACCCGATCCGACGAATCGAGCGGAGCGAGGGCGAGTCGCTAATTGTCTCTATAAAACTGTAGCGCTATACACTAAGTAAGAAAATTAAAAAGAAATAAACGTTAGAAGAAAAAATAAAACAAGTATAAGACGAATACAGTAAATACATAGCAAATTATTCGTAGATCGGTGTAATACAAGTCGTGTCCCACAAGCTTAGTGCTGAGTCAGCCTCTCCTCTTTAACTCTTTCCAGCGATTGTTCTGTCCGGCATTGTCATGTCAATGCCTCCCCCGCCGGTTAATTACTTTTCATTAGACAATCAACGTATGTTGTTTCAAATTGTGAAACAACATATCATAGCATAGACTGGATATTTCGCAAACATCATTTCGTTTGCTCAAATGTCAACCGCAATAAAAATATTAATATTAAATCTTAAAGTTGTTAAATTTTTTATTTTCCTTATCTATTAGCAAATATTTGTCTCGGACATTGAAGTATTTATTGTAACTATGGGTAAGTTTTTCACAGACTGAGCAATTTCGTATATTTTCTTATTTAAAAATATCATATTTGAATGTAATATCGCTCGCTAGCCTTTTGGTACCACTTAGGAAACAGTCAATTCAACTCAGGGTTTATCTACTCTAAAGTGTTTATATTGGAAACCTCGCTTTATTAAAAGCGAGGTTTCCATAGTATTAACTATATAATAGTATATATTGGGTGAAAATCGTATAGTGCGTGTCTAAATAGCCTGACTAGTTTTTGAAGGTCACGCCCACCTAACTAAATTAGACCGGCGTTTAGCCTAATCTTCCTCGCATTTGGAAGAGGTCGATGCCCAGCAGTGGAACATGAAATATGTATAATTATGTATGTAATATTATGTATTAATTATTATTAATTTATGCTTTACCCTACAAGCTTAAAAATCCAGACAACAATAAATTATCATAATTGTTGTATCTATTAAAAATTAAGGTAGTTATAACAAAAAAAAAAAAAGTTATAACTGGGATTTAATCTTTAAACACAATTTGTGAGATCATGACATATGTACATACATAGGTAATAGACATTCGTTTTGATTTTATTCATAAGAAGTCTAATTTTGAAACTGTTAACTAGCATACGGTAGGTAATTTAGCTGTGGTTATTGTAGAACAAATTATTTTAATAATAAGTACCTACAAAAATATAAGAATATATTAATATTATTATTAACAAAAATATAATTTCAAAAGCACAAATTAAATAAAGTTCTAATTTGGGACAGGCGTCGAGATGCAATAGCTCACGATATCCAACCGATAAATCCTTTACGCCATTTATATTTGACTGTCAGACCGTAAAATATTGCCAACATACACGGCTCTGTCGTATTGAGTAATTACCTCGCCTACATATTAGTTAGGTAATGTATGTGCTATGTGAACTTATGACAAATGTTCTATTACGTGCATTATTAAACCTCTGGTAATGATATATAACTAATTATAAATACTTATAAGCTATGTTCACTATATAGTTGATGGAGGCGATTAAATTGCCTCAAATTCCGTTCTTCACGTTGTTTTTATTTTAGGTATTGTTCTTGGATTCGACGCCTGAGCATCACTTTTGAGTCTTGAATGAAATAAATATTACATAAAGTATTTAATCTTCAAAACACTTAAAAATTTTACCCTTAGAGTTGTAGTTTTCTCATGAAAATCCCTTCCTGATGTGTTTCGTGGGGGCGGGCTCATTGTATCCGACAATACAGCAGGGCATGAAATTAAAAATGTACTAGGGACTAGGTTGCTCCTGGTACTTTCTGATAGAGTAAACCGTAGTAGCATGTTGGTTGTTGTAGTCTAACTCGGCAGGCCAGCGGTCGAGGAGTCGTGGTTGCGCGTTTTAGTGATCCTGTCGCATGAAGACTGGAAATTCTGTTGCGAGCAGTACTGGCTTTTCTAGCCGGTGAGTCCTACATAACTTGAATATAACCTGTATTTCTACAGGTGGTATGCGTAAATGTATTTCCTAATGCTGACAATATAAATATTATATTCACACAGAAATAATCATTAACTAGTAAAGATACCGCATTGCATATGCAAAAACATACACCGGAGCTGAATAACTTCTCTCTTTGAGGAGTAAAAAGTAGAAATAATATATATAATATTAATAAAGTAGAAATATATGTAGAAATATCGTTAGGAACTCTAAACGAGAAACTGTAATTGTGTGTACACCAAATAACTTCTTTTTAATAATGTCTTAACTTAAAGTGGTGGTGAAAGTAGATGACTCGCTGATTAGTTATTTGTTATACACAGATGACGCAGTACTCATTGCTTCATCGAAGGGCGAATTACATATACTAGTGACTACCATGAGTAGTAAAAGTTTATAAGAGTAAAAAGATCCATCTATTATTCTTGCAAGAATAGAACTAAAGTTTTGAAACAAACTTGCAAAGTTTGTTTGGATGGACTTAATTGATCAATAAGTTACGATAGTAATAAAACAAATAAGAATATACTAAGACGAATAAAGATGTAAAGTGGATGCTGAAAGACAATCTAGCTGCAGTGATGACAGACTGTCAGTACAATCGCGTGTTTTGCAGTACAATGCAATGTTGGTATCACCTTTATGAGGTGGCAGTTAAACGTGGTGGTTAAAGATGTTTGAAAGGTAGATGATGGCAGTGAAAATGCACGAAGGATGAATGGAAGTTCAGCTGATTCAAATAAGCAATAATGAGATATGTAGCACGGCAGATTTTGATGATGAATAAAAATGTGTTTGGATAGTTTGGGTTAGTAAAAATGCCTAATAAATAACAAATTTGGGTAAGTAAAAATAATAAGTAACGGAGAAATGATCAGAAAAGCACAAAGCGGTAGATTAAGTAGAAAGTCGGGTCCAAATTCAAGGCAACCTTGAATAAAAGACATTCATTTTATTCAGGAGTGCTCCGAAAACATTAAAGGCGCGAAAAAGGTACGTAAAATTTCCGTATGTAGATATCGTGACCCTTGGTACTTACCCCCCTGTAGTCAAGAGTGTAAAGAGTACGTCTTAATTACTAAGTGAAAAATCTCATAGTATTACTATATATACTACTACATTTACTTAAAACAAGCATAGAATAGTTAATGTAGTATCGCAAAAATTAGCCTCATAAGTCGGACAATTAGAATTCCAGATTCGTAAATCATACGCATATATTAACCATACGAATCCAAAAGTTCTGATTCTATCACATATTATATAGCAAATATATTCTTGTAGTACATTTATTTACGCATAACGACAGGGAACAATGGCTATAGCGGCAGTGTCGTGCCGGCAGGACGTTCTGCGCGTATTTACATAGTAATCGTACGACCGACGGCTTTTAATTGCGCTCACAAACTTTACTATGAGGGTATTCGTATTCGTACCAAACATGTTTTATTGCGTATATTGAACCATGTTTAGGGCACCTTATCTAAATGAGTTACATTATCATGTTTTAGCTTAATCGTTTGTAGTTATTTTATTGGAATCTCTGTTTTTATTATTATGTAACTCTATTATACGTGGCAGTGGTAGCCCAGTGGTAACGCGCTCGCTTGGGAAACCAAGTGAAGCGGGTTCAAATCCCGGGTCTCGCACCTCTGATATTTTCATGTCAATCATTTCTAGAAGGAAAACATCGTGAAGAAACCTGCATTTCTGAGAAAACCTAGCAAGTTTTCGAAAGACATGTGAAGTCCGCCAGACACTGGCCAAGTGCAGCCAGCGTGGTGGACTATGGTCTGATTCCCCTCGTATTGAAGGGAGGCCCGTACTCAGCAGTGGGATGTTAAAAAGGGCTGAATACATACATATAATACTATTATAATACAGAATAGGAAGGACAGAAAGAGATCAAACTATGAGTGTATAATGTGCGGTAAGTACTGTTTACTTGATAGAAAAGAAACAAAAACCTAATCAAAAGTATAAAAGCTATTTAGCCATTTTTTTAGATTTATTTAGATACATTTTTATTTTGCATATTTGCATATTTTCATCCCTAGTCTTTGTACTGTGTATTACTTTCAATTTTTATTCTTTTAATAAGTACTAATGGGTAAATACCTACTTGTATAGTTAATAACTAAAAAAATATTCTAACATAGCTGTTAGAATATTTTTCATGAACCTTGAAATATAATTTTTAATGTGTAATTGATGTGTATCAATAACCACCACTTTATTTAACGAGATGATTCTTTAAATTGACATAACTTTTTTATTTAGGAACCGATTGAAATAAAACAAATACTAAATGTTAAGTGAAGCTTACACACCACAATATATTAGTGAAAAACTGCACCCAAATCGTTTGAGCCGTTTCTTAAGATTAGCGCGCACAAACGCACAGACAAACTGACAAACCAACAAACAGACAAAAAAACTAAAAATCATTGTTTTGGGTTCTATTGCGTTAATAAAGATCCCCATTAATAGTTTTTCTCAAATATCTTCCATGTACAGACAGCGATCAGTTACAATTTTATTATATGTATAGATTGCAGGAACTATTTTAAGCATTGCACTTGAAAATACGTCGAATAAAATTATAAAAAAACACACATAACTGATATAATTTAAACTTAATCACGGCCAAATAACTACAAAATAATAAGTATAATATCATTAACATAGCGCTATGGCCACTTTATGACACTAGTGGTTCATGCCTAGTCGCCGTTGAGGCCGTCTTGACCCTCGCCATAACAATTAATTAAAATACAACGTAGCTTGCAACATTGCCACCACAAGTTACCCGTCAAAATGTCAAGACTGAGAAAAATATAGGCCTCTAAATGGGGTAAAACCACACTAAGTTGGAAAATGCAAATGGGTTCCTATATTTTGTCACTGAAAGTTTAACTTATTCGGGGTAATTTTATAGCATTTGTTTAAAATAAACAGTATTATATTTTTTCTTTTAATGAGGTAATAATCGTTAAGTTAATTTTACTCATATTTTATTTAAACACATAAATGACATTTGAAAAATAAAACTTTAGGAAATTATAAACTACAATATAACATTGAAAACTAGAATAATTCTACACATGTGGCTAAAAGACTAGACAACTCTTTTAAATGTTAATTAAATTATTAATAAATAACATTTTTGATACTAATTAATACAAAGTAAAGGCAGTGGTAGCCCAGTGGTAACGCGCTCGCTTGGGAAACCGAGTGAAGCGGGTTCAAATCCGAGGGCTCGCACCTCTGATATTTTCATGTGCGAATCATTTCTAACATGATTATTACTTGCTTTACGGTGAAGGAAAACATCGTGAGGAAACCTGCATGTCTGAGAGAACCTAGCAAGTTTTCGAAAAACATGTGAAGTCTGCCAACCCGCACTTGGCCAGCGTGGTGGACTATGGCCTGATCTCCCCGTATTGAAGGGAGGTCCGTGCTCAGCAGTGGGATGTTAAAAAGGGCTGAATACAATAAAAAGTACCATGCTAGATCTATCATTAGTTTATTGCTTATTTCTTCACTAAGTACCTACGTGCTGTGTTCAAAATCAATATAATATTTTTTAGAGTCATAAGTAAAAAATATGTAGTGCCAAATACATAATACATTATATTTGAACTCTACAGGACTTTATATAACTAAACACATATATTTTTTTTATTTTACTAAGAAAGTTAGTAGTACGTTGTTTTTTATATTTGGTTAAAATTAAGACAAAATAGTCCAGAAGAGCAATAATTATCATTAGAAGGCTATTATTATTTGTTTATAAAATACCTACTTATTACGTTTTTTCTATATAAGTAGGCATTACTATCTTACGGCGATAGTTACTGGGATAAAATTAAACAAAGCTAGCACATGATACTTCTCGACTCATAAATTCTTTACCTTCCTTTAAAAACCTTCTGACACAATAGTTATTATTATGAATTATATAAGAAAATATGTATTTATGTTATAATATGTATGTAGTTAAGTGTATGGATATTATTTACAATTATTATTTTGTACTGGCGGCTAAACCTCGCTTTGCTCGGGTTTCTAGAAAAATAAAAATAAATCTATCCCACAGGAACCGTACTTTTTCCGGGATAAAAAGTAGACTATGTGCTGTTCCAGACTATAACAACAACAAAGAAGAGCAACAAAGAATACAGTAGTAATGATTTCAAAATTAAACATATAATAAAATTGTAACTAAGCTAAATCTGTACACTAAAATTTTTGGAAAATCTTATTGAAATAGACATTATTATCGATACAGAAACCGAAACTATAGTTTTTAGAATTTTTGTCTGTCTGTCAGAAAAGCCACTGGAGGGATTTTGATGGAATTTGGTATGATGATAGCTAGTTATCCGGGTAAACATATATATTGACACGGTAGCTGTCGGTACACTGTAGGTGTGCACGGTAGGTGTGTAGCTATCATCAGGATACTTTTTATTGCGAGAAAATATCTCATCTCTGAGAAAACTATACTAAACCTTAAAAAGTAAGTAGGGGCTAACACGAGTGGAGCGAGGGTGAGTCCCTAGTAAGTAATAGGTATAAGTATATAAGTCAGAAAATCATAAAAGTTCGAATGTAAATTCGTGATACAAAAAACTATATTATATAAAATATATAGGCACTGTTAAAAAGCATTGAGAAGAGTATTGACTCTTTTGAAAGGATTGCTCAATTGTGTACATGCATCGCGGTGTAAACAAGTGATAACTTGACAAGCAAAATGCACACACTCGTACTGGTAGCGTTGCATCGACAGCAATTCATTCGAGTATGTGAAAAATATTTTTTCACTATTTTACTAAAATGAAAAATTAATAGGTATAGTAGATAACCACTAAACATATAATAATCTCAAGATGTTTTCTAAATAAAGTGCTAATAATTAATTGATCCAGCCATTTTTTACGATTTATTTTCAAATAATAAAACAATAATACCCATCACATAATATCTTATTTTTTATTGTAAATAAAAATATAATGATTGATTTATACAAATTTACATCAAGAGCCTTTTAACTTCATCTTCAGCAAAAAAAATAGAGTCAATACAAAGAAAAATCATTAAACAAAAAACAAACCAACATATTTTGAGATACAAACGTTAAACGATCAATCGTAAACATTTGACAATACACTTAAAAACCTTTTCCTAGAGTCTTCAGTGCCATTCGACAGTATAAAGGACTTTATTAATTTTCCACTTTTCCCCGTCTATAATAATTTCACGAGCAATGGCGCAACGAAGTCCGCATCGCTGAATACTGTTATCAGGGACAACAATGACTTTCTGACTCGCTGGCCATCTTCAAACGTAATTTGCATTTTTCACGGCTAGCTACGGTGGGGGTCCCCTCGGACGGCTTTATGTTCCATGTAAATTGGATTCGAACATATTTATTTGAGTTTAAACATTTTTAAATATGTACATTTCATTGATTGAAGTATAGCCATAACTAGTGTTTTAAGCGTTAGTGTTTTCATGTTATACTGTAGTGACCTTGTAAATATTAATTTGTTAAAGTAAAAACTTTATTGTACGCGTATATTTAAAAAAAAAGCAGTCATGAACATTGCCGACAGAAGTGAAAACTTAAAACTATAAACTGTTGATCTTTAATTAAAATTTGTAAATCAAAACTGTTTACATTTATCTGATTTTGACATCTATCGGCACTCTGAGCAACAATTATATTTATTTTTATATGGCTGTATTAAATATAAATACAACTTAATAACCATAATAACGAATATATATTTTTGTTATCTATAAAGCTAATATCTGCATTTAATCCACTTAATTCTCTCCATCACTATCACTCACTTCAATAATATTAAAGCTATTTGTATTGTCAATCATTTGATTATATTCTAAAAACGATACTACAGGCTTATGGTAACTAAAATAAGAAATAAAAATTCTTGATTGAAATTTATGTAATTGCGTTAACACGTCACGTGACCATGTTGATGACGACTTACATGAATTTTCTCCCCATCCAAACCAGTTCATAGAAGTTTTCACTTCAAAAATATTATTGATAAAGTGCTCATAGAACACAATGTTACTATATTAAGACCATTAAAATTAGTTTCATCAAATTATAAAACTTTAATTGAGTATTGTATTGGCCAAATTACCAAAATACTGAAAATATGCGAAAACAATAATTTTCCAGTTTAGAAGAATACTGTACGGTATGAGGTATGAGAGGCGAACATTCAGAGTATACTGCGTTATTGGTAGATTCGGTTCCACGTGCCGGCCTGCCGTTAATTGACTTTCGGCTCCAAGTGTTTCGGCCAGTCATCGTTCTAGTTTTATATTTTGGCGCCTATTTCCAACCTAACAGCCCTCTATATTTTTTACATGGCAGATCAATTATGATTTCGAATTGGTTTGATGAATCTGAATAAAATTCCATTGCTGTTGTTTAATTGGCTCGTTGGCTATTTGAAATATAGTTTAATCAATACAATAGACGAAGGTTTGTTGTTAACTTAGTCACAATGGGGAGTTGTATCGTTTCGTGTCAATTAGAAGTCTGTGGATGTTTTTGTTATGAGATAATTCTTACCTCTTTGTTATTCATAATTTATTTTGAATGAGCTTATTAACTCGGACCACTAAGGAGCTAACGTCACGCTTTTCGTTTTATATTTAACGTACGTTAAAAATGGACTCAGTAATTTCTATGCATAGAAATTATTCTGTACGGTAGTCGTAAAATGCCAATTAGACATGCGTTGCGAGCATGCGTGCACGCATTCGTCTGCATCATAAAAAAATAATTTCAATGCAAATAACAAAAATTACGCGAATTTCGATTTCACGATGAAATCGCGTAATTGTCTCATATTTGTAATTAAACGTATAATTTATGTAAGTACGTAGTAAAAAGCTAGCGTTGCATCCCGGTGCGTGGGCCTATCGGTGAAAAGGGGCGATTTGTGATGCGATTGATAAGTATTAGGTACCTACGGTTACAGTATGGCGAGAAACTTACAAGGTTTGCAGCGAATGCGGCTCGGTCACGCGATACCTCGCTGGCACCGTGATGAACGGAGCCTCATTTTACAAAGTAAAGCAGTTAAAATTAATTTCAGTTGTGCAAGAAAATATAGATATCCTTAATCAGCGAGCATACTCAATGCTCATTTATAATGAATATTAATCGCGTCATAGTTAGTGTTAGGTAGTTAAAAAGAAAAAGTTGCTTCATAAATAATTCAAACGCGGCACTTTCATTCAAGAAAGCTTATAGACAAACTGACCTTATGTAAGATGGTTTTTATGTGCTATGGCTATTGAATAAGCCGTCATCGTTATCTATTTACGATATCACACCTAGGTATAGGCATTGTATTTAATTTTCCCATAATTAGGAGGGCAGTTTGAGGCGGAATGAAGTAACATGCGAATTCATTAGCGTACGAGTGTACAGAGGAACGTCGCAGGGGCGCGAGGCAGACGATGCAATCGCTCAAATGTAAGGACAACGAAATAATTTATTGATTATATAACCTTCAAAATAACTCTTATTATTTTAAGTACATGGGCGACCGACCTTCGCTCGTTGTTCTTTTTTATTATATCGTATTTTTTAGATACAAAAAACTAAAAACTTGAATAATACAAAAAAGAACAAAATTAAAAACTTTGTATACCGACCGGGACTCGATCCCGGGCACATGTGTTGTCTAACTTGCGCCTTGACCGCTTGACCACGTTGCTTACATCCAAGTGTAACAAATTATCGACCATATTTTGCGTAGAATAATGCAAAAGAAAACCGCATGAAAACTCGAAAACACGCGTTACCCCAGACATGAGACTAATCTAGATCAATTTTTTGCCGCCGAAAACCCCCATATACCAAATTTCAGCGAAATTGTTAGAGCCGTTTCCGAGATCGCTGGTATAAATAAATAAAGATATAAATATACAAAAATTGCTCGTTTAAATATATATGATTAAGTTATGGATTTCTATGATTTATTTATTTTATCAACTTTTTAGTATTTCTTATATACTCGTACTTTAGAAACTATGTAGAATCACGGTCACTATTGTCATTGATTATCACATTATGCGAGTACATATATGTTTGCGAGGTATAAATGCTTTATATAGCAAAATAAATACATGTCGGTAAATTATTACCTATAAAGTAAAAGTAAATTAAAATAAAATGTAGTTTGGGTTTTTAAATGAAAGAAAGTACAAATAACGTAAAATTTTATGACACTTTTTTGCTAACTGTACGCATATGTAACAAAAACGTTGGCAAGTTTCGATGCTATCAAGTGCGCACGTAACTATGTTTCATGATTAATTAAAAACAATAATAAATATAATTAAGTACTTATATGTACTAGCGTTCTGTAACGTCATCAATAAATAATATCTTGTGAAGTAACGTACCTATACAAATATAAAATATTGATTTGTAACCATCAAAAAATATATATTTATAATATTATTATAAACAACAAATTTTTTAATGTGTAGTAATATCCTATGGAGATAACTTCCAAAGCGGAGTAAAAAGTTTTTGTGGCAATTTTGGATCCATTCCCACCTCATAAGTTTTTTCGTTACTGTGTGAAAAAGGACTAATCATATTTAGGGGAAAATTAATTTAATTCAACTAGACAAAAACACTTTTATGAATGTCAATTTAATTTAGAGAGAATCAATGTTGTCAGTCTATGAAAACTGACTACTCTGACTGTCTTTAATCCATCGTTTTAGATTTGGAAATTGTCATTTATAATAAAATAATATGTCACGTCCGTCCGTCTGGATTATTTATTTCTTTTCGTCATGTAATAAAACAATAGCTTCCTGCGGAAACGACTTTGTTGACAATGTGACATGACATGACATAATAGTTTATTAATTTATCATGTTAGTTTTAATTATGTGAGTATTTTATTTGGCAAATTATTTTTTCGTTTGACTATATTTTAATATTAGATATCATGACTTAATATATTTTATTAAAAACAAATTAATGTGACGAAAAATAATCGTCGACCCTTAAAGCCTCGTCCCGAACGTCATACCAAAATGTGTATGGCACTCGGGTTCGCGTCCTCTCGCACTACCTCGCACCCTAGGTTATATATATATAATCCACGTACCTAGATAAATAAAAGTAGCCTAAATTACTCCTTATAACCTCAGCTATCAGCTAGTGAAAGTTCCGTTAAAACCGGTCCAGTTTTGAAGATTAGTCGGAACAAACAGACAGACAGTTTTAAAACTTGTTTTTATCTAATAAGTAAGTATCGTTATATACTTTTATAAAAAGCTGGTATTTTGATATTACAAACAGACACTTCAATTTTATCTAGGCTCTGGTTAAACTACAGATATCTGTGGTAAAAACACTGTGTACTATGTGTGGTAAAAATAACCATTTAGGTTATTTGAAATTGACAATATATGTGTATGTATTCAGCTCTTTTTAACGCCCCACTGTTGGGTACGGGGCTCCCTTCAATGCGAGAGGTACTAGGCCATATTCCACCACGCTACCAAGTGTGGGTTGGCGGACTGCACATGTCTTTCGAAAGTTTGCTAGGTTCTCTCAGACATGCAGATTTCCTCACGATGTTTTCCTTCACCGTAAGTCAAGTGGTAACCATTGGTTAGCTAGGTGGCAAATTGTCAGTAGGTATTTGTAGAAACAACTGTTGACACCCTTTACTAAATATACCTAAGTTATCAATTTAATGGTTTTAAGAATTATATTCATATTGGTTTATTTTTAAAATACTTTAGTTTTATATTATCCATTAATGAATATGCGTTAACATACATGTAACCGGCCTATTTTCATACGAAATTATCAATCCAATTAGCGTTTTAAGACATGGCAGCTGAATAAGTTTTATGGGTTGCAGGTACAAGTTTTATGACACGTTTGAGCTCTTTACTGGGGTGCTTATAAAAAACGGTTTAAATACTAAAATTATCTTTTAAAAGGAATAATATATGTGTTAGCAGTTTCTTTTAATCACCGTAAAATCATAGATACATTTTATTGTTTTAAAAATGTGCAAGTAACGATCAATCGTGGCATTGAAGTATTTTTTATATTATTTTAAACTGTAGATTGGCAATAAGAATTTCCCCATCTAGCCTTCAAATTGAATAAATGATGAATTAGATTGCAAAATATGAAATATAATAAAAATGAACAGCTGTTCGTTGGTAAGTGTATCACTCTTATAACAGCCGGATGGATTTGATTAATTTTTAAAATGTTCTTATGAACCCTATAAGGTTTTTAGAGAATTGGAAAAGTTGGCCGGGTAACCTGCACAAATTTAAAGTGTTTTTTCCTATGAAATTTTTGAATGAACACGAAGATCACAAACAAATGTATAAAAATTTGAATAGGACTACGCCTGTCGAGTCAGTTAGTGCTTATATAAATAATTTATTGCAAAAATTTTATTTCTATCGGGAATAGTAAATTGTACCTTTGTATGTTAAAATAGATTAAACTATCTATATATATAATTTATAGTGATAACTATTTATCCATATAATATAGAGCCTATAACACGCTTTTATTCCGATTAAAAACGCGTACCCATATCTTATGTCAGACCATTAGTTTGTTATATATAATTTGGTACCTACCTGGTATCATAGTTACTAAACTGGTTAAGTGAATTTAATATGCTCTTGTATTATTTGATTGGCTGGACTGAATTGCTTGTTAATTTAATTATTAAAATCTGTTTTAATATTTTGAAGGTTTCCTCTTGTCTTGATTAAAGTAGGGATCTTAGCCATATTACTATAAAAATTTATAATATTTCAATTATAAAATTGTCCTGAAAGTACACTTTATTAATTATATGACGCTATTATTGTATATTTAGTCAAGTCACTGGGTAGGTTCTGACTCGAAAAACTGGTTTTTGGTACCATTTTTCTAATATGGAGCACGAGCGTGGTCGCTCAAGGTCGCGAATTCGGAATATTCATTCGTATCTTAATTGTATCGCTCTGTCAAAATAGAACTCTCCTTGACCTTTTGTAGCGAAAGCTCTGTTTTATGTCTTCAATGACTAGACTAGTCATGTACAATAATGTAGTAACCTTGATCTGATTACAAAAATATCTACATGGGCAATACATAATTCCCATATAATTTAATACGAATATACGACATATACGATATATATACGGATATAGATATATTGCAAGGAATCCAAACCGCAATGCTGCGATAAGATTTAGTTTTAGTATGAGCGCTAACGAGTTATTCAATTAATCGGTTATTCCAAATAAGAAACTGGAAAAGACTTTTTAGTATTTATGTTATCCTATTAACTGATTTATAAAAGCACTAGAAAAGCTTCTAGCACATTTAGATTTGGAAAAGCATTTATAATACGATGCATGCAAGAGTTATGCCTCCCGAACTACCAGTTAAATGATGTTTTATTGTCCATAAATATGGATTGCTATGCTATTACGAGATAAGTAAACAATTTTCATTCTAGAATCATCATTTTTCGTGTCATATATTGGAAACGTAGAATTAAGGTATACATATAATAAAGTTCCGAGTCGAATCTGTGACTATATTTTTTGGAAAATCTTATTGAAATAGTCATTATTATCGATACAGAGGTGGAATCAAGATTTTTAGAATTTTAATCTGCCTGTCTGTCTGTCTGTACTATGTCTGGGAACGCATCACGAGAAAATCACTGGATAGATTTTGATGAAATTTGATATGAAGATAGCTGGTTATTCGGGTCAACATATAGGATACTATTTACTGCGGGAAAATATCTCATCTCTAAAAAATCTATATTAACCGTTAAAACGTACTTAAGGGCGAACTCAAACGGATCGAGGGTGAGTCGCTAGTTGATAATTATTAACTAAGTTCAAAAGTTTAACTTTTACCATTTGACAAGCAAGTGTTAAATTTTAAAATTATCCTAACAAATAAAAATATCTTTTTACTTATATTTTATTTACTTTTAATATAAGCCTTTTATAACTATGAATCTTATTTATACTTTATAGTTATTTATAACTACAAATCTCTTGTAACTTTGCTCTATATCTTTATTTACAATAAAGGAAATAAAAAATATACTTAATTGTAACTACTATGAGAAATCAATAAAGAAGAAAAATATAATGAATAAAAATAAAATGAATTACAAAAAGAACATCAAATTTAGTTTCGCACGCAATAAATATTAACTAAAACACCGAAAGATTGACAGTCACGCATCGTCTGTTATAAAATATAAATTGGATAAATTAAAACTAAATAAACAAGCAATTCAAAGTCAACACGTGGTGAGGCAAAGAGCAGGTTGTTGATCTTCAAATTGTCTCAAACCACAAAAACGGTTGGTCGCGTGTCGACACTCCTGCGGTTATGTGTTTAGAGTAAGAAGTAGGTATATTTTTAATACAAATATTTTGTTATACATATAATAAAATTCTGACTGAGTCGAATCTGTACATTGAATATTTTATGGTAAATCTTATGAAAATAGTCATTATTATCGATACAGAGGCCGAATGTATAGTTTTTAAAATTTTTGCCTGTCTGGGAACGCATCACGAGAAAACCACTGGACAGATTTTGATGAAATCTCTTATGATGATAGCTGGTTATCCGGCTCAACATATAGAATACTTTTTACTCCGACAAGGTATCTCATCTCTAAGAAATCTTAAATAATATAAATAAAAATGAATACAATTGTATTTTAAATAAAACTATCTTTTCGGATTGCGGATTTATTTTGTTTTTGGTTCCCGACTTTTCGAATGCTTTACAGCAATCATGGTCACGAGAAACTAAGGTTTTGAATGTCTCAAGGCGTTATATAGGTACTAGGGACAGTGCCTACTAACAATTTTACAAAAATGATTTCAAAAATGACACCACCTTACATTATTTGTTAATTTTAATTCTAAACATTTTTAATTTTTTAATCAGTAGGTATATTATAATTAAATATAGCAGCTTTTTTTAAACTTTATCAATTAATAATATTATTTAGTGTTGTTATTATTATGTTATGTATAACCATAAAAAATATTGAAAAATTAATTAAAAATTAAAAATATTTTTTTTATATTCTTTATGGTTATACATAACAATGGCAACACTTAATAATATTATTAATTAATAAAGTTAAAAACAAATTGTTTTATTTATATTATAATTAATAAAGTGAATCTAAGAAAGTATTATAAAATTGTACTTTATATTCACACATGTGTATGTATAAGTATTTTTTTAGGAATAAGGAAATATCGTAATTTAGCATAACCAACTGATATTCACAAATCATTATTATATTTTAGACTTTAATTCTTTAGCTTTTAAGTTCAGAAAAAATGTTATTCTAGTTCATATTACAGGAAATTAAGTTGAATATTCTAAACTAGTTCTAAATAAATTATAAAGGAAATTATTTTATTATTATTAGTATTTTTTATTAAGTTGATTTCTATAATCATGATTTTAGGAATGCTTGAAACTTGTTCTAAACTCTATTGCTTTAGGTAGGCGATGGAAAAATTAAATACTTTTTTATCTAACTTGACCCTCTTGTGCACATTTATATTCTTCATGTAAATAAGAAAAAATTTCCTTATGGGAATAATGGAACTATAACCATGTCTCATTTCGCTTTCTGATTTGCTTAATATTATGACAATACGTGCTTTTATAGTGGCATCTAATGATACAACAATCAGAACTTGAAAGCTTTGCACTACACGAAAATCAAACTAGTAGGTACTGTAGTGTAATGTAGATAGTAATCGGGACGACTGTAAAATCTTGAATAATTGGAAATACGAAAGTTTGTCTGTATGTTTCTTACTTTTTAACGCTAAAATAGGGTTTTACGCACACGAGCAAACTAAGAGTTAGTCGCTAGTTTAATAATATTGCATTCAAAATTGATACAAACGTTCTCTACCTTCTACTATTCTATAATTCAAAGCATTGTAGAGACTGTTACAAAGTTTATTGCTGTAGTATAGTTTAAGTTGCCGGACAAGTTAGCAAACAATAAATCATAAGCCGTCAGAAGATATTGCAATGTAACTTGGTATGCAATGGAACATGTTATAACTAGACCTACATGTAATATATTTATCTGTATGTAATATTATAATTAAAAAGTTATTTGCATTTCGTTAATTCGCAAGACAATTTTATCATCTAGATATATTAAATGAAGTATATCTTTTAAACACATTTTCTTTCTCAGTGTAATTTTAAAGTGATTATTCATATTGATTAAAGCATTTTGCAACACTGTTATATTAGTTGGACTAATTTTAATGTATAGGTAAACAGTAACCTGTGCGCTCCGGCTTATTAAGCGATTAGCATTCAAAAAAATCACATCAAATCCGTTTTGTTTGAGAAGTTTCAGAAGCCAACAAACATTGTAGTATACCTATAGGTATACTAATAATTGTAATTTTGATATATATTTTTTATATAAATAAAGACATTTACCGGAACTTTGTGGTTTTCCAATAGTTCTTTTCCGCTCTAACATCATCATATGAACCAATTGTTTCTAAATTAAATACATACTTCTTATATGTAAATGTAAGTTAAATACTCACATAAGTCATTCGTTAACATTTCTTAAGGTCCATAAATAAAATTCTGCAAGAGTAACTATTTTGATAACGGGTAAATTTAAATTTATGCCCATGGAATGCATTTAAAACGTGTAAAAGCTTGGAACAAAAAGCGTAGACGCGTATCTCACGTGATCTTGGTTCCTTGTTTCTCAAACATCTGGTGACGTGTTGCATTTTTATGTTCAATTCTGTTAGGAATTGTATACAAGGATTCATAAATGTACGTAATATGTTATTGCTGTATCTGGATATGTTATTGCTCCTATAAAATAATTTATTACGAACATTGTTGCTTCTCTATAGGATAAGACTACAGTATTTAATTGTATAAATCTATAAGAAAAAATCATTTCTATATGCAAAAAACACTCATAGGCTATCGATTATCAGTTACAAAATTATGATTTATTGGTGGTATTTCGAGCTTAATATTCTCATTAAAAATTCAGCTCCTACTGTTGGGGACAGGTGAACCAGTAGTGCTTTTAATGCATACCATTCATTATCGGCGAGATCACGATCTCTGTGCTCTGATGACGAAACATACGACAAATATGATGCATTGGGACGATGCCCGATACTCGGACTGTATAGGAAAAGTAAATCATATAACCCACTATATTCTACCAACAAAGAAATAAAGACTCTATGCAAATAGGACTACAGTGTGAAAATTTGGAATTCGAATAAAACTAGTGTACTATATAACGTGGTCGTTGTTTATCGCAATTATTAGTGCAGGAGAATCAATGAGACCTCATTTGGTGGATTACCTGCCTACTCATGAAATGAGTGATCAGGTCTCTCTCATTGAGATACTGTTGGAAATTTTGCTTAAAATAATGGAAATGGTTTTGTAAACGGAATTGTTTGGAATCAATCGGTAAATGAGGTACCTATTCGTTAGATTGCTATTTTATCTCTTTGATCATTGTATTGGCTTCTAACTACTTGCTATTACCGCAGATATTCAAACTGATTTTATATTGTCTATATTAGGTAGTATTAATGGTTACCTATTTTTAACACCAGACGTAAAACATATTCTAGATATGCCAATTAGGTGTTTGATATGTCCGAGATATAAGATTCTAACAAATTTTATTTGATAAATATCGTTGGTATTTTAATATATTATAATAACATTTTAAATACATATTTTTTATTACTATTATGTATTTTAAATATTTGTTTCGAATTGTGTCAGATATTTTGAAACAAGTTCTGATATTGCATCACTGTTACAACTCGTTTCCTGACATGCTTAGTAATTTCATTAGTCTCCGGCTATTCATAGACGAGAGCTAGTGTATGGGCAGTGAGCTTAAGAGGAAATGAGACCACACATAGGCGGGAGTAATTAAAATTGTAGGCTAGTGACGTATTCTAATCGGTCACTGGCATTGTAAGGCGATGGTGTGATAAGGTGTGTCACAGGCGGGGTATAAACGAGCGATTGTGGCCCGCACACGGCGCTCGCGCGCTTTGCATAACAAAAGGGCGCAATTTGGAGGAAAAATGGGCGCAATCTTGAATCATCTCGGCGCTCGGCCGCGCTCGGCTGTTATCGGATGCGCTCGCGCGTACTAATCAGCTACCTCTTGTCATGCTTTTACAGTAAAATGATATGTATGTGAATGTTAACTAATGCTTGTTAAATAGTTCTAAGGACGTGTGGAGAGAGTGCCACTGATGGTATTCCAACGCTTATTTAAATAATTATGTAAACATTACAAGGTACTAGGTAGTAAGATACATACGTTGGTATAACAGAGATTAGAATATACCTAACATTTGTTATGTAGATACAAGAATAAGGTAGGTTTGCGCTCTCATCTTTTTTATCGGCTTTTCTGTATCTTTCTGTAGTTTTAAAGATTTACGATAACAGAAATTTAAATACATTTTCATTAAGAACCTTTAAAATTAGTATAATTCAGTGTCTTTCATACTTTTCTTAATAATATTTAACATTTTCCTAATGTCAAATATTATGTCTGCGCTACAGATAGGCGGATAGAGATCTAGCTATTTGTGCCGGCCGCGGCCGCACGACTCGCATTTCACCTAATGAATATTTTAAAAGATGAATGTCGAAACATTAAATGTCAGACTTGAATTTAATGAAACCCCCAGAACAAAATAGTGTGGAGTGACTCATTGGACTTGTTTATTTTATGTTAGGTGATAGTGATATAAAATTAAATAGCCAGTGTTTTTTTAAAAATTAAAACAGTATTAAAGTATGAACTAGAATATTACGTAAGAATAAAAAATGACATCTTTTTTCTTAGATTTACTAGGTGTGAGTAATAAAGCGTCTATTAAAATGTAATTGCATTTAAATACAATGGAGCTAAGTGTTCGTTATAAAAGTATTAAGTCAAGAACTTTAATAATAAATTAAAAGAATCGTCTGAATTGCTTATTGTTAAGAATAAAATATGAATGCTGTAAGCAACACCGTGTTAAATATATAATGTTAATTAACAATAGATAATTTCAGCGAGACGGCTTCCTGCGCGGCGAGTTGCGACACGCGCTGCGTGCTCCTTTGCACAACAATCGTTAGTTTTTAGTGAACTTACGATTTACATGCGACCCGCGGAACAATGAACGGAGTTGTTAATATCACTGGGAATTAACCGGGAGTGGATTGTCGTACTCCGGCACAATAAACAATACAAAACGTAGCCGAGCAAAAACAAACTATAGAAGCGTCGCCCAACAAGAATAATAGGAAAATTGTTTTTGTTTAAAAAAAATCTATTTGTTCGTTTCTCGAGATGAGCGCGCCTATGTTGCGTCTGCGTCGGACCAATGGCGCGCCACTCACTGCCCGCCCCCGGCGCGCCGGCCAATGGCCGCTCCGCACAGTCGCAAGAGCAGTTTCCTTTTTTAAAAGTTTCGCCCTCGACTTCCATCCGATTTCCCGCCTCAACTTAAGTTATGGACGATGAAAAAATTCATTGATTTATTTATTAAGACACCAGTTTTTACAACGTTTAAATTATGATGTCGGCTGAAGCAGTAATGTACATGCAGTTTTTACGGGACCCGACGCGACGACGGCCCGAACAAAGAATGTAGGGCATCATATATTATAATAATTTCAATCGATTTTTTTAATGAAACGTGCTCGCAATGTGTAAGCGATGTGCGAACGCACTGTGCGTATGTCAGATATATCTAAGCAATTTGCCACTTTCTTCGGCACGTTCCCACGTTGACGGGGATTCATCGGCAGTCGGCGCACACGCTGCGCCTCGCCTGCCACCGACTGCCAAGTGCCAGCCAACGACTTGCGGCCTTTAACACTTTGAATACAATCAACACATTTAGGAGAAGACACGGGAATAATTATATATCTTATTCTTATTGGTTCTCTAATGAACTGGAATAAATAATATCTATATATTTTCTTATAAACTATTATCTTCAAAAAACGTCAATCAATAAATGCATTTTTTTAAGAAACTGAGAAGTATTAATTTTTCCCACTAATAGAAATCTAATTCAGTTATGTATTGATCTAATTCAGCTATATATACTTATTCAGTTTATATATTGATTATAATCTTACGAGTAGGTACTATCTTTTAAGAGTTAATTATAACCAAATACTTATGTATTGTAAATTACATTTATTCGAAAAAGGCTAAAATCTATTTGAATTAAATCCTATGTACCTACCTACATATAGGCAGGCATACCTTTCAAATTTAAAAAGTTTTTAGCCCAACCAACTAAAATTTAGCAGTAAGGTACTTATGCTTATTCAAACCAGCTTTACATTTTAAAATTGTAAATTAACGCAAGTTTGATGCCTAATTGACACGACAATGAATGACATTTGGATATGTTGTTACTTAGTAAATACATACATAAACCTTACCTACCTAAGATATATAAAACTAAAGTTGTTTACATGTAAGTACACATATTTTAGTGTTTATTTTCATTGGAATATTATTATACCATCAAGAAGTTACTAGAACGTATCAATAGTAGAAGAAGAAAGTATATAAATATTCCTAATTAATTATAATTACTGTACAAGTCATGTCCGCGTAGTGCAGAGTCCTGGGTTGAAAACGAGTCAGCTCTTGTCACCAATAGAAGGGATAAAATGAGACATATGAGGCCAAAAAGTAGTATAAAATATTTGAATAGTTGGAAATACTAGTAACTCTACAGTATACCTAAACATTTTCCTGTACATTGCTGATGTTAAGGTATTGGTATAGAGTTGCAGTAGGTACGTAAGTACTAATCTTTGCATAAGATAGGTTTTTCGAAGCATATTTATAAACAATAGTTAAATTATAGTAAATATGTTAAATTTACCGAAATAAATAAATATTGAATTTATCGAAGATTAACTTGAAGGCTATTTCAATTTTGATAATTAAAGGTTCTTTGGCAAATATGTTATTTTGAAATAAAAAAATAATAAAAATTATTAACTAATTTTGATTCACTTGAAATGGTCTTCTGGAGATTTTGACTTGCAGTAAAAGAATGAAGAAGGTTCCATCTTTGTGCATCATATACCTAATCCTATTCTACACAATAAATAGGTTTCATTTTAAATTATCTAAGCTATATCTTTCATGAGAAAATTATCAGAAAGCCTTTTATTTTTAAGTTTAACAATGTCAGTAAGAAATTTCTTTATCTATTGATCTAGAATTGATGATCTATATAATGAAAAGACAATTGCTATTATTTTGACTTATCACGGTTACAATTAAAAAGACCTATCTATTTAAAAACATTAATAACGTTACATTAATAAATAAACAATCAATAAAATAATATATTACCCATTATACAAAGGTAAACTACATATTCTAATTCCTTTTTTTTTTGGGTATTTTTCTTCTTCTTGTCCTTATCTCAGGCTTCATGTGGTTGGTACAACCTTTTGTTTCTTTATTCACTTCGTTCTATCAACCAATCCTCTTTGATACAGGCAATCTATAACTTTTTAGCTACCTTTATTTCTATACCCATTCACATTTGTGCCCGATATTATTTTGTTTAATATGTATTGCATTTATAAATTCATTTTCTTTATTGAATATGATAGCAAGATAATATCCTAGCTGCTAACATTTCCATTTCTCATCACGTTACCCAGGAATATTTTATTTAGTTTAGCACTTATACGATTAACTACAGAACTTCTGCACTTATGATTTAAAAAATAATTAATTATAAGTTCATTCTCTCCATGAATGCTTAGACCTAAGTTTCTTTAATTACCTACGAGTATTTCTACAATTACTAGGTCTTTAGAAATCATTAAAAATGTCACCTGTAGTTTACATACCTTAATATTTTGAGATATAAATTTGTAAATTAGTAATAGGTACTTATTATTATTGTGCAAAAATTTTTTAAAAGATTTTACAAATTAATAAATAAATAATTTAAGATAACAGCATTAAAAACAAGATTTCAAAAGTAGAAATTTAAAATAAGTACATATTATAAGCTATCAAATGTATCATATTTATATGTACGGTTTATACTTACTATCATATTAATATGCAAATAATAATTTCATAATTTTTATATGTTATAAATAGTTATTTCATTAAAAGAAACTAAAATAGTATATATGTATATAGGTAGTAGGTGCATATAATACTTAAAATTTTACAGAGTTCCTTTCTGTTATCCAGTTCAGGAGTAAGTGATAGATATACATATTTTATACACTTGTTACGTATGAGAATTCTTGATCTAATTTATTTTATCAAAAGAAAAATCACGAAACTTTCTTCAAAGTAAGCAACTCCATTCAACCATTCAATGAATCCAAACTTGTTATTATAATTTTTATGATAAAACTTATTAAAATTTTATCTAATTTACTTTATACCTTATCTTTATTATATTCTCTAAAGATAAAGTCCAACCAAAAATCTAAAGATCGGTCTGATCGTACATCACACCAGTTAATTAGAAATCAATCAGAAAAAAATTAATCTATCATAAATCGTTGTTTGTCCAAAAACACATATCATTTGCCTAATTAGATTGGGCGTTAAATCGCCAAACAACCATTTATAATCTGTGCGTTTAAAAATAATGCCGTATAAAAAACTCGTCAAAGATATTGTCAGGAGATACGGCGAGTCTGTTCGCGGGCTTCGTTCGAAAAAAACTTAAAAAAACACTCGAGGCGATCCGTGACTCCTATTTTTTTGTTTTATTATTTTTAATTCATATTATCGTACGGCTATCCCCTTTAATTTTGTTTTTAAGTATGGCCCTCGGTATGCTGGCAGCTACGTTTATGGATATTCGGAATTCCGTGGCGTATCGTCCGGGGCAATTTGGTTTTATGTAAATGCAGGCCTGTGCAGGTGCATTATAATCACTGTGACAGATGTAAATCGTATCTAGCTGTATAGTAAATAACCGTGAAGTACTGTTTGTTAATTAAGTTGTGACATTTAAAACGGTCTTGCTTAAGTCCCGGTAAGGTAAAGCAACATTTTTATCTGTGTTCCACGAATCAAAGCTTTCAATATTCAATTAAATCTTTATATCGAGAATATATCAATCAGTACTAATTCTTTATTTCCATTTAGTATAAATAAATATTCACAAAATTTGAATCTGTCTTCTAATTAGTTTAGATATATTTTGATAATATTTAAATATTTATTTATTAAGTTTAATTCTTATTCTAATTCTTTATATACCTACCTAACTAAATTATTTTTTTCTATTTTGTTAAGTAAACTGTGTTAACTTTAATTATATTAATTAATATTAGCTGAGCTTATTATCACAGTATATGTGTGTAAAAAAGATTATTTTCGTGTTTTTTTTACTATGTAGAAATATTACCTAAACTCTTAGAAAATTATCATTAAAATATACAACATGCCCACAATTTATAGCATTTATTGTATAGTTTACAATTTTAGCTCCTAAATTTGGAAGCTACAAAAATTATAATATGTAGTAATGTTTAATTTTATATTAATTACTGTTTAACATTTTAAACATATTTCTTGTGTCTCTCACAATTATTTAACACTTTGAAAAAGTACTTTTACATGTCAGATTGTTTACAAACACATACATTTTCACTAAGTACAAATTCCTTTTGAAGTTACAATGTTCAAATAAATAGCAAATATGAAAAATTATAAGCAATTCATAGGTATCACTAGCACTTCGTAATATGTATATATATCATGAAATCGATTCTTATTCCAAACGTCACCTCATACTTATAAGTATTATGAAAACTTATCAAATCAGAGAAAGCGAATTAGCTGTCAACTTATAATCGATTTCCACCTTAAGACAAATAGATGTCTTGAAATATGGTATGATTTATCATAGGTACTATCCGAGGAAATCTTGGGCATTATCGACTCCGCCCACCGCGCCGTGGCAAGCAAGGGCGGCGCGGACTTTTTGTATGATCGTATTGCACTTTGAATTATGAAGTGGGAACATTATACTGTGTTTGCGAATACATGAACTTGAGATGTGAATTATGTCCTGAGCTTATTTACTATAAAACATATGTTGTTATAGAATTATTTTATACTTACATATAATAATTTATGTGACACCGCTTTTTTTTTTTAAATTTCATCAATGAACTATATATACTGAGAGTAAAATAATTAATAATAGGTATTTGTTTTCCCTACTCGTGGTTTTTCAACTTATGTATAAGGCCTACTACTATGGCCTATAAAACATGCCTATAAAATATGAAAATCGATTCAGGATTGGTGAAGATATAGCGTAATGTACTTACCAAAAAAGAAACATCCAAACCGAGTAGTAAGCGTTCAGCCGTTTCAGTGTGAAGAAGTAATGAACATACATACATACAAACATTTCGCATTTATAATAGCAATCTGTCAATATAATCACTAGTACTGACTTTGATTTAAATAATTCTTATTTCTAGAAATAATTATAATTTAAAAATAAAAAAGCTTTTTCTCTTTAATACATTGTCAAGACGACACTTGTCAAAACGAGTCAAAGGAGCCCAAATTCGAAGATTTTAATCGTCCACATCAAAAGAGCTCAATGTTGTTATCACATTATTGTATTTTAATCGAAATTATTAAATATTTTTAAATCGATACGACACTTAAAATTAGTATCGATTTTAAACTGTATGTAGAATAGCTAGTTATCTAGTTAGTTACAAGTGAAGCTTAAGGTTATGTTTAAGGGATATTTACGGTGGAATAAAAACTGAAATAATAGTTAATTCTATTTTTCTGTCCATTTGTCAGTCTGTCTATTTAAGTACAAATGGCTGCTTAGCATTATCTTACCTAAGCTTATCTCTCCTTATATAAATTAGATATTATAATTGATGTGTGCGAATTAAATTGTATTGTTCCAATTGGGTTGACCCACCATCATGAGAAAAGATAGTTACTCAAATAAAGTAACATATATGATTCAGAATGTCTATTATATAAATATGAAATAGCAAATCGATAAACATTATTAGTATAACGTTAACAAGACTATGTAAATTTACAATATTTTGCATTAATAAGGTCTACATAGCCGTCGGCGAGATGGTACGATACGACTTTTCGATCGGGACTCGTTGAGTATGAAATTATTGGGAAACCCTTCGTGCACGATGCATCTGCTAATATTGCTTGCAAACGATTCGAGAAAGAGGTAGGTTGAAGATTAATCTCAAGATAGTTGCTTAGTGAGCTCGATGCATATTACAATTTGCGAAGCACTTTAGCATTCCCATATATGTAGGTACTTACTATTTATAAGCGTTATAGATATCTTACGTTGTTCGTTTTGTATAAATAATAATATATATTTTTTAACTCTTTATAATAATTGGTAAATCTTTCGTATTGCAGTTGCTAATGTTGGTTGCAAGGATAGAGCGAGCGGTAAGTTTTAAGATTAATCTTAAGATAGCAAGTTACCGAGCGACGCATATAACGATGCGCTAGAAACTTTTGCCATCTCGAATAGTTCGCATTTAAATTCTTAAATTAAATACCCTCATATAGTTTTCAACGAACTATATCGAATAAAATACAGAATTTTATTAAGAAAAAATATTCCCGTAACTATTACGTATTAACAATTCATAAGTAACTGAAATAAGTATGAGGATAAAACAAAATAAACTAATTTTTTTATCACTATAATTTGTACTATCGGAACTCGTATGTGCTCGTATGTAAAAAATATTATTTTGATCTACTTTTAACTCTTATGATTTTTGCATTGACTTATGTAGTTCATGCACCAGAGAAATACAATTTTTTTTTTCGATTTTGTGGGCGTAGATAAAATGTCATTCTACTATATTTGAAGAATAGACATTTTTATTGAATAATTAAAATTGTACCTACTGAAATGACAAATTTAATCATTTTTTTTTTCATAGAATCATAAAAAATATAAATTTCTATTTTGACTGTAGAAGAAAATTCTGTCTAAGCCCCTATTAATCCATATCAATATCATAAATGCGAAAGTTACTCTGTCTATCTGTCTGTTACCTTTTTACGATTAATTTGTTGAATCGATTTAGATAAAATTTGTTATGAAGCTAGTTTGAGACCCTGGGAAGGACATAGGACAGTTATTATCTCACAAATCAATCCTTAAGGAGGTGAAAAGGGCGTGATAAATTTGTATGGGATATCAATCATTTCTTAAGCAAGGGATAATTTTTTTTTATAAAATGCTTACCTACTTTTCTATACCTATGTATATCTATTTCATACTAACTGTTAAAACGTACATAGATACACAACGGGACGAACTGGAATGAAACGAGGGTGAGTCGCTAGTATATTGCATAAAATATAATAAAAGACAACACTAAGAGTACCTGTGATGACTTGATTGTCATAATAAAGTGAACCGTGCATAATCATCATATAATCAAGGTAGGTAATCTAAATTTCTTCTAGTCCAAGTCTAACGGTACTCAAGAGGTCTTTAAATATTTAACATGTATTTATCTAAAAGACTCGACTTTAAAATTGTTATCTTTCAAGTTGCCAGTAAATTTCGCTAGTAATTCTTATAAATATTTAGACAAAAAAAAAAGTGTTTTGAAAAGTGTGCGACTATTTGTGAAGAATGATATCTTCCATTTCGATAATAAATTTAACAGAAATCCAACAGAGTTCATTAACCTGAACACCAAACCAAATAATTTGATTGTCCATAAATTTATAAGATTTAAATGTTGCGTATCTACCACGTACTAAGTGTCGGGGCCCGGGGCCGGGGCGGGTCCAGCCACCTGTACGATTTGAATATTCCAAATCGATATTTTATGTGATCACCTCTGTAATTAAGCCAGAATTAATCATCAATTCTTTAGGATCGAATGTTCACGCCTAGGCGTTACGATCGACACTGCGTGACTTTTGTTTTATTAACGTTTTTATCCTTTTTGTTAAATGATAATTTTGTAACCGTTTCTAATTTTAATTGCTTTATAATGAAAATATTTGAGTTAGAATTAAATGTAGCTATGAAAAGGATTTATCACCGATTTCTTGAATTATTAAAAAAAAAATATTAACAGTAGCTCTGCTCAACCTTTTGTAACGTTTATTAATTATTTGTAAAGTAAAAATATTATCTCGACAACTTTTCTAAAGTACCTACACTTAAATTACATATTAGGCATATCTATCCACTATATGTATATCCTCAATAATGTACATAAATAAACTACCGATATATGCTAAGTAAATAAATACAATGTAGTAACTGTGAAAACAATATTGGATCTTCATGTTCGGCAGTTCTCTATATGAATAAACGTTTACGACGTTGGTATCGCTCATAAATAAATAAATAAGGCCGAATTTAATAACAAGCCCGAGCCTAAGTAATGGCTGCCAGAAGGCAGTGTTACATATATTACGAGCTCCATCGATTTTATAATTTTTACGTACATTTTTAGCGTAATATTAAAACTTTTAAACACTATAATTTTGTGGCTCTGGTCGTCGACTTTGTTTTAGAGTAAATCTGAATGTCATGGTAAAGACGCCCATACATGCTGGAATCCTTATGATAATATTGTATGAAAGAGCTATTGATAATAAAAAAAATTAAAACCTTCATGGCAACGTAATATCTGCTTCAATTTATCGCTACTGCATGACCAAAAAAAAAAACAGAAGATAAATATTGAATGTGCCTTAATTACCACTATTGATTGCAAAATGTTGTTAACAAGAAAATATTTCATATAAAAATAATCATCTTTGTTAATTATTATGTTTGTTTAAATTACCTTGTTCTTTTAAATTACCACACAGCTGTAACGTTTTTATTAAAGCGTATTTCCATTCATTGAAACTAACCAACTACATAAATCATCGCTTACTAATTATAATGGAAGATGTCACGTGAAATATCCCTGGCAAGATAATTTCATATTTATTATAATGTGAGTGTTAAAAAGAAAAGAATTCTTATAGCGGTTGTAGGTAAGTACTCATTACCAGCGAACGCAGGAGTGGCGAACTTGACACCGACGGTGCCAAAACTTACGCTAAAAAATCTTAATAGCATTCCAATAAAACAAATTGTGTTTATTTATTTTCTTGTCCTGTCCTTTGTTGTAGATTTTTGACAGCACGTCGAACATCCGTTCACCACTGAAGGAGGCCTTTTTTTATGGGCGATTGAGTTCGAGAATGTCAATGAGAAAATATAAGTAATGTGAGTCACTTGGCGAGGAGATGGAATAAATCAATCGCGTAAAAAGATCGAATGAGGTTTGAATAGCAATGCAATTCGAGGTATGAAAAAAAGGTAACGCGATGGTTCTCATTGGCTCTAGGATGCCAACACGATCGGCGGTGGTGAGATGCGTTCAAAGGGATTGTGCGGGTGCTTGCGTCGGCACGTTGAAGACTTTATCCGCGGAGGGCATGTCTTTGCAGTCCCGCGATCTAGATGAGCGGCGCCGGAGCCCGGCGGCACGATGCTATCTCAAGAGTGTCCGCGCGACAATTGCTAACACCGGCGCCGGCCAACACCGCGAATTATTCAAACACATCCAGCCTCTACTTGCGTTTCTACAATCCTTGACATACCAATTTCCCATCGTTATTTGCAAGTGCGTACAATAAATACGTGACTGTCATTACTAGATATTTTCATTGTTTTATTTGTTGTTTTATAGATGGCTTACGATATCGGGAAAAACTCCCAACGAGCACATTTGTTTATCTTTACTAAAATTTAACATATAAAATACGCCTGACATATTATATTTCAAATAAAAGCTTGTAAAGATATCCTTTTGTTTCGTAACTTATTCAAATTAAAAAATTATTTAGTGTACGCTTAAAGCTAAGTACTTATTGTGATCACGTTGCAGTATAAATGAAGGCAACAGTGTATGTGGAAGCCACATGGCAACGTCAACTTTTTTAATCAAAATGTTCATTTTATAAACATTTATAAAATTAGTGTGTTAACTTATTGTTACAACAGCAGCTTCTTTCAGGTAAAAAATAAAATGGGGCAAATAAAATATTTCTACAATTAGGTACTTGTTTTAAAACATATAGAAAAAAATATGTAGTTAATAGTTATTAAATTAATTGGGGCTCTAGCAGCATTTGTTGGCTAGCAACTGAGAGGCTAATTACAGCACAAAAATCAATATTATTTGAAAGAATTTACATATTCCAATTTTCAATTTTGAAAAAAAAAAACTCCGTACCATTGTGGTCACGTAAGAAAAGGCTAACTGAAAATAACCTATCTGCTAGATAAACCCATCTCTACGCACGTCGTGTGTAACGCGTCTGACGTGACGCGCTCGTTATGGCCTCTTCTGCGAAAATAGAAAATTGTAGTTCAACTGCAGTTTACCCACTGATTGTGCATTTATCAGATCGGACAATTTTGTCCTTTGGATAACCATTTCGAAAATCTGTTGTGTTTTAAGGGTTTTGCCATCATCGAAATTCTAGTCCAGGATCATACCGCTACACCAACACATACTTAAGGGTTTTGCCATAAACTTATACCAAAGAGAAGAATATTAACAGTTATTTTCTCTTCACTATAATAGCTTTTGAGTTTAATCGCCATTACGTATAGACTATAGAAGTACCTAATACTTCAGCCTGCAATTCAGGAACTGAAACGAAACCAAAGATAAAAGTCAACATCGTAGTTTGGTTTAAGGAAGGCGGGGGGCGGGGCGGGATGCCGTCACGTGCGCGCGCATCTGATAGCACGCAGACGTAGAATGCGCAAGCGCACCGACACGCAAACGACTTGCCGTGCCCATTAAAATCTAATGCGATGTTGTATTACGGTTATAAGATTAGCGAAAGGCTCAGATCAAATGTCAAGGTTTGCATTTGCCGTTTCATTAATATGTGTAATAAATGGCGAGATGCTTTCACGCGTTCGCGCGTGATAAGGCATCAAAGCTGCAGGCACCGGGTGCCCACACCGACACGGTCACCGCTGAATACCAATTAAAATTTCCAATGCATTATAATACAGTTTCGATTTTGCCAATAGTCAATAGGTACCGACTCAGTAAAGACAACCGTCAACAATACAATGTTATCAAATGTGTATTTTTTTGTAAGCATATCTATCTTCTATCTTCTCTTCTATATAAATAAAAATGTATCACCGAAATGTATGTACGCGTATAACTTCCGATCGACTGCACCAAATTTGATAATTCATTTTTATTTTTGGTTTTGTTATTGCCAGGACAAGTTTTGTGTTGAAGAAAATTAAAAGAAAAAAAAATTACTAAAAAAAGATTTTTTTAAATCTCATGATATGAAAAGTGTGAGTGAGTGAAATAGTTTTATTCTGGACATCATCCCTTAAGGGGGTGAGAATGGGGATGAAAGTTTGTATGGGGAAGCAACCTAGGGGCGAATGAGTCGCTAGTTTTATATTAAAAAAAAAGAATAATTGTTTACAAAGATAATTTTAATCCTTGTATACTAAATTGTACAAATACTAGAGGTATAGATATAAAAATATTCCAATATTCTTTTCCAAATAATTGTTAGTAAGTGGGTCCGCCAAATAAGGTTTCTCTACAATTGCCTTGTTCCGGTATACAATATAGCTTTTAAACTCACCTAAACAATACAAAAAAATAAGTGCCTGAAAGTGGGAAAACTCGACAGAAGATATAAATATTTTCGTAATGTTCTATACACCTATATACATATGTTTAAGTGTATTATTTTTACGAGATTTACATGTTTTTTTTTCGAATCATATCATTAATATAACTGTATCTTTACGTGATGTAAGAGATCTATTGAAACAATATTATGATAGTGGCGACACGCTATGTCGTTGTGTTGAGACATTAAGTGTTGAGTGTACCCAAAGCAGCTTTCTGTCCTAACCAGATTGCGGCCATAATTATTTATATAACTACGAAAGCTCATTTGAATAACTCAAGAGTCTAATCATAATAAGCAGTGACAATCAAAACACTTGATCCAAGATTATTGATTAAACGAAATATTTATAGAAAAATGTATTGTGCAAGTATTTTAGCGGCAATTTATACGAGTTGAAAAGAAAAATCGATTTTTCTTTCTACAATCCTTGACATACCAATTTCCCATCGTTATTTGCAAGTGCGTACAATAAATACGTGACTGTCATTGCTAGATATTTTCATTGTTTTATTTGTTGTTTTATAGATGGCTTACGATATCGAGAAAAACTCCCAACGAGCACATTTGTTTATCTTTACTAAAATTTAACATATAAAATACGCCTGACATATTATATTTCAAATAAAAGCTTTTAAAAATATCCTTTTGTTTCGTAACTTATTCAAATTAAAAAAATATTTCTGACTAATGAGTTAAGTTGAAAATGAGTGCATTATTTACAAAGGACTGTTAACGTATAAGTTTCATAAAAAGAGTAAAAGAAATATAAATGAGTAAGAAATTTAGTGAAAAATTGTGTAAGCTAATCTAAATTTGTACAAAGTTTGTTTATCGTGCCAAGATGTTACGTTTGACTATTTACCATAAATTTTATATGCTTATTAGTCTAGTGAAGACTTTTGGTCCCGTTTTATACTCCAATTGTTGATTTTTAATTTTTATGTAGGTTATCTATGATTACAACTTTATAGTAATTATTATAAAGTTGTAAAAATCAAATGTTTTTCATTTAATTAAATGAAAAACACTTCGAAGAAATATATTACTTAATAAAGTTTTAAGAATCTTTTCTCCTTTATATCAAAAGCTATTAGATCATTATTAGGGACCCTAATTTAGGGTACAATTACATCAGTACCAACTTCATAATCTGATTTAAAATCTATTAAATTTAAAATGCAAAAGTCGAAATTAATTAATTCATAATTAATTTCGACTTTTGCATTTTACATTTCATGTTTTCACAACAAAAAAATTCAAATATGCCCAATGGGAGCTCATAAGACAATATGTATACGAAGTAGAATTAACATGTACAAAAACCATACAGGGACGTGGAATCTAGCTACGAAATCCAATTATAGATGCTGCTATACAAAAACATTGCCTACATCAAATATCTATCAAAATATCATTATGAAAATTTGGTGGCACGAAAAAGCGCCAGGAGAACGCTTGCGCGAGGACCGCCGGCGCGCTGCGTGGCAAGCATTCCCGCCTTTTTGCCAGACCGACGTATTTATTGGCAACACTGATGCATTGCCTGAAGATACCCTCGCGATACCAGATACGATGCACCGCACTTTGATACCAGACTATTGTATATGCCGTCGTTTTTGTCTAATGTTATTGATATTCTTGTGCCAGAATATCATTTCGGCTGGATGCTTTCACAAATTTTATTTAGCTTTTACTTTATTCCAAGGTGTATTGATGGATATTTATGATTAGAGAATAAATAAAGGTTACACACATACTTTATTTGTATTTTTTACGCTCATTTAATTTTAATATGCAAATAATATAGAGTTAAATATTATGTAAATCATAATGTCTTTTTGTCTCCATACTACGTATATGCATTCATTAATGGGATACGAATTGGTTTCAGCTATCAATTTTTGGACGATAGGAGTTGCAATAAGAGTATATTGAAGTATTACATATACCTTGTCACATTCATGTACATAATATGTATTGTTATCTTTAAAAGACATTAATAATATTTTGAAAATATCAAATCTGTACCAGTATTTTGATAGGTACGCCGGCGGCATCATAAGGAATATGAATAAATTGTATAAATATTTATCGGCACGCATTATGCCACCGCTCCAACCGGCGTCTAGAGGCAAAACGAACACGACACAAATACAAGATTCTGGACCGACATAATTGTTTTTGCAGATGCCCGGGAATCTTATCGTTGGAGGCGCACACCGCTAGTGCCAGTTTTGAGAGGGAATGATTTATGCAGCCACAACTCCTGTGTTCTAGTTTTTAGGAGGAGTCCTGTCAATAAAGAATGCTTTATGTTACCAAAACAAAGTAAACGCGGTAGGTGAGAGATCTCTGTAGTGGTTTATTGGTATTCTGTTTTGGTACTCGCCGTTCATAAGTGAAGAGTGACGAGTGGTCATTGCACGTTCGAAGCTGAATAATAACTAATAAAATGCATCTTTTACTTTTTGCTTTAGGCAGTATACATTAGCGTGATTGAGCAAATGAATGTGCCCAAAATGGTGGCTACAAGCTTCATCCCACGGTCGCACGGTCAATTCCGGAGATATCTTCAGAATCCAGCCCTCCATTTGTAAACTCGATGCAATTAGTCTATATTTGAACGTTTTCAAAAAAGCAGACATGTAAACAAATCCAGTTTGTGGCGACTTCTATATGTATTTGGTTTTTAAGAAACGCCTTTTACAAAATCTTCCTTTATATTGTTACAGCTTACTCATTAATAAAATATATATTTACTCGGGTAATGGTAAAATTATGTACCTATTGCTTACTTGATTTTCTTACTTCAAATAATTGGACAAAAATTTTGCGTAGGTACTTTAAATTTGCATTGGAGTTTTAAAATTTTTGTTCGAAAATAATAATAAAAACTTAAATATAATACATGATCATAAGACTTTGTTCTTAATATTTTCATAAAAGCCATCATTTTCCAATAGCAGCCGTGGATATTTCGAACATGATCTTCGTGGTAACAATTTCTGCGATCCCGCGAATCGTAACCGAATGCAAACATGAGGCATTGTCAGTCGCATCGCCATAAATCAAACCGTTGCTCTATCCGTCGCTTCAGTCGTCCCGGCGTCCTGCTGTTTTACCGCACAAATTTACGAGCACCTCCGAACATTTCCCCGGCCCGTAGTCCGAACACCGCGAGATGGTGATCAATTCCTTCGCGTTATTTCAAAATATCGTGATTTATACAAAAGTGTACAATATAGTGACATCGCAACTTGTACCTTATACATTAGGCTATAAATTGTATATTGCTATCAAGTGCAAATACAACTACAACGTCGGAATATGTTGAGCCAGTACTATTGTAATGGTCCGCAAAATAAGAAGTAGCTTTTACTAGACTTGCTACGTCTCATGACATAAGTGGATTTAATATTGGATACAAAATTAATAACAATATGACTTTAGATAGTTTTGAGAAATGGATTTAACAGAATATGTTTGACGAATTTAAAAATCAATATCCTAATTAGATTTTCATAGAGTTTCAATTTTAGAATGCTCATAGCGGGTTACTGTTCGGTATGAACCATGAAAAAAGTTATCGTAGAGAAAAGACATGATAAAGTCCAAGATCTCCGATTTCATTTTATGTTCTGACGAAATCCTGAGATATGGGCGAGGCAAGAGTATGTGAGAATGTTCACAATACGTATCCAAAACCGAAGATTTCACGATTCGAACACGAATAAATATTTCTTTTATTCCAATTTGTCAGCTAAGCCACTCTCAGCGGCGACTTATCTCCGTATTCAACGGTAAGCTCCCGCCAAAACAATACAGCAGTATCGTTAAAAAACGTGCTCGAATACAGCATTTATCATCGTTGATTAAATACCATTGTTTTGTATCGGCCTGAGTCGGGAACTCCGCATCTCTTCGTCCTTTTGCGTCTCCCAACGTCTCGCATTATGCCCGGAGACAATAAGTCTGTTAAATTGGCCTTCTCTATATAATGCCCGTTTGTGTATTTATGTCTGGGCCAGACGCGTGTTCGCTTGCTCGCCTTCGCCTTGTAAATTCTTTTGTCGATGGAAATTTGTTTTCGATGCTACGTGAGTTATGATCAGTTACGCAAAAAATTAAAAGAAATTTATAGAATCAACATTATATTAGTACATTAGTATTTATTTGGCATTAAGTAATGTACAGGAAAACGGTTATTCACTTGGTTATGTTTCGGCCATGGCTCTATAAGTTCAAGTTAAATCTAAAATTTATGCATTTCTGATTACACGGTAAGGTAAGAAAACTTAGAAATACTTAAATAAATGGAGATGGCTTTTTATAAATCTTAAGCCAAAAGTGATAATGAGAAAACATTCGACCTCTTAATTATGTGTTTTAAAGGTAGTATGATTGAAATAAATTTCGTTGTTTAGTAGTAGTAGAGTGTAAATTTTGGATTGGGTCATTTGATTAAAGTAGGTACTTAGCCAAAGGACATACGTATCTACTTATATTGGAACAAACAGCAGTAACACGTACCGTAATTCTATATCTAGATTGAAAAATGAATGAGCAGTATTCTCAAAACCGAGGTTTATTTCGAGAATATGCTGTTCCGAGGTAAGTACGTGACGACTCCGCTTTGTCGGCGACTTCAATCAACACGTGGGCCATAGTGTCTGAGTGATTGCATCTTACGAAATACTTTATACTATATTATGTTTACTGATTAGAACAATAACGCTCCGTTACAAATCTCACTAACATTACAAATGCAATATTTTGCGTATATACATATACAATATACATACATATAGTACATAATATGCTTTTTACTCACACTGTAACGTGCTTATCATTCGAGTGCAGCTGCAAGCAAAAATTAAGAATAATTATGTTTCTAACATTTTCCTTATCAGTATTTGCTAACTCTAGAACTATAATTTTAATTAATTAAAATAATATATGTACGTGTGACGATGCCTTTATAAGGCGCCATTTAAAATCAATATACTTATGCATATTTAAAACCAATATTTAGATCAACGAACTAATCAGAAATTAGTGGAACTAATTAGATAATCAGAATCAATATCTCTAAATTAATTGTATTAAATTATACTTCATATTAACGACTTAAATCATAAAGATCTGGTTTATCGTTTAAGTAAGTGATTGCTTATTAATTCCATAATTCTCTGGCATCGCTTTTAATTAATCATTATATTAACGGAGGCAACACACGTAAGAAACGATTGTTGTAATTCATTCAGTAAATGTACCGACAAAGACACTGAGAGATATAACAAAACACAATGTACGATCCCCATTTTAAAGCAGCGAGAGCAAATAAGATAAATATGACATAATTTATAACGAAAAAACATCGTTTTAATTATTATAATATGAATGAACAACATAACATGTTCCCAATTAGGAGTTCGTCGCGATGCTCATTATAATTTTAATAAATTAATTACAAAGTATGAACCTAAGCATAGGTAGATATAGGATGCCATTTGCAGACCACCTTGCAAAAAGGAGAATGCTGCGGTTACAAGTAGAAATGTAGTTCAAATAAAAACGTACTTGACTATAGAAAAACCGGAATCGTTCATGCGTCGTATGAACATGGTTAATTAATTTATTAATTAGCATCAATTAATCGTAATACGGCGGCGCAAAGGGTCCCTTCGATTCGCTTCAATAGACTTTCTGAGGAAATGTTTTTTGATGATGATCGGACTGACGTTTAGATGTTATTAAAAGCGATTATAGTCTATTTGCGGGAATCCGTTTGAGAAAAGTTTATTACGGGCAATCGATTCGTATTGAATAAGTAACATTCCGACAATCAACACAATAGCTTATAATTAGCGGGAGAACTTAGCTTCATTGTTTTATAACATTATTCTGGTGATTGCGCGGTTGCGGGATACCGCTTAAACGAGCCTTACGACTTTCTTATGTAAATTCGAATATTTGCTGATGATGCTCGGACGTATGGTGGACATTGATAAATAAACAGCTGTCAGTAGGCTGTCCGAGCGGCGGCGAAATTCGAAAATGGTTCGTGTTCATTAATAACCGGAATGGATAGTGTGTCGCGCGCGAGATGCTGCGATATGCTACCTGTGTTCGTGATTAGCCCGCGAGCGCTCCAGGACCGGTCGGAACCTTATGAAAAAATATGTAATAGAATACCTATTCTATTTTATATTGCACAAAACGAGTAACTCGTGGATATTTTAACTTTTTGTAAGTATATCACTTCACACGTAGTCGTAATCTTATTTCTTAGACGTAAATCTCGTTTATCTAAATGCGAAGAGTTGTCTTATACGAGATGTTAGTAAATAAGCATCTTATATCTTTCAAATCAATCTATATTACCGATCCAGAGCTAACTATTAGTTTATACATATTCATTGAATTTCATAAGCATGAGACGAATTTATTCGATTTGAGCATTTGGACAGAGAAAGAATGATAGTATTGCGCTATAAAAACTGATTAATATTTAAGTTCGTTTAAAAAAATATAATTTGTATGATTACAAAAAAAAAACATTTAAGGTATGTTTAAGAATACCTCAGGATGTCGGGATAGAAATAGGTGTCCTACGCAGAAACCCGCGTGTCGGAGTAACGGGGCGAGCAGCGGGACGCCGGCATACACCGAGGTCACAGTTTTATTATATTTTTATCGACGATTAGCATAAACTTTTGCCTGTCGTACCATTAAGTTTTATTGTGGTATTTTATGTTACGCGTTGTAAATATTGGCAGTCTTCCTCGTGAATATCTGTGCGGCGATTAGGGCTTCAGCGGCGGCGTTTTGTCGACTCATTTATGGGCCGTATACTTGCTTTACTGGGGTCGTTTTAGATAACGGTATTGACAGCTTTTAGATAAGGATGGCAGCCGATCATCGTAACACGTGTTATCTTTCATAAAATTAGCACGATTTAAATCAATTAAGACTATCGGAATGTAATTATATTCTTTAATAATAGTCCACAAAAGGCGAGATTTAATACAATAGGTACCTATATTATTTTTGGACGATGAACACTAAATCCGGACACACAACACATAATAGACATTAATTCTTATGTGAGAGGCATAATTTTATTTCTACTTTTTTATGTATTGTGACGTACAGCCACAAGTTTGAATACGTGAAAAATACTAGCGTAACTAGAAAGTGGTTAGGAAAAAATTTTAAACTTTAAAGGATGCAGCAAACAAAGAAAATTATTTTATCATTTTGGTTTACTTTATTTATTATAGGGTAACCGATGAATTACTAACGTACACATAATGTGAGCTACCGTAGCATATGATATTCGGTAGCCGCCGCACTATCTCACCCATTACTTATCTCATATCTCTTCGACCCGAAACTTTCGTGTATCTGTCGATGCTTAAAAATACTGGCCAGTTAGTTTTTATGTTCCGGCTCAAAAAAATTATCTACATCTCTACCTTCGATCTATAGTCGTAACTAGAGTTTAGAATCCGAACATTCTATAAAACACAGATCGTTAAAGATGCTTCGAATGCTTCCATTGGTAATAATATGAGTGTTCTCATCGAAAATGATTGATTTTATAGATAAATATTATGTTTTTTTAGTGAAGACATATTTATATTATTAAATACTCGTTTTTATATTCAACGACGAGACAGAGAACCAGAGCTGAGGCGTCATTTACCTTTAGTAAGGGTTTTTAAAATAACATAACAAATTTTATATTATTATTTTACCACAAACAAATTTGATTAATTTTTCTAAAATAAAGGAGTTATTAAAAATGTACTTTGGAATGCCTTGGCTGGCCCTGATTAAAACTGTATTGCAAGATTGTCAATGTTGTTATGAGTTCATTAACTTAGAACTTGAAATATATTAAACGAAATAGATTACGATTATATTTTCAAACAGGCTTGTGTATAATTACAGATATTTATAATAGAAATAAATGGACAAATGACAGAAGAGCAGCAGGGGGTTTGGCTGGCTACCGGTGCGCTGGTTTCCGACCTCCTAGCAGGAGTTATAAACATCATAAAATACAAACCTTATTACCTTGAAAATAGAGATCATATTAAATCAAAGTAATCTTGTTTTATGGTTTTTGTCACATTTATCATAAATATATTACTAAGGGTTTTTAATGTTTGAGGACACGATAGATTAATTATAGATATAATTATTTTAAAAGAAAAAAACTACCGACATGATATTATGTGCATCGTCTGGTATATTTTATTCGCACGTTTATTTTCCATACGATTAGTTTTATTATTTAGTTTATCATATTATGCCTACGTAGTTACGTACAGAGCATTTATAAGTAGGATGTATAATATACAGAAATATTATATCTATACAGATAAATAAAATTGGAGTGTCTGTTTGTAATATTAAAATAACCGCTTTTTACTAAATGCATATGGATGTAGTATGGATGTATACACGGTACATATACCAAAACAACATTTTTTACAATTTTTGTCTGTCTGTCTGTCTGTTTGTTCCGGCTAATCTCCGAAACGGCTGGACCGATTTTGACAGGACTTTCACTGGCAGATAGCTGATGTTATAGGGAGTAACTTAGGCTACTTTAATTTTAGAAAAAGAATCAGGGTTCCGCGAAAAATAATCCATGAAATTGTGAACAAATCTGCGTACGGCGTACGCACCCGAGCAAAACGAGGGTAAATCGCTATATAATTTAAATTAAATGAATATCTTAGGAGCAGCAAGCTACTATTTATGTATAACTAAACATTGCTAATCGTGAAAACGTACCTAGGGACGAATGCGAGCGAAGCGAGCGTGAGTCGCTAGTTCATTTATAATATTAATATTTATATTTTATATACATAAATGGACTCCAAAACGGATTCAATAAAATGATTATATAAATAAGCCATTATTTTCAGAAGACATTTAAACGAACAAGTATCACTTAGTATGCTGATACGCGAGCATCTATTATGAATATTGCACTGTTATAAAAAGACTAGTTTGTGTAAGCACATAGCCACCTACGTAAACGATTTTCTTGGAACTAACCATAAGCCTTCCGAAGTAACGAGCTTCGCTGGGACATCATCAGTCACTGCTTTTCACTTATAATGATGTTAAAAATGTTACCTAACAGCCGTTCTTGTCCACCATTGTACTGCTCAATACCCAAACAATATAAAAAGTGGCTTTTAAAAAATGACTCCCAATTTATTTGAAGTATAAAGAGTCTCATTTCCCATGACACCGGCCTGGGCGTTCGTTCGTCCGAGCGCCATCCTTCTTTATATTTTTTGTGCTTTTTTTATTTGAACGGCTTTGACATTTGGGAGTCGGGTCACTTATTAAATTAGCCTTTGTATTTAAATGAACAATTGTAATTATGTTGAGCTTCTTCGGCTGCCATCGATTTTGGGAGGTGTTTACGTGGTTCAAATAAGTAAGTCTCATGTAGCAGAGATTTTGCTGAAAAACAAAACTGTTTTGATATATTTTCACACATCGCTTTAAAAAATACTGTACCTGCCTAACACTAACTTTTTGATCTCCTGTGAAGTTAAGTTGTGCTCTTATTTGATAATATGCATATTTCACGTAAAACGAAACCTTAAAATTTCTATTATTTTTATTTTCATTCCTCCTTGAATAATTTTTGACCACATTGAAAATTTAAGTTAGTATTACAGTTTAAAAATAAGTACCTATTACAGTATTATAAAAGCAATCAATATCTCATATGCATATTACCTACGGAGCTTCCGACAGATTTAGTATTCATTAAATTGATAGAGTACAGTAGCGTTGGGAGAGCGGTAAGTCACTTGTGAATTATAATCTTTAATTTCAATAGCGGGGGAGCTACGAGAACGTATGTAGGTTACACTCAATCAGCGTCGTACATCAGGGTTCGATATGAATCAATCGATCTTCGCGGCCGAATCGAGCGATTGTGTCGGCGTTCCGATAATGTACAGTAATGAGCGGTATGATGGACGACACCACTATCGCAACTCTTGCTTTTATTTATTACCTAGTTATTTATTGTAGGGTCGCTTTTGTGATTTAAGATCAATTAGCCATTAGTCTCGATACTTTTAAGGCATAACTTAATGATGACCTTAAAATGCTATAACCCAATTCATCGGAAGAGCAAATTAATGTAAACTCTATATTGTGTGATCAACGAGTTTTCAGTATACTAGGTAGGTACTCTTAAAGGTGAGTTATGTAATCGGATTCTCAGAATCATACTATTTCAGCCATACTTAATTTGCAAAAGAAAAATACCATATAAATAAAGCTATGTCTCATGATGTATCAAATCATATTTATATAAAATGGATGCAAAATCATGGGTAGCTACAAAAAGGTTAAGTAATTAATCAGTAGCTGCGAGATTTTATCGACATCTTTCGAGTCATTCAATATTTTGAGTATGCCATTAAATACTCAATTTCCATGACAGTTCGCCGTCAGTATCGAACAATGTAAGGGGACACGCAAGTAACTGATGTCCGACATTAATCCTAATGTACCAGTGTACAGGCTAAACGTCGTTTAATCTAAACAAAAATATTTCAATGCATCCAATAAAACTATAGGGCGGAGAAAAAAAGGTGGAATGGTACACGGTGCTCGTAAGGTATTCGATGAGTATGACTTCTGGGAAGCTGTGCCGTCCAATGTCATATCACGACGGGTAGTGATGGATGTGGTACAGTTATCGATGTTTCTTGTAATTTTTTATTAATTATTTAAGTCTATATTCGTTTTAATAACAACAATTTAAAAATATTTTTTTTGAACATGTTTTTTTTAATGTGAGTTTTTTTTTTCAATTATAATTCTTAATTTAATATATAAAAATGTGTTTAGTAGCAACCAAGCTTGACTACGAAAAGTATATCAACAATAATTCATATTAACCATACTAACTTACGTGGTATAAAGAAACCTTATGTATAAAATTATTTCTTCATAATATTATATTCTTTTAAGACATAGAGCTATTTAATATATGTATAAATAAATTTGAAACAAAATTTGTCTGCGCACTTCACTAGCATTGCAGGCACAGGCGCAGGCGCACGACAGATGATCAGTCATGGCCCAGATGTCGCGATAAGCCAGCGGTAGCCGCTCATTAATCTACCCACTCCCCACCAAACACCACTTCAATAATTAACTGGACATTCAAACGCACAGTACAGATTCTACGAATCTCGACTGCCATCCAAATATCTATGGAGCAACTGATACTCTTACCATTCGATCAGATGAAAGTTTTATTCTATATACAGATCACTTCACCGTTTATGGCGCGTTATGTCAATAAATGAACGAATTACATAACAAAACGCCGTTATTGATACCGTCGGAATATTTTATTTTAAAATATATTAAGTTGGCAATCGAAAACTGGTTCCGACGACTTAACGACATAATATTCGCATCAAACCGATATTGTTGAGCTGAAGTGGCCCACATAACGCTAATAAAATGCCAAAAAGCCGCGTTTTAAAGTAGCGCTCATAATACATCTCTTTAATTGAGGAGTGTTTATTTGTCGAAGGACAAGTTTATGGTTATCGCAGGGCTAATGTGAGTCGTAAAATTGTGTTTAAGAAGTCGAGCGAGAGTCGTGGGAGATAGCGCGCCACGGGCGGCCGCTGCCGAATTCAACCCTTAATTATTGTTTGATTTTTATTTCGAAATTGCTGTTTACATTAATTTATCTTAATTTTATAAGTTTTCGGAAATGTCAGTCATAATAGACTGGTGATAAAAGATGGACGTGATATCATAACTTGATTTTACTTTAAGGTTGTACCTTTTTATATATTATGCGGGATGTTAATAATTTTAAATAATTCACACGGTTAAAACTTGAAAAGTTTTTGGTTTTAAGATAAATATTTTATTATAATATTTAATTTAATTTAATAAGGCAGTGGTAGCCCAGTGGTAACGCGCTCACTTGGGAGACCGAGTAAAGCGGGTTCAAATCCCGGGTCTCGCACCTCTGATATTTTCATGTGCGAATCATTCATTCATGAAAACATCGTGAGGAAACCTGCATGTCTGAGAAAACCTAGCAAGTTTTCGAAAGACATGTGGAGTCCGCCAATCTGCACTTGGCCAGCGTGGTGGACTATGGCCTGATTCCCCTCGTATTGAAGGGAGGCCCGTGCCCAGCAGTGGAACGTTAAAAAAGGCTGAATACATACATACATTTAATTTAATATTACTTTTTGTTCAAAAATTAAAAACCGCAAGCAAACTTCAAAATCTAAACTCGATTGGCATAGGATATAGCTTTTTTAATTTTCGCTTTCTATAATTGTATAAAAATTATACTATGGAACTGGTATAGGATGCTGCATAAAATATCAATACTTTAATAACAAAAATATATGGTTTCATTACAATAAACTTAACATAGAAACAAGATAACATAATTTTTCGAGATCAACGCTTTATTTGCATCTAAAATTATGTAAAAATGGGATAGATATCTCACGATTTCGTGATTAAGCTCTACGGAATGTCCATCTGGTTGGTTTTATGACTTCCTACGACAAGAAATATTTCCTTCAGACAACATCAATTTTGAAGTCTGGTCACGAGCGGTCCAGCCTCCGTGGCCCACCTAATTTAATTTAGACAATCTACCGTTCCACCGTTGGTCGCGTCTTATATGTTTTCTTGGAACTCGTAAAAGCTTCGTGGACGCGTCGCTATACATATACCTTATTACTACTTTCTACATAATGACGCCCACTCAATATGTTTATTTTGGGAACTAAAGTAATTAATAGATATAAATAAATAAACATTTGATCGTAAGCGTACTTTTTTTCATATTGTCGTAATATAAAGAAGTACCTACATATAAACTATTTATTAAAACATCAGCTTATTGTAAAAGATTTGTAGCTTTACCCAAGTAAGTATATAAAATACTTAAATGAAAAGCGGTTACCAAAACGAGAAATATGTTTTATTCATAGTTGTTCTTTAAGTACATTCACTTTCATGTCATAGCAAATGTTAGCTGCTTCTTACAATTATAACTAATCATATGTATTACACATTTATCGATATCCAGCATCTTTCAACAGGAATCTTAGAACATTTAAAGAATAATGACGGTTGTTGTCTTGCAAACCGGCTACTTAACTAGAAGTCATAAGTTTAATTAATGTACATTGTACAGTGCCAAGTATTAACTATGAAGAATAGGTACCTACGTATGTTTTAAATTTGAAGACATTGACGTTGGACTCTCATCTTCCCAAATTATACTTACACTAGCGGCTTACCCTCGCTTCACTCGGGTGCGTCCCTAGGTAGGTACATTTTAATTCTTTTGAGCGGAAGCCTAATTTTTTATCTAAAATAAGTGAATCCTAAGTTACTCCTTATAACATCAGCTATTTGCCAGTAAAAGTTCCGTCAAAAACAATCTAGCAGTTTCGTAGATTAGCTGGAACAAACAGGCAGACAAATAGACAATAATTAAAAAATGTGTTTTCTTTATAAGTATTGTATATAATTTCATATGCATTTAGTAAAAAACGTATTACAATATAAACGAGCTAAAAGATGTATTGTTTCTTTGAGTCAAGACATTCTTAGTAACAGCCCGGAGTTTATCTTCTAAAAATGCAACAAACAGCAACAAAATTCTCTTGAGTCTTGACTTCTCCCTGAGGACATTGGCAGTAGACATGACTATAGTATATGTGAGTTTGGGAACAAATTCGTCCTTTGCTTCTTATAAAGGACTAGTCAGCAAGATTGGTGGTCATGAATGAAAATCGACCAAATGGATGAAATCTTACTTATTTAGAACTAGCGACTTACGCTTTATGCGTCCCTAGGTACATTTTAATTTTTTTGAGTGGAATGCCAATTCTTTTCTAAAATAAAAGTAGTCTACATTATTCTTTATAACATCAACTATCTGCCAGTGTAAGTCCCGTCAAAATTGGTCCAGCCGTTACGGAAATTAGCCGGAATAAACAGACAGACAAACAAAAAATTTAAAAATTATATTTTTATAATATGTACCGTACTTATATACTTTCATATGCATTTAGTAAAAAGTTGTTATTTTAACATTCTCAAAAACAACCTAAAAAACTATAACAGTTATTATTTTCTTAAACTAATATTAAAAAAAAATCTATAATTATATTTGATGTGGAGATTTCTAGAAATGAAGATTTTTTTTAATTTACGGGTAAACTTTTTAGTTTATGGTATTAAAACCCAAAAAAAAAACATTCAAATCTATTAATTATAACTGTGCTCCATCATTTTTCATTTATAACGACTAATTGCACTCGACTAAATAAGAAATAGGTGGATAATATATCATTGTTTCTCTTTATTAGATTTACGGATAAAATTTGTGTAATAAGTATTTTACAACTTAATTTATTCACACACGAAACGTTAATTAAAAAAGTTCAGAACGCCACCAATGGCAAAACGATAAAAGACAATTATTTAACTCAAGTACTCAGGGAAAATACAAAAAAGAACTTTTGTGATGATATAAATCAACAGAGCTTGTTCTACGACTGCGGTTAAACGCCACTCCATTTCCATATCATTAGATGAGTGCATTCTAATTGGACCCGCTCTCTTTTTAATTAGTTACAAGATACAAGTATACGTACGTATTTAGTACTATTTCTCTCACACTTACAATTTTATGTGACTTAGTTGAGGCAATAAAATTAAGTTAAGTTATGTACTTTGGACAATTTAATCGATAAACACTTCGTATGGAGTGAAACGTTGATTTTAAACTTATTTTTTAATTAAATCAGAACATTTATTTTATAATTTTTTTTGAAAACAAATAAAGAAGGACAAATATAAGGTCTAAATTATGAAAAAAATGTCTTACCCAGATACAAGTGGAATAAATTAGGCGTGAGTGCAAGCAAGGCAGTGTTGAATAGACAGCTTATTAATATCGTCCAGCGGTCAAAAGTTAATCGGGTTTAAGTCGCTCGCATCGCCTACGAAGATCCATCACAATCGTCATTATTCACACACAAATTATGTAATTTCAATAAATGGAACTTATTGAATAGTGATGAGCGTCGGTAGGCCGCCGCGGGACCCCTGCCGAGTCCCTCTCAACCCACCATCGCGAACCCCATTTAAAATCTCTAAGTGCAGTTAAAAAGCTCTATACATTACCTATTATCCTACAGCTTTTTTAAACAGAGATAAGTTACTACGCAATGTAGAGTTGTTCAAAGTTTATTTTGGTGTATATCCGGCGGTACAGGATAGTATTCCAATAAGCACTTAGATCCTCATTGTCTAAAATGAATTTATTTTGTTTGAATATATTGAGCAGCTCGATGGAGGTCGCGACGGGTGTTAATGAATCGTATCGTAATGATATAGAAAAATCATGTATTTTTAAGTAGAAGCATTTTAAAGAGGTAAACCGTTTAACTGTATTGATATATGTATGTATAATGTATATAAGTAATGGTGAGTAAATTATTAAGCTCTTTATATTTTTGCTACTTTATCTAGCTTTAATCTTGATCTTGTAAGCCACAAATTTTATATTACAATATGAGATTTGTAAGAATTAAGTAGGGTCTTATAGTTGTAGAAACAATCAGAAAACCTTGAGTGTAGAAATCGTTTATGAATTGTAAGTGAATGTAAGCACGTATTGTACCAACATAGTACGGACCTTTGTAGATAATTTATCATTACCTTAACGAAAGGCACAATGATAGAGCGTTAAGCGGACTCGCCACACGTTCGTAATTGATTTATAGGCAAATATTAAATCTGTTCTCACCAGGCTCCATCGTGAGTAATGACCGTGCCCAATGCTGAGTGTCAAGGTTTTGTACCGACACTTGTGAGCTTTGATTGACAGCGTATTTTGTATGTTTATAATGAATTCAACAATACAATACTAAAAAAATAATTAAACATAAACGGAATTTCCCTACTTAATTTCCTCCTTATCGATCATGTGTGTAGAGTGAATGTAAAACGTCACAAAACGTCCAAATGAAACAGCATCACACTTATCAAAACAATACAAAATGCGGGATGTTATCGATAATGATCACGGGCACGACAAGGTTCTAAGACCATTTTTTGTGAGTTGACATCGCGCTAATAATACTCATGAGAAAAATGTGCGCTGGACCCCCGTCATCTTCCTTTTGTTTTTAATTTCTACCTCAGTGGCACCGATTTAATTGGGCTCAAGTCGAGCGAGCGCACCTTCGTATTTCACCTCGGCTCGCTTCATTTGAATATTTAAAGCATTTCGGGTTACTGTCGCATTATTTTGTTTATTTACACAAATACAATATTATATATTTATTTCAGGGCAAGCGTCATTTATTAGGTGACGTGACTTACCGATGTCGCATCCTTCCCAGTATCGGCATAGTTAACGCGGAGGATTCACTCGCGTTCCATTTAAAAGTTTGAGGTAGTTTGTTTGAATTTACTTTTTGTCCGGCCGCGTCGCAGACGCGTGTGGCGAGTTGCGCTCTTCGTTGTTTTCTCGCCAGCGCTTATCTTCGACAAGATTGCTCGTTTATAAATGAAGTTATATCGTCCCAATTGAACACAAGGCTACGAAGGCGAGGCGAATTTTTAATTAGTTTCCGAAGATAGAGAATTTTAAGGAGGAATGCGGGAGTCGTGTTAAGAGTGTTTGCGGATTTCTTAATTGAGACGTCAACGGTGCAATTTTAGCGAGTTCGAAAGTCGATTTGTTAATTATGAGACCGTTTATATGAGCTCATCAGTGACAAATTTATGACTCTATAAGAAATGTAAATAAATAACAAAATTCGTTTAACTATAATTTTATAATGGTAATTTTTAAAACATAATACATTTTAACATAAGATTACCTATTTAAATTAATTATTTAAATTAATACACCTTATTGTGTGTGAAAAGTTCTTAGATAATAAACTAAAAATATAAATAGCATCACTGAGCGGGAACCAGTGCAACTACATTGAAGCCGATGTTGTCTGGTTCGCGAGCAATAAACTCACGGCAGATCTTCGCAGCGTCTTCTAAAAAATTATCTTCTGTCGTAGTACCGTGGTTTATAGGCAAGGACTTACGCCCATCTAATTCATAAAGATAACCATCTTTGTGTATAAATGTCACGAAGTGATTACCAACTGTCTCATTATCTTCTACTCTCATGTCCCTGTCAGCAGCAATAACGTCCTTGTAAGCTTCAAAAATATTGGCCGAATTTTCTAAAAGCGCACCCTTTGCAGCTGCGTCTAGTTCTTTTGCATCATACAAGTATTTTTTAAGCAGACCATCTTCTAAGGCAATATGATTAGTATTATTAGCAATGCTGTGCACTAAAGCAATAGTTCCACAGGCGTTACTAATAACTTGTTTCAAATGAAAAATGTCTTTCGGGGCTTTAAGTCCTTTTTGAAATAAATCATTTTCTTGTTCTGATCGATATTGTTCATAATTTTCAGATAGCGGAAATAGAAGTATTACGGCCAGAATCGGTCGCGGTACCCAGTTTAAGGCGTCTCCTTCCAGATCAATAACATCAACCATTTGCCATTTGTTAGGAACTCCAAGTTTATGAAGATACTTATTCATCGTCTCAGGATTAGACTCCATAGGGCAAACATTAGTCATGATAGATTTTAAATTTATTTAAGAAGAATTTAAATATAAGTGAAAATTTATGATTAGGTATACCTACTTTTACTTTATTCCTTTAATGTAATGTTTTATGTTTGGGTTATTTTTTTCAATATTAATCAATTTGACGTTCCTATTTCTATCATTAAATAGGCCAACAAACCTCTATGCATCATAATTTTTTCAATTCTCATATTATTATAAAAAGTCGAAAAAAAGAACAATATTTTTCTTAACTATAAAAATAAAATCTCTTTTTTATTTTTATAGTTAAGAAATTTTTTTGAAAGACTTTGTTTTCTATATCGCTCAAATTTTTCGATGATAAGCAGTAGGTAAGCACACACAAACAGATTAAATTTTCTTATAGTCATTTGCAATATAATCTTGCTTTATTTTAAAACCACAGACTCCAAATATATTTATATGGGTAACAATTTGTTGCGAATTTAGGATGCTCATCATGTTGGTATAGATCGCTGACTGGTGAGTCTGCACTCTCTTATTAAGTTGTCAATTTTTGTCAAGGATTCCGTAAGTAGGTCCATTAGGGGAAGCGCAAAGGCGGAGATCGGGAATCGAAGGTGATAATATTGATACACATAAGATTCGAATCAAAAGATTTTTTCTTTTCCAATAAAAAAAACCTATTTACAATTTAAGATTCGAATTTTATAGTACGATACGTAGTAGGTAGGAGGTTTACGATATGAAGCATTGAAAAATCTTAGCAAATTTGTTTTAAACATAAAGTACATAAGTAGTATTACGATCTACCTAGTTAGGTTTTTTGGTCATCACTTAGAATTAAGCACTAAATCTTAAGATTTGTCCGAGGTTGCTAGAACTTGTAACCAAGATTATGTCCAATCCACTGACGATCAATTACAGTGTAAGAGTGGTTATTATTTCGAAATGTACTCGATAAATACAATAATCGCCTCGACACGACAGCGCGCCGACGGCACTGCGCGTGCGCAGATAGGCGGGGTCTTAGAAACACTTTCTTTTACTAACATTAGTTCGGAATTAGAAATGTTTTAAAAGAATATCATTTTTAATATCGAATGTGAAGTTTTAAATATTTACGAGATTTTGAAATATTTAATATTAGTTATGACTCGTTTTTTTTTTAATTTCTGCATAAAGTACTATCTGCCCATACCTATCTAATAAGAAAAGATAGTGAAAATAATAATTGTATGTAACACTGATAAAATATTAAACTTAATAGATATCAACTAAAATCGAATAAGTATGTACCAATATACATATACTAGAAAAAGTATGTGCTTTTAATGAATAAGGTATTATAATTGAATTAGTTTTCTATATTTATTTTAATAATTGAAATATAAATTTGTATTTGTAGAAAACTGAATTTTGCTTTAAATGTTAATTTTCTTACTGCTTCTGAACACGCTTGTTATTGTAGGTATGTACTTAGGTTTTAGCAGACACAGAAGTTAATTTATAATTGATAATGTACAGATATTCTGTCACGTATTTAGGATATAGGGTTAAACTTTCATCGGATAAATGAAACAACGGCTTTTCCATCTAAATATTTATTTCGCCCATTTGCATAAACATTCGAATAAAATTGCATATGGTTACATTTCTACTCGCCGACTCCCTATAATCGCTACATTTGTACTTAACGATTTCTTATAAGGTCTTCAAACATTCAGTATTGCCAGTGAATAAATATTGTGAAGTAGAGATCTAGATTGTTTTTTTTTCTATATGAAATAAAAGTTCCACAAATGCTTAATTTAAATGCCACACTTCAAAATATGATCACTGGCAAGTCCACAAACACTCATGAATAGCAAAGTACAAAGAGCCACGCAAGTTCCTTAATAGATGACGAAATAAATAAACAACAATACAATTCCATATACGTTATAAAAATAGCCGAAAATTTTTTGGTAAGATTACATTATGGTATTGTATAGAGACTACATCTAATGAGAAATATTCATGTAACAAACGTATGATAATGACAATGATAATAATAAATTCACTAATTAACTGCAGAGTAATATCAGTCAAAATCATAGATACTTAGGTAACTCAATACTGTTGATCGGCGATGCACTATTTAGAAAGGGAAAAGTTCCTACTTGGAATTATAATTAAAGCGATCAAATATCTCGTTATAGATAACTGTCGGTTATTTTTATGTCCATTTTATATCGTAATATAATTTTAATATATTTTTTAAATGTCTTTTATAGAAGAAGTATTATTGTCATAGTTGTTTTTTAAACACAAAATTTTATTACAAGTCTAGAAGGCTTTTCGCTCTTATTTTCTTTTTGACAGTATGTGACATAATTTAATAGACAGCTGTGACCAAAATCGGTCAGAAGAAAATGAGTTGGAATTTTTATCCCTTAACTAATATCGGTATATTAGTGTGGGAAAAAAATATAATATATAAAACAATGAAATCTCTTTTAAAATAGTGCCTCACCCGACAACCATGTTAATATTTAACTACATGATTAAAATACAAATGTAAGCAATTCTAATGAAGATTCTAATTAGATTATTATGATTAAACATATGAAATATAATAGCTAGAACATTACATAAATTGTTCGTTGGAGAAGTGAATCAACCACCTATCACTTATGACCTATAATTAAAAAGTTTATGTAAAATTTGAAAAATATCACTTGGTTATTGGAAAGACGTACATATGAAAGACAATATTTGGAATAGACATTCAATACAGAAAGGAATCGTAGGTTATAGTTTTATAATTGTGAAAAATTTCATAAAACTACGCCAAAGTACACATATAAATTTCAAAAAATCTCATATCATAATATTGAACCAAGAGATCATATAATTAAAGCCCAATAAGAAATGTGCATAATACTTGTTGTAGTCAAAAATACTAAATAAACTAGATATTAATATATGTATGTATAAAAGTTTATAATTAAAAAATAGTAAACGATTAAAATCTCTCAAAATTGCACTGTTTTAATTATACTAGAATAAAAATTATTGGAAACATTGTGCAAGCATTGATTTAACGGTTCCTTTATAGTTCGACAGTCTTCAGTAATTATGGGCAGAATACTAGTATTTTAGGATATATTCAAACTTTGCTATTTCATTGCACTATTTGTAGGAATTAACATCTAAATATATTTATGGAGACAATAAAATCAATTATCACCACATAAAAATGTAAGAAAATAAAAATCAAAGAATAATGAACTAAGTTAATTTAAATATACGCAGCATTAAAATGTCACTGTTAAAAAATAAACTTTTTACTTTTGAGCAATATAATAGGAATTATATCCAAAAAGAGCACTTGCCAAAAAGCTTGTGTCACAAAAATGTGTAAAATATAAAAAAATATTGTTAATACCTTTTGTTGAAATTTATACAAAAAAAAATCAAACACAATTTACGTTAAGCATTCATTTCTAAAAAATGTTAATATATGGATGTATACGATGGAAGTTGATAGAAGATAATGATGAAATACGTCATACACTAAAATTGTAATATAAAAAATAAATATACTTTTCAATTTGACACACAAATATCACTGTTACTATCTCAGACTAAGGAATAAAATAGACAGAGTGTCTTAGAGCTAAACATGAAGCCAAATAAAAAAATTAGTGCGTAACCCTTACGCGCGGTTGAAGTAAAACTTCTTTGGCGCTGTGGCAGATACCGCAATTAAATTAAAACAAATCAAAATATAAATACAATATTTTTTTATAAAATTATTAGTAATAAATATGAATATTTATTACTGAAGTTTAATAAGTAATAATTATTATAAAAATATGAATCAAATTTTTTTTTAATTATAATAATAAATTTCACTCTTACTTCTCGACACTCGTTTTTCCAATGTATTGACTTATTCCACAGTCACTAAAGAGATTTTATTTCAAAAATGCCTAAAGAAGTTGCTTAAGAAAAAAAGTTGGGACATTAACACAGCACCACCTAGTTCCATGGTAAGCAACGAGACCTGTGTTATGGATACCAGGTAATTGATACATTACACATACATATATAACTTTAAATACATACATATTATAAATATAAAAACACATGACTGAAGTAAAAACATTCGTGCTCATCATACAAATGAATGCCCCCAGCAAGATTGTAACTCGCAACCGCTGGCACAGCGTAGCGTCACTACATACTGAGCCAAACTTGTCGGTAAATGTATCATGTATGTATCAATTGTATGTATGTAGTTAAGTTAGGTGTGGACAATTATTTTGAGTAGAGTTACCGGGTGTCGATAAAATTGATAAAATTTTTAATATCGGGTGTTAAGTTTTTCTCTTAAAAAAAGAAAATTAGTTATTAATTAAAAAAATACAAACGCGTATATATAATATTAATTATTACCTTTATTATTCATATTTTATTTTCAAAATTTTTAAATTAAATAAATTTCCCTTAATCCATGAAGAAAGTAAACAAGTTTAATAAAAATATCACGGAATACTTAGTAGCATTAATAGCAAAATCACGCTACTACTTTCGACTGACAATTTTTTTCGGCGGACTCCGTCTATGTAATTCTTTAGTCTGAGGTTACCATATAATTATAAAATATAAGAAAAAACTTAAAATTAAATGTATTTGGTATAAAACTAAATGAACCTAACGTTCAGGAGTCACTAAAATAATGATTATTAAATATTATTCGACATTAGATACAAACACAAACAACGGATTGTTGCCTTAATAAGATTGCTTGAGTTATATTATATATGAATCATGTATCACCTGTTGTATGGCCCCGATGATATAACTAAAATATGATATAACTAAAAAATAAACACCGTTTTACATAATAAGCCTAACAATATAATTAGTAACTAGAAATGATATGCACATCAAGATGAAAAATTATTTAATACAATCAGAGACTAAATGACGCCTTATATAATGACGATAGCAAATTTTTATAAGGTATATTGCTATAATAATTTAAGAGGCGCTTTAGATTTTTAAATGATGTTTTCTTATAATTTTTGAAGATTTGAAATGCCACAATTATTCCGTGCTAAATAATAGTACACCATTCAACTACATAGCTTGCGCATCTAATTACAACCGAGAATCGAATTCGAAACCATAGGACGCTGACATTTTCACATATATGAACAAAAAATATGAAGTAGAAATCAGCATAATAAAATAGTCGAAAAATGAGACAAAGCGAATATGTGAAAATGTTTATAATTTTCTACTTCTTTGGGCACGGCCTTATTTATTGTATGAATCATGTCTTTATTTACCTTACGCCTATAATAGTCTAAGATCCGAAGTAAGGTAGTCTTCACCCATCTACTATCTGCATATGATTTTTGTATGAAATATATATATATATATATATATATATATATATATATATATATATATATATATATATACAAATATATTGCAGATGAGTCGCCTAATGAAACATAATTAAAGAGATAAATTATCCATTATCTGCGCATTTTAATCTTTTTTTTTTGTCAAATATTTTTATGAGACATAAATAAATTATTTTGTATGGTAAATAGGACAGGTGAGGGACGCCTTTATTTCAGATCTTCTACTACGTCCATCTATAGACGTTTGATGTCAATAAGAATGTCTACAAATTGTCAAATTACTGGCCGCATAAACGCTTTGTTTCCCTCACACTTTCTTGCACGCTTATACTTACATCGCATTCAACACTTGTCGCTTGCATTTTTAGCTTACAATTATTTTACATAACTTATATCGCCACATTACAGATATATATTATAAAACATACTTCCATATACATATATTCTGGAAGGTATCGATTTTATCACTTTTGGTAAAAATTCATTTACACAATGCAAGTTAATTATATAGAGTCAAACAGAAAATGATGTGTGTATATTGATAAAATTTGGTTTGATTGTTATCTTGGAGTTCAGTCTACATAAAGAATGTTTATTAGACCGAGAAATATATTTTTATCTTACAGAGCAGTTCTGGTTTGTAAATAAAAAAAAAACGAGTAGGTACTTATTTGGTAGGTTGTTTTTTATTTTGTTATAGATTTTTTTTATTGTGCTTAAGCAGTTATATTTTCTCTTTTAAAATGCTTTTACGTTTGGCTAGCTCATTAATATAAAATATCTTTGCCAATTGGAAATATAATAATTATACTGTCTGCATCCGCCTAGAAACTTGCATAGTGTAAATGAACCCTTTTACTTTGTTCATAATAAAGTAGTAAGAAGAAAATTAATTGGTTACCCACATAGGTAAAAAAAAACATGATTATAATACAAAGTATCTATCACTAAAAATATATATTTATCCATATTAATCTCAATCTCACATTTTTTTAATTAAAAATAAATATAAAGAATTCAGAATGTTTTTTTTCCACAGGACTCCTTCATCTACTTAGACTAGCAAATACTGTTAAATTTTGAAAAAAATAATATACTTGCCATAGCATGTACTATGTAAGAATGATTTTATTTTTTTAAACAAAAATATAACAATTCATTTTAATGAATTACATTTATGTTCAGTTCACAATAGAAGTAAAACTTATTATTTTCTTTTTGAAGTTAACAGGTAAATTTACTTTACCAGACGAGAGTTTATAAATTTAAATTAAAAAAAATCATCATCATCGCACGATAGAAAGAATTGATAATAATGTACAAAAAAATATATTAATTATAATATGTAAAGAAGGAACGAAAATATCTTTCAATAAATAACTATTGGAATATAGTCATAAACCTGAACGCGTTCTTTTTATATTTATTATCTATGGTGCCACTCGAGCGCCCACTCGCATATGTTTTTTTGTTTCGCTTTCACTCGTTTTTGTTTTAACTTGTGTCGGATTTACAACATACTTGTAATATTTAATACTTTCATTAAATCACTAGTTAAAACAATAATCTTGCTTCATTTCATCAATTATTTTGTTAATATTGGTCATGTTTAAAATTCTCAATGCCTTATATTATTATTTTTAAGAATTTCTCAAAATTACGACATTTAATTTCCCTTTATACTTAATTATTTACTCTAAATAGCCTTACTGTCAATATTTATTGCAATGAAGCCAACTAGAACATGACATCTATCGCCTTAACCACTTTTAAAGACAACGTTATACTTAGTGTTTTTAATATACTCAGTATGTTTATTTTATTATGTTTATCCATATTGTATCGTATATGATAGACACAGACAAATTATAAACAGTGTTGGCACTTTATGAAATCAAAGCTTTCGTTTTTATCAATTGATGTTGTGAATACTTTTCAAAAAATAACTGTACCTGATAGTATACAAATAATTAAAAAGTCAACTAAAAATAATTGTTAAAATATATGATTCTATATTAGCTGCCTAAAATAAAATCTGAAATACGACTATATTTTCTACTGTATCCAAATTTCATAAAGCCCAATGTATTTTTCATTTTTAAGTAAGGAAAAGTTCGTTACTCAATTAACCTAATATAGACAAAAATAATATAATAATATAAAAATAAATTTCATATTTTTTCAAATGTTTTACTTATTACAGTAATAATTATTTATCTCATTTTTTATATTCAATTTGATCATAATACCGATCAGTACTTTTTTGTCTCAAATCGCACAAAAGACAGCAACAAATATTTATAACATTAAACTAAAATCCATGAAGCTATAATGTAAAAAAACATACAATTGCAATATTAGAAATCCAAAATAAAGTATTCGGTCAACGTCCCTTTCACCCGTCCTGTATACATACGTGTTAATTGTTAGCAGTGGGATTCCCCGTTCTCGTGGTGCCCGGAGTCGAAGCTGCTGAGATGTCCCAGTCCTTTGGGCGGGATGGGCGGCGGGGTTTCCCCTTCGTCAACGTGCAATGGCTCGGACATCATCGATATTATTTCTTCGTAGCGAAGCGATTCTACTATATCGATATCTGGGAATTTGAAATGATTGTTCATAAATTTTGTATTTATATATTTTACATAAAATATACAATTTTGATGGCCTTTCTCATTTATAATAAATAATAATAATTTATTTGCATTTGTTATTTACACAATAATATTAACATATAGTTTCGGTGTGCTTCTATTTAGTCCACAATCAATAAATAGTGAGTGAGTGGTAGTGTGAATTATTTTTATGATGTATTTTAATGCATGTGATTGACCGAGGCTCTGCGACGCTTTGTGGCCTATGTAACAGGAGGCGAGTCACCTCTGGACTGTTGAGAAGGCGGATTTCCGGTAATCTCATCCAATAGCCAGTTTTTTTGCGTATTCGGACTCCATTCCATAACCCATTTAGTGATTTACACTCTTCATTGTCCCTACATATTATCTAGTGTCATCTTTGGGCAATTCCCTAAAGGTTACACAAAAATTTATCATGGCTGATAATATGTTACATTACACAAATTTGAATCTCTTAAGAGGCTCTACGTGTTGGACCTGTGTCTTCACACAAGCCAAAGTACCGGGTTCATTTGAGACTATGGAATCCGAAGAGATATCTAATATATTTAAACGAGCAATTCTTGTATATATATTTGTTTATACCGGCGATTTCGGAAACGGCTCTGTTTCGCTGACATTTGGTGAGGGTTTTCGGGGGCGAAAAATCGATCTAGATTAGCCTTACATCTGGAAAAACGCCTGTTTTAGAGTTTTCATGCGGTTTTCTTTCGCATTTTTCCACTTTGCAAAATATGGTCGATAATTTTTGCGTTCGGCCATTTTGCATCGGCGTTCGATCAAATGGCCAAGGCGCAAGATTGACACGCACAGTAGGTTTTTTTTTATCTAAAAAATACGATATAACAAAAAAGAACTCCGAGCGAAGCTCGGTCGCCCAGGTACTAAATGTATATGTATGTATGTATTCAGTCCTTTTTAACGTCTCACTGATGCGCATGGGCCTGCCTTCAGTACGAGGGGGATACTAAATAATATAATAATAATATCATATACAAGTTTAGTACCATGGTTGTGCCTGTCAGGCGCGTTGGTGTAGTGGTGCGCGTCCACGCTCACGCCGGAGTCGCGCTCCTCGGCCGCGCGCGCGCGCCGCGGCACCGCCGGCGCCTCGCCCCACAACCGCTTGTCTCCTACACATACACATATACAGACAGGTCTTAATGACAAAGAAGAAAAGATAAATCTATACATTATATATGATCGATGTGTGTATATTCCCTATGGGCTCCAAAACGGTTGGAGCGATTTTGATAAAGTTTTAAGGCAATCTTCAAATTAGCCCAGTGGATGATCCTGTGTAGTTTGGTAGCGATCGAAAGTTTGAACGCGGGCGGAACCGCGGGTACTGCTAGATTTAAATAGATACCATAAGCTAGACTATTTTGGCGTATAATGGTGTTGTTTTGGCAACATTGACGATGTAAAATTATTTAAATAAAATTGATTGAGTTAAACTTTTTTTTTTAATTTTACAAAACATTTTATAACGGTAAAATAATAAATTATAACTAGCCGATTGACCTTGAGGAGTCAGAGTTTAACTCTTTTGACGGTAAAAGAATGTGGTATTACAAAACAAATAATTGGCAAATCCAACTCGCACTTGACCTGTTTTATTAATAAATTATTAAAAAAAAATGTAACTACCAGACACCCTCGGCGGCAGCGGCGGAGCGTCCCCGGGCTCGCTCCACGAGGCGCGGCTGTGACGACGGGTTTCCACCTCTTCCTCGACTGTATCTCTGTAATCAAACAGGCTAATTAAAATCATTTTTTAATGGCTTAATATTACATCTATACTAATATTATAAAGAGAAGAGTTTGTTTGTTTGTTTGTTTGTTTGTTTGTTTGTTTGTTTGTTTGGTTGAACGCGCTAATCTCAGGAAATACTAATCCGATTTGAAAAAATCTTTTTTCATTAGATAGCCCGTTAACTGAGGAAGGCTATAGGCTATATATCATCTCGGGAAAATGTACGGTTCTCGTGGGATAGATTTGTTTTTGTCTAGGGACGAACCCGAAGCGAAGCGAGGGAGTGTCGCTATATGATATAAAATGCTTTGTAATGATTATTTATTAAACAAAAAGGTATGTCAATTTAATAAATTAATAGTAAAAAAACATTTTTAAAAACATCCTTTTATAGGTTTATTTTTATAAGCTTTTATTTAACTGGGAATGTGTTAGTTGGTATGTTTGTATAGGACAAATCTTGGAAGCTAAATTAGAGCCACTTACTCTTACCCTACAGAGTTGAAATTTTATATGTTGGTTTAGTTTACATGGCAATAACTTTTCGTAATAATTATGACCTAATTCTACATCTATCTGGCTCCAAACGACATAACTCCTTAACGGTTAACAGTGCAGACGTGAAATTTTATATACACATTCAATTATCATAGCTCGTTCTAACAAAATAAAGAATTTCTAAACCATTCATCCGTCCGCGATGAAGTTTCTTAGATTTTAAAGTATACCAACTCATACTTTACTTCGCCGAGGGAGTTTCTATAAGGCTCGAATCACTTTCGCACTTCGGTCTAAGAAAAAGTAATTATGTCCTTATGACCGATTTAGGCCGCGGCGGCCAATCTCACTAACCAAATCAACTGGGCAGGAGATATCACAGTGTAAAGTATGCGCGTAGGCACAAGTGCACTCTCTATTCCTTTTTACTCTCAAAGTCCGGTGGGACGATACTTTAACACGACCGGTGAGACTTAAGGCGCAGGATCGACGCGAGACGTGCTCTTCGAAGCACGGGGAGTGAAACACCGTCAACTTCCCAACTCCGGACTACTACTGAGAATATCTTATCAGAAAATCTCAGTCATTTAACTTGGCCAAACCTGGGACTCGAACCTCCGGATCTGTAGCCGTACACCGAGGCAGTTAGACAGAGCAGTAGAGGCGAGAGCATAGATATTCTCTAAGTTATATCTAGGAAACGACATTTAAAAATGAGGAACACCAACTCACTTATATTTTTCCAATGGTCTAGTAGGGCTCCTGGGATCGCCGGACTTCGGCCGCGTCGGCAGCGGCGGCGCGGACTTGATCATAGAGTTGTCTTCGCACTCTCTGTTATCTCTATCTCTATTGTCTCCGGGGAGGCTGTTCGTCATTATACCACTATGCTGGTCTATCGCATCTTCTAGAGAATACTGGAATTATACGGATGTTTTGTTAAACATGTTATATATATAATGTATGTATTATGATTTAAACACTCTCAACATCAAGGAATGTTTCGTAACATATATATAGAAAGTAAAATCTAAAATTTATTTTCTATCGATATAAAAATACTGAGTGAAAAAATATATATAATCAAATATATAAGCAAATCTTAAACAGAGAACTAGCGATATTTATGAATTTTTATATGTAAATAATAGTTACCAAATTAAAGACAGCAAAAGACTTACGATAGGCCTATTATAAAGATGTCCATCTTCATAGTATCCATCATTTTGTTGGACGCTGTGAGACCTCTTATCTAGTGCGGGCACTGGTGGTAATGGTGTACTAAGGAAATAAAAAAAAAATGAGTTAAAATATTAACAAAAACAACGACCATTTTAACGTATGTCATGTACGTAAGTCATGTTTAATTAATCGGCAATGGTAACTTAGTTAAGAAAACCAAGCGCAGCCTCAAGCACTTTAGTATCTTTCTGGTTATTGATAGGCTAGTACAGTGGAAGAAAACATCGTAAGTAAACTTGCATGTCTGACAGAACCTAACTAGTTGTCGAAAGAAATGTGAAGTCCGCCAACCATCATTTAATCAGTGTGTGAGTGTATGTCCGTGCCCAGCAGTGCATCGTTAACAGGTCGAATTACTTATTATTTTACAATTATTAGGTACTAATTTATTTATTAAATAAATAAAAATTGTGTGGAAGAAATGTAGTTATTAATTTACTTACTTGACAATACTTTCAGACAGTTGACGCCTGGCACGAGCTAATCCTGGTCCTAGATTCTGCTTTAGTTGAGTGAAACGTTCTACTAATCGTCTGTAAAATAAAACCGTACAACAGTAAGTAAAATAAAAATAAATATCTGGGTTTAAAGATATATAGCGTCAGGTATATTTTCATGTCAAATTTCTCTGAAATGGAGCTACAGTTAGAGACGCTTGTTCCTTTTTGAAGATAGCTTAATAAATTGTTCAATCGTTAAGGGTACAGTTATGATTTAAACATAAACATAAATACATACATTTGTTTACACACTTTTCACTTATCCTAGATATATAATAAATAAAACAAATATAATAAAAGACCAAATATTTCCAACAAAAAAAAAACCAATCATCTATTAACTTACCGATGCAACGGCTTAACTTCCTCCGGTGCTAACCGACCATGTAGCGTTAACCCTGCTTCCACTACCGCCAACTGCGACGCTATGAGCCTCCTCAACTTGGCCGCGGCGGCCGCTTCTCTAGGCGTAGCGTTCCTACTGAATTCCGCAGTTAGGAACGCTTGCTCGTATTTAGTGATACCTCCTTGGACATTAGCGTCGATGGTGCCTTGTAATCTCATTGAGAACGGGTTGATATTTTGTGTGGGGTCGGCCGTGTATTGGGAGATAAGACTGCGAAGTTCCCTTTCTGTTGCTTCCATTGTTTCACATGCGAACTGAAATAAAAGTTTAATTATAATTTATTATAAGTTAGTTTCTGGTGGGTAGTTTTGGATAATCTTGATAGTTGAAATTTAATTTGACTACTATAATTGTTCCATGCTGTGCATGAAACCATAAAAAATGTACCGAAAAACTTACTATTGTTTAGATCATGTATTTCATATAAATATTTCATGAACACAATTTATTACAAATGTGTACAATATTATATTATTTGTATATTATATGAGATTAATTAAATGCTATTAAAAACTTACTTCGACTGGCGGTATTTCCTCTACAGATCGGGAGATGACCTCAGACCATCTCAATATGCCTGGAAGAGTGGTCTCTGTCACAAGCGTTGTGCGCTCAATCCATAAACTCTGTAAAAAGTATTACATTAATATTATTATATTTCTAAGTACAACTCATATTTTCTGATATGGTATTAGAAGATGATGCATAATAGCTGATTCTTAGTAAATACGAGAAAAATACAAAAAAACCATCGAAATAAATAAGTACTATGTTTTAGCCTGGGCTCATAAATAGGTAACTCTTAATCTTACTCCATTATCAACGGATTTGAGTGAAATTCGTAATGAATTTAAGCTATTTCAGCTTAAATGTTAGATTAACACAATTTTTATCGATGTACCTATCATACACACAAAATAGAGTCATACAAAAACCAGACGGGTTACTATTAATAACTGTGAAAGTTTATATGTCTGTTACATCTTTATACTATAACGGCTGAACAGATTTCGATGATATTTAATATTCAGATAGACTATAATGGAATAGTTGGGACGTTATCGTTAAGCACCTAGGAAAACATATTCACTTTGCTATCCATACTAATACTAATATATTATATATGCAAAGTAACTCTGTCTGTCTGTCCTGTGTTCTGTCTCTGTTATAGTGCGTTGTCTTTTCACGCTTAATCCGCTGAACCAATTTAAATGAAATTTAGTATGGAAATAGTTTAAGACCCTGGGAAGCATCGTATAGTTTATATCCCGGAAATCATGTCTTAAAGGGGTTAATAGAAATTTGTATGGTGAATCAATAATTTCTCAAGTAAGGGATATTTTTTTTATTTTTAAAAGTACTTACCTACTTTTCTATACCTATGTATGTACAATGACATATATATGTTTCATTCTATAGAAACCGTCAACAAAATGAAAAAAACCACGGACCTTAAACTCATTCTCCTTGTCGATGGGCGGCTTGTGCAGCGGGCGGTCGCAGAGGAAGGTGTCGACGTCGTTGCACGCGTAGAAGCGCTTCACCTGGTCGGGCGCGCCGCCCGGCCACGTGCGCCGCGACGCCACCGGCTTCACGTTGCAGATTTGTATGTCTGGATATATATTATTCAATTATAATATTTTTACTTTATTTTTATTTAAGTTACACTTTATTGGATTTATGCGAATATTTAAAATTTTAAATGAAAAAAAAAAGTTATATATTTAAATTTTTTATTCCCGAAATTCAGTGATTTATAGCAGACATGGTCATTGGTCACGGAAAATTTTTCCCGTTTATTGGAAATGAAATTTATATGGAATACCCTTACCCTTATTTTTTCAGAAAAAAATATGTTAAAAACGGTTAAAAACCGGTAAAGATAATATAACCGTTTATTTTTGGTATTGATTTTAATAAATTAAAGATATCGAATACATAAAAGAAAACATACCCAAATTGAGTTTTGTTCGAGTATTTTTTGAAGTTGGACTATAAGGACATAAGATCAGAAATAAGACTTCTTTGTAGAGCAACAACACAAACACAACGAATCAAAATGAAAAAAAAAACTTCAAACAAACGATAGCTAATACATATATAAATAAAAATAAACTTACATTGTCCGTCAGCAGCAATTATAGAGTCATCAGGCGGAGTGTTGCGCATCAGTATGTGAGCCGACACATACTCTGATTGCAAGCGCTGAGTGAACGCCCCGATGCGCTCGTAGTCTTGCCCGCGATACACGAATTGTTTATTCTGTTAAAAATATTTTTATTTTCTACATTTTTTATCCAAGTTATATATACAAATTAAACTCCATAAACACATTACAAGCAGTATATACGTAGTATAACAAATTAATATTAACACAACACCTTTTTGTTTTAAAATTGGGAAATGCATTTACTCATACCACTTGCATACATACAGGTCAAAATATGTCAAAGTAAGAACACCACCTATCGTTTTATGAAAACTTACCCTTCCACCTAAAGGATTCCTGGAAGAGATTGCTTTCAACAATAAGTGAAGTATAAATTGTTATTATTATTATTACCCTAACAAACAGCGGGCATCCCTTCCCGTAAAAGCCCACTCTGAAGTACTCGGGCTCGGGTCTGAGCTGCTCCAGCACGGAGTCCAGGAAGGTGGCGTGCGTGCGCAGGCAGTGCGCGAGGCGCGCGTAGTCGTACAGCTTCACCTCGTATAGCGTTGCCAGCTCGCGTAGCAGAGGCAGACCTTTTTCCCAGCACTGGTATATGTAATATAGAATTAAAAGTACACATTTGTTATATTTATTCAATTAGAGACATTAGATTAATTTTAAGATCCCTATAATTAGAAGATGGAAAAGTTACCACTAAATTGAAATGCAGTAATATATTTATAACAAAAAAAATGTATAATAATAAAATGAAAATCCGACTGCGCAAAAAAAACAAACTAAAAATATGAAAATAAGATGTAGAAATAATTTAGTATTATGCAGACGGAGACGTACACGTATATTTAAAAAAAAATAGATTTTTTGAATAAGAAGTTACATTACTGCCTAAAAGAAAAGTATGTCTAAAGGAAAAAAATCACCTTTCCACGGTCGAAGTACTGCAACACTTGGTTATACAAGGCTTCTTTACGTTTCCATTCCGGAGTTTCGGGATGTTCGGGATCCACGCCTATTTGGTCGCTATCCCAGTTTAAGGTTTCTGCGTAAAGCTAGAGTCAGAAATTAGTAAAAAATTACTAAAGAAAAAACCATACTTTTATAAAATTTGCAAATATCTGTAAGTCTTTTTTATTATTACTTACTATCTTACTACTCGACTTACTAATCGATTTGATAAAATAAATTAGGACGTAATTCAGTCTGTCTGTTTTCTTACATCTGATACTTAAATCGTTGAAAATATTTTGATGTAATATGTCAAGACTGATTGAATCATATGGACGGACAAAAGCTACCTTTTATTTTTACCCAATTACCATGCAATAAGAACCACGAATATTACCTAATAATAATTGAACGAATGAAAGGGTGAGTGAATCTTACCAAAAGAGTACATCCAGCTTCTATCCAGTTGTCAGATGCAATGTGCAAGTCGTGCAACTTGTATACGTAGCGTAAATACATTTCTTTGCGATCGATTTCATTTTTGTAGAAGTTCTGTAAAAAATGTATGTAGCAGAATGTTAAAAATAAATTTTAATTGTTATTAATTTAAATGTATAATATTTTACATTTAATGAAATATATGTGGTCTTTGACATAACTTTTATTTCCATAGAGAAAAGTTAGGTATTTTCAAAAGGAATCAATTCAAAATTTACATACAGGCTACTTAGAAGACTTAGATCGAGAGGGCTAAGATTTAAAAAGTATACTCCAATATTGAAATGAGTAGTCATTAAACGTGAAAATGCTTGATTTTTTTGTTTTCAATAAAAGGGGATGAGAAGCAGTAAATATTGAAAATAATCTTGACAAGGTCAAAACTAAAACACACACTTAGGAGAAGTAGGGGCAGATAATAAAAACATAATTAGTCATAAGTTCAAATTATTAATTAAAATACATTCCGCTTCAAAACCATCAGAAAAGATCGTTTCACATCAATATATAATAAATATATATATATATATATATATATATATATATATAAGATCCATCCAAATCATATCTTTGACAAAAAAAAAATACCATCTCCTTTGTCAAAAAAAAAAAAAAAAAAAAACAACATGCACCCAAATCATGTTCAAAGTGTGTGCAACAAACTCACGAGCAAGTTAACAGTGGCGGCCATGCGCTTGTCGCGGTGCTCGGCGCCCTGCATGACGGCGCGGTAGTCCAGCAGGCGCTCCAGCAGCCGCGTCACGCAGCCCACGAACGCCGCGCCCGCCTCGCGCCACCCCTCCGTCGACACGCGCTCCATTAGACTGTATCGCATATTATATAAATAATCACTACATAGTATAAAACAAAGTCGCTTCCCGCTGTCTGTCTGTCCTTATGTATGCTTAGATCTTTAAAACTACGCAACGGATTTCGATGCGGTTTCTTTTAATAGATATAGTGATTCAAGTGGAAGGTTTACAATACATGTATATTATAGTACAGAAAAGCCGAGAAATTCAAAGATTTGTATTTTATTCTAACCGTTAAACCGTACCTAGGGACGAACCCGGCCAAAAGGAGAGCGAGTCGCTAGTAAATAATAAATAAATATATTTGGACATTAACATACAGTACCATCTACTTCCATGGTAAGCTACGAGGCTTATGTTATGGATACCAGATAATTAATACACTACACATATCAATAAAAGCTTTTACAATTTCAGATTTTATTTGAATTATTATAATAAAACTGTTGTTTTTTTATCCTAAACTCTGTAATAAACACCTTAGTAATACTTACACAGAACTCAAGTGTTCCCTGTTGTCAGTTTGCATAAACATTTTAATCATTTAGTTAAAATAATATTTGTTTTCAATAAAACTAAAAATGCTATAGGTATATATATATGTTACTATGCTAATAGATCGTCATCATATATCCTATATTATCAATTCAATAGATTCACACAACAGAAAGCATTCGAAGATTAAGAAACTCTTAGATATTTTCATTAAAAAAAATGCCAAATAGTGACAACGTTTGAATCTCCAAGACTAAGACTACGTTTATTATTAAGACCTCTTGTATACTATCAACAAGAATGAACACAGTATCAAACAGCCATCTATGATGATCGAGCCTTGAATTAGTCACTAGTGAGACCAGCTTATCCACTAAGGCAGCCTTTAAGCGCAATGAGATGTCCACATTTCATCACCAACGCTTTAGTAAGGCCATGTTTACTCTTGAGACTTTGTACTATATTTTTAGTAACAACTTACACAGCATAATACAATCTATAATATATAATTATCTACGGTAAAGGGTGATTAGATTACCCATTAAAGCGGCCTCGGCCATGTCCACTAGAAGATGTTCCCGCTTGTCATTACCCACCCTTTACTTGTAGACATATACTGCGTCCGGATACAAGACATTAAATATTTCTATTTCTTATGAAAAAAATAACTTTCACCAAACTGTGATGTATGTAGAGTATTTGAAGACGTATTTGTTTAATAAAATATATAAATATATAGCTTTTAATAAAATATGCGTCCGGTATGACAAACAGAGAAAAACCTAATAAAAGCGCTAAATCTAAATAGTGTAGATGTAGGTAATTTAGCACTATTTTGTCCTTTCCTACTTCTGAGGAGGCCAAGATGGTATATAATTTTGTTAAGATCCCGTTTATGTAATTATTTAGGTTAAGGTATGATAGGGATGGAATATTTTTGAAAGAAAAGCCCTTAAAAAAATTAAAAAAATCCCTTTAGTTACCCTTAAGAAGTAATAGTTCAATTACAACTGGCACATTATCACACATAACACACAATAATCGACGTAATATGGCTTAAGACTCATTTACCTTTACGACTTTATGGTATATTTTCATACATAACAACTTATACAGTTTAAATAAAAAGACTTTTTGGTTCCTGGGAGACGCAAAAATTAGAATAAATCTGCGAAAAAAAAATTGTTTTATTTAATATTTTAAATATTCGCGTAAATCTAAGAAAACTTACACAGTATCAAAGAGCCGTCTATAATGATCATCAGCCTTGTTATCAGCGACGAGCGAGTCCAGTTTATCCACTAATGCCGCTTCCGTCTTGCGAGCGGAGCCGGTGGCCGCGCGTTCCGCCGCCATGAGCCCTACTAGGGCTTCTAGGGCTGCGCGTCGTAGTTCGGGCACTAGGGTCACTTCTAGTAAGGCGCCTACCGCTGGTCCTATTAGCTGCAGTTGGGCTACACCTGATAATTTAATGTTATGTTAAATGGAGTTGTGTTATATCTTTTTAAGATTTTACGCAATGTTAATTAATAAGTTTCTGAAGAAATCAATGATTTTAATAGTTGCATTGGTTGTCATATTTATCTATATATTTATTATACAATCAATATTCGTTTTTTAAAACATACATTTTTTAATTATTTATATATAAATATATAATCAAAAATATAAAGAAGAATATCAATTGAAAAATTCCAATCTTATTTCCTTATTATACTGTATCTCAACTGTTACTTTTTTCTACGCTTATGAAGCATCAAATATTAAATAGAAAATATAGACACTTGAAGTAACACTTAAAAATCAAACAAAGATTAAAATCGAATACTTAACAGAACATGATCATACTATTATTCGTTATCAGTCATAGCATCATATTAATATTAAGTTGAGTTCAAAACGATCAGATAAATAATAATAAAAATAGCACTTAATATGCAGCTATATGTAATGTATAAGAGCTAGACGTATTTTGATTAAAATTTAACTACTGTCACCCGATACACCAGTTAGACGATAATTTATCAGACGATATGTACGCGTGTATGCGTGCGTCTGTGTGTGCGCGTGTATGTGGGGGTTAGAGTGTGTCTAAGAGCGCGTGTGTGCGTATATGTGCATTTTCGTGTAAGTGTGTGTGTGAACATACCGAGCCTGGTCCACACAGCGAGCAGGTGCAGTGCGGCGGCGGATCGCATGGCGGCGCGCTGCGGCCCGCGCGCCCACTGCTCCGCCTGCAGCGCGTTCGCCGTCACCAGCGCCACGCCCAGCTCCAGGTAGCCCGACCACAGCTGCAATATACACGAGTTATATATAGTTTAGCTCAGAAATGAGATATTTTCCCACAGTAAAAAGTATCCTATATGTTGACCCGGATAATCAGCTATCATCATACCAAATTTCATCAAAATCTGTCAAGTGTTTTTTTCGTGATGCGGTCACAGACAGACATTCAAAATTCTAAAAACTATAGATTCGGCCTCTGTATCGATAATAATGTCTATTTCAATAAGATTTTCCAAAAAATATTTAATGACTCAGTTAGAATTTTATTATATGTATAGATATTGTCGAATAAAGCAGCAATGATTGACTTGGATCTGTAGTCATTGAATGATTTCTTTGAAGTTTTTATTTAAAAATATCTTTATATTAATTCCTTCGTTAATAAATAGATAAAATGAGAATTTACATAGACACCAAAACTATTCAAGTTTAAACAAAATTACTAGCACTAACCTGTGAATCAAACTGCGGTGGTTCATCTCCCAAGAACCTTTCCAACAAAGGTTTCGCTAGATCTTGTAGTGCAGATAATAATACTTTACAGCTCTGAACTCTTAACACCATCCAGTCGGGTGGGAAGACCTGAAAAATGGATATAAAAAGTTATGTATAATCTTAATCCTTTGTGTATTTTTTGGCGGCTTTATTTTGAATTTTGGTTTCCGACATCTCGAATGTTATACAGCAATCGTGGTTACAGCAGAGACTGTTTCTAACGTGTTTTAGTTTTATACGATAGTTTTACTTAAAATGTCAAATATTCGTTTAAATCTAAGAAAGTATAATGTGAATCACATACATCTTGCTCAATTAAATGTCGAAACACAAGAAAGGCTCGCATCAGAAAGTCTTTGAGCGGTTTTCGGTCATTCGGGTGCGGCGCGAGGTGGCTCCACAGCCGCTGGTAGTGCGCCGGCTTCAGTAGCTCCATCACTCCGAGTAGACCAGCTACCATTGGACCCTGTCGAAATAATAATAATGAACACTTTATTGCACATTACACGCTGGTTTTCTTACGACAGTTCTTCTCAGGATTGGGATATTTTTTTGAAAGGCTGATAGAAATTTTAAAAAACAATGTTGCTAACATTACAGAAAGTTTTTTTTTTATTTATATACCGCAATATAATTACCGATAAAGAATATATTTAATGTAATCAATATATAAAGGGAAAATTATAATTCAAGAGCAACAACATAAATATGTACTGTAACATACGTAAATTTTCTATCATAAAAATATTGAAATTATTAAAATTTAAGTTATCAGTAGAAGAAATTTCCCTCCGATCAAATGTTGAGAGCATTGCCTTCTGCCACCACTGCTTCACGCTAAAACGGATATAGATGAAATTTAGTTCACAGAATAGGGCTAGATCTAAAGATTCTGAACTAACACATAGGAACCTAGCGATGTAACCGAGCAAAGCTAGGGTAGTTGCTAGTGCCTCATACATTTTATATTCGAAATTGTTACAATACTAAGTCACAATATCATTCCTTGCAGGTGTCAAAATAATAAAAACAAAAATTATTTACCAGTACAGGAGACTTCCCGCCAATCAGATTAAGGACAGTCTCAACCAACACGTCCAGAGTGTTCAGACATAGCACGTCCACGTCGGGGTCCAGCTCGTCATCATCCACTATCTGGTCAGGGTCTTCTTTCTTCCACAGTAAGGTTACAAGTTCTCCTAACATATCGGCGCATTGGGACAGTTCGTCTCTTCGTGCAAGGTGCACTCGTAGGTGGTGGCACGCTGTTGTTAGGACTATGTTGCGTGCCTCTGGAATGTTTAAGTTACATTATTATTATAGTATTATAAAAAAGAAAACAAACACATAAATACATTCATGCATGCATTATTTATATATATTTTAATAGATGACATGAATTAAACTACAAATAATATAATGTCCTGTTGACCGATTTCCGTCGCGTCGGCCATTCCCACTGAGACTACCCAACTGCGTGGGACATATAGTGCACAAGTTTGCCTGCAAATACATTCTCTAATACTTTAACTTCAATATTTCGGCGTGACGATAACTAGATACAACCGATGAAACATAAAGCACAGGACCGATAGCTTAACTTGCTGACGAAGCACGTGCAAATACCATCAACACCTTCCAAGCTCCGGGCTGCTGAGTATTTCTTACGAAAAAAAATCTCAACGATTTCACTAGAGGTCCGACACAGGGCTAGAACCCAGAATCTACCTCCTCTCATTACCACGCCAAGAGCTAGACTAACGAGGCACTATTTCATATACAGATACATACAGATTTTAATTGAAAATTTTTAAATAAAAAAATATTAAAAAGTGCGTGTACGAATATGTACACGTGCAAGAAGTAAAACTTCTGTAGGTTATCGGTACTCTTTATGAAATTCAATATATGTTTTAAATAATTATTATGATAGGTGAGATACTAAAAATAACGCATAGTACAATCATATATTTATAGAATATCATTTAAGGAAAGAATATAATATTATATATCATTTGTCAGACAATAACAACAAACGTACGTACATGTTGTCGTAACGCATTCACCAGCTTACACCTCAAGTCAAGCGTGCGTAAAGAAGTTTATTTCAAAAAAAAAAAACAACAACATACCAGGGTCTTGTCCAAGCGGTCCTTTAAGCACTTCCTGAGCAGCGGCGAGCCTCGCCTTGGCGAGCGCTGGCGGCGCGTTGGCGGCGGGCGCGTCCAGCATCGCCGCGGTGATGCGGCCCGCCTCCACCGGCCCGAGGGCGGACGCTACCTCTTTGGCTACACTGGCCCATGACGTCATTAGGGCGACCTGACAAAGTTCTTGGTTGTTACCGAACACATAAGCAAAATAATGTTTAGACGGTGTGTTATATATACATAGAAACACGACTTAAAAAGTCAGTGCATGTTCGGACAGCAATCAAACCGGCTGCATAATTTTCATTAATTAGCAGTTCATTAGAAGTGTATCATCATATTAAATTAAACTTAACAACGATCTCAGACTGTATTTAATTTAACAAGATTTAGTAGTAGGTCGCGTCCCCTACAATCCTATTGATAAAAACGTGAACATTTTTTTTTTCATACTCTAATTATATGTATAAATCAATGAAAGCAAAAATTATGAATCAAATTGGTTCACAATCACTTTATGAAATAGATAATAATAGATATATGTGAATAAACGTTACATTGTAAATAAAACATACATATAAAATAAAAAATGTTTAAAAAGAAAGAATTCTCAAAATCGGTTAAATTTCTGGATAAACATATACTATATATTAAAAAAAATAAAAATCAAAGAACGACGATAGCAACAACAAATATTTATATTGATTACATTGATATACAAAAACTGTTATATATCAATGAGTCTATTGAGTCTTTGAAGAATTATTGTCAAAGATCACATAATTCCTATTGGTGACCAAAAATCAAATAGCATAAATAAACATAACACAACATTGAAATAAATCTTTTTATACTATTTTTTCATGTTTTATTTTTATTGTCACATTTTTTTTATTGTAATATTTTCGGTGGTATATTCTTTCTTTTTACATAATCGTTATATAATTTTGTGAGTTTGATTCTCATAGTTCAGACATCGTCTGTAATAACTACAACAATTGTGTCATCAAACATCTTAATCTCTTCGAAATCCATCGAAAATCGAAAACCAAAGCAAACCACGAAAAAACAAACCCATAAAGAAAAATTCTATTCCAAAATCCATAAAAAGTAGGTATTATAAATGTTCCAATATAAGATACCTGTGCCGGCGCCAAGTGATCCCTATGCGGGTGCTGCGCGAGCGCCTTGAGCGCGTGCAGCGCGGCGCGCACGTCCCGCCGGAAGCTGTCCTCGTACTGGCCGCCGGTGGCGCGCGCGAACAGGCAGCGCGAGCGCACCGCCAGCCGGAACACCGCGCCCAGCGAGCGCAGGCACTTGCGGATCGGCTCCTGCCCGTCCGTCCCGGCGGCCCACTCGGCGCAGTGCTGCACCGACGACAGCAGGCCTCTGGTGGGCGGGTCAATTGTTATTATCGGACCACTATTATAAATATGAATTGTGTGAGCAAGTATGTGTGTGTGTGTGTATGTGGGCGTGTGTATGTGTGACAGTTTATAATTTGACTCATAGGGGTGTTAGTGATATATTAAAAATTCTGTTAGATAGTCGAAGGCACCTTATTTTCTCCCTTTTCTGCCTTTAACTTTCGAGGGTGAAAACCGTGTGGATACACACTAAAATATAGTTTTAAAATCAATTTGACAGGAAAAAATATGTACTGACACAACTTTTTCGCCTCTGCCACGTTTACTAAGTGAAATATTAGGAAAAATATCGCCTTGTAAATGAATTGGCTATTTGACAATTCTAACGATAAAATATTTAATCTGTTGGAGACAGTAGCTTATGGGTCCACAATAATTATACAATATGTTTTTTGCATTAAAATAAATTGTAAATATTTCATTTTTGAAAAATAAATTTGAGTTTTTTTATCTGTGGATTACAAATACTGAAACGCTGGCGGCCATGTTTGTGCAGCGTGTGACGTCACATCTCATATAACAAAACATCGTGTGTTTTATCGTTTGCAGTTAGCTGAGAAGATCACTCTAAAATATTTTATTTAGTGCTTGTGAAAAGTTTAACGAAATGGAGCCGGGTTACACAAAAGCTGATAGTGCAAATTTACCAAAAATAGATTCATTTATGGTTGCAAATTTTTTTGCATGTAATCCTGACTTTTGCTCAGCCGAGTTTCGGAATGTAAAAACTTCCGTGTAAGTACCGAAATGAACAAAGTAATTATGTATAATTTATTGGTAAAAGTTAATGTGTATAGTTCTTAAGTCAAGTAGTAAAAATTTTATAAAATAATTTTAAATTACTTAAAGGTTATGTTGATAATTTTAGATCTTCGCGACAGTCGTATGGTGAATAATAAAAATAATACTTTTAAAATTAATAAAAATAATGTCATAAAAATAATTGTTTTTATGACATGTTTTATGTACAAAATACTGGATTAAGTTTAATTTATTTTCAGTAAATCAGAGGCTAAATTGATTGCTTTTAAATACTTACATCGAAGTGATCTTCACAAAAAAAAATTGCAGATTTATCAGATGTAAAATTCAACTCTCGGCGTGCTAATTGTAACCACTGCTTTGACGTTTAGGACATTTAGGGACGTGTATAAACAATTTGTCAGGATATTTAATTGTAGAACTTTTACACATAGGTACGGCACAAGTCTTGTAGCTTGTCATTTTCATAAAAAATATTTATATTCTAAATATATATATATATATATATATATATATATATATATATATATATATATATATATATATATATATATATATATATATATATATATATATATATTAACTTATATGAGCTTGCCAATGAAAAAGCTGCAAACTTTTAGCTTAAAATATGTTTAAGAGTTGGAGCATCGTAGCATGGAAAATATATAACATGTTATATTCTCCATGCATCGTAGTTAGCTTTACTTAGTTTATTGAGATATGACGTCACAGCCAGGAATGTCACGTGATGTGCTGTTTTCGCGCGACTTTCAAATTACTGAAAGATTAATATATTTTTTTCCGAATAAATAACGCTTTTTTCGGAAAAAAATAATTGTAAGAGGTATAAAATGAACCTACGTATGTTTTAAAATATCTTTCCGAAAACTGTCAAATAGCCAATTGCATAAAATAAATATAATAGAAGCAGTGGTAGCCTAGTGGTAACGCGTTCGCTTGGGAAACCGAGTGAAGCGGGTTCAAATCCCGGGTCTCGCACCTCTGATATTTTCATATGCGAATCATTTTCAAATTTGATTACCAATTGCCTTACGATGAAGGAAAACATCGTGAGGAAACCTGCATGTCTGAAGAGAACCTAGGAAGTTTTCGAAAGACATGTGAAGTCCGTCAATCCGCACTGGGCCAGCGTGGTGGACTATGGCCTGATTGACTATGATCGTATTGAAGGGAGGCCCGTGCCCAGCAGTGGGACGTTAAAAAAAAAAGGGCTGAATACAAGTGGACTTTTATTATCTAGATATATATTGACATTAGCAAATTATGTCTTTTAACTTACTTGTATACGAGAGCTGCCGAGAAATGTTCCTCAATATAAACATCAAGAACCGGTCGAAAGTGCTGGAAGCGGGACTCATCCAACAAACTGCAGATCGATACTAGCACTAGGAAAACTGTACCCGAATGAGGAGTGCTGTAATACAATAATGTTGCAGTCATAACAATAGTAACCATCTAGTTGTCGCGCATGTTACATAAATTCTCTTTTATTTAAATTCTCTTTTATTCACGACTATCATTCAACTCCTGCATGAAGTAGGTTAAACAATTTTGTTACTACAAAATGTTGGCATATAACCTTCTTCAGTAAGTATGCTATAAACTGTTAAAAGCAGGATTAATCTTAAGAAGAAGAATTATCATTCTTTTATCACTAATCTACGTAATTTCTTCTTTATTGTTCATTTTAAGTAGTTTTAGTGGAATTGAAGTAGTGACAAAAGCTACATTTTATCTTCGAAAAGAAATGGGGTTCCTTGGGGATAGAGATGGAACGATTAGACTGTTGCTTGCACGACAAGCAGAGCAGCGGGCATTTGAAAGCTAGTATTTTATCTAATTTATATTTTCTTACCTATTCCCATCTTCAGTAGAGAACAAAGCAAACAAAGCATCTAAAACATCTCTCAGAAACTTGATGAGTTCTTCGCAACTCAAACCGTCTCCCAAACGCAACACACGCATTAGTGTTTCTTGTACTTTCTCAGGTCGAGCGCGCCATTGTAATAACGCTAGTAGATCCTCTGTGGATAAAATATATTTTATTAAGCAATGTTACTTTCGACAATCATTTTAAGGTAATATAATTTGTACATAAATAAATATTTAAATAAAATATATATGATTTATTTACGTGTTATTCCCCGAAATTTGTATCTAACTGACTAGCGACTCACCCTCGCTTCGCTCGGGTTCGTCCCTAGGTTGATTCTCCATACAAACTTTGTCCCCATTTATACCTCATTAAGGTATAATTTCCAGGATAAAAAGTATCATATGTCCTTACCTCCTCAAACTATCTTCTTACCAAATTCCATTTAAATCGGTTTAGTAGATCCAGAGATTACCGCCTACAACGTCACAAACTCACAAACTTTACCTCTTAATAATATTAGTATATACATATGTTTATGACATCATATTGTGTACATATGATTTATATTATTTTTTATAAAATTACTTGAAGATTTTTTTTGTCGTTAACCTGTATTGCTTTCTTATTTATTATGTACTAACTATATATAAGACTAAAAAGTACATAGTATAGAATCACTATCGACGCAACACTAAATTAAGATGTAGTGTAGATGTAAGCACTATTCCTTAGTTTTTTCCTTAGCCAAAAATGAACAAATTCAAAACTCAATCCATTTGTTCTTACCATTTTGTGTGAGTTTAGTAGAACACAAGAGAGTGCTTATAATGCAGTTTTCTTTGGTGCTTCTCTGGAAGGAGGTCAGTACGCCGTTAGACGTCGCGCGTGTTGTGTCGCTTGCGCACGACGGGAGCGAGAGATAGCTTCCTGATAATAACCTGTAGATAAACGTTTTATGCGAGATTTGTATCAATTAGTATTGTCTCGTTGAAATCCGGGTAATTATTTGATGTAAAGTCGAATCGTTGTCGAAAAAATAGTCTTATTTTAAATTTAAAAAGAGGAAGTACTCAATTGAAATATCTCAACAGAGCCAAATAAAATTTCAAGACAAACAAAAATAATTTAAAAAGCAATAGATCCGTTAAAATTAGATAAATTATAATTATATATATAGTTCTAAAAAACATTTACAAAAAAAAACATTTGAATCTAAATCTTTATTTATCTACATATACACAAACAAAGCAATACCCATGTACTAACTTGGAGGGATCATCACACTTGTACACATAGAGATCGTGCGCTCCGTCCCGCAGCGTGGCGCCACTCGCTTCCATGAGACGCGCGAACGAGAACCCAAACAACTTGCGCTCATTTTTATCACGTGCTGAAAATACATTTATTATTAGCGATATGGTGGGTATTTACAAGTAGCCTATTTGTTACTGTAGGTCAGTACATTTGTGCACTAAATTTATACAAATTTATCAGGCTGTGTTAATATGAAACCATGAAGTAACAAACATGCATACTTTTCCATCTATACATATAATAAAACTATAGATATCGAATGTCTGTACATAGAAATTTTTTTTGCTAAAAACCGAGTCAAGGGATGTAAGAAGAGAAATAGAACAAATCCAGATTTTTTATTTTTATTTCTCTGTCTGTTTGGACGGGGTAATCTCCAAAACTGTTGAACCGATTTAAATGATATTTTGCATGGCGTTACCTTATATCCCCGGTCAACTTCCTATATCTTATATCTACCTACTACCTTATATCTTAAATACTTTTCATCCCGGAAAATTAAAGAGTTCCCGTGGGATAGTTCAAAAACTATAATAACTTATACAGCTTAGTACACAAAAACTACTGATTGGATTTTAATGAATCTTTACATTAATATAGTTCATACATCAGAATAACAAATAAGCTACTTTTAATCCCGGAAAAATGTACAGTACTCGTGGGATAGATTGGTTTTTGTTTGGTTAGAGGCGAACCCGAGCGAAGCGAGGTTGATCCGCTAATTTATAATATTAGTCCCAATAGTTTATGTAGCGCACCACACATGGCGAGTATGTCGATGAAAAGTAGTCTATTTTTCCTGGATGTAACACATCTCCATTTTGAATTTCTCTAAAATTCATTAAGCCGTAAGAGCGTGAACAAATAACAGTACACTGTTTTGTATTTATAATGTTATTGTCATTCAAGGATCTTATAGTACATGTAGAACGGTAACACTTGCTTAGTGGTAATAAAGAATTCATTCAAATAAATATCATTCCAACCAGGATTAACCCTCTACTCGTACCTAGAACTGGCTAAACCTAACTAAACTAGCTAATATTGGTAAAAACCTATATTAGTCAAAATCCTGCGTTTTTATTAATGCCTTATTAGTTAAAGTGTGTGTTTCGTAGGTTATGAAATATTTAGTGACACTATTTCAATTCTTAATTATCTATTACTTACTTGAACAATGTCTAAACTCGATCCTGACGTGCGCATGCGTGAACGTCTCCAGCGGCACAGTCAGCCGCAGCTGCTCGCCCCACGCCGGGCTGTTGTTGTGGTACAGTACTAGTGACTCGTACGATGTTGACCCCGTACCACTGGCTCCCCATACACAATCCTGTAAATTATAAATATTTACATTATCTGTCACGGTGGTGTATCGGCTAGCATGTACATCAGCAGATCAGGATGTCCTGGATTCGAGTCCAAGGACCAAGTATAATTACTGAGTTTTTCTATTAAGATATTTTAAGCAGCCCAGAGATGACAAGTTGGCGGTGTTTTACTCCCGTATCTCGGAGAGTATATGTCGCGTCGGTCCTGCGCCTTAACTCTCACCGGTCGTGTTAAAATATCGTCCCTCAGACTTTGAGAGTAAAAAGGAATAGAGAGTGTACTTGTGTCTGCACACATACTTTACACTATATCAGCTCCTGCGCTAGACTCAGTAATATTGGCCGCCGTGGTGGAAGTCGGTCAGAAGGACATAAAATATTTATTAAAATTCGAGCCTAGTTACGCAGATCTAGCATATGAAGACCCTTAGATTGCAGATACTGGCCGTAACTAAATATTGGAATGTAGACAAAGCTGATGCAGTATTGCATCACCGAGACAATCTTATTAATTAAATAATATTAATTGTTATTATTACATCTTAGCTTCAATCGAGAAAAGTCTTAATTTATTATAAGCTAATTGTAATGTATTAAGTTTCGATAAATTATTTTAAGACCATATTTATTTTCGGACCTGTTGCTAACATTATTATTACCTTTCATTTAAATTTCTATAAAAATACTTAGTAAACCAAACTGTAAATAAAATGCAAATCTAGGCATACCAAAGTTAATACTTCATAATTTTCCTAAACAATTTGTTATTTCCTTGTGTTAAAATAATGACGAAAAGAAAATTACAAGCTAAGTTTTTATTTAATTTGATTGAATGAATCAAATAATTAAGTTTTCATTTTTTTTTTTATTCTTAATTTCGCTATACAATAAACGTTTTTATATTAATTATCCTTCATTCTGTTCATAGGCTTTAAGGATAAGTATGAGGACTAGGTACTTTTTATTATTATCTGTTCCAAGAATAAGGTATTTTTTTCTATAAAACAATAAAGGAAAAACATAAAATAATTGTATATGACATAGTATATTTTTAACTGCTCTGCTCACATTGTACGTCGATAAACATAGTATATGACATTCAAAGATAATGGAGCTTTCTATTAATAAAAAAATATTATCAATTCTATAATTCCATAGACTAATTATAACAATAAATATATCTTACTTTTTTATAAAGTTAGATATTACATAGGAAGTACTAGAATAACTATTTATAAAAAAAAACGTGTGTGTATACTTACGCACACACGTTATACTTCTTTGGCGTAACAGAACAATAATAGCCAAAGATTTCATCCGGTATGTTACAACTTTCTGTTTGTAAAAGGAATGCAGCTAACTTCATCATGTCACTTTTTGGCTGTCGGTGTGCGGGCGCATCGTATAAATTTTACTCTCATATTTTTTTCCAAACGCGCCAAAAGAAGTAAAACTTCAAAAATTGAAAATATCAGTCTCATCATTAATCCATACCAAGTGGACACCATGATGTATGATAATTCTAATTACTACTTAAAATATTAATGACGCGTTATCAGCAGCGTAATGGGTATAATGAAGATATGTTTAACCAGTAGCAGCGGGGGTTCGGAGATAGAAATTCCATCCGACGTAATTGGTCACGTACGTTTTTACTCAAGTTATTTAAATAAGTACATAAACAGTATCACAGTGATAGCGTAATTACTAACATACTAAAATTAATGCACGGCTGATGTTTAAAATATAAAATTAAATTGACCGACTTTGAATGGAGGTGTTGTCAAATTCTGACAAAGACTTATAATGATAAGAAGTTCCCACTATTAGAGTAATTTAGAAAAAAAAACACTATCACATATTTGATACTTCGGCTTTGTTTCCGAGAATTAGTCTAAAATTGGTTTTCATAATTATTTTTTTAATTAAAAATAATTTTGGAACCACTAAAAATCTTTGAACATACAGTAGGATTAAACCGATAGGTATTAAGGTCGTCGACCCTGCCACCTTTGTTCCATGAGTCATGTTACACACTATATAATGTCCATCGAAGTCGTAGACATTAAGTAGTTTATACAAACGTTATTTTATCTTTATCAAACATTATTTAAATATATTCATACAATGATAACTTTATTCGTAATGGCTATACAAATCATATATTTATGTATGTAGAGCAATTATCACTCTGCATTTTGTGAACAATAAATAATCAATTACTACTAGAAAATTCTTTATCTATTTTTGTCATTGCTTCTATTACGTTAACCTTAATTGGTAGTTAGTGGAATATAAACTATATTTAAAAATGAGATCTCAAGTGTCAGAGAGTCAAATTTGCGCGTACTCGGGTATTGCCGCATTGGGAAATCAGAGATCAGAAGAGGTTAAGTGTCCTATATTATCATATATTTTATTGGCCAAAAGTATTATTGGCTATATTGAATGAACTTAAAAAAATATTATAATAATTAATACCTAAATTAAAACTCACATGTATATTTTTTAGAAAAAAAAAGAGTTTGCCACTTATTCTTGATGTAAGGGCTTAAAGGATTCGAGTGAAGTTGGGATAGAGATGTATGGATGGGGATGAGATATTTTTTTTATCGTACTTTCCTACATACGTCCATATGATTGAATCATATGTCCATATGATTGTTTATTTTAAAAGTAAATTATGTAGCTTGTTTAAAATACATAACAAGGCTATTTAAGATTGACAGCAAAAATAGGTATGATATTTTATGCTTGTGAGTCTCGTTACATCTGTGTAACAAGGAATAAACTCTCTCCTACTGCATAATACATTTCATGGTCAACTTGTTCCCATCTTTTTAGTTCGCATTTTACGCAGTTTGGTTTTTTTTTATTGTTTTTTTTTTTAAATTATTTTTTAATAAACTCAAAGCATACTTACACTGATGACTTGTCCAGTACTGTCATGCACACTGACAGTTGCTAGAACATTCTTCGCGGTACTTTTACCGCCTCTTTCGAACTCCGCCCTATCCAAAGTGAGATATAGATCGTTCCTGACATCTCCCGGCATTATCACGTCGGGAAAACCCCGTTTCGCTGTAACTGTGGCTCCTGAGGTGACCGCTTCTGCTATACTACCGGAGTTTGTTAATAGTCGAAGAGCTACTACTATCCCTGAAGAAAGAATTTTAAATGTTAACTAGCGGCTTACCCTCGCTTCCCTCGGGTTCGTCTCTAGGTTCATTAGTTAATAGATAGACTATACATTATATGATATATAAAGAATTTTTCAAATCGAATTAGTAGTTATTCAGATTAGCACGTTTAAACAAACAAACAAACAAACTCTGCCTCTTTATAATATTAGTAGTATTCATGTTGCGAAGGTAAAATAGAAAATTGAAATGATTCATATTTAATTTAGTAATAGGTAAGTAAGTTTATGTAAGATCATTTTATTTAAATTATATTTTGTAAAATATATATATTTGATCCCGACTAGATATTTGTTAAATTCGACCTTGTGATAAAGACAATCTACTTTCTTTTTAAGTTCTTTTTTCAAAAGATGCTTTAAAAGTTAAAAACATGATTTATTCATAATATTATGAATACTTATAATTAGTTATGTATATGTATTATTTGGGATAACTAAATAACGCCTTTATGCACAAATACTTTCCTTCCCGTTTTAACAGTTACATTCAAAAAGATAAATATAAAATTAACACTTACCATAATTTGGTTGGCCTGGTAAAATATTGCATTTGTTTGTTTGTTTACGAATCAGCATATCATGGAGTTGGTGGAAGTCTTTTTCTTCGCATTGATATACCTGAAAAAAATGTAGTTCAAAAAATATATAATTTTTAAAATTAAAGCAACATTATTGTTAAGTAATACAATAATAATAAATATTTTTCCTTATACCTTCTGTTGAAATTTAACATAATAATGAATGTTCTGTACATAAAATATAATGCGTGTATAATGCATAAGTAACTTTTTGTCAATTATCTCTAAAACCAGTCATATTACACACCACTTTATTATTTTAAAAGCCCAATAAAATACTATTCTATTTCAACATCGTAGAAAACTCATCACATACCTTAAAAGTGTATTCTTTTTCAATAGTCTGTGGCTCGGCTTGTCTCAAAAATTCTGATAATGGTAATACTCCAGCACCCAAAGGTCTCCTTGCTACGGGGCCTCGTCTTTCCCCCGTACCACTACCGCCTGCACCCGACCAACGCCCTACACGTATCACCCACGCGACAAGCCATAGCTCGCGCGATAGATCTGTACTTGATAGATCCTGCGAAAGTTTAGAAAGTAGTTGTATTAATATATAAATACTAGCGAGATATGTAAAGTACTTGATACTTCCCTAAGTATGTGTTATTCCATAGGTTTTAGTCTATCTATAAACTAATTTTCATCTAAATCCATTTTAAATAAAACTACCTTTTCAGTTTTTCGCCGATTTATTTTGATCACTTTCAAATTGATTTACTCCATTGCATGCTTGAGAGGACCAATCATCTATACAGATAAATAAAATTGGAGCGTCTGTTTGTAATATTAAAATAACCGCTTTTTACTAAATGCATATGGATGTACACACGGTAGGTACATATACCAAAACAACATTTTTTACAATTTTTGTCTGTCTGTCCGTCTGTTAGTTCCGGCTAATCTACAAAACGGCTGGGCCGATTTTGACGGGACTTTCACTGGCAGATAGCTGATGTTATAAGGAGTAACTTAGGCTACTTTTATTTTAAACAAAGAATTAGGGTTCCGCGAAAAAAATTAAAACCCATGTAATTGTGAACAAAATCCGCGTACGGCGTACGCACCCGAGCGAAGAGAGGGTAAATCGCTATATAATTTAAATAAATGAATATCTTAGGAGTAGCAAGCTACTATTTATATATACTTAATCATAGCTAACCATGAAAACGTACCTAGGGACGAACGCGAGCGAAGCGAGCGTGAGTCGCTAGTGTGTAATAAAAATAAAGTACCACAAATCATTTATGTACCTATCTTATATGTAAGTACCTACTACTTACGCTTTTCATGTTAAAGTAAGTACGCTATATCACTTACGCCAATATGTAATACGCATAGATAGGCATGTACCTAAATATTTGTTAATTGTAAATGTATGTGACATTGAGAGAAGTAGATCCATTTCTGTCTGTTTGATTCCACATGACGAGATAATGAGTGATCTAATTTCACAGATTAGGTACTTCTATACGCAGGTAAATTAAAAAAGATAACATATCTCCAGTAGTTTTGCAGTCTTGAGTTACCTGAGTTTAAAGCCTTATCTTTGCTTTATTAAGATTTTTTACATTAACTCTAACCTACATTTTATATTACTACATTATAGAGTATAATGATTATGTTGCATCACTCCATGGCTGCTTACCGCAAAACGTTATTTGTACATAACTTAGGTTTCTATAGTTACGTCTACGGTTCATCAATTTAATACTAACTCATAACGCATTCAATCTTATCATGAAAAAGATCATAAAGCCCATAAAACGTATTATAAACAGCATATATAACTACAAATGATGGTTGTTTAGATAAAAAGATATTGTTTCATTTATTAAAAGGCAAATATGTTAAGTATACTCACAGCGAAAAGTGTACTATTTGCATGTAGTCTATCCACATAGTTGGAGAACCCATCTCTGGCTATCCGTACCCTGAACCTTTCCGAAAGAGGCTGAGCTCGTCTCGCATCATGTAACCATAGTAATAGTTCAGCCTCATCGCCCCCCGCAGTATGGCCGAAGTCCCGCATACTGCACATAAGGTGAGATTGCACAGTGGTTGCTGTGATTACATTTGAATTGTTCGTCAGTGTGCCAGAATTGAAGCTGCTCCCGGAACCACCAGCACGACGTAACGTACCACGCCACTGAAATTATTACAAAATTTTATTTATTACTAGCGACCTACCATTGCTTCGCTCGGGCGCGTCTCTAGGTGCGTAATGGTAAAAGTTAGCCTATGTCACTCTAGGTCATTAACCGACTTCCAAAAGGAGGAGGTTCTCAATTCGATTGGTATTTTTTTATCGGATTAAAGAATAGCCCTCGACGGTAATGTAACTTTCTATTAGTGTAAGAATTTTCAGAATAGTAGTTTCAGAGTTACCTCCTACTAAGTAATTAACATCCAAACTAACTTTACATCTTTATAATATTAGTATCGATAGTATAAACTAGCCCGCCCCCTTTATTAATGTGTTCTTTAATACACCCCACGTTTTCGTCATAATATGTAAGCATTTACTTAAATGATTTAGAAAAAATGGAAAGATTAAGGTACAACATATTTTTATTTCTGCCTTAAAAATATTTTGATTCGTTGTTTTTATCAAATAACATAAATCGTTTTTATGTAGGTATTTACATTAAAAACTATATATAAATAATTGTTCCATTTTCAAACTTCTTGCAGAAAATAATGTATAATTCTAAACCGCTTTTTACGTCATTGTTATGTCTATAAAGAGGGACTGGCCCCTATAATTTTATTGACATATTTCATGAAGATTTTCATTCTTTAATTACCAATAACTTTAACAATATGTATTATTAAATGAATATAATGCACGAATAGTAAGCAAGATACACATATACGCTATGAGAAAATAAATCCAGGACATGTAAATAACACTACAAATATCATAGTTCGTTTTATAGCGGGTGGCATACTGCACTGTGGTATAAGAAATATGACCTCTCGGATCTCATGAACGACATAAAATATCTATAAAAAGCGCAATGCTGCGCGTGCGCAAGATATGCCTTCTCAATGTAAGAGGATATGGTCAATCATATCAGTACAAAAGCATAAAGTGCAGAGTTGACTTATGATTAACCTACCAAGTGACTCAGAAAGGTACAAACACGGCATTGCCATTTTTATGGCGGATCTAAATAGGGCAAATATAACTAGAGTACAAAGCAATAACATAAAACATTTGTTGATAGTATTTATATTACTCTTACGTGACAATAAGTATGAAATAAATATAAGTAGTATAAAAAAAATCTCACTATTTGCATACTAAAAGTACCTACCCACTTACTAGTACATTCAATTGGATAAACATTTAATTCTTATTCAAAGCAACATCTGCTGACTATATCAGGTTGCAGGAGGGTCGACAGAGATTTTTGAGAATAATACAAGTTGTTTTTCACTTATAAATTGTATAAAATACATTTTTACTCTTATATAATATGTAAAATACATAATGCATGTGTTGCTATTTTATATTTCAAATCCATGAAACAACAGAGTTAACAGTATCTGCTATATCTACCGAACTTATATTTTCTTAGATGTGCGCGAACATGTGATATTTTATTTTAAATATAATTATTGTTTTCTGATTTGTTTTTTTTTTTTAAATAAAATAGCATGAAAATCCGAAAATAAAACTAGACAATACAATACAAACCAGAAAAAAAACCGAAAAATTAAAATTTGGTCAAATCTTAGGAAATAGGATACAATTATTGTTATCTTATAAGTATATTAGTCTTATTATATTTTGTAACCAAATATAAAGTTCCTGTGTACAATATAGTACATACATATATTATTCCGTCATTCGTTAACGAGAAGTAAAAACAGCGTTTGCTTTTAAATATGCAAACGAGGTCTATAAAATATAAATAAGCGTACACAATTTTTTATGCTCTTAGCATATCAATGGCCACCTTGCGTCGAAGTTGCCAACTGAAGACTAAAAACTTTAAAATTAAACTTACAAAGTGTAATCTACCTCTGTCATTCAATTACATTTCCATATATACCTACAGCTAAAAAAGTTTTTATACAACAGTGTCAATGTTTCTTTAAGATGGACATATGATATGTTCATTCGAAAAAAAACTTAATCCCACGTTAGAGAAGTACACAAAAAACTAATGATATAAGATACGTACTGCTGCAGCACGTTCCGCACTCTCAGCATGTACTCTGTACAACTCGACTAGACTTGTGTCCTCCGGGTCAACGGCTTCAGCGCCTCGACGAGGTACCAACTCCAAACCAAGCTTTCTGCAACAAGAAATAGGTACATCAATTACTTATATACAGATAAGGTTTTTATTACTATATATAATTAACAAGTGATATGATCTTAATAATTAGAAGAAAACTATATATTGATATTATTGGTTTTATCTTATCTACTAATATTATAAATGTGAAAGTTAAGATGTTTGGATGGATGTTTGTTACTCAATCACGTCAGAACGACTAAACGGATCTAGATGAAATTTGGCACAGAGATAGATTATGGTCTGGAATAGTACTACTTTATCCTTGAAAAATTTACGGTTCCCGTGGGATAGATTTAGTAGTTGTTTTAGTTTCTCATAATTATATATTGTCTCATATATATGAGTATTCGTTTAGGTACCTATATTATTATAACATGTTAATATGCACGTATATGAATAAATATTAAAAGTACTTATAATTATATATAAAGGAAGATAAAAATATATAAAGGATACATTTAAAAAAATAGGTTTCTAAGAATACAATACTATTTTTTGCATCATCATTATTTGTAACAGGAATATATTGTTTTAAAAAGTTCTGCTTAAAGACATTGCCTGTAGATTTTTCGCGGTAAAAAACGAAGGCTTGCAACGGTGAATATTTTAATGTGAATCATGAGATTCTAAGAACTTATTATACTTATACCTAAAATGTTGAGTAACATTTAACTTTCTTACATCAAGAGTATATTTTACAAAATATAACCTGCATATATTTTTCGTATAGTATAGTAAAATCCATTTGATTTAAAATATTATATTAAGCTTTGATTCTACATATTATGATTAAAAAGCTGCAAAATTTTATGATTAGGTATATTATATAATTATCATCATTGAATCGATAGTAATTTTAAATGCCACCCGTAAATCGGGCTTTCAATCAGCTTACGTAACAACAGCAAACAGTGATCCACGTCAAAACTTTCATTGTAGGAAACTTAAAACGGGTTCTAACTATACTTAATACTTAAGAGATCGACGCAAATCTTTTATCAAAGTAATGTGCAATTTTTATTGTAAATTATGTAAATGTTTAAATCCAATCTAAATTCATTTATTTACACATTGACACATTATAACGCACAGCTTTCCACGGGGTATAGAAACATGAAATTTTGCACAAGAGTTCCTTACGTAACGAGCTTTTAAAAAGGATTTTTAAAATTGAGGCATTAATGAAGCGGATGAAATTTTGTATGGAATTTCGTCATTTTAAAGTTAAAAACTTCGAAGTTGGCTCCTTAGAAGTTGTTAATGGGAAGTCCCATCGGGCATGCGGTTAGTCTTATATAAAACGCTACATAAGGCTTAACTTATATAGCAGACTAATGTTTCGCAATGCGTAAATTCTTTCTACAAATCAACTTATCTGTTGCAATATTAAAGTTGCTGCCTTGATCGATTTTTTAATTAAAATTAATTGGCTTTGGACTTTCCATTATCTTATATTTTTCTTACATTTTACACAACCAATTCCAAAGAAGTCAATTTGTCTTTTTTGTTTGTACGTAGGGGATAATCTCTGAAGGTAAAGCTGTTATTATTTTGATTGTTTTACTTATATTTAAATTTAATAGAAAGCTACATTTCCAGAATTCAATAAGCTATTTTATCAAGATATCATAGGAGCGAAGAATGAAGTTTTTTTTTAAATATGTGTCATTCTTATTATTTTTTTTAAATGTCAATATAGAAAAATTAAAAATAGAAACATAAAGGTTTCGAGAAGGAAATGTGATATGTTAGCTACCTTTTATTCCGGCCCTTCTTACCATGCCATGCATTTGCCTATTAATACAATTTGTTTGGAATACTTTAGCGCGATTGTACTTTAACTGAACAGTACATGGGCGACAGAGATTCGCTTAGAGTTAAAAAAAAACTTGAATAAGTACAAAAAAAAAACAAAAGTAAAAAAAATTGTATCCGGCCGGGATTCGAACAAGGACACCTGTGATTGTCAATCTTGCGCCTTGGCCGCTTGACCACGATGCTTATGCCCGAGCGTGCGAAATTATCGAGTTTACTTTGCGTGCAAAAGAAAACCACATAAATACTCGAAAACACGCGTTTTCCCAGACATAAGATTAATCTATATAATTTACCGGTGGTAGGACTCTGTCAAGCCTGAGGAGTCCGACTGGATGGGTACCACCCCCTTATCTATTTCTGCCGCCAAGCAACAATGATTGCATTGTTGTGTTCCGGTATGAAGGATAAGGTAGCCAGCGCAATTACAGGCAACAGGCATATCATCTTAGTCCTCACAGTGACAACACACCTGTGGTTCTGCATTTTTGTTATTTAAAACCTAAGTGCATGAACCGTAGGTGTTATGGGCGACAGGTACTACTTTCCATCAGGTGGTCTGTCTGCTCGTTTGTCACTGAATAACATAAAAAGAAAAAAAAAAACCTAGATTGATTTTTCGCCCCCGAAAATCCCTATATACTAAATTTCAGCGAAATCATTTATTTTTTTTTTTTTTTTTTTATAGTATTCAATGATAAACGAGCAGACAGTCCACCTGATGGAAAGCGATACCTGTCGCCCATAACACCTACGGTTCATGCACTTAAGTTTTATATAACAAAACTGCAGAATCGCCGGTACGTTATCATTGTGAGGACTAAGATGTTATGCCTCTTGCCTGTGATTGCGCTGGCTACCTTATCCTTCAAACCGGAACACAACAATGCAATCATTGTTGCTTGGCGGCAGAAATAGATAAGGGGGTGGTACCCATCCAGTCGGACTCCTCAGGCTTGACAGAGTCCTACCACCGGTTAAATTAGAGCCGTCATTAGAGCCGTTTCCGAGATCGCCGGTATAAATATACAACAATTGGCTATTTGACAATTCTAACGATAAAATATTTAATCTGTTGGAGACAGTAGCTTATGGGTCCACAATAATTATACAATATGTTTTTTGCATTAAAATAAATTGTAAATATTTCATTTTTGAAAAATAAATTTGAGTTTTTTTATCTGTGGATTACAAATACTGAAACGCTGGCGGCCATGTTTGTGCAGCGTGTGACGTCACCTTTCACATAACAAAACATCGTGTGTTTTATCGTTTGCACTTTCCTGAGAAGATCACTCTAAAATATTTTAATTAGTGCTTGTGAGAAGTTTAACGAAATGGAGCCGGGTTACACAAAAGCTGATAGTGCAAATTTACCAAAAATAGATTCATTTATGGTTGCAAATTTTTTTGCATGTAATCCTGACTTTTGCTCAGCCGAGTTTCGGAATGTAAAAACTTCCGTGTAAGTACCGAAATGAACAAAGTAATTATGTATAATTTATTGGTAAAAGTTAATGTGTATAGTTCTTAAGTCAAGTAGTAAAAATTTTATAAAATAATTTTAAATTACTTAAAGGTTATGTTGATAATTTTAGATCTTCGCGACAGTCGTATGGTGAATAATAAAAATAATAATTTTAAAATTAATAAAAATAATGTCATAAAAAGAATTGTTTTTATGACATGTTTTATGTACAAAATACTGGATTAAGTTTAATTTATTTTCAGTAAATCAGAGGCTAAATTGATTGCTTTTAAATACTTACATCGAAGTGATCTTCACAAAAAAAAATTGCAGATTTATCAGATGTAAAATTCAACTCTCAGCGTGCTAATTGTAACCACTGCTTTCGACGTTTAGGACATTTAGGGACGTGTATAAACAATTTGTCAGGATATTTAATTGTAGAACTTTTACACATAGGTACGGCACACGTCTTGTAGCTTGTCATTTTCATAAAAAATATTTATATTCTAAATATATATATATATATATATATATATATATATATATATATATATATATATATATATATATATATATATATATATATATATATTAACTTATATGAGCTTGCCAATGAAAAAGCTGCAAACTTTTAGCTTAAAATATGTTTAAGAGTTGGGAGCATCGTAGCATGGAAAATATATAACATGTTATATTCTCCATGCATCGTAGTTAGCTTTACTTAGTTTATTGAGATATGACGTCACAGCCAGGAATGTCACGTGATGTGCTGTTTTCGCGCGACTCTCAAATTACTGAAAGATTAATATATTTTTTTCCGAATAAATAACGCTTTTTTCAGAAAAAAATAATTGTAAGAGGTATAAAATGAACCTACGTATGTTTTAAAATATCTTTCCGAAAACTGTCAAATAGCCAATATATTAGATTAATTTTAATTATAATAGTCAATTGTTTCGTCTAATTCTAGTGCAATAAGAAGAAATGATAAAAAGCATAATCAATCTCAATAAGTCTTTTCGACCACGAAATGATATACGATTATAATTACTTATCCTATATATATAATATTAATATATAAAAATACCTTTAAAAATCTTTTATATTCTCATGTAATACAAATAGATTTCTTTAATAGTTAATATGCGTGGCACTATGTTGTAGCTGTTACATATGCGTAGGTATATTAGAGGCTAAACTAAAAAGCTTTAACAGAATTTCGTTTTGAATTTCGTTTCACGTGCTGCAGAAAGGTCGCCAAACCAGTCATTCCAGCGACACTGACAGACATCGAACTAGTCGTTTCTCGAATCCCCCAATAAATACTTTTCATAAAATATTACATTTTCCTCACAGTATAACTTATTCTTCCTAACAGTATAACATTTTCCTAACAGTATAACTTTCCTAACAGTAAATATTATAAATATCTCTTCTGAGTTACACAATATAGGTGCATAAAGTTACTGAATATTGTGGACAAAATAAAACTATTTACGCGGACGAAGTCACAGGCGGTAGGTAGCATTTTTATACATATATGTATTATGTAGTTATAATAAAATCGTCGGAGGCTCAAAGGCGCATTTGGCAAGCGGACTGAATTTGGTGGACTATGGCCTGATCCTCTTCGCGTTGCATTCGCAGCGATGGGACGTTAAGAGCTGAATTATATATTTAGCCTTAAGTTGTACATTAATTACATATTAAGCAATTCATATTTGACCGTCGCTTAAAATGCAATAAATTCAAATCCAGTCAAATCTAATTTACTTTTTTGCCTGTAGGTACTGAGTCTGGGCTGACTTATATACGACACGAAAAAAAGCTATGTTTGTTAATAACTTCCCAGATAAAAATTAAAAACAGTGGTTAAATTTTGTGTCTGTTGCTACTACATAGAAATAATCTAATATTCCAGTATATTTTAGTTTAAGTTTATAGAAAATTATGACCTCCAGGCTCCATATTATGTATATGGAACCGCACAAAAGGTTAGGGCTATTCAAGAGACCAAAACAAAGCAGTATGTTTTAAATTCATATTAATAATATATGTTAACCTCTACAGTGTGTAATGTTGTTCTAGTGGTAACCCAGTGGCAAAGGTGATCACTTGGAAAACCAAGTGAAGCGCATTCAGATCTCAGCTAACGCACCTCTGGTACTTTTATGTACCAATTATTTTCAAAATTACTACCACTTCCTAATATGGAGAAGGAAAATACCGTGAGAAAACCTACATGCCCAAAAGAACCAAACTAGTTTTCGAAAGACTTGCACTTAGACAGCGTGGTGGTGGTCGCACTATGTCTGCTTCACCCATTAAATTGAGCCCTTTGCCAGTTATAATACAAATTTAATAATAAAGCCTGTATCTTAATATTACTTATAATAATAGTATGCAATGTTAATTGAGAGTATCTATAATTTTAGTTATATACTAAGTTAAACCTTACATGTCTGAAGATAAAGTTCTAGGATGTCTAGATCTCACATGACCGACGACGTTAGACTGGTATATCGAGTTTTGGTAGTGCCTTAGTGCATTGAACTTTAAATGATTGTGGCTATTAGTTAATACTAATCCATCTTAAATAACTATAACTAACAAGAATCACGATTTCGAAATATGTATAATATATTTAGATGATTCACCATATGCTTTATTACTTACGAAGTAATATTTCATAAGCAAATCAAACAGAATAACAACAATTTAAAAATATTTGTATATGACAGACATATTTACGTACCGTAATCCAGTTATAATGAGCAATGACGCAATATGGAATATATGATAGGCACTGACTACTAGAATATATTCGCGGGTTTGGTTCCTATAAGAGACAATTTTTTGACTGAAATATTTTTTTCATTGATATATTTTATCCTGTAGTTGACTGTAGATTTAATACTCCCAATTTAACATCTAATAATTGCTAAAAGCGTGGAATGGAATAAAGTTATTACATTATAAAATGTTCATCTTTTTTGCAAAAAAAAAAACGTGTAAATGAAAAAAATATTTATAATTGTATATGTACCTACTTCTATATTTTCTGCATTTCGATTTAGTGTCGGATGAGGAATAGAAGAATTTTTGATGGATAAAAAAAATTAAATTACTTATATAACAGTATATATATGTATATATATATATATATATATATATATATATATATATATATATATATATATATATAGTGATTATTTGATTATACGGATATAATTAATTACAATATTTTAATATTTAAATGATTTATATAATAATGATACTTAAAGCAATGGTCACTATAATAATTACTTACTAGCGGCTCGCCCACGCTTTGCTCGGGTCCATCACTAGGTACGTTTCACATAGATATTTAAAATAGTTTTTTACCAGCGTGAGCCATATAAATTATGTATTTTTTTTTAATTTTTCTGAAGTTTTAATATTTATTATCCTATTCCGGACTAAGAGAAATCCTAAAAATCAAATATCATAAAAATTTATCCAGCCGTCGCGTTCTTGTGTTATAAATGATGTAACTAACACGACTTTGTTTTAGATATATAGATTTATAAAAATAAGTCTCATACTTTAAAGTTTTAAAACATGAGTAATGCAATTTTTATATAAAAAAAAAAAGAAAACGACCGAGCACAGGTAGAACGGTCAAAATGCCTAGCCAATGACAGAGCAGCTGACCTCAGCTCCAGACAAAACTGGGGACGATAGATTATTATTAATTGCGATAGCCCGTTTATATTGGTGCGAAGTGGAAATGCAGACACTCGTATATTAATTAACTAAATTTATGAATACAATTATTATAATTATAGATAACAATTAACCCTTAATTAAAGTATGTATTATTTTTATTTACTTACATATTGTAAAAATCGGCTACGTAACTTTAATACTTTCTTATATTTACGCGAATATTAGACATTTAAATAAAACTATCTTTTCGGATTTTTTCGCGGATTTATTTTGATTTTTGGTTCCCGACGTTTCGATTGCTTTACAGCAATCATGGTCACGGGAAAGAAAAGGTGTTAGATGTCTCAAAAACATTATATAGTTGTTACAGACAGCCTACCCACAAAATAACAAAAATGAATTCAAAATTTGAAAATTGGAACCAAAGTACCTTACAATATTTGTTAATTTTAATTTTAAAACCATTTTAATAATTTTAATTATTTTATACTTGAAATATGGAATATCATTTATATAATTTTAGCTATTATTATTATAATTATTACAATTTTTTAGAAAACTTAAAATATTATTGTACCATGATTGCTGTAAAGCAATCGAAACGTTTGGTACCAAAAATCAAAATAAATCCGCGAAAAAATCCGAAAAGATAATTTTATTTAAATACGTAACTTTAATAGAAAAAAAACATTTTACATGAAAAAAATTAATGAACAAAAGACGTATAATGCAACAAAAAATGTGAATCTTTGAATCTACGTTAATTAACATCAACTTAACACAACTGTGTAGCTACTCTCCTAAAAAAATTCATGACGAGGTAATTATTAAAAATACGATTACTATTCTATAAAAAACGTAATAATTTAAAAGGCATAGTACTTAAGTAGCAATACATAATTATGATTTTAAGTTGATTAACTCTTGTGAGCATACTAATTAAAAGCCGCGAGCAATTTTCACCCGTTACAATCAGCGACCGTATTCTTAACCAATTCAAATTAGCGTACAAAAGTTTGAAGCATCCGCCGCGGAGAAAAAGCAAGAGTTGAGATGAACAGGAACTCGTTCTCCGATGAATTCTACAGACTGACTACTGTTCATTTACTCAGGTTAGCAGCGAAAAGGAAGATGTGGATGTGGGGTCGCTAGAAAGAGACGAGCGCTCGTGCGCACACGCTGCTGTTCGGTAGTGATATACGCGCGAGTCGACGCTCGAGCCGATCGAGTGCGCTTTCCAGTTCGCGTTCCCGACCCATGAGCAGCTGGCGTGCGGTGTGGCGGCCGATATTGCCACTCGTTTTACTCCTATAATTATTTAACTTCACTAACTTACGTATCCCGAATAATATGACGTAAAACTTACGTGACCAGGAGCAATCGAACGCGCGGTTGTGTATGTGTTGTGATTCAAGGGACGTGCGCGATTTACGAAATCTCGGCGGGTGAAATAACAGTAACTTTTGAAAAGGTAAGCTATGTTACAAAAGCTCAGATGTATTGAGACACGCTTAGCGGCTATCGACGACGCAGGAATGCAGTTTGACGGCATATGAACATGTGCAGGAACAAAAGCCTCGTGCATAGCCATCGAGGTTTTTTTTTATTTGCTCCGCTTACACGTTGAGGGCGGTTGGTTAAATATGACAGATGAAGATGACGTATAGTATGCAGGTTATGAATTAAACCAGTTACAAGGTGTTAAGTCTCCCATAGGTAGCAGCTTTGCTCTAATTTACCTGAAGCAATAGGGGAAGGGACGCTTTGCCCTTTACTGGGAAATATATGAATAGAATGAAAGAACAAGTTACGTATGAATTGTTATATTAATAAGTTTGTAATATTCGTAACTAATATAGCATTATATTTGTTTACTACACAGTATTCCAAAATAAATCCTCAATATTTTGATATAGACAAAATTATTAACAAAACCGCCCGGTAATAATTGATGAAAGATGAAGTAAAAATTATTTCAATGTCGTTAAAATAATGACGCTATTAAATGTTATTAATTAATTGAAATAGTTTCGAAGAAAACGCATCACAAGTTTTATGACCGTAGAATATAAATATTACATCGAGCCACATAATCGTTAACTAACAAAGGCCAACTAATTTAATTTACTTTAAAAATAATTAACCCGGATATATTTATTCATTTTTATCATTTCGGTATGATTAAGACCTTTTGTTCTGAGTTCGAAAATCTATTGAAGTGTTTGATTGTTGATTGTGTTTTAGTTGTGTTACTAAGTTAGTGTATTTTTGACACTAATAAAAACTAAAATAGGAACAAAGATAATAATACTTGCAATATAATCTATGTTGACCTTAAAAGTATTCATTCCATCTCGAAAAATAAACCACGAAAAATCTAATACACTATAAGGAATAAAATATTGTGATATGTTAAAAGACGGCCATAATAAAACAGTTTGGTAAGTGTAATCTATTCAAATTCAACTCAAGTAAAAAAGACTTGATTCCCAAAACATATTTAAATAACAAATTACGATGCGTAAGACATGGCTAGAGAATAATGCGGTTGTTTGGAAACCCTTTCCCATGCTAATAGTAATGTTATGCGGACTTTTCTAAGCTCGCATGCGATATAAGCTTTGAGACAAATATATATAAAAATGATATATATAGACACCAAGAAAAAAATGTAATATTTATACTAAATACGCCTCAAAAACTGAGGTATCGAGCGCTAGTTTAGGGTTTAGTGCTTTTAAAGTTATCTTTTATTTGCATTCAAATAACGAACGATTGATAAGAATTAGATGTTATCTTTTGTAATATTCATATGGAACCATAAAAACATATTGCCATGAACGTTAAGTTAAAATAAATATGAAATATAGTAGTATATTCAGTTCACTGCACGCACCGATGGGCATATCTTTAACAGGTCACAAACAAGGGATTCTTGTCACGGACTGTGCCCGCCACCTGCATAGTGATCTGAAATACTTGATAACCACTATCCATTATAAGTAGATCCAATAAAATTTACAATCTTTTACTGTTATGCAAATCATAACTAAGCATGTAGATTATTCTTGTACGACAGACGATTATGTCAAATTAAGGTAATTTATGCAAATTTTACAATAAAAATAATATTTATTTATATCACTTATGTATATTTAATATTTATATCTAGCTGATATAAGAGTAATTAAAAAAAGGGTCACGTAATACAAATACATATAATAACGTAAGTATAATAATGAATGTGTACACGTGTGAGGTTTTAAGCTTCACGTCAGAAAGATCCAAACAATATATTTTTAGCTACAATTTAAATTCTATCATTTCTCACGATTAGAAAAAGGATTTACCGAAAAAATTCATTGTCAAGCTTTTCTGTTATCAACAGTGAATTGCAATGATTCATTGGTGCATAGTGTAGTTCAAAAACTGCGTATTGCGTATTCCGCACACGCGATAACAATTAGCCGGACAAGTTCTACAATACGCGCCTTGTATCTTGATCGGCTCGCAACTTTGACCTTTATAAATAACGGCACATCTGGATGATAATTTAATTATTTCCATGACATCTCTATATAAGTATAATTAGGTTAATATATCCGTTATTTCGATCGAAATAGCAACATGAATACTATATAATCGATCAACATATTTTATAGTTTCACATCATAGTCGTTAAGGGTGTGAGAAAGAACCGTGTGTATTTAACATTCTTTAATTCACTTTCTACTGTTTTACGACACTGGATATTGGTAATTTCTAGTCACGCTTTGTCGTCAGTCAGACAACACAACTAATACGTTCACCCAAAAATGATAACAATGTAATTATTTATGGCAGACAATAATTTCAAATAAATATTTAAACTTAAAGCCCAGTGGCAACGCCTTTGCTTGGGACACCAAGTGAAGCAGGTTCAAATCCCTAGTCTTGCACCGCTGATATCTTCATGTGCGAATTATTTTTCAACATGATTGTCACTTGTTTTACGGTGAAGGATACCACATGTCTAAGAGAACTTTGCAAGTTTTCGAAAGATAATATGAAGTCCGCCAATCCGCAATTGGTCAGCGTAGTAGACTATACCCTGATCCCCCACGCATTGATAAGAGGCCCGTGCCCAGCAGTGAGACGTTAAAAAGTATATACGTGAGGTAGGTATCAATTATTAGGAAAAGTCATTTACAAAAATAAGTCTTATAAGAAAAATAGGGTTTAACTTAATAAAAGTAAATATAATTAACCAAGATGAATGTTTTCATTGAAAGAATGTTAATTATATAGAAGTTTTTAATAGCGGTATCCAAACCGCAAATCTTAAGTCCCTATAAAATGATATGGATAAAGTATAACAAGCATATGATCATTTATCACCTTTGAGCACATGAAACATAACCCTTATAATGAAACCACAATGTTACCTACATTGTAAAGCGCATTTCCTTATTGTGATATTATACTATTGTTGACTTGCCAAAGGAAGGACACCATGACTGGTATTTAGGCTTATCTTTACGTCCATTCATAAAAATTCCACATACTAATTGATAAATAGGTTAACTTTGTTGTCACATTAATATATTTACATTTTTGTAGAAAAAATTAAGTTATTTAGAAATTTTGTTTACTGTGTTTACTTCTAAAATTGAAATTATTACGCAATAAACTACTACTTGCGTTATATTTAAAATATAATAGTAGAATATTTACGCTGATACGGTTTATAAATAGTATGTCCAGTAGCTGTCGCTAATCACGTGTTTTCCCATAATTTCTACGAGGTAAACAACGTGGAACGATGATAGTCAATGGAGTTAATTATACCGAAGACGTCATCGTCCGGCGAACCCGCTGCGTGGCGAGATCACGTAGATTACACCAGATGACAATCCAACATTCACTCGCGTTCTTATTTTTTTAACAAATGCCTTTTTTTATTATTCGATGACGTAATTCAATGAAAGTTATACCAAATATGATTAGAAGAACATAAAAAAACTGGTTTATGTACAAATAAAATAATAAGATAAAGAAATTAAAATTGAATAAGAGTAACGTGTGTTACTATAACTCATTTGACAATGAGTTATTTAAACTTTCTTATAATAAGGGATATAAGAACAGAGAATAAATGAACAGTGATTCCTTCTCACGAGCTGATTGCCTTTATTATGAGAGATGCTCAATGCTCATGCGGACATCAGCGTCCGTCTACCGTAATTAATATTAGAGTCCATTTGACGCGTGCCGCCGGCAGCTGCTAACACACCTACCTAGTTCATTATATTCAATCTGATCACGATGAATATAACCAATATGTACTTAATAAGATATGAAGAGTGAGTAAGTAAAAAAGTACATTGCGAGATCAAAATTGTAATGCTATCGAATCAACACAACGAACAAAAAAAAACCAGTAGAGATACTATACAGTTATTTGTTTCTGTGCTATACCTACTTAAAAAGATAAAATATCGTAGATTCTTGTATTCGAATTTACAAAGCTTATTCAGGGACGTGACCAATCTATGCTCTAGCGCCTGTCATGAATCGTGGAATGTACATATAATATCTGTTATTCGTTATTTCGCATGAAAAGCATAAAAATATACAAAAACTTCTAGTTTTAGATTAATAAATATATTTTCTTTAGCAATAAATTAAACTAAATCAAGTAACTTTCATTACTTAGTCAATTTTACAAAAAATATATATCTATCAAAGCATTAATAATAATTTGCCAAAACAAAGAATAGGCAGACATTGAGAATGTCAGCAACGTGAGAAACGGGTAAAGGTTGTCGCTACCCGGACTGGAAAACTGGTTTCCGCGTAAAATTTGCGTTGCCACGCGATGCATCAGTCTGGACCGAGGCAAGCAAAGCAGCTAGAGGAAAGGAGAGGGGGGGTTAAAAACGCAGGAGGCGAACAGCGGCCGGTCGACGACCCGCCGCAGGCCCTGCGCCGGCGCAACATTCGTCTTTACCGCAACCAGGGCCAACAGAAAATATGGGATTATTATGGCAAATAGGTTATAGGGCTTTATGTTATTCAAAACCACGACGACTGTATAGAATCCGCGAATATAAATAAGGTTAATAGAAGCTTATTGCCTATATAAAATATTCAGAATAAACCTATATTCTTCGTATATATTTATATTCCGTTCTATAACAATTGAAGATGTCACTTGTAATAGTTATTAATTTTGTCCCCCACAACGCCTTAAATAATTTATCTTAGACATACGACGCCGCGTAGGAACGAGATCAAGAAGTCGTCAAGGTTGGATCCATTTGTGATGAATTGCCACTTATGATAGTTGGTGCCCATTTATGACTTTATACGTGGAATGTATGCAAATCCTGTGATATAAAAAAAATTATCGAATGCGAGATAACTAAGCACAGTATGTTTAAAAAAATTGATAATTCCTACTAACATACGTGGGCGAAAGGTCTTTCAAACGATCGAGAGGTCATTGATTTAGAAAACATACCATGTTCGCTTATACAAGAATATCAATAGCTGTAATCTATATTACCGGGTATATCGGATTTAATTAAACAATTTTTATTAGATTGAATTAATATAGGTATCCATGAAAATAAGTAGTGATACAGAATACGACAAACTTTTACTAGAATATAGTAACTGTTTAAGTTAATCTTATATGGACAACGCATACCATCTGTAATGGTTTTATTTATAGCAGTCCCTTATGGTGACTTATGCTTCAGTACTAAAAGTATTTATAAGTTTTATTATAGGAAATTAGAGTTATATTTACAGGCACTAAATAATGTTTCTTTGTTTCAGAGGAAAATAAGATTAATTAAAGATGGCGGTGTTCGGAATGGCCTCCGCGGTAGCGGGCTTTGTTAAAGTCCGCTACCTGATCGACAAAGCTGTCATCGACAACATGGTTTTTAGGATGCACTATAGAATAACATCCGCTATTATGTTCCTGTGCTGTATCCTCGTTACTGCTAATAACCTAATTGGTAAGTTTATGGTATTTAAAAACATACGTTACACGAAAAAACTTTCCTAATTTTCCATTTTGAGTTAAAACTACGTGCAATAATAAAATATAATATAAAACTCTCGAACGAAGTATAAAAGATAATAGAAAATTGCATGTCCTAGAAAAAACGTCTTATTAACATAATTTAACATTAAAACAACATATGATGAATAACAATAATAAAATTAATGCCACACTCATTAAAAATGCACTTTTGTTTCATTTACTGTGAAAGTTAATAATAAACAGCGAGGAGAAAGTAAGTACTAACGCTGCTAATTAATAAAATCAATTCTGTGTTAATCAATGAGGTTATGACCTAAACCTCAGGTACTACGTGAAGATATGATAGAATAACAGTACCCAAGTCAGACATAACGTATCTGCTGTAAAAATGAATCACTTTCAGCTCGTTGTTGAATAAGCCATATATGTAGGAATTGTAACAGTTACCTAAATTGAGACGTCATGAGTAAATTGGTTCTATACACAAATGCTGAGAGGCGTGTGCGAACGTGATAAGGTTAAAATCATTGAAGTAAATCGGGCCAGTGAACTATTACATCTATAAAAAATCTTGACCTGTCTCACCTAACAATGAAATGTTATCACGAATATATGGCAAATGCGAGCTTTTAGTCAAATACTACAGATTTATCTATTCATAGAAAGACAATAGCAAATGATGGTAGATAAATACAAATTTTCAGTTTAAAAACAGTAGATATAAGTAACTTTGATCAAAGATACTAATTACTTAGAATTATTGCAATACCTAGGTATTATTTATTATATAAGATAGCACTTTACAAACTGAAAAGATTCATTTTATATGATTATAAAACCCACAAAATTATTAAAAGTATGAGAGTTTAGTTAAAATTTTAAAATAATAAACATATTAGGATTATATACACAAAATATTTTTTACTTTTTGGACTTTTAATAAGTAGTTTTTTTTTCATCTCACAGCAGATACTGTCAAGTGGTAACAAATCTGTGAGAATAAACATAAGATATTATTAACGATCGCGTTATCGCGTGCCCCTTATTTATGAAGTTGTCAACATAAACAGCCACTTGATCACCTTATAACGAATTTAACAAGTAGCATTTTGACGATACGTTTGACTCAATTTTTAGTGGGGTAGGTACTTGCTGTGCCAGCGGTAGCGGTTTCGAGTCCCGCGCTGGTGGCATTCATTTATGTGATATTGTATGTATTTAAAGTTATATATATATAGTATGTCTAGTATCTAGTATCCATAACACAAGCCTCGTAGCTTACCAAGGAACTATATGGTGCTGTGTGTTAATGTCCCAACATATTTATTCTTTTAAAATAAAAAAGTTATCAGAATAAGATACGATTGCATAAATTATTAGTTAAAAAGTGTCGTCGTTTAAAACCATTGTAAGTAATATCATCTCTTGACATTTTACTTTTTGCCTTTCACATTTACTATCGGAGAATTGATTCATTAGTTTAACTTTACGGTACTTTGTCTTTGATATGAAAAAAAAAATCTTTCTTTCGTCTTCGAATGAAAGGAAAAATCCACCGGGTCTTTTTCATTCTAAACGACATTGGCGAAGTTATCTGTGCCCAACTGGCACGCCTAATAGCCACATAACAAAGAATTGAATTGAATGAAAGAAAAAAATGTATGGTCAGTTTATACCAATTAAACAATTTTTCCTTGGGATTGAATATCTGAGTAAATAAAAATGTTTAATTTTTTCCCGTTTTTGCAACATTTTTCATTTATGCTCCGCTCCTATAGGTCGTAGCGTGATGTTATATAGCCTAAAGCCTTCCTCGATAAATGGACTATCCAACACAAAAAGAATTTTTAAATTCCAACCAGTAGTTCCTGAGATTAGCGCGTTCAACCAAACAAACAAACAATCAAGCTTTATAATATTAGTATAGATTATTTATTGTTATAGCGACAGTTATAACGGTTTATGAGGTACATCCCGCTGACATAAAGACAGACAGAAAGACGGACAGACAGTGGAGGCTTAGTTGGCAAATACATTCACAATAATAATATTATTATCGACATATTTTATTTTTATTACAGGTTCGTTTAATAATGCCGACCTGTAAATAAAAAATTATACTAAAACGTTAAATAAACTTTGAATATTTCGAAATATAACTTGCAATCAGTATTTTGCTAGTCACTCGCAAATTGCAATGCGTAAAGATTGTGCTTACTAGGTCACGTTTCTAATCATAATCAACGTAGAGAATTAGTACCTACTTTAAAAGGTAGGTAATTTTTCATAACTAGAAGCAACGTTTTTTATACGATTAAATATATGATAACGTTATTTTACTTTTCTCAGAACTTTTTGACGTTGACGCATTACGTTGAGGTGACTTACAACTGTACTTTTTTACTTAGTCACTTGTGCCCACACCTGTTTGGAATATGGTAATCGTTTCAAAGGTGAAAAACCAGCTTGTAATTTTTTTGCGAAGTGTTGTTATTTAATAACTAAATCTTGAATTGATTTTAAGTGTCATTGCACTACATATATCATCATCATAGGTTATAAATAAATAAAAAAACAAGCTCAACTATTTCCAAACGGATTAAATGGACTTAAGTTTTCAGACTAATAGAGACCAGAACATAATGAAGATTTGGTTTACTCATAACTTAACTATTTACTTATAATTGTTATGTACGTTAGGAAATTGTTTTTATTTGTGAAATGTGCCAAGGTTTAGTTAGTCAGCAGTTTACAATCAAAGTAATACAGCAAATCGTCAGCTTGGTGTAACTGAGCCACATCTGCAAGCCAGGTGCAGGCAATCAAAACTGCATACGACAGCGATAAAGTCTTGCCTTTACATATACATGAGTAGGCTAGAAACACAACTAAGAAATGATAACATAGCAAGAGCTAAGATTTTTTTAACAGACTACTTATGACCGCTGGCAGAAAAGATTAATTTTAGGTATATTGTACTAGTTCACATCAAAATTGTTATTAAAGTTAAAATAGTAGGTAGAAAAATCATTAGTTAACAGCAATTCTTGATTCAGTTTCGAGGGTTACCAAGATATATTTCGTCTTTTTTTAAAATGTTAGTACATCTCTTCAATAACTTAATTGTACCTTATTATATAGACGTGATAATATATGGTATTCAAAATTCATCATCGTAGTAAGTATACCTCAAGCTAAGTTTTTTCAACCGACTTCCAAAAAAAGGAGGTTCCCAATTGTGCCAGCCAATACAAATCGAAGCACACCGACTTCGAAAATATCCGATTAAGTATCTATTCTAAACGAAAACTCCCGTTTTGTTATTTTCTACTTTTTAGTGTCTGAAAGTCGTTTTTTTTAAGTTTTTATTTGTTCCATTTCATAAAAAAAATACAATACGTAAAGGGCAACAGGTGTCACTTATAAAACCGTAAGTCCGAAGTTTGCCCTGACCTAGAATAATGACTAGAAACCAGCTACAACAAATACGCAAAGTATTGAATCACGATTTATACTTTATTTTTCTTTCACTGACATACATATATATTATGTCTCTCGCTCTCTAGCAGAAGTTAATGATAATAAACGTCGTAAACAATCAATACCGTGATATACCGCCCGTATCCATAGTACCTGCATACATCAATATCACCATCGAAAATGACCTAATTCCATTTATCGGTTCTTTGTAACATGAATACGTTTTTGTTATGAAATATACTTTGCGTTCTTTATACTATTTAAATTTTTCATTTTTAAATGTATACTTTTAGTATTAAATCTTCAATTCTATAATGTATTAAATAATACGTATATCAAAGGAAAAAAATAAATAAATTGATTGCTTACAGACTTCATCGTAATATTCATAATAATTTGATGATAAACGCTCTAACAATTCTAAGTGCTCGTTATAGGGCAATTAGCAACCAAGCGACGGCTTCAATTGGCACTAATCTTCGAACTATGTATTTAGTTCACACAAATATTGCTTACATCTTACTATATTTCATTGGCAAATACTAAATAAATAGAATTATTATCGCTAAACTCTTTGTTTTGATGTATTATTCTGCGTAAAAAGACATTTAAAAATATTTTCGCAATTACTTTTTAAGTTATAATATCAGTGTTTAAACAAAGTATTAGATTTAGTAAACCCCTAATAGTTATAGGCTGTTTAATGTTTAGTACCTGGGCAGTCGCGCTTCGCTCGGAGTTCTTTTTTGTTATATCGTATTCTTTAGATAAAGAAACTAAAAACTTGAATAAATACAAAAACAAAAGTAAAAAAAAACGTTGTATTACAACTGGGATTCGATCCCGGACATATGTATGTGTTGTCTAACTCACGCGTTGACCGCTTGACCACGATGCTTATAACGTGTAAGAAATTATCGACCATATTCTGCGTGGAATAATGCAAAAATAAAACTGCATAAAAACTCCAAAACACGCGTTTTCCCAAACTTGAGACTAATCTAGATCGATTTTTCGCCCCCGAAAGCCCCCACATACAAAATTTCAGCGAAATCGTTAGAGCCGTTTCCGAGATCGCTGGTATAAATAAATAAAGCTATAAATATACAAGAATTGCTCGTTTCAATATAATCTATTAGATATTGTCATGTATAGATAAAATATACATATATGGGTAGAGTACAAAGTCACAGATCACATTAGGTTCAATGTCACGTAGTAACAATAAGTTAACAATATATATAGAAGTTAACAAATTTCAGTACATTGCATTGTGTAACACTAACAAAAATAAAGTACTTACGCATATTTAATTCTTGATGTTACATGATTCCTTATTTATAACAAATCATTTTATAATAAGATTCAATTATTACAAAACGAATTAACTTACATTTTTGCCTTATAATATCGTTATTTCTGGGAATAAGTGAATATGATTTCATATTATTATTGCACTTCGAGGTAATGCAATCATTGTTACGGCTTTAGTCAGTCATTTTGAGTTAAATAAAGTCGTTTTGTGAAGTAAATATCTAAATCTTAGTAAAAAAAACATTCAAAACGATCAAGGTGTTTCAATTCACGGTCGTTACAATTGCGGCAGGTGGGGGCGACTGTACTATTAAAATCAACATTAGTGCCATCCGCAATACATGATACAATGTCGAGGACACGTGAGAAATGTAATAAGCTAAACACCATTTAAAATATCTATCATATTATTATACCTAGACTGTTTAAAATTATCATAAAATATCTTAAGATATAAATATGAATTGGATACGTACAATGTCTTTATCCGTAGGATAAACATGTCATTTACGTAGTTAAAATACCAAATAAAACTTACTAAACGAAAATTCAGTTCTAGAAATAATTTATGAAAGACAGGGTAGTAGTTATTATTTATTACACTTATTATCATTAAGAGAATTACGTGTACATGCCATACGTGTAAAACAAACAATGCGCACATACAATGTAAAAAACTAACCTAACCATTTTTTTGCTTTACTTAGAAAGTAAATAATAATACTTAGAAACTTTTTTATTCTAGGTGACCCGATCTCATGTATTAGTGATGGAGCGGTTCCTGCACACATATTAAATACCTATTGCTGGATCACTTACACGTTCACGCTTCCCTACAGCGGGGCTAAGGGCATCGCCCACCCAGGCCTCGGCAACGATTATGAAGAAGAGAAACGCATTCACTCATACTATCAATGGGTGCCTTTTATGCTATTCTTCCAGGTAAATGCTACCATTGTTCAAAATATTAAAGCCTTTATCTCATGACTATCCTTTATCGCTAACGAAGGCATTTTACAAAATAATTTATGATAATTGTTAATAATTTTGTTTCAAACTGAAATCATAAAATCATTTTAGAAAAACCAGATAGCAAAAGAACTAGTTTTTAACAAAGAATGTGTCAATGGAAGCTAACGTTTTGTATTTACCGCTACTATTAAATATTACTTGCAGGGTATCTTGTTTTACATTCCTCATTGGATTTGGAAGAACTGGGAGGAAGGCAAGGTCCGCATGATCTCCGATGGCATGCGTGGGACGATGGCCACCATTGCTGACGACAAAACAAACCGCCAGGTAACCATTATAATAATTCATACGACAATATAAAATCAGCATTGTTATAGTGGTTGAAACGTGATTGAACTTACGTTTTATCCTTAAAAGATTTAAATTTCTAATAGACCTGCATATAAAGTGACTAACATCATTATTCCTATAATGTTGTTTCATATTTCTCCGAATAATAACTAAACTCACGAACGTATTGTTTCAAATATGCTTCATATGCACCATTATCTATGAATATAGGTAAACAATAATATTATAACATACGCACGAGTTTACTTTTGTGTTAAAATACCATTTCGGTATAAGCATACCGACCAGTTCCATCAATTGGTGCAATTAAGATAAAGCGTACTAATAAAACTCGATGTCCCTAATAATTGACCTCAGCTCGTTGCATAATGAAATTGAATGCTCCTTTGAATTCCTTAAGAGTGTATTTATTGCAAATATCATGAAAATTAAATTTTATTTTGTTCCAGAATCGCTTAGTCCAATACCTACTTGACACACTTCACATGCACAACACCTACTCCTTCGGATATTTCTTCTGTGAAGTTCTTAACTTTGCCAATGTTGTAAGTATCATGGAATTTGGAATAAATATATTTATATATTATAATTATAATACCATACTAATTATAATATTACATACTTTTAGGTTGGCAACATTTTCTTTTTGGACACGTTCCTTGGCGGAGCTTTCTTATCGTATGGAACCGATGTTGTCAAGTTTTCAAACATGAATCAGGAACAACGAAATGATCCTATGGTAATTATGAAATTTATTAAAATAATAAGGTAATATATAATGGAATAAATAAAAAAACAACCAGTATAACTTAAAAATAATATTAGTTAAGGACTTTTTAGAATCGGATCAGTAGTTCTGGACTTTAGTATCTCCTACGTTTAAAATCTCACTTTAGGTCTTTTATAATAATACTAATGTAGAAAAAGTTACTTTTAATACGGTCACAATTCTATTGAATATGATTTATTTCTACGTTTTTACCATATTTACTTATGATTTACAGATCGAGGTGTTCCCAAGAGTCACTAAATGCACATTCCACAAGTTCGGAGCTTCTGGAACAATCCAGAAACACGACGCACTCTGTATTCTCGCCTTGAACATCCTTAACGAAAAGATTTTCATTTTCCTCTGGTTCTGGTAAGTTAGTGATTTTAATGGTCTGTTTTTATAGTTATTTAACCTCAGGATGCGTTTTTTCAAAACATTACACGCTTATTTAACTTAATCGTAGTTATAAGTAACCTTGATTCGGTGAATGAACCTTCTTCGGACAAAATTATTGTTTCATTATGATTCAAGGATTTTCATGCATTAGATACAATGATTAAGTTAATTAAAATGGTCTTAATTTTTATATACAATGAATTTAAAGCAATGTTTTATTTCAGGTTCATCATCTTATCAGTTGTTTCCGGTTTAGCTCTCGTGTACTCGGCTGCTGTCATACTTCTGCCGAGCACTCGCGAGACTATTCTCAAAAGACGATTCCGCTTCGGTTCTCCTAATGGAGTTGCAGCCCTCGTTAGAAAAACTCAGGTTTGATACACAAAACATATTATTTATAGCATCATTAAACTCAGCAAAAGTATCATTTTTTTCTAATTATCTAATAATAATCTAAGTTAATTTTATAATGATTAATTAATAAAATAACAAAATTAAACTTGATCTAAGGCCCTATTTTATTTTGCAGGTTGGTGATTTCCTACTCCTGCACCTGCTTGGCCAAAACATCTCGCTTCGTGTGTTCGGCGAAGTCTTGGATGAGCTAGAACGTCGACTCAATCTCGGTTCCAACCCACCATCAGCGCCGTCTACATTAGAAATGGCGCCTATTTATCCAAACATCGACAAGTACGCTAAAGAAACCGAGACGTAAAGTGAATAAAAATAAGGCAATATATCTTATAGGTTTCGAATCATTTCCAAAATAGCTCTAATACATGTTTTAAGAATTCATCGCAAACCCAATTAAATATTATATTTCGTTGCCTTTTTCTTAAAATTTGTGTTCGAGTTAGTATTGTTCCAGTTAGAAGATATATTGCTTTTATATGAAATATTATTTTACAACTATAATTTTAGTAGTGACGTGTGTACACTGACATGTTCCAGTATGCGAAATAAATGTTTTTGACATTCCTTATTGTTAATATAGGCGATGTAGTTTTTCTAACAAAATCAGCAGCATTTGCCTATTCAATAAAGCTTGATGTATAAAAATTAAGGTCTCAGTAAATTTTAAGATATTTTTGATTAATAAAATTAGGTGAGAAATATTTTGATATAGAGATAAGATGAATTGGATGTTTAAATGGAATTTATCGTTGTTGAAAAACGTTTTAAGACTGTTTGGATAGTTATAATTGATTTAAAATTGGGGTCACACAGGAAATTCCGCTGTAAAATATGGGTATACGAATGTTCAATGTCTACAAGTTAACTAACTTTTATATTATAATGTAAGATGTTGTGATAAGAATAAAATGAAGTTTTATCAATGTAGAAAGAATCGCATACATATCATCAATTCAGAGGTATTTTGTCGTAAAATGTTACTTTTTATTTAGAGGTAACTAAGTGACAAGAAGGATATTTTTTTAGAAATTATGAATTTGCATGTTTATTTCTGACTTTAGTCGGTATATTCATACATATGTTTATAGGTATGATATTAACCTGTTAGTTAGGCAGTATCTAAAGTCCGAATAAAATAAAGTACAAATATCCTTTGTAAAAGACATGTGACATTTTATTTCTTATTTTTTAATAACTTTTAGTGTATTAGGTTAAGAAATTTGGTGCAAAAGACAAGGTGTTTGATAGAAAATATTATTATACTCATGTAATTTACTCAAATGATTGTGCCATTTAACAGCTATTTTCGGAATTCTCTTACCAGAATTGCATTTTAGAAAAAAAATATCATTCCGTAATTATTATATGTATTTTCTGTGTCAAATTTACGTTTTAGTTTTAAGGAGCTATTTCAGTCACTTTAGCCATATTCATTAATGTAGTTAAGATTTTACATGTTACTGGACTTCCATGAATCTCCAACTATACTACAGCTTCCAATAGCATAATAAGCCCCAGTATATCGATGTCAATATAATAATTTTGTAGTATTATAACTTTAGTAAGATAGCTTCTATTTGCATGATCATTTATATTGTATAATGTATTGCACAAATACATTTTTATATATACTTTTATTTGTAGGTAGGTCTGACTGTTTTAAAATTTGTTTCCTATTTATGTGGAAACCATTGAAAGCTCACTCTTTAAGAAACGCAAAAAACATTTATCATTCCAATGGCAAGAAGTTGTTGAAAACTTCCTCAAATATTTTTCATTGTAATTTTGGTTATTTTGTCTTCGAATTAAACGAATGAAATATAAAAAAGATGTTTTATTTTGATGAAGGCTACATTTTTTGTAATAATAATTATCCACGAATATGAGTGGATTAATAAGATTCTACTTTGTTACATTATGGAACTCTATTTAACTTATAATCAGATATTTATTTTTGTATTTTAATAGGATTCGTAAAATATATTTATTACTCTATGATGTTTATAAAATCTCTGGTTTATTAAAATATATATATATATATATATATATATATATATATATATATATATATATATATATATATATATATATATAAAGTGGGTATGAATGAAATACACGGTTCACGGCCCAATAGATTTCAGTGAAATTCGGAATGACGATAGCATACGTCCTGGATTAACATATACTTCTTATCGTTCGGCGTATCTACATCGCAAGAGCAGCTCCGGTCAAAGTTAATAAAGACAAGCGGAAATAACCTTAACAATATTTTAAACGAATTGTATTCAGGTAAATACTAAATACTAGCATCAAATATCAAACAAACTAAGTACGTTATGTCTTTAAATTATGAAGAAACAAGAGTATACAATAAAAAGAGAGGTATACAATAAAATCTATAAATACAAAAAAATCTGGTGTTATTTTGTGTTTAAGGTGACAGTGAAGTAATAGTCATAAAAACATTGAAACACTTTAAATTTAAACATGTGTGGACAAATTGCTTTGGATTCGATGTCCTCTTGAAACCTGCTTATACGAGAAAACTAATCTCTACGGAATCCATGTAAAGGCAACAGAACTAAAACACCTGTATTTTGTTGTACAATTTATATCAATACATCACTTGATTATATTATTGTAGACAAGGAATGTTCTAAAACAGCCCGCCCAGGAGAGATTTGATTGGCTGCTTTTTTTATTTTTTATTTTGAAGGCCGGAAGACATTGATTCCTATATAAACTTTGCCATTCATTTTCATGCCTTTTGATTGTATTTAAGAAAACTCTTTCTGGCGGTTACTTAAATATGTAAATCAATATAGATAGTTCATATAGTTCCAGCGGTTTCCATTTCTCGCCAGAGTAAATGCTTGTAATATTATATATTACTAGCGACTTACCCTCGCTTCATTCGGATTCGTCCCTAGGTACGTTTTAACGGTTGGTATGAAATAGATAGACTATATATTATATAATATAAAGCCTATAAGCCATCCTCAATAAATGGGATATCTAATGAAAAAAATATTTTTCAAATCGCATTAGTACCTAACTTCCTAAGATTAGCGCGTTCAAACAAACAAACTCTGCCTCTTTATAATATTAGTATACATAGATTCTTTCCAATATTTGTCATTCTACCGTATCGCCTAAGTATCTACTGAGTAGCTAATTGCTACAGACAAATAACGTCTCTCATGAACCAATATCGATGTATGAATATCATAACCCGACCCACAAATAGGTATATATACTTATTTTATGTTCAACCTGTAGTCTTCCTTTAAAAATAATTTACATTCATATATGAATTTTTATATCAAATATTCTATTTTAAATATTAAACTCCACATTATGTTAAAGATAGGGTTGACACCCCATAAAATTTTCATGTTTTCTAGATTCTTTCACTCGCGTTGCCTGTGAAAATTTCATAATTGACAGTCCATCAACCGTTTCATAATTGACAGTTCATCAACCGTTTCATAAATGACAGTCCATCAACTCGGCGTCGCTTACTAATCAATTTGTGTACAAGTGGTTTATTAAGAAAACAGAGAAAAGCCAGAACGACAATAACCATTAGTATCTGTATCTTCCTAGTGCATTCACTCATAAAATATATAGCCGTGTAGCAATAAAATAGGAAATATAAAAACTAAATACAGTCAAATAAACAAGAGTTTGATCAAAATTCGTGATTTATTGTTTTAAACATTTGAACAATTATTCAGAAATGTTCATTTTGAAAAGAATTTCGTAATTTTCTTTTAAGTGAGCGACTACCGTATGTCATTGTCCAATGAATTTTCGATAGTGGTGAGAGCTAAGAAGAAATGCTTCAAATTATAGAGAGTAGAGCAGCCCGGACTTCAAATTATTGAATGTTGGCGAACTATATAAATATACTATTCCTTCTACATCAAATTACCAAGGGGACCAATTAATATTGATTTTTTTTTTCAATTTATTGAGTGTTTTTCAAGGGAACAAGGAAAATTTTCAAATTATTCAGATATTCAAAATACCGAGTGTCAAATTATCGAGAGTCCAATGTAATACATTCGGAATGATATTTTGTTAGAACATTCTGAAAGAATAACGAATAATTATATCAATTAATATTCTTCTCACTCACCTGTTACCCCAATCTAATCTCGCGACGAGTTTCAATCGCAGCGCTCTTGTTTGATCCTGAGTTAAAGTACCAGCTAATAGGGCGCGTCGACCGCTTAGAAGTTCGCGCATCACCTTCGCTACTGCAGCAAATCTATATTCTTCATGCTCCTAAAATAATAATAAAGGTAAAAGTCTATTGGCTCTAAATAAACTTTTAAGAATGCTATTTTAGATTTACGGGAATATTTCACATTTTTAATAAGACTTTCTTTTCGTATTTTTTTGCAGCTTTATTTTGATTTTTGGTTCCCGGTTTATTTTATTATATATTTGTTAAAAAATTACACAGTGATTTTTTCAGTGATTAAACTTTGTGACATCTAAGCTTGAGTTTCTCCCGTGATTATGATTGTTGTACTAAGAAAGCATTCGAAACGTCGAGAACCAACATTTTACTTTTTTAAATTGACAATTTTATTTAAAAGGTTTTAATAAGAAACTATTGAAACGTATACACGAGAGTATATTTATGGAGTTCCTAGATCGGCTTCATCATAGGACCAACTTCAGGCTGATATGTACATACGTAATGTATTGTTATGGAAGTTTCATAGATATGGCAAACTCCAGCCAAGTCTGATATGAACAAGTGCTTTCAAGATAAATTGCATATATTAAAATATAAAGACCGATAAACATACAACAAAAGAAGATTCAAAAAGTTGTAAAATATTAACATATTTTAGGCATTTATCTAAAACTCGATTAGAAAAATTAACTTTATAACACAAGTGATTTAATAAACAAATAAATATAGTAACATAATCTGTCATTAATTCTCTAGACCATAAACTATGTCTACGCAATAATAATCTGAATTAATAAAAAAACTAAAATATCATATCTTCATCTTCTCCTCTTTTTTATCCCATGCTACGTGGGGACGGTATTTGTACCGGCCATGTTACTTATTTAATTTCCCTCTGAAATCCCTCATCTCCATACACATCCCTAATATTTGTATTATATGACTTTCATCCCTCCTTATAGTATGCCTAGTCGTTTATACCACGCTAACCTATTATCCTCAGTTTGTCATTTTAGATATTATACTAGCCACTTACCATCGTTTCGCTTGGGTGCGTCCTTAGCTACGTATTAAATAAATAGTTATTAGCCAGCGTCTGCCATGTAAATGTTATATTTTCGTGAATTTTTGCGATGCTTTAATAGTTATTATTTAGTTTTATTAATTAGACAATTTAAAGATTATAAAAATCGGTCCAGCTGTTCTTGAGTTATAAATGGTGTAACTAACCCGACTTTGTTTTATATATATAGATTATGTAAAAATAAAACTAATTATTAGGTACACTTTTTTGTCTTAAAAACTTAAATTCCAGTTTCTTAGACAAGTAGTAATAGAGTACTTGAGATAAATAACGGACATAAAGTATGCTCATGTTTCAAGACAATTATATGTAATTGAGAATATAAGCCTTGACATACAGGCAAGTCTCGCTACAAATGTCGTATATAGTATATTGAATATCTCATAATATATTGTTTATGATTATAATAACGACCCATCCTTCGTCCACACTCTTTAACGTGTTAGATCGATTATTCAAGTATACGACCGTAATAAACATAGCGCAAAGCAAAAGCATTCTATTTCTATCCACAATAGGCTATGTGCCTGCAAAATTCCGAAACGATTGATAATTACGAGACACGACAAAAACTGGAGATAATTTATCTCTTTATTAAATAATCTTTTTATTAAACAGATGAGTTCTTTTTTTTAACTTTAATCATCTGTTTGTTATTTTACACTCAAAAAAATATTACTTTCTATATGAATATTGCCACACCTGTTCACCCCACAGCTTTTAAGGGTTTAAATAACAAAATCATTTCTTAGTGATTTCAATGTCACTATAGTAATAGTTTGTTTTGTTTTCTATCTTTTAGGTCCAGCTGTATGATTTGGGCAGTGATTAATAATTCAAGAGATGACACAATTTTATAAATCAAATCGATCAAGTGCGAATCGAATAAATTCGCACACAAAGAGTAGGTACATGTGCTTTTCATTAATATGACTTTTACGCTATATAATATGTAGTATATTAACTTCGATGATCGATTACGAACGTTAAAAGAACGTTTCTTGTATATATATATATATATCTTATATATTTAAACGAGCAATTCTTGTATATTTATTTATTTATTTATTTATTTATTTATTTATACCAGCGATCTCGGAAACGGCTCTAACGATTTTGCTGAAATTTTGTATATGGGGGCTTTCGGGGGCGAAAAATTGATCGAGATTAGTCACATGTCTGGGAAAACGCGTGTTTTCGAGTTTTCATGCGTTTTTCTTATGCATTATTCTACGCAAAATTTAATAGCGACATCTAAACAATTGTCTCAGTAACACTTAGTCACTCAATGTAAAATTATTTTTAAGCCAAATTAAAAAGAAAATTGTTCTTATCGCGACATCTATACAACTGTCTCAGTACCACTTAGTCACTTAATGTAAAATATACAATCTTTCAAGAACTCCGAGCGAAGCTCGGTCGCCCAGGTACTATATATATATATATATATATATATATATATATATATATATATATATATATATATATATATATATGTATATATATATATATATATATATGTATATATATATATATATATATGTATATATATATATATATATATATATATATATATATATATATATATATATATATATTTATTTATTATTTGTTTCTATTGTGGCAATAGAAATACAAACTCTGTGAAAATTTCAACTCTGTACCTATTACGGTTCATGAGATACAGCCCTCTGACAGACGGACAGACGGACCGACGGAAGGACAGAGGAGGCTTAGTAATAACTAATAGGGTTCCGTTGGCACCTTTCGGGTACGGAACCCTAATGAGATAAAAGTCTTCCTAGCCGACTTTTCACCAAAAATATCCAATGAAACTAGCCATCTACGCAGGTGATATTATAGATCACGTCCAAAGATCACGCAAACACAAGTGTTGGTACTATATTTTCATCATATTTTCTTAATGCGATGGTATGGTGATCCGACAAAACGGGCAAAGAAATATCAAGTAGAAAAGATGACTTTACGCTCTAATCGATTTTCCAACTCTGGTCTTCAACAGAGTTTCTTGACGGAAACATTGAATTTTTCATTTTATTCCGATCTAAGCCTCGAACTGCGGACCTCATCATGGCCTTATATTAATAGAACGAGCATATATAACTAGCAAATTTAAGCTGTAAAATTTAATACATGTGTATTTATCTCAGTGTATAATTTACTACACTGTATAATTTCTTGTCAGACATGTTTGTATAAAGATCTTTGATTTATGGTAAACAGATATGATCTCATTTTCAGTGAACTTTTTAGATCTATAACATATTTTATGTATTAAAAAAAAAAAAAAAACTCTAAAATACTTTCGGACTCGCACAATATCACGTTTCTAGCTAAAGAATTGTGAGCTTAGGAAGTCTTAGGACTTAGACAATCAATGAAAGAAGTGTTAATGCTATTTTAAGCTTTCACGATTGCTAATGGAGAAGAATTCAATACGTTTATTAACGATTATACTCGCATACGAGTATATTTTAGAATTTCAAAATCAACATTTTAAGGTCTTTGTTCTAATTAGGAGTATCTCATAATGAAGCTGGTACCGATGGATAGACACAAGTACATATATAGTACTTAGTATTTACGTCCCTAGGTGTCAAATTAGATCTAGGTCTAGTCTATCTGTAAAATTTTGTCAAAATCTGTTTAGCCCTTTCAGAGTGAAGGTGTAACAAACATAAATACATACACACACACACACATAAACATTAAAATTTATAATAATACTAGCGACTCACCCTCGCTTCGCTTCGGGTTCGTCCCTAGAAAAAAACATATCTATCCCACGGGAACCGTACATTTTTCCGGGATGATATATAGCCTATAGCCTTCCTCAGTTAACAGGCTATCTAATGCAAAAATAATTTTTCAAATCGGATTAGTAGTTCCTGAGATTAGCGCGTTCAACCAAACAAACAAACAAACAAACTCTTCAGCTTTATAATATTATTATAGATAAGTCCGATTAGTAAACAATCAAGCATACTTGAATCCATTCTGTCATTTGTGTTTAATACCACTTGACCTTCTCATAAAACAGAAATTATAATCTTTAGTTCCTCGTTCACATAGCAAACTGAGCTAAGATCATGTAAATGACGAATGTAAGCCAAACATTTATTTCTACATCCATTAGTAACATAACAAAGTATGATTCAGAAGGCAAAAACAAAGAAACTTCTCATCTATACAATTATATACATATCTAAATAAAATTGAAGTGTCTGTTTGTAATGTCAATATAATAACTTTTTACTAAATACATATGAAAGTATAATATTGCGGTGCATATTATAAAAATACATTTTTAAAATTTTTGTCTGTCTGTCTGTTTATTCCGGATAATATCCAAAACGGCTGAACCGATTTTGACGGGACTTTCACTGGCAGATAACTGATAATATAAGAAGTAACGTAGGCTACTTTTATTTAAGAAAAAGGGTTCCGCGCAAAAAAATTAAAACCCATGAAATTGCGTACTAAATCCGCGTACCCAGGGAAGTACCCGAGTGAAGCGAGGGTAAGTAGCTAGTGTTATATAAAATTCTATATGTCATAGAATTTTTGGAACTACTAGACAACTTTGCATACTATTCCGACTTTTTTGTTTCTTACAAAAGCGAAAATGTATGTTTGTTTATTTCTTTAATTCTTATGAAAATTGTTAACATTTCGAAGGGCATAGGAACATGCTATTGTTTATATCTCTGAGCTACATAGCTCAGAAATATAAATATTCAGTAGTTATATTGCATTAACGGCCATGATTGTAAAGAAGTTTAATATAGAAATGTCCTTGGCCAAAAGCTTGGATCATTTAATTGTTTTCATTCATTCAAAGTGGCAAATGACATAACGGTTTGTACCAGCAAATTTGTTACATAATGATAAACTCTATTTAACTCACAAAGAACATAATGACTGAGGAACTTAAACCACAGTTCAGGAGTATTCAAGATCCATAAAAATTGATAAACCATATAAAACATCCTTACAAGGTTCACCAAAATCATCACAACATCAAAAGATGCCACTGCCAGTTTCAATGTTAATAGTTAACATGGAACATAACCTTGAAACTCTTTTATATCAGTTTACTTAATTTTACACACTACTATAGTTTAATCTATACATCTAAATAAAATTGAAGTGCCTGTTTGTAATGTCAAATCAACAGCTTTTTATTAAATGCATATGAAATTATATATTATAGTTCTTATCTGTCTGTTTGATCTGGGTAATCTTCGAAACGGCTGGACTGATTTTGATGGGACTTTCACTGGTAGATGGTTTATGGTAAGTCAGCGGGTAAATCACTACTTTACATAATAATATAGCTATGAAATCTTACCACATAAAGTTTCTTCCACAATCGAGCCCATTCTCTTAATACGCATGCAATTTCTCGCACTAGTGGATCATCTTTTAATTCTGCAATAGCCGATACACCTGTACCTTTCACTGTACATGGTCGAATGGATACCACACATGCTGGGAATATGCCCCATGCAGATCTGTTCTTTGTACTGAATCCACGAAACCATCCTGAAATCATGACATACACATATCTATATACTTTTGGTTAATAAATTAAACATATGTTCATAAGATAAAACATGTTTATGGTACAGCATTAATATTTACAAACATAAATGGACTGGAATCGACATGAAGTATAAATATACTTTATAGTTAATAATACTTAAAGAGTAAAGAAAGAAGTAAAACAATTTTATTCAAAAATATAATTTTCTCATTAAAAAAAGTTAATACTAGGTAAGGTACAATGCAAGAGTATAAATAAATCAGCCATAAACACACAAAAGTATAAAAAACTACATATAAATATTGTTCAGGATTTAATATATACAAAACATTATTTTATTGAAATTATTTTTGAATATTTTATATAGTTAAAAATAGTTAAAGTAATAGCAAACGTGAACTATATTTAAATAAAACTTTAAAATAATTTTTATTATATTTTTATGGTTAACCTTAATAGTTAATTTTACAAATATAATATGGAACATATGCTGTAAAAATTACCTCCATATTCTTCTAAAATTTGAACTGTTTCTCCAATTTCAAGTGGTAATCCTGATCGAACATCTCCTTTCCAGTTATAAACGGCTTAAATAAAATTAAAAAAATATCATTTGTGAAATGTTTTCATTGATTAGATAAGAGATTAAAAATTAGGAATAGTCTTTGTAATATATATTTACTAATATAGGAAATAAATATTTTTTTCAAATATTATCTTTAATTTAATAATTAAATTATTTGAAACAAATGGAAAAAAATATATATTCCTATATACCATTAATTTGTAATAAATTTGTTTTTGCTGCAATTGGATGTATTCAATAATTACCTATATATTATCAAAAAAAAATATTAGTTATTAAGACATAGGTACCTATATTATTATAAGAAATTAGAAATAAAAAAGAAATATTAATTTAAAATTTAATTTTATGATTTCAAAGTGGATGCGATATTACAGTAAAAAATAAAACTTCTCCTTAAATCTATTAGCATTAACATTTTAATTATCAATTTACTACATAAACAAAAGTAATATATAATTTGCCTTTAAACACATATCAACATTTACTTCAATGAAATTCTTTCTTAATAATAATTAAGCAAATATTATATTTTTAATAATGAATCTTTTAAAGACAAAAGAGTGTCGGAAATAATTTATTAAAAATTCATAACATGTATTTACGCTTCCTGTAATTGTACAGGATGTATTGCTGATTGAATCCAAACGTCAAACTTACCGACGGCTAATTTTGGAGATTTCGAAGGAATCCACATTTTACAATATATATCTTCTAAATAACTTAAATTACTCTCGAATGTGTCACTAAATCATTGTTTTGGTTTTACAAAAAATAGATATCTGTTTTAATGAATTGTGAATCTGGGCCCAAATAAATTGTGTTTTTTTGTCTACTTAAAGAATTATACTGCGCTGGAATCAAGGGGTTTGACGCTTCACTGCTGTTGACTGTATGTATAAAACATAATTTATTTTATAATATTTCAAATTCTTTAGAAAAAAATTGCATACATAATAATAATTTATTATAATTTAAATCATCAACTATATTTTAACTCATTAATTGTTTTTTACAAATTCTTATAAAATGTTTTAACTCAACATTAGATTGATTATCTATATTATTTTCTTTGTTAAAAAAAATGATAAAAATTATAAAATTATCAAACTTAATTGACATTAAAAGCTTAGAATTGTAGAAAAATTATAGTGTTGTATCAATTAAATAACTGAGAGTTAAATATCTGCTTATCTAAATATAGGTACTACAGAGTCTGTACGTTCCTGGTCTGTGGTCTCGGACCTCGGTCTGTACTCTGTGGACTGTGGTAAGTGGTTAGGTAAAATGATTATATAGGTAATTAATAAATTGACATTTTGTTATTGTTTGTTTACCTTTCTACTAATTTTTAGTAGTTTATAGGTGACGATAAAACAATAAATTGATTTAAATTAAAACTGTAATAATATTTAAATATATAAGTAACTATGTCTGACGATTTTATTCCATTGAATCAAAGTACCCCTGTACAAGGAAAATGGCAGAACAGGAGTCAACAGGGTTCTTATCAAAACAATTGGCATAAAAAAACTCAGCAAAGACGTGGACATCATCAAAAACATTGGGGAAATAATTCTCAACACAGTAACAGTTTCGGAGTTAGTATAAATAAATTATTCTTTAAATCATACCTTTTGTAAGTTAAAAGAGTTAGTCATACCTTTTGTAAGTTCTTATTTGTGCAAGTGTATTTGATAAGTAACTAATGTTTATTGTTTTAGAGCGACGGAAACAGCAGTTATAACCGAGAAAACAAGAGTAATATTGATGCTTACCTTCATCCTTCCATGTTAAAAGACCCATGGGCACATTTAAGAAAAGACACACAATAATTTTTTTGTTATATGCTATATTATTTATATGACTTGTGTTGTAATATTCTTTAAATAGCTTAATTATCAAAATATTGGCATAAGATTCTTACACCATGAAAGATTAAGATTTATTTTCAACCTAAACATAATACTAAAACAATTGTTAATAAGGATAATAAGAATGATAAAATTATAAATAGTTAATGTGTGTGTACATATTATAACAATCTGTTTGCATAGATTAAGGGTGAAGAAGCATTGCAGCTGCAAATTGCAGAAATTAAACAAAAGTAAATCCTTGTGAAAAGCCTTTGAATAAATTTATTTCTACACTAAATATGTTCTCAAGATTATTGGCTCTTAATTTGTTATTGAAGTGTATTCTAATATATAGTTATTTCTTCTTCTTATTCTTCTGCACAGCTTTTTCTGCACTTAGGCATTATTACCCTTTGTGTGTGAGCTTGTGCTGTGTGTAGTCTTAGTCTTTCTACCCCAGGGAGTCCTAGTTGTCTAGCAGGCTACCGGTGTCTATATAGTTATTTCATCCTCAATATAAGTTGTGTTGTAATACTTTATTAAACAAAAATTTTTCTTTTTTCCTTAAATCAAATTATTCCACTAATTGATGTGCTACTATTGAAATTAATTATATGAACTTAATATTATACTTCATTTGATATTTAAATGACTAAAAGTCATTGTTATTGGTCATTGTCATCACTCATCAGTAATTATGAATGTACAATTCTCAATTTGTAGGAAGGATCCCTCCGTCCTAGCCTAACAATTTACTAATATTACTAAGTTTTGTTGTAAAGTATAATGTATAAAAGATTTGTATCTTCCATTCATAATATTACAAATCTGAAAGTTTGTGAAGATGTTTGCTAGCAAAACCTGGAGTGGATTTAGATGAAACTAGGCATACAGCTTTGTATATCTATATATATCCTGGATTTATTTAAAAATGGCATTATCTAATGTTGAAAAAGAAAGAAACCACTTTTCATGTAGGTAAAGTCACATAATTTATAGTTTTTTAGTAATTCCTATCAACATGACATTTTTATTTGGTTATGTCTCTAGGTGTAGGTGTATAAACTACGCACTTAAATTTTAACATTCGTATTTATAGCAGTAGTCTGATTTTTGTATTTTTTTGTTATATATGATTATGCATATCATTTAATTAATTTTTGAAATAAAGAAACAAAATAATAAAATATGAGGATAACCTACTTCTTAATGATTTCAATTACAGATATACAACTAAATGCAATTAATATACTTACTACATATTAGGTAGAATAATAGTAAATTAGGGCTCGAGCGGGCTTAATAGCGTCCGCCAGTACGGTTAAACGTGAAACTAAGAGATTCAGTTGGAAGGTGACGGAGAAGTACCATGCTGATTGCTCTTGGTACTTTTCTAATAGTATGGACCGTGAAAGCTACCCTCGGGCCGTTAGGTACGTCCTCCCTCACCGAGTCGTCGCTGAATGCGGAAGTGATTTTGCAACGCTGCATGAAGATTGGGAAAGTTCGTTGGGTTTTAATAGATTTTAGCTAGTAAGTCAAGGAACAGGACCACCTGTTCCGAATATTTGGAGTATATGTTCCAACATATCTATATTTAGGTACGCATACCAATACGTAAATATAAATAAGTTGAGACATTAACACACAGCACCATCTACTTCCATGGTAAGGCTTGTGTTATGGATACCAGATGAACTACACATATCTTATATATTTAAACCAGCAATTCTTGTATATTTATATCTTTATTTATTTATACCAGCGATCTTGGAAACGGCTCTAACAATTTCGCTGAAATTTGGTATATGGGGGCTTTCGGATGCTAAAAATTGATGTAGATTAGTCTCATGTCTGGGAAAACGCGTGTTTTCGAGTTTTCATGCGGTTTTCTTTTGCATTATGCTACGCAGTATATGGTCGATAATTTCTTTCACTCGGATGTAAACGTCGTGGTCAAGCGGTCAAGGCGCAAGTTAAACAACACATGCCTGGGATCGACTCCCGGTCGGATACTTACAAAGTTTTTACTTTTTTTTTTTTTGTATTTATTCAAGTTTTTAGTTTTTTTTATCTAAAAATACGATATAATAACACAGAATTCCGAGTGAAGCTCGGTCGCCCAGGTAGTTACTATAACTTAAAATACATACATATTATAATTATAAACATCCATGCTTGACTGGAGTACAAACAATCATGCTTATCACACAAATGAGGAAGGAGCGTCACTACAAACAGTCAAACGTGTCATCATGCAAATGTATTTCACAACTTCAAAAAAAAAAAAAGATCTTTTGTTTGTTCTTGTTAATCTCTATTTTAATTAATTATATAGGTAATTTCTATTTCAAAAGCAATTTACTTCATTTATTTTCATTTCATTATTTTTAAATAACTCGCGGACACTAATTTTAATCGATTACTTTCATTGAGTTAGGTATTCTTATAAGCCCAAACACGCTATATCTGCTGCTGAGGCCACAGCATCAAATAGTCTCAAATCAATCGAATCCGTGAAAGTTTGTAAGACCCTTTTGTCAAGTAGGAAATGAGTGATGATCATCAAACGCCTGAACAGATCTTCATAAATTATAGCTAAGAGCCATCTCCATGACGTCAGCTTTCAAACAAAAAAAAGCATCAAAATCGGTGCATTCGTTTAGGAGCTTCGATGCCACATACAGACATACAGATACACATACAGATACAGATACACATACAGACATACAGATACACATACAGACATACAGATACACATACAGACATACAGATACACACAAACAAACAGACATGTAAAACTTATAACACCCCTCTTGCGTCAGGGGCTAAATAAACAAATAATGCCCTTTGATTTGATACCCACTTGGGTATATTTGAAAATATTCGATTATTCATCACCACTTTCACCCCCATGTCTAAAATGGCTAAACCGATTTTGATAAAACATGTCTCATTGTAATATACACATCATGCGCTTTCATTTGATACCCCATTTGGGTATATTCGAAAATATACAATTTTTCATACTCACTTTCATCTCCCATATCTAGTAAATGGCGATCCGATTTTGATAAAATATGTCTAAGAACCGTCGCCCAAAAACTAGCGGTGAAATAAAAACAAACCACATCCAAATCGGTTCACTCGTTTAAGAGCAACGGTGTCACAGACAAATACATACACATAGCGGTCAAACTTATAACACCCCTGTTTTTGCATTGGGGGTTGCAAGACAGCAAGGAAATAATGTAGGTATTTTATTAATTTTTATGGTTAACTTCATTATTTATCTACAAGTAAAGTACTTATCTACGAGGTGCTACGAAGTGCTACGGTTTAAATAAACATATATGTAAATTGTTTTATTGTGTCTGTAACAATTAAATATAAAAATTAATATAAGTATTTAAAGATTTGAAAAGCAAAAAAAAACAACAAATATTTTTACTATACCTACCTACATTAGATTCGACTAGTTCGATGCTAATATCCGTTGAAAATCGCCTTAGGATTTCTTTTGCACCCAGTAAAGACTTGGATGCTTTCCAGTGGGCAAATTCGAAAGGACATAGTTTTACGTGCAAGAGTTATTTAAGTTAAAGATAAGCCTGTTATGGCCTACTCTGAGTCAACGTTTTTATTATTAATATGTCGCTCCCATACTCTGCTTCTGGTTCCCGGGTGGTTATTGAATTCAATATCTTTTAATATATTAGTAAATAGGATTTTTAAATTATAAATCGTATAAAAGTCGGTTTCGGGATCGAAAACGATGCAAGAGTATTACAGATATTATTTGTTGTCATATAGTTACACTGCCTGTCCAGATAAATCATAAATGTAAGTACCTATAGTAGAAGGGATAGCCCACAGCTGAAGGGCTATTATAGTATCAACATAGAACAACTTATGATATTATACCTAAAAGTTCTTAGGATGTCTAATTTTTATATTGAATTCTATTTTAATCTGCATCAGCTCATGTACTAAACGGAGATCATGTACAAAGTGTTTGGTTAAATATATAAGACATGTATAATGTACATATATATACGTACACCTCACATGTAGTACCTGCGTACTCGCGGATAGAACCATAGCGGTTTATTTATTTTTATTGAAATTCGTGTAGGTAACTAAATTCGTGTAGGTAACTTTATACATATACAGCGAAAAATAAATGGTTCAAGACATACCCAACAAAAACATACCCAGGTGGAATATTAATTGTCTCTACATAAGTTGTTTCTCTATGAAGAAATACTGACAGAAGTACACTATCAGTCACAAGTAGGTTCTTTTGATCATTCGCGTAATCGTGCATTTTTTTATTCCCTTTCAAACCTCATCCCTCCAATTTGACGGGTTGTCTGACTTTCCATTAAGGGGAAATCATAAAGTCGACTAGATGTCGTGAACAGATTGTGTTGAATAGATACCCTTTTTTGATTTGTATTGTCTAATTAAGAATTTAGTAAAAGCAATATAGTGAGTGTATAATATTGATTAATGCCTTCTTATTGTCTTCGTTAGTAGAAAACTATGATATTACGTGAGAATATTATGACATCTTATAAAATGACATCATATAAAGCTTAGGTAAGTTATTTTTATACACTTTTCAATTTTCAACGATTAAACAAATTCACGATACGTACGTATAATTTAAATATAATATCCACTTGTCTTAGCTCATAATGGTTAAGACGAATGTAAACCTTTGTAAATTACTACATAGTTAAAACTTGCCCTAGATTTTAGAATATTATCTATTAAGAAAAACATTTAGATCGTTTTACTTGCTTTTAAGTTATGAATATTTATGTAGCTATCAATTATAGGAAAATATTATTATAACTCTAAATATATGTCATCAATGGTTGATTTGTTTCAATTTTTCAGTAGGAAAATGTATACCTATTTAAACTTTGTAGGTACATAGTGGATTGTCTGTATGTTTTTTTAAATGAATAGTTATTTTTAGGAATGCTCATCATGTTACTTGCAGGAACTAGGTATTTGCCGGAGTTAAGGACAAAGATTAATTAAGGAGACGTATGTGCGTCACCTATTTTAGATATCATTGACAGATTTAAGTCACGTGGGCGAAATTTTGTTTCGTTAATCCCATTTAGATTGAAAAGTCCAATTCCATGTACGTTTGAAGTACTAATTAATTAGTTAACTAAAGCAAATGAAAGAAGAACTATTAATAATTATTAAAGATTCTACTATGATCCACTATTATTATAAATAGGTACGAAAGTTTATAAGTGTGTGTGTATGTTTTTTACTCTTTCACGCTGAAACGGCTAGGTAAGCTTCAATGAAGTTCGGTAAAAAGATAGACTATGACCTAGAGTAGCACAGAGCGATGATAAGAAATTATTATGTATTATAATAAAGATATTAGGTATAGCTTATAATCATAAAAATTAAGTGTTTTTAAAACTATATTCTAAAATATTTCGTTGCTTAGGAAAAATACGAATGTTAAGTGTGTTATCATGAAAGGCTTTCAGCTAGCATTCACTGCCAAAGAAACTGAAATAAAAACAATTTACCAAATTGCCTTAATCAATTTTTGTGGGGGACACCACGCTATTTCGAAATTAAGAACATTTGGCCTGAAAATTAACATAGGTACAAAAGGTCTTTTGAAAATTTTAAGATATTTGAAAAGCGTAATATATTGTAAGATATGAATTATGTTTTGAATTTATATAGAAAAAGTAAATAAATATGTTTTGTTGCATAATGAGCAACTTAGGTTTCAATGGGTACCTACTGTTGAATTTAGAATAAGGTGTAGTTGAAGCTAATCACAATAATTGACTACGTCCACTTGGCTTACATTATGAATTCCCCCTTTAATTGCCGTAATTGCCTGATGTGTCAATTTTGACGCGTGCAAGTACGTCCAAAAGGGTCGTTGAAATTCCATTAATTTACGAAAGCGGGAAAGCGGACGAGCGAGTGCGTACAGGAGTTTGGCGCCCTATGCGGTTTTGTCGGCTCTTTGTATGGTCGCCGGAAGTTATACCTACGTCGCTATAGCTTATTATCATCCTAACAATGTATTTAACTTTTGACCTTTTAATTACATACTCTAAATTGTTTTCGGGCATGTATAATAGCATTACTACACATATTGTTGCCTATTTCCCTTACTTTGAAAAGTAAATTGTGATATACATATTTCAAATAAATGTATTTAAGTAATTTGATTGTTAAATTATGATAATCAAAGTATGTCTGAAAATTGTTGCGTTACATAATATGGACACTAAACGTAAGGAGAGAAGCTAGAGTTAAGACTATTTATTTATTGTAATACTTATTTCATGGCAATTAATTGGCGATGAATTTTAAATATCTTAAATTTAATTTAACTGAAGCAGCAATTGTTACAAAAAGACCGAAACATCGCCAACAATTGCTTGATTGACATTATATGCATGTGGGAACGCGATTAATAGGTCGTCGGGTTGCATCGGTCTAGGAAGCTCGCACCGAATAATCGCATCGATCGCCAAAAAACTAACCCACATACGCACTGGCAGCGTAGCCAGAATTATTAATCGTAAGTAAGTGTGGGGGTGGCGTTAGCGCAGGCGCGGGCTGGGCAGCGGCACTCCGCGAGGAAGGCTCGCGCGCTCCGGCCGCGTACATCCCGTACGCGATGCGCGAGCATCGAGCGGTGCCGCGGGTGCTCTCGCCGCGCTAACTGTCCTCATGCAGTGGCGCAAGCTGGCCAGGTTGAAGTCTTCGCCGGGCGGACAGTCGCGCGCTCGGAGGATGCTCTGCTGTGGCCGCAGGAAGGTATGCTATCCGATCGATAACGCGCCCAAACCGTCACCCCTCCCGGCCCGGACGCCGACGCCGTTCGACGACCCCACTTGCTAAGGCCTCGCTATCTAAGTGTGAACTTTTCTGGATTCTACTCCTTATCAACCTTTTTCAGTATAGGATTGTGATACCAATTCTATGCCCTAAGTTGCGGTTATAGTTTAGTTTTGACATCATTCTGTATGCTTCACATTTTCTAAGCAATTGAAATGGAAATGTGAATTAATGTGTTAAAAACTTTTTAAATCGTTCGAAGTTTGACATTTTTACCGATCGTAGTGAAGATTTTATCTTATGACATATCCATTTGCGTTTATACCTGAAGCGGCGCCAATATCACCCTTATTCACTAATGCTTATTTGAATTAAGTTTTTGCTTATACCATTAGTAATTTAATAGTAAGAAGAGCTTTTATTGGTGGCTTATTGTAGCGTTTAATTTTAATTCTAAGTTGTTAATCTGAAAACCTAGGAGTTCAGATTGACTAGGTATAAACTTTCAAGCGTGTCGAATTTCTTTAGAAGCTTATCACCCTGAAGCGATTGCGAAACTTACACTATAAGAGTTTTCTCTCTTATATGAAATTACAAACCAGGTCTGAAATTTAACTGTTGATTAATTATTGTTAGCAATTTTTTTGACGGTATAAATCCATTAATCCAGGAACGTTTATTGTTTATAGCTAGCTAAAAGTGTTGAAATATTATTAAAGTTAAAAAAAAATTCTCATTAAAGCGAGTACACTATTATCAAAAAGTGTATCTCTCGCCATCTTGTCGATGTTTTATCATGCGCTAAGGAAACGGCTCTTACAGTGTGGAAAATTTGATTTTACCTTCAATGTTTAAGAACGAAATCACATTAGAAACTTATTTATGTACTGACACGGTTCATATTCGCTTAACTCTGTGTTACCTGTCTTTTATACATGCTATGCATTGTCATGATAATATAATTTTATAACTTAATAGCAGAGAGCAATTTGTTTTATCTTTTGGTGTGAGGGCGTTGAATGTAACAGTCGACGAAAAGGTAAAGAAAATTTTTCATATGGAAATAGGTATTAGTTAATTTCACTATTTACTATTATCAATGTTTGTATTTCATTTTTTTATTTATAATTCCTTTTAAATATCATTTCTTTCTATACATATATTATAATAAAATTTTAAACTAAATGGTTTAATTGATATAAACGATTTATAACACTTACACAGGTACATTGGAGATAAGATCTTTTAAGTAATATCTGGACTTTATTAAAGCTTAGCACCTGTTAACAATATGTCAAACTATGTATATAATATGACATTTGAATAAAACTATAGTCTATACATAGTATAAAACAAAGTCATTGTCTGCGTCTGTCTGTTTCTCCGCTTACTTTTTTTAAACCATGCCAAGGATTATTTTAAATAAAACTATCTTTTCGCATTTTTTCGCAGATCATGGTCTCTTCCGTGACCATGATAGCTGTGAAGCATTCGAAACCTCGATAATTTAAAATCAAAATAAATCTTCTGAAGAAATCAGAAAATATACTTTTATTTAAAATGTTAAATATTCATGTTAATCTAAGAAAGTATGACACAACGGACTTTAATACACTTTTCACTAATAGAAAGAGCGATAAACGAGAAAGGTTTGTGTATATACATATATAATTTATAAATATTTTGTACAAAATGACTGAGCCTAGACGGTGTTTTATCAAAAAAATTGTGTTCGTACTATTACATGGCGAACGCTGGCTAAACCTTTAGAGATACATCAAAACCTAATAGACAAAAAAATTTTAGGTCTCAAAAAGGCCTACAGAAAAGTTCGCGATAACATGCAAATATCTCTTAAGGAAAATTATTTTTATCTATATAAAACGTACTCGTACGTAAGAGGCGAAGCGAGGGTATATCGCTAGTATTATAATAAACCACGTATACTACGAATCTAAAAGTTAACGTTTTTGGGATTCAATTAGTATTGTTTCATTTTTGTAGTGCAGTATTAATATAGGTCAATCAAATTGCATAAGGGGCCATCCATAACATTTACCTGTTTACGAACAAACTACTCTTGTCTTTGCATTATATCTAAGTTCTTTTGTACAATAATAGCGAAGCATTAAGTTAATGCACTATGCACAACGAATTTCATTTTGCTCACTCAAGAGTATATTATTATTATTAAAATTAAAGATAAAAGTATCTCCGTTTTTATGCTTTTACTTTTCTATGTAAAAAGGTCAACCTTGACACACTATATCAATTCACTCTATAAATTTAAGATAGTTTCATATTACTATTAAAAAAATTGAATTATAATATTTTTTTTTATGAATGAAGTTATACTATTTAGCTTTACATTTTAATTCTCTTAAACGCTCTTAAAAATAAGTTACCCCTACTACTAACTCTAACGTGATAGATATATTGTAGATTTATAAATATATCTTCTTAGTTTAATATCCAAGATTTTAAAAGACATTCTCATATTAAAAAAGCTTTTCCCATGAATATTTACTAAGTAAATCAGTAATTAGGTATAGCTTTTTGCACAATCCATATAAAGAGTTTTTTTTTTTATTTAAAAGCATAAACCAACAATGGTACTGCAATAAATTTATACTTTAAACAATATTTTTATTACACATTTGAAAAATAAGTAGGTCATGGTTAAATGACTGTTATATGCCCTCATTTTTCTTCTATCAACAAAAGATGAAAAAACTGAATCGATTCCACTCTTTTCAAAGAATGAATAAAACTTTTGCTTTTGTATGATAGCGAAATGTTGAACACCTTTTGTATATGAAAATGTAATCTAAACATTTCTGTGATAATCATCGTCCATTATAGTGCACAGTAAATATCCGAAATATCTGGTTTATAAAATATTCTGTAATATATCTATAATATATCTATAACCAACTGTAAAAAGAAAAATAAGCGTACGTTGCTTATAGTCTTCTCGTCTCAACATAAATTATAACTTCCACCCTCAAAAAACATATATTTTTTATTAATACAACAAATAAGCAAATCAAATATATTTGATGTCTCTTACGAAGTTGTAAGTAAATAATAAATAACTTGGCAGTTAAGCTACGTTTATGAAATTAAACTTTGGGCAATTCTTAAGCGTTTGAAAATTTTAATTACTTTTCTAACTACATCGAAGCAAAGTTAAAGCAAATGGTGTTATTTTGAGACCAAATAAATGGAGAATGTTTTCGTAAAAGTGATGAGCTTGAAACAAAATGCAAAAAATACAAAGGTATAAGCTTTATAATCTACTAGCGACTCACCCTCGCTTCGGGTTTGTCCCTAGACAAAAACTAATCTATTCCACGGGAACATTTTTTCGGGATCTTATATAGTCTATAGCTATCCTCAATAAACGGGCTATCTGATGCAAAAAGAATTTTTCAAATGGGATTAGTAGTTCCTGAGATAAGCGCATTCAAATAAACAAACAGACAAACTGCCTCTTTATAATATTAGTATAGATATACTTAAGTAATAAAAAAATATAGAGAACTAAGTTTGTGATCGTATTATTTTTTAAAGGTTGAGATTAAGTATTCAAATATAAGCAAAACAAAAATTTCTTTGTATCTGAAAACGTATTTTTTTCTTATAGTACAGCTAATAATACTCTTTGAGTTATATTTTAACCGATTACAAAAAAGAGGTATTTGTATATGCTACGTGATATCTTCGTAAACCGATTGAGATGAATTTTTATGAATATACTCGTATTTTACCAAATAAATAAGAAGCAAAAAAATTGATTTAGAAGTCGGCATAACATTTTAGTTAAAACGACTTTTACTTTATCAGTTCCGACTCAATGTTATGATATAACAACTGTTACATACTGACGTTAACTGACATCTATAAATTCATATTATGTTGTCATAGTAACGTTACAGGGGGGCGTGGCTGAAGAGCCGAAGAATCATAACTGGCTTGTTGAATTAGTAATAGTACCTGGGCGACCGAGCTTCGCTCGGTGTTCTTTTTTGTTATATCATATTTTTAGATAAAAAACTAAAAATTTGAATTAATACGAAAAAAAAACAAAAGTAAAAACTTTGTATTCCGACCAGGACTCGATCCCGGGCATAAGTGTTGTCTAACTTGCGCCTTGACCTCTTGACCACGATGCTCTGACCATCAGTGTGAGAAATTATCGACCATATGCTGCATAGAATAATGCAAAAGAAAACCGCATGAAAATTCGAAAACACGCGTTTTCCCAGACATGAGACTAATCTAGATCAATTTTTCGCCCCCAAAAGCCCCCATATACCAAATTTCTACTTACCAAACCATCCAACTTTACTTTACTTACCAAATTTCGCTGGTATAAATAAATAAAGAAACAAAGATATAAATATACAAGAATTGCTCGTTTAAATATATAAGATTTTGACCCATTTTGATATGTTCCCAAATTTTAAAACAGAATTGAATTTCAGTTTTTTCAAACAATAATTATCTTATAATAGATTAATATAATACGTTATAATGAGTATATGTACGAAACATAAATATATATTTTTTAATTGCAGTAATTTTTCTAATTATTGTTACATGAGACATTATTTCGGAATCAAATAAAATGCTTATGACAGTCTTCATTTTTTCTACAAAGATAGATGTTGAGAAATATGACATATAAAGCCAAATCATATTAGGGTTTAGTACTTTAGGAATGTGAGTTTTTGTTGTTGTCATACTTCTTAACATTGATAATTCAACCAATTTTACGAGGAGCTTAGTATTTTTTGTGATGGAAAATGAATATTTCAAAGGGTTTAGTAAAAACCTAGAGCAAGTTTGTGTCTTCTAAGCTGATTAACTCGCGATTAGGCACTACGGCTTCACTGTTTACTGGAAGAAAGCACTTATTACAGTAATTGTGTAATACGCTTACAATAGTATTGCCGAATACATTTAAAAGTAAATCTTTCATAAGATTAAGCATTCTGTGTATGAGATATTTTATTAAATACATATATGTAAGTAATTTATTAAAAAAGATTTTGTAAAAGTACATTTGACTTCATCACAAAAAAATATTTTATTTACATTACTAACTTTAGGTTTGTCTGTAAACTATAAAATTTTTAAAACAACAGATCCTTTATGGAGTTTTTACAATATGAAAATTCTTTATATAATTAAAGCCTTAGTAAATATTTTGTTAAATTATCGTTATCAATTGAGCATTGCAGTAGCAGGACTCGTAAGTATATTCCTTTAAATATTTTGTTTGTCTTAAATTTTATTTCTAAATCATATATCGTCGCACGCCACTAAAAGGTTTCTAGTGTCCGCTTACGCCTTACGTCATTTAATAACGTCTATGACAACTCCATATACTATTCTCAGAAATACACTTTGGAAAGTGATAAAATGCACAGAAAGACCGTTTTCAGGGTTTAATAGCTCTGGGAACACTTGGACAGACTTAGCCAGCGGTATTTTAGTTACAGTTACGAGGACTCTATCTTACGTACTTCGTCACACTCAACTGTTATTCTCCAGCCCTAAACTGTCTTTACGAAATCAATCATGTCAATCTGTTGCTGAAAGAAGGAAAGACAAAAATAACAAACACACCATATGAAAGTCTATTCATGCTATTCTGACTAAATATTATTAAATATTAATTAAAAATATCACGAAAAGATATTTAGTACGTATTTATACTTTTATCCTACGCTAGACGGTTAGGCAATACCTAGTATTTATACTAAGTTTTCTAATTACGGCTCTTATTGATATTACATATATGTTAGAGCATATTGCCATGACGCATCTCAATCATAGTATAGTTTTATAACGTTCATATGCAATTCGTTTTCATTTTCGACATACGACAAGACGTAATGTTACTAGCTGCCTTTGTAGGAAAAATACAAAAGAAATATTAACTCCGCTTATTAAAATCTATACGAATAATTATGAAATCAAACGTAACTGGTAAAGTTTTCTTAACTTCAAGTAATTGGATGTATTTACATTGTAACCATAGTCTCTCATCATGTAACACGCAAGCAACTGTTAATTATAGTTTCGAACCTGTTGTATTGTACTGTGACGTTTTGAATGTTATCGATGATGTTTTTGTATTTAATGGCATAATGCTTATTATGTATCTATATCTCCCCCCTCGATGAGTTTTTACCTTGTCGTGGTAACGTAGCCGGGCGGGAAGCTATGTATGAAATCGGAAACGCACCTCGACAGCCGGTATACCATGCAGATTGCTCCAGGTATTTCTCTAATAGCAGAGTGGATCAATGGAGCAACCCTATGGTTGTTGTAGTCTGCCTCAGTAGGCCGGGCGTCGTGTTTGAATGCGTAAGCGATCCTACGACGCCCTATAGACACGGGGAAGGTTCCATTGGGTTTTAGTGGGTAATATTAGCTTTTCTAGTTGGTGAGTCCCACATAACCATCAAGAAGTATGGTATACGCAAATGCCAGCGTTGAAAATACCTATCCCTAAATATTAATGATAGTTCTCTTCACAATAATAAGTCATATAATAAATGTAAGAACTTAATATAATTTAATATGCCTCTTAAAGCTTTCAGTATTACGCTAGATGTTCTTCTATTTAAAACAATATATTATATATATTTAATACTAGCGACTCACCCTCGCTTCGCTTCGGGTTCGTTCAAATAAATCTATCCCACGGGAACCCTACATTTTTCCGGGATGATATATAGCCTATAACCTTTCACAGTTAACGGGCTATCTAATGCAAAAAGAATTTTTCAAATCGGATTGGTAGTTCCTGAGATTATCGCGTTCAACTTTAGTATAGATTTCAGCATGACAGTTACTAGTTGGGCATATAATCTATACTAATATTATAAAGCTGAAGAGTTTGTTTGTTTGTTTGGTTTACGCACTAATCTCAGAAACTACTAATCCGATTTGAAAAATTCTTTTTGCATTAGATAGCCTGTTAATTGAAGAAGGCTATAGGCTAGATATCATCCCGGAAAAATGTACGGTTCCCGTGGGATCGATTTGTTTTTGTCTAGGGACGAACCCGAAGCGAAGCGAGGGTGAGTCGCTAGTTTTCATATAAGTATAAAAATATTGTTTTGTATCGTCTTTGATCGAATATATACCAACTTTTTCGGTCATATGGTTTATGCCAGTCATGAATGAAACAGATTATATATAGATATTGTGTGCATATTGTTATGACTATTAAACTGACTTAATACCTATATAGTCGACCCAGTTTGCCTCAAATTATGCCCTAAGTGACAATTTACATGTTCCTAAGGCTAGTGAGACGCTTAAGATTCTAAGTGGCGACGCGCGACGTTTCGCTGACTTCGTGAAACTAAGCATGCTGGTAAATACTGGTACTAAGCATGCTCAAGCTGGTATTTACAGCAAGACTAAAAATATTTATGAATTTCTTATGTTGCATCCATAGCTTAGTTAGTCCACTGCATTTTATAATATTAAATCCTACTAATAATAAAAATTTCAAAGTGAGTATCATTTGTATAGCAGCAAATTTTTTTCATACAGTTTGTTTATAAGCAGAACAATCCATTGCATTGTTCTTTATATCCTGGTTTTACAAGTGTTTCCTCTGACATATTATCTATTGCATTAATTATATTTATATATTTGTACGGCCACAGATTTTGAGGTCCTGGGTTCAAATCCCGGGTCAGGCCAAGTTCAATAATTGGGTATTTCTGTCAAGACATTCTCAGTAACAGCCCCGAGTTAGGAAGTTGGCGGAGTTTCACTTCAATGCCTTGGTGAGTCCGTAAAGCCGTCAGTTCTGCGCCTTAACTCTCATGCTTCGGTTTTGAGAGCAAAAAGGAATAGAGAGTGCACGATGTGTCCGCGCTTACACTTGTGCACTATAATATTTCCTGCGCATCTACTAGTCTCAGTGAGATTGGATACGGTGACCGAAATCGGTCAGGAGGGCATTATTATCTATTTCTAGTATATAGAAAGAAGTCACAAGAAACGCTAGGATTTCTTTTTATTTTATTTAACATACTAGTATCTCTTATAAAAAATCCTACCAAAATTAATATTCATTTGACTAATTTGGTAATCCATTTTAAGGAATTTTTAAAAAGTTTAATCCCAAACAGGTTTTTTTTGCACTATTGTAGAATTTGACTCAAACTTAACATACAATAATATTGTCTAATGACGAACAATAAAAAATACAAACGACGAACCCTTTGGCTCAGTTTGTAGTGACTCTACTTGCTATGCCAGCGGTCGTGGGGTCGTGGTTCCCGCTGGGGCATTCATTTGTGTGATGAGCACGAGTGCTTGCACTCCAGTCATGGGTGTTTATATTTATAATATGTATGTACTTAAAGTTATATATGTATGTAGTGTATCAACTATTTGGTATCCATAACACAGGCCTCGTAACTTACCAGGGAACTAGATGGTGCTGTTTTAATATCCCAACATATTTATATATTATTATTGCGTAATTAGGTAATAAGACTTTAAGTAAGAGGTTTTTTGTACTTGTTGTACTTCTTCAATATTTTAATAAATTTATTATGTTTTCAGCATTTAATTTATTATGTATTTACAAAAAAAGGGGTCAAGCAATAGAACCTAAAGTATAGTTATTTATTAAGCGTATTCATAAAATAATATTTGAAAATGTATTCGTAATTCTACGTTTTTTGTGCTTTAGAACTAAAAAAACAAAGGAGGTAAAGTTATTTGTTCTATACAAAAGATAAAAGGGCCTTTTACTACGAAATTCGACTAAGGGCCGTGTTTGTTGAAAATTTGTACAAAAAATCTTTTACTTAAAAAGTCTTAAAGGGAATATCATTGAATAGATATTAGGTTAAGGGTTTCATGAATTTTTAAGGGTAAGAAGTTTGCATGACAAATAAAATTGAGATGTACATGTATTTATTATATACATTCTGGAGCCCGTAAAATGTGAAATGTAAAATAAGGCCAGTGAACAAAAGATTTCTTAATAAACGTTTATTACATGTCTAGCGGTTAGCTAAACTTGATGGAAACTACGCAGCTAAGTTTGTAGACATGTCGTGTAACCGCAGAGACGTACTTCAATTCTCATTACAAGTTTCTATGTTCTTGTATCACTAATTTAAAATGTATAAACGTGTTGATTTTTGGATACTAGCGACTAAAGATTTTCTTGTCTATCATTCGTTATTCACTAATAATAATTCCTATAATAACTTTGTTACAAATATCTCAGTACAAGTACAAATATTTTTACCATATAATATCCTTATCTTGATTTTTATGAAATTCAATACACATACATAAGTTATATATGTATTTTTTTTATTTTAGTAGAGGCTGTTTCTGGTTATTGGAAACCATAAAAATTCTCATTTTCTTACCATGACGCTACTAGATATTTATTTTATTTTAAAGGTGTAATTATTATTGAGCGCGCCATGAGAGGGGAAAAAAAGAGATTGGCGTTACAATTTTTGTAACGGAAATGGTTGTTACGGAAGTGAATATGATGGAATCATATCAAATGAATATCGTTAAAAGATTATGAAATATAATTTTTATATATTTTTTTTCATTAACAAAATTGCTTCCTTGTATAATTTTTTTATTTTTTTTGCAGTATATATACATAATTTATTGAATATTACAACATTTGATTGAAAATTAAATTTTATCTTAACACGATCTGTACTATGTCAATACTAAAATATTGTTTTCCTTTTTAAATCGATAAAAAAATATTTTTTTATATCTTTAAATCTCACATAAATTAAATTTTATAAAAAGTACCGATAACCTACACAATACACAATGATACACATATTCTTTAATATTTTTTCTTTTGATGAGATGCTTTAGAGTATTCTATTATTATAGATACCGCGGGATAGTGGAATGGACTGTGGGTAGTTCTAATTAGATATTAGCACGTTCGAATAGCCATGGTAGTTCACAATTTTATTTTATATCTTCTTAAACCGTTTTGATTTCAAAGCATGGGAACTCTTAGAGGCACGGATAACATAAATCAATATAAATAGTAAATAATTAACACTCAAATAACATTAAACATATGGAATCAAAATATAAAATTTTATTAACTTATTTTTCAAAATTTGTATTACACATACATGCTGCATTTTCCATTTCTTGAATCTTCATTACAAAATTGCAATAATCAGATAACGTAATTCACCTTTAATAAAATTGTTAGTAACTAAAAAACGATTTTATTTGACGGGAGTATAATATCGAGCATATTGAACTAACATGTGGTGTAAACAAGTATGGCGGCCAGTGGTTAACGATAACATCCGAACTATGCCTGACGGAACCGAATGTCTCGTAACGCTTTTTCATTATGTTACGATTTCTATCTGTAGAGATACAGGTTAGTTACGTGGGAATCACCGGCTAGAAAAGCCCATTCTACCCACTAAAACTCAACAAAACCTCCCCCGAAATGATTGATTCCCCTTACAATCTTCCACCCCCCCTTTTTATTCGTTCAAGGGATGGTTTCTGGAACAAAACTATCATACGTCCTTCCTAGGGTCTCAAATTATCTCCATACCAAATTTTCACAACAGAACAGAACTACTTTCTCATTGACTATATTAGTATGGATTAAGCGACAAAAGCAGTTGCAAAAAACGCACAAAGTTCGGTGAAAGGATTATAGAGTAAATCTCTAACATAAGAAATATAAATTCACTTATTAATTCTAATTATTTTTCCTTAATTTTGTTGCACTCTAGTCACCATATTAGCTATTTATTATTTAACAAAGCGGATAATGAAATTATTTTAATTGCAGCAACCAAGTTTTATTGGTATTGGATGTAACAATCTCTGTAGACAGCTACGAGAATTTCGTAGCATTCAGCTACGAGTACTGATTGCAAACTGTTTAAACGTATAATTAATGTGTAGCCTGTACTTATTATCTCTTAATTGCAATAAATGTTTATTAAATATAAAGGACCATTTTAAATAAAACTATCTCTTCGGATTATTTCGCGGATTTATTTTGATTTTTGGTTCCCGACGTTTCGAATGCTTTACAGCAATCATGGTCACGGAAGAGACTAAATCCGCGAAATAATCCAAAAAGATAGTTTTATTTAAAATGTCAAATATTCGTGTAAATCTAAGAAAGTATTATATAAAGAACCAATTTAAAATTGATCATATTTTGATTTTTCTTGAAAACTTTATAGATATATACTATAGTAATGTATTTGTGATACATGAATGCTAATGTTGTTACTGTACATTAATTTTTTGCCTAAAAATCTTCATATTTTATATTTTCTTTACATTCTATATACAAATGTTTAAAAACTACAGTAATAAATAAAAGCGAACGTGAATCGACCTTAATATAATATTCATGAAAATTCTTTCAAATGACCACCTTGAATTCCCTATTACAAGAAAAACTAATGTACAAATAATTGCACGGAATTTGTATATATAGCCATAGTTTGATAGCGAAAGAATCGATTTGGGGATAATAACTGTAACGATTTTAATTCACTTTAATAATATGCAACATTAATATTTTTGTTAATGCGTTGAAGTAAATTTTTAATGCATTTTCTGTCAAATATACTTTTCTATAAAGGTTCAACAATCATAAAAAAGCACGAAAAAGTTTCTCCATTTAAAAGGGAATTGCCGATAAAGAAAATTTATTTTAAAAAATGGAGTCCTTAAATCGATTCGCCGTCCAGCGCTTTAAACTGTATAAAATGTATGTACATATATTTGTCGGGTGGGGCTTTATCGCTTTGATGATAGAGTTTCATTCTAAAGGTTTTGGTGTTCCAGATTTGAATCGTTTGCTTTTCTCTCTAGTGCTCTTTAGAGTTCGAGTTGGCGCCAAATTTTAGGTCTACGCTTCTCATTAGACATTGCTCAGAAGGCGAAAAAGGCGGTGATCGGGAGTGTGGGGTGGGGTAAGACTATTGTACGAAGATGAGCGTTTTGTTTCATCTCTCCTTATACGTATTCGCTAAGCGTTATAGACTTGGGTGTGTCTCTTAGCGATATTAATATAAACTCAAATTATATAGATGTTTATAAAATGACACTAAAATTAAAAGAACTTATATTATTACGTTAGCGCAAACGTTTATCCGTTTGAATTCGAGTGAAATTATGTACCTCGTACTATTTAACTTTCACTATAAAATATAAGTACTGTATTAACTATACAGTAATCAACAAAGCTAAAAGTTGAAAGAAATAATTTCAACTTGTGCCATTATTAATGCATTCGTCTCAATCCGGGTAATGGAAACTCTCCAAACACGAAGCGTATTTAAAAAAATCAGAAAGATGTCTATCATTTTTCGCTTATCCCCAACAAAAAGAAAACATTTTTAAAGTCGGGAATATCTTTTAATACGTCTAGTCTGTAAAAAAGGTTTTACTAATAAAAATATCATTTATATTTTGAAAACTAACATTTGTTTGAATTATTTCTACAACAGATATATTGAGATTTAATTAAATATCATAGTTTTACATTAAAAGTATTTTTCAATGATGTTAACTGATTTGATCCATGAGACACCTGACAACATAAATATTTTTTAAACATCATACAAAATATGTTAATTCTGTATGAATTGTCATCAAATATAATTTTATCACATTTAAGGCTTTCATATAGACATCAATCTCACAAAAGATAACATGAATCGGTATTTAAGATATATAACAGGTTCTGAACTGATTTTATTCTATAATAGTTCAGAAACAATCCATATATATATATAAAAATCTATTGCCGTTCGTTAGTCTCGCTAAAACTCGAAAACGGCTGGGCCGATTTGAATAATTCTTATCTTGTTTTATTAGGGGCGGTTTAAATATAAAAAAAAAAAACTAAAGAAAACCCATAAGAACTGCAGGAAAATATAAAAGTTCAGAACTGTTTATTTTGTATGGGAATCACTACTTCGGATTACTTTCAATAGATGACATTTACAACAATGTGTCAAGTTTAAGTTAAAAAAATGATATATAATATATAGTCGTATTTTATACTAACTGTTAAAACGTACATAGGGATGAACCTGAGCAAAGCGAGGATGAGTCGCTAGTATATTATATATCTAGGAATTTGAAATATTTATACATTAACTTTGTATGTGCATGCGATAACTAATTACTTTTTCCATGGCTCTGGGGTTAGACTGTCATCAAACGACGGATTAAAGCAACCTTTACTTCTGATCTAAATATGTCTAGACAATATTAATTATTCCGGAGCTATGTTTCTATCTCAAAGGTTGCATTAGTTAGTAAGAATATGTTACAAGGTTGTTAGACATCTTTAATTTTATTTCTAATTTCTATATCTAACAAAGATAGACTCTTTAAAATAATATGTATAGTTATACATATTATTGAAGTATAGTTATACATATTACTGAAGTTTCAGCCTGTAGTTTTTCTTCAGTTAAAATTACACAATTTATTCTTATGTATAAAAAATCCAAATTAATTAATGAATATTCAGCATATTTTTTGTAATACCTACAAAGATAAAATTTTGATAAATGTGCGAATTTTCGAGGAAAATGGCAAAGAAGGCATCAGCAATTCACTTATCCTATAATTACAACGTAATTTAATAGTCTCCGCACGTTTCCTTGATTTATTATATCAATTATAACAAGACTTCTTTTGAAAGACATTGAATTTTAATATGATAACATTTATTCCATTAATGTACCATAACTTATAAAAATATGAAAATTTTAAAGATTACAAGCAAGTTAGTTTAAACTTGAATGTATAATCTATATATTAATAGGTGAAGCAAAAACTTTGTACCCCTTTTTACAAAAATTGCACGGACAGAGAAGTATGAAATTTCCCATACTTATAGTTTATATAGAGAAGGAGTGCAGAATTCTAATATGTTTTAAAAATTATGCATAAAAATACATTAAATCAATAAAAAAAAAAACATTATACACACTACCATGTGTTTGACACACACACGCATATGCACTCTTTTGTTTATTGTTAAAGTCTGTGGTCAAATTAAGAATAGATTAATGTTGTAATATACGCAAGACAATAATAAACTTAAAACGACACGACAGAAGCTAGTAAAGTTATGTCATAGGTATATCGAGTAGACGTCTTAGGTAATAAGAAAATATTTTCGTCTCTGTCAATTTAAAATCGATTAAAAGTATGTTGGACGTGGACCAGCGATTTTCATTAAAGCAAGGAAACTTTAAGTAGGCGTGGCTGATGTCTCGAACTGACGCTGTAGGCGTCTCTAATGAGCTACGACCGTATCAACGAAAGTAGGACCTTATTTACTAAAATATTAAGTTGATTTTGCTATGTAAATATAATTTAACAACCATTTTCCGAAAGGATGTTAGACATTGACAGGAAGTTATTAGGAGATCGGGGTGTTAGAAAATTTTCATTTTAGTTAGGAATTTTCATTTTAGTTGCCTAAAGGCTGACCAAAAATACTATCCATCGTAATCTCTTACAGAATTTTCTTAACAAACTTTGTTCTTTAGTTACATTATATGCTGAGGAAATTATCGTATAAAATATGAAAACTAAACATAACTCAAATTTGACACAAAAGTAAAGCACCTAAAATATGTGGAACACAGCTGCTAGTATGCTAATAGTATTTTCAAGGATGCATTTCACGCTATTATCCTTAAAAATAAGGCCGTTTAAAAAGCACTCCACATTTTCGAGCATATTTCAAAATACATACCCTAGGTACACTTATGTATGCACTTAAACAAACATATTGTGCTAGTAGTATTTGCATATTCAAGCCATAATTATTATAGTTCAGGGTTTTTGGCAATTACGTTTAGCTTAACCGTTTTTATGTCAATTTGAATTTAAAAAAAGATTGACGCTTTATTAAGTGGCGTAAAATATTTCGTAGAAATACTAAAAGCAAAACTAAATAAAATAATATTTATACATCAAAATAATATTAAAAGCAAGGCACTGCCGTGATATCATCGATCATATTATAATTAACCCTTTTAAGGAGGCAACCTTCACGTTTGTCGGAAATACCTTAAGTCCAATATTAATGTATGAAGTTGGTAATGGCAGTCACGTTACGCGTCCAAAGTGCCTCTCGACCGTGTTAAGTGCGGGATGACTTTAGTTTGTAACTTGTAAGATATTTAGATATTCCTTATAAGACGTTACATAATACATAGAATATTTTATAAATTTGTCAAGTATTAAAGATATACTTAATGTAAATAAATAAGTGTATTTAAAAAACTAAAAGAACTTAAAAAAGGCAGTGGTAGCCCAGTGGTAGCGCGCTCGCTTGGTTTCGCACCACTGATGTTTTCATGTACGAATAATTTCCAACATGATTATCACTTGCCGTACGATGAAGGCGAACATCGTGAGGCGACCTGCATCTCTGAGAGAGCCTAACTGTTTTTGAAAGACATGTAAAGTCCGCCAAACTGCACTTAGCCAGGGTAGTGGACTGCGCTTTGTAGAGAGAACCATGTCCAGCAGTGAGACGTATAAAGGGGCTTAATTATTATTAGTATTTTTAAAATAAATCCCAAGACGCAAAATTAGCCATTTTCCATCACTAACAAGAAAATACTACTTTTTACATAAAAATACCCTGATTTAGATTAAGATAGATAGAATTTCAGTAAAAAGAGTATTTTGTCGTAACTAGCTGATAAATGAACCATGAACAGATCGGTGTAACGTACCACTCAGTACCAACATTCAGCGTTGTACTGATATTTCTTCAAATCAGGGTCGCTGTATATATTATTATTTATTATTTAATACTTCCCTTTGTTATATTTGTTTTAACATAAAGGAAAATATAAAGGAAAAAATTATGTTACAAAGCACCGCCTACACACACATAAAATAATTTATCAAAGAAGTTCTTAAAGAATAATATTTAAAGACTTAATTATTGTAATATGACCTCTCCGCGACCGACTTCGGTTACGGCGGCCAGTCTCATTGAGACTAGCCATCTGCGCAGGAGATATTACCGTGCACAAGTGTACGCGCAGACAAGTGCACTCTCTATTCCTGTCACTCTCATACTCCGGTAGAGTTAAGGCGCAGGACCGATGGCTTTACGTGCTCTCCGAGGCACGGAGATGAAACACCCCCAACTTCCCAACTTTGGGTAGTTACTGAGACTTACTAAACAGAAAGACTCAATAACTAAACTTGCTAGCCACTAAACCACCTAGGCAATTCCGAGTACCAAGTGTATATTAATTATTATATTTTCTTTTTTTTCTTTTATGATACTCAGTGATAAACGAGCAGACAGCCCACCTGATGGAAAGCGATACCTGTCGCCCATAACACCTACGGTTCATGCACTTAGGTTTTACCTAACAAAACTGCAGAACCGCCGGTACGTTACCACTGTGAGGACTAAGATCATATGCCTCTTGCCTGTAATTGCGCTAGCTACCTTATCCTTCAAACCGGAATACAACAATGCAATAATTGTTCTTGGCGGAAGAAAAAGATAAGGAGGTGGTACCCATCCAGTCTGACTCCTCAGGCTTGACAGAGTCCTACCACCGGTAAAAAAGTCCTACCACCGGTATTATAAATAATATACAATAGTAGTAATTTTGTATTTTTTTCTTATAATTTATATAGTAATTTACACATTATTTTACACATCAATAATACAAAAAAATAATGAAAATTGTTTCACAATAGGCAAAAACATCGTCTAACGTCACACCCACACAAAAATACAACTGAATTAAGTAACAATTTCCTTTTTTTAGCCGGTTAAAAATAAAATTGATTGAATGATTATATTTTACCGCGGCTTACAAATTCGCTTAAATGCTCTGTTCCAAGCACGTAGAATTTATGCAAAGAGATAGATTGAATTAGATTGTCTATCGCATAACTAATTTGCTTAATTATTACTCTTAGATAACCGGGGCTTATAGTTAATTTCCGTGTACGAAATATACCTGACGGTACACAATTATTTCTCAAAGTACAAGATATTCAGTGTAAGTTCCGTTACTTGCCATCCAACGTAATATTTCGTATACGTGCTTTATTCGTCGATCGAGTGGTCTTCGGTTCGAGTCCCCGGTCATCCCAAATTAGTTACTAATTTTATCTGTTACGAAAATTTTGTAGCAGACTAAGGAAACTGATAGAATACAACCCTGTGAGAGCACATAAAGTTGTCGGTCTTGCGCCTTATCTCTTATTGGTCGTGTCGAATATATGTGAGGTAAAAGAATAAAGTTCACTAGTGACTTTGAACCAACTTGTGTACTATAATATTATCTTTCGTGCACTTGCTAGTATTAGTGAGAATGGACATCTAAGCCGAAATCGCTCAAGAGGATATTACATTTTCTATAATGCTCTACTAAGTTATTGTGACCGTATTAAATTATTAAAGTTAAAACATGTATTTCTTCTCCATTGTTTTAACGAGTTTGTACTGATTTAAAAGTAACGTAAGTAAAATACATAGTTAACCTATAGTAGTTTATATCATCTGCAAAAACATTTTCTTAGGTAACATAAGTTTTGCTAATGTACAGATTTATAAAGACGAAGATGAGTCACCTTGCAACTAGAAATAGTTAAGTCGATTGCTGTTGACTGACTCACCTGCTGTAAAAGTATATGGTATTCCCTGAATTAAGTTTTTATATTGTCGCTTAGTCTATATTCCTATATTATTTTTGCAATATATGCGATGTTTTACTAACAATAATTAGTCTCGATTGTGTTTTTTTACATAAGCACGCTAAATTGAAATAGCTTGAGACATAACGTAGGATTTAATATTTGATTCTCGACTATCAAAACTATAAAAAATATTATTTTTTGAACTACTACTGTTTGTATGTTTGTTAGATTATAACCTAGAGTAATAGATAGGCTACTGTTAGGTACCTAGGGATGCACCTGAGTTAAGCGAGGTATGTACAGTGCTACAAGAATCATTTGACATTTACGCCACATTGACATGAGGGCGTGGGTGTGAAATTAGGTTTTTTTTTTATAAAAAAAACCTCCTAATCTCCCTAACACCATTTCACATTTTGAAATATTTTATTGAAATAAAAGCACGAAATATCCACAACAAACATTAACTCCAACTTCTCTCAAAAGTGACGCTTTACAAGATGGCAATGTTTAGGTCATCATCTTGTATCGCAACTACCTGCAATTTCACCCCTCGTGCGTCAACAAAGTCTCGGCTACCAGTCGTGGCTCTTCGTGCTCCAAAAATCTATGCGAGACTAGTGATGATTTTTTTTAACGCGCGTTCGCAGACATAATATTATATCAAACACGCTTTCCATAAAAGTTTCTTAAACATGTATAAAAACGCTTTCACGAACATGACGGTTTAGTGAAATTATCATCTTGCCTCAGAATTTCACAAACATTCTTCGTATATGAAATTCTGACGCATGATTTAGATTAAGATATAATTATATAGTTATAATAAGATTAGTGAAGATTCCATATTGCAAGAAAATATATCCGAGGCGTCGCATGGGTAGGTACGTTGTATGGGAAAGTTCACTAAACTACCAAATTTTATATACATAGTGATGTGGAAAATAGAGCATATTTGGACATAGTATTCACATCTCAGGTTTTACATTTTAATATTTTCATACGGAATTATCACTATATTATAAATAAAAGACCAAAAGCGATTCGAGGATATCGTATAAATTATGAGAAATATATCATACGCTTTTCTTTTAATATATTTTCTAATATACGGATTGTTGAATACGAGCGATCTGTTCTCGCTTTGCAAATAAACCCCGTGTGTCAGAATATTACTATTTACAGTATTCTAAGGGAACTGCTATTAATGTTCTAACTCTGCCCCCTAAACTGTCTCTATGCAATGCTAAAGAACGGGAATCAACATACATGCAACATTTATATATATCTTTTCGATACAGATTATTAAATCTCTCTTGGATACAAATATCTATCAAAACACATATATTTTAGTTAAAACTAACACTACGAGTATGTTCACTAATCCCCAATTCCAGAACACTTTAGCATGTCAAAGAACTGAAATTCTTAGGACTGATATATTGGAAAAAAAGAAATAAATGAGGCATTTGTGTTAGAGATATTATATCACTGGATATTTGTACTCAATTCAAGGTTCTTAAATGATTTAAAATTAATCTACAACATTCATATAAAGAAGACAATAAAGCGAGTTAAATAAAAGCTTTAATAAACATCACTCCTTTTCACGAGTTAAACTCGTACTTGACCTGTTTCTTTTATAGTTATTATTATTTAAAAATAATTGTGGTATATCCCTACAAAGTTCAGTGAATCTATGAATAGAAACGTACTTGTCAACTAACTTATATATTTGCTCATTATTTTTTTTTTTAATTTTAAAACGAACTAACAAAAAGTTCTCATTGCGTTGCAAAGCATTCTCTCTAATGAGTAAGTAAAGCGAATACTTATCTCAGCTCTAACGTAACCTACATTACCTTCGCCACTTTACAGAACAACCCTAGTTGCATACAGATATTACAGTTTATGGTATCCACTACGCTTCATTTTATGTCCCATAACATTAAATTGGTACTAAATTGAAACTTGTGTCCAATCAATTTGCTGTTTCCAAGTTACTTTGCATCCAAAATTAAATTGATTTCAAGAGTGATTCACGTATTTAATAGGCACTTGTAATCTAATATAGACTATGTACATATATAATTGTGTGAGGTAGAAAAAAATATGTAATAACTAAAGTAGTTTTTATATATTGAATAGCAGTTTCTTATACTACATTAGGAAAACATTTATAAAGTTATAACAAATATTTAAACCAAGCGAGAATCAAATTTGCGACCTTAAATATTTAGGCGTTATTTTGCTATTCAAAAGATTTAAATATAACAACCTATCAAACTTAAACTTATTTACATATCAAAATATTAACATTGTCAACACGTTATCTTTTTTCAAATTTTCAATACTCTATACCTTAATCACTCCTAAATTAAAGACCAAACTTATGATAATGATAATGATAATAATATTATTATTCATCTATCTAATACCTTTTTTTATGACAACACTCGCGCTAAAATTATGAAAAGAAAACTAATAAAAAGGTAGGTTTTATACAAACTTTTATCCCCTATTTTAACCCCTTATTGAATTCAGATAATGCTAAAACTCGTATTTATTAAATTGTTTTGAAGAGCATTAATACCAAGTTTAAATTTATACTGATCATAAATAATTTTTTGAGTTGTATTATAACGTGTTTTCTTATGGGAGTGAGGTAATCTCTTGCGGTAAAAAGTAGCCTGTCACACACACACAAACAAACACACTTTCACATTTATAATATTATAAGTATATCTAAGTATGAAAGTATGGAAGTATGGATGTCACGAAGCGTTCTACAGACATAACTATATGTATACAAACTTTCTGTATATACTTGAAACTTGAGCTCTCAAGTAAAAATAAAAACATGGAAAAATTATTTATTTATATACAATAGAAATTTGGGTCTAAGCTGTTACAATAACAGTTAACCTTAACAATGGACTATAAAAATCACTTCACTACATACTACACTACATTACAATAACTAAACGTTTACTGAATACTTCTACCCATTATACGCATTCCTTTTGTAGCGGTTACGTGACACATAATGTATGTAATGCCTTGTGAGTAAATATTTTAACACTATTAAACTATTCGCTTATAATTTATATGAATGACTAGTGATTTGCCCTCGCTTTGCTCAGGTGCGTCCCCAGGTGTTTTTTTTTGTGTAATATTTAATATAGGTAGCGCTACCTATAGGCAATGATTATTAAAGTGTAATTATTATTATTAAAGTGTATATGTTACTACAGATGGGGGCAGACTGTGAATTTAGGTGGCCCTGGGCTAACACTTTTTCGGGGCCTTAAACTATTTGTCATTTTGTCATAAAAGCTATAAAGATAAATAGTACTAGACGAAATTAGATGACACTATTGTTCGGTGCTTAATTGATCTTAAGGCTAGGCAAACCTTTTATGGTATTTTTTTTATTTTAGATATTTTTTTATAAATTCTTTATATTATACATTGTTTTTAACAAGGAGTTCGTTATACCTTAGGGGCCCTGGGCTGCAGCTAAAAGCGTATACCTATAGATCTACTCCTGATTCAATATCGAAGAGTAATAAGCTATCTCACTCATACAATATTAGATTTCGCATTAGTTTTTCGCTTATGTTTATCCAACATGTAGAGTACCTACGTTAAATTGGAGAAAATTATAAAATGTTCATAATATGCTTATATTTATGTGGGTTTTTATAGTAATTTTAACTGCGATAACGTGGAAGATAATACATTAGTGCATATCCATATCTGTACTAATATTATAAATGTGAAAGTATGTTTGTTTGTTTGTCCTTCTTTCACATCGAAGTAGAGTGACGGATTCTCGTGATTTTTTGTGTGGAGATAGTTAAAGAGCCGAAGAGTGATATAGGCTTTTTACAGCAGGAGATTATCTCATTAGATTAGATCATCTAGGGAGAAGATCTTTTATTTATGTTATAATAAACTTGTTACGATACGAATATAGCACATGTATTCATATCAAATGCATAGTACGTCAGAGTTAAGAAGGTCGTCTAAAGAACAATACTCTTCAACGGTCTTTATTGAAGGACAATCTCATATTACATCAGCGTGTCAGATGCCATCTAATCGTTAGAGCCGGCGCCTGTCTAGACAACTAAAATGTTTTATATTATGTCAAGGAATCTTTATTTATGTATATTTTTATTTCATAAAAAATACTCAACATATAAATTAAGAAATTGAGGGGTGCGAAGGTACAATTTGCATTACGTACTTATCAAAATATAGGTTTATGTATGAAGTTACTTGTGCCGTAATTGACTACACCATCATCGCGTTAAAAATTTCCGCTTTGGTCTTTGTATTCGCAGTCTATATTTCTACAAAAAATTATGTATTTTTATTACAATTAGGATCAAAGGTGAAGCAAAGTAACAATTTAATATTAATGTGTATGCATAATGTTTTGAATTTTATAACCTAGTTAGGCACTTGTAAGTGAAATAACTAAGATAGATGAACTTTCATCAAAATTCCTGACTTTGATAGTTGTGAGTTATGACACTATAATATGATATGTTAATAACTCCTGACCATAACCAGTATTTTTACATTTACATTGACACTTCTTCCTAAGCGTGGATTAGATTAAGCGATTTTCGATTGCTTTAACAGCAACATCATGGTCACGGGAGAGACTGTCTCTCCCGTGACCATGATTGCTGTTAAAGCAATCGAAACGTCGGGAACCAAAAATCATAATAAATTCGCGAAATAATCCGAAAAGATAGTTTTATTTTGAAATGTCAAATATTCGCGTAAATCTAAGAAAGTATTAGATTAAGCGAGTTCATAGTTGAATGAATACTCTCTGTTTGATGTTAGAATACTACGAAATCTACTTTTTTCTTTACTATTTTAACATCGCGCAAGAAAATGTATTATAGTGATTGATAGAATTTCCAACATATTCATCTTTTGGTCGATCTTTGTTCGAATCAAGACAAGACTCCAAGTTGAAATGGGTATGGGCACATCGGTCGTAGAAGAAACGGTAGATACGATAGAACGGTGACACCGTGAGTTTTCTAGTGGTAGCAGCTACCACCGGAACGCGAAGCGTCTTTGTGGATTTCCCATGAGAAAAACCGACAACCGGTGGTAAAACTCTGTCAAGCCTGAGGAGTCTGTCTGGATGGGTACCACCCCCTTATCACATAAAAGTAATTATTGACAAGTTAAAGAAATAACAAGTGAAGTTTTCGGCTAGTACGCCATGTAAAAAAGTTTTGTAAGCTTGCTGCTATACATACTCATAAATATATACATTGTACATACAATATACATATAATGTTGCTTGTACTGATTGATTTATGATCGCCAATATCATACTGTTGGACTTAATTGGTTAAAATTTTTACAGCCCTAATATGATAATGTATAATGTGATGTAGTAAATTATTAAGGATTGAAGGAAGGAACAAAGTTCATAGATATATATGATAAAATATTTTTAGGTATAAAAGAAACAGCCATGTAGAGCCGAGTCAGATCGCTAGTAATTTTTTATTTATTTTGGCTTTATATTACAATAAATGCTTTCGACTATTTAGTTTTAATCTCGTACATACATACGCATACCGTCAGTTTCAGATCAAAGGGCGCTTTCATATTATAGTCAACATTTGGTTTCCCTTTGAAAGTGATAGAATAACTGTGGAGTAATCGCTCTGAGCCCCACTGACTTATTTATCTTTACCGTTTTCAATTTCGCCGTCAATATGAAATGTATGCAGAAGCAGATGTAGTAATAATGACTTTTAGAGCCAGCCACACGTCTAGACAGCGTAGCCTTGACGAGGCTTCGTTCCCCTTCGTATAATTTCATACATACACTACATAACTGTACGTTAAGTACACAGGCAAGGCGAGGCAGACGTAGCGTTTGAAAGACATGGGACGTCTTAAGAGAATTCTTTACCTCGCACTTTCTTTCTGAGAAAACTCAATCTTCAGATTTTACTATTCAGAGCAATTTGAATGACACTGAATTGTTAAATTAATGAAAAAAATGTGAGTTTCTTTAACGTCATACCATTTCACTTAGTACGTTAATAATATGTATCAGACATTGCCTTTTCTTTTTAACTACTGTGCTGTAACAGCTACTATAAATATACTTGGCCCATGTAAGTCGATTATGAAGTCCTCTTTAATGGCTCTCTTTAGTCTCTATATACGCTTAAACTTTTGATAACTTATCAAAAGTTTAACCATCAATTTTATGTCATATTAGCATAATTGTAGGGTAAATTTTGAATCACATATCATAATATAAAACAATTTTAATATCAATTGAGAATCTATGTTAAATTTCCCAAACTTCTTTAATGAGAATGAAATGTGTATGTTGACTTTGATGAGTAATATAGGCTTTCAGTAAAATATTTAGGGTGGCAAGGGTATGTTCGTGGAGGCCGTGGGCCAAATCATTGTACATATTAGATATTTTCCAAGCCTGAACACAATATAATGCGTGTAACGATCATTACAATATTCATACGAGTATCTTCTCTATTAAGGTAGCTTAGTACTTTTTGAAAGTAAAACGTAACTTGTAAAAAAAAATATTCACTATATTTTTTTTTTATATCGGAAATGCCGATATAAAAAAAATATGTCACTCCTCAGTCTACAAATTCCATCGATTCATTGCTATATCACTACGTGATAAAACAAACTAACAAACGTATTTGACCTTTCTTACACTAATTATATTTAACCTATAGAAAAAACTAACACTATCGGTATATTATTATAACGTATAAACGTTATATCGTAAAACTGAAAAATTCTAATGTAGAAGGGCTAATAGAAATCATATACAAAAATACCAAAAATCTTTGCATCACACTACTCTAACACTAATATAAAACAACCATACAAAAAATACCATACAAACATATATTATAACGTCAATAAAATACCTCATTATACCAATACCGGTAAGTAACGAAGATCATTATCATGCCTCCTAGCCACTACTATGCACCCTTGAGTGCAGCGCCGAAGGTTGCCGCGGTGCATTGACACTGGCTACCCGCCTAAATTCGGAGTAAGCGTTAAACAAACGCGGTAGTGGATGGGCGGGGTTTTTTAGTGTAGCTGGGTTATAACTGGGTGGTAGTAGTGCAACAGGTTTTGCGCGTTACGTAAGGCCGGCGGCGCGCGCAATCCATTCAGCGAAGTAGTACGGCATATCGATTAGGCGTACGCCGCCCATCGATTCGCTGAGCGTCTTTTTAACTGTCCCGTCTTGCATTGCCTCTTGTTCTTAATCTGGATTTGTTAAATTTTAACTGCCTTTATATATTAAGTGGATGATGTATAAGGTTGCTGTATAGTATAGACTTTTGGTACTATTTTCTCTAATGATGCTTAATAAATAAACGATTGAGGAAGTTAATTCTGAAATGTAGGTTATTATATCCTTTTTGAAATATTACCTAGCATTCTTTATAGCCTAGTTCAAAAATAGTCATTTTTCTTCATGGAAATTAACTTAAAAGAAAATAAATTGAAGTAATAAGAACAAATAAAACTAATCATAAGTTTCGTTAAATCACTGCCAACAAATATGAATTATGTCAGTATATAATGACATAGATTTCTTTGAAAGTCTGCAAATAGCATGGCTTTGTTTTACTGTGCATAAATTATACTGACAAATGATATCGCCGTGTTGACTCGCGCGTAATTTGGAATGTGATTTATATGTATTTAGTTTTAAGGATTAGAATCGCGTGTTCGGAAGATAAACGGTTATAGTTTAAACGGTTAATAGTATTATTCGTAGCTAGCTTTTATGGACAACTCACTTCGCGGTTTGTGACTCTATCTTCTATTTCATGAGAACCTTCTTCGTTCCCTAGATTACACGTAACCTAACCTAGGTTGCTTGAATCATTTATTCATACGTTAATATCTGGTTAAAGTTTTTTATACGCCGTTCAGAAGATAAGCCCAAACACGACATTTCGTTGATAAGCGCAAACAAACAAATTAAACTTTTTAATGGTTGTGTCATGTTTAGGCTTTAGAAACATGCAATTAACAATATATGATCAATATACCACATATTGAGCTTTTTGAAATTAATGACAAACAATATACTGTTTATATATTGATGAAAAATTTAATACTACCCTGAATTATTATTTACTTAACTATTAGATTATCCATTCTCGTAGCAGATTTAAGTTATTGCTTATGATTAGCTAAACTATATATACGTATTTCTATTTATAATATGATTAAGCAACATTTTCTTTATTAGCTTTCAGTATAAATATAATGAAACAGGTCAAGTATAAAAATATAATAAATGATCCAACTACACATAGAGCCGTGACTTGAACAGTATGATGAGAGGGTCAATAACATTGAAGGCATTATTAACTTTAAGTAAAATAATAATAGATAATTATGTGGAAAACATGTCATTACCCTTAAAACACAATCCACCCTAATATTATTGGTACACACTATTTACATATTGTTTTTGGTTAATGCAAAATGAAACTTATGCCTAAGTAATAGAATATATTTTTCTAAAACACAATGCGTATTAGAAATGTACAAAATGTAGACTATAATATATACTTTGTAGCTGAACGCAGGGTCTACGGTGTATGGAGAGGTTCTTTCGTGCATATGATTGGTACGAAAGTGGGTGAAAAGTCACGTCTGATGGGACATAATGTAATCGCATTTTAAGTTCCCCTCTTTTTGTTTCCGCTGTTAGGGGAAACTGGAATGAATCAACAATACGATATGAATCATGAGCTTGCATATACTATTGTTGGGAATGCCGTTATGTTTTTGTTTATTTCAGGTTTTGTAATACTGAAAAGATTTCCCATTTTTTTATTTTCAGTTAAGTAAGATTGATGCTTATCTTTGCTATTATTTAAAAGTTATATGTTGACTGGTTTCAAAAAGTAAGTTCGTAAGTGTTTTGTGGATATGTCACGCGATATTTGTCGATTGTTAAATTTTATTTAATGTATGTATATACCTCAAGGGTTGTCCTAAAATATAAACAAAATTCTTAAGAGCAATTTTTAAGTTGATGTCGTCTTATCCTTAAAAAGTATTTTTTAAAATAAATAAATAGATCTGTTCAACCAAAGATAAATAAATAAATATGTTGGAACATTAACACAGCACCATCTAGTTCCATGGTAAGCTACGATGCCTATAAAAAATATTGAAAATGTTTGACCAATTTAGATAACAGCGCATGACACTTGAATTTAACATATTTCCATTAAGTATAGGGAAATAAACATAACATACAAGTAATAACATCTAATTAAGACTAAGTACAATAAGATATCTCTAATTTTCCTACAATAGTTAAACTACTAATATCTCTTTTTAGACTTTGACTATGTAAAATTTAGCTCATTGGAATGGATATATTTTCGGCTATCAGCTGTTACCAGTCTGACCCAATATCTACTAGTATATTTAGTTATAAGCCAAAGCCCGTCTTTATATCGAAAATTTCAAAAGTCACGTAAAATTAACCGAGGTTACTATCAATATAATAACATAAAATAATCCGAATGTGATTTAAGATACTGCCACTATATATATAATATTGCTTTATTTGGAATTCCGGAAACGAATATTACATAAATTACGTTTCGTAGCATATACGAAATAGAACATCTTAAATAACGCACATGGATTTATAACAGCTAGTTCTTTATGTATAATGAATTTAATCCTTTAAAAAGTTTTATTATAACTAAGATCAAATCAGTTATTATAAAAATAACATTTATCAAAAGGCTTTAAATTACCGATATTTTTGACAAGAAATTGAAAAATTGAATGATGTCTTTTCAAATTCTAAGGTATTTAAAAAGAACAGCAGATATGACTGAGTAGTCCAGTCACCTTTGCGGCATTCGGGATCTTGCACAGTGCAGCTGCAGTACAGTGACCTCATGCGTACGACAACTAGGTCAGGGACCGCCCGCCTCCCTCAATCGACCGACTACAGATACACGATCTTAACTGGTTGGGGATATAAAATTGTTTGAAATTGTTGATTTATAACGTTTTAATTAAATGGCTTTTTTATGGACACGTATGTTTTGGCAAATAATTTGAATATCCTTACCTTATTAAGTTGTTTTTTGGTAAACAAATAGGTCGGTCATTTTTATTATGAAATATGATATTTCTGTGTGATTTTACCCTGAAAACGATTTGTTTCTACTACATTTTACTATGTTGGCTAAAATTAAACAAAAAACGATCCGAAATAATTTATTTATTACTTATTACTTATATATATTTACTTTATATGTATGTAAATATATACCGAACTATCGATATCCACTTAGTAGCTATACTTAATAGGTCACATAAAATTTTTTCCTATAAACCTAATTTGTTTTTTAAATTATTTGGCCATCTATAATAAATAGGGGTTTCGGGTAAGAACACACATAGAAATTCATGACTGAACTTTAACCTAGTTTCAGTTTACGACTTAGAAGAACGATCTTCTCATGGGTTCTTGTGTTTTTCCTTAACATGCACGTACTAGTAGAGATTAGACGCGAAATATTTAATTTTATTTATTTCGTATGTATTTATTTTCTTAATGTACAAATAAATAAAACTATATAATAATAAGGTGAGCTGTTGACCTCTGCAAACGCTGTAAGCAATTAAAAATGTAGTAAAGAATGATATGATTGCTAAATATAATCCCTGTATAAACTGTCTCTACTTTTCATTTCATACTACAAAGGCAAATACAAAAATTTACAAACGTTCCATATAGCTCTAACGATACAGGATTTTTTAGATTGTGCGGTCGTTTTTCCTAGCCTATTTGTTTTGGCCAGATGTCCTCTTTTGTAGCGGTCTGTTATTAAAATGTTTTTTTTTGGTACATAAATAAATAAATAATTCTTTGGACCGTCCATCATCCTATTAATATTATAAATACGAAAGTTTTTAAGGATTTGATATTGATCTATGGATGTATGTTTATTGTTTTTTCAGGCAAATACTATCTACTGAATAGATTTTGATGAAACTTAACAGTAATATAGCTTATACATTAAAATAACTTACAGGCAAAGCATTTCTTGTAACCTAAAGCGATTATAATACCTGTCTGAAACAAAACCACCATTTTAGATTACTTTTTACCCGACTGCCAAGGAAGGTATGTATGTATGTATGTAATATTCTTTATTGCCTCATATCTCCAGAACCGCTAAACGGATTTACATATTTGAGGTATCGTTAGACTCGTCTTAGCAGCCTGAGTGATCTTAGATAGGTGATGTTAAAAAAACAAACATGGCGGCTATGCGACGCCATTGGACTTGGCGAAAATCAATTTCTTTTTCGAATACTGCAATATGGGTATCAAATTAAAGGGCTCAACACAAGGATTTCAAAAAGCTATATCATGATTATTACAACTGTAATATTAAAAAATAATATAATGATAAAAAAAAAATTTCGAGTCCTTACTAAAATTTACTACTATTATAATGCGAAAGTAACTCTGTCTATCTGTTTGTCTGTTAAGCTATCATGCCTTAACCACTAAAGCGATTTTGATGAAATTTGGCACAGAGATAGATTAGCTAGAGTTTGGTTTATAATTGACTGACTGATTAGAATAATATATATGAATAGATGAATGATTAGAAGGGTATAGGCTATATAAAACTGACTACCTTATGCCAGCGACTTCGTCCACGTAGATATATCAGTTTTATATGTCTTATGTCCTTTCTCAACGTCTAATCTACTTCTGTACCAAATTTCATCGAATTCGGTTCAGTAGTAGTATATATGCGGACGAAGTTGCGGGCAAAAGCTAGAACTACATATTCAATAAAATAGACACAAGGATTTCTAAAAGGTATATCATGATTATCGTTATCATAATACTAAGAAAAATAATACATTATCAGTCTACGATAATAATAATTATTCTTATAAGTACCGTATATAATTCCATATACATTTAGTACTAGCGACTCACGCTCGCTTTGCTCGCGTTCGTCCCTAGGTACGTTTTCACGGTTAGCTATGTTTAGATAGGTATATATAAATAATAGCTTGCTACTTCTAAGATATTCATTTAATTTAAATTATATAGCGATTTACCCTCGTTTTGTTTGGGTGCGTACGCCGTACGCGGATTTTGTTCACAATTTCATGGGGTTTTTTGCGGAACCCTGATTCTTTTTCCAAAATAAAAGTAGCCTAAGTTACTCCCTATAACATTCGCTATCTGCTAGTGAAAGTCCCGTCAAAATCGGTCCAGCCGTTTCGGAGATTAGCCGGAACAAACAGACAGACAGACAGACAGACAGACAAAAATTGTTGTTTTGGTATATGTACCGTGTATACATCCATATGCATTTAGTAAAAAACGGTTATTTTAATATTACAAACAGACACTTCAATTTTATTTATCTGTATAGATACTATAATTGTATTCAGCCCTTTTTTTAACGTCCCACTGCTGGGCACGGGCCTCCCTTCAATACGAGGGGAATCAGGCCATAGTCCACCACGCTGGCCAAGTGCGGATTGGCGAACTTCACATGTCTTTCGAAAACTTACTAAGTTCTCTCAGACATGCAGGTTTCCTCACGATGTTTTCCTTCACCGTAAGGCAAGTGGTAATCAAGTTAGAAATGAATCGCACATGAAAATATCAGAGGTGCGAGACCCGGGATTTGAACCCGCTTCATTCGGTTTCCCAAGCAAGCGCGTTACCACTGGGCTACCACTGCCTATACTATAATTATATTTATTAAAACTAAATAAAACAAATCATTGTATATGAAAAAGTAATAAATAACAATATTATTTTATTAGCATATATTTATAAATGCGTTAACTATTGTCCACTCGAATGTATCTGCGCGAGGCCTTGCAAGCGCCAAATTCAGGGCGGCCAAAAAGTTTGGCGAGGATTCTACATAGATATTATTAAAAATCAAAATGACGGAACCTAGGCACCAATTTGTGTCTAGAATTTTTTTTTTCGTCCGAATCAACCGAGTAGTAGGGGTATCAAAATTCAGATTTTAAGAGGCGATTACAAAAATATATGTTTAAAAATAATTTAGAATAAGAAATTGTTAAATAAAACTAAAAATGTCTTACTGACCAAAACAAAAAAGCCGTAAATAAAAAAAAAATATTTACAAAAATAAAAAACCCGACTGCGTAAAAAGCGAACTAAAAAGATGAAAACAAGTTGACGAAAAAACATATTATTATGCAGTCGGAGACATAAGCATGTTCAATATATGTATATGTTTTATTAATATTTTTTAGTAAAGGGCAAATATTTTAGTTTGCATAGCATACTTTTTATTATATTTGATCTTATGAATGTGTCATGATGAATCATGTCGAACTTATGTTCTTAAACACCTTGATAGTCGATATTATCAATAGAAAACAAAAAAATATATGGGAATCGGTCAGAATATTATGTCTGACCACGTGAGATAACAGATATGTTATTTCCTAGCATTTTTAGATTACTTTGTGCGACAGCGATTGCAGAATGTCATCTTATCTAAGGCGTTTGAGTAGGTAAAGGAAACAGAGGCTTTGCAGAATGCTTTTTCTCTCTTTTTTTCTTCCCATTTCTCTCTTTCTGTGTTAATGTCAAAAGTAAAAACAGTAAAAAATATCAATCCCTATCTTTTTTTAAAAATTTAATTGGAATTTATATAAAGTACGTCAATTCATCTATTAGTTACATTTTATTAGTAAAACACATGAACTTGTATGAACAAAAAAAAACAATCTTCTCATACGAACGCGGTAAAAATAAAGCATTTGAAACGTCTGAAATAAAAAATCTAAATAAATCCGCGATAAGGATCCGCTTTGAGAATATGCCTTAAAGATAATCTTATTTAAAATATCAAATATTCGCGTAAATCTAAGAATTAAATAGTATGTGATTTTAAAATTAAAGTAATGAAACCAATTATGATTATTTATAAAATATTTTAACTGTCTCAGGAGAATGGCCGCGCGGCGCCGGACCTGACGGCCTCGCCGGGGCGCGCGCCGCCCGGCCTGCCGCAGCCCCCACGCGCGAACCATGCGCCGCCCTGCGTGCTGCAGCCGGACTTTCGAAAGGTGCGTAATTTAATATTGTAACATTACAACATTATTACCATATATACATAAACATACATGTAAATAAACGTGTATGTCTTTTGCACTTCATTTTAATTTTATTTTTTGTACTATTTTACTGTGCAGTAAATAGTTTAAATTACATTTAATAATTTACAAAAAACGGTCAAGTACTAGCAGTAGTAGCCACAATAAAAATTTTGTGTTATTTTGTTGTTTTTGTCGTGTTTGTCTGTGCGTTTGTGTATGTTTATTACTACTTAACGCTAGAAGAATTTTAATAAAAGTTAGTAAGCAGTTAAATTTTGATATATAGAACATCATAATAATCCCAGTACATAAAATAATATATAATCTTGCTAAGACTAAGTTTGAACGTATATTACAAGATTATGATTATATTAAAATAGCGACTCACCCTCGCTTCGCTTCGGGTTCGTCCCTAGACAAAAACAAATCGATCCCACGGGAACCGTACATTTTTCCGGGATGATATATAGCCTATAGCCTTCCTCAGTTAACAGGATATCTAATGCAAAAAGAATTTTTCAAATCAGATTAGTAGTTTCTGAGATTAGCGCGTTTAACTAAACAAACAAACAAACAAACTCTTCAGATTTATAATATTAGTATAGATAAGTAGATGATGATTGAGACGGTTAATTATATTAAAATTTAATTAAATTTCACAGAAATAACAGGATTTTTCCATTTAACTCAAAAAGGGTTGAAATACAACTCAGCTCGAAAATTCAAAGATATGTGGATTTATATTAAACGTAAAGCAATAATACTTAGCAAAATATTCCCAGGTATCGGGTGTCAGCAATGAAATATTCAGACAAATTGAAATGGTGGAAAACGATCACGACGCCACTACGGCTGCGGCGCTCGAGGTAAATACCTCTCATGCTATTTAAGCGGCACTTCGGATTTCTTAACATTAGAATTCCCATTTAATATTGATTATAATCTATATTTCTCATATCTTAAATGAATTCTATACTTGATTCATTTACTGATTATAATTTTTGAAAAAAAAAAGCTTTTTAAGGTTCCTTATCCTAAAGGAAAAAATTTGTACCCTTATAATTGCGACGCCTCTTTACTCGGAGGAAAGAAAGGAGGAAATAAAATTATAATAATTAAAAAAAAACAGGTGACATCCAAACATGCAACCAAGAGGGTGAATATAAATTGTGGCCACTATTAGCCCAAATAGGTCTTTAAAATCGAGATAGATGTTTCTATGACACTTTTCTCTAATCTTGCAAGAAAATAAAACTACAATTATTGTTTAATAGCTACTTCTGTTGGCTATCTAGTTCATAGCCAATAAACATGATCTATTTTCTTCAAGCTCCCTAAAGCCACGTCTTTAGATATAATCAACTGATTAAATTTACTTAGTTTTAAATTTAAATAAATAAATTTAAATAGAGATTAGAGTTTTAATTAGATAAATGATTTTAGGCATGTATGTATGTGTATTGTTAAATGTGCTAAATTAATTGTTAATTCATTGATTTTAGGCGGTGGAGCGACGCGGTGAGATGATAGTACGCATTCTTGAACTGAGACAAGTCGGAAGAAATAATGTAGAAGCCGCCAAGAAGTTTTTTTCTCTACAGGCAAGTATTATAATGCTTACAAAGTAAAAAAACTCTGTGCGAAAAAGATTACCATTCAGGCCTCCAAGTTAGACCTACGTTCATAGCTTTACGACGCTCCTTCATTACGTCGTTGAATATTTAACACTCGCAAAACCTTTTAAAGGGCGAAAAATCAGGGAAAATGCTCACACGTTCATCACTCGACTCTTTGAGTGTTCATCGATATGCATATTTAAGATAAGCTTTTAATTTAGTTTTAAAACAGGTAATTTTTCCCGCTCCATTGACCTCAATACGGCTCGTAACCCGCAGTGTTGAAAGCTCACTCCAGACAGCTATTGTTCCCGGCCTAGATCGTAGGGAATGCGAACGCAATCTAGACTATTGTTGGGATGTGCACTCTCAGTTCTCTCGCTATGTATTGTGGGGTCCTGCCGCATTCTGCGGTTAATTCAAGTATTGCGTCTGTTTGTGACCGCATTATGGAGACAGCTCTAAGGATAACACATTTAATGTTGCAAATATTCAGTTTTTAACTTTTAATCCTATACTGTTTGCATGTTTCAATGTGTCATACTAACAAAATACAATGAAATTTTGTATTTTTTAAGTAAATAATCTTAAGACAACAAAATGTTCTAAAGTCATATTAAAAAGTCAATAAATCACATTAATATATAATGTACCTCCAGATGAGTAAAGAAAAGTTCCTTTTCTCATATGGTACTTCTAGACTTCAGACTGACATATGCAGTTTTATGATATTAACACTAATATTTACGATTTATGAATGGAAATTGAGCCAGCGACTAAAGACTACTAGTTTTAAATTTTAACAGTTTTTTCGTACCTATTATTTATTATACATTACTTATTACGTACGTACAAACATAAATCCGTTTATTCTATAACATCGTATATTAAATCTTTAATGTGAAAATATATTGTTAGCAATAATTTCTAAATCCTATAACCATGTTAGAATGTAACAAACTTATCTCTACCAAACTACCTAGATCACACGAGATTTTCATTGGCCCATCTTTTATCTCATCTTATTTCTCTTTGCATTAGGACGCACGTCACATAGTACAGCTAGTGGAGATCGTTAAGCGCCCCGGTCAAACTTTGGGCCTATACATACGGGAAGGGGATGGCGGGGCGAGAACAGACGGAGTATTTATATCTCGGATAGCGCTGGAATCTGCAGTCTATAATAGCGGATGTTTGAAGGTAATTGAAAAAAACTACTTTAAGTAATTAGGTACATTATTGCTTTCTATCTAAGATACTCGAAATAATACAATTCTCGCTATACAGTAGTGTCACTACTAATGATCAATTTAATCAGTAAGTTTTACATAAATTGTAAAATATAATATCAGTCGGTTTTCTTCGTTTTAGTCTGTTCTTTGAGACTGAACACTTAGCCGGGATACCGCAACGGATCATTAACGATAAATCTGTAAAATAATATTTATCTTACTACTGCATATATTGTGCTATAGAATATATTAAATGAAAATGGAATATATACAATGTCAGGGTCTACTTTAGAATTTTTTTTTAAATTAAATTAATTTAAAATAAAAAAAAATAATTATAAAAATAAAAAACCCTAACTAAAAAGATGAAAACAAATTGACGAAGCAATATATTATTATGCAGTCGGGGACATAGATATGTACATCTCGCGGCAAGGATGTATGTCTCCGACGAAAAGCATTTTTTTATCCTAAATTACTTTTAAAAATTTATGTTGTATATATTTTGTGATCGTCTCTTAAAATCCTTTATATTGGTACCTCACTCAATAGGTTTTAAAGTTTTTTTTTAAAAAAGACACACAAACTATTTTTATAGCCTATAAATCATCAAAATTACACAGTTATAGTAATAAGAAAAATATTAGGTACTTAAAAATAATAAGCCCAATGCCTATTGCCGAAAGTTACTGTACTTGTGTGATACTTGTTCACTACAGTTTCACTAGATAAAACAAAATATGTATTTATATTTTAAGTCATTAAAATATTATTAACATAGGATATCATATACTTTTACATAGAAAATTCGAATGGTTAACTTTTATAGTTATTAAGATGACATTAAAATGTTTTACTACCTATAATTCTATATTACTTACTTTTTATTTACAAAATAATAGTTAGGAATGTAATATTCATTTTGTATCTAAATCTAAGAAAATATTTAATTGTCATATATTTAGGTGGGTGATGAGATTTTGGCAGTTAACTTGGTGGATGTGAGGCGTATGTCATTGGACGACGTGGTTATAATCATGTCAATACCACGCCGGTTGTTACTGTGCACTAGACAGAGAAAAGGTAAAGTAAAAGTATCTAACGTATATCATATATACGTATTAGCTTTATTATTTGTTTTACGTATATATAAGTGAAGGAACGGATTTTTCCGAGTTAATACACAAGTATCATCATACCATCATATTAAATGTGTTTAAAATAAAAAAAATACAATAAAAGCTTTACAGACTGGACTATATATTTCGGTTAAAAATATTTTTACGATTGCAATATTGAGCCCATAACTCACAATAAGCAATGCTAGGAAAGGTTAGCAATGCACCACAAAAGTCGACCTTGCTTATGTATTTATGAATTTTTGAGCAACTCTTTTGTTAACTGAGCTACTTATTTAAGTAAAATATTTTAGCTTTGTATTTCTTCTCATATTATTTTGATCTAGCGACTTTTGATCTCGCTTCTCTGAGTGCCTAACAGTACCATTGTGTTGCTCCAAGGTCTATACGAGTATGTGTACCTCCTAAACATCCAAATCCGTTCAGCAGGTTCAGCGTGAAGGACTAACAATCATACACACTTGCAAACTTTCGCACATATAAATTAAATAGAAGTCCGATTTAATGAATAGGTAAATCAGGCCCTGGATCTCCATCTTTACCACGAGCTGAGCACAAGCCGCCGCCTGTAGTCGTCCTGAAACGCGACTGCCGAGACGACGACGACCGCGACAGGGATCGAGTTGATGGACTTTATTCACAGTAACTATCTATTTCTCATTGCTAAACATGATTGCTAATCATCTTAGTTTATGTAACAGATTATTTATATTTAATGAATTTATTTATTTTCATTATATATGTATATTTATATTTATTTAATATCTGCAACTTCAAGACAAATATTATTATTTAATATTGGTGCATTTAGAATTTTGAATTTAGACTTTAAGTATATCGGAAATTGATTGTTATTATATAATAACAAGCACAACCCGCGGCTTCACCCGCGTTCAATCTACAAAAAAAACTTTTTTGCGTTATGTTTTTTGGATATTGGAGATTGATTTTGGATATTGTTCGTACAAAAAATACTTAAATCGCGATTAAAAAATTGAGGGTGGGGGTAGGATGGTGAAAAATACTTTATGACCTATTCTCATACCTACCAAATATACAAAAAAATCATTTAAATCGGTCGAGCCTTTTCGGAGGAGTGCGACCACAAACACCGTGACACGAGATATTTATATATTAGATAGAGTTTAAATTAATTAGTTTGGAAAGAAGCTATAGATAATGTATAAGCACTTTTGTAATCAATAAAGATTTTAGAAACCATTTATATAGTAGAATTCAATAAAAATATATTTCTAATACCAATTTGCAAAGCTAACAATTGTCTAGAGAAGAACTAACCAAAAAAGCTCAGCGGGATTGTAATAATCATTATATACTTACTCTGTTTCCAACACGAAATATACATATACCTAACACTAGAGACCTTGAAAATATAACACTTTTTTATAATTTTACATAAATCTAATTCAACTGAAATGTAGTCAAAATGTATGATTTTTAATATAAACGTGATTTACCTTTTAGACATGGTACTCTACGATCGACCGTTGGTCCGGGCGGCGCGGTGCGGCCGGTGGGCGACGGCCGGGAAGAGAGAAGTCGTATGCAGCTTGGAGCACTCTCACCAGATACGACGCCGTTAGATCTTTATTACAATTCGAGACCACCATCAGATCATTCTACTTGGAGGTAAATAACAAATAAATATTTTATACTTAAATAATTATATTTTAAAAATCAAATATGGCAAAAAGAATTATATGATGACTACAATAATTTTTGAGTCTCGTCGAGAATATTGTTTTGCCACTTTTTTAATTCTTGTGACTTGTCCTCGTTTCGCTTGATTGCGCCCCTAACATGAACCTATATGTCATTTGAGGTCCTAGTCTATCTGAATATTAAATTTCATCCAAGGGTGTCCTGCCGTTTAAGCGTGAAGTAGCAAGCATACGCACACATACACTTTCCTATTTATAATTGTAGTCCGATTTCAAAAATTGAAATTATATTTTTAAAATAAAAAGTTTTCCTTATCGTTTAGTTACCGACCTCCACCGCCAGTAATAACAGAGCAACCAAAGTCCTCAGCGACGCACTTCGTGCCGTATGAACGATCATATCCCAACACGCTTGAGAGTCTTGCAGAAAAGGTGCACTCGTTCTATCCATCTGAAAGTGGAAGGTGAGTTTAAGAATATGAAAATAACTTTATATAAATACATTTTTATTAACTTTTTACAAAAGATTATTATATTAGTTAATAACAATAATGAAAATACGCTTTATTGAACAATATAATCACAGCAAGCAATAATAATTACATTAACCTATCTAAAACCTACCTTAAAAAAAAGGATCATGTCAATACACTAAAATTAAAACAGTTTCTCATAAACAATAACATAACGTATTCTAATGTACTTTCACGGTTATAATATTAGTATAAATTTTAGCACAAGATTTGGAGGTAGAGTCCCACGATCGGGCTCAGAACAACAGTTACCTCGAGCCGAAACCCATTCTGACTTCGGGCGTCACTCTTTACTTCGTTCAAGCTTGAAGGCTTCCGCAGCAGGTCCCGGCGCTGGTATGTCATTATTGATAAAAGTATTGGTTTAAAAAAAACGTTTATTCTTTTACTTCTGTAAATTATAGAAGAGGGGAACGTATTGTTATAAGTAACATTCTTGTAAATAGTTCTAATGAGTTAGTTATGTTTAGCTTACTTATAGAAAATATCACACTCGTAGATGTCATCAAATTCATTTAGAAATAACAGAATATGAACTTTAGTTTATTTTCACAGCGTCCAGTTTAACACGATATGGACAAAGATATGGTGGCGTTGGAATGCCAGGGTCTGGTCTACCTAGCAGCACTCTCACTGGTGCCGGTCTTGGAACTGGCCTGGGAGGAGGTCTTCCCTCAGGACTTTCATCTACAGGTCTAAGTGGACTAACCGGGTCTAGTCTGGTCGGGTCTGGTTTAAGTTCTGGCCTTGGAACTGGGTTAACAGGAGCCGGGCTAAGTTCCACACTTGGAGCCGGTTATGGAACAACAGGATTAGGGTTACCATCATACAGCAGCAAGTTTGGCACAACTAGACGGAATCGAAGCTTGGACTATTCGTCTGACACTGAAGCTACTGCTCCTACACGAACCCCATACTATTCTGGTCTAAGTGGCTATAGAAGTAGTACGCTGGGAAGAGACATCGGATCGAAATTTAATTCTTTACCAAGAGATGTGAGAGGAACTGGTCAACGGTAAGAAAAATAGTTTATGATTTAAAAATAGATTTACTGTGCGGTTGTATAAAAATATGTTTTATATAATTTGCTGTTTTTTAGACTGGGATTATCTAGACGCGCAGGAAGTGTACTACAAGATGAACCCGAACCTTTGTCTTCGAGATTAGATCTACGTTCTTCCAGAGGTATGTTATTGTTGTTTTCTTGCAACATCTTGGAAGTTCATATGTACTGTATACACAGTACACATATTTTGCAAAGATATACTAATATACCAGGAGGATCAGGCCGTAATATTGAAGGGAGGCCCATGCCTAGCAGTGGGGCGTTAAAAAGGGCTGAATATAATCCAAATATACTGTGGCTTCTAGTGTAACTTCTTCAACACTATGGAACACCATATGCTTATTACATATATTTTATTAGTTCATAATGAATTATTAATGAGGATATTTTGGAATATAGGGGAAATCTGGCGAATACAAAAACATTTTAAAATCAACGCTTTACTATTGTATATTTGCAAATGCAACTAGATTTTTTTATTTCATTTATATTTTACTATGTATACATCAGTTACACAACTTGTTTTTATGGTTTCCAGTATAGTAAGTAATCTTGACCATAAAGTATCAACTGTTTAGCTCTAATAGATCTAATAGATGACACACAGAAATAATGTGACAAAGAATACAGAATAAAATAATTTCTATTAGCTTTTTAGTGGAAATAGATCTGTCTTTTTCAATATTTATGAATGACATTATGGTATAGGAGTTGGAAATATATACATAGATCAGAGGCAATTTAACTTGGGGCTCACGGTAAAGATTTTTTATTTTCTATTTCAATATGCTCTATGTAAGTGAATTTACATGCTGAAAATATTTCATAAATTAACGATACACGGTAAATGACGCTAATAACCGCAGGGCGGCTCCCCTCCTCCCCGTCAGTGTTCACATCAGACGAGTACCGCGCGTGGCTGTCGCGTGCGCCTTCGACGAGTGCGCTGTACGAAACACTGCGTCCGCGTCTCCCTACCCACTACTCTGCAGAAAATATTCATGATGCCTTGAAGAATGTGAGTATTTAATTTTAAAAATTACTTAATTTGTTCAAATGTTATTTCTATATCCCCTCGAGAGTCGCGGGCACACCGGTATGCCAGTTAACAATTGATATTTTAGAATTTAACCAGGATGTGATATTTAAACAAAATGAAACTATCTTTGTCAATAAACGAAAGATAAATACATAATATTTTTATTAATAACTAACGACTCATGCTCGATTCGCTAGCGTTCGTCCCTAGGTACGTTTTCACAGTTAGCTATGTTTAGGTATACATAAATAGTAGCTTGCTACTCCTAAAATATTCATTTATTTAAATTATATAGCAATTTACCCTCGCTTCGCTTGGGTGCGTACGGCGTACGCGGTTTTTTTTTCACAATTTTATGGATTTTAATTTTTTTTTTCACGGAACCCTAATTCTTTTTCTAAAATAAAAGTAGCCTAAATTACTCCTTATAACATCAGCTATCTGCCAGTAAAAGTCCTGTCAAAATCGGTCCAGCCGTTTCAGAGATTAGCCGGAACAAACAGACAGACAGACAAAAATTTTAAAAAATGTTGTTTTGGCATATGTACCATGTATACATCCTTATGCATTTAGTAAAAAGCGATTATTTTAATATTACAAACAGACACTCCAATTTTATTTATCTGTATAGATAATTAATACGAGGCTATTTACTACTATAATATGAACAATGACAATGGTTTATAGATGGAAAGCGGCAGTCGTTTCGGCTCTACGTTAGGCCTGGCCAGCAGAAGTCGTTTAGAAAGGCCGAGACATTTGCCCGCGCGTTCTCTTTCCTCACAACAACTCGGGCCCAGCGGTTCTCCATCAGCAAGGCGTGTGCGTCAGCTACTGGAGCTCGGATCAAAGTTTACCTGCCCTAACCCAAGTCCTGTGCCCACACCTGGGTCGAGACATCAACGCCATCTCGATATCAATCCAAATGGTATGAATAATTTTTGTACCTGTATTTTTTAAGTCGTATCCTATAAGTCGATAAATAAGCATTTTATAAATAAAAATTTTGCCAATTTTTTTTTAATCAAATTATACAAATTATATTTATTCTATTTGCAGAGTTCCTAAAATACAAGGTGGAGAAGCCAGGTACGGGAGGCCTTTCAACATCAATGACAGGTCTGTCTCGTATATCCGGAGGCGTTTCCGGGATGCTGTGGGTACATCTCCTCGCTGGCAGGGGCTTACGACCAACGCAAAGTGGTTCATCTCCGGGATCTCCACCTTCTGGATCCCTATCACAGCCACCAGTTGCTCCTAGAGATTTATACTGTGTCTTGGAATGTGATCGCGTTCATAAAGCGAGAACTGTGGTAAGATAAATAAATAATTTTGGGGCAAAATTTAATTTAAATACTTAATAACTTTTTGTTTAATTACTATTATAATATCTTTTTATATATTTATTTTCTCCGTTTGCCATACATTAAACTCATTTTAAATAATTTTAAATTAACTTTATCAGTCCAATGTTAACGTTGAATAAAATAATACTCGATTATGGCAATCGCCATACAATATTACAATATTAAAACATTTATGAAACACAGGTGCGTACAGGCGAACTGCAGTTCGACTGGGACGAATCATTTGAGCTGGAACTAGTTGACAACCGTCAACTTGATGTCCTCGTGTACTCGTGGGACCCTCAGCATAGACACAAGCTGTGTTTCCGCGGTGTCGTCACTCTACCTGACCTGCTTGCACGCTCACCATCTCACCAACTTGCGATTAAGGTTTTTATCATTTATCTGTGTCAAAAGATCTCCTTGTATTATATTAATTTATAATTAAGTCTGATAATACTGTATCACATTTTTGAAGAGGCATTAGGGGGGTATATATTAGAACATAAACGCTTGAATAATCTTAGATGCATAAAGATTTCTATACATATATTAAAAATCTATAATACACTAATCATAATGAGGAAGAACCAGAAATAATAAGATAAAAAATAAATTATTGAACCAAAGCTACTAATATCGTAGAAATTAATACCTATAAAAATAAAATGTCTTTCATACAATTATATTTAAAAAATCTTTTAAAACATGAAAACCTAATATACCAGATGGAACCGCGCGGAACGCTATACATGCGAGTGCGGCACACGGAGCCACATGAGCTCTTCCGCAGACGTGCTGCAGCCCCACGTCTCGCACCTCCACCATTGTTCGGGGCTGAACTAGAAACAGTGGTGGCCAGGGAGCTACGGCCACCTCACGCACCCCCCGTACCATTGGTTGTGCGACGTTGCGTAGAGGAAATCGAGAGACGCGGTTTGGATATTATAGGTAATTTTATTTTATTTATAGTTCATAAGTTCATACAGATTTTTTTGGCCGCGGCTCTGCTCGTGCGGTACTTTGATAAAAGTTGTTATCTTTTATTAATTGTTACACATATGAATATTATCATTATTGAAGCATTAAAATCATTAATTCTAATTTATTTCGATATGGCTTTCTTTTCTCTTCTAAGGTCTCTATCGACTGTGTGGGTCAGCAAATAAAAAACGTATACTACGAGAAGCATTCGAACGAAACGCGCGTGGAGTCGAGTTAACCCCAGACTCTGTTCCGGATATAAACGTTATTACTGGAGTATTGAAGGATTACTTGACCGAGTTACCTCAGCCATTATTTAGCCGTTGCTTGTTCCAAATGACGCTAGATGCTCTGGGTAAGTTATTGTTAATATAGTTAATTGTTAATAAAGCTTTTAAAGCTTTTACTCCATTAATGTGATCGTGAGTACAAATCCGTTTTGATAATAATTTATTGAGAAAAGAAAATATCATACATCAGAATATCTAGCTTGAATACGGGTATTTCTATTCTTGACCAAATATAACTGAATTGTAATATTTACAGGAGTATGTTTACCAGATGATAAAGAAGGTAACGCTCGTCTAATGGCTTCTATAGTAGAATGCTTGCCACGCGCGGCGCGAGCTACTTTGGTTTTCCTCCTCGACCACTTAGCTTTAGTCGTGGCAGCACAAGATAGAAACAAAATGTCACCTCAACACCTAGCAGTGGCTATGGCTCCGCCTTTAATGCTTCACTCTCAACCACCAACGGAGCTGGACTATCATCGACCGATTCACGTATTGCAATGTCTTCTCCAAATATGGCCACCACCTAAACGTTCAGGTAATGTCGTCGTCCGTGTCGCTTCTTGTCAATTATTCTGGAATTATAAAGGCATTTTTTTTTAGTTACAAAGTAACTAATGTAACAATTTATAGAAATAAAAATATTTGAATCGAATAAAGTGATATTGATTGAAAAAGTAAAAAGTACGGCTTAATTCCAATTCGTACTTTTTACTTACGCCTTTGTAATACCAGAAGTACAAAATATGCATCGATTAACCAATTTTTTACATTTAATACTATTCACTAACATAATATATTTCTTCACATGGATGTTTCAAATCATAGCACCATACTAAGTAATTATAGTATATCTGGCTTTCTTCTTGAGGGCGATCTATATATTATTTTTGTTTTAATCTGAATATATGGGCAAATAGCTTAATAGTTTCTATATATTGAATATCATAATGCACTTTTTTTTTATTAAAATTAATACTTATAAAAAATATTATTCATGAAATTATTTCTAATTCATTTACAATTACTAAGTATGGTACAAGTACAGTTTGATAATTTCTACCATGAGTTTTCATTTATTCTATCTTCACATATCCCTTTTCTAAATACGATGTCAGTCAAATTAAATGATTATTAAAAACTAGCGACTTACCCTCGCTTCGCTCGGATGCGTCCTTAGGTACGTTTTAATTTTTTTGAGCGAAACCCTAATTCTTTTTAAAGTCCTGTTGAAATTAATCCAGCCATTTTGGATATTAGCTGAAACAAACAGACTGACAGACAGACAAAAAAATTTACCCGTACCGTATATACCGTATGTATTTAGTATAAAGCTGTTATTTTGACATTACAAACACACACTTTAATTTTATTTATCTGTATAGATGAGTTTTCCTCAAATTATACGTAATTAATATAGTTGTATGTTATAATCTACTCATGGTGGAGAAATATTTATAAAAAATAAATTTTCTTACACTTAGAAATTGCATTACACATGAAAAGCCATTTTTAATATTTCTTCTAGTTTCGCTTCTTCTATGCTGCGCCTGATAAACCTATTATGTGCCAGTTCCCTATTTTTCAAAAATGCAAAAATTTTATTCACATAATTCACTCAAAATAGCCTCAAATGTTTTAATACATGTAAATGCGGAAAAGTTTCGGAAATTCCAAGTTAATAGGTTTTTTGCGAAAAATAGACATTTATACACCGGACTAGCGTTTAAAAAAGATGTATAAGAATTGGATAAAGTTCTTTAAACGCACATAAGGTTTGTCACTCGCACGATGTTAATATCTGTGCATGATCGTTGTCGTTGTTGTGATTAAACTAAGCGGTACCTTAACGCATGTATGTTTGTAGACAGTTCGGCGCGGCGAGCCAGCAACCGGGCCGCGTGGAAACAGAGTCAGTGCGTCGCCAGTGGCCTCAGCCACACTCCAAGGTTAGGATCTTTTATTATCCGGGAGTTAGTTCTTTTCCTTGCACTGTGACATAAAAATGACGCTTAAAGGGAGTGATAGTTGTCCAAAAATATTCCAACTATTTTTTGAGAAATATTTGGTACGAAATAGACCAAGTTATATTTGGTTTCTCAATAAAAATACGCAATATTGATTAGTTTATCAGAAAGCTGAGAAGTTTAGACTTTTATTTTCATTCAAGTCATTGTGTTTTGTTGCTCATCTTGGCTGAGGCCAAACAAGTCAAATACTTATTGCTAATAAACGAATAATTTAAGTTTATTTAAACATAATATCTATATATTTACTAATACCTCTTGGAATACAATATAAGCCTCCTTTGGTAGATTAAATCGTGATATTGATATTCATAACTAGCTCTTCAAATGAGAACTTGGTCTGCACATGGTTGTTGTGGTAATCAAAAGCGAAAGTATTTTCGATATTTATATTATTGTCTATATTTTATAACATCAAGCATGAATACCAATATTAGCTCGCTGGTAATTTTCTCTCGTTTATTGTAGACATTAAATTTAGTGCCTATAAGCCGTGTCGAACTGTTGGAATTTCCTCGCTTTTAAAATATTTTTACATATTTATTTTTCACTTGTTGTTTATTGAATAATTTTATTTCGAGTAATATCGTCTACATTTTTCATTGAATGTTGCCATTTAGAAACAGTTATCAATGTGATGGCTCATCAGCTTGCTAAATACCTGTCATTTGAACATTAACAAATCTTCAACACCACACTAACAATTTTTTTAAAGTACACGTCGTTTTAATTAAGATTTTTAGCACTATCATTATTCTAACCAATAAAATTAAAAGATTTTATTATAAATTAACGGTAAAAAATAAACAACTACTTGTTTCTTCAATCGTTTCCTTTTTAACCACATCTTCAAATTGGTGTAAAATTTAAGTTATACTTCTTACTTGATAATTTTCTCACTTAATGTAAATCCATAGGCCGAGTTCCGCCCTCAGTCAGTCCATATCGGCATCAAGCGGCAGCATCAGCAGCATCTCCGCCGCCAGCTCTCTCGGCTCGGGCCGGGGCAGACCGCTCGCCGCCCGCACATGTACGTACATATTATCACTACAGTTGAAGCCGTTGCTGCGTGAATTTGAGATATAACAATAAAGTAAAATATATCTCATTTGCATTTACAACGTAGTATAAGGTTATGTAAGACTTGATTATCCATAACATTCGTATAAATTCCAAATAATCTCTTGGTGTTTCATCTATTATCACTATCGCATATGAATCGTTAAAATGGCCTCATTTATTTTCTTATTGCAGGTTCTCTCATCAGTCAGGGGCGGCCAATATCGTCCGCAGTCGCCGCGCGGCCCACTGCCCGCTCCTCCTCGCTCCCGGCAAGTGACGGTATCGTCACCCGGTTCGCCCACTAGCAGTTCAGGTAATATTAACTTAATTTATTGCTATCGGGTTTTCCGTAATTCCTAAAGGTATCTTTACCAAAAATCAATCACATAAAAAAAAATTTAAACCTGCTGTGAAATTTATAGGAAATAATCTTATTCTTGGTAGATTGTAACGATTGTCGAATTGAAATAGAATTTACAACATGCTTATTACGTTTCTACAGACAGTCACAGTCCTGCGGAAACAATAAAGCCATGCGGGTCAGCGTCGTCTATAATACGGCAGCCGGAGCGCGCGAGCTCGCCTCGCATGTCACCGCGGCATTCTCCGCGCGCGTCACCTCGTGCTTCTCCTCGGGATTCGCCTCGTGGAACTCCCCGGGATACAACACCGCGTGCCCTAACACCACGGGAAAACACCCCAGGCTCGCGAGAATCCCCACGATCTGCCATCCCTGGTACGTCGGCAGGCCTGGCAGTTACGTTGAACTCTAGTGCGTCAGGTTCGGGCACCCAAAGCGGTGCGAGTGGTTCAGCGAGTACAGGAGGCGGTCTCAGTCCGCGCTACAGTAGCACCAACCCCTTCCTGCAACAGTACGACGCGGAGGAGGAGGCAGAGGCGTGGCGCGCGGCTGACATATTCTCATCCACGCACACATAGTGCTCATAGCGAATTGAGATTTTCTAGTCAATTTTTTGTATCGAATCGAAAGAGTGCTACGATTCCGCTGTATATTATGTTGTTTAGCGAGCGTGGTGCGCGTTCGTGAGTTTGTTATATATAGAGCGTTGATGTATATTATTGTGAGAATGTTTACCTCCTGACGCGTTACGCCCGCGCCGGCGCTCCGCCCGTAGACGCTATAGTGTTTATCGTATTGTATTGTACATTGTATATAATTGAATACGTATGTGTAGGTACGTTCCGATTTTGTACCTTCGGCGGAGACCCGGCGTAGGCCCGAAGCGCTACACACATCATCCCACATATCAGAGGCTTGCGTGCACGTTCGACACGGTGTTAAAACAACATTATCCTGCGATACATTTCATCATCGATCATTAAACATACTATATACAGGGTCGCTACTTGAGGTAGGGTTGTTAGGGGATCGTTGAAACTACTCAATAGGAAATTCATTTTGGATTTTTCCTGTGTTAATTCAATATGGGTAATAGTGGAGCTCTTTTTAATCTTTAGTATTTCGATACTTCTTTTCGGCATTCCCCTAAAAGCTCCATCCCAAAATACCGTCCTGCTTTTAGTGAGGTCAACGAGCTTGACTCATAACTTCTGGTTCGTGTCGAGTCAGTGTCGACGGTGGACACAAGTCAGTAGGTCGAGTAGGGAGTATCGTAGAACAGACGTCGGAAGCTCTTGAGACTGAGGCCATATCAGCTCGCAATTCGATGGACATCCGTCGTAGAACGAGCGATTACGTGAATACTGAAACGTCTATTAGACTTAAATTCCAAATATCCTTGTTCGTTCACTTAATTATATAACGGTATATTAAACTAACTTAGATTTTAGTGAGGCATTTTTACGAGTCGCTAATTCTATGAAGGAATGGATTTTTTTGGAAGTCGGTCGCAATCTCAAGATCAGAGCTATTATTTTCGAATTTCAACTTCTAAAGTATTAGTCTTTTTATGACTACAGAAAATTTAATAAACTTTAGGCATACCATATAAGATTCATTATAAAATTATATCGCAAAAAGTATCATTAGAAATCACTGTTGGAGTGGCATATTATAAGTAAATATATTATATTAATATAATTCTTATGAAACTTTATAAACTACAATACAGTAAAGCTGCGCTATATAAAGCTTGGCCGGCGTGCTCCCGTCGTGCTCGCGCGTCGGCCGTCGCTACCACACCTACTGAGTACTTGTACTCGTACATTGAAATTCGCAAATAATACCCCGGTTCTTATAACTAGCGTCTGCTAGACATATAAGAGTGGTAGAAATCGACCAATGACAGCACTGATTGAATACTCACTGCCATGATTGGTCCATTTTATATAGAGCGTATTATAATAATTACACTTATTTATATGTCTGTCGGAGGCTGTTTGGTTACAAATGGCTTTTGAGCAACACTTCAAGAGAAGTTTTGTTATAAATGTTTATTATAATAGCATTGCACAAAGAACACGACTGATATGGGACACAACGTTTTTGATACTTTACCGTTTTACCTGTTTCTCGTTTGTGATAATTCTAGGACTTGCGTTGGAACCTCGCCTTTTATATAAACTAAATGTTCGCTCATGAATTGTTCTACTGTACTGCGCACATCGCGCCGCGGCGTGCGCTTCACTTATCTTAACGTAATCTCTAAATAATAAAAGTTGGACTTTATTGTATTGACATGTTAATGTGCTTGTATATGAAATTAATTAAACATAATTATATGAAAAGAGAATTTATTCGTAGTTAATTAGAACGTCGCAAGTGTATGCGACCGAGTAGATCGGTAGAGAATTCATGCACGGATATTTCTTAACGATACTCTTTTCTGAAGGTTGAAAATCGATGACAATATGATTTTAGAAGTGAATTTATAAAATCTAATACATTATGAAACGATATCGCCTTCACGTCGCGCTGGAAGCGAATGAAGCGAGCGTATCGCCTCACGATGAGCCATTCATCTCACATCATACATCTTATAAATATGACATAACCAATACAAATTCTAGTACAACCATGCGTTCATCATTCAACGCTAGATTTAAATAAACGGTACGCTGATTTCATTCGTATCTCGAATGAATATTTCGGGTCGTATTATTGGAAGATCATAGTAAAGTAAAAAACAGCATTTGGCTGCCATAGCGACTTTTATATTAAAAATGCCATTACAATAATGACGTTAACATTTTACGATGAAAAGTTATTACTCGATATTTCAGAAGAATATTACAAGTTTATATCTTCTTCGCTTTACACTTCATTTGATTGGAACTTATTAAATAAGTTCGACTATAAATTATATAAATAATTAAGCTATATGAAGTTGACTTTAACTTATTGTAATCTATAATTATAATAAATGACTCGGTCATGTCATCATGCAGAAACTAATAAACTGGTTTTAATGAATATGAATTTTTATAGTTTAAATCCGATAAGAATATTACGCTATTCCTCAAGTCATGGAATTTACGTTTCGGGAATCAGTGATGGATTTCTTATTTATAAAATTCAGTCAATATTCTACATTTTTTAACTCTAAGTATTGGATAGAAATTGTTATTTTTACATACATGTGTATGAGCAGAGATATAATTGAGATATAAAGAAATAGAGACAGGTAATAAATTAACTTTTAACTTGACTAATGTTAGTCAGTACCTATTAGGTAACAAAGCGAATATGTAAGCGAATATGTATTGTAATGTAGGACTTTCATTATTATTCTCAGATGAATACATCATAATATAATCACCAAAATAAATGAGAATTTTGAAGAGTGATTATATCGATGGTAATATAATTAGAATACCTACACTCGGAAACCTAACAGCAAAATAATATCGAGCGCTCAGTTGTTTCCTTTAGGTCTATTGGGCATTTCCAGATGAAAAAAAGCTTAGCCTAAAAAGTGTAAGACGAAGCTTGATTTCAGTTCATCATACGTTTTACTCTAGTATATTGACTGAATTTATTATAAGAAGGGCATTACTGGGTCTCGTAACTAGTATTAATATATTCAATAGTACGATCCGTGCATTGTATGATAAATATGACTTGAAGTGTCGCTCGACAGTAGCCAGCCGCTAGCGGCAGTAGTGTGTAGTGACTACGGCGCACGGCTTCAGTTGGCTTCACGCGCAGGCGATACTGAGAGACCATTTGTTATGTAGATAAATTATATGTTGTGAATTTATGTAAATACATCCGGACGCTTTAATGGGGTATTATATTAGTTGTTATGCACTACTTTGTTTCATATAAATATTTTATGTTATTAGAACATAGTTCTATTATATTTACGCAATGCTATATTGTAAATTACAAAGTGTATTTATTTATAGTAATAAAATATGCGAATTAATATTATTTGTCTAATTAAAATTGACAGATTTGAATAAATAATATGCTTAAAGTAAGATTGGTTAATGTGCGTATAAACGTATCAGCCTAATAAATGTATATTAAATATAAATTTTAAATGTAATATAAAGACGATTTCATTAAAGTAATCCGGATCTAGCGAATATTTAGGTTATATCGTTTAGGATAGCACTAAAACGAATGAACTTAGATTCCTATGAAATCTCCGACACAATAGTATTGACAGATGGTGCCAAAGCATTCCTTCCTTTACCTTCAGTGTTCATTTAGATAAACTAACTTCATGTCGCTTTAAATGAGCCTTTGAAAATATGAATAAAGGGTAAATGAGATCGGTTCAAACAGCAATAACCAATGTATATGTAATGTCACATAGTGTACATAGTTCAGTTTATGATTTGTCTTGTATGTTTATATGGTAAATGCATGTTTTGTAGAATATTGTACGCATCTGGTCCTCTCAAGGTCGCCATCGCAGTTTGTTTGCGTTGCGGGACATCGTCCCTCAGATAATATCAGTATTTCGAAAATTTGATAAAGTAGCGTTACTACGTGTACTTAACGTAACGAGTAAACGCCGCTCGCTGTACGGGCGGCTGGAACACAGACGAAAATAAATAATACAACGTTGATTATGACTTTTATTTTAATTACCTTAATAATATCAAAATGTTAGATAAAATATTAGAACTTTTGTTTTTGTATTAATAGTAATATGCCTGTTAATAGGTACTTCTTATATCTTCATAATATGTCGTATATTATATTTTTGTGGGATATTTATTATTAGATTTTTTTTATTAAATTGGCTGTTAACTTATTGTAATCCTCTAATTTATCAGATCGGCATGTATGTATAAAAAAAAATATTTACCTCGAACGAGATGAAAGCAGGAGGCCTAGCTAACTTAAAAATCACTATTTTAAAAGAAAACTGAAAAAAAAAACTATGTTAATGACATATCTGTACATTAAGTCACTGAGAATTAGATGATAACTAAATGAAATCAACAAGAAGGTTCAATCAATCAGCCTATCGCCGTCCACTGCTGAACAAAGGCCTCCCCCAATGAGCGCCAACCATCCCAATCCTGGGCAGCCCGTATTCATCCACTGCCAATGCCAAACTGCTATACAAGAAGGTTGATATCGCACAACAAACAGTTACTCAAAAACTATAATTGCAGAATTCGTGAATACCTTAGGTCTAGTTGCCAGCATGTACGGCAACAGATTCGGGCGTCGTGGTTTCGAGTACCGGATTGTTCGGTATAGTTAATAACTGTTTATGTCTAAAAATTTTCAGCAATTCAGTATGAATTGGGATGTTGGTAGTGTTACAACCTTGCAAGCACATAAAACCGACGATCCAGCGCCTGAACTTTCCTTGCCGATTATCACCATACATATATACTATACCACCGGACATAGAGACTAAAAATTATAGAAAGTGCATTTGTGTCTGTGTAGACAATTATGTGCTATTTTTTATTTTTTTGTTATATCGTATTTTTTAGATAAAAAAAACTAAAAACTTGAATAAATACAAAAACAAAGCCCGAAAGCCCCCACATACTAAATTTCAGTGAAATCGTTAGAGCCATTACCGAGATCGCTCGTATAAATAAATAAAGAAATAGAGATATAAAGAGATAAATATACAAGAATTGCTCATTTAAATATATTAGATAAGAGTGCGGCAGGGTGCACATTGGCTTTTTTTAATATTTGAGCTCGATGTCAAACTGTGATTCTTGATAGTAGAATGAACCATATTTCATCAATCTTCTTATACGTACGTACTAGGTACGTACTACGTATTAGGTATTGCTGATTTTTTTATATATGCTTCTTTATAGCAACTAATCACTAATTATAAGTTCTCCATCATGGTGAATACGAGAAATGGGAATCAATTAATTTTAATTGAAATTAACTTAATGATTTTCTATCACTACCACAGGCTCTATATTATGATTGTGTTGTGTATAAAGTACAGTTATTATTTATATATAATAAAACCCAGCTTTCAGATATCTACTGCCGACTTCTCGTTCAACGCTCGGCAGTCCACATTCGTTTTAATTCATTCATTCATAATAGGCAAAAGTGGGCACTTCAATTTTTTTTGCATTGGGACCCAAAAACGTTAGTTATGCTACTGCTCTTTATATTATAAATTATTTTAACATGTTTACCAAATCCGCTCATTATATAGAAAAATTGATGTTTATGAAAACTGAAAGGTAAAAATAAAATCGGTCAGAGTAAATAAACTGTTTCTATAGTTGTACACCTTCGATCCATGTACAATCCCATAAATAGGCCTAATATAACGCCTACGAATATAATAATAATAAGTATATGCTATAAGAATCAATATAAAAAAAATAAAAACCGACTTCCAGGCACTGAAAAATAAAAAATAAGTAAACGGGGGTTTTCATTTAGAATAGATACTTAATCTGATTTTTTCGAAGTCGGTGTGCTTTGTTTTATATTGACTGGCACCGACTTCGAAAAAATCTGATTAGGTATCTATTCTAAATGAAAACCCCCGTTTACTTATTTTTTATTTTTCAGTGCCTGGAAGTCGGTTTTTTTTTTTTAAGTTTTTATTTTTCCATTTTTAGTGTAGACGTATCATCAATACAAATTAATCAAGCCCAAACACCAGGTAATTGCTGTAAATCGTTGAGGAGTTCCCTCGACTATCTTTCGGGTCCATCATCAGATCGACTCCAGACCGTCATTAAATAGTAGTGCTTTAAAATACCTAATGAAAATGTTAACAAACGCATTAGTCGCCTCTACAATTTTCGAAAGTTCCCCTCGATTTCTCTGGGATCCCATCATCAGATCATGGTTTCCTTATCATGGTACCACTCTTGGGATATCTCCTTTCCGAAAAAATGCCCGAACAAACATAAAAAAAATAAAATAAAAAATGAAATATACACGGTCGAATTGAGAACCTCCTCCTTTTTTTGGAAGTCGGTTAAAAACAATCATAATATATTATTTAAAAGCCGAGTTTTTATATTTATTATCTCTTGTGTTACATTGGGATACTCTATAAATAACAAATTAAGTACCAACACGTGCTAAATGTATTATTTATAGTGTCCCAAAGTAAACAAATAGGTACTGGAGATGTAACAACCCTGTGTGCTTTAGAGATATAAAAGTGAAGATATCCAGCAAGTAAGTTTCTTAGACATTTTATACTTGCATCTTGCCTCTTTTCACTTGCATGTACCTATTAGTAGTAGTATTACTCCAGGTATAGTTTATTTGAGTACAAGATATTCAAATCCATCCAGCCATATACATATAATCTTTCACAATATAATAATGATTATTGTAGTCAATAAATGTACAGTACAATAAATGATCTTTATTTTATTTTCGTACACCTACATTCCACAATAAACTCCATATTTTTTTTCAACACGTTTGGCTCAGTTTGTTGTGACCCTCCTTGCTGTACCAGCGGTCGCGGTTACGAATCTCGCTGGGGGCATTCATTTGTGTAATGAACACGAATGTTTTTACTCCAGACACGAGTGTTTACTGTTTATATTTATAATATTTATATATTTAAAGTTGTATATGTGTAGTATATCAACTATCTGGTATCCATAACACAAGCCTCGTAGCTTACTAAAGAACTAAATGGTGCTGTGCGTTAATGTTTTTTTTTTTTTTTTTTATTAATAATGGGCATACTCTTGACCTTCATCTTAGCTCGAAGGCACAGATAAGATCTACGATGTAGCGAGTTTGCCCAAGAGAAGCCTGTTAACACGCACCTTAAAAAGTTTCAGGTCGTACACTCTCGGAAAAACAGACGCAGGCAGGGCATTCCACTTCTTGGCTGTGCGCATTATAAACGATGATGAAAAGCGCTTAGTACGAATGGTCGGAATGTCAACCAAGAAAGGATGGTATCCTGCAGTACGTCTGGTGTTCCGATAGAAGAATGGTGATGGCGGTATAAGACTATGGAGCTCGTGGGCACACTCTCCGAAGTACAGCCTGTAGAAGACCGACAGACAAGCAACTTGGCGACGGTGTGCTAAGCTGTGAAGCTTAGTTTTCACCAGCTTTTCGTCGCCGATTAGCTTTTTGGCTCTGCGTTCCACCGAGTCAAGTGCGGCAAGTTGGTATTTTGCAGAGCCATCCCAAAGGTGACTGCAATACTCCATGCATGATCGGACTTGAGCTTTGTATAAAGTGAGAAGCTGTCCAGGCGTGAAGTATCGCTTTACCTTGTTAAGGATGCCCAGTTTTTTGGCCGCAGTTTGTGCCTTTGACTCGATGTTGTCGCCAAAGTTAAGATTTGCACTTAACTTTATGCCGAGAAGCTCCAGACTGTCGGAAACCTCTACAGGTGCACCGCGAAAAGTAGGAGTCAAGCTGAACGGACTCCTATTTGCGGAGAACAGACAGGCTTGCGTTTTGGCGGCGTTGAAATCTACCAGATTTTTGTCACCCCATTGTGAGACAAGACTTAAGGTCGCATTTGTACGCTCCACCATGGCCTCTCTCAGAGAGCGTATTGCTACCCCTCCGTCCTTTGCACCGGATACATAGCTCTCTACGACTGTGCTGTCATCTGCATACGCAACAATACCTGGTGATAGTAGGTCATTGATGTGTAGCAGGAAAAGAGTCGCAGAGAGAACAGACCCCTGTGGAACTCCGGCATCAATTGTCATTATGTCAGAGGAGCAGCCGTCAAGGACGACTCTGATCGACCGTTCGGTTAGGAAGTCTGATATCCAGTCACAGAAGTCGAAGGGGATGCCGTAAGCAGGAAGCTTGCTCAGTAGACTTGCGTGCCAAACCCTATCAAATGCCTTCGAGATATCGAGTGAGACTGCTAGAGCTTCACCACGGTTTTCGATGGCCTCGCCCCAGCAATGTGTGACATACACAAGAAGGTCCCCAGTAGACCGTCCCCGGCGGAAGCCATATTGATGGTCACTAAGGAGATCGTTAGCTTCAAGGTATGACAGCAGCTTACTGTTAAGCACCCTTTCCATAACTTTACAGAGTATGGAGGTAATGGCGATTCGTCGATAGTTGCAGGGATCGGCACGACTACCCTTCTTAGGTACTGGCTGAACATTGGCAAGCTTCCAAGAGTTGGGCACCGTGCTAGTTTGGAGAGAGAGGCGATATAAGCGAGTCAGTACAGGAGACAGCTCAGGCGCACAATGCCTTAAGACCCTTGAAGGTATACCGTCAGGACCACTGGCCTTATTCACGTCAAGGCTTTGAAGTATTTTACGGACCTCTTTTATGCGAATTGTGATCTTTGGCATCGAAGAATCGCAGTGAGGCAGAGTTGGCGGATGTTTAGAGCCAGCGCTTAGACGTGAATTGCTAGCAAACAGAGTTGCAAGTAAATTTGCTTTCTCTACTGCGGAGTGAGCCACTGATCCATCAGGTTTTTGCAAGGGAGGCAAAGAAGGACGGCAGAAGTTGGATTCAACAGCCTTGGACAGGGACCAGAATTGCTTACTACCAGGAGGGTAGGAAGCAAGTCTGGCGCCTATACGACTGATATGTTCAAAACGTGCCCTACGGAGAACCTTATTGCAAGACTTGGTAGCAGAGTTATAAGCTCTTTTCTTCGCACGAACCCTCCGAGCTCTGACTTTGCGATCACGAGCCAAAACCCAGGATTGGTAGGCGGACTCTTTTCGCGCCTCAGCACGAGCACATCCGCATTGTACCAGGGCCTGGCTTTGTGACCGAGCGGGATATCGGAGAACGGAATAAAGTATTCCATTCCCTGCCGTATGACATCGGCAACCGCATCAGCAGAGCACGAGGGGTCGTTCGAAGAAAAGCATACTTGCTGCCACGGGTAAGATGCAAAAAAGTGCCGCATCTCATCCCAGTCAGCTGACTCATATCGCCATACTCTCCTCGTACCCATAGAGCAGTCAACTGGAGGAGAGAAGGTCGATACGGACTTCACCAGATTGTGATCGGACGATCCCAGCGGGGATGTTACCGATATTGAGTGCCTGTCTGGGTCTGTTGTCAGCACAAGGTCTAAGCAATTGCGTGTATGTCCGTCCACATCCGGTTCCCGCGTCGCGACTTGGACCAGCTGAGTGAGATCTAGCGATAACGCAAATTTGCGCGCCTCTCTCCCAGCATGGTCAGTGTATTTGAAGGGGAACAACCACTCTTTGTGGTGGGCATTAAAGTCCCCAAGAAAAACCAGCTGTGCCGTCGGGTACCGGTGTTGGGCTTTATCAGCCATCTCTGACAGGTGTTCAAAGAGCCTGGTCGTCTCCTGGTCTCCGCTGTGCGATCGATAGACACAGGCATAAAGGGTAGATTCTAAGCCGGTGTCCAACAAAACCCACACAGTCGAGAATCCTGAAACCTCAAAGCAACGGAGACGCCGACAGCAGATATCGTCGCGGACGTACACACAGACCCCAGCATGCAGTTTAAACTTGTGTTCCAGCGTATAGCCTGGGTAGTTGAGGTACGCCACGTCTGACGGTGTTGCTATCTGCGTCTCCGTTAAGAAGAAAAGGTGCGGCTTCTCGGTCTCAAGGTGGTGGTGGACCGGGTCGAGATTGGAGTGCAAACCTCTGATGTTTATGAGGTGCACTTTCAGTGGGAGGAAGTGCCGCCGTTGATTTAACTTTTTCTTCTTTGAAACTTTGGTCATTATGGTTTTGGGTGTTGGTGGGGAAACAGTTGGGATATCGAGGCGCCGCTCAATAAACCTACAAGAATTCAGAGCTTAGCTAACTGAAGGGGAACTCATTTGGAGACTGCGGGGACGCCCGAGCCCCCCCGAAAATGGCCACCGGGTCCTCCCATCCAGTCGCCAACTGGCACGGTGGAGCACTTCGGGATTTTTCGCGAGTTGGCGGGGCAGCCTTTGGCACGTGGCTGGCGCGCTACTTGGGCCCCCATCTACCTGCGGTCGGCCAACGGCAAGACCGTGCCTCGGATCCCGCTACCCTCCAAAATGAGTTACCCGGTATAGCTTTACTCAGAAGCCCAGACTAGTAATAAGCAACGCAACTGATACTCGTCTGTTTACCCAAAGGCACTGGTTCTCCCGCTCGCAGACGGAACGCAGCAAGCTGCTTGGCGCCTGATTCCGACAGGAGGGTGGTAGCTTCCAGGCGGCCCCTTGCGAGACCTACCACCGCATAAATTAGCCTGGGTTACTCGCCTTCTACGAGACGCTTTTCCAGCGGCGGATGGAAATGTATTCTAAACCCGTCTCCCCACGGGGAGAAATGTCCCAACATATTTATATTTATCTACACATATAATAAAATTCTAACTAAGCAGAATCTGTACATTAAGTATTTTTTGGAAATTTTTATTGAAATAGACATTATTATCGATGCAGTGGCCGAATCTATAATTTTTAGAATTTTTGTCTGTTTGTCTATCTGTTACCGCATCACAGAAAAACCATTGGAGGGATTTTGATGAAATTTGGTATGGTGATAGCTGGTTACTCGGGTCAACATATATGATACTTTTTATAAGAGTATACTAATATGTAAAACCTAAGAATTTGGTTTTTGGTCATCTGAACGTGGGCAGAGCCACGGGCAATGCTAGTATGTATTATAAACTAATTGAAGGAAATTTAAAATGCCTAAAAGGTTCTCTTCACTAGTATATACATATTTATGTATATTTAAATTTACTCCTCGCCTAAAATTCTTCAAAGTTCTTCGAGCCAAAAGTTTGCAATTTAAATATTTAGCATATTTAGGCTTACCCCAAAAAGTTTATCGTAATCAGATTTGAAGTTCTCTTCCCCTCGTCCGAATTACTTTGAAATATCACAAATTATTGTTTTAATAATTTCCGTATATACTTATTGCAACACCAAATTTCAAAGAGAGTTGATGTCAGACAGGTGGCTTTTGTCAAAACCGATCAGCAGTATGGTAGACGTACTGTGCCGACCCCAAGTAATTTGGGAAATGGGGATGATGATTTATTGCAATACCATAACTTTTCATTCCGCATATATTAGAATTTACTCGAAAAAGGCTAAGTAAATAAGTAGGGACAGAGTTTCCATAAGGACAAAATATATGTAATGGATTATGAAATGGCAATTTCGGCATATTGCCATATCAACATGGGCTTTTCTTGGGTAGAGGAATCTGGCCAAATGCACGTTAGCAGACTGCTCAAAAGTGACGAAAAGTAGTTAAATTTTCTCAAACAAGCAGTTTTCCTCATTTTATTTTCATTCACTATATTACTAAATTGTGGAGTGCTGTGTGAAGAGCTGTTATTTTTTTACTATTTTCAAATAAGTGTTACAAGTGAGATCCCATAAGAGCTAGATAAATAGCAAGATCGTTGCTCAGTAAAAGCAATGTTAAATATTTAGTTTGTTGGAAATTTGATTTCCGTATTAGCATGTTATATAGATTAGGTACTTGTATTAACCATAGAAATGCTTATATGTATAGCTATATACCTACATCTATTTTCCATATAGAAAATTGCACAATATTGATTGAACAAACAAAATATGATGGGTGCTTTTTTATTTCTTTATGTCCTTTTTTTAATTTATTATTAAAAAAGGGATATAAAGTGTGCGTCTCTAAGTGCCTAACAGTATGTATTAGTTTAGGTCGCAGTCTACCATACTAATTTTATTCAAATACGACCAGCGTGTAAGAATAACACGTATACATATTATACATACATAGGTACAAACTTTTACATATATTTACATACATACATATTATGTACAATGGACATATAGTAGTAGTCTGATAAAAATAATGAGATCCCATCTCATTATTTCAGATCCTAAAAGATAATAATAATACTTACGTCATTTAAAATACAAATGGAAGCGGAACTATTAAAAAATGCTTCGAGTTCTCTATGGATGGGCATTTGAAATATTGCACTTGACGTCTATCTTAGATATCTACCGCTTATTTATATTATTTATACTATATATATTCCTTGAAATTCATTTTTCAAAACTTTAAAATCTTATTTTATTTTATATATTTAAACGAGCAATTCTTGTATATTTATATCTTTATTTATTTATTTATTTATACCGGCGATCTCGGAAACGGCTCTAACGATTTTGCTGAAATTTGGTATATGGGGGTTTTCGGGGGCGAAAAATTGATCTAGATTAGTCACATGTCTGGGAAAACGCGTGTTTTCGAGTTCAGATCGATAAAAATTCTAAAACGTATACATATATGGTTATTTCTCATTTTTAAATATTTTTTAAAAACACTTTGAGATAAGTATCTGCATGTATATAAAATAAAAAATCTATAAATTTTTATATTTGTCTTCATAGACGGCCAGCACTAATTGAGCACTAAACTAATGCTAGATTGAAGCGTATTAAGCATTACAGTGCTAGCTTAATTAAAAGCTAGCAGTTTTCTAATTTTCTTCCAATCTATAAGAGCTACAAAAAGCTTTGGGCACTAAATTAGGACTAAATGAGCACTAATTTTTATACTTATTTTTAAGTGATTCAAATAATGATAACAAAGTTTGTTTATGCAGTCAAGTGTGACCTTAGCTCATTTTGTTTGGTTTGTTTGGAGAGTTACATTGTATTGTACATAAAATGAGTGATTTGCCTGCAACTGTTGTATATAAATATTATATCAATAAAAGTAATTCGTTTCGGTTTCATTCGTCACGACTACCAGATGTTCACACAGTGCGAAATTCAAGATTCACATTGATTTCCATTCGAGGCATGTTAGTGGAAAATCGGATTTCTATACAATGTGCATCTCAAACTTGACTGAATAAGGCTTCAAGAAAGTGACAATATTTCAGCACTGTATACGTATTTTCTTCTTTATATTTATTTTCAGGATAAAATATATGTATATAGAAGGGATTGAACAAATCCATTTGCTTGGAAGGAAATCTTTTTGATTTAGTTCTTGTATGTCGTAGTTATTTTATTGTCCTGTATTAAAATAATTTCTTCTTTCCTGCTACAAATAACTAAATGGATAACATATCTGTAACAGGTCATTCTTACATTATTTTTCCTGTTTCAGTGTCTTATAGATAAGGTTATTTTTTAAAGTTAGATTTTCCTTCTTCAGAGTTAAAGATGGAGATATCATACTAAATGCTATTATAATATGGTTTAGACGTTTCGCCATATATATATATATATATATATATATATATATATATATATATATATATATATATATATATATATATATATATATATATATATATATACCTAAATAAGAGTAGAGAGGACATGTTTGTTATTCTTTATCGCTTAATGGGCTTGAGGGATTTAGATGAAACGGTACACAGATATAAGATAGACTACGATCTAGAGTAGGCTTATAGGTTACTGTGCGGAGGGTAAGTACTATAATTATATATTATTTACTAGCGACTCACCCTCGCTTCGCTCGAGTTCGTTCCTAGCTTGCTTCCCCGTTTTAAGCCCCTTAAGGGCTGATTTCCAGGATAAAAAATATCCAATGTCCTTCCGAGGGTGTCAAACTATCTTTTTGCAAAATTTCATCTAAATCGTTCTAGTAGTTTTTGAGTTCATTCATTACAAACATACAAAAAATACCTGAACAGTAGGCAAGACGGTGCGGGGAGAGGGTCAGCGATTGTATCAAGCGAGGCGAGGCGCTTGAATTTTATTCCCGCGTCCGTAATTTTTATGCGATTACTCATAAGATATTTATTTAAATTATATTGTGTAAAAGAGTAAAATAATGTGCATGAAATGCTTAAAGCCTCTAACTTATTTAAAATGATAAGGACTAATACCGTATTTGTGTAAATAGCTTTTACATTACCGCATTATGATTGGCAATTTTTTAAAGTATTAAAGTGGATATATTATGTTATCCTTAAGAGATAGACATATGCCATCCATCCATCCACCATACATTATTTTGTTATATCAGCTTAAAGGGTTTAAGGCAGCATTTTCGTTGAAAGCACCTAGGCTTATTTTTTTCGGACATCCCCAACAAATATCGTTTTATTGTAGCCAATAATAATAAAAATATAATAGCCAATAAAAATACAAAAAAATAACAAATTATATACTAAAACCTCCTACGAGAACCACTCTATCCATTGGTGAAAACGGCATGAAAATCAGTGCAGTAGTTTTTGAGTTGAAAGATTCTTCTTCTATGATTCTATGATTCGTAATTTTTTTTACTGGAAACATTCTAAACATTCACTAATATGGAGTATAGATATGGATAAAAGTTTAAGTGTTTCAAGCGTTTTGGTACTTTTACTTACTAATAACAAAAGTTTGGTTTTTTAGATATTTCACAGCTTTTATCAAAAAATTTAAATATTTTTTAATAAAACTATTCCAATAATAAATAAACCCTAGAAAGTAAACATCAGTAACATTATATCCATTGGAAAGGTATAGCATGTTCTACCGTATAAAATGGATTAGGACCTCTTTTAGCGCCGGTTCATTGAATATCATTGATATTTGCTTTATTATGCTTTCGAAATTTATATGTGATATAAATTTACTCTTTATAACCATCTAATATCAATATTGAATGAAATTAATACCGTCTAGGCTTGCTGTTTATGTAGGTGCCATGTAAAGTTCATATCCATAAATATTTTAAAAGTGGGAATAATTCTATCTTTCTCTCTCTCTCTTTGCTTGGATGTTATGCTTCAATAGCTGTACGTTTGTAAAAATTCTGAGAAAGGTCTTAGGTTGGCTATTGCTCACTATAACCAAGGCGAAACTAGTCAATTTGAGTACATTTTGTTATTGTGTGTATTTTACACGATATATTCGCCAATTATTGTGAACCGCTTTTGGTGGTTATGTTCGATCCGATCCGAGAAAAAGGAAACCTTTATTTCAAATCAACCTACCGTTAAAGGGAAACTTACTAACGCATAGCGACAGAATCGTATTATTTACATACCAGCGATTTACCCTTGCTTCGCTCGGGTGCGTTCCTAAATGAGTTTTAAATAGATAAAAATAGTTATTATAAGTGTACCTTAGGAGCTGATAGACACATGCTTTAGCAGACTTTTTGTAGGCCTTTTTATGACATATATTTTCTAGCACATTGTTTAGATCATAGAAGTGATTTACATATTTTGTAAAAAAAAGCGTTTTCGTACGCTTACAAGATTAACGCAGGCCTCGTAAACATTCAGAGATGCATCAAAACAATATAAGAATATCGTAGGCCTTAAAAAGGCCTACAGAAAAGGCCACGTTAAATGTGTCTATCTAATCAGGTAAACTCAAAATAATTATTTTTATTTATTTAAAACGCACCAAGGGACACATCTGAGCAAAGCCAAGGTGAGTCGTTCGTATACCTAATATAATTTACTAAATATTATAATAGTTAGTTACTTACTTTTAGCACTAAAGTTTGGACAATCTCCCATTCAACATTTTTTACGCCAGAACAATCTATTACCTACCTCGGTCTATAATTTTTGTCGAGAAAAAAGTTAGAGAATTCCGTTTGGTAGTAATTATTTTCAAAAATGTCTTTAGAATATCTGACTATAAAGATAACATTAACCTTTATATTAAGAATATTTTTATATTACCATATCCCCATTTCAGCTACACGAACACAATACAATGTCTTATTCACAAAGGAAATACTTGTTTTTTTGCTGGAATATGAGGTAAATAACCTAATTTTATCTTCATTGTGCGACTGAGAAAAAATAATCCTATAATAGACCTATTAAGATAAATCACGAGGACTTTTGTACATCTACTATTTTTGATCGAAATTCTAACATGATTCATATAATAAATGTTAAATGTAAATAACAAGCCCAACCTCGTGTATTCTGCTGGCCGTATAAGAATAATATAAACAACAAGATATTTTTAAGGCTCAAGAGGCTCAACATTTTCAAGGCTACAATACAATACAAATGTATAATCAATAAAATTGTAAAACTTATATTTATGTTGCATAATAATAAATCATTCAGACCCTTTTAACATCCAACTTCTGAGCACATGCCTCCCCTCAATGCGAGGCGGATCAGGCTATAGTCCACCACGCTGCCCCAATGCGGGTGCCTGATTTTACAGATCTTTCGTAAATTAGTTAAGTAAAAAGTTTAATAAAGTACTATTGGTACCATTTCCTTTAAATTAATGTATAATTTTGTTTGTAGACCGTAGTTTCTCCCGCGCCCAAAATTGTAATATTTTAGTTGTTTATAAAAAAAATTGACCATAGTAAAGAAATTGATACGTAAAAGAAATATCCGAAAAAATTGTTGTTTAAAATGCCAAATATTTACATAATTTATTATAATCCTATATATTTTCTTATAATTTTAACTTTACAAAGTAAGACTTTAATTTTCAGCTTATAATATCATTCCAAAATAATTTTGTTAATTAAAATTAAGGGCCAACAATGGCTGGAGGCTGGATGTCCCCAGGCGCCCTTCACTCCCTAACTAAGAGCACTCGACCTACGTCGACTCGTCTATATATGTGTCACGCACAATTTACGTTACATTGTATTTAAACAAGGTAAAGTTGTCTTAAAGTATCCTATTTGAAAATTTAGTTATTATCCCATCATTCTTAGCTATTAAGTGGTTGCGTGTTCGATTCCCTATTAATAAATTTCCTTGCAAAGCTAAAACGAAATTCTATTAAATTGTCAAAGAATAGATCATCATCATCATCATCATCAGTCTTTTGTGAAATTTTGTTTTGTAACTATCCTGACTATATTTACTATGGTTACTACAAGTAACCGCTAAAAAAAGATTTTTTGATATTCAATCCCTTGAAGCAATAAGGCCAAGGAGAAGGGAAGGCAAAGCTTATTTGGAAAAACCTTTTTCAGAAGCCGAATAAAAAAGTAGCTCGGCGCAGCCGGAGTAAGAGACTAATGTATTGTATAATTCTGAAATTCTGTACTCTCCCTGTGCAAGAAAGATGATTATCCACAATTATTAACTTTTTAAGGTTGTTTCTTATTAATCAAAATTATATAATAAATAGTAGCTTTAAAAAAGTAATTCGTTCATATATTCGTATCTGTAACAAATGGAACCTTTTAGATTTTTTTAACGTAAAAACCACCCATATATAACGTAAAAGTAGGTACATAACCATACCTTGCAAATATGTCAGCGATTTCTCATCGAAACTGAAATAACATTTTCCCGGAGCCATAATACAAATGAAATAGCAGAAGTATTGATAAATGCCTTAAGTTCTCAGCAAGAGCACTTATCCATATGAAAGCCTATATTGGAAACATGTTTACAGAATTTTACAAGTCCTAAGCTAATGGTATGAATATCTAATGCTTTCGAAAAAAACATTGCATTTATTATTATTAATGTCACGTAGTAGTGTTCGAAATTCGACCATGAGAAAAACATATGTATATGAATAGTATTTACCTGTTAATATAAAACAAACTTACCGTTTCGATTTTTGTTTATAACATTAAAGCTCGTCAATACCTACAAGACAAAAAAAAATTGATGACAATCAGAGGTAAAAAGGCAGTGGTAGCCCAGTGGAGGCAGTGGTAGCCCAGTGGTAACGCGCTCGCTTGGGAAACCGAGTGACGCGGGTTCAAATCTCGGGTCTCGCACCTCTGATATTTTCATGTGCGAATCATTTCTAACCTAATTACCACTTGCCTTACGGTGAAGGAAAACATCGTGAGGAAACCTGCATGTCCGAGAAAACTTAGCAAGTTTTCGAAAGATATGTGTAGTCCGCCAACCCGCACTTGGCCAGCGTGGTGGACTATGGCCTGATTCCCCTCGTATTGAAGGGAGGCCCGTGCCCAGCAGTGGGACGTTAAAAAGGGCTGAATACAGAGGTAAAAAATGGTACTGAACTATTTTATCTTCGCCTATTTATATATAGATATTTTAGTTAACTAGTGATCGCCGCGTGGTTGAAAATCAACCATATTTTTTTTTATTTCATATTTATTGTCTTGCGTATATTACAATATTAGTCTATTCTCAATTTGACCACAGAGTTTAACAATAAATAAAAGAGTATATATGCGTGTGTGTGTCAAATACATGGTAGTGTGTGTAATGTTTTTTTTTATTGGTTTAATGTATTTTTATGCATAATTTAAAAAAAAATATTAGCGTTCTGCACTCCTTCTCTATATAAACTATAAGTGTGGGAAATTTTATACCCCTCCATCCACGCAATTTTCGTAAAAAGGGGTACATAGTTTTTACTTCACGTATAATATATAGATAACAAAATGTATTTTACTAAAATATTTAAATTAAAAATATTTTCCTAAATTCATTGTTATAATTACTATATTCTAAATGTAAGGTGTATGTCGATAGACATAGAGAAATTTTTGTGTTTTAAAAATCAAAAGTATCATTCCTTTCAATCGAAAGTAAAAATCGATTAATCCATTCTCCTTCTAGCGATATGAAAAATAGCACAATATTATACAACACAACGTCCTTTATTATAATATCCTACTTGCCTTGCTTCCTCTATCTTATAGTGAAAGACATTAATATTTTATTTTCTTACGTCATTATGGTTGTTCGCTTTGTTAATCTATACTAATATTACATGTATATAAAAATGTTTTTATATATGTTTATATTTAAATAAATAAATATGTTGGGACATTAATACACAACACCATATAGTTTCATGGTAAGCTACGAGGCTTGTGTTATGGATACCAGATAGTTGATACACTATAACTTTAAATACATAATATTATAAATATAAACACCCATGACTGGAGTACAAACATTCGTGCTCAACACACAAATGAATGCTCCCAGCGGGACTCGAACCCGCGACCGCTGGCACAGCAAGTAGGTCACAAACTGAGCCAAGCGTGTCGTCAAGTGTGTGTTTGTAATGAATAAACTAAAAATCCGCTAAACCGATTTAGACGAAATTTGGTATGAAGATAGCTTGAGACCCTGGGAAGGACATAAGATAGTTTTTATCCAGGACATCCCTTAAGGAGATAAAAAGGAGGATGAAAGTTTGTATAGGGAATTATTTTGCAAGGAAGGGATATAAAACTCATTATACCTATTACCTATGTATTTATGACATATAAATTTATGTTATTTACTAATATATAGTCTATCTATTTCATACTAACCGTTAAAACGTATCTTGGGACGAACCCGAGCAAAGCGAGGGTGAGTCGCTAGAGCACATAAATGAGATTATAGAGAATATATGAGATTAAATTTTAAGGATTTCAAATTTATTTATAAGTATAGATTTTCATCAATAGAGAATTAGATATATTTTCAATTGTGTGGGCAAGAGAGTCTTGGATATACGTAACAGTTGAAAATATTATCTTAAGAAACAATATTTTGTTTTTAATACAAACTAGCGGCACACCCTCGCTTTAGAAAAACAGAAACAAATCTATCCCACGGGAACTGTACATTTTTCCGGAATAAAAAGTAACCTATGTGCTGTTCCAGACTATAATCTACCTGTATGCCAAATTTCATTCAGATCCGTTCAGCCGTTCTGACGTGATTGAGTAACAAACATTCAAACATTCATCTAGACTTTCACATTTATAATATTAGTAAGATAATACCTAATATAAGCTAAGAGTAAGCTAAGACTAGCGATGGATTTTCCCATGTGTATTTCTTATTTCTTCTTTCTAAATGTGATCCAATACTGCTGTATACTTAGTAATAAATTTTCTAATGCATTAATCTTCATTCAAATTACTTTTAATAGTTTACACTCTGTTTTTTAATGGATGTTACTTTTAAATTATAATATGAAGAGTGTTATACAAATTACAAAAAGATATTAAAAAAAGAAAAATATTTTTCGCCTTTCATGTCTATCATATTTCAATTTACAGATATACGAATATAATACGGAGTAAGCCCTCCTTTACGCCAATATTTTCTTCAATATCTTATAAAGATCCCTTAATTGGTCTATATACATATAAAGTTATTTTAACATAGACTTTGAAGTTGTCTAGATTTGCATATACATAGATATATTACCAAAGTAATGACTAAAATGACGACGTGCAGTAATATCACTGTATTTGTTACTCAGACTAAAACAAATACACAATATTGCTAATATTAATCAAAGAAACTTTGAATGAATATTATTAGTACGAGTACTTACAATTGGTCAAGAATATTTCAATATTCAAACTCTACGAAAAACTTGAACAGCCGTGCTTCTGCAAAGTCATATTGAGTATATTTGTAAGGATTCCTCAGTTAGTAAGTCCGTGAAATATGGTACTATTTCTTTAGAGATAAGGTTATAATAAACTATGGTGGATAGAGTTTGAGAAATACTGTTCCACTTCAAATGGATGTACGCGTTTAGTTTCGACAACGTGCCATCGGTCTCTGTCGCAGAAAATGTAATGAATATCGGATAATATATGTGAAAACAATAGGTAGTAATGTTGTGTAAGAACTTTTATGTAACTGATCGCGGATTCATTCAGAATTCAGGGTAGCTTCTCTGAACGCGTTCAATTTTTAAAGCTTTTATATTAAAATTAGAAGAAAATAGAAGTAGAAAAGATATTATCCTACTAATATTATAAATGTGAAAGTTTATAAGGATGTATAATGGATGTCTGGATGTATAGGTGTATGGATGTTTGTTACTCCTTAAAGCAAAAACAACTGAATGGGTTTTAAATAAACTTTACAATAATATAGCTCATACATTAGAATAACACATAGCCTACTTTTTATCCCGGAAAGATGTACGCTTCCGTGGGATAGATTTGTCTTCAATTTTCTAGAGGCGAACCCGAACGAAGCGAGGGTGAGCCGCTAGTTATCTATAAACGTGGATACATGAATGAGAGATAAGAGAATTAAGCAATAAGAATTTATAAATTTAACAATAGGACCCGACTTTTAGTACTGAGCTGTATTTAATATGCTTTAAAGTAGTGTAATAGATATAAATTTATATATAAAATTATTAATAAGGTCCTCGTGACCGATTTCTGCCGGAAGCCAATCTCACTGAGACTAGCCAACTGTGCAGAAGATATAATGGTGTCTGCCCACTACACCGTCTCATACCGTGATCGTGCTATGAACGTATCAGGCACGGAAACGAGCATGGCACGGACTATTATGCGCACTAGAACGTACCAACAGCGTATCATACCCGTACGTAACGGTTTTAGTGCTGTGTATGCTCACCATTGCGCCGCCTACACGCACCGGTCCAGCAACGTCGCGTGCATTGCATGGAGCGTACCGGCAAAATATTCTAGCCGACAATTATTACCGCTCCGTGCATGACACATGACGGTGCCGGTCCGGTGACGGAACGGTCTAGTGGGCAGAGTATGAGACTCTTCAATACAAATATATTTTTTTGTCTGACACGGTCCTAGTACGGCCAGGTGTGAGACGGTAGTGATTCCTCTATAGTGCACAAGTATGCACGCATACACAACGGGAACGTTAGACCACAGTTTAACATGATTGGTGGGGGTTCAGGCGCAAGATCGGCTACGATTATACCTATTCTCCAAAGCACGAGGGTGTACCTAACACCACAAATTTCTCAACGCCAAGCTGCTACTGGATATATATAGGATGGTATTCGATTTCAGGACCTCCATGTTCTCCTGTAGTCCGTAGCCGTACATGCAAGCCACTAGACCAATTATATTAACCACTTATTATTAAATAAGTATTAATTTTCTGCATTAATCAATAAAATAACACAGGCACATAGTATTTATGCCATGAAAGGTCGCTGTTGTCTTCCTACGCTAACCGAGAGCACTTGACCTCAGTTATATACGGTTCACATACTCGTACGTGTCAGACGCACTGAACTGATATATGCGAAGTTAATTATGCAACAGTAAAACACATATTAGTATAATATAAGTTAAAAAAAATCATACATTTTGAAGAATTTAAGTTTATGTAATAAATATTTTTAAATTACAGGTAATAGGAGAATGGTTTCTACGGTCAGTGCGATGGGAAGTGTTCTGTCATTGTATATAATGTTTTAGCCATAGTGATAACTACACATTATCAAGTGAACTTTTCGCTCAATGGTGTCCTTTAGTTAAAAAAATTCTTCCTTGGACTATAGAGAATAATATAGGTATGTATAGTATATAGCTTTCTAGGAACAAAAAATGTTTACAAATAACTAATTTTACTCCTTTCGTAGTCTAAGATGGGATAATCATTTAGCGCGTGATTAATAAAAATATCTCATACATCCAAACATATAATAAAAGTGTAACTAATCGGTGTCTGTCTGTACATGAAAGATATTTGAGATAAACTATTTTTGGGGGGGTCTTTATTAACGCAATAGAACCAAAAACAATGATTTTTAGAATTTTTGTCTGTCTTTCTGTGCGTTTGTGCGCACTAATCTCAGAAACAGCTTAACTGATTTGGGTCCGGTTTTCAGTAATGTATTGTGGTAAGCTTCACTTAATATTTATTTTATTTCAATCCATTTGTAAATAAAAAAAGTTATGTCAATTCATGAAATAAATAAAGTTTTGTTGACTGAATACTTTATTTAATATTTATTATACTAATGTTTTGAATGGTGGTTAAATGAATGCGATTATTCATTTATTCATATCTAAATGCTATCTACAGATTGATTTCGGATGTTGTGAAAGTTCTTCGGTAGCTACAGTGCGCCAGACACTATAAATTTTAAACTTATTTTGCCAATGTGAGAAATCTAACTTAACAAGATAACTTCATGTCATAAATTCCATATTTAATTTGACTAGACACTTGTATTTACTATTCGCACTTATAGTTTTAGCATGTTTTCCATTTTAGCTTTAATGTAAACTAATATAATAAAGAGAAAAGATTTCATTTTTTTTTGTATATTTGATTGTAATGGATAAACTCTCAAACTCTATAACCGATTTAAAAAAAAGCTTACATCTTTTGAAGGATATATTATTAGCAAGTAACATGGGCTGTATTTAATTTTCCAAAAAATTAGAGATTCTTACGAATATTGCAATGTCACACAAGGTATTAAAAATTTGCTTAAACCTAAGTACGCTGTGAAAACTATTAATATATACTAATATTATAAAGAGAAAAGATAACTTTGTTTGTTTGTTTGTGTGTACTGAATAAGCTCTGAAGCTACTGAGTCGATTTTAAGCATTTTTTCACCAATAGAAAGGTAAATTATCAGGAAGTAACATAGGCTACACTTTATTTTCAAAAAATTAGAGATCCTTAAGAAAATTGCAATAATGCAATCTGAAGTAGCAATGTTTTGCCTATAAAATTCATTATTTGGCGTGCGTTAAAAAATTGATGATACATAAAAATTCAATATACCCGGGTCAACATATAAGATAATTTTTATTGCGGGAAAATATCTTATTTAGGGACGAACTCGAACGGAGCGATGGGAGTCGCTAGTGATACATAAAATAATGTACTACATGTAGTACTCATTAATTACCCACAAAAAAGTGAGCAGGCTTATAAGTTTTACTACTATAGTTAAGTTACTATACTTGATTTTGTTTAAATAGTCAATCAAAATATAGGTAGAATCGAAAGATAACAACATTCGTATCATGATATTAATCCTTATCCAACTAAATTCTGTTCAAATTATTCGAATCCTTTCGTTCAGATTTCTGACACAAAACGTACCTGAATGCTACATTATGCATTTCAGTTATTATTCTCATCTTATCCATCTCAGTAACTACGACGCTGTCAAGGGCTTGCATAGACGAGTGAGCAGACTAACTTTAGCCATACAAACTTCATAAATGAAGTTTACAGTAATGGACTTTTTGAAATTTATTATAATATATTAACTATTAAAACCCCCTAATTAACCCCTGTTTCGGTCGAGTCATCGTTAGAAAAATATAAGTACATACACTCTCCAGTTTTCCAGCTCCATACAGGAAACTATATCAATTGAAGCTGGGTGTGAGTTTTATTGTAATTCCAGTGGGATTTAGGTCTTTTTTCGTGTTAAGCTCGTACAATGACACAAAAAATATCAACCAAACAAACGCGCTTTGCATTTATAAAAATTGAGATTTTGCTTGCAGCTTCGCTCACGTGGCAGATACTAATAGTGAACATATACATGTATGTATAAGATCAACGGAATACCCACGAATATATCAACTTTTAATATTCTCTTATTATTACCATATCTAAAACGTTATATTTTAGGGCTTACGCCTAAACCTCCGAAAGTACAAAAATATTCAGAAGTTTGCCTTTACTTCTTGAAGCAAGTCATAAATTATAAAAATACGAGATGCTCGCTTTACTCAAAATTAAACGCTTCATGGCTTGCTTTATTAAATCTTCATAATTTATGCCATCACCCCAAAAACCCCACAAACAATATATTCAGTTCATAATTCTTAAAGAATGACTTAGTTGATGAAATTAAAAATATTTGGAAATAGAAGGTTTGGAACCAATTAAAGATTTAATTGATTATTACATTTCTTGAAACATTATAAACTTATACATTTTGAAAATTGTAAAAGAAATATTTTTTAATAAAATTACATATCTATGAAACATCTTTTTTTTTAATTATGATTCGCGTACTACTCGTTCACCTCCTTTCTAGAAAATATTATTTATAATTTAAAGTCAGATTCACTTAAATATTCATAATTTTTTTAACCTAGCGCTTAAAGTTTTAAGTAATATAAGATGGTTTTCATGTTTATTTATGAACTTATAATGAAGGAGCAATATGAGCTGCTATATTCGTATATTATTGTCTGACGACACGTTTGGCTCTGTTTGTAGTGACCCTACTTGCTGTGCTAGCGGTCGCGGGTTCAAGTCCCGCTGGGGGTATTCAATTGTGTGATGAGCACGAATGTATGGACTCTAGTCATGGGTGTTTATATTTATAATATGTATGTATTTAAAGTTATATATATGTGTAGTATATCAACTATCTGGTATCCATAACACAAGCTTCGTAACTTACCATGGAAGTAGACGGTGCTGTGTGTTAATGTCCTAACATATTTATTTAAAAAAAAATATGCTTTAAGAAAATTATTTACACCTTTTCTCATAGTGAAACCTATTAATCCTCATTTTAGGTCTAATATATCAAGATGTAGACATAAATATGATAAATAGCTGTATAGAAAGCGATTTCGTAAAGTGAAATAAAAAAGAAAGCCGAAGGACTGTCGGTAACTGTGTGACAAATAGTCTTTTGTTTTCCGCGTAAATACACTCGCAGGTCATTTCTCTTGATTGCTGCGAGGCGTCTCTCTTTGATATTATGTTTCCAGCGACTATTAGAAAAAATAGAATAGTATATTTAAGTAAAGTACTTACTTGTTTGGAGAAAAAAAAAACTTCTGTATGTTTCTACGTACTAGGTGTACGTTGTTGTAGTAATAATTATTAAAATATCCAAAATCCATGCCATCTATCGAAACTAAGGTATTTGACTCGATATCACTAATCTAAGTCTAAACGTAAAATGTTTGGTTTTATTTCTTCTTGACTCCAACATCTGACCGTCCTAACTATCGTTTTGTCATCTGAATTTCATATTACATATGTTCATATAACAAATATATGTAGGTTTAAAATTGACTTATAACAGTTTCTTCAAACTTATGCTTAAGAACAGCTTAAAAGACACTTGTAACATTAAGCTGTACTGCTCCTAGATTCTTCCTATAGTTAAATCTTAAATAACATTTACTTTATTTGAGAGCTCTTCGAAAGAGAAGCGCACGTTGAAATGTTACTAATATTATAAATTTGAAAGTTTAAATGGATGTTTGTTACACAATGACGGGATGAAATTTGACACAGAGATAAATTATAATCTGGAATAGCTCGTAGACTTTTTATCCCAGAAAAATGCGTCGTTCCCGTGGGATAGATTATTTTTCGCTTTTCTAGAGGCGAAGTTCTATACATTACTTAACTGAATGGAATTGAGTTATGCAATATTTTATTTTTAAGACTTGACATTTTTTACTTATTAACTGTTCTATATTATAATTGATGTCCTTCCTATAAAGCTATTTTTGAGTTATTCGCAAAAAAAAAAAACTGAAAGTATAAATTATAGCTGTAGGTGTATACCTATAGTAGTTTCTATTCCTATCAAACATCGTTAAAATTATATATTTTCATTAAAAAAAAAAGCATTAAATTCTATTAAATATTAATCTTTAAATTATACATATATTAATATAAAAAGATATATATTTTTTAATGTAAAGACTAAACCCTTTTGTTGGCAAACCCTTTTTATTATTCTGTTGGTGATATAATATTTAGTGGAGTAGAAGATTAGACAAAAGTTTTGAATGGTTTTTCACTTCAATTTTCAAAAACAACAGCAACTGCTGGATAGATTTTAAGAAAAGTGTTTTATAGCTCATTGTTTGAACTAAAATTATTATATTATATTTGTATAATTGAATAAGTTTCAAATTGTTTTTTACATCAACCTTTTTTAAATCAATCTTAATTTTATTTCCAGTGTACCATTATGATGAAATAAATTGTGCTTAACTAGCGTACCTAATGATATTCATGAAGACCACAAAGAAGGAATTGAATTTATTTTTTCACGCAAATGTGTAAAATAAAAATTATTAAGGACTGATTCTTCAATCGTTAGATGTGACATATTATATCTCAATTGTTTGGTTTTTGATTTGTATATTCAAACCGAATTTTTTTTTAGTTATATATTGCAATGATTCATGATTTTTGATGATTAATAATAAATCATCTATGTATTTATTGCGATCCGTCAAGATACTGTTGTCAAATGAAACATTTTCTATGCACATACTCAATGCATTTCCCACATCAGCTTAAATAGCGGTAGCTGTTATGTTAATTTAAAACTTTATGAACATTAATGCGTAGTATGTCCAAGTTCCCTCTACATATATTCTCTAGGAACAAAGGAAAGCTTTTAACCTGACGTCTGTAGATGGTTCTCTGGTGGAAAATTAATTTACTATCACACGTCTAACTATGAGGCTTTGCTTTATATACAAGATTTTATGCTCCCATTTTGAATATCAAAATATCAAATTGTTGTTTTTACAAATAATGAAAATTTATACATTTTTTTTACAGATTTTAGGACTTTTGCTTTAAAATTATTACGTATAATTTATGAAATAGACTACTTTTTATTCCAGTACGTTATGTCCCGTGGTGTGATATGTATCTCTTTTTAACGTCTAGCTGGAGGACAAGGGTCTTTCTTCAATATGAGGGGGATCAGGCCATAGGCCTACCACGCTAGTCACACTAATCTTCTTCTATTTATATATATAAAAGACAAAAGTGATTGACTGATGTATCAATGCACAGGCCAAACCCTTAAGGCTAGAAAATAAAAATTTCGCACCCGTATTCCTCATATGAGGAAAGCATTCTAAGGAAGGATTTTTCAAAATATAACTTCCAAGGGGGTGAAATAGCGGATAAAAGTTTATATGAAACTTTTTATTCCTTGGACATATTTGCATGAAACTTTGTATGAATTGAGGACGGCAAAAATAATGAGTTCCGTGTTTCAGCGTTTTCTAAAATTCAACCCCTAAGAGGATAAAATAGGAGATGAAAGTTTTAAATAAACGCACAGGCCAAACCCTTAGGGCTAGAAACTGAAAACTATGCACACATTTTCCTCTTAAGACGTAGGCATCCACTAAGGAATAATTTTTTAAAATTTAACCCCCAAGGGGTTAAAATAGGAAAAACAAGTTTCTATGAAACTTTTGATTCCGTGGACATATTTGCATGAAATCTCCTATTTTTCGTAGTTTGATCGCGAGCGAAGCCGCGGGTTCTGCTAGTATAATTTTAAAATACTAGAGAATAAGATGACTTGTTAAAGTCTATGTAAATTGAGGTCGACCCCGAAAAAGAATCTCTCGTATCTCGCTTGTGAGATGCAATTTACAAAAAAAATTATAGTCCTCTTCATTTCTGAAAACAGTAGATATTTATGAAAATTTAATAACCGTTCTGAAATATCACGCTGAAATAAAGTGCGCTCGCCATTTTTTAATTATTTACGTGTTTGAGTTTGCGTTTGTGGAGTGAGGTGCGGCCTTTCATATTTACTCTGTGAATTGTTCATTAATTGCAATAAAATGCTAATTAATTAAAATGTTCATCTTCATTTTTGGTTCATTTGTTTTAAAAATATTGACTTTATAAAGTTACAATAATGAAATAATTAAATATACTATATAATATGTATGTTTTAATGGAACACGTGATGAAGATAGCCAAACCAGAGTAATCCTTGGTAAGACGTTCGCTTAGAAAGCTCAAACCCGGTTCTCGCAACAATAAGGTTTTTCCTAGGGAAATTTTATTTTTAATTTGAAAACCGCTTACTAATATGGAAGACGTCGTGAGAAAATTGCATGTCAGAAAGAATTTAACCAATTTTTTAAAAGACGTATGATGTTCCATACTTGTCTTTGTATTGAGACGAGGCTTGTGCCTAACAGTGAGAAAGAATATCTTAATTACGCTTAATTCTTTTTATTAGTTTTATTATTAACAATTTTTAACGCTAGTAAGTGCAAATAGTATAGTTTCCTAAGTATGTGTTTATTACTATTATGATTAATTGTAATAATAATGTGAAATCAATCTTTGTTCTGATAATATACGGTCTTATTATTTTATATATCTTTAATGAAGCGACAAAACCATGTCATTTATACATAATTTAAAATAGTTGAAGTAAAAGCTCGCTGTACTAGTTTTTCAGAGCAGGATTTAAATAAAAATCTATCAATCGTACCACAATCACATCGTACTAAATTCTATACTGAACATGCTTTTATTATCTTCACTTGTTTAACTGACAATATAATCAAATCTAGATCGAGTATAGCCTAATTTGAATTGTCATATCAATTTGATTTATAAGTATGTGTTTTTTGAATTACACGATACTTTGATACCATCGACCTGATCAGAGGAGAATAAGATAGTGTCAGGAGGAGAAATGTGGATTTCTTAAATGGTTACTAATAAAAGTTTCGAAATAAGACTCATTTCATTCGTTTCAATTTTACCATAACGGGCTATTAAATGCAAAAAAAATTTTTTCAATCAGATCAGTAGTTTCTGAGATTAGCGCGCTCAACCAAACAAACAAATAAACAAACTCTTCAGCTTTATAATATTAGTACGTATAGATTACAGTTGCTCAAAAGTTTATGTCTTAATGTTATACCCGTAAAATATGCCTAAAGAGCTAGTTACTCTTATTTTTAAGTAATCAGAGAGCATATTAGTAAACACTCGCCAAATATTCTTCTATTATTCTTTTGAAGCCTTTAATATCTTAATAGATAGCATTACTGTGGTTTCCACATACGGATATCCCCATATAAAGGAGAAAGCTCTTATATTTCTTCTTTAGTGTCTTGAGAAAGCTTTATATTTTGCTGTATCGTAATAACATTTACACATAAAAACGTATATACACAATACAAAATACATAATGTGCGGCGGAATTAAAACTCGGTGAGCAAGTACCCTTTTAAAAATTAAAAAAACACACAGAAATATTATTCCTATTGAAATAAAAGTATAATACGAAATAAATATAGATGACACTGTGCTTTTGGAGTAAATCGAATGAAAATAACGGATGAGCTATCAGTACGGTATCGGACGAATGGCAATCGTAAAGTTGGAGCAACGATTGACATCCGGCTTTTCAATTACGTATTCAGGACTTTATTTTGCAAATACTTTTCTTTGAAATTTTCTGTTTTACATATATTTTTGGATTTATACTTTCTTTCTTTTTTTAATGAACATGACCTATAGGTTAGGTTTTGTCGGTGCTTATTACTATATTTAAATCAATAAACTAGTAATTTATATTTAAGGACCCTTTATTATATTTTTATTAGTATACCGTAGTACCGCGACTCTGCGCGTGTAGTATATACGTCGACGAAAAGAACGTTTTATGTCTATTGCAATCACAATCAATTCTTTGAGCTTTAAACAGTGTCAAAAAATAACAAACAACCACATTCACTAATTGTGAATGTGCTTTTAATATAAGACTAATGGGGCAGAACCTCACTTTTTTTTCATTGTCCGCTTCATGTGAAATGCCCGTAACATCAGGTACGCATAATATAATATGTAAGAATAGAATACATTAAAAGTTAAGTTAAAAAAAAGTAAATTGACAATGCACACCCAGGCGTCGGGTTCAGTTCGCAGTACTAGTCGCAAACATGCTTCACCGAACCACTGATCTTAGAATTGATCTTAGGATAGTTGAGTATCTTTTACTGTCTGTTTCTGTTCTTTTTTTTTTGTTTAGTAGCTTTTTTATGATTTACATAATTAAATGTTATTGTATTAAGCGACGTAATTTTTAGCAAATATATACACTATAGTAATAATATTAGTATTGTAGGCAAATCCGCAGTAAATAGTTGGTGTTATTAAAAGCAAGTTTAACGATATAATATAAATATCCTATCAGGAAGGAGATTACTAAGCAATTTATTCTGACAGTGATTTCGTATATTAAAAAAATAATGGTCTGGTTTGTCACTGTCGTGATTTATGATGGCTGTCATCATGAAAAATTGGTTTATGTTGTACTAAATAGGTCTGGTATCTGTATAAAATATGCAGATAAAAATCGTTATTGCAATTTTGAATTATTTAATAAATTTATTTATTATACTAATAATATATATATACAGATTTTGATAGATTTATTCCTCCTCTACATAGTCGTAGAGGATGTATATTGAGGATATACATCCTCTACGACTAGTATATTGAGGAGAGGATGATACATAATGAAGGCTAAAACGAATATTACTTCCTTTAAGAGATTTTTGAAGCGAAAACTTCTATAGGCAGGCTTAGATGGGGAGTAAATCCATGTAAGTCGTCATCGACATGGTCACGTAACGTGTTACCGCTAAAACTCAGAGCGCCGATAGATGTCAAAACCAGATATTTGTAAACAGTTTTAATCTACAAATTTTAATTTAAGATCAAACAATTAATTTCAATATCCAAAAATAAAAAATAACAACTGTTTGTTTATATTAAGTTTTCAATTCTGTCGGCAGTCCTCATGAATGTTTTTTTTATTATGTGTATACTGTATAACATTCATTTTATTATACTTCGTGTATAGCAAAGAAAACATAGAAACTCTAGAGTCTAGAAATTTTACCATTTATATTGTGTAGAATAATAGGAGCACTTAGAAATGAAGTACAGAATAATATTTCTTATATTGTGAAAAATCGCGGTTGCTTTTCCGCGTCCGAGCGTACATTTCTTTGTTTCTAATTGCGCCTGAATCTTTTATTTCAAGTACACATTCTTATCTTTTGTATAATTTTCTAAAACATATGAATATTCTTTAATAATAACACACTTCACATACATAATATATAGTTATAAAGACATTTAAAAAAATCGATTTCATTACGAATTTAGTTTGTTTTCTGAATAAGATATTAACTAAAGCGCCTAAAATAAGGTATCGGCAAATATCATATTAATATTCTTACTAACTAAGTAAGTTGAACATTCACAATTCAAGCTATATTTATTGTTAATGAAACGTATAATGTTTCATAGAAGCCTTAAATAGAATTCTTTATTAATGGACGTAGCGAAGCGTCTGAGACTACACATTATTAGTGACAAAGAACAGAGAAAAGCTTTTAGCATAGCTATTAAGTTCTCAGGTGGACTCTTCTAATTTCTTCTTTTACGTGAAAGCTCTTAATTTGAATAGTTTAAAGTTTTAATATAAAGAATAGCTTTGTATTTTTATTCAGTTTTTAAAATATTGTTTTTATGCAAAATAGTTATTTATTAATTTGCCCACCTCAAAAATAACAAAAATATTTTTAAAGAAATTTAACAACAAATATTTTGATATTATTTATACTTTCTGCATTAGATGTAGATAAATATAGGATTTTTCGTTTAATAAACAAATTAACAACATGTTATAATAGATTAAATTGACAAGAACACTGTACAATATTATTGTATAATTCTGTAACACTGTATAATTTCTGCATACGTGTTGCTCCTTTGTAGCCGTTAAATAATAATGGTTGTTTCGTAATTACTTATTTCCTCTACCATACAATTGATTAAGCTCATTAATTAAATAATTATCCTTGGATACAGGACTTTAACTTTACCATGAAAGGTTTTTTTTATACTTACAATAAATAATATAAAGAAATTAATATCTATACAAATAAACAAAATTAAGTGTCTGTTCGTAATGTCAAAATAACAGCTTTTTTACTAAATGCGTATAAGAATATATGGGGTACTTATAAGAAAAAAATCGTTCCGTCGTCTGTTTGTTCCGGCCAATCTCTGAAAAACAGCTGGACTGATTTTGACGGAACTTTCACTGGCAGGTAGCTGATGTTATAAGGAGTAATTTAGATTACTTTTAATTTAAGAAAAACAATTAAAACCCATGAAATTGGGAAGAAAATCCGCTAAGGACGACCCGAGCGAAGCGAGGTTTTCAAATATAATACGATTGATTAATAATAAAAAATAATGAAATAATAATAAATATAGCACAATATAGGGGAGATCCGCTATGAAACGGACATTTAACTTTGGAGTATTATTACATTATGTTCTTAAAAACTTAGAAACTTGTTAACTGTCCTTAAGAAATTCATAGGTAATATACTATTAATAATACACAATATTTTAAGAGAAAGAAATTTATTTAACGAAATATAATGATTTTTTTTCAACTCACAAATGTCCGTTTCATGACGCAGGGAGCATTGAAACGGACAGTGAGTGTCATGAAACGGTCAGGAACCAATGCAATACTTTGTGCCACATAAATAAGCAAGGTTTCACAAATTCTTTGCTTTTACGCAATAACTCTTATTTAAACAAGTGGAACACTTTGGTACAAAACAAACTGAGATCAAAAAATTAAACAATTACAAAAAAAACAACATAAAATAATTAAACACTTAACTTCTTAATAAACATGAGAGCTTGGCTTAATTTAGTACAATATAAGTAGGTATCAAAAATATTTCTTAATGAATATTAGGACTAACAAATCATAAAATGTTTCCTTATATCCTATAATTTATACCTACACATTAAAAATAATCATTCTTCCCGTTACCTATTGGACTTTTTCCACAGCAACCTCTACTGCAGCTATCTCTGTACGAACTCTCTTCTTTAGCAGTATCTGATATATAAACAAAGGTAATTTTGAGAGACCAATACTTTCTTGGATTTACGCGATTATTTGTCATTTTAAATAGAACTATCTTTTCGGATTATTTCGTGGACTAATTTTGATTTTTGGTTTCCGACGTTTCAAATACTTTACAGCAATTAATATTTTAACTTTAAATAATATTAATATTTTCAATTTTCTTTACAGTTATACATAATATAGTAATAGCAACACTAAAAATATTATTAATTAATAGAGTATTTAAAAAAAATGTAATATTTATAATAATATTAGCTTAAACTAAATAAATAATATTGCTGTATTTAATTGTATAATACTTATTTTTATTTTTAAATGTTTAGAATTAAAATCAACTAATATTGTAAGATACTTTGGCGCCATCTTTGAATTTTTAAATATTTTTTTTTGTAAGATTGTGAGTAGGCACTGTCTGTAACAATACTGTCTGTAACATCAGTCTCTCCCGTGACCATGATTTCTGTAAAGCATTCGAAATGCCAGGAACTAAAAATCAAATAAATGCGCGAAATAATCCGAAAAGATAGTTTTATTTAAGAGTCTAGGAATATATTGTATACTTAATATACAGAAGTAATGAAACGGACAGGTATAGACGCATTGAAACGGACGTCCGATTCAATGCGTCTGTGCCTGTCCGTTTCATTGCGCATCTAACCCCAACAACATTACTAAGCAAATTCCAAATAATAAGTATTAATGAAATTATAATTTACCGCTCCTTGTATTTTTGAGAATATGTCACAACAAACACGACCATAACAATTGTAGCCCAAGTTATAATCGAATTTTAAACCAGTTCGCAAATATACGGTATTTTTTACAAAAATCAAGTGCTTTAAGAACGGCGAAAAAGCAATCAAAAATAATAGCTGCCGGAAGCTGTGATTATTGTGGGTTTGTCTATGGTCATTAGTGCTGCTAAATTTATTTAATAATTTTTGTTCAAAAATTTTAAGATATCGATAGTGTGTGTTTCATTGCGTATCTCCCATATTGTGTGATTAAATGAAAGTACCTGTGCGACCGAACTTCACTCGGAGTTCTTTTTTGTTATATTGTATTTTTAAGATAAAAAAACCAAAAACTTGAATAAACACAAAAAAAAAACAAAAGTAAAAATTTTGTATCCGATCGAGATTCGAACTCGGACACCTGTGATTGTTTATCTTGCACTTTGGTCGCTTGACCACGATGCTTATGCCTGAGTGGAAAAAATTATCGACCATATTCAAAAGGAAAACGCATAAGAACTTTTGAAATCGCATGAAAACATGCGTTTTCCCAGACATAAGACTGATCTAGATCGATTTTTCGCCCCCGCTCTATACCACATTTCAGCGAAATCGTTAGAGCCGTTTCCTAGTCCTTTTGTTTTGTTTGTTTTTGTAAAAACAATAATTTTTTTTTTACTTATTCAATTAACCATTCAGATTTTAAAAGATTTAAGGTTTTTAGCTATTAACAAATTTTCAAATTATATGTGTGTAACTATCGGGAAAAACTAGAATGATTTATACTTGTACACTTCAAACTCTTATGACGTAGACTAATGAAGCAAATGGACACCCAATTTTATTTTCCGTCTACATTTAAACTTTGAAAGTCTAGTTTAATTTTAAAGTGTACACTTAAAAACGAATTAATTACATAATATGCAACAAGTACAATAATATAATATACTAGTGAATTACCCTCGCATAGCTTGGTTGCATTTCTAGGTGCCTTTTATACATATTTATAACAAGTAGCTTACGCTCGTTGTGCTTGGGTGCGACCTTAGGTGTCCTTTGCACTTATAATAATCCCATGCTCGCTTCCCTTGATCTTCATTATAAAATGTCACTCTCTATTTTTTTTATAAATATACCAGAATATGTATCTCATCTTTATGTAGTTATGTATCTTTATAGTTAAATGTTTGATTAGCAAATACTTTCATACTTTCATTTCACCCCCTTCAAGTTTTATTTTCGCGATAAAAATTAGAATATTTCCTTCTCCAAAGTCCTATCTATCTCTAAAACAAAATTCATCAAAATTAGTTCAGCAGTTTGGGTGTAAAAACATAACAGACACACAGATAGACAGATAGACAGACAGACAGACTACATACATAGTTACTTTCGCATTTATAATATTAGTATAGATAGTTATTTTTACACTTTCGGTAGATTTAAATGCTAACATAATATGTGTATAAAAATCAATTTAATTTTAAGTTTAGTTCATCAGACGTAAAGTGTGGTATAATAATAATAAGAGAAAGAGAACCTTTGAGATATAGAAGATATGAACAGTAGGTCGCCTGTTCTCTTTAAACGTGCTATAGTAGCAAAAAGAAATCACGGTATGAAAAGTAGGGCGGGCGGCAGTGAACCCTCATTAACCTGCGCCTTCGAGGGAAATCAGATGCAAATAGCGACACTTCATTATACGAGTATATAACAATGACTACGTATTGTGGGCATATAGACGATAAGACTTGGAATATTCTTATATAATTTATATATTATTTTTAGTATACCTACCTATTATTTTTAATATACTATTTGTATTTTGTTAACTTATATTTGTATTGTTATATCCATAACAATTTTAGTTTATCCAAATTAAGTTTATCCAAATATTTTATATTTTTTGCTTTACTTTTTATTTATGAGAATTAGAGCATTCATCATTTTTACATGTATTGAGGTATATATAAAGAAAATGGCAGAGAATATATTATAATATATCATTTCTTATTTTTACAATTATTGAACCTTTGACGTGAAATTTACGCTTAAACTATTATAAGTAGCTATCGCCCACTGTTCCACTCGCGTGTAACGACAACGAAAAAAAATTAGAATTTTGTCGCAATTTCCTATCCACCACTAAAAGTCTACATATAATTGATTGAGCCGCACTTTTACCGTGCGACTTACCCGCGCCTTTATCGGATGCTTCCCTAGGTACCTAACAGTAGCCTATGTGTTATTCCTGATCAAATCGTCATAAAAATTATCATAGTTATTTTTATCATAGTAATTAACATGAGCGTGTATGGAAATATTCCATAGTAAAAACTACACATATGTCAGCCCTTTTTTCAAAGTCCGACTGCTGCGCACAGGCCCTTCAATACGAGGGGGAACAGGACATAGTCCACCACGCTGGCCAAGTGCAGCTTGGCGGACTTCACATGTCTTGGCTCAAACATATAGGTTTCCTCACGATGTTTTCCGTCACTGTAAGACAAGTGGTAATCATATTGGAAATGATTCGCCTATGAAAATATCAGAGATGCGAGACCCGGTAAATGAATTCGCTTTACTCGTTTTTCTAAGCGAATTAAAATATTTTTAAATTTAAGATTTTTATAATAACTATATTATTTCTTATTGTTTAAATAAAAAAGATTTCTTAGAACGGATGTTACATAATATGATGTTATCCTGACCGATTCCGGCCACGGCGGCCAATCTCATTGAGACTAGCCAACTGCGCAGGAGATATTATAGTGCACAAGTGTACGCGCAGACACAAGTGCACTCTCTATTCCTGTTACTCTCATACTCCAGTGGGACGACTACTCGACACGACCGGTGAGAGTTAAGGCGCAGGACCGACGGCTTTACGTGCTCTCCGAGGCACGGGGGTGAAACACCGCCAACTTCCCAACTCCGGGCTGTTACTGAGGCTTACTATACAGAAAGACTCAATAACTAAACTTGGCCCGACCCGGGACTCGAACCCAGGACCTCAGGATGTGCAGCCGTACATGCTAGCCACTACACCACCGAGGCAGTTACTATATATAATATACTCTTATGTCGGATATACATGGTCCCTATATCCTTCGACCCAAATCTCTTTATACTTGGCCAATACAAAAGAATCCTATTACGAAGCGACATGGGTTATGAAAGGCGCAGTTATAAGATTTCCCGTCTTATCTGAAACTATTACATTTTATAATATTTTAAAAACAATTATCATCATATTCATTTATTCAAATACTACTTTATTTATTCGAATAATAATTGATGAATACAAGCAGATAGCTTTGAATCATAAGCCAGTGATAATTTTAATTGACAAATATAATCTTTACCTAAGTAAGCCACAGCTTTGGTAAGGTAAAAGGGAAAAAAAACATTCGTTTTATAATCAAGAGTAAGATAGAATTTCAAACAACTAACAATGTCTAAGTTTAAAGTTTAAATTGATTTTATAATCTTCTTATTCTTTTTTACTAAAGAAGACAACTACTCAGAATATAATTTGTAAGGCAAAACAATGATAATTTTATTTTAAATTTTTCCCTTATTATGAAACTTTCATATTTCAATTATGCCAAGGTCAACTTATTTAAATTAATATTGATATTAAGCTGTCTATTGCAGTAGATTTTAAAACATTTTGAGTAAAACTAGCAGTTTAATGAAAAACTGTAACTATCCTTTATGATTTTTTCGCGTATTTCTTTTGATTTCTGGTTCCCGACATTTCGAATGCTTTACAGAAATCATGGTCACGGGAGAGACTAAGGTTTTAGATGTAACAAGTATATTAGATACTTGTTACAGACAGTGCCTACCCACTATTTAACAAAAATGATTTCAAAAATTCAAAAATGGCATCAGAGTACCTTACAATGTTTGTTGATTTTAATTCTATAATTTTTTTAATAAGTATTATAATTAAATACAGCAATATTATTTATTTAATTTTAGCTTTAGTTATTATTTTAAATTCAGAATTATATATATATATATATATATATATATATATATAATTCTGAATTACTGTTATTGAGATATATAACTCCTTTGAGATGTCGAAATCCTTAGTTTTCCCGTAAAGTCCGGACAAAGTCCTACCGGTGGTAGGACTCTGTCAAGCCTGAGGAGTCCGACTGGATGGGTACCATCCCCTTATCTATTTCTGCCGCCAAGCAACAATGATTGCATTGTTGTGTTCCGGTATGAAGGATAAAGTAGCCAGTGCAATTACAGGCAAGAGGCATATCATCTTAGTCCTCACAGTGACAACGCACCTGTGGTTCTGCATTTTTGTTACTTAAAACCTAAGTGCATGAACCGTAGGTGTTATAGGCGACAGGTACTGCTTTCCATCAGGTGCTCTGGCTGCTCGTTTGTCACTGAATCGCATGAAAAAAAAAATCATGATTGCTGTAAAGTATGTGAAATGTCGTCGGGAACCAAAAATCAAAATAAATCCGCGAAATAATATGAAAAGATAGTTTTATTTAAAAGTCAAATATTCGCGTAAATCTAGATTTATATACTTAAAAGCTTACGATATGATAAATTACTATAGTTGATCTAAATATTAAAAAAAAAATACTTTCTAACTCTACATAAACCGTAATGTATAAAATAGGAGCCTCAAGATTTTCATTCAACCGTCATTCTTGCTTCCCGACCTTTCGAAAACCATGAACTGCCTCCGAGAACGAGTTAATCGGAAACTCAAGGAGATCTTACCCTGATATATAAATACTAGATATGAATAGACATATTAAAAAACACACACATCTAATTAAAAAAATTAAAGAGTGCGTGTATGAATGTGTACACGCGCAAGAAGTAAAACTTCTGTAGATTATCGGTACTCTTTATAAAATTCAATTTATGTTTTAAATAATTAGGATAGGTGAGATATTAAAAATAACGCATATTAGGCATTAGTGGTAGCCCAGTGGCAACGCGCTCGCTTGGGAAACCGAGTAAACCGTGTTCAATCCCCCGGGTCTCGCACCTCTGATATTTTCATGTGCGAATCAATTTTAACATGATTACCACTTGCCTTACGGTGAAGGAAAACATCGTGAAGAAACCTACATGGCTAAAAAACCTAGCAAGTTTTCTAAAGACATGTGAAGTCCACCAATCCACACTTGGCCAGCGTGGTGGACTATTACCTGATTCCCCTCGTATTGAAGGGAGGCCCGTGCCCAGCAGTGGGACGTTAAAAAGGGCTGAATACATACAGGCATATTACAATCATATATTTATTGAATATCATTTAAGGAAAGAATGTAATATTATATATCATTTGTCAATAACAACGGTTACCGTGGCAACAAACATACGTACATTTTTTTCGTAACGCATTCACCGGTTTATCCCCCAAGTCATGAGTGCGTAAATAAGTTTTGCTTTGTTTTGATGTATCTCTTAATGTTTAGCCAGCGTTAGCCATACAAATTTCTAAGGACGACTCGATAAAACCAGTCATTGCGTTTTCCCGTGGGAATCAAAAAAGTGCCTCTAGTAAAAGGTATCCTAAATGTAGACTCGAGTAATAAGTTGTCACAAAGTTTATTTAAAATCGGTTTAGTACTTTTTGCGTGAAAAGCGAACATCGATTTGACTAAGTTAGTTTTATTATAGGTATAGATAAGAATAGGTATTGCGAGTGTACCTTCGGGGATAGACCTCTGTTGACCTTTTGAAGACCTAGAATTTTTTAGTTTAAGGTTTCTAAGAAGGACTTGATAAAAGTAGTTATTGCGATGTCCAGTGGGAAAGAAAGATTTTCCTGAAGTAAAAGGTATCCTAAATGTTGACCCGAGTAGTAAGTCATCACTTCACCACATTTCGTTGAAATCAGTACATAAACTTTTGCGTGAAACGCGCACACACAAACAAACAAACAGACAAAAAATTTAATAACTATTGGGGTGGGGGCTATATTGCATACATAATACGTTACAGTCATTCTTTTTTAAAAATATTTCATGTGCATGCAGATTTCGCTAAGTTACTGCTTTATTATAGTATAGATAATCATGTTTATGTAAATAAGTGGAAATACGTTGTTTAAAGCTATTGAATTCACTCCCACGTGAAAAATATATTAAATAATTAATTTAAAATCAATTTTCAAATAAAGACAATAAATTTTTCTACGTCTGTGTTTAATCTATTGGAGGATATAATCACATGAGGGTAAGGCGATATATGGCGCATACTAAATACGAAGGTCTTGTTGACTGCTTACCAGAAAACTAGAAAATAACGTTCGATATGAAAACCTTGAAGTAAAATATGAATATTTGCATAATGAAGTGAGCTCTTATAAATATTTCACCTATATTACTATATAAAACTATACTTTAAGGTATAAAATAGAGATATAATTTAAATACTTATCTAATATATTTAAAGGAGCAATTTTGTATATCTATTTATTTATTTATTTATACCGGCGATCTCGGAAACGGCTCTAACGATTTCGCTGAAATTTGGTACGTGGGAGCTTTCGAGGGCGAAAAATCGATCTAGATTAGTCTTATGTCTGGGAAAACACGTTTTTTTTATCTAAAAAATAGGATATAACAAAAAAAAAACTCCGAGTTAAACTCGGTCGCTCAGCTACTGAAAAATAATTTAGCAATTTGTCATGTTACAGTCTTTACCATTAGAGCAACATAGCATACTTATTTATAATATGTAGAAAGAAAAAAAAATCTATTAGAATTTCTATTAAGTTTTTCTTTTTTTTTTTTTTTCTTTCTCTCTATGGCTTAGAGTTGCGTTAACAGACGCAATACATTCTGCCAGTGTCACGTTTAGTGAGGAAGACACAAATGAGATTGAGCGGTAATTTTGAAATTTAGTCGTTTTGATATGAAATTAAAACTATAAATGAATGACCGGTCTACAGAAGAAACCTACAACAATAGAAAATAATTACTTATTACAAAAATGGCACAAGGATTGAAAATGAAAATATATTATAATTTAATTTTATTATCTACTATAAATTTAACTAATTTTATAATAAATGGACTAAACACAAGGGCTAATAAACATTTGGTGTTAACTGGGCGGTGAATTTGAGGAGGGATTATGTCATGCAGGGAATATTTCAATTTGGGGCAATTAAAAAGAATATGATCAGTCGAACCTTCATCTAAGCCACATTCACAGATAGAGCTGTTTCTAATCTTTAATTTAGCTAAATGTACCGGAGTACACGCATGGCCCAGACGGAGCCTACATATAATTGAGGTGGTTTTACGGTCAGCCCGGCGAAATCGAAAGAACCACGGGGAGACTGGAACCTCCAGTTGGATTGAGGCATAATATTTACCTTTAATTGTTTTAGAAACGTTCCAAAATTTATTCCAGGAAGTGTAAAGATTTTTTTAGACAAAGAACGTAAGTCGTGGGAGTAATTACAATAATGACTTAAAGTGCCGCTAACCGTTGCAGATTTTGCGCAGCTATCAGCAATTTCATTGTCAAAAATACCCGAATGACTAGGGATCCAAGCCAAGGTTATGAGGATTCCCTGTTCATGACATCGAAAAAGAACTTCTCTAATTTTAAATATAATAACAAACCTTGATTTACTGCGCAAAGGGTTTTGCAAGATACTCTGAAGGGAACTTAAAGAATCTGTGAAAATGATGACTTTTGACATTTTATGCGATTCTGCAATTCTGTTTTTCTTTATAAAAATTCTTAGTAACAGTGTAGAGTTGAGAGGCGAGGACTCCCGTTGGTACTCTGCCGTTGATCTCTCAGATTGTGTTGAATGGTTGTTCTATTGGACTTCTAAAACAAAAGGAATGCACATTATGCTTGTGGTAGAGCATGCACTAGTGCATTATAATATTCTTATATCTGAATGAGGATTCAACAACCTTGTTGATATAGCCAGCGTGATTGGTTATGTATCTCTGTAGGTTGGGGTTTGAATTAGGACGGGAGGGGGGAGGGGGGGGTTGATCTTGTCGTGGTGGGGTGAGGGGGCCCATTAGCGTCCGGCAGTTCAGCCGGTCGCGACGCCAAGAAACGTACAGGGAGGTGGCCCACTTCAGTGGGTGGTTTGTTGTTCGTTTTGTTTTTGTGTGTTCAGAAACAGCTTAGTTGGTATTTTTAAGTTTACGTTTAAAATTTAGAGACAAATTATTTTCCTAAATATATGAATAATTTCGTTGAAATTATTTCATTATTGAGAATGAATACCAAATATATATTTCGTAATAAGCACCCATTCATGTTTAAGACGTATTCCTTCAAAGAGAACTGAACGATGCTAACTTAACACAATTTATTTGGCAATCCTTCAGTATCTCTCACTTCATTACTTTACCCTTGAATGACTGATCCTATTACATATATGTATAAAAATATAGTGAATATTGAGAATTATTTTATTTGTCGGAAATTATCTGAAAGGAACAGAAGGAACGCCTTGATATCCTAATAAACAGACAACCAATATGTTTTATAAATATTATACGAATGTATTTATATTAACCTACTGTATTCACATGAGTCCACATGCGTAATTTATTTATGTAGTTTTTGCCTTTTAGCTATGGAACCTTAAAAACAAACTTATAAAACCAATTCAATCGCATTAGTAGAAAGATACAGATCCCATATAAAACACAAGAAAGACATATAGCTGATCAAATATATTGTAACTGGTAAGATAAAATGTATCGTAGACATTAGCCTGAAATACACGCTCATGTGCAGCCGCTACGAAAGTGTTACTGGTATTTTGTAATTCGGTTATTTATTGAGTAAAAATTGTAATTATTTACTAAGTTTTTTTTGATTGGATTGAATTTATTTCCATTATAAGAAAATGCTTTAAAAGTTAACAATAAAATAAAATCATGGACATCATTAAAAACTTAATTTACTTTTATTAAACAACATCATGAACCTAAAAACGTATTTTTAATAAATATAATAAAGGAATATAATAAAACAAAAAATTGTGAGGTTTAAATTTAGCGTAAATCAGAATAAACGCTAGCAAGCTCAGCAAAATCCAGTCGTTTGATCGGAATACCTTAAAATATAGTGCCAATATACAGTGATATTATTTTGTCAATGTTGCAGTTACAAATGTACAAATGTTTTCAAAAGACACTATATACAATAAAAAGAATAAAACGTAGGTAGTTATAATTCATATTTAGCTATCTCACATTTTTTTATAATAGAATCAGAATCATATTAAGAATAATATTAGAGTAGATTTTATTCTAATTTAAATAAAAACTTTTACAAACAAAAAGTCGCCATAATTAATCGAAAGAACACTATCTAGAACTCTTTAATAACTAACTATTATAAAGTTCCTGGCGTTATTTTCAAATAAGTTTGATGGAATCAAATCATTATTTACATATAACACTAGCAGAACTCGCGGCTACGCCCGCGTTCAACCTACAAAAAACTCTTTGACTTTATGTTATACAGCATGTACTTATACAATATACATATGTAATATTGTTCATACAAAACTACTAAAATCGCGATTAAAAAATGTGGGAGTAGGAGGATGAAAACCACTATACGACCTATTCTCATACCTACCAAATATTTAAAAAAAACATTAATATCGGTGGAGCCGTTTCGGAGGAGTATGACCACAAACACCGTGACACGACATTTTATATATATTAGATAAAACTTATAAGTAAGTTTAAAAAGTTTTCAAGTTTTTTCAGTTGAAACGGTAATAAGAAGTAGGCAGGTTAATAAATAATCGATACCAATATTACATTACATGGTTTAAATTACGTGTTGTTAAAAGCTTCGAACTTAAATGTATGATGTATATATAACTGGCAATGGGTGGATACATGGATAAATAATAAAAAATTTAAATAAATTATGAATAATTGTTTTAACCATTTTATAGCAACATTTATTTGTTTTAGTTTGATTTTTATGTGGTGTATCTAAGTTATATAATACTCTCTTGTTTTCTTCCTGTAGAAAAAAATACATATATAAGAAAATCTATCATTTATCATTCCTCATATAATTGTCAGTTTCCTAATCAAAAGCCTTTTGTGACTGTTTAGAGGGTCAAGAACGAAGAAGAGCATATTAAGCCTTATGAATTCCTCGTATACAAAACGCGTGGAAATGGGTGAAGTAGTCCGAGTAGGTTGTGATGAATAGATATAATTTAGATGGAACGTGTTTACAAAAAGGTTCAGGCAAACGCTGAAAAAGCTCGTATACTTATGTATGTTTCCTTTAGCCTATTAATATACAAAGAAGGTATCTGCAAAGCTATTTCATAAAACGGGTCTTCATTTTATTACTTTACTAGGGTCCAACCCTATTTCACTTCTTTGCTCGTTTGAAGAGTTTCGTACCCGAGGGATGCCAAAGAAACTAAGCCTCCGCTATCCGTCTGTCCATCCATCTGTCAGAGAGCTGTATCTCATGAATCGTAATAGTTGTAATTTTCACAGAGTATGTATTTCTATTGCCGCTAAACAACAAATAATTAATAAAAAAAAAATACAAGAAACTTTTTTTTTACATTCGTAATCTATCATCGAAATTAATATACTACATACATAGAGTAAAAGTCATATTAATAAAAAATCATGTACGATGGTACGAAACCCTTCATGTTCGACTTGACTGATTTTTATTCTTTATTTACTAACATTCTAAAACAGAAGCACTTAATTTATATTGATGATAGGATTGATTTTCAGCTAACAAACTATCTCTATGGAAAAATTACACCTTTTTTCCGAAACGAAAAATATTTATGTAATTTCTTCACTTTACCATTTTTATAACCAATAACTTCAGAAAGTATAATTTTATGTTCAAAAATATAGAACTGGTATAAAGTAGTAACAGGACTATTTTAACCGGATGTTTCTGAAGGTTTACATTGTCGCGAGTTGACGGGTGGTTGTGTCGAAAAAACTGACATAAATAAAAGGTTAAAAACCGTACTGTTAACTTATAAGTTATAACATAGTGTATATTTAACTCTTGACTTTAAAATATTGTATTAACGAATACTCTATATAGTTTTTGCTTCTTGTAAATAAAAAGATATAATCAATTAGGTATTTTAAAGATCATTTTTACGTAAATATTGTGCAATGTTTTTAAAACTATAATTACAGTATTTTCTTTTTTAATGTAATACTATTTAATCGCTTCATTCGAATGCATCGCTTATAAACGTTGCAAGAATGGGATTTTTATAAGAACATAATATCATTATTAGAGCATAGAAAGCAAAACTCATATTAATAGGATAATAACTAATGAAAAACGCACACGTGAGTGAATTCCCCAGAAGTGAATAGTATAAAAAATACGTATTTAAATAAAAAATTACAAGCATGATAATTTACGACGCACAGTGGCTCGTAATAATTCAACTCCACGATCGTCAAGCAGTAACTCGATATGTGGTGAAATAGGAAATAGGGGTTCTATAGCTTTTTAAATCATATATGATTATATGATTTCTCACATGCACTTGGATTGAATTTATGAAGAAGAATGTAAAATTTTTGTACAAAATATTAGTACCTATCTATACATATAATAAAATTCTAACGAAGCCGAATCTGTACATTGAATATTTTTTTTGGAAAATATTATTGAAATAGACATTATTACCGAATCTATAATTTTTTAGAATTTTTGCCTGTCTGTTTGCCTGTCTGTCTGTCTGTGACCGCATCATGGAAAAAACGACTGGAGGGATTTTGATTAAATTTGATATGATAACAATAGCTGGTTATCCGGGTCAACATATAGGATACTTTTTACTGCGAGAAAATATCTCATCTCTGCGAAATCTATACTAAACATTAAATCGTAACTAGAGACGAACCCGAGCGGAGCGAGGGTGATCGCTAGTAAGAAATAAAATTCATTGTAAAATAAAATACTTTAAATTTATAATGCAAAAATTATAGCGTAGGCATACAATATTACACTAGACAAGAATATAGGTACATATATACGAAATACATTTTGTAGTTCGTGGTTATTGTTTGAAAAATGATGTATATGATATTCTTTCCATAGCTATCTCCAAAGATTACTATTTTCACTAATTTGTTTTCAAATATGCAAAATATTTATAAAAAAACAAACACACTAAAAGCGACTCACTGAAATAGACGTTTCACGTTAAACCAACGGCGGTGCGCCCTGACGCAGCCCCACCAGATTTTACCGAAAAATCTTTATCATAATCTTAAAACAAATGAACTTAATTCACGTAAAATTCATTAACGTAGCAGATATTACTTGAAATGAAAGAGAACCTTTTGTTTGCCATATAAAAGGGGATGCATTTAGGCGTTTAAAACCGCCGTCATATGGTAGCGTTCCACATTCTTTTGCCCGCAAAATCCGAGATAAAACTTGCCAGTGACACGAATTCTCCATTTAAAGTGTCCAAGGCTAATATCCGCTCGAGCTTTAATACACCCGTGCAGATTTTTACTATTGGTTTTATTATGGTGCATTGCATCGTTAAATATGCAAACTGCGAAACATTATGGTGGTTCATACATGTTATAGGTATGTCAGCCAATAATAAGCAATCTATGTTTTAAATAAAACTATCTTTTCGTTTTTTTTTCGTGGATTAATTTTTGATTCACGATGCTTCACAGTAATCATAAGCACGGGAGACACCTCCGCGAAAATGTCAGAAAAAAGTTATATTTAAAATTAGCAAAACCCGCGGCTTTGCTTGCGCTAAAAGTACAACAAAAAATCTTTAAAAAGGTAGGTTTCATACAAATTCTTATCACTTATTTTATCTCCTTATGGGATGAATTTCAAAAAACGCTAAAACACGTATTTATTTAATTGTATTGAAGAGCATTAATACCAAGTTTCAAGAAATTCTGATCATAAATATTTTTTGGGTTGTGTTATAACGTGTACTCCCGTGGGTATGTAATAATCTCCCGCGGTAAAAAGTATCGTATATGTTGACCTGGATATCCAGCTATCATCATACCAAATTTCATCAAAATCCCTCCAGTGGTTTTTCTGTGATGCGGCAACAGACAGACAGACAGACAAAAATTTTAAAAACTATAGATTACATGTATAGTATATGTATTCAGCCCTTTTTAACGTCCCACTGCTGGGCACGGGCCTCCCTTCTATATGTATAGTACATACAATAAAATTGTAACTGAGCCGAATCTGTACATTAAATATTTTTTGGAAAATCTTATTGAAATAGACATTATTATCGATACAGAGGCCGAATCTATAGTTTTTAGAATTTTTGTCTATCTGTCTGTCAGTTTGTCTATTACCGCATCACGGAAAAACCACTAGAGAGATTTTGATGAAATTTAGTATGGATGATAGCTGGTTATCCGGGTCAACATATAGTATATTTTTTATTGGAGGAAAATATCTCATCTCTGAGAAATCTAAACTAAACTTTAAAACGTAAGTAGGGACGAACCCGAGCGGAGAGAGGGTGAGTTGCTAGTAATGTATATGTATAATGTATTTATGTGAAAAAGTCTTCAATCTACTATTTTTATATACATAAATATATTCAGAGAGCACTGATTGTATTAAAATGAAGACTTAGTAATTGTAACATAATTTTAACATGGAAAGGTTTTTAATCGTTTAATGGTAAGATTAAACGTTTAAAAACACGACTATATTTGTCGTATTTATATATATTTTTCAATAAACTGCAAAGCGCTCGTTTCTTTTTTTACTGTACGGAAATTAAATTGTCTACTGTAAAAAACGAAATAACATTTTGACATGAGAGCGATAAGTTCACAACGCGTGTAATTTTCTCCCCTTCCTGGAGTTTTTGGGTTAGGAAAAAATACAGTAAGGGTGATATTTTTTACGAATTTGAGCATTTTTTCTATTTTATTTACAGACTTATATTAAGTATTAAAAATGACGGTCCTTACAAAGTTTTGGGTGTCATCTGTATGGGATGAAAAATAGGAGAAGATGTGAAACTTAAGAGTGGAGCAATTATGTACCAAAGAGCAATAAACTACGCGGAACCACGGGAAAACGTATAGTAGCAGGAAAGTATAGTACATTTCAAATAGTTTTTAAGTTAGAGCGGAGAATACAATAAATAGCATTCCTGAATACTTTCTGACAACCGTCTCTTACGTCTTACAAATAAAACAAATTTAGTAAAATAATAATAATTTCAAAAGCCACTTACATTTTTATTTCATTCATATCTTGCGATATAAGATCTCATGTTATTCTTTCCAGTGATACGATCTATGTCGATAATATTGTATTAGGACATTATATGAGCTTTTCAAGAGTTTTATGAGACAAGACAAAGGAAAATATAAAGAAGTAAACTAGAGAAGCTCAATAACACGAAATTGAAATGCCTTGGATATCAACCCTTGCTCCGAGTTTACGATTGCCATTCATCCACTTACGATGAGAGCTTCCCATTCGTTATTTACACTGAGCGTACTTCCAAAATATCTATAGTCTTCTAGCTACTTCATTATTTATCAAAAGCAAGCAAATGTTTACAACACTTATAGCTTATATTAAAGTATACGTTTACAATTTTGTTCATTGATTTTACTCATATAATAGGTTAGTAGAAAAATTAACAGTAACTGTAAATATTGTGATTAATATAACTTATGAGTATATAACAAGCAGTGAGCCCGATGGTAGTTTCCATAGGAGTAAATTTTTTCGTATTTTTAAGTAGAAAAATGATATACGAGTACATACTTCCGTACAAACATTCCCCATTACCCTGCTTTAAAATTTTGTCACCGTACATTAATTTTCGTTTATTCGTTATTATATAAGAAATTCTTGAGCAAAATTTCATGCTTCTAGGCTTAGACTCTGTGTGTATGTGTTTTATCAGTATAGTCAGTCAACATTTTATTAAGTAAATGTTTAGAAGATAAAAAACATAAAATGTACGGGAAAATTGTGGTAATATTGTATTTCCTAGAACCGTCATATTTTATGTCTTTAATAATAAAAATAATAATAATTCATCCAATAGCCCAGTTTTAGTCCATACAAACTCCATTCCATAACGCTATTTAGTTGTCCATAGTTTCCATAGTCCCTACGCATTATCCGGAGACCATTTTTGGGCAATCCCATATGGGTTACTCAGAGATGGATACCGGCTGATTTTGAATCTTTTAAGGGGCCTTTACCTGTTGGATTTGTGTCCTCACGCAAGCCATCCAAAAGACTGGACTCCTCCGAACCCGTGAATCCCAAACAGCTACAAGTAACAATAATTATATATTATTTGCATGAATTATAAGCTGAAATACCTATTAAATTTTTTAGACTAAGCATGTTCATTACTGTCTTTCTTTTCACAGGACATAAGATTTGAATAATGATTAGAGTAGCAAATTTAAGCGTTGAAATAAACGAGACAAGCCGTAAAGTAAAGCTCGTATTTAAACAAAGTTAACGTTAATGGTGGCAATGAGAAAATATATATTATTTCTAAGAATACCGCGCAAAAACGAAATTATGTACTTCTCAGCGTTCCTACGATGTCTTACAAATACAAAAAAAGTGTCTGTTTTGTCATTGTCATGCTTATATAAGGCGTACGTGACGATACCTTAGAAAATATTCTGCACTTATTGTGAGTTATTTATCATTCCATACGTAGTTATCGAAATGGGACTATACTATTTATATGTTCGTCTATCTAAACACCTAAGTACATTCGTCTGTACTAAAGATAGATGTGTACTTAACTTTTAAATTTAATTATTTTTTTTTAATTTTTTACTGAGTGTCATGAGCCTACACATATTTGCGAAAACAACCACAGTTTTAACAAAAATTGATGACAAAATTCAGCCGGATTAATAATATTAAAAGGCAGTAGTAGCTTAGTGGTAACGCACTCACTAGGAAAATCAATTCAAGTGGGTTCAAATCCTGCTTCTGACACCTCAAATATTACCTAACGGTGAAAGAAAATATTGTGAGGAAACTTGAATGTCTGTACAAGTTTTCGAAAGACATATTGTGAAGTTTGCCAACCCTTATATGACTTAATCACTCTCAAACTAAAGCGAGGCCCGTGTTCAGCAGTAGAATATTAAAAAGGGCTGAATACAACAATACTATTAATATTTTTCTAACAAAATTTTAAATCACAATATTTCTCTAAAACTGAAGTAGTCTAAATGCGATCTCACCATTCCCAAGGTGTGTTATGTTCAATAAAATCGTTTACTGTATCGCACTGAATTTTTCTGTACATTTTTGGGATTATATTATAAGTTTCGTTGTGTTTGTTCATAGCTGAATTAAAAATATTTCTAAGTATAACTATTTACCGCTTATTCATTTCGCCCTTCTAACGACCCACTGTTGGGTACAGGCGTTCCTTCAATGCGTGGGAGGACCACTCGCTGGCCAATGCTGGTTGGCAGACTTCAAATTAGTTATTTTCCAACTACCTTCGCCAACTGTAGTCTGCCTCATGTTTTCTCTCGCCTTATGGCAAGTGATAATAATAATGAAAATAATTCGTACATAATAATATCAGAGTTACGACATACGTATCAAACTGCTTCACTTGTTTTTTTAAGCGAGCGCGTTACCGTTGACCTACAACTGCTACCGGTTAAATAGATTTAAAGATATTGAATCTTGAAGAACATCTTGAGTAGCTAATACTAGAATAGTTTTAACGCAAACGCGAGCTGAATTCAGAGTACACTACACCTTACCCAGTACAAAGGAAAATATAATACGTTATACATTATGTTCATGCTCATAAGCGTCATAAAATAATATTTATTGCGTGCTCGGGAACTCGTACTGAGTCGACTTCCCAAGACGCAAGTATTCTAATAAGACTAATTTAACTTAAACTTATTATGAAATGTTATTATACTTAAATATGTTTCTATTCACTTTTAGAATACCATAAGAAGTTTAATTCAATTTATAATACTTGTTTTAAGTATGTTTGTTGTTGTTTCCTTTACAAACCTAGCAACGGATGGTCAAGCCTTTATAATTTCTTTATCTTAACAATTTATGCATTCTCTTTTTTTCAAAAGTTTTATTCATACAAAAAAAAATACTTAAATGTCTCGTACATTGAAATCATTTTTATTGATTAAACGGCCTCGTGATCTAGTGGCTGGCAAGTACGGATGCACATCGAGAGGTCCTGGGTTCTGAGGCCCAGTTTAGTTATTGAGTCTTTCTGTATAGTAAGCCTCAGTAACAGCCCGGAGTTGAGAAGTTGACAGTGTTTCACCCCAGTGTAGTCCTGTGTCGATCGCGATTGATCAAATCTTTTTGATTGAATCGCAACCTGTACACGAGTGATCGAATCATGGATCTCGAAAACACCCGATCTTGTTTAACTCGATTATCAGGTGACAAGACAAACCAAATTGGACTTTATACTCATTTGTTTATCGTAAATAATTGTTTGCTCATATAGTCGATTGGATCGTGCATTCATTCACACAACGACGTGACAAGCAAAATGTCTTCTATCTTCTACTTTCATCCATCACACTCTTTTTCGTATTGCTTTGTGACTAAAAGAAACCGGTTTGTGCGTGATCGCTTGCGCAGAAGAGTCGCGACCTGTCAATCTCTCTTTCTCTTGTGACGCGACTTGTCGATCGCGTGATCGAATTTTGTTTGAGATCCTATTCCCATTAGTTGCAAGTGTATAGCTTTTGTCATTCGGTCATACAAAATAAGACGAACTGAAACCCAAATGATCGAAATGATCGAATCTTTTTAACCCGATCACCACACGAGTGGGTGATGATCGACCCGGGTCACGACAAATGATCGATTGACACAGGTCTACCCCAGTGCCTCGGAGAGCACGTAAAGCCGTCGGTCCTGCGCCTTAACTCTCACTGGTTGTGTAGAGTAGTCGTCCCTCCGTAGTATGAGAGTGACAGGAATAGAGCGTGCACTTGTGTCTGCGCGTACACTTGTGCACTGTAATATATCCTACGCAGATGGCTAGTCTCAATTAGACTGGCCGTCGTGGCCAAAGTCGGTTGGGAGATCATTATTATTATTATTTATTTGAAATATATGAATTATGTATAGGGTTAAAAATAATCATGTAGGTACCGCTTTCCAGTCAGCTATCTCTTTGCAAAAATCACTTTGTTCTATTATTCTGTTGCTGCGCATGTTGTTGCTTATTGTTTGCCAACACAATATAGGTATGTATGTACATCATACCTATTGGCCTTTATAATATATTGTAAGGGATAGTTAAAATAATAGTTTATATAATAGTTTATATATACCGGTGGTAGGACTCTGTCAAGCCTGAGGAGTCCAACTGGATGGGTACCACCCCCTTATCTATTTCTGCTGCCAAGCAACAATGATTGCATTGTTGTATTCCGGTTTGAAGGATAAGGTAGCCAGCGCAATTACAGGCAAGAAGCATATCATCTTAGTCCTCACAGTGACAACGCACCTGTGGTTCTGCATTTTTGTTACTTAAAACCTACATAAGTGCATGAACCGTAGGTGTTATGGGCGACAGGTACTGCTCTCCATCAGGTGGTCCGTTTGCTCGTTTGTCACTGAATCTCATAAAAAAAAAAAAATCAACAGAAAAGTGAAAAAATGTTACATTAGAAGCTTTTTTTCATTTCTCCCAATCATTTATTATTTTACTTGTCATGCGTACTGTACAGTGTACACCGTAAGAAAAATGTCAATCATCTACGTTCGTTATTTTGGCACGTAGCAAAACCTTTCCGCCGCGCCGTCACGTTCTTTATAAAATATGGCAATATATCAAAGCGCCTAGTCACGGCTTAATATACTCATTTCCACGCGTGTTGTGTACAAAAAATTCATAAAGCGCTGAGTATGAATTTTATTTCATTCTCAACTCGCTAAACAATTAGGAACAAAATTTGAGTTCGAAAACCTCGAGAAAATGGGATATATTACTGCAAAACTTCGAATAATCTGATCTCGTGTCTGCCACGACCTTCGAGTACATTGAAAATAAGTCTGCCAAATGAACTGAATTAAATTTTTAACTTACATACCATACTTAAATAGCAGAACCCGCGGTTTCGCCTGCGTTCAGATTACTAAAAAAAAGTCTTTGTAAAAGTACGTTTATGACTCGCGCATCGAGAGTTGAGTACCGCTAAATATTGTGTTGTATTTACACACTAAAAATTTATGCAATCTTTTGTATTTCTTAAAGGTATTATGGAAAACCAATTTAATTTTAACGACTGTAACTCAAAATATAAAATATATTCTGTAAATATTTTTATTTACAATAAAGAAAATTACAAATATACTTAATTATATAAACAAAACAAATGTAATGTAAAAGCCGGATAGTTGCCCTACCTTTTGAAAATATTCAATTACATAAAAATTAAGTATCTACTTACAACATGCTCCGTGTATGATAAAACATTGGTCTTTAATCTTACATTGTGACCTATTTTTTTAAACACATTCAATATTGTTTTTTAGTAAATCCTGTTTTATTTGACCTCTACAAAAAGGGATAGTTGCCCTCTGTGGCGGATAGGTGTCTCATCTTAAAAATGCTTTGGGGGATACTTGCCTCATGTAAGGATAGAAGACTCATTATGAAATTACTTCGTTTTTTTTGGATCAAAACAAATTTATATAATCAACCATTATTAATTATTAACATCAATTTATTAAGTAGGTACTAATCGAAATACTAATCAATACAACTTTTAAAATATCATAAAATCTCCAAAATTTAAGTTATAAATAATAATTAATTTTAAAGATAAAATAATATGGCAATCAAATTGGCACAAAAGTGGGTAGGCGGATATCACCAAGAATTTTTTTAAAGTCAATTACGAAGCCAGAACTTTCAATTTTTCACATCTCACACAATATCCTTTGAATGATGGACTTCCTGGAAGCACAATCCAGTCTGATTTAGATTAAGTATTATTGTAATTTTCAAAACATTTACAATAATCATCAACTGAACTTTTCTCATTCTATTTTTATTCTATTTTCTTTTCTTATTCTATTTTTTCTCTTAGTGCCTTTTCAGTGTCTCTTATCTTCTTTAATTTCTTACTTCTTTTTTTGTACTCCTTTAGTAGTTTTTCTTTGGCTATTTTTGTATTTATAATGCTTTTTTCACATACACTCTCGAAACTATAAATTGTTATTTGTCATCCTTTACCTCTTTCTTCGTTCAGTTTAATTAAATATATATTTTCACATTCTATTTCACTGCTAGAGGTATCGACATATTTTTTGATCTTTTACTTTGTTTTGACCTCTTTTCTTCATAATTTTCATCTCGTTATTAGCTGATTTATTTTCTACCGTCCTAAAACCTTTTTATTTCTTTGTCTCCATTCTAATTCTTTAGTAATGTTTGTTTCTTCTTCTTTATTCTTTTTTGGATAATTTTTTCGTTGGAATTTAAAACTTCTGCAGATTATTTAGCCCTTTTAGACATGCTAAGCTCTTGCTCATATTTGCGAGGCATTTCGGCTACTTGCAACTCTAATTGCCCTTAGGGCGACTATCCGCAAAATTATATAGGGCAACTATCCTTTCCTATCGGTACAGATATGCCGTTATATTTTGAAAAATATAAATAAAAGCTATTTAACAGTTTAAACTTCACTGCATGCGTAGAAGCAAAAAGTAGACTGAACCGACAACCGTAATAGAAAATATTCAAAAGAAAATACTCACGAATATTATTTCAACGCTCGTCAACGTCCTGCCGCGGAAGACTTTTGCTTACACGGACAAAACACTAGTACCTAGTCTTACTACTGGCATGAATCTAAGGTCTGTAGAAGAGGCAATTCAAATTACAGAAGAGCCTCATGAAGAACCTCATGACATGAGGTTGGAAAACCACCTCATGACATCAAACCTTATAGACCAATAAGCTTGCTACCAACTCTATCCAAGTTATTTGAAAGGGCCTTGTTACATCGAATAACCCCATTATTAAGTGAAAATAATGTCATCCCTGCCCACCAATTTGGATTTAGACAGCACCATTCCACCATTGAGCAAGTCCATAGGGTATGCGATAAGATCCGAGAATCCCTGGAGCTGAAAGAATATTGCGCTTCAGCATTCCTAGATATACAGCGAGCGTTCGATAAGGTGTGGTACGAAGGCCTTATATGTAAATTAAAAACTCAACTACCCCACACTATATACCTCTACTTATTTCGTACATATCAAATAGATTTTTTCAAATCAAAGATGGAGATACGACATCGAACTTCTACGACATTAAAGCAGGAGTCCCACAGGGGTCTGTTCTTGGTCTAATTTTATACACAATCTATACTGCAGGCTTACCCACAATGCCTAAAATTACTACAGCAACATTTGCAGATGACACAGCTGTCTTGGCAAGTCATAAAAATGCTGCTTCTGCTTCCTCACTATTACAACAGAGACTAGATAAAATATATTCTTGGCTTCAAAACTGGAGGATAAAGACCAGTGCAAATAAGTCAGTACTAGTAACATTCTAACAATAACAGTCATTCGGAAATACACTTCCTCACAAGGATGACGTAAAATACCTAGGTCTGCATCTTGATAGGAAAATGACTGGGAAAAAACACGTAAAAACCAAAAGAGATGAACTAAACATCCGTTACAAACACTTCCACTGGCAGTTGGGTAAAAATTCAAAATTGTCAGTAGACAACAAATTACTGATTTGTACATCAATATTAAAACCAACATGGGCATACGGCGCTCAACTCTAGAGTAGCGCATGTGACTCCAATATTACAATCCTCCAAAGAATGCAAAACATTATTCTACGTACGATATCTAATGTGCCGTGGTTCATAACTAACGACGAAATCCACCACAATTTACATGTGCCTAAAATAAAAGAGGAAGTTCGTAGTTTGGCTTGCCAATATAGAACGCGCCTGGCTAATCACCCTAATATCCTAGCACACAGACTTTTGGATGATAAATGTCCAAGACATCTCAAAAGAAAAGCCATACTAGATCTAGCAATATAATTCTAGTCTGAATAACGAATGAGATTAGATCCTATTGAGGATCAATTTCACATGACAACAATTTCTCAACAAATTTGCTTATAGTCAAAAGACTATAGATCAGAAAAAAAATCTATTCAAAGTAAGATATAAATTGCATACAATGTTTACCACTTTTTTGGTAGGTATCATGTAATTTTTCGAAAACAGGCGATCTTCTTCGTCCGTCTTCCTTGCCTGTCTTCTTTGCCAATCTTTATCGCCAATCTTCTTCGCCTGTCTTTGTCGTCAATTTTCTACGCCTCTCTTCTTCTCTTCTCTTCTCTTCTCTTCTCGTCTCGTCTCATCTTGTTCCCTTCTCTTCTCTTTTCTTCTCTTCTCTTCTCCCTCTTTCCCGTCCCCTCCCCTCCAGTCCCGTCCCCTACCGTCCTGTCCCATTTACTCCCGTCGTTACTTACGTCCCGTTTTTTCGTCACATTATTAACATTTTCAATGTTAATTAACACTATTGACATTATATTACACAATTAGTTACATTTTCAATTTTAATTACATAGTGTACTGGTATTATTAAATGAAGAAAATAACTAATGAGATCAAGATCAAGTGTTAAGATAAAGAATGACGTTGTTTTGAATTGAATTGTTAAGATAAACATTTGTTAGTAATTGCACATGAAAGCTCGAACAAAGCCGTCAACCATCAGGCGTTGCAGGCGCTTGAAATATGCAGTCACTAATAACTTACACAATCTATTGTACCGAGGCTTTTGTTCCTTAAGCTGCTCTACTCCATTGTATGGATCCAGTAACAAGTATTTCGACCACAAAGACGATGAAAATTTATATTTCGTAACCTCAATCCAAGAATTATTATTGAATATTTTATCTCAGTATCATAATATCTTGTCTGTTTTTTGAATTGATTATTTTTAGTATAGAAAACTTGAATATAATGCTTTCTTTTTATGTATATTTTTTTAAATTATACGTTGCATTATATAAATTAAAAAAATAATTCAATCCCACTAGCTCATAATTGCAAAATAGATTTGCACTTTGCCAGTAATCTTCGTGCCTATCCCAGCAAATTATCGATTACTCTTTGCAATAACATAAATAGTAAATATCCTAAATGCACATAAAGACACATTTATTTTCATTTAGTATTAAGATGCTAATCAGGTATACGACATTAGAAATGTTTCTTTTTCTACCTCGTAGTTTTATAGAACATACAAACATATTTTTTTTTATGACATTCAGTGACAAACTAGCAGACAGACCACCTGATGGAAAGCAGCACTTAGGTTTTAAGTAACAAAAATGCAGAACCACAGGTGCGTTGTCACTGTGAGGACTAAGATGGTATACGCCTCTTGCCTGTAATTGCGCTGGCTACCTTATCCTTCAAACCGGAACACAAAAATGCAATCATTGTTGCTTGGCGGCAGAAATAGATAAGGGGGTGGTACCCATCCAGTCGGACTCCTCAGGCTTGACAGAGTCCTACCACCGGTAAAATTTAATTTATACAAACTTCGGTTTAATTTAAATTTATACAAACTTCTTTGCATTAGTTTCTGGAGTCTTTGTTTTTTACTGAAAAAGTTTAAAATATGTCATAATATTACTTTGACTAATATTATAATATGTTCATAATATAAATAATATGCATAAATAATTACGATAGAATGTGCGCGGCACACGTGCCATCCTTATTCCTTTCACTCTCAAAATCCGGTGTGACAGACGGACAGACGATAATCTTAATAAAAAAATTAACTTAGAAAGATAATAATACACATCATTAAATATTCATAGAGCATAGATACATATATTCTTTAAAAAGGATAGGTCTTAGTTGGAAAAAAAAATGTACATAAATAAAAGTCAAGATGCTAAAATAAATTATTCAACAAAATGTGGTATTGTAAAAGGTATATCAACAAAATTGTTACAGATATTATTGATATACCTTTTATTTATATTCCAGAGAAATTGCAAAACAATTGATTGACAAAAGTATTAACAACTAGCGACTAACCTTCGCTTCGCTTTGGGTTCGTACTTAGATATAAATAAATCTATTCCACGGGAACCGTGCATTTTTCCGGGATAAAAAGTAAGCATTGTGCTATTCCAGACTAAAATTTATCTCCGTGCTAAATTTCATTCAGATCCGTTCAGCCGTGTTGGCGTGAAAGAGTACAAACATCCATCGATCCATCCTTAAAAACTTTCACATTTATAATATTAGTATGGATTTTAGTACTCAAAGCGACCACAGCTTTGTCGTTTTAGTTTTACTGTGACCAAAAGTACCCTGAGGAAATTCGTTCACAGTCTAAAATTTTATATTTTCATTGTAGGTAAATCCTTCCGGCTATTTGAGATGTGTTTTACCTAGAATATTGAATTAATAAAACTCCTAAGGTTATTTCATTTTATAATAATTATATTTGATCCCCAAACACAAAAAAAAACTTTTTGTTTCCAGTGCAGTTTGAAATTAAAATTACTACGTTATTCCACAAATCTTTTTCTATACGTTTTTGTTCCTATTTCATTGCTAGTTAAAGCGAGTTATTTCTAACATATATTTTATATTTTATCCAGTTTTATATTATAGTACAAGCTCTTTTCTGGAGTGGTGTAAAAATTTTATGGACAAATCAACACCCTCAGGGCATAAAACTGTAAAAGACAAAAGTAAATTGAACAGTGCGAGTGAATTCCTATTTTGCTATACCTCGTATTCTTCGCGGAAATTATTCTTATGATATACGTAACTTCAGTTCCGTATTTTCTGTTAGATGAATAGGGTAAAAAAGTATAAGTATATTTTGTAAGATAATACTAGAAATATGTTATACCGATTTTCATATTTATGTACTAATAATTAAGTACTCGTGAGGTTATAATATAAAACAATTTCCCAAATTGCGTTATTTTTTTGAATTAGGTTATTTAGGTATGGATTGATAGCCTAGAGGTAACGAGCTAGCTTGGAAACGTAAGTGAAGCTGATTAAAATTATGGTTTTCACACCTGAGAGCTCCAGCTGCGAATCATTTTCAATATTACCATTTGTCTTACGATGAAGAAAAACATAATGAACAAACCTGCAAGTCTTAGAGCACCTAATTGGTTATCTCAGCTCACCAATCACCATTTGGCCAGCACGGTGAATTGTGGTCCCATTCCCGTCGCATTGACCCTTTCCAGCATCAGGACGTTAATATGACTGAATAAATAATACTATTTAGTTCATGACAAAAGACATTAAGAAATTAATTACTTTTTATTATAAACTGAAGAACTATTATCATATGAATAATGATACTTTTTTATAGAAATAAAATAAAGGAGGTCTTAAATGGGTATTAATAATATGTGCCTTTTTAAAGAATAAAAATAAAAACTGTTATTTTTGTAGAATACAAAGAAAATAGCAGTAAGATAAAGGGGGTTATTAAGAAAAAAAAATACACTTCACGATTTTATTTCTCAAGAGAGAAGAAATTATGGTTTATTGTTTGTATATGTATTAAAAAGCTAGTGGATTCTTCTATTAATAAAAGCTTTTTTTCCTTGAAATTACCCCATCGGTAGTATACAGTAATACTTATATAATCATATCCATATTCCATACTGTTATTATAAATGTGAAATGTGTTTATTTGTTTGTGTATTTTTACGTCGAAACAGAATGGCGCATTATCGTGATTTTGTGTGGAGATAGTTGGAGGGCTGGAGCGTGACATAGCTTACTTTTTACCGCGGGAAATTATCTCATTCCCACGGGAAAGTACATTATAATACAACCCATAACATCTCATCAAACCTATGCATATATATTACGTATATTATAGTCATGGTAGGCAGTGGTAGCCCAGTGGTAACGCGTTTGTTTGGGAAACCGAGTGAAGCGGGTTCAAATTCCGGATCTCGCACCTCTGATATTTTCATGTGCGAATCATTTCCAACATGATTACCACTTGAAGGAAAAAAGTGAAGGAAAACACCGTGAGGAAACCTGCATGTTTGAGAGAACTTAGCAAGTTTTCAAAAAACATGTGAAGTCCGCCAACCCGCACTTGGCCTGCGTGGTGGACTATGACCTGATCCCCCTTGTACTAAAGGAAGTTTCGTGCTCAACAGTGGGACGTTAAAAAGGTCTGAATACATATTATAGTCTACCTATTTTAATACTACCCGCTAGAAACGAATCCGAACAAAGCAAGGTTGAGTCGCGCAACTGAATGATGTGACATGACCTATTTAATTCTATGTAGAATGTCACAGCTTTTTATTGCTAAAATATAGTCTAGTCTACACACACTATATTGAAAGAAATATATTGACCTTTAATCGGGTCATTTGCTACAAACTTTTATAGATTCCGTGTCATAGAACACTGTCGGTTCAGTGAAGGCTAAAGTAATGAATTGGAAGATGAAATATAGAGATGTCATAAGAACGTACATATGTCTTTATAACTCAATTCGCTTTAATCGGATATCTTATATCCTCGCAGGAAAACTGAATTATTGTGAAGAAAATTTTTATAAATAGACATTTAAGAAAATGGATAGGTATAAGGTAAATATTTTTATATGTTTATTCATATATATACATAGTACATACATGTGAACATATAAATAATATAAAAAATATAAGCAGGTTTAGTAAAGTGCTAAATTATGTGTATGTAAAATAAAGTATTATAATTTTAAACGTGTCAAAAATGGTGAATATTCTCTGTGCAAAAATTGAGTCCGGGAAAATATTATGGCTAGAAAGCATTTTGTGCTATCAAACAACTAAAGTTTATCTAATATATTTAAACGAGCAATTCTTGTATATTTATTTAATTACACCAGCGATCTAAGAAAATTTAGCTGAATTTGGTATGTGGCGGTTTTCGGGGCCAAAAATCGATCTAGACTAGATGTGTTATGTCTGGGAAAACGCGTGTATTCGAATTTTATGCGGTTTTCTTTCGTATTATTCCACGCAAGATATGGTATATAAATTCTTACCCGAATATGCATCGTGGTCAAGCGGCCAATGCGCAAGATTGACATTCACAGGAGTCCGGATTCGAATCCCGGTTGAGTACAATTTTTTTCTTTCTTTCTCTCATAGAAATTCTATAAAATTATTATTATCTACATTAATAATTTTTAAAGTCCATATGATAAATATTCTGGGCTTAAAGGAGAATGGGCAACTTTGTATGGGATTCGTCCCCAGACTGTATCAAGTTGAGACGTATGTCATTTTAAAGATCAGAAGTATAGCTTCAATTTATTGTATGACACCAACACTGAGACTCGTGCAGGGAAAGAATTATGGATCATTTAATTTTATTAAATTCGTGAAAGTAAAACAGTATAATTTAGATTGTACAATATTTTCATAAATATTATTTTATATCGTACCGTGCCGTCTGTTTTTACACACCTTCGCACATATTGCGACTTTTGCAGCTCTGTACAGGATAGCTGAATGAATAAATGAGGAAGAATTGAGCAGGTTACGATGGGACATTATAGGGTTATTGGAAGTTCAAAAAAGACGGGGGACAACTCGATGATGCTCAAATCTGGTCACCTGTTCTGTTTTCGGGTGACCAACAGTCCCAAGGTGGTGTCGGGTTTATCGTATCTTGTGATGTCTTGTACAGCATGGTTACTATGTACAGCTTGATCGCATCCAACTGATTCCGACTGAAGCAGTCCATGTTCCTACCAGTGCCACACCAAATACAAAACCCCTTAAGCTTTCAGCTGGAACTCCAAAACCGCTTTGATTGCGATAGCGATGTGGCTACTTTTAACGATGGGTTTCTCAAAGGTGTCGAATCAGTTGGGTTCTAAACACACTCTAAAAATAGACCCAAAAAGATTTCTGATCCTACTCTCGAGCTCGTAACAGAAAGGAGAAAGATGATCTTACAGTCATCCAAACATTCCAAAGATTTTCGAGGGTTTTTGATTTATCTATTGGGCAAAACCGGCTAGTACAGTTCAAAACCGATGACAATAGGATTATATTATCTATTCCCGAGTTTAGTAATGGGAGAGATCGCGAAATTTTATGGATAGCTATTGACATCAACGCGACAACCCATCAGTCTGGACAATGATCAAGGTCCAGGCTAACCCGACACTATACCGAAGAAATCCCGGACGTCACTAAAACAGATTAAGAACAACAAAGCACCGGGTGCAGGTGGAACTACGGCTGAATTTCTGAGAATGTTACCTAATTCCATCATACTCGAAGGAAAACCCTACAATTATGGAGAAGAAGCCTGGTTGTACTGTTCTGTAAAAAGGGCAATAATGCCTTGCTAAATAATTTGACTCATCTCGCTTCTGATCCATGTCTACAAGTTGTTTCAATAAAATAATTCATAGTTCTTCCATGTAACTGTCTCACTTTTGGCGCTGTACAATAAAATAAAGCTATTATTATGACCTTTAAAGTGATGTACATACGTCATACTGTTTTAGACTTTCACGGGCTTAATAAAATTAAATGATTCATAGTTCTTTCCCTGCACGAGTCTCAGTGTTGGTGTCATACAATAAATTGAAGCTATTCTTCTGCTCTTCAAAATGACATATGTCTCAACTTGATACACTCTGGGGACGGAATGCCCATTATCCTTTAATTATACTATAAAGTAACAAATTACTTACGTTATTATTGTTTCAAGTTACAGAACTCAGTTTCTGTCTATCTGAGTCAGACTCGCACTTACCCGATTTAATCTAACTCTACAACAGTTAAATTATTGCTTTTTAGTTTAATACCTAAAATTACTCATTAAATGCACTATTAAGATATCTTCGAAAGTTATAAATTAGAAGCCCTTAAGATAAATGGTCGATTCTTATTTTAGATTTTTAAAACATTTGAATTTTATTAAATGGAAAAGTCCAAGAAATTAATTTGAGTTGATCCCCCATTATGGGTTAGGCTACGACCAGCGCTTGTCAATCATAATATTTACTTGGAAGCCATCGTTCATCGTTGGCGTCAAAAAAGGTGCGCTATTTTTTATACTCCTTGTTAATAAAGTAGACACAATATTTTCTTAGTTTTGTTTGATAATATTAAAAAACTTTAAGTATTTTTCTTTTTGATAAAATTTAATTCTAAGCACGTATATCTAATTAACTAATACTTCCTCAATATGTTGCCAACATTCTCTCAGCGTTGATCAAGGAGCTGCTAATTTTCTCATACTATGCGGGTTGCTCCTGGTACTTCTCTGATAGCAGAGTGGACCATGGGAGCAACCACTTGGTTATTGTGTCCACCTCGGTAGGTTTATTATCGTCGCGTTGTAGATTAGTCCATTAGTGATCATGCAACGCCCTATTAAGAAGGCGAAAGTTCCGTTGGGTTTTAGTGGATAGTACTGCTTTTTCAGCCGATGAGTCTTTATATACACCACTGTACATACAGGTAGTAGGTATGCTTAAATGCATTTGCCAACGTTAACGTAATCTATATTTAGAAATGACTTTCTAGATACCTTATTTTTCAAACTTTTCCAAAGAGATCCCACAATATTATGTGCCTAAAGAAATTATCTCCGACAACCTTTGTTTGCAACTCTATTGTTCCTTAGAAAATCTTTACTGTTTAATAAAACATAGCTTATTAAAGTAAAAATTCAATTAAAGAAAATTAAATGGACCGCTGTCAATAAATTATGTTATTATGCATCTAAAATTTCTATTATAATACGAATTAAATCTACTAGTAGGTAATACTCGTCACTTCTGTGTTTCAAAATTGAAAAAAGAAATAATTTTAAATATTTGATCTAAAACCCACACTAGACTAAATGTAATGGAAATTATTCACCATGAATCAAATGCGTTCTAACACCGAAGGTTTTAATACAAGCTTTTGAAGATTTACACTATCTACCGTTATATATGTTATAGTATATACAGTTCAATATAAAATTGCATCAAGATTACAAACCTTGTAATCTGGATTTAGGATAACTATAATACTCAATTAACAATTATCGATGCAACAATTGAAAGTAGTTTAAAATTGGCTTATAAGATTTTATTTCGTAATAACTAGTTAAGTTAACAATGACGTGTTAATAAATACGATGATCATTACAATCATATTAAAATTCATACATTCAGTCACATTCATTTACGTAGTGTAAAATAATAGGTATTCTTCAGCGTTGGTTATATAAATTTTAATATTTTTTTTTAATTTTTCTGATGTTTTAATACTTATTATCCTATTCCGGACTAAGAGAAATCCAAAAAATTAAATGTCATAAAAATCGGTCTAGCCGTTCTTGTGTTATAAATGGTGTAACTAACACAACTTTGTTTTATATATACAGGATGAATTTCTCAAGTGGGCGTGCATGGCTAAATCCGAAACTATGAGGAATAGCGAAAAGTGCTCAAAAGAGTCTCGGCCCCGATTTTTATGAAAACTAAAACTGCATCATTGGATTTTTGAAAAATCATTTTCCTAGCCAGGAATCGAACCTGTTGATTTTGAAAAAAACTATACTGTATAATTACACCATTCGATAGTGTTGCTGATAAGGAACGCATTCTGGGAAGTCATGACATACGGCAAACTTATAGAAAATTTTGGATTTGTATAGAATAATATACCTATACTTATTATTATATGATATTAGGAAATATATATTAACATCATCTATATATAACTTAAATGGAGCAGTGAGCAGAAACTAGTAAGCACTATTCTCTTCTATTAAATGTTAGCAAAAATAATATAAAATTATATTTATTAAATTTTAGGCGTTACAAGAACATTGTGATATTAAATGCGACGGGCGCTGTCTCCTTTGTAATACTGACTTCCAGAATATTTTAGCCTGTCATCTTTACTGAAATGATTAATGGACGCTTGTTTCTATATTAATATATTCAAATACTATATTTTTCTAATGGATTTAGGTATATTTACAAAACTCCAATCTTTCTGAATGTAATGTACTCGGATCTTGTGGTCGGGGCTAGTGCATAAAATATATTATTTTTAGGATCATATGTTTTATTTGAATTAAATTATTCGCATAAGTTAAATTACAACGATAACATATCGATAGCTAGCAGAATCCAACAGCATGACCGTCAATTGTGTCTCTCGTCAGGCGCCTGGGCTGTTTATTCTATTATCCTACATCACATACATTAAAATTTATAAAACTACAATTTATATAAAGTTAATTTTAAAGGTTTTTAAATAGTAATTACAATGAGACTAACCTTCACGCAGCAAATATTATACACAAGCAAATATTACACAACTGCTTCGGAGGTGTAGTGGCTAGCATGTGTTAAAACAATGTATAATGTGTATGTATTCAGCCCTTTTTTTAACGTCCCACTGCTGGGCACGGGCCTCCCTTCAAGACGAGGGGGATCAGGCCATAGTCCACCACGCTGGTCAAGTGCGGATTGGCGGACTTCACATGTCTTTCGAAAACTTGCTAAATTTAAAGACGAGGAAAATAAGAACCCATTAAACCAATGTAATAAGCTTTGTATTATCACTGTTTTACTTTATAAGTTTTATAATGTCACTTAAATTTTCGTATTTCCATCGAATATAACACAATTCAATGTAATTTTAACGATCACTTTATATTACTACTATTTAAATTATCATATGAAAGCGCTTTATCTTTTTCACTTTTTTACACATAAGTTCACTACTATTTTGATCAATAATTTATGCTAAATTCAATATTATTTTAACAACTAATACGTAACTTTTTTGTTGTAATGAACGTCTGTCTAAAAAAAGAACTCCTCTTCCGACGGTTACCTTGTGCTTTTATCAGCCGGAAGTGACATTTTAATTAAAATTTTATAGAATCATCCTAAAAATCAGTTAAGTATTTATAATTTATAATTTAATTTTATTATATATAAAAATAATATTACAGAATTTTTAAATGTAAATAATAATATTTTTTTTTAATTATTAACTTCTTACTATATTTGATTTATTTTTAAGCATATATCACTGACTAGCGACTCACCCTCGCTTCGCTTCGGGTTCGTCCCTAGACAAAAACAAATCTATCCCACGGGAACCGTATATTTTTCCGGGATGATATATAGCCTATAGTCTTCCTCAGTTAACGGGCTATCTAATGGAAAAAAAATTTTTCAAATCGGATTTGTAGTTTCAGAGATTAGCGTGTTCAACCAAACAAACAAACAAACAAACTCTTCAGCTTTATAATATTAGTATAGATTTACAACACTATTTCAGCATAAATTCACCGTAACTTTTCCTGAACTGGATATAGATGAATCCTAATCATATAAACCAATCCTTGTAAAATCGTTTTAATTTTAATCAACCCACCTTTTTAATAATTTTAATGTCACTTCAACTACTTCTCTCGTAATCTCCAAATCACAATATTCTATTTATGTGTCTAATTTAAAAAATAATACTGTTGTACTTGTCTGTCTGCTTGTTCCGGCTAATCTCCAAAATGGCTGGACCTATTTCGATGCGACTTTCACTAACAGATAGCTGATACTATAAGGAGTAACTTAGGTTACTTTAATTTTAGAAAAAGGATTAGAGTTCCATTAAAAAATAAAACGTTCCTAGGGACGAACCCGAACGAAGCAAGGATAGTTCATATCGCTAGTTCATAATAAAGCACTAGCATTATGTAATCTTTTAATGCTAAGATAATTTTAAGCGATAAATTAATTTTATTATAAGTAACATTTAAATAAGGGTAAAATTATAACACAGTTTTTTTTTTTATTTTATTTTATTAAACACTTCTTACTTTAAAATTATGCTTTTTTTAATAGAAATAATTTATCTCCTTTAGTATTATTAAATATCTTGTAAGTTAAATACAAAAAATATACACGATAAAACAACTTACTAACCCAAACTCTTCTAGACGTGTTAAAGTTTGAAACGATATTGCAAGTTTTTTGCTTAGACACCACCACCACTGCTGAACTCAATGACATTTAAACTGAATTTCTTATAATTGGAATGAAATATTTTATTGCAACTGTAAATAATATATTTGTTATGCTATTTATTTTATTTTGTTATTTATTTTATATACCTACATGTTATATTGATATTATTTGACAAAGTTGGCAGTGTTAGTTAAACTGTCATACTGCGTCACAAGGATCTATATCTGTTTTAAATTATTCAGTATTCACTATATTTCACTCAGTAAATGATATTTAACCTAAATACTAGTTATTATTTTTAAATCTACTTACTTTATATAACCAAAGTTATAAAAGGTATTCTATAACTGATATTTAGATATTTATTTGAGACGCAAGATACTTGTATGCTCTTATGTGCAATTACGACCCTCAAGGTAAAACTCAATAAAAATACTCGTATTATTTTCTTACATTTACCCGAATATTTTACATTTTAAATAAAAATATCTTTTCGGATTTTTTCACGGATTTATTTTGATTTTTGGTGGAACAACATTTTGGAGGTCTAAAACTTTAGTCTCTCCCGTGACCATGATTGCAATAAAGCATTTGAAACGTCGGCAACCGAAAATGAAAATAAATCCGCTAAACAATCCGAAACGATAGTTTTATTTAAAAACTTAATAAAAATAAAAAATAAAAACAGTCGTGAGGTCTGCCGACAGAAATAAAAACTTAAAACTATGTACAAACAGTTGTTATTTTTGTATATTCAAATAAATTGTTTGATATTAAATAAAAATTTGTAAAATAAAACTAAAAAAAAAATATTTATCTGGCTTTGACATCTATTGGCACTCTGAGTGTTAGCGTTTATACGTGACGTTGCTTTCATTTCAAAAACAACGAAAATCAAAAACTAAACAAAAAAAATGACAAAAATTTATAATTTCATCTAATTTTAGCCTTACTACCTCTGCTGAAAAACGCCAACATCTTTAGGCCATCTTAAATGCGAACTCATATATAACAACGTATAGTGTTCAGTCAAGTAGAAACGGTCGAAGTGGGTGAGGTTTTATGGAAATACTTAACCACAGAGGCTTTCAGGCAGTTTTAAAGAACAAAAGAATTCATAGAGTTGTTAACGACCTTTGAGATGACCAACCTGCGTGTTAGAAGAGTTTTGTATTTTCTTTTTATTTTTAAACTAAACAAAATGAATCCTATTGAATTAGACAAATTGCTTGAGCAACAATAATGTCTATAGGTACATATAATAAAACTCTGAGTCGAATCTGTACATTAAATATTTTTTGAAAAATCATCAATCATATGTCAAATACAGATCAGAATCATATATCAAATACAGAGGCCAAATCTATAGTTTTTAGAGTTTTTGTCTGTCTGTCTGGGAACGCATCACAAGAAAACCACTGGACAGATTTTGATGGGTATGTTGATAGCTGGTTATCCGGGTCAACATATAGGATACTTTTTACTGCGAGAAAATATCTCATCTCTGAGAAATCTATCCTAACCGTTAAAACATATTATTATAAAAGTCAAAAATAAAGGTTAGTCAATTTAACACTCAGACGGAAAAACGTTTTTGCAATGGAGGAAAAACAAAAATAACTTTGACTTTAGTTTTCCTGTATAGGAATTAAATTTTGAGCTTACTCGTGGAAGATAAGATAGAAAATCAACGGTTCCGACATTAAAGGTACGGCACCAGAAAAATAGATTTTAGAATAGCGATTTACGAAAGAGCAGTAAATATAATTTATTATTAGAAGCTAACTAGCATTTGTTTGAAAACTTACATGAATGCGTTACATCAGCCAATTTCATTATATCAGAATATAAGACCTAAATAAAAATAATATCGCCGGTCCAATCGTTTTAATTGTGTTATTTGCAGAAATTTTAAAAGTCATATTTCATATACTTCATGGTTATATCATAGTTTTTTTAAATCGACAACATGCTCAATATCTTTAGTCTCAACTTTAAAAATAAATGTCCTAACAAGGATACCTCGATATACATGTACATTGTGCAACCCATTCCACATTTACAAATCCAAATAAACTATTTACACAAAAACTCGGTTATAGACATAATTTCAAATAAAATTAAGTCTTTGACATTAAACTGCTTACAGCTTAAATTACTTACGGTGATAGTTTTTAACTTGTATCTATTGTATTGCTAAATTGTTTTTTATCATGATATTGTATTTTTTTATTGCTTTAAGGAACCAATTAAAATAGTATCTTTGATATTTTTTTTTATAATTTATAGTGCTGTTAATTTTTAATTTTTAAATGCACCGTGTAACTGTGGTTACCCATAAGTATATAAGATAACATTTAGATTTAAACCTCTTTTGTACAATTGTGTATTTTGTTAGGTTATTGTTTACCATGTTGGTGATCTATATATATGTACATAAAATGCTTTGTCCTGACTGACTGATCGATCAACGCACAGCCTAAACCGCTGGTCGTAGAAACGTGAAATCCGCAGCACATATACTTTATACAATGTAGGCATCCTAAGAAAGGATTATTCGAAATTCATCCCCTAAGGAGGTAAAATAGGTGATATATTATTGTATGAAACTCTGTCATTCTTAATGCAAAATGCACAGAAAGTGGTATTTAGCTTTCAGATGAAAAATTAGAAATATATGTATTCGATTTTTTCCGAATTTTTTTCCTTAAGACGGTAAAAGGCGGTGATAAAGTTTATATGGGCAAACAATTATTTATGATCAGAATTACTTGAAACTTGGTATTTATGCTCTTCAATACAATTAAATAAATAAGTATTTTAGCATTTTTTGAAATTCGTCTCATTAGGCTGTCAAATATAGGCCGAAAATTTGTATGAAACTCTGCAATTGATGCATGGAAAATGGTATTTACCTTTAAAATGAAAACTATGATAAAACAATACAAATATCATTTTTTTTCGAAAGGGTCCCTTAAAAGGGTAAAAAGCATAACCCCCGTTAGGCTGTTCATAAGAGGAAAAAATTGTTCATGATCAGAATTACTTTAAACTTGGTATTAATGCTCTTTAATACAATTAAATGAACATGTATTGAAGATTTTTTTTTAAATTTACCCCCAAGTGGGTAAAACTGAGCGGTGAAGTTTGAGTTATTGAATATATTTACTGTTGTAATTTTTCTGTAAGTGCTACAGAGAACTACTTTATAGAAGAGAATGAAAATTATTCCGAATCCAAAGCAAAATTATGTATAATTTTCGGCTGGCCACAGCAGTGACAACAATAACAAACCTAGAGCGCGAGAGAGAGAACCTAGCTAGAGAGTATCCTGCTATCTATATCTTCCTTCTGAAGGTTGGCACATCTGCAATAAAAAAGTCGTCTAAGCTATGTAACGGGAATAGACTGTGAGTAATTCACTCTTAATAATAGTATTCATTCTGACTACGCCTTTGAATTTAATCTATTATAATTCCTCCTTAGACTAGCATAACTAGTCAGTTCAAACCCAAAACCTGGGCTGTTGAGGATTTAAATGGAGTGACGATAACAGAAATCAAGGATATTGTTGGTATGTGGAAAGAATATTGCAAACAACTTTTTACTAATAACAGCACAATATCATTTAACATTAGTACTTACTCACAAGCTGCACATAATGCTATGGAACCATCTGTATGTAAAAGTGAAGTTCGAGCCGCAATCAGTCACCTGAAGGGAAATAGGGCTGTAGGAGCTGATGACATCCCAATAGAAATCTTCAAAGCAATGGGCGAATACAGAGTTGATATGCTGCACACAATCTGTAATCGCGTCTGGAAAACAGATAAGTGGCCCTAAGACTGGGCACATTCCGTGTTCATACCACTGCATAAGAAAGGATCAACGAAGAAATGTAATAACTACAGATTTATAGCCTTAATTTCACACGCCAGAAAAGTACTCTTTCATATCATCAACACCAGACTGCAAGCTTTTCTGAATCCTGAAATAGCTTTAGAACTAGCAGGATTTGTCAAAGGTCGGGGGACAAGATAGCAGATTTTAATTCTGTGACAGATAATCGAAAAACCTAGAGAGTTCAATACCCCGCTCTATGTCTGTTTTGTCGACTTTCGCAAGGCTTTCGATACGATGCAATGGCATAAATTATGGGACATACTGATTCAAATGGGAGTACTTAACCACCTAGTTCGTCTCATTCGCCGACTCTACGACGACGAAATTGCGATTTTCCGGATAGACAACGTCGACTCGAAAAGCTTTCAGACACATACTGGTGTTCGGCAAGGGTGCATACTGTCACCACTCCTATTCAACACATATACAGAGTATATTATGAGAATTGTTTTGGAGCAATGGGACAAAGGAGTTTCAGTGGGAGGTCAGATAATAACAAACTTAAGGTACGCCGATGACACTACTCTTCTTGCGCAAACAAAAGAAGATATGGAACATCTGCTGACATGCCTAGAGACAACAAGCCTCTCCTTTGGACTAGGAGGAAAAAACCAAGATTATGATCGTCGACCGAGCTGAACTAAACCACCCTAACATCCCCACAATTGGCAACTGTGAGGTTGTTCAAAGCTACGAGTACCTCGGCTCCACTATCGCGAACAATGGTGGGTGTGAAGACGAGATTCAAGGGAGATGTGCTATCACAAGATCTGTCATTGATAGGCTAAAAAGAGCCTTGTGCAACCGAAATATCACCAAAGGCAAGAAAGTCCGCCTTATGAGAAGTTTAGTCTTCCCAATATTTCTTTATGGCGCTGAAACATGGACGGTTCGCCTGAAAGACCGACGCAAAATCGATGTATTCGAAATGTGGTGCTGGCGGCGATTGTTGCGAATCCCTTGGAAAGCGTTTCGAACCATCATCTTGATTTTGGAGGAACTAAACATCAAACAGAGATTATCGTCTACAGTGCAGGCACGAATCCTTAAATACTTCGAACACATTGTCCGAAAGGAGCACTCCATGGAACGACTCGTTGTCCAGAGGAAAATAGAAGGCAAGCGGTCACGCGGGCGATCATCCACGCGTTGGACAGACCTTATAAAAGCCGTAACACAAAAATCCATAGTCCAGTGCTCCCGAGACGCTGAAGACCGCCATAAATGGAGGTACATTGCAAGAGCTACATTAGACAAAGAAAATCCATCGTCGTTAACCACGACCTCTCTGCCAAGAGCGAACAACTAAAAAGAAAATTCCTTCTTAAAGTTTACTTTGCAATAAATGACCTTTTATATATCTCAGGGCCAGTCCTTAAAAATAGCAGGCGTAGACTTAAGAGAGTATTGCTTCTCACATGGACATTTTAGCAGAACCCAGAACTAGACAGAACATCCATCAATGTGGTATATTTTTGATTGGTTTTTTTTAGTGTAGACTAACTTAAGTGAATCTATAGTTTTACTCTAGATATAATATTAAAAATTCGATATAACAACATATAAATTCAATGGAAATTAAAACTGAGCAAATTTTTCATTCTACGCGAGCGTAGCCGCGGGCAAAAAGCTACAGCAAAATAAGAAAGGCACTTTATATGTATTCAGCCCTTTTTAACGTCCCACTGCTGGGTACGGGCCTCCCTTCAATACGAGGGGGATCAGACCTTAGTCCATCACGCTGGCCAAGTACGGGTTGGCGGACTTCATATGTCTTTTGAAAACTTGCTAAGTTCTCTCAAATATGCAGGTTTCTTCACGATGTTTTCCTTCACCGTAAGACAAATGATAATCACGTTAGGAATGATTTGCACATGAAAATCATAGGTGTGAGACCCGGGATTTGAACCCGCTTCACTCGGTTTTCCAAGCGAGCGCGTTACTACTGGGCTAAAACTGCCTCACTTTATAAATGAAATTAAAAAAAAGAAGGAGAAGGAGGGAGACTGTAAACTTCAGGTGGACATACCATTGGGTCTTTAAGAATAACGTAGATGTTAGCCTGTTAGTATGTTAGTTAAAACCCCATATCAGTGATTGTATCATTGTACTCTCTTCCTCTAACTTTGGAAAGATGGAGTAGAAAAATGTGCAAAAAATACTACTGATAGTAGAACTTGCTAAATACCTAAAGTGTAAATTATCCTTTAAGATACTGCATATTTTGAGTTTGTAATTAAATTAGTTTTCCATATAAATTCTTAAGAACTAATAAAACTTACAATAACTTATTTTTGCAAGTAATAAAGTATCTATTGCGAAAAAGTTTATTTATTTCGTAGTTTGATCGTGGGCGAAGCCGCGGGTTCTGCTAGTATAAAATAAAACATTAAGTATTTTTTATCTAAACATATAAATTTACATAAGCTGACTGATTCTTGATGAATGAATGAATGACACTCAGAGGAAACTACTAGAGCTAATGAACAAAAAAAAATTGACATGTCTTTTTTTAATTAGCCTAAAGATGACATGACACGGAACAATATTTATTTCAACATTTTTTATCCGAAAAATTTTTCATGGAAATAAATATCTAATTTTATTTAAAGGAAGTCAGTGCATCTAGCATAAAATATCTCTAAAATATTTTTCTTTTTTTAAATTTTAATTTGTAATACTATAATAATACTTTATTATAGATATACATTTAAATAATAGCATAGAGGGGATACGTTGTTAATTTTCAAGAACGATTATTACTTTGGAGACGAGAAAGTAAATAAGTTTAAACAATTGCAAAAGTATAAAGTTTTCGGCAACTTCGTGTATTATGTCACTGTGGAAAAGGAAAAGTTTGATGAAACTTTAATGTGGTACGCTAGCTTAATATTCATGACTCTGTCTTCCTAAATAGGATTTCATTGAGTCATCATTATACGTCCCATTTGTTAATACATATAATTTTTTTTTTTAATTAAGATTGATATAAAAATTATTATTCTTGGTTTCTTTAGATATAGTGATAGAAATATAAAACCGATAGTTAACTGTAAGTTAGACTTGTGGCTATCACATAATGTGCAGATGTGATATTCTTGGGTTAAAATAGATTTGATCAAGTACTATTATCGATCTTTCAGACTGATTGAATTTAGAGACCTCTAAAACCTCAGTCTCTCTCAAGACCTAGATACCTGTAAAGCATTTAAAACGTCGGGAATAAAAACAAAAAAAATTCCTCGCTAAAATCCTAAAAAATAGTTTTATTTAAATCAGTGCTGGATTTACACATTTGCCGCCCCAAAGCTATAAAATTTTTGCCGCTCCTACTGACTTCTAAAATTAGATACACTGCTCACAATAAAGTTTATTCCTTTTTTCTTAGGGAATATATTAGTTTCTAGATTATTTTTTGGGTATATTTTTAAGCTAAGAAAAGCAAAGCTTTGTTTTTACTATACTATTTTTTTGTAATTTACAGTGAAGTAGGTAGGTATGTATATTAAGGCCATCCCCCGAGCAAACGACCTTCAACGACTCCCTCCTTCCCCACCTCACCTCTAGAAAAGATCGTAATAAATACTAGCGGTATGTATGGAATAACAGTTAAAAATCACTGATCTCGTGTCTGCCACGAACTTCGAGTACATTAAAAATGAATCTGCTAAATTAACTGAATTAAATTTTTAACATATTAATTACTAGCAGAACCCGCGGTTTCACCCGCATTACAACTATCAGACTACAAAAAAAAATTTTGGCTTTATGTTATAACTAATATTATATAAAGCTCCACTACCGAAACTTTTTGCACATTTTTCTACTCCATCTTTTCAAAGTTAGAAGGAGAGTACAATGATACCTACCAAAAATACTGTCTTCTTCGCCAACCTTCTTCGCCTGTCTTCTTCGCCTTTTTCGCCTCCTTCCTTCTTCGCCTGTTTTCTTCGCCTGTCTTCTTCGTTTGACGTCTTCTCTTCTCTTCCGTTCCGTTCCGATCCAGTAACGGTCCGGTTACGGTCCAGTCACGGTTCGGTCACGGCACGGTTACGGTCCGGTTACGGTACGTTCCGTTCCGGTTACGTTCCATTCCATTCCGTGCCGGTTACGTTCCGGTTTCGTTCCGGTTACGTTCCGATTACGGTCCGGTCACGGTCCGGATACGGTCCGGATACGGTCCAGTCACGGTCCGGTCACGGTCCGGTTACGGTCCGGTTACGGTCCGGTCACGGTCCGGATACGGTCCGGTCACGGTCCGGTTATGGTCCGGTTACAGTCTGGTTACGGTCCGGTCACGGTCCGGTCGTGGGTCCGGTCACGGTCCGGTTACGGTCCGGTTACGGTCCGGATACGGTCCGGTCACGGTCCGGTTATGGTCCGGTTACGGTCCTGTTACGGTCCGGTTACGGTCCGGTCACGGTCCGGTCACGGTCCGGTTACGGTCCGGTCACGGTCCGGTGACGGTCCGGTCACGGTCCGGTTACGGTCCGGTCACGGTCCGGATACGGTCCGGTCACGGTCCGGTGACGGTCCGGTCACGGTCCGGATACGGTCCGGTCACGGTCCGGTTACGGTCCGGTTACGGTCCGGTTACGGTCCGGTTACTGTCCGGTCATGGTTCGGTCATGGTCCGGTCACGGTCCGGATACGGTCCGGTCACGGTCCGATTACGGTCCGGTTACGGTCCTGTTACGGTCCGGTTACAGTCTGGTTACGGTCCGGTCACGGTCCGGTCGTGGGTCTGGTCACGGTCCGGTCACGGTCCGGTTACGGTCCGGTTACGGTCCGGTTACGGTCCGGTCATGGTCCGGTCACGGTCCGGATACGGTCCGGTCACGGTCCGGTTACGGTCTGGTCACGGTCCGGTCACGGTCCGGATACGGTCCGGTCACTGTCCGGTTACGGTCCGGTCACGGTCCGGTGACGGTCCGGTCACGGTCCTGTTACGGTCCGGTTACGGTCCGGTCATGGTCCGGTCATGGTCCGGTCACGGTCCGGTCACGGTCCGGTCACGGTCCGGTCACGGTCCGGATACGGTCCGGTCACGGTCCGGTGACGGTCCGGTCACGGCCCGATTACGGTCCGGTTACGGTCCTATTACGGTCCGGTTACGGTCCGGTCACGGTCCGGTCACGGTCCGGATACGGTCCGGTCATGGTCCGGTCACGGTCCGGTTACGGTCTGGTCACGGTCCGGTCACGGTCCGGTGACGGTCCGGTCACGGTCCGGATACGGTCCGGTCACGGTCCGGTTACGGTCCGGTGACGGTCCGGTCACGGTCCGGATACGGTCCGGTCACGGTCCGGTTACGGCTCGGTCACGGTCCGGTTACGGTCCGGTTACGGTCCTGTTACGGTCCGGCTACGGTCCGGTCACGGTCCGGTCACGGTCCGGTTACGCTCCGGTCACGGTCCGGTTACGGTCCGGTCACGGTTCAGTGACGGTCCGGTCACGGTCCGGATACGATCCGGTTACGGTCCGGTCACGGTCCGGTGACGGTCCGGTCACGGTCCGGTCACAGTCCGGTTACGACCCGGTTACGTTCCGGTTACAGTCCGGGTACGGTCCGTTCCGTTCTGTTCCGGTTACGTTCCATTCGGTTACGTTCCGGTTACAGTCCGGTTACGTTCCGCCTCCGTTCCGGTTACGTTCCGGCTCCGTTCCGTGCGGTTACGTTCTGGCCCGGTCTGTGCCGTCCCGTCCCGTCCCCTCCCATTGATTATTTAGATTTTTAGATTAGCAAGAGAAAAAAAGACAGGATGTGTAGCGAGTTATTATTTATATTAAATTTGTTACCTATAAAGATTATTATTTTTAACAGGCGACTATCGACTTATAGAGAAAACCATGATGCATCTTCTACAATCGAAGGATTATTACGAAGGTAAAGAAGGCGGAGTGCCGGAACCGGAACATAGCCGGGTATGAATGCTGAATTTCATAAATAATGAAGAGAAACACAACTTCAGCTAACAACCAATTTTATTTATTTGACACTAGCTAGGAGCATAGGACTTAGGTCTCACCTCACTTCGCGCGGGTTCGTCCCTAAGTACATTTTAACGGTTAATAACGGTCGATCACTTGCTTTGTGTTAAACAAAAACAAATTTATTCTACGGAAATTGTACGTTTTTTCGGGTTAAAAAATAATCAATTTGCTATTCCAGACTATAATCTATCCCTGTGCTTTTCATCCAGATCCGTTCAGCCGTTCTGGTGTGATTGAGTAACAAACATCCATCCAAACTTTCGCATTTATAATATTCAAATTAATTATAATATTTTATTATAGGGCTTAAATTATATTATATATGACCTGAGTAATAAGTTATCACACGAAATTTAATTAAAATCAGTTTCGTACTTTTTGCGTGAATCGCGCATACCCAAACAGACAAACAGACATACAGACAAAAATTTTAATGACTATTGTTTTGGAGTATATACATATTCTGTACACAACTGTTACAGTCATTGTTTTTAAAAAATATTTTATGTATAGATTTCGCTAAGTTACTGTTTTATATTATGTGTATAGATATTAGTTACTTATTAGTTTAAATAAGGTGGGTGGACCATTTAAGGCCATGCTCCTTGTAAGGCCGATTATCAAAAAGTCCTAGTTATTGTCATGCGATGACAAATTCCTTCTACTCAGACTAGCACCTATCGAACTTAAGAACAAAGACGCGGCGGCGAGTCGCTGGCGCTGCTGGTTTGTAAATGGGGTCCCTCGCTTTGTTGACTTCTTTCGTCGACGTTAAAATTCTAATACGCGCTCACAGGAAAAGGCTAATTTTCAAGTAAATAAACTATTATTTTCTTTAATTGTTTTTGATCTAAGTTCATAAATAAGGATTTACTATTGTACTAAAGAAAAACTATATGATTTTATATCAATTTTTGTAAAAATATCGGTAGTGTTCCCAGGAAAGCCAATGGTTCCTTGTAAGGCCGAAAAAAGATCATCAAAAAAATTGACAGTTGGCCTTGCTAGGGCACAAGGACCTTGTTAGGAACATTTAGGAATCACGAAAATATTAATACTTAGTTTTTAGTTGTAAATCTTATTGGGAAAGGAAAAACAAAGTATAATTTCATTAAATTATTGCTTATAATCATGCTTTAAATAATTTTATTTTAAAACTCCATTTGGCCTTGCAAGGAACATACCCACAAGAAGGCCACTTAAGTCTGTTTTAATTTTTTTTTTATTCCATTATAAAGATTATTGGCAAGTTATTTGATATCAATATAATACTTATTAAAATTATTTTTAATACATTTTCACGAATACATTCTTAGTTTTACGATAGTGTTCAAGTAATTTTTGTTGACTATTTTCTTAGTGAATATATTATGATATGTATTTAATGTTTCATTTTAATGAAAGACCTATGTATAAAGATTTAGGATAACCAGATATTTTGAAAGTTTCACCGTTAGTTTTAAGTTAAACGACGGATTTATTATATCGGCCTTGTATGGAGCTCTGTTTCTTGCAAGGCCATTTTGGAAGGGTTCAATAAAACTTAAATTTAATAAATAAGCATTAACACTGCAGAAAAAAAATATGTTTTATTAGTTACATTATAGAACAAAGTGTTACTTAATAGTTTGTTTATTTTATTTATCCAATAAATAAAAGAATTATAACTGTTTATTTGTTAAGGTGGCCTTCCATGGTCCACCCACCTTACATAATATTTATTTATTCATAAAATTCACTTCGTTCAAACACATGATCATGCTCCAAAATATGTAGCCCAAAACCGTACCTCTAGGGGGTTTTTTTAATTTTTTCGATATCTCATTTCGTTTTTGAGGTATGAATTATTTTCTGAGAGAAATCGGGCGAAAAACGACCTCATTTTTCACACTATTACGATTTAAAAAAAAAGTAATTGAGTTTATTAAAAATTTTTTTGCATTTTGTAGCTCTCGTTAAGATGCGCCTTTGGACATCCGAATCAGCTACGTAGTCCCAAAAGTCACGACACCAGGGCAATGTCGCACTTTCGCTGAAAATCGGGCCAATACCGAAGCGTCAAAAAAACATTTTCAATGTTAAAAACAATATTATACACTTTGATTATATTATACATGTCTAGACACATTGACCGTACCGATCGGCCGAATTATATCACAATTACGTGGGAAACCTAATAATAACACTAAGATTACTTTTCATCGGTAAATTATGTTACTTAACTGAAAGGAATATTAATTATTTTTTTATGTCATTTCTATTACATGTACTAAAGTTTACAAGCATTCTTTTTTTTACAAACGAACCGTCATAACAGTCGGAAGCGAATACGAACGACGCGAGTACCTCGTACGAAAGGCGCCTGCCGACTGCCGCGCAGTATCTCACTCGAAAATTTTCTTATAATTTCTGAATATTGGTCCAAAACAAAGTTGAAATTGATCTTTTTAAGAAAATTTAACGTGTAAAATATCAATTTAGAAATGACCTATTAAATGGTATTAACCATACTTTTATATGAGTTGTGAATTCATGTGTGGATGCAAATAAGAAAAAAAATTCATGATTACAGCAATACTTTAGAATTTTATTTCGTTAGTAGTGATGACCTAAAGAAACTACATTAATCGTGTAATATGACCGCAAAATGTTGAAGATAGATACAATTTTTTTTATCTTTTTACATTTATTAAATACTGAAACAATCGCTTCTAAATATCGTCGTAAAACGCGTTATACTCGGCTTTGGTAGGGGATTGCCCTTAAGTACATAACGGACACGAAGACAGCGACAGGTCCTTTCGAGGCGGCACGAGTGGGGAAGCGGCTGCTGCCGCTGCAGCCCCACCTCGTGTTCGCAGCCTTACTTTTTTTCTGTACCAAATTTTTTTTGGGCCAATTTTGCCGCCCCAAAACGTTAGAATTACATTTTAGAGCCAGATTATTTAGTGTTACTAAAAAAAAGTTTTAATTTGTCAGTCTTCATATAAAACTTGGCATTAAACTAACTTAAGCGGCTAAATCGAATATTTTATTAAAATACTTTCTTACTTTGCTACCACCTACTATGTTTATACTAAAAAGTGAAAAATAAACACTAAAAAAAACTTTACAGTTTTTATCATTTTTTACAGTTTTTATCATTTTTTACAGTTTTTATATAAATATTGTTTACACTTTTCATCGTACCAGATTTTTCAAACATGTTTAATAAATAATACACATAAAAATGAACAACACTGCTTCATTATAATAAAGCGAAGAGTTATTCGTAGTTATAATAAGTAACATCGACACGTTCCAAGTGTGTTGCTCATGTATTAATTACTTAAAATAAACCTATAATAGGTATTATCTACAATCATCTGTACATTTATTAGTGGATAATGTATAAAAACTTTTCTATAAAAATAAATAGATACTTATAAGTTTAACGAATGACATTTAACTTAGTAAATAAAAACTATCTGGCACCTACAGCTTTGCCTTCTTATTTAGAAAACGCTTTATATAAGTCTGCTTGTTTACGTCACAACTGATTGAAGACAATTTATTTCTTGTCCTGTTAGTCTTAACGAATGTCTCTCGAAGTTATAATGGTCTTCCATATAATGTATAGATATCGATAAGATATATGTATATAGATCACTATTGCGTGTGATGGATATTTATGCTGTTTTTACATGTGTTCTATTAAAAAGGCTACTTTAAAAAATAACCTAATTTTTATGAACTTAAAAATTATGTAAATAGGTTTTTATTCGAATAGACACTAAAAAGTTTTATACAAAAATAATACATAGACATCCCAATTGCATCACTTGCAAAGTTTCAAATTAATATGAAAAGTTCTCATTAGATTTTCTAGATTTAGTTACGTACCAAATAATTAGGTATTTCTAAATAAAGCTAATATAAAAGCTAGTTCAAAAACAAAGTTGTTATAGTCTTGCGAATTTGCAAAATAAAACTAATAAATATATAATATACTAGCAGAACCCGCGGCTTCGCTCGCGCTAAAAGAACAAAAAAAACTCTAAAAAAGTAGGTTTCATACAAACTTTCATCACCTATTTTATCCTCTTATGGGATGAATTTCGAAAAATGTTAAAATACGTATTTATTTAATTCTATTGAAGAGTATTAATATCAAGTTTTAAGTAAGTCTGATCATAATTGATTTTTTGGGTTGTCTTATAACGTGTTGTCCCGTGAGAAAGAGTTAATCTCCCGGAGTAAAAAGTAGCCTATGTCACTCTCCAGACCTCCAGCTATTTCCACAAAAAATCACGACAATCCGTCACTTTGTTTTGAAGTGAAAGAAGGACAAACAAACAAACAAACAAACACACTTCCATATTTATAATATTAGTAAGTAAGTAAGTAAAGTATGGACTAATAAGCAAGGGTTGTAATTTCGATTTCCACATAAGGTATTTTTTTTATCCTAAATCACAAAGAACAAAACTGCTATTCTATATATATAATGTTCTGACATCGTACCTATAGGTGCGATGTCAGAACACTGCCGAAAATAGAAAAATAAGAATAATCTCTCTGCACATACAAGTCGAGATAAAAAACAATAAAATAGTAATAGATATTCTATGGATAACAAGCCTTTTTATAATTTTACTATATAAATTACTGCACTACACGTGAATAATGTTTTAGTTGGTTGATAAAAAGCTAGTTTCTAGCCAAGCCATTTCGGGACAACTTAGAAATTCTTGTAACTTTTTAAGCTATAATGAAATTTATTGCTATGAAGTCTAGTCAACAAGTGCCTTTTAGGTCAAATTTTTTAGCAGCCTCGGAAAAATATGAAAGAAGTGTCATTCGATTCGGAATGGCATGTAAATGATGTTTGAAAAAAATCAAGTTCCGCTTGCAAATGTTGCTAAAGTTATTAACAATTAACTAAAAATAAAAAAGGGGGTTTAGTTAGGGATTTTTCAAATTTAAAAAAGATTCAAAAAGAGGAGGAAATTTCTTACAAAATAGTCTCAACACCCGGAACTGTACGACCAATATATTTTCTCAGAGGGATGAAAAAGGCACTTGTTGACTAGACTACAATATTGATTACTTTAAATGGAAATTAAAAATACCCTTTTAAAAAAGGAAATAATAGAAAAAGACAGTGGTAGCCTAGTGGTAACGCGCTCGCATGGGAATTCGAGGGAAGCGAGTTCAAATTCCAGGCCTCGCCTCTGACATGTGCTAATCATTTTGCAATATGATTACTACTTGTCTCACGGTGAAGGAAAACATCGTAAGGAAACCTGCATGTCTGAGAGAACCTAGCAAGTTTCCGTACGACATGTAAAGTCCGCCAACTCGCACTTGGCCAGCGTGTTGGATGATGGCCTGATTCGCTTCGTATTGAAGTGCGGCCCGTCCCCGCAGTGGGCCATTGAAAATGGCTGAATACAATTACAGTACAATTTTAAAGAGATTTATTTACTTTGAATCTTGTAAAGGAACTGTTGAAATGCGTATTTAAATCTTAAATACAATCGTTCCTCCGTGACAAACTTAAGAGGCTTATTCCAATAAATAATTCAGGAGGCGTCAAGGAAATCCAAAGATTTTACTTGAAAACCTTTTTTTATGCTAAAGAGATGCAATTAATGACTACCAAGGGGAAGCTTGAATAATGGCATACGACCAAAGATAAACTTCAATTGAGATTAAAAAGAAGATCACCTTCCTTCCATCCTTGTATTTTTAGGCTAATAACCGTTAGCTGGTGTAAGACAAGTCCTGAAATACATTTACGGATCCGATTAAAATCTACGTCTCAAAAATTTCGACATAATCGTTATTATATTAATGATATTCGCATTTGTTCTCGTTCCTATATTACTTCATCTGTTTTCAATAAAATAGGCTGTGACAATTTTGCAAACTTTTATAGTACTAAGTGCATTATTATAATAATGAAAAAGCCGTACCTGGAGTAACACGTAGTACCTACTTACATGGTTTGGTATTTAGGGATGTACTCGAGCAAAGCGAGGTTAAGTCGCTAATTAATATGCAAAAGTGTTTAGCACTATCCTTATCTTACATACTTAGGTAATTTAGGATTAAATCGAAATAGTAGGTATACAAAATATAATCTGTTTCAGATTGTGAGCTGGAGACGTTAGTTTTTATCTCTGTACCTTCTTAAAAAATCTTCTAACACTTGAATTTGATACTAAAGAAAATTGAAATGGTGTTTAAGTTACGTATATTTTTTTGAGGTTATTAAAAATAATAATTCTTTAAATCCTAGCTTTTTTATGGGTTTTGGTAAATTTTTATTAATATTATAAGTACTAAATTAAAAATGTATCTGTTGTATCCTCCTTGGGTCCCTGGTTGTTTATTGGGGCAAAAGATCCACGTGATTTTTGCATGGATATAGTTTATGTGACAGAGCCGTATTTTTAATGGTAGTAGTACCTACCTTAAGTGAATATTGTGGATTTTATTAGTATATTGCTAGTTTATCTATTTGTTATAACAATACTATTTAAACATTCTGTGCAAGATTCAAGCCTTCAACTCGCGGCATATTTAATAGTGAAAAAAAAAATGTCAGTGAGCCACAATGATTCGTAATATCTTTAAAATCCGAAATTTTAAATTCAGTCTATATGTTTTAGCCCATATCACATATTAGTATTTATCCATTATTATAGCAATGTTAATGCGATTGTATACGAATGTGTTTGTATGGCCATGAAGTATTCTTATCGTTTCATTATAATTTTACCACGGTACGCTGCTGCTTTGAAACGATTTGATTTGCGATACAGAGAATTATTTGAAAATTCAATTTGGTTAGCAAAACATTTGAAATTTTAACATAAAGTGGTATTCAATTAATTTTTGATTTTTACCCGACTGCAAGGAAAGGATTATGTTTTTGGCGCCTATCTTTGTATGTTTATTTGTTTGTAATATTCTTTATTCCCTCATATCTTTCAAACCACTTGATGGATATCTTTAATTAAGGTATCATTAGATTCGTCTCACTAGTCCAAGTATTCTTAGATTGCTGACATAAAAAAAATATATGAGGGCTGCTAAATTTCATTGTTTAAAGTGATTTTTTTTTAATCTTCTTTCTCTGCAATATGGGTATCATATTAAAGGGCTCATTACAAGGATTCCAAAAAAGTATAATATCCCTGTATTATTTAAAATAATGATAATTAAAACTATATTTATTTTACTTCAAATGTCTTATTTGCAAAAACTAAAAAGCTGTAAATAAAAAATATATTACAAAAGTACAAAACCCGACTTTATAAAAGCTAACTAAAAAGGTGAAAACAAGTTCACGAAGGAACATATGCAGTAGGAGACATACACACGAGTATGTACATCTCATCAAGAATGATCCGTGTATGTATGTCTCCGACTGCATAATACTATATTCCTTTGTGAACTTGTTTTATCATTTTCGTTAGCTTTTATGCAGTCGGGTTTTTTACTTTTATATTTTTTTTATTACTAATAATTGCACAGAAAAATATCACTAATAGTATGTATATTTGTAGATTAAAATTTTAAGATCATAATTAGACTTTTTGATGTTATTATATTACTGCTGGTGCTCTACATCTAATGATAATTAATGATTGCCTTATCAGTAAACTAAATATCAAATGTATCTTACAGATAATTAATTTTTATTAATTTTTGAGTATTTAAGAAACTTTATAGATAATAAGAAATATTAAAGCATCTTACCATCCTACCTACATATATTATGAAACTTCCTTTCTAATATATACAAAGTTTAAGTCTCATGTTTTCCATAAATGGTTACTATGCTGACAAATGACGATAAAGCCTTCGTATACAAAAAATATTATGTAGCTATGATTGGAAATTCTAACAATGGATGAAAGAATAGCAACCTATTTCATATCGACATTGATGAATCGTTAAACATTAATCATTCGCAAACAAACAGAAAGTCATTTCGCCAAAACAAAATTTAATTATTATAATCGCGTATAGACTGATATCTTATCGCATAACAATTGACGACGTAATCGCTGTCAGGTTTATATTGTACAAAATTATATGTAATATAATATTTCATCCCAGTTTGTATAGTCAAATATATTTTGACTAGTGGCTCACCCTCGCTTCGCCCGGGTTCGTCCCTTGCTTTCATCCCCATTTCCACCCCTTTAAGGGATGGTTACTGGGATAAAAAGTATCCTATGTCCTTTCCAGGGTCTCAAACTGTCTTCTTACCAATTTTCTCCTAAATCGGTGAAGTAAATCCAGAGATTACCCCCTACAACACGACAAACTCACGAACTTTACCTCTTTATAATATCAGTATAGATTTAAATAAAAAAAATTATAACTTTATTGTTTGAGGATAGAAATTTTAAAAATTGTATTATTATTAATCTTCTATACCCTATATTTCTATTAGTAATTGTAAAAAATTTAATTTACAGTTTATTAGTAAGTTCCTGAGAAAGGTACTCGATAATATCTCAGCAGCTCTACGTTCTAAGCCGATGTTTGAAAGTTAGCTAATGAGGGTTGGCAAAAATTGAACAGATATAACTATTTCTTATATTATAACATTCTAATTCTCTTTTAAAAACAATAATTTTGTTAGTTAAAAATTTGGATGTAGATATCCAACGTGTGTATAAACTAGAATAGGACCCACACACTTATGATAAAAAACAAAAGTTAGTGATGACCCTGGGTTAAAAAGAAGCTTGCCTAACATCACAATAAATTATATTCTATTCAATTAATAATATTTGTATAAAGTAAAAACATTTTCGAATAATACCAAACGGTATTTTTACTTAAACTCGACAAACATATGAAGTCCAAATTTGGAAGTCGTGCATAATTTTGTGGAACATAACGAAAATCGATAAAAGAGAGCGGACTAAATATCAAATTAACCTGTTAGCAGCATAAAATTTTGTGTATAATTCAAACATGCACTCACACAATTCATGCATGCACCTTTACGGACATTTCCTTTATCGTACATTGTTCGGATATAAATATTTAGTAAGTAATTAAAAATCATTTAAATACATTTTGTTTTTTACTTAATGAATTCCCAAATATATTGGAAGATAATACTAACCAAGAATTGATTCCCGTCTATGAAGAGAACACAAAAAAAATCTCGTAAGGTATTTAAAGCTCCGTCGTCATAAATTGCCCTAATATCAGATTAAATTTTAGTCCCACAGAAAAAAATCGAAAGACTGACCCTGTGGAAATAAATAAAATAAACCAATCAAGCAGTATCGACATCTGTTAGTTGTACAACTTTCCTCAGACCGAAAGCACTGGAGCGCGGTCTAACTGCAATATATATACAGATGGTTTCAGTAAAAATTTATCGTATTGCGATATAACTTTGATAAAATTTTATGGAAAGAAGGGGCCTCTGATATAGTTGTATTACCATAAGGCTGGTGGCATGCGAGTCGTTATAGAATCATCCATACTAATATTATAAATGTGAAAGTGTGTTTGTTTGTTTGTCCTTCTTTTGGTGATTTTTTGTGTGGAGATAGTTGGTGTGCTGGAGAGTGACTTTTTACCGCGGGATATTATCTCATTCCCACGGAAAAACCCGTTATAATACAAACCAGGAGAATGTTTATGATCAGAATTACTTGAAACTTGGTAAATAAATATGTATTTTAGGATTTTTCGAAATTCATCCCATTAGGGGTAAAATAGAGAATGACATTTTGTATACAACCTATCTTTTTGGAGTTTTTTTGTGTAGTTTTAGCGCGAGCGAAGCTGCGGGTTCTGCTAGTATAAGATAATTTAAAAATTAATTTATCTCGTTGGAACACATTCAACTAGTAACAAAATAACATTTGTGTCTGTATTAAGTATGTAATATGTATGTCACTTTACACGTGAGAAAAGTCAGAGTTGTAGCTAGTCATATTTTAAATATTAGCCATAAATGATTGCTCGGATCATCGTCGTATCCTATAAAAATTCGTACTTATTTGGTCCAATCATATCAAAATCTCGTTTCCGACCCAATGCGAGGTTCGGTAGTCTTTTATCCTTATCCCATTGTTACAGCATTTGAATTGCTATAGAAATATAAAGATAGCGAGGAAGCAATGACGCGTAGCGTGTTGATCCACCTCAGGGCGGGCGGCTGCGGGTGGAGTTACGGGTTACGTCCCGCACCTTGTCGCAGTCTACCTCCGGCATTGGAATAAAGTGGACGTATTCAACTCGTCTAAACCAATCGCGGTTGCCGCGTAACGAGAAATATGAATTAAAATTTGTGTAATAACATATTATTTGTATTAAATATATCAGTTTTAGTGCTAGTGAATAAATAACTATCAGTGTTTGTGTTTTGTGAAGGGATTTTGTTTGTTTTCTTGATTCTGAATTATTTAGGTAAGAATTTTAACGGTTCTGTAGTTTTTTGTTTTTTTATTTGCTTTTATAATAGTAGTGGGTTTGTAAAATTATTGTTTACGAATGTATTTAATTTTGTTTTTATATATTTTAATATTATTTTTATAGATTGTTCAGACTTTTAATTTTTTTGCTCGCTGTATATTTTTTATCAAATCACAGTAGGTACCTACATAATCGTTTAAGCGTTTGTTACCAATTTATAAACAAAAAATACATACATAGGTGTAAATTTAATACAAAATACAATTTTATTTTAATAAACAATAAAAAACATATTAGTATTATTTTTTATTTATTTTAATGATGATGATCATGGTTTTTTTTACTTTTTCTATTATGATATAGCCTCGAGATATATTATGTACTTACGAGTAATCGCTTCTGGCGTGTTAGTGACAAGTGGATATGTTTGTGTTTGACAATAATTGTTTGAATAATTTGAATAGAATAAATTAATCGCCATTTAAATTGTTAGGTAACTGTAAAACTTTATTTAAAATACAATAGGTATGTACCAAATTTTATACTGATAAGCAAAACCCTGAACTTTAATACAAAACATAGTAATTTAGAACACCCAAATAGTAAAAAGATTTAGTTATCATTAACACATATAGATAAAAATGTTTAATGTAAATATTACTGTGGCGATGTGGGTTGCCATGGGTCAAAGTAACGCGCCAAACGAGTGCGTTGAAAATTATAGTTACATTTTATGATGGTAGTCTTCGACTCAAACAAAAAAAATCTTACTCATAGTCCATACAATATGATTATAGGTAATTTGGGTTTTATTATAGTTGTTTAACAAAAAAAATATGTAAAAATCGGTTAACTGTCGATAATATGCCATTAAGTCTCTTTTAAACTATAAGACGTGCGCACACTGACCCAAAAAAAAAATTATTGATTGGCTTAGAATAATTTATAACTAAGCCGTAAGAATAATGAAAATAACGCAATATATAGCGCTATAGTCCGCTATACTATTTAGCGACTCTACCTTACAATGTAATATTAGAATATGCAAAGTTCCGCTGTCGTGACGGCGAGCTGAAAGATGAGTCTGTTTTAAAAACTCCCTCGCAACCTACATAAATAACACGAGCTACACATGAAAAAGTAGAATGTAAACAAAGATTAACCTTAGACAACCAGAGGTGTAATGATTTTTATGACAAGACTAACATTTTTTCACGATCCATGCGGCTATTTTAAACATTTTTTAATAAATCTAAATTTTTCTTCCCTCGAACAACCTTGTTCTTTACCTATTTATGAGTGTAATATAATATTTAAATAAAATTATATGAAGAATCAATTTACAGAATTTCACACTTATAAAACGCAACATGAACTTGGTTGTTGTTTAATTTTTATTAATATGACCTTGATATTGGTATTTTGTTTAATACAAGCGACTTACCGTCGTTACCTTCGGGTGGGTGCTTAATCTAGGTCATTTTCTATGTACTGAATTGCGTCCAAATTTGTTACAGCGTGAAGGAGTAAAAGACGTACACACAAACTTTCAAATCTATAATAGTGTATAGTATATAAATTTCTTAGACGTAGATACTTAAATTAAGTATAACCTTTTATATTTCGCATATACATATTTTACCTTCATTATAATTTAATATTTTCGTAAGTGTAAAAATATTTGTAGAGTTTGTTGTATGTATATTGAAATTGATAGCCGAGATAGATCAGTGGAAATGCGATAAAGGAATCCAGGGCGTATCCTGTTCACTCGGCGAAATGAATTTATAAATATTTACGTAACCTCGGAATTTTGTTTCTTACACATTTCTATTTTGTCAAATGCAAAATACACAAATTTTGCGTATCATCTAATTTTATATTTAAATATTATATTTAAAAAAATAAATAAAAGGGATTTCATTGCTAATATTACTTTCATTGACTTGATTGAGAGATCCTTGCACACACCTTTAGAATAAAGACTAAGTATAAAAAATGACATTGACACTATAACAAGAAATTTATTTACATCAAAAGTGTATTTGTCGATTTGTTTTTTTATATTATACTAGCAATGTATACTATAGTAAACGGTTTTTTTTTTAAATTCATGGTTTTTTTGAGTGGAACGCTGTTTTCCTAAAATAAAAGTAGCCTAAGTTACTCCATATAACATCAGCTATTTATCTGTCAGTGAAAGTCCCGTCTAAATCGATTCTGGCGTTTCTGAGATTAGCCGAGACAAACATACAGACAGACAAAAAAAAATATTGTTTTTTTCTTATACCGTATATGCTTTCATATATATGCATGTAGTAAAAAGCTTATTAGTTATTTTGACATTACAAACAGACACTTCAATTTTATTTATTAGTATAGAATATAGATTATTCTTCTATGCGCTAACGCAAAAACAGGTTTATGAATCGGAGACTGACAGGCTAGTTTTTAATCCGGTATATCGAATTTGATATTAAAACTAACAAATTTTTGATGTTTTAATAAAAATATAATATTCATAGTAATTTAATGTATTTTTTTTCATATAAGTAAATTTTTTTTTAATAAAATAAGTAACAGCCTTCGCCTTTTTTAAATGTATGAAAAAAGCAAGGTATTTGATATTTTTTCCGCGCTTTTTCATGTTTTTTAGTAAGCAAGTGATGTCGGTGTCACCTTGTAATGACTAATGAATTGATTGTAAATTGTAGTGCTAAAAATTGTAACCTTACAGAATAAAATAATAGAATCAAGGTATTTATGTATTTATTTTAGTTATTCAGTAATACAAATGTTTTATCAAAAATGGCAGCTTTAATCTGCATTTGACACAGTTCAATTCTCCTCCGCATAGTGATTACAATCAGTGACTCAGCCTTTGCATACTAAATTGTAAATTGAACAGCGTATTATAAATCAGAACAGGACTTATTTTATCCAAATTAAGTGCCGAATTTATTTAAATCGTGATTCGCATGTCCATGTACAGATAACACTTCCGCTTTAGCACGAGTAATGTGTGACATAAGCATTAATATTTGTTTTATTGCGTTGAATAATTAATTAAGCCATAAATATTTTATTTTCAGAATAATATTCGATTTCTTATCTTTTTCTGTTATACCATTTCTTTGTACCTCGGGTATGTGATGTTAAAGGCCAAACATACATAATATATTGAATATATGACCTAAGATAGTTTGAAGCCCAGGGTAATAAGTAATAATAAGAAGATTATATTTATATATATATATATATATATATATATATATATATATTTGTTACCATCGTGCTTATACAATTTCGATCAATCAATACGCTTTATTTACTACAGCTACAATAAACCGTCCACAGCTGAGTCGAACCCACAATATTTAGTATAGTAGAGTCTAGTGAGACACGTGGAAATTGCACCACGACGATATTTCTAACTGATACTACATCGTAAATAGTACTTTCTCTTTCAACTTTATCATTTGTCGACTATTATTAGGACATAAGTCTCAAGATGCAATTGATTTCATCAATTATGCAATCATGTTCTAATAAAACCTCGATATTACGATAAAATTATATTACATTTTGTGGCCTCATTAAGGCTAATGTTGTTTTACAAGACTAGCTTTGCCCGCGGCTTTTTGTTTGAAAGTTTATTGACATAGTTCATTACCTTAGTTTGATCGCTTTGTGTAAGACCGCATAATAAGGAAAGCTCTTATTATACATAATACTTTCTTAGATTTACGCGAATATTTGACATTTTAAATAAAACTATCTTTTCGGATTGTTTCGCGGATTTTTTATTTTTGGTTCCCGACGTTTCGGAGACGGAACGGAGACGGACCTATACTTGTTACAGACAGTGCCCACCCACAATTTTACAAAAATGATTTCAAAAATTCAAAAATAAGACCAAAGTACTTACAATATTTGTTGATTTTAATTCTAAACATTTAAAAATTTAAGCTGTTACTATTATGAATATTTAATTTTTTTTTAAAACTTAATTAATAATGTTATTTAATGTTGATATTATAATATTATGTATAACCATAAAGAATATTAACATTAAAAATATTAATTATTTATTTAAGCAACATTATTTTTTATATAAATACATACCTACCTATATAACTGATTTAAATCGATTTTTTGCAGTTTTTCCCTGACCTTAGTTTCTGAGAAATATTAAATCACAATCTTGTTACATCATCTATACATATATGTATAGATATAAATATAAAGTGGTTTTCAATTTCTTCATAGGTATTACGATAAGTACCTAAGGTTAAAAATAATTTATGAAAATCTACGTATAAAATACACATAACTCAGTAAAGTATAATTGAAAATTATTACAACTTTTATCATGAAAAATTAATTGTATTTGAAAACTTTTTTTACAACGTTGCGTACGTTGTAAAAAAAGTTTTTTTCTTACTTCATAAAAATCTTACTTTTTTAGTTGAAAAAAAACCATTTTTATAAAATTATTTTTAGATATAAATTCTACATAGAATCTTTACTAATAGAGTAAAATAAACTTTTAATCACTTATATATATTTTTCAAGAATATCAAAACATTTATTATCATAACTTGTATCCATCCACTCTTCACAGGACGTTGTTGGTTGGATTTCTAAAAAAAAAACGCAATTATATTGACTAATACACTTTTTGTTTTCTATAAGTAATAATAAAAACTTATATTAAAGGTATTTTTATATACACATATTGAATATAAGTATTATATAATTTTTATATTATTATTATTGTATACAAATTAATACAACATTATAAACTCTATTTTGATAGACCTGTTAAAATAAAACTAAAAACTCATATATCGTAACAAATACCCTTAAATACAGTTATACACAAAAATTCTCTCGAAGTGGAGTAAGCTAAATAAATGATGAGTTGGTACGGAGCGTGATATCAATTATGTACCGGGATACGGGACGGGACCGCTTTATTTTAGTCGCGCCGGCAAATCAATACTTGGTATTAACTTACCTGCATTATTGTACAGACCGTAGTTTATAGAATCACCTCTATTCAAAAGGGGCCCCACGTATCCCCGAAAGCTATATACATATGTTATAATATTAAATGAGCAATTCTTGTATTATATATACATTTTGTTCGTGTATCTCGGAAACCGCTCTAACGAAAAAATTAAGCGAAAAAAATAAAAATATATATTATTGTGATCGAATTTCGAGTACTGGGCGAACACTAGTTATCTATACAGATAAAATTAAAGTGTATGATTGTATGTCAAAATAAGTCACTAGTTATTAATAGAATTTGTGTTAGTGTGCCGTATGCAATTGTAAACCGTACTAAGTTGTCATGTATGCCGCAGGCGCTCATAGTTAAGGGCAAGGTAAGGGCTTAGACGAGATATTTTTCTACAGTCGTTGAGGAATAGAAATTTTAAAAATTGTAACTAAGTCAAGGCTACGATGGTATGGATATATAAAGCGACGCGTATGTACCGATGATCACGTGTTGAAAAAGTGATTTTCCATGGCTAAGCGAGAGAGAAGAGGGAAAGGTAGGCCACAAACTACCTGAATGTCGATTTTCCGGAAGGACATGAGGAAGCTGGGCCTATCTGATGACGATCCTTACCAGTGGAATTAATAGCGTCTCAACATTAAGAAAGCCGATTCGGCGTAACAGGAAAAGACGAAGAAGAAGAGGTATTAAAAGGGAAATTTTAATCATTATATCATTTAATTAATCATAATATATCATTCCCATATATTTTTGTAGATATTTTTTCTACAACTATTGTACAATAACATCTTGATTAAGCCCCGAATAACTAAAGGTAGTGTACGAGCTACAATATGGAATAATTTTGAATTTACTGCTATCTGAATACTTATATCTGGGCGAAACCTTGGCGAATCGCTGGATGCATACTATTTTGTTGTACATCGATGAAAAAATGTATCTATCATACAGATGTTTGTTCACGTCTTTAGGACTATTATGTAAAAGATTCTTGTAATTCGACAGCAGCTAAATCCGCGAATACCTATTACATTTAACATATTTAATGTGTGTATGTTACAAAATAGCACTAAGACTGATTATTATGATAACGCGTTGTTTGCCACTCTATGTATCTAAATATAGGAGGGGCACAAATACCAGCTAGATGATATGCCACTATGCCTCTATTTACTCTGCAAGAGAAAATGTATGTAAACAAAATACTGTTATAAAAAAATTAAAGCCGTCGAGGGCAGATGTGAAACATCGGAACTATTTTGTATAGGAAATATGCATGGCAGGATGGTTTTTAAAGGCAATAAAAATGACATAATTAAAAACAAAATATTCAGATTTTTTTAAAAGAAAAAAAAAACTATATTAAAAAAATACATCTTAATTTAATACCAAAATTAATAATTAAAATATGAGCTTAACACGGTGAAAGAGAGAGGGAGGGGGGAATCACTGAGCCTAGTGGGAAGAAAATCTGAGAGTTAGGAGTGCGTGGTGACGTGGCAACGCACGCCACGCCAACAGCTCATTTAATCCGCCGCATTAGATGTTTCACATCAAAACTTTTACATAGACTAGGTCGTTGTTGAGTTTAAAAAACCACTCAGTATTTTAGTTTATGCACTTTCATCGAAATTTCTTTAAGCTTACGGTGTGGGAATATTTTATTCCATTACTTTATTGCTAGTGCCTTACCAACGCTTCACTCGAGTGCGTCCCTGTGTGCCTTTTGTATTTATATCCACTACTAGCGACTCACGTTCGCTTCGCTCACGTTCGTCCTTAGGTACGTTTTCACGGTTAGCTATGTTTATGCATAAATAGTAGCTTGCTACTCTTAAGATATTAATTTAAATTATATAGCGATTTACCCTCGCTTCGCTCGGGTGCGTACGCCGTACGCGGATTTTGTTCACAATTTCATGGGTTTTATTTTTTTTCGCGGAACTCTGATTCTTTTTCTAAAATAAAATTAGCCTAAGTTACTCCTTATAACATCAGCTATCTGCCAGTGAAAGTCCCGTCAAAATACGGAACAAACAGACAGACAGACAGACAAAAATTGTAAAAAATGTTGTTTTGGTATATGTACCGTGTATACATCCATACGCATTTAGTAAAAAGTGGTTATTTTAATATTACAAACAGACACTCCAATTTTATTTATCTGTATAGATAAGTTATTTAAATAAAAAAAGAATCATGATATTTAATTTAATTGGATTTGAGAACACACACTTTTTGAAGTAAGTCAGTCAAAAAGGCAACAAATATACAGTCTCAAACATATTCCAAATATTAATTTACGAAATAAGGTTTAAGACACTTTGATACCCAGATATTACGATTTACAGATAACCGCCGGGGTACTGTGTGGCACGAGTTTTATTAATTTAATTGATTTCACACAGCTATAGATAGGTACTACAGGATCTTTACCAGCCAGCACTTACAGAATTTACTTTTTTTATATTAGAATCCAATTTTGTTAAGAGGTTTTTATATAACACGTTACAATTTTCTGATCTTTGATGTCACTTTTTTTGATTATAGAGACTTAGTTTTCTTATATTTTATGCTTTTCGAATATTTTCTTGTAAACTCTCTCTTTTTGCACGATTATGTGTTTGATTACGTGACATGTTGGTTCATTAAGAACCGGGTTTTTTATGTTTTTTTTTTTAATAAATAGGTCTAATACATCAAGAATGATTGAAGATTTTTTAAAGAAAAGTTATCTCTAAATCTGTAAATATTTGCTTTTGTAATTATGTGATTTCAGGTGCATATTGTTATTTTATAAGTAATAATATTATATTTGTACACTAGCGACTCACCCTACTTACGTCCCTTCTTACGTTTTAACGTTTAGTAAAGATTTCTTAGAGATGAGATATTTTCCAGCAGCAAAAAGTATCCTATATGACCCGGTTAACCAGCAAAATCATCATCATATAAAATTTTATCAAAATCCCTCCAGTAGTTTTTCCGTAATGCCGTCACAGACAGAGAGACAAAAAATCTGAAAACTATAGATTCGGCCTCTGTATCGATAATAATGTTTATTTCAATAAGATTTTCTAAAAAATATTGAATGTACAGATTCGGCTTAGTTACAATTTTATTATAATATGTATAGATTACAAATGGATGTCAGACAGACAAGTCATATATTACATGTGGTTTTATTCTACTTAATAATAAAAAGTAAAAACACTTTAACAATAAGTAATAAAATGAGCTCTAAAGTAATTAAAGAAAAAAAAGTATTAGATAATGTTAAGTCCTTTATAGTTCTTATCTTTATGAACAAAAACTATATTCAGATAAGAGTTTCCATTTTTTCAATATATCTCAATAATATTTTAAAGTAAAACAGTAAAAACTGCGTTTTTATTTAAAACATGTAAATGTAATAAATATCAAAGTATGTATATTAATTTTGAGTAATTTTAATGAAATCAAGGCAGTGGTAGCCCAGTGGCAACGCGCCCGCTTCGGAAACCGAGTGAAGCGGGTTCAAATCCCGGGTCTCGCACCTCTGTTATTTTCATGTGCGAATCATTTTCTAACTTGATTACCACTTGCCTTACGGTGAAGGAAAACATCGTGAGGAAACCTGCATGTCTGAGAAAACCTAGCAAGTTTTCGAAAGACATGTGAAGTCCGCCAATCCGCACTTGGCCAGCGTGGTTGACTATGGCCTGATTCCCCTCGTCTTGAAGGGAGGCCCGTGCCCAGCAGTGGGACGTTAAAAGGGCTGAATTTTAATGAAATATATATTTATTACAATAATATCAGTAGTACTATTTATTTACAAGAAAAGAAAATAAAATGAAATTACAAATGTACATTATAATTAGGTATTACATATCTACTTACAAAATAAATACACTTAATAATCATTATAAAAAATACTACTACTGTACCTTGTACGTTACTTGCTTGACTTAACATTTTATTTTAATGAAATAAAAAAAAATGTTTTATATAATATGTAACTATGCTTTTTACTGAAATATGAGAATAGATAAAGTTAACGTCGACGTCATCACATGTGCGTCATGATATTTCAACATTACTAATTTATCTCTTTAATATTTTATACACTAGTGGCAGACCCTCGCTTCGCTTAGGCAAGTTACTATATAAATCAATAAATTACAGCATACATAATCATACTTCTACATACATATGTACATAGCCTTTTGTTTTAACAACGGATAAAATACCCAGCGTTGCCAATACCAAATTATCAAATTCTCCGAAAATCTAACTCAAATTCCCTAATTTGGGGACAAAAATATACTGATTCCTCACAAATTCCCCTCAAAATAATTAAAAAAAAACAACTTTCAATTATTTAAATATTATTTTTTTTTCTTTTATAATTTTTAATAAAACAATCTCTTCGGCTTTTGCTTTATGTTTGAAATATAATAACTAAATAAAATTAATGTAGTCCAATGGGATCTAGTTTGGGAATAAACAAATTAAAACCTGTTTTTTATGTTTTTAAAATAATAGCAGGTATATAAGGAATAGAAATTCGTAAATAAATAAAATGCCCCCGATCTCCAGCTACTCCCGAGAAATGGGGGATGCGTAGTTTTAACACAATATAGTTTAGATTAAAAGCTAAATTGGTCCAGACGTTGAACCTATGTCCGATTTTGGTTGGTAATTTAAAGTTTAAGTGTTCGAACCCGGTCGGACTATTAATAATCACAATCCCCACATTTTCCCCGCATAATGCCAATCCCTAATAAATCTCAATCGACTTGAGATTCTAATAATCTTGAGACTAATAAATAAACTATCTGTATGCAAATGTTTGTAAAATAGATTTAATATATAATAGATTTGAAGAATTGTTAGATCAATATCTTATGCATTCAAAATCAACTTTAAAGTACTTTATCTATAGAGATATAAGATTTTGGAAATATTGGGTATCTCTTGAAATTATAACCTATTTGATAAAAAAGAAATATTAAAATGTTTTTATAATAGGCGAAGATATCGTCTTACAACACCTCAACACCTCACAAACTACCAACCTGCCTCGGTGGTCTAGTGGCGGCTGCAGATCCGGAGATCTGTTTCTAGGTTCGAGTCACGGATCAGGCCTAGTTTAATTATTGCGTTTTGTTAAGAAAATGTCAGTAACAACCCAGATTTAGGAAGTTGTTGGTGTTGCACCCCCGTGCCTCGGACAGCACGTAAAGCCATCGGTCCTGTACCTGATCTCTCACTGGTCCTGTCAAAATGTCGTCCCAAAGGAATATGAAAGAAACAGGAGTACATAGTGCACTTTTGTCTGGACGGATGAGTACACTTGTACACTATTACATCTTCTGCACGCTTGAATAATCTCATTGAGATTGGCTGCCGAAATCGATCAGTAGGACATCATCACATATACATAATGTTTATTTTTTACTTCAAACGTATATCAACTTCAAAAACACTTTAAAATGAACATTTCCAACCTTAGGGATAATTTTTCATGAAACTGATGCAGCCGGACGAAAACTTATATATCTCAACTATAGCCTATTTCTTAAAAAAGGTTTGGAGGGAAATCGGCTTACAAAATATGATGATATCCGATGATATCCCGTAGCGTACATGAATGCCTCTTCTTTTTTGAAATTGGAAAAAATCAACTAAATCAATTATGCTTTTTAATTTTGTTTTATTTAAATATAACGTGAGTTTGTGATCGCAAGAATTCATTCTTATTAAAAATATGAAATTATTTAAGTTATAAAATAAATAAAAACGTCAGCGGAACCACAGACTAGTGGTTTAATAGTTTTTTATAAGTGTAGAAACAACTAAATATCTTACTACAAAATGTAGTGATCGGTTAATTTTTTTAAATTAATAAATTAGCATTTAAATAAGTGCCCAAATAATGATATTCAAATGTATGTAAATATAAGCTTGAATACTTTAACTTGTAACGTTTTTTATAAAAAACAAAATGATATATTTATTTAAACTGAAAATAATGTAGAAAGTTTATATTTTTATTTAGAAAAGAACAAGCAAGCTGTATACATTATGAAAAGGGGTCACTACTCACCATCACCCATGAAGATAATATGTAAATAGGTTTCTGGGATGCGACGTCAACCTTTCAGGAGATTGTTCAACTCGGCCTTTCCAAAAAACCTTATATTTTATTGGAGAATAGTTAACTATTCTTCGATCTTTCGTCTTCGTTTACAAAAATTTTAAAGAGATTTCCTGTTAATAGGCTAAGGGGTTGTATAAGCTTTTATTATATAAAATATAATATTTTTCCAACTAAATCACCACAAGCTATATAGCATTGATAATATTATTAAGAACAAACCTTTGAAATTTTAAAGCAAAAGCAGTTGTAGTTTTAAAATTAATTAAAGGCACATAAAGCAAATAAGTTCTACCCATCCATCAGCTGGGTCTTATAATTAGTTAAAGTTCCAATTTAAGCGGTTTTTCTCAAAGTTGTCCAATTTCCCGAGGCGCCCTTTCACGCTTAATCGGCTTCTTAGGTTCAGATTTTAATGTTTTCTCAAACATTGCGTCATTATTTATTTGAAAAGGGTTTGTGGTGATGTTGGCAGCTATTTTGCTGTGGTGAGCAGATAAGATCTCTAATCTACCATCGTAATGCCTTTGTTCTTTGTAGATGGATATAAATCGCGGATTTCGGCTCCTGTCAAGACGACTCATTTAATTACATCAGACGTGGCTTTGATGTGGCTTAATGGCTATACGACACAGTTAAAAATTTAAAATTACATTTTAATGATAAGATGCTTGAGTAGATTGATTCGAAGTTCATGTATACATATATGAAGTGCACAGTACTTTGATTTCCAATAAAGTTACTAATTCATATAATTAAAACAACTTTGTATATAATAATGCCCTACTGATCAATTTCGATTTAAAGACGAGCCAACTGCGCAAGAGCTTTTATAGTGCACAAGTGTGCGCGCAGACACAAGTACACTCTCTATTCCTGTTACTCTCAAAGTTCAATGGGACGACTTCGACACGACCGGTGAGAGTTAAGGCGCAGGTTCGACGGCTTTACGTGCTCTTCGAGGCACGCGGGTGACACACCACCAACATCCCAACCCTGGGCTGTTACTGGAAATTTCTTAATAGAAATACTCAATAACTAAACTTGGCCTGACCCAGGACTCGAACTCAGGACCTTCGGAACTGCGGCCGTACATGCTAGTCATATCACACTGATCTTGCCAAAATTAATTATAATTGTTTTTTTTGACGAACAATGAATTCGAAAAGAATAAATTAAAAGTCATTAAATCTTTATCTAATCTTTAAATAATTTATTGTTACATAATACTATTGAAAAACCATATATAAAACTTTTAACTCGCTAATTATTCAAATTACAGGCGGATCGATGAAAAAGTTTCTGAAAAATTTATAGCTCGTATCTAAAAATATGGTAACCTTTTAAGATATTTATTTATGTGAAATTTTTTCCAACTATTGAATTTTAGGATAAAAATAATGACGCATCGGTTTTTTATTATCTATACTACAAAAACAATCCAATATATCTAATATATGAACAAAACCACTTAAAAAGGTATTATAACTTATTCATTAAAAAAAAACAATTATGTCATGCCGACGATATCACTGAAGATATTCGCACCTACTAAAAATTAGGTACATCCTTTTTGCCTATATTAAATATATACGCTAAATGCACATATTATATGCTAAAGTCACTTCTATGCTAGTTGTTGCTTGAAAGGAGGACGAAAAAACATACACTTTCTGCATTCTGTACATACACTGTGATTCACACCTTCAATTTTTCTTTCTTCTTGATTTTTGGTATACAAAGTATTTTATTATTCAACTATATGGATAAAGTTTAAATCCGCTTCATATTATGCATGAAAACCAATTTACGCTTGGTAACTTTTATCATTGAATAAATATTTAATATCTCGAAAGTTCTAGTCTCTAGAAGGCAACCATTCATGCCTTGCTTTATCATTACGTAAAAGGTTTTTTTTATGGTACTCAGTGATAAACGAGCAGACAGTCCACCTGATAGAAAGCGATACCCGTCACCCATAACACCTACGGTTCATGCACTTAAGTTTTATGTAACAAAACTGCAGAACCGCCGGCACGTTATCACTGTGAGGACTAAGATGTTATGCCTCTTGCCTGTAATTGCTACTATTTGATTTAATTATCTATTTGATTTAATTATCTATGTTAGAGCAATCGTTAGATAAACATAGTTCATTTACTTAAATACTCTAAGAATGTGTATAATGTACGAGTGTATCATATAATTTATATTTACAGGAGAAAACACTTAATTATTATTTCTTCTAATATAAAGAACATCACATAGCCACAGGCTCGATGTTCGCATAATATACTCCTATAAATATCTTTACTAGCCAAAAAGATTTTTATCATACAGGGACAAAATTAAAAACACTAATCAACTATATTTGCTTTAAGGGGTAATGCTTGGGTTACCCCTTACCCCTAGATATTATTCACATGCATAATTTGAATATTAAACAAGAAATTACAAAATTAAATCATAAAGTAAACTTCGCCCTAGTATTTAGCTTATTAGCTAGCTGTATAAATTGCCATTTCGCTGTAAAACTGCTAAGAGTGATATGTGAATACAAATTTTGTAGTATCGTTATTACGAAACTTTTGAGAACGCGAAACTGTTTTATTACAAATATAGATATCAAATAACACGCGTAGTGTGTACGTCTTTGCATTTTTTTTGCTGGGCACGCTCTCCCTTCATTGCGAGTCCACCACACTGACCAATTGTGGGTAGCGGATAATAAACTACATAGGTTCTCTCAGACATGCAGGTTTCCTAACCCAGATTTGAATACGTTTGACTTTGGTTATCAAACGCTCCATGGAACGACCATTGCTTCATTTTCTTATCATATTGGAAAATAAAATCATTTAATTTCCATCCCCGCCCGCATGTGTTTTCATCTATAATATGGAATAGTCAAAAATTAAAAAATCTATTGTTTAATCCAAACACCTCTGAAATCTATATAAAAACCGGCCAAGTGCGAGTCGGACTCGCGCACGAAGGGTGCCGCACCATTATCTATAAAAACGGCAAAAAAATCATGTCTGTTGTATGACAGTCCCCCTTAAATATTTGTTTTATTTTAATTTAATTATTTATTTTTAAAGTGAATATATAACTAAATATTCTGTGAATATTTCAAGCGTCTACCTGTTGCCGTTATCAATATCGAGCAAAAACGAGCAAAGAAAATCTAGTTTGTAGTATGGGAGCCCCTTTAAATATTTATTTTATTCTATTTTTTAGTATTTGTTGTTATAGCGGCAACAGAAATATTTACAATAATATATACAATAAATCATCTGTGAAAATTTCAACTGTCTATCACGGTTCATGAGATACATCCTGGTGACAGACGGATAGACAGACAGACCGACAGACGGACGGAAAGCGAAGTCTTAGTAATAGGGTAATTTACCCTTTGGTTACGGAACCCTAATAAAAATAAATCACCGAAATGTACATACATATGTACGCGCATAACTTCCGATCAACTGCACCAAATTGGATAATCCTTTTTTTTGTATTTGTTATTGTCACGACAATTTTTTTATAGAAGAAAATGAAAAGATTTTTTTTTTTAACTAAAATAAGATTTTTTTAATCTCATTATATGAAAAGTGAGTGAGTGAAAAAGCTTTTATCCCGGAAATCTTCCCATATGGGAGTGAGAATGGGGATGAAAGATTGTATAGGGAAATAAGCTAGTTTAATATATATTTTTTCTAAAATAATGCTAAATAGTAACTACTTAAACAGGTCCCGCAAAAACGTACATATTACATATGTACATATGTATTCGTATGAACATACGAAGGGTTGTATTATACATTTCATATGATTTATTATACACTATGTATGTTTGTATGTATGGATGTATGTATGGTTTGTATAAGTAATCTACTTTTTATTTATTTATGAAACGAATTTCTGCATAACATTCACGTGTCTCGTGAAATTATTTCGCAACCACTTAAGATGAATTCAGGATTATTTAGAAAACGAATAGCTTTACAAAAACAAGAAATACCTTTCGCTATTTTCTAATTATAAAAAAAACAACATTTTAAGAACTGTTAATTAGCATTGTCTACAAAATCTGGAATTTTACACAAAAGAAAATCAAAAGTTAAATATAACAACTCAGATAAAATTCTAACGTTATAGCTTTATTATACACTAGCTTTTGTCCGTAGCTTTACTCGCGTACTTTAATCCATATTAATATTAGTACCTGGGCGACCGAGCTTAGCTCGGAGGTTTTGGCCAAAAGTAAAATTTTCTTTTTAATTTGGCTTAAAAAAAATAAACACTAAAAACTTGAATAAAAACAAATAAAAAAAAACAAAAGTAAAAACTTTTTATCCAACCGGTATTCGAACCCAGACATCTGTGATTGTCAATCTTACGCCTTGGCCGCTTGACCACGATGCTTATGCTCAAGCGTGCGAAATTAACGACTATATTTTTTTGACAATTTTATGACCATTATTTAAAACTTCACGAAAACTCTAAAACACGCGTTTTCTCAGATAAGACTAATTTAGATCGTTTTTCGCCCCCGAAACCTTCCACATACCAAATTTTAGCGAAATCGTTAGAGCCGTTTCCAAGATAGCCGGTATATATAAATAAATAAATATACAAGAATTGCTCCTTTAAAGGTATAAATATGAAATTAATTATTTTTGTCTGTTTGTTATACTTTATGAAATTTGCTAAGCACATTTATTCCTACTTCACTTAGAACGCTAGCGAAGCCATGGGCTAAAATATCTCTACTCCAAAGGTTCATAGTGCAACGTTAGAAAGCCTACAAAAGCCCTCAGTAAACTGTTAACCGAAAAAATATTTTTGAAAATAGAATTTTGTAGCCGCTCGAGTAACTCAAATACCTTGAAACTGGCATGCCGCATGCTAAAAGCGGCTTTATACACTACGTAAAATATACGTGTACTTGAGCGGTGGCGAAATGAGACAATAGGTCGAAAGTACAATAAGGTTAAGAAAATCTTTGCATAATTACATAACAGCAACCAACAATGGCAGTGGCATCCAATAAAAACCAGAAAGAGCGAACTAGTTTTATTTTTGCTCAAGTGCCTACACGATAATCTTATTAATTCTGCTCTCTGGGTCGTACGATGAGTGCTCTCCAGCTTCTAGAGTGGAGACCTCGTTATGCGAAACAGGACGCAATCAGAACAACTACGTTTCTTTGTATTTATCTGTCATTTACATGTCGGAGTCGAGAGGGAATGGATGTTTTCGCTTCTTGTAAAGTTTGTATATTTTGTGTATATTTCTTCTGTAAAGCCCTTGATATTATTCCAAATTGAAGTATCACGCACTTTAAGTTTTTTTTCTTTGGTGTATTTTATTAAAATGATTCTTATTGATTTTGAAATTTGCTATAAGTAAATTCATTATAAAATAATGATTTCGTACCGAATGTACTTTGTTTTTCAACCTCAATTATAAAATCGCAAGGGATGTGTTAATTTATTAACGTTCGTTCTTCTTTGGCGCAGTAACTCAACAATGAAACGTGATTTTTTGCATACTAGATACAGTTTTTTTATGAGCAGATTATATTATGGATTTAGATGTAGTCTTTTAATTTTTTTTTTTTGCAAAAAGGACATGTTTTAGTGAAGGGAATATCTGCCACTAGTATTAATAAAAAATATACATTTTACAATTACTTATGCTTATTAAAACTTATAACTACATGTACATTTATAATTTCAACATTTAAAAATAGAAATCTTATTTTGAATCAGACGTTATTATAAGTATCCAATAATGAAGGGCTCAAATTAGCATAACAAAACGTTAACATTAATAAACGAGCTAAGAACGTTATCCGGAAACTTCAAAGTAAACTAATAACTTAAGCCCTTTCGTCAGAGTTAGTCAGAAGCGATTAAGTAAGAAATAAAATTAAGAAGCTATTTATTTATTAAAAGGGCCAGATCAAAAGGGCCTTTTAATCGAAGAAACTTTAAAAATTGGGACAAAATAATAATATACAATGTAAAGTTAGACGTAGTACTGAAAAGTTTAATTATAACTTAAAAGTTATTAGCTTTGTAAAACATCTTTAAACAGGTAAGATATCTGGAACTGACATGAAGACTCTGTTTTATGTTCCCATTTAGAAAATTATACGAGCTGTAAAAATAACGAAGAATTATGTCGCCAAGCTGATACAACCTACGCAACTTTAATGTCAACGTAGAGTCTGTCTTAGAACGTTCTTCATTACAATCTAATATATAATAAATATCTCGTGTCATGGTGGTTCTGGTGTCAATACATTAAGCGCGCTATTTTTAGCTCTAAATGACAGCGCGTGGAAAAATTAATAAATAGGGTTTTTTTACGTCTATAATTTATTAAAGATCTACAAGTACAGTTGTTGAGACAAAGCTTTAAGTTTTCAATATTAAAACTATCTTGAAAACTGAAAAGTATTACATAATATACAGTTTGTGGGGTTTTTTAGGTTTATTAACAAATATTTCAGTAAATTTCAAAATAAAATAGTCTAATTCTTGGATTAATATATGGAATATTTTTGGTTGAACTATCTACCACGTAAAAGGATTCGCGACAAATACTAGTCTTGTTAAAATTTTAAACGCAAATTTGAATAAATAATAAGTCGTGACTACTTCTTAATAATAAGTTCTACATACATATGTATGTAATATCCTTTGTGGCATAAGACTGATACCAAATTACGTAATACGTAGAGTCGCAATTTTGTGATGCGTTTAATCATATTAACTTCAGTTGTTTAAACGCGAAACTCGGCTTTGTGTAGTTCACTCGACCCATGTACGAACATACATGTACAATGTACATACGTACGTACGTATTTACACATCGTGTTTACTTTTTTAATCTGTCAAGCTTTCCTGTCTACATTGTTCTATATGGTGAATTTTTACTTGAGGGTATTGACATGGAATTTCTGTGATTAGTTTGAACAGCTATGGATGATATTTAATTATTTTGAGGCCAAGTCCACTTGTATTTATTTATGGTCTAAGAGCCGGATACACCACGACCTTCACCGACCTGTTAACCAGATGAAATATATTTTTAATAAAGCTTCAATGATATTTTTAAATTGATTAATTATAATTTTGTTTATTATTTTTCACCGTACTGTTAAGCAGCCGAATTTTGTTCTAACAGATAGTAAATAGTAATGTAAAGAATATGCCTAGGTAGCCTTGCCTAGTCATTTCTTGACCACACTACCTGGCAAGGGGGTATAAACAGGTAAGTTACTATAGGTTACTTCACGGATACTATAAGGCTACCTAGGCATATTCTTTGTATTATTTACTATCGGTTAGAACAAAATTTTGACAGAACGGTGAAAAATAAAAATAAAAGATTAATTAATTTAAAAATAGCCTGATCAGGATTTAGACAGGCAAGCAAGCTATTTTAGGCGTATTTATCTATTATTCAAACATTATAAAAAATATGTTTCATCTGGTTAACACATCGGTGAAGGTTGTGGTATATCCGGCTCTCCGGCTATTATGAAATCTATAAGAGAATAGAGTTTTTATCAGTAGTTCTATTAGATGATCTGAAATAAGGTCGTGCTTCATTTGTCTAATTATTGATTACAGATTCTTAGATAATAAAATATAAGACCCGATTGTAAAGCTATATGTATGTACCTATCTATTGTATATGAATAAATGATGTGATGTAACTAAATCATAGGGTATTTATTATAGGTTTGTGTTGGCGTCTGGGATTAATGTTAAGTGTATCACACTTCTTACGAAAATCATGAATACTCGTACGAGTTATATTACGAATATACATTTACTTTGCGTATTGAAAAGCCATGGTTCATGTTTCGATTTTCCTTTGTTAAAGACACTAAGCTATGAATCACAGGAATGTACAGAAAATTTTACAATATGTCATAGAATATCTATGTTATCAAAGTAGCAGGATACTTGCATGCTGTATCCAAGTACACAATAAGTTATTAGTTTTGCTTTTTCTCCGCTAACACTGCGATAGCTGAGTCTACTTAAAACTTTGAGGACTACACCACACTTTCGAATCTACTGTAATGCCTTACTTCAATACTACCTTAATCAATATAACATCATTTATTTAACGTTTTTCTTACCTAGATTAGTTAAAAAAAATTTTTATAACGATCTCGAAGCGAGCATTATTAATCTCATAGAGTTAACTTGGATTACCAAACATCTAATTGAAAGCATGGCAAAAATATTAACACTTTTGCATCTATCTATTGTATATGAATAAATGATGTGATGTAACTAAATCATAGGGTATTTATTATAGGTTTGTGTTGGCGTCTGGGATTAATGTTAAGTGTATCACACTTCTTACGAAAATCATGAATACTCGTACGAGTTATATTACGAATATACATTTACTTTGCGTATTGAAAAGCCATGGTTCATGTTTCGATTTTCCTTTGTTAAAGACACTAAGCTATGAATCACAGGAATGTACAGAAAATTTTACAATATGTCATAGAATATCTATGTTATCAAAGTAGCAGGATACTTGCATGCTGTATCCAAGTACACAATAAGTTATTAGTTTTGCTTTTTCTCCGCTAACACTGCGATAGCTGAGTCTACTTAAAACTTTGAGGACTACACCACACTTTCGAATCTACTGTAATGCCTTACTTCAATACTACCTTAATCAATATAACATCATTTATTTAACGTTTTTCTTACCTAGATTAGTTAAAAAAAATTTTTATAACGATCTCGAAGCGAGCATTATTAATCTCATAGAGTTAACTTGGATTACCAAACATCTAATTGAAAGCATGGCAAAAATATTAACACTTTTGCATACTCAGCGTATTTAACCGGATTAATACCGGCAGCTTGACTGCAAGATGAGCCTTTGTAGCGTGTTGTTCGCTCGCCTGTAACTGACTCTATCATACACTGACGCATACATTACGATAAAATGTGACACAATAAATACTAAGTTAAAAATGTTACATATAAAATTATGATTTACATAGAAACTTCATTAGTGTATTATGAAAGTAGAATAGTTTATTATGTTAGTGGTTTAACAAAAGTAATATATTACATATACTCTAATGTAAAACATTACTAAGTTGAAGGTTATAAAGATTAAACAAGAACTAGAAAGTTAAACAAATTAGTAAAGCGATAATACTAAATTTAAACAGACATGCGTTTAAAGTATTTATTAAGAGATGAGATGCGTATTGTGTACAGGATAACGTGACGGCGTTGCGAGGCCATGTTTGAATAAATTGTCTCATACGAAAATAGACGCGTTTTCACGCTAGGAAAATTATAAACCAAATATTCTAAGCCACGTGTATAGAGTAGCTTTTAGAAATATATCACGTATATCGAGTGTCGTAAAAGCTAAATTTCATCTTCTAAATATTTAGTTCTTACAAAATTCATTTGCATGTTTAGGGTTCTTCCTTTAAATAATCAATTATCTCAATGCTGAGGTAAAGTAGATTAATAATTAATAACCAGCAGGCTATCATTTAAAAATATCTTTATATTGAAAAGTATACGAAAATATATGTTTTGCATTCAGATAACATGTTTACTTGTTCGATTTCTATCTTTTCTCGGCTAAACCTGTTAGCCGACCTCAATTCTCGTTTACATTTTGGAAATGCATATAAATTACTTTTATCAAAAATTGGACAAGTTCGAGTCTGACTCACACACCAAGGGTTCTGTAGAATGAAACATTAAAAGAAGTTAATAAAAATCGCAAAAAAATATATACATAAAAAAAAATGTTTTTTTCACAGCTCCAAAGTGTTGCAGACCTGACTATTTAATATTAATTTTATATCTCCACGCGTTCCTGAGAACCTTTCTCTCTCCGATTTTGACAGACTAATAGACAGGCAGAGAGACGGACGGACAACGAAGTAATCTTATAAGTGTTCTTTTTTTCATTTGAAATACGGAACCCTAAAAATTAGTTCACAAATATTAAAAGTCAGAATATTTCGTATTAATTTTTTTATAGGTTTAGTTATTTTTTGACCGCTTTCATAATAACTATTATTATGAAAACGGTCGTATGAAAGTGTTTATAATATAATATGTATGTATAGTATACCTACTTAAATATACAATAATATACGTTGTATTCTATATATTCTGTACTTTTGAGACACACATCAGCATAGTCCTTTGTTGACCGTATATTGAATTTATAATATTTTCTCAAACAAAATGCAATCACAAAGCCAACAACTTCACAAATACTACACAACTTCAGAAGCTCCACAATAAAAGTTTTTTTTCTCTTTCATTTTTCCTTTGTTAATTGAATATGAAATTTGTTTAACACCTGGTTATTGCTTGCGGTTTTATGATTCTGAGTTTTATTTCATATTAGTGACTATATAGAGCAGACTTAATTATACAGTAGCCAATTATACAAATCGTTATATATTGAGTAGATACTCAAATACAATAAAAAAACATTGCAGCTATTATAAAACATGTACAATGTAAATATATATATATATATATATATATATATATATATATATATATATATATATATATATATATATATATATATATATATAATATGTATGTCTTCAACTACTATGTTCTTTCGTCAACACGTTTTCATCTTTGAATTCGCTTTTTACGCAGCCGGGTTTTTAATTTCATTTGTTGTTTTTTAGCATTTCTCATTCCAAAGTACATTGAAATATATAAGTTGCTTATGTTTTTGTAAGCTATTTATAAGAACCCCTTTATTTTGAGACCCCACTCGATAGGTTTTTAGGAAAAAAAAATTTTTTTGGGGACAATATGGCGCCAAAAATCGGCTAATATAGTTTTTATAATTTTAATATACCCAGTGTCACTCATGATTAAGACTAATCTAACGACACCTCTCAAGCTAAAATCCATCAATCCTTTTGGGCCTCAGAGCGTGCTAAAGAAATACATACATACATACATACATATATACATACATACATACATACATACATACATACATACATACATACATACATACATACATACATACATACATACATACATACATACATACATAAATACATTCGAAAAACATAACCCTCCTTCTGGTGCAGTTGGGTAAAAAATAAAATCGATCTTTCACCCAATAACATGTGATCGAAAGAAAAATCATTCGATGTATTTTAATATTTATTATATTTGTAGTCCAAGTACCATAATATCAATTTTATAAGTTAGTTAAAATTTTTATATGGAGTCACAATTTTATAAAATATATAAACCTAAATCAATTAATATTTACTTATTATATTATTTACAAATTTATTAGGTTACTGAAAAGAATTTTTGAGCTACCAAATTTTTCACATCATTGCCATCCCAACTTTATACTTTCCTCAGTAAAGATTTATGAGGTACATATGTTTTATGATTTATTTCATTATTTCGGTTTGTTTGTGTTCTGAACTAAAGTCCTTTTGCCAGCTGATACAAGAGAGAAAATATCCTCTTTGCTTACAACTTATTATTTTAATACGTATATAGTTAACTATAAGACCACTATCATTAAATAATTGTCTTACTGGAATTTCATTAAGCTTTATTATAATTCATAATTAAAATAAAAAAAACCAGTCCTTATATTCATTTTATATTTAAATATTCAAAGTAATATGTATTAGAGTTACAAAAGGTATTAAACTTTTCATATTAAGTATATTAGTATTGCATGTAGGATGTACTTACGAGCTGTGAATGACATTGTATGTATGATGGCATATCTAAGCTGTGGCAGGTCACAGGACGGGTTGCGACAGCCCTCCATGGTGATTGTGCTGAAAAATTCAGCTGACATTGTTTTCACAGTTACAATTTACATATCAACCTGTATACATTCAATTAAATTGCAATAATTAAAAGAGAAGGAAGAAGGTTGATTTCGGAATTCTGATAGATAATACAAATATTTAGGACTAGCGACTCACCCTCGCGGATTCATCCTTAGGTTGCTTCCCTACACAAACTTTCACCCCCTTAAGGGATGATTTCCGGGATAAAAAGTATTCTATGTATGTCCTTCCTAGGGTATCAAACTATCTTCTTACTAAATTTCATCTAAATCGGTTATGTAGTTTCGGAGCCTATTCGATACAAAAAAATAAACAAAAAAAGAAGACACAATTTTTTATTATTTTATAATTTTTAATAGTATTTATAATATTAGAATAGATGTACGTTAGCATCGATTTGGAGTTTAAAAGACAGATAAGATGTCAATACCATAGAAAATGTAAATCCAATAATACATCTTTTCAGATAAGATTATTATTTTTAAAAACTTATACCTATTGGCTCTAAAATAATAACATTCAATTGCAAACGATTAGTTACTGCGAAATAAAATTCAGGGCAGGTCCAACGAATGCGTTCCAGTTCTATTTTGGTTTTTATGGAACAGTGAATTCGTCCCGCTATGATTCATGATAACAAAACGCAGATGTCGAAAACAATATCGTTGAATAAATATGAAAAAATAGCAAATTTTAACATAACAACAAGGCTAGCATTCATTTATACCTAGATCTATTGTTACCTAATACTATAATTAACTGATAAATTAATTATTACCATTACTTACTACAATTACCATACCATTAATTACCACCATTGTGTGTATGTATGTTTGTTACTTCTTGAATTGATCTTTCTTTAAAACGATCAAATAAAGACTATGACTTTTTTTAATGTTGGGAAACGCATTTACGCATACCACCTGTACATACAGGTAGTTATGTGGAGTCCACTGGCTAGAAAAGCTATCTTATACATGATATCTCCCCCGTCTTAATGGGGCATCGCAGGATCGCTTACACAAGATAGTCTATGTCTGTATAAAACATTATATGGAGTAATTGCTCCTTGCTAGCTCTTATCTGAAACCAGAACCATAGAAGGCATGCCGATAGTTGGTTTCTCATGAACTGATAACTCAAATCCACTTATGGGTCCACTTATTCATTAACAACAAAATTGAACGGATTTGACTTGACTTGATTCTCAAGCGATTGCTTACATCATAAAAGTTTGCTTAAATTAAAATGTTATGTAAAAATCTTTAATAAGTTCACTTGAGTAAATTTTATGAAGTAAATATTTAAAAGCTCTCAGAATTAACAAATATCAAACAACAAAATATTTATCAAGAATGATACAAACAACCACCGTAAATTTAAAGTACATATTTTAAAGGAGTATTTTTTGAATTTAAAACAAAACTCTCGAATTTGTGTAACATGAACTCGTATCAAAAAAGGGCACTAAACAGGTGATAAAAAAACACTTACGCCCAATCCTCTAAGTGTCTGCATTAAGATGCCGAATCACGAACACTGTACTTGTACACTGTTAATATAATTCCCTCGACATGCATCCTACCACGCTTTCCTGATCTATATTACAGAATGCTTCCTAGCTGCTTATACTTTAAACATTTTAGTTTTAATATTATTTTGAAAACGCTTATAGTATTACGTTTAGAGTTTTATATGAAAATAAAACTTTTTAAGTAATATTTTGTGCTCTACAATGCATTTGTACATATTATAAAGTAAATGCTTAATGTAACTTTTAGCTTTTATCATATTTTCAACATTTTTTTAATAACATCTATACTAATATTATAAAGCTGAAGAGTTTGTTTGTATGTTTGGTTGAACGCGCTAATCTCAGAAACTACTAATCCGATTTGAAAAATTCTTTTTGCATTAGATAGCCCGTTAACTGAGGAAGGCTATAGGCTATATATCATCCCGGAAAAATGTACGGTTCCGGTGGGATAAATTTGTTATTGTCTAGGGACGAACCCGAAGCGAAGCGAGGGTGAGTCGCTAGTTACTTAATATACAAAAAATATTTATATAGTTTATCTAATAACTAGCTATAGATATACATTATTATTTTTATTAAAGACTACTGTAATACCTTGTATAGTTCTAGATAAAACTAAAAAAGTTCTAACAATAAAGCCAATTCATAACATAATAGTTTATTTGTTAGTAAAAGACTTCAAGGCTTTGTGAAAATCAGTCATGCGGAATTATTATAATGAAAAAAAAGCGCTTTTGATGAAATAGATAACTAAATATTATTTTAAGTGTTCCAAGTACGTAAAAACGTAGAAGAGTATAGAGCAGTATGAGCAGATTGAATTTAGAAACAATTGGATGAATCAATGATAGATACTTGTATTAATACTACTAAATACATATTGTATTATAATACTATTAAAGATATTATATCAGGTGTTCGATTTTACGTCTACTGTAACTGAGGTTTAATTTTGAAACTTTTTATTCTTAGCTCCCTTTTTATTTAGGACGTATTTATTTGTTAATTTATTTTTTCCAGTTAATCTTGAAATTAGCTTAACAGACATTTTTGAATAGGGGATTTACGAGACTTTCTTTGAATAAGGGACTTACAGCGAATTTTATCGAAGGGTTTTACTTTAAAAATATTTTTAATACTTACGCTACTGCTAGCTTACAATATTATAATAATTTGATACCATTAATTTCATAATAAATAATATCAGTAACACATTGGGAAGAACTCTTCACTATAAACTTCGTATTTTCGAGTTAGAGCGAGCTTCGAACGAATTCGAACGATTAGTCATAAGGTTATGTTTTATTAGATTCTTTAAAACTATTTTGTTGACTTATCGTAATAGAGTCGATTGTATTATTGTTTGTTTTTAAACTTAGTAGAATTTCATTAACTCTAAAAATGCGAATTACCTATTTCGAAGTCGGTAACTGTTACGAAAAAAATATGGTATATTGCGTAACAGTTATTCTGAGAAAAATTGAGATGGCATAATGAATTATGTTATTACATATTTGACAAAAGACTTGTGTAGTACAAAACTATTATTAGAACATTCTTAGTTTAAATGAAATTCTTTCTTTTGGCTTAAATTACAAAATAAAATATACGAGAATGTGTATTTAATAATATTATTGTCTACGTAATAAGCTTCTATTCAAAGTCTAATTACAAGTTTAATATTGGTTTTTATATCTTTAGTAACCATTTAATCAAATCAGACGGTTCCAAAATAGGAGCAAAGACTGGCTGCGGGATACATGGAGAGCGACCGAGGTTCAGCAAAAGCGTACATCTCGGACAATTCGCCTCCATCTTCCAAGCAGAAGTCTATGCCATCCTAGAATGTGTAGAAGCCAATCTATGTAAGCACTACACAAATCAAACTATTTATATAAATTCGGACAGCCAAGCCGCACTACTAGCACTAGACTCAAACATAGTCTCATCGAAGCTAGTAGAACAGTGCATGGACCGATTAAACTTCTTAGCAAAAAGAAATAAAGTAGTTCTAAGATGGGTACCGGGTCATGCAGGGATAGTTGGCAACGAATGTGCCGATAAGCTTGCTAGAGAGGGAGCTCTTGGCTCGCAGCAGGGACCTGAGCCTTTCTGCGGAATACCCAAGAGCTTAGCTCAAAGAACCCTAATGTTAGCATGTCTCAAAACTGCAAAAAAGGACTGGAATGAGTCAATTGGAATGATTCACTCCAAGACACTGATTAAAGCCTATGACAAAAGGTTTAACAACCTTATGATAGCGCTAAATAGAAAAACCTTACGATTACTGGTAAGGACTTTTACTGGACACTGCTGCTTAAACAAGCACATGTTCAACATGGGACTGAGCGAAACACGAACCTGTAGAGTATGCATGGAGGCAGATGAAACGCCACTTCATCTTTTACGGGAATGCGGACCGCTCATGTACAAGCGTAGCATTCATCTAGGAAAACAGTATATAGGCCTAGATGAAATAAAAGAGTGCAAACCAAAGAAAATCCTGCAGTTCTTAAATTCTGCAGGGTTCAATGGTTCACTCTAATGAAAAATGTGGCGTATCACAATAGACCAGAAATGGTCGCAGTGACACCATAGCCGCAAACAAGAAATAAAAAAAAAAAAAAAAAAAAACCATTTAATCATACTTTGCATAAAATATAAATGCTAATGTCAGAAATTATTTAGTAATTAGCGGCTCACCCTTGCTTCGCTCGGGTTCGCCTCTAGAAAAACAAAAACAAATCTATCCCACGGGAATCGTACATTTTTCGGGATAAAAAATAGTCTATTTATTATTATGATGTATGAACTATATTATTGTAAAGTTTCATTAAAATCCAATCAGTAGTTTTTGTGTACTAAGCTTTATAAGTTACTAATATTTTTTAACTACCCCACGGAAACTATTTAATTTTCCGGAATGAAAAGTATCTAAAATGTTGACCAGGGATATAAGATACCACCATGAAAAATTTCATTTAAGACAGGAAGAAAAAACAAAAAATTTGAAGAAAATGGATGGATTTATTCTATTGCTCTTTTTCTATGTACAGACATTCGACCTCTACAATTTTATTATAGTATAGATAATATTTACCTATTATTTTAATACAATAAGAAGTAAGTCTATTTAAATAAATAATACTCGTTTTTCATATTTATTATAATTTTCACATAATATGTATTTTATATATCATATACATACCATACAATATAAAATATATGACGCCAGATACAAGTCAGAAATCATAGAGCAATAATATTTACCGACGTTTTTAATATTACGCCTAAATCATTGTACCAAGAAACTCGAAGTTCGCTATTTGACTTGGCCGTCATATCAACTTCCATATAATACCACACCGTTTTCTTACAACAAATATTTACGTCAACAATGAAATTGCGAAGCTCTTCGGTTCTTTTACCATACTTACTTCAATAAAGTACTTATGTAGAGTGTTATATGATCTAATATAAAGAAAGTACACTTTTGTTAGGTTTTATAAGTATAGTTATTATGTGGGACTTAAAATAACTTTATTCCGTATAAAATAGAATTAAGTATATTTTAACATATCTATACCATCTACTTTCAATAAAATCAATATTTTGCTAGAACCTTTTAAAAATTATTTATTATATTGATTTTTGGAAAATAAACAGTAATAGTATTTAAAATATTTTACAGTAAGCAATTAAAGGTAGCACATACACCAATAAAGTTTACACTAATATATTATATAGGTACATATGTATGTTACATGTTATTCATGTAAACCGTCAGAAATTTTAGAAACAAAGGAGGAGAAAAGTAGCAAAAAAACAAAATTACAATAAATTATACAATATGGACCAATATGAATTTAAATTGTGTGATGGAACAAGCATGAAAATCAACCATAGAGTATTATCAGAGTATTACATGACCGAAATATAAATGTATTTTGAATATATTTAGTTCCTGTTGGTGGGATATAAAACAATGACTAAAAACTATAGATAAGTTGACTTTCTAAAATCGATATTTCAAGTAGAAATTAAAGAAATATACAAAAATAATATATTTATATAGGTACTAGCAGAAAACTACATAAAAACTTTAACAAGGAAGGTTTCATACAAACTTTTATTACCTATTTTACCCTCTTATGGGATGAATTACGAAAAATGCTAAAACACGTATTAATTTAATTGTATTAAAGAGCATTTATACCCAATTTCAAGTAATTCTGATCATAAATATTTTTTGGCTTGTATTATAACTTGTTTTTCCGGGGAAATGAGATAATCTCCCGCAGTAAAAAGTACGCTATATCACTGTCCAGCCCTTCAAATATTTTCACACAAAAAATCACAAGAAGGACAAACATACAAGCATATAAACAAATACACTTTCACATTTATAATATTAAAGTATGGATATTGATGTTATTTTATTGGCGAAAACCATTCTAGAGTGACATGTTGTCAACGCCCGAATGCGATATTATTACAAAGCAAACGTATACCTATGAGCTCGTATCTGTACTTTGATTCTTTTGCGCGACATTTCTGAGAATTAAGCATTCACTTATGCGTTTTATTAAACCAGGCACACGGCAGGTCGAGCAGTTATAAATAGGAAAAAGCAGTATGTGACATGGTAACAAAGTATTCCAATCTCATTATGCCTACATTAATACGGTTTATGACAAGTTAAGTATACCCATTTTTCTTTCCTTTCAAGATGAAAAATCTAATACAACTACAAGCGCTTCGCTCGGGTTAATGAATAGATGAGTAGATGATTCTTTAAATTGACATAACTTTTTTTTTAGGAACCGATTGAAAAAAACAAATACTAAAGGTTAAGTGAAGCTTACCACAATACATTAGTAAAAACCGCACCTAAATCGATTAAGCCGTTTCTAAGATTAGCGCGCATAGACGCACAGACAAACAGACAAACCAACAAACAGACAAAAAAACTAAAAATCATTGTTTTGGGTTCTATTGCGTTAATAAAAATCCTCAGTAATAGTTTTTCTCAAATATCTTCTATGTACAGGCAGCGATCAGATAAAATTTTATTATATGTTGGATGGTAGGTAGATGAAAAGAATTATATGTATATACAATATAATATTTCAATTGCGTTATGTTGTTTGTCGTATTTAAACATGCCTGTAAAAATAACTAACTATATTCGTTTTGATGCGAGGGTAAAAATAATTGAACTGTATGGCGTAACGTTTAACCCTTTGACGTCAAACGCAGCTGTGTATTTTCAAATAAAACTACGATCGATATGTATGTGTACTATGGTATAGTATATATGTACTACGCACTACCATAGTGCAATGTTGCATACTAATGGCTTTCATGTAAGATCTGAGAAGTGGTCAAGTGTGGCATTTCGAACGCCCTCTATATAGTGTATACCTACTAGTGTTAAGCCGAAAATTTGTGAAAAAACACTAAATTTCCTTGAAGGACTAAAGAAAAATATATATCTAAATGTACCTCAAAATATTCAATAATAAAATACTATTAACCCCTACCCCGGTTTATTCGTTGCTTTGCTATACTAATAAATCTCAAACTATTCCATACAACTTGCGTGTCGCTAACTCGCACGTCGAAACGGATCAGTGAATAAAGAATGTGTGGTAATGAACACACAGACATATAAACATTCATTTTTATATATAGACCTCGAATATTTTTACTCCAGGAATATAAGACTGCGCAATTTTATACGACGTCAAAGAACTTCTCATATTAACCCAGTTCAATATATGTATGGGTAGTGAATCGCAAACAAACCTCTTAGAAGGACTATTACTATACTCTTTGACAAACGTATCTAAAATATAACGCCATTGTACTTACCACTTTGTTTCACATTTGTTTTTACATTTGCATTTCCCTATCTTGGTCATAAACACGTGTGTCACCATAAATAAGACTATAACATGAGGCAAAACTACTCGACCTTTCCCACGCAATTTATCATTCTTACATCCGTACCTTGTCCCTGTATATTCTACTATTATATTAACTATATTTTATACTATTATGTTGAGTAGGAGAAAACAGTTTTATTCGTCGACGTTTGGCTCAGTTTGTACTACAGTCACAGGTGTTTATATTTATAATATGTATCTATTTAAATTTTAAAGTTATATAATATGTGTAATATATTATCTATCTGGTATCTATACTTAATATTATAAAGCTGAAGAGTTTGTTTGTTTGTTTGGTTTTTTTTTTTTTTTTTTTTTTTTTTTAATTTCATATAAGCACAATACAATATACAGAATTGAAATTCAAGGCACAATCACAAACTCATTCGAGTTTTACCGTGCACCAGCGTCGTCGAAATATACAAAAATAATGACCAATCATCCACGCACACCATCCCAATAATATCATATGTTTATCACGAGTTTACAATTTTAACATGCCATCCTGATGAAATAATTATATTTATATAATATGACAAAAGAAAAAATCTGCGGGTAAAATGTATTTTTTTACTGTTGCATTTGTTGACGGAGTTCGAGTACCCTCTTGCGGTCATTAGTTAGCTACACTTGTATTTTTTTGCAATATGTATAGGGTGATTCACATTTGTATATTACTTTTATTTTATTTATTTATTTTTTTTTTATTAATATATATTACAATATAGTTATATTTATTAAGGAATAGAAAAGTATTAAAAGGTTATTATTAATCAACCATATTGTATATTTACTCGTTCATGATAGTACTGTTTTAATTTATGTTTTATATTTTGTCGTGTGATTGTGTTTTTCAATGGTAATGGCAATTGATTAATAAGTTTAGGTATAATATATCGTAATGATCTTTTTCCGTACATGTTACAATATTCTGGTAGTATAAAATTTGGATTGACCAAACTGCGGGTTGTTACGTTTTTTGTTGGATCTCTATACCTGATTTTTTTAAAGTTTTCATTAAAAAAGTTTTCTTTTAGTAGCGTTAATTCAGTTTTTTCATGTATTGGTATAATCTTAAAGAATGCAAATAACTTTTGATAGTTGTTAATAAATGTCTTTTTTAAATTTTCTGGAACTATTTCTTTTAAAATTCTTAACTGAAGAAAATATATTTGATCTAAGTGTGTTTTATAAGTTCTTCCGTAACTTGATAATCCATAAGATATTATTGATTCGGCCAACGAAGTATAAAGTAATAAAAGTGTTTTATATGGTATTTTAGATTTTATTAAATGAAATTTTGCCAATATCCCTCTTAGTTTGTCACAAACGTGATTTATGTGCATTTTCCAGTTTAATCTGCTATCGATAACAAGTCCTAGATAAGTATATTTGTTTACTAGCTCTATTGCATCACAGTCACAAGATATCCGCATATTACTGCAATTATTTTGATGTAAGCAATCATGCGTATGTACTATAAGTATCGGTTGAAAAGGGCTTCTGTTTTGACTAGTGCTGATGTACATCAGTTTAGTTTTACTTGCGTTAAGCACTTATCCGACGTCGTGCGACCACTTAGCGAGATTATCAAAGTCATCTTGTAGTTGAGCAAGGGTATCTTTTATATTTATTCCGGCAGCTATTAGACAGGTGTCATCTGCAAATTGATACATCTCACTTTTTTTAATTACGCTAGAAAGACTGTTAACATACGTGAGATAGTGTAGAGGACCCAGTACCGATCCCTGAGCCGTGCCTTCCGTAACCTTTACAGTATAACTGTCTGCCTCACCAACTTTGACAACGTATTTTCTATCATGTAGATAGTTTTCGCACCATGTAAGTAATTTACCTCTGATTCCACTATCATACAATGCTTGTAGCAGTTTGTCGTGTTTAAGCGTATCAAACGCCTTACTGTAATCAATAAATACGATTAGAACGTGTTCTTTGTTGTCTAAATGTCTGTATATACTATCCGTAAATTCTGATAGCAGTTGTGTGGTGCTCTTATTAGGTTGGAATCCGTATTGATTTTGTGATAGTATATTGTTGCTCTCATAAAATTTGTATATTTGATGGCATATGTATTTTTCGGCAATTTTATCAATAGTAGGTAAAATAGTAATTGGTCTGTAGTTTAAGTAATCTTCTCGACTGCCTTTCTTATGAATTGGTCTAACAATCCCGGTTTTCAAAACAGTTGGATATGTGCCTGTTAGAACGCTTGCATTTATTAGATTCGCTAGAACAGATTTAATTTTGTCACATATTTTTTTAATATCAATGGCTCTTATTTTATCTACACCTGGTGACTTATTAGTACTTAATGACATAATAATTTTTTCTACGGATTTAGTGTTTGCCTTTTTGTAGCGCATGGTCACATTTGCTTCAGAGCTATAGGACGATTTATGAAGCAATAGTTTAGAGCACTTAGGGATTATTTGATTCACACTATTTTTAAATGTATTTGCAAAGTTATCTGCTATATCTTTGCAGGTGGTGTTATGTTTTTCAAAAGCATTACGAATAACATCATCGATGGAGGACTTTATTCTACCCGTGATTCGATTAAGAATCTGCCACAGACGACTATGATTGCTTTTATTGTTTATTATATCTGCTTTTATATTATTATTTTTAGTTTCTTGAATTATTTTATTAGCATAATTTCTTGCCTTATTGTACTTTTGCTTTAATATTTTATCGTTAGTATTTTTTGTCCACTGTAAGAAAAGTTCATCCCTGAAATTACAAGCATTCGTAATTTTTTTATTTAACCAATCATTATTTATACGTTTTAAACTAGATTTAACTTTTATTTTTTGTTCAGATTTTTTGTAGCACTCTGTAAAGCTTGCATGTATATAGTCGTGTATAGTTATTGGGCATGTCGTGTTGTCTATTTTTTTCCAATCTATTGCATTTAAATATTCACAAACTTTTTGATTTTTTAAATAAGTTTTATATTTCGGAACAGCCTGTGTTCTTAAGCCTATGCATGCCAGCATTACAGCGCGGTGATCGGCCAGTGTCGTTCCGATGGCCGCTGTGTATAGGTCTTGTGTGTGGGATCTAGCGTATATGTGATCTATGCAGGATTTGTTTAGTTTATTATTACAAATTTCGATCCTAGTGTGCTCTGTTATCCCGCACAGAAGACCCATACTATATAAAGTGTTGTTGTAAATATGCTTTATAGGGTTATCTATTTTTAAATTTATATTTATGTCTCCAATCAAGTATAACTCGTTATTTTTAGAATATTTTGCAATTGTGTCTCGAAGTTCGTCAACAAAAAGATTTTTACTTAAGCTAGGAGGACGGTATACAGCAAGAAACATAGCAGAATAATTTGTTAGGGTTGTAATTGTACAAATAATACTTTCAAAATTTTTAGTTTTAATATTTTGAATGCTACATTTATGTTTATCCTTGACATATAATATTACACCACCGCCCCTACGTGATTTTCGTAATGCCGTAAACATTTGGTAACCATGAATATTGTATAAACAGCTAATTTGGTCTGAGATATTAGCCTCCGTAATTACAACGACATCAATACATTTGTTAGAAGACATTATGCACTGTTCAAGTGTTGAAAAGTTTTTAATCATAGATCTAATATTAAAATGAATACATAAAAGGTTTACTTGGTTGTTAGGTAATAAACTTAAAAAATCATTTACATTTATACATTCTCTAATTTCATCGGTTGAACGCGCTAATCTAATTTCTAACTATTAAAAATTCTGTTTGCATTAGATAGTCCGTTAACTAAGGAAGGCTATAGGCCGGAAAAATGTACAGTTCCCGTGTGATAGATTTATTTTTGTCTAGGGACGAACCCGAAGCGAAGCGAGGGTGAGTCGCTAGTCCATAATACAAGCGTCGTAACTTACCATGGAACTAGATGGTGTAATTTTTAAACATTTTTACTAAATCAGTTTCTATCTTAAAAGTTTATATAACTTTTATTCCTATTTTGTTTTTTTGTTTTGTGGTTATAAATATTATTTTTTTTAATTTTTGATTTGCTTTATACTTATGTTTTCTGTTCCTGTTATAAAAATATAGAATATATTTTTACTGTGAGCTCTTATCTTGGGATTGGATAATTTAACACGGGTTTTGTGTCAGTAAAAATATTAATAATATCGGTTTTAAATCACGAAAGTAATTATTCCACATGTGTTAGTGGAATGGCATGGATTTTTTTAATCTCTATATGAGTAAATGGTCCCATATTCAAAAAAACTGCCTCGGTAGTGTAGTGGCTAGCATGTACGGCTGCACATCCTGAGGTCCTGGGTTCGAGTCCCGGGTCGGGCCAAGTTTAGTTATTGAGTCTTTCTGTATAATAAGCCTCAGTAACAGCCCGGAGTTGGGAAGTTGGCGGTGTTACACCCCCGTGCCTCGGAGAGCACGTAAAGCCGTCGGTCCTGCGCCTTAACTCTCACCGGTCGTGTCTCGTGTCGTCCCACTGAAGTATGAGAGTAACAGGAATAGAGAGTGCACTTGTGTCTGCGCGTACACTTGTGCACTATAATATCTCCTGCGCAGTTGGCTAGTCTCAATGAGATTGGCCGCCGTGGCCGGAATCGGTCAGGAGAACATCATTCAAAAAAAAAAAACAAAACTAAATTTCGTAGGCCAAAAAGTTTTATTAGCTACCTTTTTGACCGACCTAAAAAAAGAGAAAGTCTATTTAGTTGTTTACTTATATGTAGTTTGTATGTTAAAAGCTACCTTCACTTATTGTGAATCGATTTTCATAATTATTTCAATCTATGTAGAATATTGAATTTAGTGGACGTTTCTTATATTTTAAAGTGAAACATTAACATCTCCTGGTTAATTTCTAAGAAATCGATTATTAACTGGCACACCGGTGTGCCCGCGACTCTCGACAGGTTAATCATATATATATATTTGCCAGGATAATAGCTCCGCTGGGATCGATGTTTACGGCGACACCTGTTAACTTAGGTATCGAGTGTCGATAGATGCACCGCTTGCACTATACTTTAGTGAGATAGAAATATATATTTTATTCATTTCATTTATTATTTGTATGTAATTACAATAAATATAATAGAAATACCGTTTTCTAAAAATATACATTAATATTTAAATCCCTCTAAATCGAAAGCTTGATATTTATTTTACTTTGATATTTTGCTTTCGCGTATATATAGACTGGACAATAAATAGTATATATACCGTTTTCTTTTAGTATCAGGACAATGGTTATTGGTTAGACAGAGACAAATATATTGATATATAAGTAGTTTAGTACCTATTTAAATATTTGTACTGTAATGTACGGGAATCGAACTCGTCTCTTATGGTGTGATAAGGAGTACTTATTAGTTATTAAATCTTTAGATAACTTTTTATAGAGTAGGTGTAATCGTGTATGTAGGTACAAGTAAAGCACTTGACGGGCTTTAATAAGAAGTAAAAAATAAACAATTAACCAGAAAACATACATGTGTATTTATAGTATTAGTAAGGACTTTAAATATATTAGCCGTACCCTTTATAAGCTAAAACAATGCTACTAATATTATAAACGCGAAAGTTTGTAAGAATGTATGTATGGATGTTTGTTTGTTGCTCTTTCACGCCAGAACGGCTGAACGGATCTAGATGAAATTTGGCACAAATATAGATTATAATCTGGAATAACATAAAGGCTACTTTTTATCCTGGAAAAATGTATGATTCCCGTGGGATAGGTTTGTTTTTGTTTTGCTAGGGGCGTACTCGAGCGAAGCGAGAGTGAGCCGCTAGTATTTAAATATTTAAATTTACGGGAATCGAACTCGCCTCTTATAGTGTGATAAGGAGTACTTATTAGTTACTAAATCTTAAGATAACTTTTTATAGAGTAGGTATAATCGTGTATGTATGTACATGTAAAGCACTTGACGGGCGTAATAAGAAGTAAAAAATAAACAACCAGCAAACATACTTGTGTATTTATAATATTAGTAAGGACTTTAAATATATAAATCGTAACCTTTATAAGCTAAAACAATATAAACCATAATATAAATATTTTAATTGCTACGAAACCAACAAAATGTGGTTTAATTTTTAGGAGGGTTCCAACACAATGCCACTTTGCTACGACAGATCGATATTTCATGTTGTACACCCGAAACCTTAAACAGTTACAGCAAATTATATATTACCTTGTAAGTAATAAAGTCTTAATTGGGTTGAAATTGTTTGTATAGTACAAACATTTTCACTTAATTCTTGCAACAGGTGCGCCGCAAAGACTTAACGACAACTTAAGGCTGGGTGAGCTTTGGGTGCTTGGATTCTATATGGTACAATCAAACATTTAATTACTTAGAACACTATAAAATATGGATAAGAATAAGAATTTAAATGTATAATAATGTAAATAACAAGATCTTATTCTACATTCGTTAACGAATAGATATCTTAAACATTATATAGAAGATTCTATGACATAACGATTGAATTTGTTATCTCAATTCAATTTTAAAATTTCTATTCTACAACTATTGTAGAATGTCTTCCTGTCTATGTTATAGATTTATATAAAAAACTCTTCACAGTAATTTGATAAGCATGGATTCAAGTAAACTCGACTACTGGCGTAAGCGCCTTAACTCGAAATAAAATATAGAATGTTGACAATGTTCCTTTTTTTTCAATAAAAGTTCTAATAATAAATGTCTCAAATAAAATGAGTTTGAAATTTGATGTTTGATATAATACCAGTCAATAAACCCTGAAAATGCTTTTGCTACAAAAGGTCAAGGAGAATTTTAATTTAATACTGTTTGGTATCCTCATTAATATCTTAACCATATACTAAAAATTAAAAATAATGCTGAGAAGCAGTTCCTCGTGAATATTTTCTCTATATTGCCATCTCGCTTAAAATTAGCTATTTCAAAAATTATTAAGTTATAAATTTTTGAAACTTTTGTAGGATATTTTTAATAAAACTATCTTTTCGGATTATTTCGCGAATTTATTTTTAATGAGACAGTGCATTGTCTGTAACAAATATAGAACGCATTTGAGACGTCTAAAATCTTAGTCTCTCCCGTGACCATGATTGCTGTAAAGCATTGGAAACGTCGGGAACCAAAAATCAAAATAAATCCGCGAAATAATCCGAGAAGATAGTTTTATTTAAAATGTCAAATATTCGCGTAAATTTAAGAAAGTATTTTGTAGGATAATTATTTCAAACAATTCGTCAACAGGAGTAGTTGATGAGTTACCGCGTATTGAGGCTCAGCTATATTCAAGAAGACATATGTATGTTTAATGGCTCAAGGTTAAAATTACACTAAACTATGAGTTAAAATTCACTAAATTAGAATTGTCCTTGACCTTTTGTAAACCAAAACTCTAACTCGTCTTACATGCCTATTTTATAAGCATGCTAGTACATTCACTCAACAGGCAAGTTCGATAAAGTATCTTATAGAATAAATAATGATTGTTAATATTTACGGATTATACTTGATATCCAATCTTCTATCCAATTGAATTAATAATACATCAAAGCATTTAATATAATCAAGACATCTCGATTGGGTAAATGACTAACCGCAGTTACACTATATTAGCCACAATAATCAAATGTAATCATTGCACTACTGTAATATAATTATATTATATAATATGGTAACATGTTATATATATCTATAGGCTCCCACATTAAAAAAAATCGTATTAATAAATGAAACATATAAATCTTACTACATAACTTTAATGGTATATTTGTTGCAATATTGTTATAAAATTATAGTAACGATTTATAGCTGTTACTAGCGATTTACCCTCGCTTGGCTCGGATTCATCACTAGTTACGTTTTACATTTAGTAGGTATATAGATTTCTCAGAGATGAGATGTTTTCCCGCAGTAAAAAGTATCCTATATGTTTAGCTATCATCATATCAAATTTCATCAAAATGTGTCCAGTAGTTTTCTTGTGATGCGTTCCTAGACACGCAGATAGACAAAAATTCTATGAACTCTAGAGTCAATAAGATTTTCAAAACAATATTTGATGAACAGATACGACTCAGGTTTTTATTATATGTATAGATTTATGAATGTTTATCATCGTATGGTCAAACAACTGAACGAACCATCTAATTCATATTAATGCCATACAAAGAAGATTAGAAATCTTAAAGTATCAGGCTATGCTTTTCTGAAAATCCAGTTACTAAATTTGGATAATCTCTTGACTTTAATCCTTTTTATATATACTTTTTATTTATTTAATCTTTTTTGCATAACATATCAGTATTTACAAAGAATTTAAGCTAAAATAATATTTTCTGTTTTATAATCTAGGTCTTCAGTGGGCTTTACATAAATTTGCATTTATTTAAATATGTAAAATATTTATTACTGTAAATATATATAAAATGATTATATTATAATTCTGCTTTTTACTCTGTGGATGAATATGTGAAAGAAAATTCGTATAATGAAACCTCGACATCATTTCGAAAGCAGCGTGTTCAAATAAATTATCATAAAATTGATTTACTTTTTTCCTGCACTTTGGATATACATACACAACAAATTAAAGTTATACTTGGGAGACTTGGAAAAATTATGAGACTAAAATTTTTATAATTTGCGCGCACACCGACAGCCAATAAGCGACATGATGAAGTTAGTTGATAACTGTTTGTTGCCATGCTAACCGTTGTTATTGTCTGTTATTATATTCTTTCCTTAAATGATATTCTATAAAAATATTATGATTGTAATATGCCTAATATGCCTTATTTAATTATTTTATTAATTTATCATTCCTTTTAAAAACTGTTACGCCAAAGAACATAAACTTTTTACATGCTTATCAAATCAAAAATAAACAAGAGAAATCTATATTAAGTAAAATAATTAATTTATAAACAACTTTCTTCTTCTATTCTTCTCCCTGCCCATTTATCAAGTTACTTGGGTTCGGCGCAGTAAGTCTTCTCTTTCATGTCTTGTTTCACACAATTTATTCATCTTTCCTTCGGTCTTCCTTTAACTCTCCATCCATCTACATTAATTTCAATTACTCTTCTCGTCACTCAAATTTTAAATATAAGGTTAAATCGAAGGACTAATTAGTAAGAGATAATAGAGAAAAAAGGATTACTAAAACCTTAAAATCTTCTATTACAAACTAAATATAAAAAATAAAGCAAACTCAGAACTCTCTTTTTAAATGCGCACAAAAACATGTTATTGCATATACTCTATTGTTTTTTCTAAATTCACGGCCTTATTTTGTTAATCCCCCATTCATCACGATCTTCCATGAAAGTAGAAAAGCGTTCCGTGACCGAGCGACCCCACCCATCGTTTTATAAAAAATACAAAATGAGGGGTGGATCTAATAATCCCAGTTCATTAACTGTAATATTTTTACCGTGACCATAGATTATATTTATTGTTGACACGCGACGTTTATACATACATGTACCTCGGAATATAATACGATGTGAGTAATGGTAACGACCTTTTATGTAAAAGATTTTTTGTGGCAACCCGTTCTGTCTCCATTCAGATGTAATGTCGGAGCTTAATCATTATTTAAAATGTGTCGAAAACGTATTGGTATGAATAGAATTTACCTATGGACTATGGAAAAAAAATCATTTTTTTTATTGATAACACTAATTGTCAAAAAAAAAGATAACCTGTTAACGAACAGAGGAGAAAAAGGTACTAAACTTTTTTCTTTTTCTTTGTTTTAACATTTTTTTTGGCTTTGCTTATTTATATATAGAGATACACATTAATTTCTTAATGGTCGTATTTCTACATGTTATATCCAGACTAATAAATCACAAAGTATCAAACAAGAGTCACACGCAATTTATCTTACGTTAAAAGTTCTACGTCACACACAATCTTCGTAGACAAGTTCATAATCGAAACCTGACAGTAATAATTATTTACCAAAAATTCATTGAAATCGGGTCGATAGTTTAAAAGAGAATATGAAATAAAGAAAAACATTCATATTTGTATAGACTAGATCTATTATGATCTCGCCCAAGAGTAAAGTTATATACAAACATCACACATATTTTATTTATTTAGTTGTGTTCAAAATAATTTACTTATATATACTTACTTAGATTGTACTTAGATAGATGTATATTTTTTGTCGAATAAAAATAAAAGCCGCTTCATAGAAATGTAAAAAATTAAATTATGTGACAGCAATATTTTTACATGCGAAGTGGTAAGCGATGAAGACAAATTAATTATTGATACAGCAATATTATATTAATACGAAATATATTTTCTTAAACCATCCAGAGGCAAAGTCCAACATAAAATATTTTCCTCGAAAAGCTTAGAAGAATCGTTTCCAAAATGTAAAGGACATTTTTTTACATGCCTTTACGATACTATATCAGCCTTTATCAACAAAGGTAAACTTAAGTTTGCCAAAAAAATTCAGAAACTTCATGGTATTTACGAATCAGCAAAAGTATTTAAAAATATGAACGAAGACTCCGACGAGTAGAAAATGTATGGGAAAAGTTTTGGCGATTTCTGTCATTTCTAGTACCAGACCTTAAATGGTCCCACAGAGTCTTTTGATCCTTACATGAAATAAGATTGATTGATATACAAATTTTTTTTTTGGTGTTTTAGCATATTTTTTTTCGCTGACTGTACATTTTTTCCAAAATCTGTGAATGGAGTTCAGAATATCTCAAAAAGTTTTAGATGGTCTCCTAGGAACGTTTTCTTGTAACTATAGCAGTTAAGGTACCTGCCCTTACTGTCCCGTCTCGAAAATCCACGATGTATATTGTAATATCTATTTTTTTCAAATGCAGATCACAATTTTTATAGGTAAACTTTTTTATATATATTATAAGCTAAACATATTTGTTTGAATTATTAAATTTCATTTACTATAACTGAATACCGAGGTTCTCATGTTTTTAACGCCCCAGGCACTCCACTATTTATAGTCTTATGAAAATATGTAAAATGTTTTCATAATATCAATGATATAAACATAAGTGTATTCATAATTATACAGAAACATTTAAAAATTTAATTATTTAGAACTGTGAATTTAAGAGTGCAAGATACGAATAAAAAGCTCATTTCAAAGCTATCTACTTGTGCTTTCATCAAAGCTCTTTGGGTGATGAATTAGAGTAGTGATTAGATTGATGGGTGCACTGTGAAAAGGAATATTATAGACATGCCGAAATTGTAAACAAAATGTACTATTTTAGGAGTACTTGTGTGAAGAAAAATAGGATTAATAACAATTCAAGCATGTTTTATAGATTTAGCCTTGTTAAAATAATTAGAAAAATGTGGATTTATACGTGAAAGTGATTTTTTGCATCGTTAATAATTAAGGGATAAGAGACGCATTACATTCTTGAAAAACAAATCTTGTAAATCTTAAAATATTAACAGATATGTTATAATATTTGAACAAAGGCAAGTCGCTAAATTTTGTTTATCCATATCCATACTAATATTACAAATATGAACGTTTGTGAGAATGGATGAATGGATCTGTATGTTACTATTTCACGTCAGAACGGCTGAACGGATCTGGCTGAATTTGGCACAAAGATAGATTATAGTCTGAAATTGGATATATGTTACTTTTTATCCCGGAAAAATGTAAGGTTCCCGTGGGATAGATTTGTTTTAGTCTAGAGACGAACCAGAAGCGAAGCGAGGGTGAGTCGCTAGTATAAATATTACATTTAATTTTAAATATGGATTCTAAGAATAGACTTTATTATATTTTTTAACGTTAAATGTTGGCTGTGCATCTGAATCATAAATTATTGCTCAGTATTAAAATTAGTCTACTACGGAAATAAATAAAAACCTTATACGCTGTTAATAGATCGCAAACAGTTTAAGAATATTTTATGAACGTAAAATACGTCTACATGCCGACACTCACGCGATTGGGCAATAAAGCCGAAATGTTACGTTAAATATTGTTTTAATTTTCCTAACATAACGTTACAAAATGGGGTAATAATATGTACATAAAAAAAAAACTAAGTGTACATAAAGTATTTAGAGTACATTTCATTTCTTAAAGCATAGTGGCACTTTTGACGAATAATTACAAAGTAGTCCATATTGAAAGAGCTCTAAAGTCTTGAATCATTAAAATATATTTTTTTAGATAGTATGTCCCACTAATCGATTTCGACCACGGCGGACAATCTCAATAAGACTAGTCATTTGCGTATATTCCTGTGGGAAGACAATTCGATACTAATGGTGAGAGTTAAGACGCAGGACCGATGGATTTACGTGCTCTCGTGCGTGAATTACGACAACTTCCTAACTTCAAGCTATTATTGAGAATTTCAATGTATTCAGCCCTTTTTAACGTCCCACTGCTGGGCACGGGCCTCCCTTCAATACGAGGGGGATCAGGCCATAGTCCACCACGCTGGCCAAGTGCGGATTGGCGGACTTCACATGTCTTTCGAAAACTTGCAAGGTTCTCTCAGACATGCAGGTTTCCTCACGATGTTTTCCTTCACCGTAAGGCCAGTGGTAATCATGTTAGAAATGATTCGCACATGAAAATATCAGAGGTGCGAGACCCGGGATTTGAACCCGCTTCACTCGGTTTCCCAAGCGAGCGCGTTACCACTGGGCTACCACTGCCTACAATTTCAATAACTAAACTAAATTTCGATTACTATACTAGGTCAACCTGAGATTCGAACCCAGGATGTCTGTAGCCGTAGATGCTAGACCAGACCACCGAAGGGGTTTTCTTAGATATAAAATTATAATAATACCTAAGTATTACTCGTATTTACTCTTATTACTCGTCGTTTATAATATACTGCCTAGTTGCGAAACTTTCTTAGGAGATGTTACACAGCCAATTTATTAACCTGACATACATTAATCAATTTATCTTCTAAAGTAATTATTGTAGTCTGGTCAAATTAGACATAAAAATAATTATCAAATTACAAAAACTCCCACAGATCTGCATTTTGGTAGATACCTTGCATACACCAGTAGGAATAAAGTGCTAAAAGTGCCCATCCATCCCATGTGTGCTAAAAAAGTTATTCAAGGTCGAAGTTTTTGGTATTTTCGATTTTTCTCGAAAACAGTAAGTTTTATCAAAAATATAGTCCGGACAAAAATTGTAGATATTAAAATTATCTACAAAAATAGTTCTGACAGTTTTTTTTCCTAACAATTCAAATCACCATTCCTAAGATATCGCGATTCTAAAAGTTGAAGGTTTTCTAAATGATATTCACACAAATGCCACTTAATATAAATAAAAATGCCTATTTGTGTCTCTTATATACATAAAATACACAATTCTGAGAATATACACTCAAAAGAAACTCAGTTCCTTAGAAAGTGCCTTCTCCCAGCATGGCCTTAATCAACATCTGCCTACTCTATTTTCTACCTGGCGACGCTCATATACCTGCTTTTTTTCAAGTGGTTTAAATGAATTATTAAATTACAAATCATGGAGTAGGCTTACTGGGGAAATACGCGCCAAGTACACTACCTTACAGGTGATGTGGATGTGTGCATATCATGTAGAATTCATTAATCCATTTGAATGTGCATTTTATTGAAATTTGTGCTTAGATGAGTAAAGTCAAACAGCTGTGACTGTTATTTCTACATTCATGCATATTTTGTCCACTTACAAATATTTACGTGTACGGACAAAGTCACAGGTAAAAGCTAGTAAACAATAGAGCACAAATTAATTAACAATAAACCTTAGAATGATGCACTTATGAAGCTGCTCCGGCTATAATCAAGTTTATTATAGCTCTCAGGAACGTGCCATTAGTACTATAGGTAATAATTAATTAATAATAATTAATTAATTCAAATTAGATTGGTTGTATGTGAGGTCTCTAAGAGTTTACCTGGCCTAGTTAATTTTTAACCGACTTCCAAAAGGAGAAGGTTATCAATTCGATTGGTATTTTTTTATGTATGTACACCGATTAGGCTGAGATTTGTGATCCGATTTATGTGATACTTCTTTAATTTGATGCGGAATAGTTTTCATTTGGTTTGTGTTTATGTGTTAATAGTTTGGCCCAATAATTTTCATTTTATGATTTTTTTTGTTTACGTGGATGTAATTTTATGTGTGTTCGCGGATTACTTCGTCGTTCATAAACCGATTTTAATGATTCTTTTTTTGTTGGAAAGGAGATATCCCAAGGATAGTACCATAATAAGGAAACCAGGATCTGATGATGGTATCCTAGAGAAATCGAGGGGAACCTTCGAAAATCGTAGTGGTAACTAGTGCGTTTGTTATTATTTTTTTTAAGTATTTTAAAGCACTACTATTTAATAAAGGTCTGGAGTCGATCTGATGATGGAGCCGAAAGACAGTCGAGGGAACTTCTCAAAGATTTACGGCAATTACCTGGTTTTTGTCCTTGATTAATTTGTATTGATGAGAACTTTACACCTAGGTAGGTTGTGACTGTCATTAGGGGTCTGAATAAATGGATTAATTGAATATGTTTTTAAAAATCTTTGTTTTTGCAAATTACCTGCTTATTACGTCTACACTAAAAATGGAAAAATAAAAACTTAAAAAAAGTCGGTGCCAGCCAATACAAATTAAAGCACACCGACTTCGAAAATATCTGATTAAGTATCTATTCTAAATGAAAACCCACGTTTAGTTATTTATTACTTTTCAGTGACTGGAAGTCGGTTTTCTAATACAGGTTAATTTTATTAACATTAACAAATAAGGTATAGACAAAATATCTTATGCATTTAATATGATATAAAAATTATCTATTTTACAGTTAAGTTATTATATTTTTTAATATTACTATATAATTATAACATTTTTTTCTTTCTTTTTTTAATGTAGAAGTAGGTACTCTGTTGTCCTTTAAATTTATATCTCAATAGAGTAATCTATTTTGGCCATACTTGTTAATAACTTTGTACTCAAACTATAGATATTTTTATAACGCTGTATGATTACCGAATAAATAAATAAATAAATAAATAAACATGGAGGATATGTTATAAACTAGTAACTTAACCTGTATTATTACCTGTAGTAGTACAATAATCTATACTTTATTATTCTAATGCATAAAATGGACGTGTTTTTTTTGTTTATTTAATCGCGCTCATCTCTATATGTACCAGTCCGATTTGATAAAATCTTTTAGCATTTTAGCTTTGGCTTTTTTCTTAGCAATGGACCAATTATTAGAGATAAATAAAAAGATGTAAAAACTTCTATTTAATAAAAGTAAGTGCTAACCAACGAAAGGAAAAAGTAATCTTTACATAAAAAAAATATATAAGTATAAAACTTTTTCAATATCTTTACTATAAATGATCGAACAACTGTCTTCATAAATACTAATTGAATGGATGTAACATTCTAATAATGGCTTTTAATTAATTTTAGTACTTTATCATATTCAACAAGCTTTTCTTTACCGACAAAAGAGCTTTATTTGTTTAGAAGTTGTATTTATTTGGAATCTATTGTTCATGTTGTATTGGTATATTATTCTAGCTATAGCACCTCCTGGTTAATTTCTAAGAAATCAATTGTTAACTGGCACACCGGTGTGCCCGCGACTCTTGACAGGTTAATAAGGAAATTGACAAAAATGTATATGAATGTCGTTTATTAAATATAAAAAAACACAATTATTTTTTGAAATAATAAAATTATAGTATAGTGAAATTTTCTAAATTATTTCTTCATTTATCGCCAATATTGGGACAGTGATAGTAAAACTCTTTGAAATTAATTACTAAATTCAAAAGAACTACATGTACATATAAACATACAGATAGGAATAACATTTTACCTATTATTAGATATAAAAAAATACTTAAGAGCAATTTGAATATATTTCGCGTAAGGCTTTATTCATGTGATAATGTGTGTAGGTGTCTGTATTATTGCCTAAAAAATGATGATAACACCTTTATGCTACAACATAAGTATAATATCGTTATGACAGAAATGGCAGAATGTAGCAGGTGCCTCATTTGGTGGCAGGTGGTTCATAGTTTGACATTTACACAACCAACTGTCTTTGAATTTATCAATCTGGTGTGGATGAGTTTTTAAAAAGTCACTAAACAAAATTTGAAGTGAAACTGAATTTTCTCTTTATGTCACGGTTTTGAGTTTTAGTTCCCAACGTATCGAATACTGTACGTACAGCAAACAAAGCCATGGGAGAAATTAAGGTTTTTGATGTCCCAAAAGTTATATACCTAGTTGTAACGGACTGGTTTTATAAACATTTCTAAGAGTAATTTGAATACCTACATTTTGCGATGTTTTAAAAACTAATTTAATGTTTTGTTAATTTTGAATAAACTAAGTGATTTACGATTCAGTAAGTAACACGATGACTTTAAAATCATTTTGAACGTTAAAAATTAAAAAATAAATGGTCAAAGCTTCTCAAATTTTTTTACGTATGTACATATTTAGAAAAAAAAAGTATTAAATATAAAATAATTTTGTAACTTTGACTTAATGTTGTCATCAGTAATTTTGTTAATTAAATCAGAGGTAAATTATAGTTAATAATTAATAATAATTTTAACTTTCCTCTTATGTTATTTTTATATACTAGTAATGCCCATGCAGCAATATATTAATTACTTTATTCTATTTTATGGGACTAGAAATAAAATATATATGCTGATATCTAATTATACGCCTTAACGTCACTATGGTTTTTCTTTTTTCACAAATCTATATAAAAACGAAATTTATAAAAAGGTTTATAAAAAGGTCTTATTCAAAAATGTAAAAGTATCAAAAAGGATGTGTGTGTATATTTGTGTGCCTACACTAGTGTTTGTCCAATGATCGAAATTCGACTATTATAATTTTTTATTGATAAAACTAAATGTCATCAATAAACTATTCAATAAAAAAATAAAATTGGTCTACAAACAGAGTAAAAAAAATTACTGAACTGTATTGTCTTTATCTACTTATAAACATGTAGATTGTCAAAGGTTTTTTATAGCAGTTTGAACGTAACGATATAAATAAACACTTACTTCAAGTATAAGCCAGAACAAAGACAATAAACACTTGTTAGAATTCATAGTAAGCTCGCCAAGGAACATTTACATGGTTAATTAATTTGCAAGCCTACTCTCAGTTATAGGATTGATAATGATTTCCTTGTAAACGACCTTAGGTTTTGTAATAAAATATACGTTGTATGAATACGTCTTTATTTTATAATCTATATTAAGTACCTATATAAAAGCCAAATATTTTATGATTATAATATTAAGTGATTATTATATTTAGAGTATCTCAAAAGTCTGGAATGTTTGAACTACTTAGAAAGCTTGGATGAGATTTAATTTATTTTAAGAAAGGATTAAAGAAAAAAATATTTTGAGAGAGGAAAAGGAGGGGAGATGGTGTGGAGATTGAATTTTATGATACTTTTTTATGGTTTGAAATACGCCTGTGAAATTCAGCACAACTAATAAGTACTTATCAAATAATTAATGGGTCACATGTTTTACATTTTTGTAAAAAACTCGCAATTGCGGTGTGCGTTCAGCACACTTTGTATGAAATTACTTTAAAAACATAAAATTTACTATGAAAGCGAAGCTGCGTGATATTAATTTATAATTGTATCTAATTTATATATAAATAGGCATAAATAAAAAAGTTCAGTACCTTTTTCTCCTTTGTTTGTCAACAGATTTAGTTTTTTTAGTTGCTATTGAGGAGCTTTAGTGCTATCAATAAAAAAGTTGGATGTTTTTTTATATATAATGATTATGGTCAAATTATGTGAAATACAAACGTCTCTGTCTACAAAAATCGAACCTTTGGTTATTCTTAATTACCTATTGATACAAGTATTATAACCACAACAAATATATTTAAATATTAAAAGATCGGTAGTAGCTTCCTTCTATCGATTTACATACATATAACATTAAAAGTCTACTAAACCCAATTGGTGTTGTTTTATTTATCAAGTTGAATTTCCCTAGAATTTAGAAGCCATTTTATTTCCCCCCAACGACTCATGAACGTAACGAAAAAGTTAAGAAAGTAGAACACTTTGAAGAAAATAAAAACTCAGTCTAAGCTTATATATTTCTCATTACCATATTTACTGCTTATTTTTTCTTTTGACAATTTCAGCCCTTGTTGTACACGTGCGTGCGTGGCCAATGAAATAATGATAACAGTCACGATATAATTTTGTTGACAGTCGCAATTAGGATAGAGAAATTATTTTGAATATTTTAAAAAAATAATATATTGGCAAATTGTAATATTATGCTAATTACGTATGTACATATTTAGAAGAAAAAAATGAAATATTCTACAATACAATCTTTGAAAAAATTGAGAAACGACATCTTTCTGACTAAATTACAATAAAACATTTTTATAGAAACTAAAAATACTACCAAATATATTTTTTTGATATGTGATTTTTTCAGAAAACTAACTTATTCTATATAGCTTAAAAATATAGCTATCATGTCACTGAATCATCCTAATTTAAATAACAAAATAGACGATACAACTACATAAAGAGGTTACATTCAATAAATAGTTTTTCGAGATACAAGACAGCCTATGCCTCTCCTCTACATGCAATACACGTATCTCCTAGTCAAATTTCATTACGAAAGGATCAAACAGCTTAGTTGTGAAAAGGTAACAAATATAAAAGGAAAAGGATAAAGAAAAGACGTCGTATTCAGAATCCTTTTGTTATTTTTAGGGACATTCGAAATTTTTAAGTCAAAATTTTCTGAATTAATGTACTTTACAAATAAACTTGCTATTTCATACAACAGTGCCACAGGTGCTCTACACTTGGACCGTGTATCATCCGACGTTGAATAATTCAACGGATAATTGCGCTAGCTTGTCAGCTTTAGTAAAGCCTTTTGAGAATTGTTACACATTTGAATAGGTATGGTATTATGATTGCTTTTCGTATTAAATTAAGTTTGATAGACCGTTATTTACCTATAATATTACGCTTTTTTACCTTTTCCTTGTTTGAATGAAGAGGTAGAGTAGATATATGTAGGGAACAGAGTAGCCTATGTGATATTCCAGACTATAATCTATCTCTGTGCCGAATTTCATTAAGATCCATGCAGCCGTTCCAGAACGATTATCACACCAGTGTGATTGTGTAACAAACATTCATCCAAACATCTAAACATCCAAACAGCTTTCACATTTATAATATTAATAAGATGAAATTGTATACGTTCCTTTTTAATTTCTTTTTAAGTTTATGTAATGAACATATTTCAATTGATTTGTTATATTATAAGGAACACACAATCTTTAAATATACCTATGTAAGTCTAATTATAATAAATAAATTATATAGATTGATATGTAAACATTTTGTACAGTTAACTAGTAAATTCATTTTTATATTTTAATAGAAACTAATGGAGATATTTTTATAACTTAAAAAATAACTTTACTATTTATTTTTTATTTAAATTTTACTAAAAATACATATATTTTTTTTTATTCTTATATATTTAAACGAGCAATTCTTGTATATTTATATCTTTATTTATTTATACCAGCGATCTCGGGAACGGCTCTAACGATTTCGCTAAAATTTGGTATATAGGGGCTTTCGGTGGCGACAAATTGATTTAGATTAGTCTCATGTCTGAGAAAACGCGTATTTTCGAGTTTTCATGCGGTTTTCTTTTGCATTATTCTTCGCAGAATATGGTCGATAATTTCTTACACTCGGATGTAAGCATCATGGTCAAGCGGTCACGGCGCAAGTTAGACAACACATATGCCCGGGATCGAGTCCCGGTCGGAATACAAAGTTTTTACTTTTGTTTTTTTTTGTATTTATTCAAGTTTTTAGTTTTTTTATCTGAAAAATACGATATAACAAAAAAAAACTCCAAGCCAAGCTCGGTCGCCCAGGTACTTTATTTTAACGAAACGAAAATTGGTTTTTATTGTTAAATTGGCATATACATAGGTCCACTAAGCCCTTTTGTATTCATGAATATGAGATAGGCAGTAAAAACAAAGTAAGGTTCAGGACCATGCATAATTTGGAACGTATAACGGGTTAAAGTACATAAAATGCCAATTCGACTGATTTCGACGTCAGACTAAGCTATACAAAAAGCTTATTCTACAGTATGCAAAAAAGTGAATATATTTATTTCTTGGCTTTTTTAATAAAATATATTAAGCATTAGTAAGAAAGTCTATCAGAAAAACAAACTCTACAAATACGCTATACGTGTCACAAAGTACAGACAGCATTCTCCTAAATCCAAGGGGAAGGTTAAAGCAAGTTCTCGGTATATCTAATCTAGAGTTTGATATTTAGACAAATATAATTAAATTCCATGTTTAATAGCGACATATTATAATATATTTCATCTTAACGGATCCTATCTTTCGAGCTAATCCCGACATTATTCATGACAACGTGAGTTTATTATATATCAATGTCTTAACAGTATTAAGAGTCTCTAAGACGCAAAAAGTTTTTATCTTGATCTATCAAGCAGGCTCTGTGATTTGATCAGTTTCAAATTGGCCGTAAATTGGCAGCTCAACAAGGGTGGGTTGCTCAATAAGTATACTATGTACTTGTATTAAATATAAATATTAAGAAATAAATTAAAAGCATACTAACTACACTTTCTTCTATTTAAAAAAACTAAAGTGATTTGTTGGTTTTATTGTTTGGCTAGTTTTGACGTAGAATATACGATTTTTATTTGATGAAATAGTTTATGAGTATGGATGTTTGTTACTTTTTCACGCCAGAACAGCTGAACGGATCTGAATGAAATTTGGTACTGAGATAGATTATAGTCTGGAATAACACATAGGCTACTTTTTATACCGGAAAAATGTACGGTTCCTGTGGAATAGGTTTGTTTTATATATGTATATAAACATATGCCATTTTTCACTATACTATGAGGCTATTTGCCAAGTAACTAATATATAGAAAAGAGACGTCAGCTAAAAACAGATTTTGACAATGGCAATTATTTTACATGTTACATACTTTAATACTACGAAACATACGCAACTCGAATACTAATTTCAATTAGGTCTTCAAAAGTTTTTTTTGTAATTTTCGAATGTTTCGCAGATTTTTCATCCTATTTGATCTGATTATTTGTTCTATTATTAATATATTCTCAAATTAAGGCTACTTAGGTCGTAATTAGAATTTAAACTAAGAGGATGTATATGTTTATATATAATAAATAGGCGAAGACAAAACAATTCAGTAATCTTTTCTCCTCTATTTGCTAACCTTTTTTTGTATCTGTTAACGTTCTTTAGTGTTACCAATAAATTTGGTTAGCAACAGCAAATAGTTCGTTTTTTTTATATGGACAGGCAAATATTATTTATGTAATGCGTTTTCCTTAAATTTTTAATAATGTTAGGTTAAATTTCGAGTACTGGGTGAACACTAGCTAATAATACAGACCAACTAGAAAATGCATACGTATTCATGTCACTCAATTTCAATTATAGCATTCTGTGATATCGTCACGTTTGTTGAGTTGATTAATTGTGCAAATCCACAATTATTATGCTGTGGATTAATTTCTCTTGTATTTACTTGTCCGCACAGTTGTTATTGACAGGGATAATTAGGTTTAAATAATTTTACTGATAGTATGGATACTCATGTTATCATGCTGTATTTGCTATTCATATTTGCATGATGTTTTAGCCAAAAATAATATATTATTTTATTATTTTACACCTTGATTCAACTGATTTCTTACAATTCAATAACTATAAATATATAATTTGTAACCAACACATTTATTGCATTATAAGAAATATTAAAAATAAATTAAATGTTTATATTTTATAAGTTATGTAAGCAAGTCAATAAATTATAGCTTTCTGCATACTCTATATAAACATTAACTATGTCAAAGCTCACACTCCCCCATATGATAAGCATAAAAAGAGGTAAAAAGTTTTCGCTTCTAGTATTAATATTGTATATAATAATTTAGTAATATTCAGGTTTTATACATAAAACATCTGTAACATATCATTTTAATATCAACTAGTGTTCACCTAGTGACAAGACTATTGTATTCAGCCCTTTTCATGTCCCACTGCTGGGCACGGGCCTCCCTTCAATACGAGGGGAATCAGGCCATAGTCCACCACGCTGGCCAAGTGTGGATTGGCGGACTTCACATGTCTTTCGAAAACAAGACTATTATCATTATTGAAAACTTAAAAAAAAAACATAATAGAATTTATCTATCTATATAAAAAAAACTAACTGTTTCCAATTTTTTGTTGTTGATATATCTAAAGAAAACAAGAAAATCTCTTGGAAAACTGAGAAGAAAAATATACTGAACTGTTTTGCCTTCATCTATTTTTACATTGAAGATAAAGCCCAACGATAATAAATGAGCGCGATCTAGACTTATCCCACAACGAAAGCAGGTATTAAAAGCACTCTTCATAAATCTTCCATTCAGTGAGAGGGTTATAAAAAGGCTTATAATAACGAGTATTCGAGTTGTTTTTGATTAGATCGCTTTGTATTCTGAGCGACATTTGCAAGATCGCTGCGCGTTACTTTACCCCCCTATTGTTGTATTTCATACGCCAAAGAATACATTTGCAAATTACAAAAAGACTTTGAAAGATTTAAAGCTTAATTTATTTAAATGTAACACTACTGCCGTATTTTTATTAGTCTATATATAAAAGCGAGAGGTCATTCACTCACTGACTTAACACGAAATCTTAAAAAGGACTAAATTAAGAGGGTCCAAAGGCAAATTTATATGAAAGTCCTACGTTTTTGCTGCTGACATAAGCTTTGCTGACATGTAAACATGGATCATTCTGGCTATATAAAAATCAACTACGCGGACTAAGCCGAGGGCAACGCTAATTTCTTATATTTTTTTCACTCATATTTTTGGATATTGATCGTCCAACATTGTATTTTTATTCATTAAGAATAAAACAAGCCGAAATAAAAGCGATGAATTGTGAAGATAAATAAAGTCAATAAATTTTGTCTGTACAAGAAGCGGAAAAAGGCGTATATTAAAGAGTTTTCAAGCTGTTTTTCATTAGATTCCTTTGTGCTTGTAACGCCATCTGCGAGAGCGCTACTCCCTTATCTTTTCTATTCCACTCGAGATAAGCGCAATTTACAAAATAAGAAATACATTCACAAATTAGTTTTTCAAACGTCTTTTATATTTAAGTACTGTGTTTACTTTTACAAATGATAGATATTATAAAAATATTTATACTTATTAAGTTTGTTGGTTCATTCTAATTTTATACAACAAAAATGTAACGAGTTGACGTAAGTAAGGGGCGGTAATTTGTTAAGTGGTATAAGCCAGTTTTTGTCACAGTATATCAATTTTCTCTTGGCGTAAAGGTTATTAAGAAAGGAAAGACGTGAATGCAGTAGGGGTACGCGTAAACAAAGCGAAAAAGGCACATCAATAATAATTTATGTATATAGGTTTTCAAGGACCATCGCCATTTTATATTTAGCTCAACACCTTAAATCTCAGAGGATCTTTGTAGGAGATACAAAAGTGTTATACCTAGTTTCAGTAATGGGGTTCTTCAACCACCTAGAAAACATAAAGCAAAAGCATTTAGCGCATTTTTTCTACCGATTGAGACATGCTATTGATGTAATGAAAATATATCATTTTTACATATTTGTAAATTATGATTCAATATCGACTACATGTATGTATTAATAACAACTTAGATAAATCAAAAATAAATAAATATTTTTAATAGCAATATTAAAATTGCTAATACTGTTTTTTTTTCTTTTACTAAGCAACATTTAAACATTAGAAGATAATCTAGTAAATAAATATATTACACATGTGAGAAAAGAAAACATTCATGTAATCAGTGTTCAATGCATTTACCTAGTTTCATAGCGTCAAAAGGAAAATTGTTTTATTCCGCTTCTGCCCTCGTCATTGAAAAAATGTGCAATCAATAATGTAAATTCTTGTGATACTCTGCTACCAGGCGCATATCTTTGCTGGCTATTTACTTAAAAGTATTTTCCTTTCCTTTAAAGTTAACGTTCAACTACTCAACTAACAACATCTATTTATAGTAAAATTTATTTAATTTTTAAATTAGATAATTTCTTTAGAAACTTTAGTTTCTATTACTCTTGCTTAACAAAGTGATCATTGAATTCACATTTTATATAAGAACAGCCTTGCCAAAAAGCCTTATTGGTAATTTTCTTATACAAAATTCAAGAACAAGAACAAAAAAAAAATGAAAATGATTATTAATATTTTCCTTAAACAAACATTTGTAACATTATTTTTACCCATTAATATTCAAATGTCTTTTGTTCACAGAATGCCGTGGTGTAGTATGAGCGCAGGGTAAAGAAGAGTGAGCGCGATGAGCGCTCCGGAGCCTTTGGTGCTACAAGCACTGCAAGGCTACACTGAGCAGAGCGACAAGTGGCCTGGACCTAGGGCTGTTAAAATCTATGTAGCTTCTGTTTACAATGGTAAGAGGTTTTACCAAGCATTAGTAGTAATAGTGTGTATTCAGCCTTTTTTAACGACTCACTGTTGGGCACAGGCCTCCCCTAAATACGAGGAGGATCAGGCCATAGTCTACCACGCCAGCCAAATGCGGATTGGCGGACTTCACATCCTTTTGGAAAACTCGCTATGTTACCTCAGTCATGCAGGTTTTCTCGCGATGTTTTTCTTCACTGTGTGGCAATTGGTATTCACGTTGAAAATAATTCATGCAATAATTGAAAATATCTGAATAATATAAGAAAAGTCACATTTCAATTAAGAAAATATAAGAAAAGTCACATTTCAATTATTGAAAATATCTGAGATGCGAGACCCGGGATTTGAAACTGAAACGGGTTCAAATCGGTTTCCCAAGTGAGCGCGTTACCACTGGGCTACCACTGCCCAAGTAGTAGTAGTAGTAGTAGTAGTAGTAGTAGTAGTAGTAGTAGTAGTAGTACATTATAATACATACAGTCTGTTCACGGGTTTGATTTTCGTATAAGGTATTTTAAGTTTTAAAGTATCATATGTATATTCGATAAAAATCACAAACCTTATATAAAATTCTTGCGTGCCCGTCTGTCTGTCTAAAGTTTGAATTTATAGGAAGTATTTAGTTTACAAGCTATAACAAAACACATATAGATAAATAAATAAATATGTTGGGACATTAACACACAGCGCCATCTAGTTACATGGTAGGCTACGAGGCCTTTGTTATGGATACATGATAGTTGATACACGTATGTATATAACTTTAAATGTATAAACACCCATGACTGGAGTACATACATTCGTGCTTATCACACAAATGAATGCCCCCAGCGGACTCGAACCCGCGACCGCTAGCGCAGCAAGTTGGATCACTACAAACTGAGTCAAACGTGTCGACAAATATAAAAAATAGGTCAAGTTATTATTATTAGATTTCATATTTAAAAACCAATTAAAATTCTTGCTATAAAGCGATATTGGAATTCACATCACCTGGGTGATATACTGAGGTGCTGTAAACATTTAAGCCTTGCGTTGGTTTATCTATGAGCGGCAAAATTAGTGACACAATTTTGCTTTCGTGATTACCAAGCCTGTGCATTGTATGAGATACTTGGATTTTCAACTTAATTAAACGTATTATACCATATATTACATGTTTAAATTAACCACGTTAAATATATTTAATGAAATTATCTTTGCGTAAGTAACGAATCCAATATGTTTTCTCTGTATAGCGTTAGACTAGAAATACAATGTGACACTATTCAGCAGGCTAAGCCTTTCAAGTTTAAATCTATTAGCAAGTGCAAACGTTAGGAAAAGCTCCTAATGAATTCTGTAATATCAGAATGAATGCAAAAACGAAATCAAATTCACACTAAAATTAGTTTGTGTTTTGCATATTTCCTTAAATATCTTAGAATTAAGTTAAGAATAGTAAGATTTATTACTTGAGTAATATTGACTTATAGATATTACTCCTGAGTTTTATTTGAAAAATATTTTTTACATTCTTCATATCAAATATTTTTTACAGATTTTCGAGAGGAGAGACGTCAGATTCTTGAATTAGTGGGCCCTGAGTTACAAACAACGTACGATGACCGGTATATTGAGGTAAATATAATTAATGTGCTATATTCAACAACACTTTCTATGATCGTAACGATATTGTTTTAATTACTTATTTTCTACTCTTATTTGATGAGATAGAAATGAAACCACCATTACCACGCCCGTGTAATAAGCGATAGCTGCAAGTGCGGTCGTAGAATTCATAGGCTTACTTTATGTTATATAATTATCTACGGTACACTATGCAAGCACGACCATTTATCTACATATGATAACACATTACGGTCACATTTCGTACCTGATATGCGATTGGTCGCGCAACCAGATACCTGCAAAATCAGAAGAGGTTGAGAGATCTTACACACTGCACCTAAAGTATCGGATACATATTATGTACCTATACGAGTTCAAACTGATTTAGCAGTCGCCTGATATTAAATTCGTGTAACCCATCAAAGTATAGGTTACAGGAATCGATCGAAATCAAATTGTTAATATATAATCACCCATTACAATTGCTTACATTTTCTTACGCAAAATATTAATATAAATTTTCAGAACTTTAAAAAAAATATTTTTCAAATCACTTGGACCTCAAGTTTTTGGTTGTTATAGTTGTCCTGTGAATTCAATATTTTTTGTTACATTTAATAAATATAAAGGATAAGAAGAAAGGCCTATGGATGGATGTATCTAAAACCATTTTTTTTGCCACTTTTTCTTTTTATGGTCATACGAATAATAAAATACTATCGCATCCAGCTTCGCATGGCCCGTATTTGGTAAGTGGCGGTCGCGAGACTTGCTTTTCTTTGTCATGAACGAGTCAGTCGCAAGTATGTCTGTTTCTTCATTTGTCACAACAAATATTATATTTGTTTTGGTCATTAAATCTACAGTTAATTATTAGAGTAAAACGAATAAATGTATTAAATATTAATAAATTATTAAAAAGAAAATTAACAAAATTATGATTATTTATTTAATTTTTAAATTCACAACGCTGTTCACATATGACTCTCACTTGGTCAATTTTGAAAAAAAAAAACATTACAGAAAATAAGCCACAAATTAAAACTGTGCTATCGAAAACGTCACGGACGTAATTGCACAGCTTTGTTCAGTAAACTTATGCTATTACTTTCGACGTCAGGGTTATTCTAAAGCATATCTTGTTATTTTAGCTTTTGTAAAGGAATTTTCTTAATACCCTGTACCTATAGTAAAGTATAATCGGCTTTCGAGTTTTATTGTATTTGTGTAATTTCAGAATATTAAAATGGAGATGAAATAATAAAACATTCTACTATACTTATAATATAATGAAATGTTTAAAAAAAATATTTATGACATTACAAATATATAAGGTAAAATAAAATAAAGGATACTTATTATGTGTCCATATATTTTATTATAACTAAAATAAAAACACAAAAAGGTGCATATATATTATAATAAATAAGAATAAAAAACAGTAAATAAAGAAAGCATAATTGAAAAGAAACGAATCAATAATATGCACATATTTAAGTAATGTTTGGGACTTGATACGACATACATGTATATGTACAATATTTAGAAATTTTATCTACCACGTTGTCCGTCTATTCATTATCATATTATTCGAAAATTACTAAGTATTTGCATATTTGTGGAACGTTTAATCAAATTTCATTTCAAGCAATTAACTTCAGGGATAAAAGTTGAGCTTTTTGGAAAAATAGATTCGCAAAGGAGAGTAATATCACAAGCATTAGCTAGTTCAAAATAATTATGATTCTTATATTACAATAAGTGTACTATAATAAGTGGTATATATGAAATCTGTTTTAAAAAAAGTAAAGAAGTAACAACGAACATACTCTAAAGAAATAAATCATGAAGTTAAATATAAGAGTTTATTTACTAATTTTCAGGTCTAGTTTTGTCCAAATTATATATATTTTTTGGGATTTTTATTTCTCACAAAGATCCTATAGAAAAGGTACTTTCAGTTTTCCTTGAAATCCTTAATTTCCCGGTTGGCGTTTCCTTTTTTTCCTTAAGAACCGTGCTCGAACTATTACGAACACTTATAAAAAGGAATTAGCGAAATGGGTCCAGCCGTACCCAAATGATGTGTTTACCAACAAACTGAATTTCTTTTTTATAAAAGAACAAAGGAAAATGGTTATATAAAAACAGCAAATTCCATATCATAAATTTTCATTTTCACTAAATTAATGTGTGATATACCTTACGTACTTAATGCCTGAAACATAAATCCTTAATGAAATTTACAGCTTTAAGTCCAAGAAAGCACCGTTCTGGGCTTTTTACGAACTTTGCTACTTAATTTGTAATTTATCACGTGCGGTGAAGAAAAACTTAGGAACAGGAAATGTGTATGGAAGAAGTTAGTAGGTTTTGCTGTTATTCCCGATGGAATATCGTAATGAATAACTACTAACTAAGTTGTTAATTGAAGAGGTACATGCGAGATTATATGATTCTAATCCCCCTTTTTCGTGTTAGACTTGAGTGAAGGTTAACTAAGGCTTTTTAATATACTGTGAATCCTTCATAACCACCTCTATGTAACATATATGTAGGTGGTATGTGTAAATGTACATATTTCCCAACGTTAAAAAAGAGTTTTAAATAAACTGTAAAATTCTTTGACTATAAAAGGTCAACCTTTTCCTGTTGCCTGTTATATAAATATGTATGTACTACGCGTTATATTTACAAATGTATATATTTATTTTTTATTTATTTAATATAGGTATCAATGTGTTTTTTGTAAGAAGCTATTAAAAAACATTTAGCTATACTTCAGTGTAACAGTATTTCATTATTGATTTTAGCTTTAGGAAGTAATTATCTAGATAAATTCAGTAAATTCTCATAAGATAAATTTATTTTATAATTTACCTCAAGTAACTTGGAAAATGGGCAGGAAGAAAAATTATATAGTCAATATAAATTTTCCATATTAAAGTTTTAAAATTATTTATATTATTAATTGTAGCTTGTCGCCAATCTTGAACAAAACTTCTTAGAGCTTAAACCTTCAGCTTCAGCTTCATACAAATAATTATATATTTTAAGGATTCTCCTCATCTGCTATAGATAGGGCAACTAGTAGATATGTATATCTATCCGCCTGTCAAAATATACTTTTACGAATCTATCACGGAGCCCAACTATTTTCGATGTAGAAAATAAACAAATTCAGAGTTTTTGGGCATTCATTTCGTGATAGAATGTAAGTCTTATATCAAATTTAATTCTTAACTTATGCTAAAAACAGTCAAATAATAACAGTTTGAATAATTTTCTCATATACCTTATATTTTCACTTGAAATACTTATTTTGAAATATTAGCACTACTCTTGGATACTAAAAGAAGATCTATCAAAGTTTTTTTTAAAAAAAAAGGGTTTTAACGTTTTATTTATGTTTGTGTCATGGTGATAAACTGATGTATACTATCAGTTTATTAGAGCAGTACCTGGGCGACCGAGCTTTGTTCGGAGTTTTTTTATGTTATATCGTATTTTTTAGATAAAAAAACGAAAAACTTAAATAAATATAAAAATAAAACAAAAACTTTGTATCCGATCGAGATTCGAATTCGAACTCCTGTGATTGTTAATCTTGCACCTTAGTCGCTTGATAACAATAGATATGACGCCTGAGTGTAAGAAATAATTGAGCATATTCTGCGTGAAATAATGTGAAAGAAAATCGCATGAAAACTGGAAATCACGCGTTTTCCCAGACATAAGACTAATCTAGATCGATTTTTCGCCCCCACATACCAAATTTCAGCGAAATCGTTAGAGCCGTTTCTGAGATAAATAAATAAATATACAAGAATTGCTCGTTTAAATATATTAGAATATTACAGTATTATTTTGTTAATATATTAATATAATGATTTATGATTAGATCGCCGTGCTTTATCCTAATCAAAGCGGAATATAATTAATGTACATGTTTAACAAAAGCGTTGTGAATAACAAATTTGTGTCTTATAAAGGAAGGTTTTGTAAAGAAACGCCTTAATAATATTAATATAAATAAGCACGTACTATATATAGCAATGGATATATGGATGGCTTATACTATACATATATGAATAGTTTGTACAAATGGGAATCATAAAATAAGTAATGGGGGGACACTGGACTATAACAAACATTAGCACTTTAAAGCTTAATATTTCAAAAAAGATCCCTTAATCGAAAAGTTGTTTTTACGACCCCGCAATATTTTTGAAAGACCTATCTAACGACATCCTCCACCAATGGGTAGACAAGAGCAAAAAAAACCATATCCACTTTATATGTAGAAAAAATACCCTGAATTTTTTTCTCAATATTTTATTTTAGGTACTACTTTGTCGGCGTGACTAATATGTACATATATATGTATATGTCACCGTAAAATTGTAAATGCCGCTAGATTGTAAATTGTAATCTATCTCGCGAGATTGTAAACGGTCGAAGTGACAGTTTACAATCTCGCTAGATAGATTGTAATCTAGTGGTGCTTACAATTTTAAGGTGACATATACACCAAATTACAGCTTTCTAGTTCTAAGAGTCTCTGAGCTAAGCTATAGACAGGCGGAGGAACATAGCAAAACTATAAGGGTCCCTTGTTGACCACGGAACCCTAAAAATGAAAAAGATCCTTTTTTGTGTATTATTAGCGTAAACGCTAAATTATATTTTATAGCGTTTAAATTCAATTCCATTTTCTTGTTAATGGCTTCAAAGCGTGCCACTTGAGCACAGTTTACATTATCAATGTCACGTAGAATTTTATAGCCTTTGTCACTCACATAACTAATATTTATATCTAATATGACATTTTATATTTTAATATCCATGAAGTAACAAACTTATAATTGAATCACATACTTAAAATTCAATCATCCATCTCCGTTTTGTATCCAATGTCTACTCATGGATATCAAGTTATAGCCAGTAGGTACCGTGAGTTTATGCACAAGTGTTTATAATTACTCTATTTATAGACAGTTCAACTGGTGGAAGCCCACGTGGCAGCTTTTGTGCGAGAACTGCCGTTTGAAGTACTACGCAGCATTTTTTAACCTTTGTTATGATTATAAAAATATTTTATTTTATATATAACTAGCGACTCACCCTCGCTCCGCTCGGGTTCGTCCCTAGTTACGTTTTAACGTTTAGTATAAATTACTCAGAGATGAGATATTTACCGATGGCGCTGTATGTGAAAAAAGATATTCCCGCTTTTCTGTTGAAATTTTTCCTGAATTTTCTTTGCTATAAACCTCACGGAGCCCGAGACCTTTCCAATGAATGCAAAACCGTGGAAATCGGTTCGTGCGTTCTGGAGTTATAGCGTCAGGAAGGAAAACCCGACTTATTTTTATATAGTAGATTATGTTTACCGGTGGTAGGACTCTGTCAAGCCTGAGGAGTCCGACTGGATGGGTACCACCCCCTTATCTATTTCTGCCGCCAAGCAACAATGATTGCATTGTTGTGTTCCGGTTTGAAGGATAAGGTAGCCAGCGCAATTACAGGCAAGAGGCATATCATCTTAGTCCTCACAGTGACAACGCACCTGTGGTTCTGCATTTTTGTTAGTTAAAACCTAAGTGCATGAACCGTAGGTGTTATGGGCGACAGGTGCTGCTTTCCATCAGGTGGACTGCTTGCTCGTTTGTCACTGAATGTCATAAAAAAAAAAAAAAATGTTATTTAATAATATAGTAATTTAGTGATAAACTCAAGAAGACAATGGCAATTATTATTTATAGAGACACTAGCGACTCACCGTGGCTTCGCTTCGGGTTCGTCCCTAGACAAAAACAAATCTAACCTACGGGAACCGTACATTTTCCCGGGATGATATATAGCCTATAGCCTTCCTCAGTTAAGGGGCTATCTAATGCAAGAAGAATTTTTTAAATCGTATTAGTAGTTCCTGAGATTAGCACGTTCAACCAAACAAACACACTCAAACAAACAAACAAACAAACAAACAAACAAACAAACAAACTCCTCAGCTTTATAATATTAATATAGATTTATAATATTTATTAAACGGTTTAAAATAAAAATGGTTGTTTTAAGTTAATGCGAGTCATTTCATTTGACTTGAACTAGGTTTTGCACCGGCTCTTCACTCAAATTCACAAAGCCACTATAGAATAATAAGTAATAAATATATAATACAATATATAAAACCATACGAACGAACATACACGCTCAAAAGCTTTTATATTTGTGTTATTTATACATTATATATATTTCCACTTTAAGTAAATACATAAATGAATGAATGAAACAAACAGACAAGGAATTAATCGTAACGATGACTACAATATGTTTAGGTTTCCATATTCTCATACAAATAGATACATACAACATATTATGCTCATAAATACATATTACAATTACTATTTAATAAAATTCATTTAATCGTAATAACTTAACAAGTCTAATGCGACATCATTCGGAGAACTTGTACGAGAGGATTTGTGTCGTACTAACTTTGTCACTACCGTTGAAGCGAGAGTCCTGACGCTTTAACTTTGAAGTAGTTACCATACAATATATTGGAATGAACTAAGTTCATCCAAGTTATAAGCCAAGTAACATGTGCAGCTCCAAATTTTTATTGTAACTATTATTATGATACTGATTTCTTAATTTTAAATACTGTTAAGCTTACATAAGTGGCAGCGATAGCCCAGTGGTAACGCGCTCGCTTGAAAAACCCTGAAAAAACGGGTTCAATCCCCGGGTGTCGCACCCCTGATATTTTCATGTTTTATTGAAGGAAAACGTTGTGAGGAAATCTGCATGTGTGAGAGAACCTAGCAAGTTTTCGAAAGACATGTGAAGTTCGCCAACCCGCACTTGCGTGGTGGATTATGGCATGGTCCTCCTCGTATGGAAGGGAGGCACGTGCCCAGCAGTGGGGCGTTAAAAAGGGCTGAATACATACAATACAAGCTTACATGCATATATTTAGTAATGAAACGGTTTTTTAATTATGAAGTTATGGGACATTAAAAACATGATTTCTTTGTACTACTCTTGAACTTTGTATTAAAAAATTCTAAACGTTTTCACTAATATAACTGAAATAAACTGAAATGAAATACAACTTTATTCAATTAGACTTAAACAAGCACTTTTGAATCGTAAATTTAATTTAAAGAGCGTCAAGTGTAGTTAGTTCGTGAGGAATGTTTTTACAAATTTTGGGCATTTACTTACTTACTTAATTTACCTTAAAAGAGAAACTGGAACCCTTATAGGATCACTTTTGTGTATGCCAAACACACATACATGTCCGTTTGTCAATCTATTTTTTATCTATGCCATATACTTATTAATCTCCTATTATAATATGCCATATGTTTATAAATTTCTGTATATATAACATACCAATTACATATATCGCTAACTAATTATTTGATTAAAAATAAAATAAAAAGTTAAAAAATCCTTAATTTATATCAATTGTATATAAAAATAAAATGATAAAATTAAAAACTAAATAATACAAGTTAATTTTAAGAAATAATTCTTTTTAAAATGTAACTTAAAATGTATTTTGTCATAGTTCGAATTCGTGGACATGCACTATGGCACAGACGGTGGGGACGAGACCAACCCCGCCTTGCTACGGTACTATCTGGATGAAATACGCTGCTGTAACGTCACTTCGAAAGCGGGATATTTTCTGGTACTGCCTTTTTCATTTCTCTTTGAATTTGACCTACTTTACCGTTCCACCACTTGTATAAAAGAATCAATTTGAACTGTACTTATAAATAATTAAATTCTTTTTTAAATTATGATTATAAACATCAATCTGTAATAGACATACAATTAATAATTTCAAATTATTTTAATAATATCTTTGTAACATTAATTATAGACTGATTTATGTCATTAAATATAATTAGGGAACGTTCGCACAAATTAACTTGAAAAGAAAGGCACAATTATTGAAACTGTATATCCAATTACTATACAATTGGGTCAATTACATCAGACCTTTTTCGGATAAGTAGCCTTTGTTTCGTGTGATCCGCTCGTTCTTTAAAATGTCTCTGTTGATGTTAATTTAATTTTTACATAATAATTATAATATTTCATTTATATTTCCATACAGGGAATAAATACTCAGATTACCATAAACGTATATAATACATTCTTCATTCATTCTTATTAATTAGGTAGGTATATTTATTTAGTTGCTTATAGAAGCAGTATTATATTATACATAATTTTGTATGTATAGAATAAGTGAGGTTTGTTAACAGATTTTTTCTTTCTTCATCTATAAATTTGAAATGTATTGAATTGCTTAGTTATTTTTGTTATCACTCGTGTGATAATTAAATGTGATTTACTTCGTATATAATTAAATGTTAAATATACTATATATATTGGATACAAACTGCCTCGTATATAGTGGGTAGCATAAAAGTATACCTACGGTTGCAAATCTTAGATTCGAATCCTAGATCAGGCCAAGTTTAGTTATTGCTTTTCTGTTGAGAAATTCTCAGTAGCAGCCCGGAGTTTTGAAGTTGGCGGCGACCTCCGTGTCTTGGAGAGCATTTAAAGCTGTTAATCCTGCCAAAGTATCGACCCATCAACTTTGAGAATGAGAAAACAGAAAGTACACTGATTTTTGTGCACTATAATAACTCTTCGATGGGCGGCTAATTTCATTGAAACCTATATCATATATAAGACACTAAACCTTATACAATATGCAATACGTATCTTTTTAGTGTTTTATTGGAGGCGATGCATCAAGCTACCAGCCAGTACTGCCATTTAAGATCAAGTCAGAAATTTTTGAACAATTGATCAAATCGGATTCAGCGCAAACAAAACTTATACGGACATGCTATAAACTGAATAGCGATGGCATGTATCATTTGGAAGGCGAAGAGAAATGGTACGTATTAGATAAAAATCCTTTCTTATTATGATGATGTTTTATGAAACAACTTTGATCTCGCACATATTATAATTTTTTTTTCCTGGATTTTTATTGAAAAAGAATATCCATAATGTTATTTCGTTTAGCATATTGCATTTCTACTAAATTAATTTCGAACAGACGCATCGTAACCATGACAAGTGTATCCCAATCGAACTGTCAAAACAAAAGGTAGAACTTAGAAACTTAAATCTAATTGATACGAATAGTTTAGATCGATAAAGTTCAAATTATAAAATTATTCTTATATAGAGATTATCTATATTTTTTAAAATTACTTATATAGAGTATCTTATAATTTTAACTACGTTCTTGAATAATTCAACGTGTTCTTAATCGATTTTCTCTAGATGAAATTAAATCTACTTATCAACGTCACAAAAATTCGCTACCGCATCTATTTTATTGTCAAATTATTTATACTTTCCGTGGCAGCAATTCGAATTCCGGAGGGTCGCTATTTGTCACTGTAATTAAGGAAAGTGATATAAATCGTGGAATATGAAGAGCATTCTTGTGTTTTGTTTACGTTATTTTTCGCAACTCGACTCGGAATGCAAGCTATGTTGATTATAAAAGGTTACAATATTTTCCTTGAATACGACATGATTACTCAGAACAATCGTAAAGGAGAGTATTTAAGAACGCTAAAAGGGAGGGGAATACATAAATATTGCTTCAGCTGAAAGATTAAGGTTATCTTTTATTGCCAAAATGAAAAAAAGCCCCTACGAAATGTACGGAAAGGCAAGATTACCTGCATTATTCAATACATTCTGACCCTCCGCTATAATGCTTATGTTGGTACGTAAAAGGTTATCACGAATTGGATCAAAAACTATTTGGAGCCCAACCACGCGACCTGACATATTTCGTTTTGGGCTTTATTCATTTATGAAGTTTATTTTTTCCATATTTTTAGGTTCAATCATACTAAATTATAATAGAATTTCTGGTGATCGATATATTTTTTTATGTAATTTGTAAATCGAATATATAAAAATGTCAAAAATTTATCAAATTATCTATACATAATCGACGTTTAATTTTTCTTCTTCTAATGAAATAAAATTAATCAAGTTGAAAATTTGTTTTCTTTTACCAGGTACAGTGATTTAATAGAACGGGAAGAACAACGGAAGCGGTTAACAACAATTCAAAAAGTTTTTAATACGTTAGTTCTTGAAGCGCTAGAAGAAGGAGCAAACGTTATCGAACTGCTGCAAAGTGCTGTTGAAGTGCAATGCGAAACCGCACTTGGTGAGTATAGTTTGTATTATTAGTTTTTATACTAATATATACTTACTAATATATTAATATTACAAAGCTGAAGAGTTTGTTTGTTTGTTTGGTTGAACGCACTAATCTCAGAAACTACTAATCCGATTTTAAAAATTCTTTTTGCATTAAATAGCCCGTTAACTGAGGAAGGCTATAGGCTATATATTATCCCGGAAAAATGTATAGTTCCCTGGGATAAATTTATTTTTGTCTAGGGACAAACCCGAAGCGAAGCGAGGGTGAGTCGCTAGTTTGAGATAAATTTAAAGCTAAGCCAAAAATAACTTATGTTAATCATCGTTTTATTGTTTTCAACAAATATTACACGTGTTGATTTGTTGTTATAGATTTAGTGTAATGATCATACAAAATAAGTGTGTTAGACGCGTGTAAAATTCAAGGGGCTTAAATAAGATGTTATTTTACAATATAGTTAAAGAATAGAAATTTTAATTTAAAATTGTATTGATTTTAATCGTTGTCATAGAATCATTTCATTTCATTTCGATTTGGAAAATTTTTTAAGTTTGGAATTTCGTCAATGGAAATTCGATATCTTCTCTTCAACGATTGTAGAATGATAAACTCACTTACCGATACTCGTAAAATATATTCAGAGGAAAAGTTAGTATCAATTTGAAATATTTACACTATGCCAAAAGACTCCTATCATTAACAATTCAATTTTAATACCGATGTCAATTACAATAGAAAAATGGGTGTGTGTAACCTTTACGTGCGGTTGAAGAAAAACTTCTTAGCAAATTTCGCAATTAAATTAAAACAAAGAAATTATAAAATTAGGTATATTAGCCATGTTACAATCATATATTTATAGAATATCGTATACGGAAAGAATACAATATTATATATTTGTCAGACAATAACAACGGTTACCATGGCAATATGACAGTGTATTCTATCTCATTGTGTCTCCGGATTAATTCTATATATTTATATGTTTGTTTCTCTTTAGTGTCGCATTTTCGTTTCATCGAGTTTCAAAACACAACGATTCTAAAGAAGTTTCACTTCAATAACATTTCAAATCGCATCTAGATAGTATAGTAGTGAAACAGTAATTGCTCTGACCTGAAAGAGTAAATAAAAAAGCAATTCTCCGCATGTTTTAATCAGAATAGTCCAATAGTTAACCTAATTCCCTGGAAACAACGACTACGGTGCAATATCGTGCACATAGTCACTTGTTGATTGCTACGAATAAAACAAAAATAAACTTGCACCTTATAAATTTTATACTTTAATTTGGTTAAGCGTGAGAATGTTTTATCGATAGATGGTAATATTTTATGTGCCGTCTAAATTTACATAAGTTAATTGTGTTTTACTAACATTAAGTATGTTCAATTTTTAATAGCTCTATTATTTTAATTACTTAACTAAAAGATTACAAAAACAAATAAAACAAGTTAATTAGTTTAATTTTTTACTCATCTTAAAATTTGTATAGACCTTTTTATATTGGTGTTTTTTTTTTTTTTTTTTTTTTTTATATAGACCATCCTTAAAGTGATATAATCAATTCACAATTGGCCAAGATATCGCGTAACATAACCTACAACAAAATACTGTTTGAGTTGAATTAAGTAACTTCCCCTTTTTCAAGTCGATCAAAAAAAATTATAAATCCATACTAATATTATAAATGTGAAAGTTGGTGAGGATGAATGGATGGACGTTTCTTATTCTTTCACGCCCAAACGGCTGAACGGATCTAGATGAAATTTGACACAGAGATAGATAATATTCTGGAATAGCACATAGATTACTTTTATCCCGAAAGAATGTACGGTTCCCGTGAGATAGATAGGTTTTTGTCTAGGGGCCAAAGCGATGCGACGGTGAGTCGATAGTACTAAATAATCCTGTCCTACTAATATTATAGGCGCAAAAGTTTGTGAGGATGCATGGATGTTTGTTACTTTTTCACGCAAAAACTACTAAACGAATTTTGATGAAACTTTACAATAATAAAGCTTATAATAAGAACTATATCTTTAAAGATTATAATTAAACTAGTTGTACGATGCCACGGGAAAACACTAGTGTATAACTAAAACTTTGATAGTAAATAATATTACGTGCCACCTAGCAACGCTTTGAAATATGGCTGCTTTACATCATCTAATATATCGTTGGGACAGGTAGCCGATGCCCGTCCTTTATTTGATACAGTATTAATAACCCAGTACATTCTCAGAGGTATTTCATTTCATATAGGTAATCTGTTCGGTCCTTCGCTGTGAATTTCTACATAACTCATGGGTTAAAGAGAATGCAATATTGCGATGAAACTTTATCGTAAAACCAAATGAACGATAAATTAAATAAATCGATATTAATTGCATTAAAATTATTCATTACTAGTTTTTGCCCGCGGCTCTGCTCATGTGGTAAGTGATGTGGGGATATGTCCGTCCCCAGGAGCCCTCAATTTATGTCCTAACCAAACTTTATCGGAATCTATTCAGCGGTTTAAACGTAAAAAGGTAATAGACAGGGTTACTTTCACATTTATAATATTAGTGTTAGTATGGATTTACTATAAATACTTGTTTAATCTGTATATAATAAATATTATAAATGTGAAAGTTTGTGAGTATGGATGTTTGTTACTCTTTCACGCCAGAACGGCTGAACGGATCTGGATGAAAGGCACAGAGACAGATTATAGTCTGGAATACATAGGTTACTTTTTATCCCGGAAATATACACGGTTCCCAAGGGATAGATTTGTTTTTATTTTTCTAATCTGCTAGTGCTATATAATATTGTTTTATGATAAACTATTTTAATCGGCATCTAAAAGGAAGTTATATGAGGAGGAAGTTCATTAGGTCTTTTTTTTGTATGTACATTATAATTTCTCTATTAGAAAAATTGACAGATAATCGGATGAATAAAAAAATATTATTATACGTATAGTCGGTTTAGGATTAATAACTGCGATTTTTTGTGCTTTTACAAAAAATACTATCCAATCGGGGCTTACATATAGTTCAAAATCAATTATTTCATTTTTTATTATAAGGATAATAAAAAAATGGTAGATATTATCATATCTATGTCTATATGTATATCATAATAACCCGAAATTGTCGACTGACAAATTATCTAATTTGCGAAATAATATAATAATACTAGCGACTCACCCTAGCTCCGCTTGGATTTGTCCCTAGTTACGTTTTAACGTTTAGTATAGATTTCTCAGAAATGAGATATTTTCCCGCAGTAAAAAGTATCCTATATGTTGAACCGGATAACCAGTTATTATCATACCAAATTTCATCAAAATCTGTCCAGTGGTTTTCTCGTGATGCGGTCACAGACAGACAGACAAACAGAGAGACAAACAAAAATTCTAAAAACTGTAGATTCGACCGATAATAGTGACTATTTCAATAAGATTTTCCAAAAAATATTTAATATATTTTTTATATGTATAGATATAATTTTAATGAAATATGAACACTAATTATTAATCTATAATTTTTGAACCGATTTGCGTAATTTCTAACCGCATTACAAAAATAAGGTGATTCGTCTGTATTTTTGTAATCGTCTGTTTATTTTTAATTCTAATTGTAAGTGAAAGTAAAGCAAGGTACTCTTATATAATTAAATCTGAAGAGAGACAACAAAATTTCTTATTGGATAGATGCAAATGAAATCAAATCAATTGAGTCCACATCTATCATCTTATATTTATTAAGGTTCAACCGCAATCATGATCATTACAGTAATAAGGAAGAAATAAAAATAGAAGTTCCATGAAATAGAATAACAGTCCCCATGAAAAAGGAGCAAATATAAACTAATACGTGTATTTTATATAGTCACATTTTTATCAAGAAATCTCTCTTGTATGGGCTACTGACAGCTGTAACTAATGCTTAGTTCTTGGAATAGAGAATTTATATTTTATCTTTTATAGTTTTATATTTTTGCTTCTTAACTATGTATTTATAAATAAAACGTTTCTATAGTTTCCGTTAAACATTCAGTTAGGCTGTAATTTAGACACAGCCTTCAATTTATAAAATAGTTAATGATAATGACAATTGTTACAGAATTATTAAAAAATGGAAAACATCCGAAAGGTTTTATTGCTGTGTTGCGAGACATTCCAGATTTAGAACCAGATGACTCCAAACTAACAGTATTAGCTCATCAAAGATTAAAAAAGTTACAGAAGAAGTTAGAAGATCTATTACCGGAAACGCACGTTATTAGGCTAGAGTAAGTTTTTATTAAATATCAGCATCGCTTTTCTCACCCCTAACTACTAACCCTTCAGTTACCTTTTACCATTGCAAAAGGACATTTCCCACGAGAAATCGTGGGCTTGTTATTTTGTTTATCGACGCTTCCCAAGTACAATATTGTAACTCCATTATAAAAAAAATAGAAGCTAATTTCTTATTTATAAATAAATGATTGAAACAAGTTTTTTTTGAAAGTACACTGTTAACGGAAAAAACATAACAGTAAATAAAAATAAATATCCATGTCTACAGCAGTGCACCTTCACAAGAACTCCACTCAGCCTATGTTAAGCCCAGGTCCAACGCTGAATCTTGGTGTCTGCCTTGTAGCGAACCTTCGATATGTAAAATTAAAAAAAAAACAATGAATACTTAAATACAAAATAAATGTATTAGATTAATGTACTACAACGGAAATTTTTTATTATTCCGACCCTCACACGGAATCGATACGTCACTTTCTGTTTCTACATTGCAGCGTGACATTTAAAGTCTGAATTCAAAATTGCTACGAATTGAAGTTACAGTATTGTTCCTTGTAGTTGTTAATATAAACTTTTTAGCCCTATAAATATCACTACAAAAAATTATACTGCTCCTGTTTTCCATTAGGTATGAAGTATATAAAAATACATCGATAGACAATTTATTTATAAGTATTTATATGTATTTATTTTATTTATGATTGATAAAATCATATCGTGGCAGTGGTAACCCAGTGGTAACGCGCTCGCTTGCGAAACCGAGTGATGCGGGTTCAAATCCCGGATCTCGCACCTCTGATATTTTCATGTGCGAATCATTTCTAACTTGATTACCACTTGCCTTACGGTGAAGGAAAACATCGTGAGGAAACCTGCATGTCTGAGAGAACCTAGCAAGTTTTCGAAAGACATGTGAAGTCCGCCAATCCGCACTTGGCCAGCGTGGTGGACTATGGCCTGATTCCTCTCGTATTGAAGTGAGGCCCGTGCCCAGCAGTGGGACGTTAAAAAGGGCTGAGTACTGTAATAAAATTTTGTACTTTATGTATTCGAAGTATACGATAATAGAATATATTCGGGCTTGTAATTCAATATTGACAGAGTAATTAATTTTATGCTGCTCCTATAAAACTCTTTTCATTCGAATAATTTTATAAAGGCATTTTATAAAGGTCTTGTAAAACTATAACTAGTAAATATGAAATTGATAAAATATATATTGAGGTTTTAACATTCAATACCTAATATTTTCAAATAAAAAAATATATACAAAAGTTTTAAGATATCTTGTAAATTGTTCCTTTAGAGCAATATCAGCAGATTCATCTCGAACAGACGCAGCATCTGATACGGAGGAAAAGCTATCTCCTTTCAGAGATGGCGTACAGACTGTAGTAAGTTCGCTGGTCGATGACAGCCTCAGTACTGAACCTGATCAGGGTAAAGGAAGGAAAAAGACTGTCCAGGTACGAATAGAATATAAATGAATTAAGCCATCTTATACTAGGTACCTACATACATTATAATATATAATCTGTATTTTTATTTACTAGAATATATATGTATTTGATAACTTATTTTTTTTAAATATATTATAAACAATTGTTGTAGGAAGTATTTCTGGAACACATAACCCATCTTAGAATATGTATAGAACATAATCGTTTATATAGCGTTAATGATAAGCAAATTGAAGATGCTGCTAGGAATATATTAAATGACGCAAAAGAAAACTACCAAAGCAAATCACGACATCCCCCCGTCTTGATATACGGACCTGATGCTTCCGGCAAAAGTACATTGCTGACTCATCTATACTTCAAATTCGAAGAGATATTTTCTAAGCCTGTGTTAAGAATAATACGGTTTTCCGCTTCCACGCCACGATCAGCCTACAATTTGGAACTATTGAGAGTAATGTGCCAACAAATATCTATAATCTTAAACATTCCCGAAGGTTATCTGCCAAAAGACGCGAGTTTCGACCCGTTATACATTAATAATTGGTTTCAAAGTTTGCTCAAACGATGTGAGGATATGGAGAATGAAGTCTTGCTAATTTTTATCGACAACGTGCACAGAGTTAACCCTTTAGAGTGTGATATTGTGACTGGACTGTCTTGGCTCCCAATGTCATTGCCAAGAAACGTGTTCCTAGTATGTACTAGCGCAGTATCGTTAGAACAACTACAATTAACACCAGCTCAAAAAGAAAAGTTTAAAGTTCAAAACTGTTACTACTTGTTGGACGCGATCGAAGAAACACCAGATAATAATAGCTCTGGAGATTTTATTGATGGTGCCTTTGATAATTTAGAAGTTGTCTTCGGTTCCAAGGCATTTAGCAAATTGGCTGGTAATGTTGTTTTGATTTTATTATATACTAGCCATATTCTATAGGTCAGCCTACACAACTTCTAAACATAGCTGCCCTGCTCTTTATACATGAAATACCCGCCCCACTCTATACACATGAGATTGCAACGGGGAGTTTTATCAAAATATATATATGTATATATCTACTGAATTGATTGTAATAAAAATTTAGTGGACACCTATGTTTTATTTTACGATTTTATTAAAATCCGTCCAATTCTTATAAAGTAGTGTTTCATTAAAATAATACATATAAACTCATATAACTTTTTATTTCATTTCTATAATTTTTCACAAAAAAAAAATAATAAACACATAATTTAAACCTGTTACAATTTTACTGTCTAAAATATTGTATTATAATCGCCACTTAACATACATTACCATGAAATTGGTGGAAAATTCAGAATTAATTTTACCTGACTACTCAGAAAGGGATTATAGCCTCGAGTCCAATTAAATTATCAGTATCCTGAAGGCTTATACTATATATAGAATAATTCCTGTTGAAAAATATTATTATATTTAACAAGATAATTAAATAAGAATGAAATTTATTGAAACACATTGTATTGTAAGTGCAAGTTTAATTTCTATCTATGTCTTGATAAAACTTTTTGTTCTATGTTCTAGGTTATTTAACTTGTTCGGAATTCGGTTTGACGGAACTCGAGCTTTTGGAACTTTTGATGCCAACCAGTAATAGTGAGGCTGTTATTACACTTAAGGATGCGAACTTCAACTTCTCTACATTGTGCGTCGCCAAATATATGATGAGTAAGTAATATAATAATTTTTATGATTTTCACTATCTATACAAATAAATATGACTGAAGTGTCTATTTGTAATGTCAAAATAATAACTTTTTACTAAATACATTTGGAAGTATATACGGTACTTATAACATTTTTTTTTAATTTCTGTCTTTCTGTTTGTTTCGACTAATCTCCGAAACGGCTGGACCGACTTTCACTGGCCGATATCTCATGTTTTCACGAGTAACTTGTGCTATTTTTATTTTAAAAAAAGAATTAGGGTTCCGCTCAAAAAAAATAAGACGTACGTGCGGTAAGCCGCTAGTTATTCACATTTTCTTCTCAAAAATTGTAAATAAACGACATATACCTATAACGTTTTTTATTCTTAAAAGAAACTAAACAATCTGTAGGGCAAAATCGAAAATAGTAATAAATAAATTAATACGTAATTTATTTTTTTTTTCTTTGGCGCACTTTGTCTGTATAATTCTTTAGTCAAATACTATTACCTCTACTAAATGTCCTTCTAGAACTATTCGGAATAGTAATACCGTGTTTTTGTTTGATGATTATGATGGATATAATGATTTATATCCATCATAATCATCAGTCATAGTTGATACTACACGTTATTATATTGTAAAGTTACTAACATTGGATTTTCTTTTAGTATTGTTCTCAAAAATTTACGAATGTTAACTCTATACAATGGTTTTTGTTATCTTTAAATCTTTTTTACTATCTTTTTCCTTTATTCGTTACGATATAAACATTTGATTCAGAGTTTTTGGTCTCTAAATAGTCTGTATTGATTGAATAAAGATTGAGATGAGATACATTATTAAACGTTGCTTCTCTAATTTCTTTGAAATAATTTGATTAATAGTGCTGTATGATGATAATATTTTAGTATTTTTTATTTATCAACTATATTATAAAGAGGTAAATTTTGTAACTTTGTATATAGGGGGTAATCTTAGTAATAATTGATTCAATTGTGAAAATTCATCCACACTTTTATACATATAGGCAATATTATATTCTCAAAAAAAATTGTCAGAAATCATAATAAGTTTCATTGAAGTCGGAAAATATGACTATTGAGTTACTTTATCCGCTATTATTAAACATTTTCAGACGCACACGAGCGATAGAGGGTAAATCACTAGTGTTCACAATCTATAAAAACATTATGTATATTCACGCTATCAGACATGGTCATAAAAATTTAAATTTTCTATATTTATTTTTAATTTATCTATTTTAATATATATTTATTGACATTTTTCCCATAAGTGAACAATTAAACAGTCGCGAGTATGGCTAGTAATATCCATAACATGTAATAAAATTCTGAGTCGAATCTGTACATTAAATATTTTTTGGAAATATTGAAATAGTCATTATTATCGATACAGAGGCCGAATCTATACTTTTTAGAGTTTTTGTCTGTCTGTCTGTCTGTTACCGCATCACGGAAAAACCACTGGAAGGATTTTGATGAAATTTGGTGTGATGATAGCTGATTCTCCGGGTCAACATATAGGATACTTTTTACTGTGGGAAATATCTCATTTCTGAGAAATTTATGTTGAACGTTAAAACGTAAGTAGGGACGAACCTGAGCGAAGCGAGGGTGAATTGCTAGGTAAACTTATAAATGTCACTGATGTGTTTAGGATAGCATTCAAAATATTGTCGTTTTATTCCCAGAATTATAACTTCCAAGAAAATGATGAGATTTAGTTATTCTTTATTGGAGATTAATATAGATCAGTGCATTTCATACATTCAGTTCTTGTAAGTAATAAAATGTTCATTCATGTTAATGTTAAAATACAAACAAATGTTATGAGATGTTGAAAGTTGTGTATGCAAGTTTTAATAAACGCTTTGAAGTAGTTTATATTGCAACTAAGATGTTATTTCAAAGAAATACTTTGAAATCTAAAATAATACTGCATAACATAAAGTAACTAGTTTAGCAATAAAAATATTTGGCTCGAATTATTTTTTTAGTTAACTTCTGCCGCAGTTAAATAGTAAGTTCGATTAGTTCCCTGAATATTTTAGCTTTTCAAAATAAGTAAATTTAAGTCACCTATACTCAATTTTTATTGGTCGTTATTAAAATAAAATAATTATTGTAAAAAAAAAGACAAAAAAAAAACAAATTAAAATGAAAAAAAATTTATTGACTTATACAATATATTCTTGCCTACATTACAAATAGTTCTAAGGGCCCCCGTACTAGGTGTAAGGTCGTGTTTCTGGGTATCCCTTTTCAGCTTAGATCATCCACCAGGACAAAAACAGATATAAATTGGTTATCAGAACAGAAGGACAACTATTTTTTATATTATATTAGATAATCTACCTGCGATCTTTTGTATACATCTTATGTTAATTAATACAAAATAATGTATCAAGTAAGTAGATGGATAAATTTAATCTAAGATCCGTTACTTCAGATTTTAGAATAAGTCAGTTAATCCCTAAATTGCTTTGTACATACATATAGTACACTTAAATACTATAGTGCCTTTCGAACGATGAGGCTTATTCTACTCCATTGATAAAATGAATACAAAAATATAGAGGAAATTTTTCTATACTCACATTATACACTAGTGACTTACCCTAGCTTCGTTAATACCTATTAACATGCTACCTGCCTTTAGTATTTATAATATTACTCGTATAAATTATAGGTACTAGGCAGCACTAACTGTTAGCAAGTTTAATTACTAACAGGATCCTATGTTCAATTTTTTTTAATATGTTAAGACATTAATACACAGTACCATCTAGTCCCATGGTAAGCTTCTAGTCTTGTGTCATTCGTCCTCGTCACACAAATGAATGTCCCCAGTGAGACTTGAACCCGCGACCACTGGCACAGCAAGTACACTACAAACTGAGCCAAACGTGTCTTCAAATATGTATAACTCCAAATCATAATATCTGCGTATTAAAATCAAAATCCGTTCATCCGCTTCAGCGTAAAGAAATGTGAAACATACTAGTATGATTTTTCTCTTTCTCAATAGAATCAATAATCTCCGAGAACGTAGTGTCGGGTCGTAGTACATGGCGGTGGCGTGCTGCGGCGGCCAGCTCGCGAGCTCGGAGACGTTACGTGCGCGTGCAAAGCGCACTACGAGATGCTCATTCTGATCTTGCTGCTTTACACTTTGCCAACTTTCTCAATGATCCAGATGATACTGATACATCTGAAACTCAAGAACCAGGTATGTATTAGTAGTTTATGTTGTTCTTGTAAGACGCCTTTTTATTCTAGTATATAGCATACATGTATATTACGAGTATGTAAACTGTTGCTGATTTTGAGATCTATGATACAAGTCCTGAGTCGAGCAAAGAATATTTTTGCGGTTTTTCTGTCATAAAATTCTAAGCAGCTAAAGACGTTTGGAAAGTTGACACTGTTACATGCCTCGAAGAGTCGCCTTTACGTATGAGTATACCAGACCTCTCACCGATCATCTCAAATCTTTCTACCAGAGTTTGTGAGTGAATGGAATAGAAAAAAGTCAGTAAAACTTTACATGTAGTTGTATTAAAAACATTAAAGCTATATATTACTATATATTTTTTGCTTAAATGCTTATATACGTATATTATTAACTGCCTCGGTGGTTTAGTGGCTAGTAAGTACGACTGCACATCGAGAGGTCCTGGGTTCGAGTCGGGCCAATTTTAGTTATTGAGTCTTTCTGTTTAGTAAGTCTCAGTAACAGTCCGGAGTTAGGAAGTTGGCGGTGTTTCACCCCCGTACCTCGGAGAGTACGTAAAGTCGTCGATCCTGCTCCTTAACTATCACCGGTCGTGTCTCGTGTCGTCCCACCGGAATATGAGAGTGACAGGAATAGAGAGTACACTTGTGTCGGCGCGTACACGCGCTGCATTATAATATCTCCTGTGCAGATGGCTAGTCTCAATTAGTATGGTCACCGTGGCCGAAGTCGGTCGGGAGGTCACTATTATTATACGTGTAATGAAGGCATTGAATATTTTTTGAATTTATGTTTGAGGAAAACTTGTTTGTTTTTACATGTTATGTAGGAATAGATAGAAACGGTATATTTGTATATGTATACTGTTCAATCGACTGCGTTGGCAGTCACGTTGTTGTCACCGTTGACGGTGTTGAAAATATCTTCTTTTATGCAAAGAATCTTTTGAATATTTCAATAAACGGATTTTCATTATAATTCTTGATGTTAGCAGATCATTGAGTCGTTATAATCAGTCCAGTAATTACAGTAATTAAACCTTCAAAGATAAGTATCTTTGAAACAGCTCTAATCAAAAGTTATTTAAACGGTGGAACTTTGATGAAACTCCTAATTTTATTTTAATTATTAGAAGAATCAATGTAATTAATTATTTTGACAAAATAATATGTTTAATATAAAATTACTTTGCTGAAATAAGTTTCACCAATAAATAGAAAACTGTAAATACAAAATAAGCTTTAAAGTTTCTTAATTTTATTCGAAATAATATGTATTAGCTGATATAAAAACATATATCTATACTATAATAAAACTGTAGAGGTCGAATGTCTGTACATAGAAAAAAATGCTTAAAACCGAGTCAGGGGGGTGTGAGAAGAGCAATAGAACAAATCCTGATTTTTTTCAATTTTTTTGTTTCTCTGTCTGTTTGTCTGTTTGTCTGTTTGTCTGTTTGTCTGTTTGTACGGGCTAATCTCCGAAGCTGCTGGACCGATTCAAATGAAATTTTGCATGGTGGTACCTTATATCCCCGGTTAACATTTAGGATACTTTTTATCCCGGAAAATAAAAGAGTTCCCGTGGGATAGTTAAAAAACTGTAATAACTTATACAGCATAGTACACAAAAACTAACGATTGGATTTTAATGAAACTTTACAATAATATAGTTCATACATCAGAATAACAAATAGGCTACTTTTTATCCCGGAAAAATGTACGGTTCCCGTGGGATAGATTTGTTTTTGTTTGACTAAAGGTGAACCCGAGCGAAGCGAGCGTGAGCCGCTATAATATTATAAAACGGAAAGACTTTTTTGTTTGTTTATTTGTTTGTACCGAATAAGCTCTGAAACTACTGGACTGATTTAGATGAGAGGGTTTAGCGGGATAAGTATAGCGAACTGGCCCCTTAATGGCAACCTATATCGAAACTTATGTGTCAATAAGGGCTTGATGTAGAAAAGCGATTCATAAGAGTTTAATTGTCGTACTCCGCTTTGACCTTGGGATATAAAGAAATTGAGCGTAACTATGACTTTTGTTCAAAAACGTATATCTCGAAAACCTTCAAAGCTAGAAACTTAAAACTAAAGCGAGGTTTTAGGTAACCTTTGAAAGCATATTATATTTTTTTTTAGATGTTTTTAAACAATAACAACCCTTTTTAAAATAATTGATCTATCTATACTATAATAAAATAGTAGAGGTTGAATGTCTGTACATAGAAAAAACAATGCTAAAAACCGAGTCAAAGGTTGTAAAAAGGGCAATAGTACAAATCCAGATTTTTTCAATTTTTTTGTTACTCTGTCTGTTTGTCTGTTTGTACGGGCTAATCTCTGAAATTATTGAACCAATTTAAATGAAATTTCATATGGTGGTACCTTATATCTCCGGTCAACATTTTTAATGCTTTTCATCCCGGAAAACTAAAGGGTTCCCGTGAGATAGTTAAAAAACTATAGTAACTTATACAGCTTAGTACACAAAAATTACTGATTGGATTTTAATAAAACTCTACATACATCATACATCAGGATAACAAATAAGCGAAAAATGAACGGTTCCCGTGGGATAGATTTGTTTTTGTTTAGAGGCAACCCGAGCGAGGCGAGGGTGAGCCGATGAGATTATATATACTCCTGGGTATGTGCGTAGTGCGGGTATTGTGCGCAGGGCAGGTAATGTGCGTAGGGCAGGTAATGTGTGTATTGCGGGTAACGTGCGTAGGGCGGGTAAAGTGCATAGGGCGGGAAAAGTGCGTAAGGCCATATAAGTGCGTAGAGTGGGTAAAAAGCATAGGGCGGGTAATGAGCGTAGGGCGGGTAATGCGTTCAGGGCGGTTTAGTGCGTAGTGCGGGCTACGTGGGTAGGGCGGTTGAAGTGCGTAAGGGAGGGGGGGGGGGGTCAAGTGCGTGGGGCAGTCAAAGTGTGTAGCGAGGTTAAAGGACGTAGGGGTCAAGTGCATGGAGGAGTCAAAGTGTGTAGCGAGGTCAAAGGGCGTAGGGCGGTCATAGTGCATAGGGCGGTTAAAGTGCGTAGGGCGGGTAACGTGCGTAGTTTGGGTAAAGTGCATAGGGCATTAAAAGTCATAGTGCGGGTACTGTGCGTTGGGCGGGTAAGGTGCGTGGGATAAATCTGTTTTTGTTTGATTAGAGGTGGAACCGAACGTAGCGAGGGTGAGCCGCTTTAATATTATAAAAAGGAAAGACTTTTTTGTTTGTTTATTTGTTTGTACCGAATAACTTCCGAAACTACTGGACCGATTTAGATGAAAGGGTTTAGCCGGATAAGTACAGCGAACCAGCTCCGTAATGGCAACCTTTATCGAAACTTATGTGTCAATAAGGGCTTGATGTAGAAAAGCGATTCATATGAGTTTCACTGTCGTATTCTGCTTTGAACTTGAGATACGAAGAAAATGAGTGTACCTAACTATGACTTTCGTTCAAAAGGGCACACCAAACTATAGAGGTCGAATGTCTGTACATAGAAATAAAATGCTAAAAACCAAGTCCGGGGCGGTAAGAAGGGCAATAGAACAAATCCAGATTTTTTTCAAATTTTTTGTTACTCTGCCTGTTTGTCTGTTTGTACGGGCTAATCTACGAATCTATTAAAGCGATTTAAATGAAATTTTGCATGGTGGTACCTTTTATCCCCGGGCAACATCTTAAATACTTTTCATCCTGAAAAGTTAAAGAGTTCCCGTGGGATGGTTAAAAAAACTGTAGTAACTTATACAGCTTAGTTCAAAAGACCTACTGATTGGATATTAATGAAACTTGACAGTAATATAGTTCATACATTAGAATAAACAAAAGGCTGCTTTTTATCCCGGAAAGATGTACGGCTCCCGTGGGATAGATTTGTTTTTGTTTGTCTAGAGGTGAACCCGAGCGAAGCGAGGGTGAGCCGCTAGTATATATATATATATATATATATATATATATATATATATATATATATATATATATATATATATATATATATATATATATATATAAATTTAATATAATTTTGAAAAAAAAACACATCTGTATAATTACACCATTCGATAGTGTTGCTAATAAGAAACGCATTCTGGGAAGTCTACTGCTAACCGTTTGCGTACTGTTTTGTATTTTGTTGAATAATTTATTAAAGCAATAGGTACCGTACAGTAGTAGAGATGTTGATTCAGCAGTTTGGCGAAAATTTTATTGCAACGCATGGTCCTGTGCGATGGCCAGCGAGGTCACCAGATCTTACACTCTTAGATTATTTTCTCTGGGGGTATGTAAAAAACGAAATCTATCAAGACACGTATAATGTAATTGATGACTTGAAACGGTCTTTGGAAAATATTCTAAACGGAATCAATAATAGTGTAATGCTAAATGCAGTACAGTCCTTGAAACGTCCAATCCAACTATGTATTGAAAACAACGGCTATCATTTTACCTTTACCACCTTAACAGATCAATTGTTCAAAAAACAATTGATCTGTTAAGGTTTACTAAGTAAATAAGAAAGAACAATAAAAAATATTTTGTTAAAAATGAGCTCTTTCCTTAAGTTTGCCGTATGTCATGACTTCCAGAATGTGTTCCTTATTAGCAACACTATCGAATGGTGTAATTATACAGTATGTGTTTTTTTTTTTCAAAATCAACAGGTTCGATTCCTGCCTAGGAAAATTGATTTTTCAAAAATCCAATGATATAGTTTTAGTTTTCATGAAAATCGGGCCCGAGACTCCTATATATATACAGGGTGATATATATACTTATATAATATCACATTAAAATTTATTCCTTATCTTGAACGATACTTATATTCCGATTTTGAGCATTTATTTTTTATGTAGAACAACTTTAAACGTTCTATTTAATTGAAATGGAATTTGAAAAAACATCTACAAATGAAACACATATTATTTACTTTACCTAATATCTTTACTTTAATAAAATATATATTTAACAATAGGTTGTGTAGACGACGACGACGCCCTCTTAGATTCTACTCCGTTTCACTCTGCAAGTAGAACAGCTGCCGCCTTCACACAACGTCATGTCGAAGAGTCCTGGCTTCATCTCTTATTAGCGGGCGATTTTTCAAAACTTAAAGACCTCACTGTCTGTAATTTCGACTTTTTACTAGCAGCGGTAAGTTTTTGTGTACCATAATTATATTTTGATTTTCTATGTTTATCTGCTCAAAATATGCTGTTTTTTATATTTTTTTACTTATGTTATTGGTATTGTTAGTTCTCAAATTTTTATCCGTTGAAACACTAATGAACCGTTGGCAGCGATAAAGCTCGTGATCGAAATGACATAAATGGCACCGACACGTGGATGTTGAAGCGGCTTCATGCCTCGACAAATATTTACTATTATAATATTTTGGCTTATAATTTGAAAAATACATATTAAACTACTATTACATATGCGAAAGTTTGTGTGTGCGTATGTTTGTTACTCCTTCACACTTTAACTGGATGGATTTGAATAAAATGTAGAACACAGATAAATTATGATCTGGAATAACACATAGGCTACCGCTACTAATTAAATATGTCAAAAGGTGGTGGCTACTTGTACGTTCTTATCCATATCCATACTTCCATATTATTTATACCCATACTAATATTATAGATGTGAAAGTGGGTTTGTTTGTTTGTCCTTCTTTCACGTCGAAAAGATTATTTTTTGTGTGGAGATAGTTAAAGGGCTGGAGAGTAACATAGGCTACTTTTTACTGCAAGAGATTATCTCATTCCCACGGGAAAACCCGTAATAATACAACCCAAATATCATAATCAGAATTACTTGAAACTTGGTATTAATGCTCGTCAATACAATTAAATCAATACGTATACCTACCTTTTTAAGACTTTTTTTAGTTTAGCGCAAGCGAAGCCGCGGGTTGGGCTAGTAATCTTATAAATACAGATAAAACCTACACAAGTCACTAGTATATAATATATAGAACCTATAAAGGAATGAATTTAACAGGTACAAACTGTGACGATATCATATCTGCGCTGCATTCTGGAGCACGTGCGCTGTTACATCCTAGACCGCGACGTAGAACTTGTGTATGGCGCGGTCAGGAAGTCCAGCGATATCCTCACTAGAGATCCTATGCAATTGGGCGCTCAGGTACGGGTATTGATTTTCTTCATATAAATTACTGTGCATTTTTTATTGGTTACGTTAGTTATTTAGTTAATGAAGTAATTATTTGTATTATTATTTCGTTTAATATCATAGTGACTTCTATAAAAAATATCGTATTATGGCGGCAGTATTTGTTAGTGCTTGGCTTATTGTTACGTTAACGATTAACTAAATATTATTAATAGCAGTCATATAGTATATAAAAGTATTGAAATTTTGATGATTTTATTAAACCTAAATTATTTTAACTCTTCAATTTAGATGCTAAAGTAATAAATCTGATATAAAAAGTTCTATTCGATTTCTATAAATTTTTGTTCATTTTCGTTTTAGATGTTTTAGAGCAACAATTTCTGTCAATTTTTTTTAATTATCAGGAATTTAAGCAATCAAATCTTATTATTAAAAAGATTCATTAGACATTCGAAGATAATGTCCAATTCATTAAGTTGGTAGCTTACTGTCAATCAATGCGGCCTTATACCGAAAGACAAACACGATAAAATTCCAGGATGGGTCTTTTATGGGTAACTTTATAGACGACGCAAATTAAAAATGTATGCCGTTGCTAATAAAATGTTACGCATTCCAGACTTACCTATCATCCGTTACTCATACTTTGACCTCATTTTTTTAATAAGACAAAGATTTATTAAAAAAGCTTTGCAGTCTCAATTGTTAATTTGAACAAAATAATTCATCGCGTCCAATATATAGGTACTAGAGGAAATTTTTCATATAATATATCATATACACATTATATATATTTTTTTATAGTTTACTATATTATAATCACAACCCATGTTCAAAAAAATAATTAAATGTTTTAAGTTTCCAAATATACTCCTTTTTTGCAAATGAGGCGTAATTTCGTTAAGTCAGTAAACTTATCTAATTTTGGACTTTCGGAGTTAAACCTGTCCTAACTTACGGCATTATATAAACTGTCCAAGTTTAAATAGCTAGAGATAACCCGAGCTCTTAAAGGGACAAGTGTATAAATAAAGCTCCAGTTAATACCGTTAAATTAAGCCCTTTTGTCGCCAGTGTTTTTTTTTTATGAATATATTCATGTGTTTTGTTAAGAATTCACCATTGAATGATAGTCTCGATCTCAATAGTCTCATAAAGAGCCTTTCAAAATTTTCTTTGCTCTGTTTTTTATATTTTTTCATTAAATATATAAAACCTTAGTCATATTATTAAATTTTAATGAGTAACGATCACATTAAATTGTTTACTAATTTATTTATGAACAAAGCCTTAATTTACCATACGTGTGTAGTATAAGAGAGCTTATCTAAAGGATTTCTCACTATTTATATTTAAATTATTTAGAATATAGATTTTTTTCCGATAATCCCAAAAATATAAAGTTATGCACTTTGCTGTTAATTTTGTAAAAGTTAGGTGCAATTTTTATTTGACATGTGCAAAAAGCTTTAAAGATTAATGTCCACGTGTGCATGAAAATGCTTTCACATCCAATTTGTTTGAAAAAGGATTAATTAAACTATTTTCGGAGTAACTGTGAACGTCGCTTCCCTAAAATTTTTAATATTTATTTTTATTATTAGAATATTACTAAGACAAACAATGGGATTAATTAATTATTATTAATATTAACGACAAATATAAACATATATTTTTTGTATGTTGATAACATTAACAATAAATTACAGTAATAATTCATTACTTATTCAGAAACTAAAATATCCACAATTGGAGAAAAAAACAAAAATTAAGTAACATTAAGATAAGCATACTATTGTTTTTAACTTCTTTTCGCATTATTGTTCGTTTTATAACGACAGTTTTTTACTGACCTATTGAGTTCAATCTTGGCAGTGTTAATCAAATGCGGATGGCGACTAACTTCCTTTTCAAAACTCTCCGTTGATAGGTTTAAGCCGCATAAGGTTATACCTTCGTCAAATTCAAGAGATCGTACATTCTGTGTAAACCTATTTGTTAAGATAAGATTTCCTTTTGCTTTATGAATTTCGTCATTAATGAAATTTTTAAATATGTATAAAGCATTTATCAAGCCAATTTTAGTGAAAAAAAAAGTATTTACGCTTACATAAACTGTATAGCTTGCTTTATGCTTTTTGTCTTTATTATGGGCACAGTAATGTTATACCACTACCATGTTATGGGCATACAATAATCAGTGGTCAAAGTAATACAAATTAATCATGGTCAAGTTAAAAATAACTTATATTTTTTATATTATTAAATCACCCATACATGAACAATTTTGAAATGTGAACAAACACAAATAAAAAGTACTTTTGAGTAAATGAATCCTATTTTTAATTATATATTATAATAAAACGTCGTATTTAATATTTGTTATATAGATAATAGCGTGGCTGCGGCCAGCTGTGGCTAGAAGAGGTGTTCTCGCAACTCTCGTCACTGCTGCTATGGCGTGGTGTGATGGATATGACAAACCTCTGCTCGTACCACTAAATGGATGGTAAGTTAGTTATTAGTTACGCTCGGGCTAAAGAATTATGTAGTCGAAATCCGCCAAAATAAATATAAAATTCAAAAGTAGTAGTGTGATATACTGTAACTAAACACAGTAGCATAAGCTACTGTGTTTAGTTTCTTTAAAAAATAAGGGTTTTTTTTATATATATTATCTATACATAACTTCTGATTAATTAATTTATTTACTATTAATTTTTATTTACTTATCACTCAGTATACAAATTGTCATTTGTATGCTATTTTAAAACATTATTATTTGTTTTCCCTAGTTACGTTTTAAGGTTTAGTATGGATTTCTCAGAAATGAGATATTTTCCCCCAATAAAAAGTATCCTATATGTTGACCCGGATAACCAGCTATCATCATACTAAATTTAATCAAAATCCATCCAGTGGTTTTCTCGTGATGCGTTCCCAGACAGACAAACAGATAAAAAATTTAAAAACTAGAATCTACCTCTGTATCGATTACATTAGTAATGATTATTTCAATCACATTTTCCAAAAAAATATTTAACGGACAGTTTTGGCTCTGTTACAATTTTATTATATGTAGAAATTATGTTTAGTTCTAGCTCTGTCCATATTATTCCTTAGTCTAGGCAGTGATGCTATTTAAAAAAATATTATATTTTTATACTGTTACTGTTTGTGATTTTATTTAAGGGCAATAATAGTACTAATAAAATAAATGCAATCATATTATGCGTGATGATTTTGATGAAATTTAGTAACGAAATAGACGTAGAGCGAAGCCAGAGCATTCCGCTAGTCTATACAGATCGCTTTATAATTTAAATGAATATCTTAGAAGTAGCAAGCTACTATTTATGTATAAACATATCTAACCGCGAAAACGTACCGAAAACGCGAGCGAAGCAAGCGTGAGTCGCTAGTATAAAATAAGTTCATAAAAGTGAGAAGGAACGTATATTGCTGAAATATTACAGGTATGCCAACAGGTGAAATTTTTCGTGTAGTATTTCATAAATGGTCCCTTATGAAAACTCTGATAGTAAAGTATAGAAATGTATCTGTCTATACGGAATTGGTGGATCTCGAACATTTCTGTATTCAGACCTTTTTTTAACGTCCTACTGCTAGACACGGGCCTTCCTTCAATACGAGGGGGGATCAAGCCATAGTCACCACGCCACCTGCCCAAGTGCAAGTCGGCGGATTTATAAACACAGTTAAAGTATTATAAAATACAAACTTAGAAAAGATTCATGTAGCATTTAAAAGTATAATTTGAAACAGTAATCTAAATATAAATATTTCACTCGTACAATACGGAGTCCAGAATAAAGCATGTTATAAAAACCTCTTCTTTTGTATATCAATCAAAATGAAATGAGAAAAAGCTTTTGATGTATTATTCAGTCACATTTTTTAACAAAGGAGAGTCATAATTCACAATCCAACCTCTATTAAGCCATTGTTACTGAATCAATAGTGTTCATACGAAATCTAGTGCATGACTGTTGAAACCCATTCATGTAAATAAATTTAGTACAATACACAAATATAATACACTTATTAAACTATACTAGCTTCCTCAGTGATCTAGTGGTTAGCATGTATGTCCACAGATCCGGAAGTCCTGGATTCGAGTCCCGGTTCGGGTCAAGTTCAGTTATTGAGTATTTCTGCTAAAAATATTAATTTATTTATATATTAATTTAATCGTTAGGTGCACTCGGCAAGTAATGAGTTCAATTTCCGGGACGGAAACATATTTATCTAAGCAAATGGAGTTTATTTGACCTTTACCTTATTATACGTTTAGCGCAAAAACACGTGAAAATTAGCATTGATAATAATTAATTGATATATTATACAATTTGTCTTTATATTTTAATATTAAGTGTAAAAAATATTTTATTTAATTGTCAATTCATTTCTAGAGTTAATTTAAATAATATAGTAAACATATTTGTTCTATAGCCCCACCCTATGCACATTGCCTAAGAAAGTGAACTTCCGTTGAACTTCTACTTATTCGCATTTTGTATCCGGCTGTAGATATTATGTACTCTTCGCTAAGAAAATTTCAATGAACGCATGTTTTTTAATACTTATGTCATTATTACATACTCAGCCTTTATAATGATCAAGCAAAGACAGAAATGGAATTAAGAAAAACTAAAAAAAAAAATGCAAGCTTCTAAAATAGTATAATTCTATAAAAACTTTAAAAAAAAACCGACTTCCAGGCACTGAAAAGTAAAAAATAACTAAACGGGGGTTTTCATTTAGAATAGATACTTAATCAGATTTTTTCGAAGTCGCTTTGTTTCGTATTGGCTGGCACCGACTTCGAAAAAATCTGATTAAGTATCTATTCTAAATGAAAACCCCCGTTTAGTTATTTTTTACTTTTCAGTGCCTGGAAGTCGGTTTTTTTTTTAAGTTTTTATTTTTCCATTTTTAGTGTAAACGTATTATCAATACAAATTAATCAAGCCCAAACACCAGGTAATTGCTATAAATCGTTGAGGAGTTCCCTCGACTATCTTTCGGGTCCATCATCAGATCGACTCCGGACCTTCATGAAATAGTAGTGCTTTAAAATACCTAATAAAAAGGTTAACAAACGCACTAGTCGCCGCTACTATTTTCGAAAGTTCCCCTCGATTTCTCTGGGATCCCATCATCAGATCCTGGTTTCCTTATCATGGTACCACTCTTGGGATATCTCCTTTCCAACAAAAAAAGAATGATCAAAATCGGTTCATAAACGACGAAAAAATGCCCGAACAAACATAAAAAAAAAAACATATATACGGTCGAATTGAGAACCTCCTCCTTTTTTTGGAAGTCGGTTAAAAAATAATATTTAAAAGTAATTTAGACTACTATTTAAATGTCCTGACAGAGCTTGAATCAACCTGTATGTGAGACTTAAAAGCTTTAGATTTGTTCAAGCGAATTTTACCACAAAGGAAAAATAAAAGCCCTTTTCACAATACAGCCTTCCCATTGAAGCCATTGTCGTATTATCTATAGAGGCAGATATAAATATACATTTTAGTTTATAGAGATTGTGGTAGTTCTCGCCGCAGCCCCAAAACACGCCGCACCTGTTACCCGTATCCTTTGTTCGTAAATACTTAACTGGAGCGTTGGCTCACGTTTCTTAGTAAAGAACAAGTTAAATGCGACGCTAAATCATAGTAAGGAATAGTTTGTTATTTATTTTGTAAGACTTAATATAGATACATAATACATATTAACTTTTATAATTTAATACTTTAGTATAACGTAGAAGAAATTTAATATTATTCAAGTAATAGCATGTTTTCATACGCTGCAAATACAATGGTCTAGTACAGTCTCTTAAAATAGAACAATGGATTATATTTATATTTGTTTTTTTTGCTACTTAATAAATTCCGTTTGTGTCTTCTTATTAATACTTCATTCATGGACAAACTGGAATTCTAACATAATTAAGATTTGGATTTTTATATTAAGATAATTAAGATTTGGAGTTTCTATCTATATAAATAAAAATGAATGATGGTAAGCGCATAACTCAAGAATGGCTGGACAAATTCGGCTAATTTATTTTTTTGTATGTTCCTTAAGGTCCACGGAAGGTTTTAATACTTAAAAAAAACTATATCCATGTTACTATATCCAAGCTAGGGACGAACCCGAGCGAAGCGAGGTTGAGTCACTAGTTTAATATATTATTGACTAATGCATACATTAAGGTCTTACTATTGATTTTAACAATATATATTGGTTAGTAATCTAACTACATTAAGATATATTCTATTTAACCCCAAAAAAATTAACCAACGTTAATAGTTCGAATCACGAAAACTGTTTATTATTCTAATAGACTCCATAAAGAACAGCCTACAATCCATATAGAATGGCGCTGCAATTAACTCGCTAATCGATTTATTTATCTTTCTCATTAACTTTCTATGCCTCATCACTATCATAAAGAGCTTTTTGTGAATTATGCTCATTTTGTCATGAACCGAATAAATAAAGATTATTTGTTAGCTTTACAATTACTATATAAAATATATTGTATTAAAGTTTAGATCGCTACATACGTACGTACGTATTTACACAGTTTAGAAAAATATTAATTATTCTTACGAAGTCAATGCGAACATATATAAAAAACTTATATATACTAGTTTACTCCTTTTCAAATAATATCGTTAACATTTGTGATATCTGGTGTATTTATTCAACTAGCGACTCACCCTCGCTTTACTCTGGTTCGTCCCTAAATATGTTTTAACGGTTAGTACGGAATAGATGGACTATGTATATATTAGTATTCAAGTAGTTTATTCTAATTTTAAGGTTCCATGCATAATTATAGAGTAGTAGTAAGGAAAAGTAAAAAGTAAAAGTAAAATAGTAGTAGTAGTTAAGGCAGTGGTAGCCCAGTGGTAACGCGCTCGCTTGGGAAACCGAGTGAAACGAATTCAAATCCTGGGTCTCGTACCTCTGATATTTTCATGGCCGAATCATTTCCAACATAATTACAACTTGTCTGTGGTGGACTATGGCCTGATTTGCCTCGTGCTGAAGTGAGACCCGTACCCAGCAGTGGGACATTAAAAAAGGCTGAATGCATGCAAGTAAAGAAAAAGAAAAATGCGATTTTACGTTTTCCATAAAATATTTCCAGTTTTTCTCTTCATAAGAACCTTCCTTGGACTTCAATGAATATTAAAAAAAAAAATGCCGAATTGGTCCAGTCGTTCTCGAGTTTTGCACTTAGCAACACATTTAATCATTAATTTTTATTTATAAAATATTTCAAGAGTGATTCACGAAATAGCCAAACATTTGACAACTTTGTGTAGATATAGCTAAGCTATGTACATTATTCGTTTAAATAGAAACCTAACTTAAATACATACGCCAATACAAATAACTTACAAGTTATTATTTAAAAAAATGTTATTTGTCTATTGTTTTGTTGTGCGTAATGCTAAGGCGTCGTCCTATTGCCATCGCTCGCTCGATGATACGTGCGTCCGATGAAAATTATCGTGCGACCGTGCGTTCAAACATACTGGTATCTAATGAATGTCCTATTGAAGGTCTTGCGATCATTATTTTCGAAATAATATTTTTGAGATAATGAGATAATGATCTCATCACTTCAAAACAGGACACTAATTAAAATAAATGATGTTTACTGCATAAAAGCCAACACAAAAAATAAAAAGTTGACGAAGGAATAAAGTATTAGGTATGTAGTCGGAGACACATACATATGTGCATACATTTTGCAAGACTGAAATGCGTGCATATATTTTGCAAAGATGAAACAAGGATGAAACGCGTGTATCTGAAACTTTTTATTCGCCCTTTTAAAGAACGAATACTCCGATACTTTAACTAAGAAGGTCTTTATATATTATTTGATGTTTATAGAATACTTTACACCTGACTAAAACGAGGGCAGGTCAGAATTAAACGAAATATTACAGGCAGCGCGATCGTCAACGATAACGAGGTGTGCTATTGCCACCAATTCATTATAAGCTTGTCGAAAAAAATGGAACTGTAATCAAATTATTAATCGTTTTGTTTATCACTCTCATTAACCCGACCCCTTCAACAGTACTAGGTGAGGTCCGTTTGGGAAATTGCTTTGATCATTATAGCGATCGTTACGGGAGTATGTGGTCTGTTATGGGAATTACAGCTTTTCATGTTTTGATGATAACAAAATAATAATAATAAACGTTGTTCAGTTTATTTTAAACATAATAGAAGTTTTATAAATACTTAATTGCAGTTTTATTACAAATTAACTAATTCGACTATGCCTTGTTAATTAATTATTTATAATGTTTGAAATCATACAAAAATTGGATAAAAAAGCATTTTTACTTTCACTCGAATTTCCCAACTTTCTGGGCATTCACCAAACTTTTTACCTAAAAACCTTACTTGAACTCCAAAATATTAAAAGAAAGAAATTAGCCAAATCGGTCCAGCCGTTCTCAAGTGATGCTCACCAACGAACAACATTATTTTTTTATTATAAGCATACATATGTTAATGATAAAAAAAGATTTTTAATTTAATATCTTTAAGATCTAACTGTTACCGGCTTGTTTTTCAATTCGCTTCGCTTGGGTGCGTACGCCATACGCGGATTTTGTTCACAATTTCATGGGTTTTAATTTTTTTCGCGGAACCCTAATTCTTTATCCTAAATAAAAGTAGCCTAAGTTACTCCTTATAATATCAGCTATCTGCCAGTGAAAGTCCCGTCAAAATCGGTTCAGCCGTTTCGGAGATTAACCGGAACAAACAGACAGACAGACAAAAATTGTAAAAAATGTTGTTTTGGTATATGCACCGTGTATACATCCATATGCATTTAGTAAAAAGCGGTTATTTTAATATTACAAACAGACACTCCAATTTTATTTGTCTGTAAAGTTATGTATGTATTTAAAGTTATATATGTGTAATGTATCAACTCAAGCCTCGTAGCTTACCATGGAACTAGGTGATGCTGTTTGTTAATGTCTCAACATATATTAGTAGCGGCTTATGTTGGTGCCTTATGTGTTACTCCTGTTATGCCTATGTGTTACTCCAGGTCATCTAGGTCAGGTCTATTTGTGCACTAAATTTCATCCAAATCCATCAAGCCGTTTCAACTTAAAGGAGTAACAGACTTAAACAAACACTCACTGTTAATAACTTTCACATTTATAAGTGTAGTTCGATTAAGAGTTGGTATAAGCAGACGCACTATTATATTAGAACAACCAAATTGCGTATTTCCTTTTTAGCCAATAAAGAATATATAACTTATTTTGTAATGTTACAGGCACTATTGATTTTATTTCGAAATCGAAATTATTATAGATAAATTTAAAATGTTATTTCTTTTACCAGGTTACATCCACCGATAGCATCAACGGTCCGTGTGGTATCCGTAGGGGGGTCAACCCCGGGTGCTGGGGTCCGGCTTCTGCAACTCGCGCCCTCTGGACAACATCTGGTATTAGCTCCTTCGGCCGGAGATCCTCAATTATGGCATGTCATGTCAAACTCCAAAGTACACACTTTTAAAGGTAAGTAATTGATATGAAAGGTTTGTCAATTTTATAAGAAACATGGCTCAGCGAGAGCCACAAATGATTTATCTCAATACATGAAGTTGTTATATTTGTATATTGGAAAAATCAATGAAATAAGACTAATTCGTGCATCGAAGGTTTATGCATCCACAATATTTATTTTACTGACAACAAAAATAAGTTTATATTTCAAACTGTTTTTCAAGTCTCAATAGTACCTATCTTTAAAACACTAAGTTAATAAAGTAAATAGCCAAAAGTATTCAGCCCTTTTTAACGTTCCACTGCTGGGCACGGGCCTCCCTTCAATACGAAGGGTATCAGGCGATAGTTCAACATATTGGCCAATGGCGGGTTGGCACTTTGTCCCTTGTCACATTCACTTGTCTTTCGAAAACTTGCTAGGTTCTCTCAGACATGCTGGTTACCACACGATGTTTTACTTCACTGTAAGGCAAGTGGTAATCTTGTTAGGAATGACTCGCACAAGAAAATATGAGGTACCTACACGAACCGGGATTTGAACCCGCTTCATTTGGTTTCCCAAGGGAGCGCGTTACCACTGGGCTACCACTGCATAAAATATTTACAATAAAATAATTTTCGTCGAAAATATTTTTGAAGCTATCATTACAGAATAATAACATTAAAAGCGAGTTACTTAGCAACTGTAGATTTCGTCGTCGTCGAAGATGTTTAAAATTATCTATATCATTTAGAGATCTATCATTGACTGATATGTATATCTATAGTACCTGAGCGACTGAGCTTCGCTCGATGTTATTAGAACAAGATATAAAAATTGATCTCTTTCAGAAAAAAACACCTATCTAGGTAAACTTAAAAGGCAAAGCCTTATCTGAAAATAAAAGTTGATCCAAATTCGAAATGCCATTACCGAAATACATGAAATATTTTTATATTTATACAAAAATTGCTCGTTTAATATAATGCATACTTTTTTTTAACCCTCATTTACTAGTTTCAAAAATTTTAAAAATTATAATTATATATAAAGACACTTCCATTTTTAACTAGTGACTAAAGCACCAAAAGTACTGAAAATAATGTATAACTAAATATTTTCAATATATCATAATATAATAAAGGCAGTAATGCTTTCTCAACAGTACACGAGTCCACTACGTCTCATTTTGTAATTCCAATATCGTTCTCATATGTAATTACTATGAATAATTTACTAACCAACTGTCTCTTACTCAGTAATCGATCGCTACGTCATGGTATTTCACTAATTCTGGTTAAATACTGACAATATCTTGAATAAGTACTGTCTGACTGTGTATCTGGATAAGTACTGTCTTATTCTTCCATACATACATTTATTTTTAAATTTAAAATAATGTTAACTAGAACCCGGGCTTCGCTTTCGCATACAAACTTTGCAGTTCTCAATCTGCTGTAATGTTTTGCAATATGAAAAATGACAATATATACATACATATTATGTCATTAATTGTTTTAAAGATAATGTTGAAAATTCATATTCCAAACAGTAATATACTAAAAAATCAATAGTGATAACATGTTAAAAAGAAAAAGAAAATCCTAACTAACCACGTAGTACCAAGCGAATATTAGGTATCATTAAGATATGATCCCTTTATGCTTAACAATTTTGTCTAGACATAACTCTTATCACAGCATGTAATTTTATATGTATACAAAATAAAACATTCTACGAATGTACTGATTAATTTAGATAGAATTTCATAAAGAAACTTATGAAATAAAAATCCTAAATATGCTGGGACATTAACACACAACACCATCTAGTTCCATGGTATGCTACGAGGCTTGTGTTATGGATACCGGATATTTGACACACTACTATTAACTTTAAATAAATTCATTTTATAAATATAAACACCCATGACTAGAGTACAAACATTCATACTCATCGCATAAATGAATGCTCCCAGCGGGAATCGAATCCGCGACCGCTGGTACAGCAAGTAGGGTCACTACAAACTGAGCCAAACGTGTAAATCTTGGATACTTGTTTTCATTTCTATCTTCTGTATAGCGCTGTATAAGATAAAACTTGGTTTACGCTTTTCACGTACACTTAATTAACGTGCCAACATCCTTCGTCGGCATTACTTGGCAATACTGTTTTATTAAATAAAACGTTTTTTTTTCTTCTCTTGTTTGCTGCTTACAAAGTTTCAATCAAAAACTGTATTTTTCTTTGTTAATTGGCTATAGGTAATACTTTCTTAGATTTACGCGAATATTAGACATTTAAATAAAACTATCGTTTCGGATTTTTTCGCGGATTTATTTTGATTTTTGGTTCCCGACGTTTCGATTGCTTTACAGCAATCATGGTCACGGGAGAGACTAAGGTGTTAGATGTTTCAAAAGTATTATATAGTTGTTACAGACAGCCTACCCACAAATTAACAAAAATGAATTCAAAATTTTGAAAATTGGCATCAAAGTATCTTACAATATTTGTTTATTTTAATTTTAAACATTTTTATAATTTTAATTATTTTATACTTGAAATATGGAATATTATTTATATAATTTTAGCTATTATTATTACAATTTTTTAGAAAACTTATTATTGTATTATTGTTTAATAATCTATATTTTTAGTGTTACCATTATTATATTTATAACTATAAAGAAAAATAAAATATTAATTATTTAAGCCACATTATTGTTCTATGCTATGTGTACTTTAGAAAATTAAAATTAATTAAGAATTACATTTACAAATGAAAAATATTAATTTGAAATACTGTTATTTTGATCTACACAGTAAGAACTTACTACATCTAACTGTCTGTTATGTTTAGATTTATTATTAGATTTTATAATATTAATAACAGGATCCCACGACGATGGTAGTACCCAGCCATCTTCCCTATTGAAATTTGGATGTCTTTTAATTTTCAAAATTTTGAATTCATTTTTGTTATTATGTTGTAACAACTATATAATGCTTTTGAAACATCTAACACCTTAGTCTCTCCTGTGACCATGATTGCTGTAAAGCAATCGAAACGTCAGGAACCAAAAATCAAAATAAATCCGCGAAAAAATCCGAAAAGATAGTTTTATTTAAATGGCTATAGGTAAATAATTGGTGAATTAATATAGAACCAACTAATATTATAAAGGCGAAAATTTGTGTGTGTGTAACTCCTTTACACTGTGTCGGCTCAACAGATGAAAAATCAAAATGAAATACTTTCTTAGATTTACGGGAATATTAGACATTTAAATAAAACTATCTTTTCGGATTTTTTCGCGGATTTATTTTGATTTTTGTTTCCCCAAAAATCAAAATAAATCCGCGAAAAAATCCGAAAAGATAGTTTTATTTAAAAATCAAAATGAAGATTATTTACATGATATACTACTTTTATCGACGTACCACACGTTTGGAGCCCTGTAAATAATGGAAAATGTTTGAAAGTTGTGTTTGCGATAAAAATCCGCTTTAAATAATATTTTATGACATGAAAATTCTGCTAGCTTTGAAAACCTGGTAGTTTGCCATTCAAAGACCTCTAAATTGTCCAATTGAAGAGGCCTCTTTTCTCATTTCCGAAAACCCTATATTGCCCTGGAAATTCACTTGAAAAGACTAGCGAAAGTCATTAGCAATACGATATGAAAAGGGTTAACCACGAACAATTTTTAGGGCAAATTAAACTTGAAAACAAAATTGCTCTCGATAGATTTTAGATTTAATGCGTCATCAAAGAAACAAAGTAAACAAAACCAGGAAAAAGTTATTTGCCAATTTAGTACACGCATTTTCTCTATTAAAATAACAATATTAATTGTTGTTCGTTGTCCCACGTACCTTAATTAAAAAGCGAAATCCCCTTATACCATTACACGGCAGCTTTGTATGTATAGAGTAAATTGTCCCTTAGTTTTATCTACTTATACATATGTACATATTATGTATGTACTAATCAAAAAACTTTTTTTTTACTTCACTGCGCCGAAGCCCAAAGGAGGGTTATGTGTTTGACCTGTATATATGTACATGCATACCGTGGCGTAATTACATATCTGCGACTGCATAATATTAAACCTTTATTATTTTTAGTTTGCCTCTTACGCAGTTGGATAAATTTTATTTTTATATTTTTTTTTTATATTATAATTAAATTTAATGTGTGCGATGGATATTGTGAGATAATTTAAAAATCAATACATTAATTTATATTAATTCATCTTAAATGCCAAAAGAAAGAAATCATTTTCTCCTAAAAAGAATTGTTTTAATTCTATGGCAATTTTTATTCACCTTGTACTAACAACAAAGCTAATTTTATTTATATTATATTCGGCACAGATAGATGGAAAACGGTGACCTCGTTCCCGAATCAGACATTATTCTATGAACGTAAAAATATTATACCTGTTATCTAGTGAAACTATTGTTTACTTTGAAACTATTAAATATTTCGCTGTTAAGTACTTGATATTCGGAAGTAATGATACCATAGTCACTCTATTCTCTAGTAACTATGGTTCTTTAAAAGTAAATAATTCTTATTATTGTCAAATTTGTAGTTCTTCAAGATAACACCTTTCAAATAATCTGTACTAATATTATAAAGCTGAAGAGTTTGTTTGTTTGTTTGTTTGGTTGAACGCGCTAATCTCAACAACTACCTACTTATCCGATTTAATTATTTTTTTTGCATTAGATAGCCTGTTAACTGAAGTAGGCTATATATCATCCCGGAAAAATGTACGGTTCCCGTGGGACAGATTTATTTTTGTCTAGGGACGAACCCGAAGCGAAGCGAGGGTGAGTTGCTAGTACTAAATAAATTACAATTCATAAAGTCTATAATATTCATATTCATACTGTAAATTTTTATCAGAGGTCATTTCTATTGAACGTCGCTATAGAAACCATTTATACAAAATGTCTTAAATTCAAGCTCATAATTCAAAGTACTATAACAAAGAGCATAAATCCCTCAAGGGCCACACAGCACCAAACGTATACATATAAGTATACATCAAAGCAATATCTGAATATCGATTCGTCTCGAAGCGATTATTGTTAAAATTCTTATCATTAAATTTCTTAAAAGCCAGAGAGAAACTCACGATTTTCCAATAATTATTTTCGTCGTAAACTGTAGCAGGGCCTTGTGCACACCTGGGGTAAACTGAAAATGATCGAATAAATCAATATGTAATTTGCTGTGTGAGGAATACGTATTATTTGGATTTTAGATTACAAGTTTAATATAACTTACAGACACCATTAGCAGTTATGATGAAACATGAAAGTGAATAATAGAACAATAAACTATGCATACAATAGACATAACTAAAAGTGTATTAGTAGGTAAGAATATTTCCTTGTAAATGTAACATACAATAATACTTAATTCAAAATACATAAATTTCAATAATTGACAGGCAGTGGTAGCCCAGTGGTAACGCGCTCGTTTGGGAAACCGAGTGATGCGAGTTCAAATCCCGGGTCTCACACTTCTGATATTTTCATGTGCGAATCATTTCCAACATGATTACCACTTCTTACGGTGAAGGAAAACATCGTGAGGAAACCTGCGTGTCTGAGAGAACCTAGCAAGTTTTTGAAAGACATGTGAATTCCGCCAATCCGCACTTCGCCAGCGTGGTGGACTTTGTCCTGATTCTCCTCATATTAAAGGGAGGCCCGCGCCTAGCAGTGGGACATTAAAAAGAACTGAATACAATTGAAAAACATTTATCTATAATATCTGTCTTAAAAAAACTGAAGCAAATTTTCTACCTCAATGCCATACTCATTATAATTGCAAATGTGTTTTATTCGTTTTTAATTTTAACCCGGAGTTATGTAGGTTACCTTTAGTCCCGGTACACCAGGTTATCAACGTGGAATATATGACGAGGGTAAAAATTGAACACACCTCAAGCTTGCTGACTTGCAAAAGCGAATATACTCGTATAAAGAACAATCAACTTTTAATTTCTTTCATTTTGTAACGTTATGTTACCAATTTATTATTAAGATTACTCAGAATATAAAAGCCCAAAAAAGGTTAAAGGTTTTTATTTTCTATATTTTATTTCGTTTGATGTATATTTAACCTCGTGTTTATACTGTACCCCTGGTGTACCCCAGGGGCACAATATAACAAATTTGTGATCTCAGAAAATTAAAAAATAAGAGTTTCAAAGTATAATTTTATTATTAATTCAAGCTTAATAGGAAGTTAAAGACTATATATTTTATGGTAAAGAATAAGAAGATGGTTTTTTTTTATTTCTAAAAATAAAAGTGTCTTTTTTATTACACTGGCCTTTGCTGACCTTTGACTGTTACTGCTTTATGCAAAAAGTGTAGAAAATTTATTAGATTTGATAATTATCTACTCGTTCATCTGAAAAGGTTAAATGCTTTCAGTTACATGTAGGTACATGTTCATTATAAAACATGATAAAAACTTTAAAAAAAATATAAACCGACTTCCAGACACTAGAAAATAAAAAGTAAAGAATAACTTAACGGGAATTTTCATTTAGATTAGATACCTAATCGTATATTTTCGAAGTCGGTGTGCTTTGATTTGTATCGACTGGCACTGACTTCGAAAATATCTGATCAGGTATCGATTCTAAATAAAAACCACCGTTTAGTTATGTTTTACTTTTTAATGCCTGAAAATCGGTTTTTATTTATTTTTTTTTAAGTTTTTTTTTCATTTTTAGTGTAGACGTTATAAGCTGGTAATTTGTAAGAAGAAAGTTTTTTTGATAACATATTCGATTAAAATTTACCTATTTAATAATAATTTCTTGTTAATTTTTTAAAAACCGCTCGTCTTATATCAATAAAATTTAAATAGGACCACCTGGGAAATATACCCTTTGAAACAAAAAAAGAATTTTTAAATCGACATCAAAATTCAGGCGTCTTCGAGTAATCGGTTAACAGACCCTCCTCCTTTTTTAAGAGGTCGGTTGAAAATACCGTGACGAATGACGAAGATACCGTGTAACATTTCTACCCAAAAAAACGTATTTATCAAACATTTTCTATTTGAAATCGATCCAAAATACAATCAGAATTGTACATATAGTAAGCCATTATTACTAAAGGGTTTGTAATAACGGTTTTAATAATTAATGGCGATCCTCTATAATTATAAAGCCAAACTGTTTGCCTGAAACTGTAAGTGTACGATATTAAATTTAATTGATTAATATCGAAGGTTTTAGTCCTTATTTACTTCGCCAGCTGTTGAACTTGTGATTCCGATATGAGGATAGATCTTTGTGATTATATTTATATAATAATAATAATAATGCTATTTAAGGCAGTGGTAGCCCAGTAGTAACGCGCTCGCTTGGGAAACCATGTGAAGCGGGTTCAAATCCCGGGTCTCGCACCTCTGATATTTTCATGGGCGAATCATTTCTAACATGATTACCACTTGCCTTACGGTGAAGGAAAACATCTTGAGGAAACCTGCATGTTTGAGAAAACCTAGCTAGTTTTCGAAAGACATGTAAAAGTCCACCAATCCGCACTTGGCCAGCGTGATACATATATTAGGCATAAAGCAGCAAACTAGTCTGAAATAACTTTTACAACACTTACATTACTAGTAAAACCTTTTGATAGCTCGATATTTCTGAAATAAATGTGGTCATTTTTGCACGTATTTTTTTTAAAAATATTAGCAATTACTGAATCACTCGTTTTGCAAAACCTAGAATTGGATTCACATCCCGAGTGCTTTTATAAATACATACATCCTTTTTAACAAATAAATTACTTTCCATGTAGATACTCATTCGTGCTGAATTTAGAATTTCATAACGTGATGAACAAATAGTGTCATAATTTACAAAACAGCTGTTTTGCTTTTAAATCGATATTTTGTAACAAATATAATTACTATTCTTACATTGTTATTGAATTTATTATTGAAAATTAAAGCACGTCTTTTGTGCTACGCATGTTTCGTTGCTTTTGGTCCAAGAGAGTAACTTATGGCGATCCAACAACACGCACAATAATACACAGTTTTGACTAAACTCAGCCTCTAAGCAGCTCCGAAACTCTACTTACCTCGACCCACTGCCGGCCTTCTTATCTGCATAAATAAATATAAATAATCTTCTTATGTGCATAAATAAGAAATATTCTAATATCCGAAATTTTGAATCTTTTCTAGTAATTTCAATTCCTGTCTGGAAAATATTTTGTACCTCTCTTACACACGGCAATTTAATTCACTGTTCTTGTCCGTTAATTTATATGTGTTGAGAACTGTCTTAGGATGTATAAAGCATGCTCCAGACGTACCAATTTTCTAACTAATTATTATCTACTTACATACATACAAATAGATTCATAAATACATACTTACATGTACTATATATATATATATATATATATATATATATATATATATATATATATATATATATATATATATATATATATATATATATATATATATATATATATATAGTGGTTTATCATGCTTTATCATGTTTATTTAGTATTAATTGTACTATCCCGTCTATGGTTCTACTAATCCTTTACCAAAGATTGTAAGTGATTACTCATAGCAATAAGACCGCCTTTACATGCCTCTGTGTTATTTTTGTTTTCATCTTCTGTACTCTTCTTTTATGTGCGCAATAAAGTATTTATCTATCTATTTCCCCTACGCGAAAATATGTAAATAGTAATACGTCCCTAATAGCAAACCAAAAATAAGGAAAAATAAATGGTTCAATATAAAAAGCAACTTATAAAACTTTACAGTCTATAAAATATAACTTCCGTCTATAGAAGTTTTTCTTAAAATCGATGTGGCTAATAGAATTTTTCAAATCGGATTGGTAGTACCCGAGATTAGCGCGATCAACCAAACAAACAAACAAACTCATCAGCTTTATAATATTAGTATGGATAAAAAGTCATTACAACAAATCACTCAGTCGATGCGTATAAGAATCATAAACAAAAAACAAATGTTCGCGTTTATAATACTTGCTGATTTAACAGCAATTTGCGATTTTAGTACGAGTAAGGATTACGTTTGTGATTTCACTAAGTATTATGAAGAGATAACTAGGTCATGAAAAATATATTTATCTTTAAAAATCAATAAATATACCTAATGTTTTGATCCTTATAATAAGTCTTCATAGATAATTAATCGATAGTATAATACTGAATATTAAATATCTTTTTTGCACAGCTTGTTCATAGATATAACATTTTCTTTAATAAGAAGCAGTGGTGGATAATAATGAGTTTCCAGGCCTACTCGCTTGGAAAGCGAAGTAATGGGTTCAAACTCGGGTCTTGTACCTTATTTCACTACACCAGATATTTTCATATGCGAATATTTTCAACATCATAGCTTCGTTATATGGTCACGGAAAACCTTATGGAAAAAACCTCCTTCCATGTCCTCATTCCATCATTGACTGATCAAGACGATGGTACTGAATGGACTTTCGGGCTTGTTAATATGAAGCTAATAAAATATTTATAATCTATTGCATAAAAGAATAGAGTTTGTAGATAAAAATATAGAAGCTATGTTTCGAACAATTTGTTAATATTGTATGAATGGTTTCCCGTTAAAAATGATTTGTAACAGGAGGCTCGAGCGGCCACTTTATTTACATTGAATCCTATGAATACTGAAAACTATATTTTAAACCCTACGTGTATTTTTGTTTTTTATTCTTTTATTACAAATGTCTTAGGTAATATTTTACTGACAAGATATTTTAATTGAATTTGAAACGCGCGTTATATGATAATATATTAAGTATATAATGTATGGATGATTAATCGGTGATATTACTAAAACCCTTCTATTGAAAGATCTTATATTCTGAAAGAGCAACTGTTGAGTTTCTTGCCGGCTCTTCTCAACAAAACAGCCTTCCAAACCCGTGGTAGATTCTTCTTGGACTGACATTTAATTAAATTATGAAAATGTAAAAGTGACTATTCAAAGTGCTTGTAAAAGTCTATTTCAGTAAAGTATATTTTGATTCGATTTAAAGAACATAATGAATTGAAATTAATGAGAATTCCACAAGGAGGTAGAGAATTTGGTCAAGTCCGGTATAGATCACTTTTAATTCTAGTAAAAAAAGGAAAGAAAACAGACACGCTGGACACGAGATAACATAATAGATGTAAACATACATTCAGCTCAACTACTCTAAAAGCTCTGTAAAATTGTCATGAGGGCTCACCTAGCCATAAACGAAAAAAAAATCACGACAAAAATAAAACTACGAAAAGTAAAATCAAAACTCAAAAAGGGCATGGATAAAAAGTCTGTGATGCTCTCATACTCATTACAAATTTAAAAAAAGCATAAATACCTATATTAGAAAGACAAAGTGAAGGAAAGTGTCAAGTTTTTAACCATAATTCTTTAAAGGCGAGCGACATTTTTCTAATAAAATAACCACAAAAATGTACACCTACCCTATAAAGATGCTCTTGATTTTTTCGTAATGAAACGTAGCTCAGATATTTGCTTAAATATTTGCAGTCAATAATGTCAACCTTTCGCTATTGACACTTACTATATGACATTTTAAGTTCCTAACTTATGTTTCAACAAAGTTTTAACTTCAATAAATTACCTTTTAAACTTTTATGTTATTGTAAAATAAACCCTAATGGTAACTGAGAAACAAAACTGTACCTACCGCTACGAACAATCAATCTATACATACAATAAAATTAAAACTGAGTTGAATCTGTTACTTAAATATTTTTTGGAAAATCTTATTGAAATAGACATTATTATCGATACAGAGACCGAATCTATAGTTTTTAGAATTTTTGTCTGTCTGTCTGTCTGTTACCACATCACGGGAAAACCACTGGAGGGATTTTGAAGAAATTTAGTATGATGATAGCTGGTTATCCGGGTAAATATAATAAGAAAAAATATCTTATCTCTGAAAAATCTATACTAAACGCAAATGTAATTAGGGACGAACCCGAGCGGGGAGAGGGTGAGTTGCTAGTGTGTAAATAAGCGAAAGCACATCTTATACAATATTTATCTTACTTAAAGATCAATTTCTTCTCATTTGGAGAGAAACACTCACGACTTTTAATTATTTTTTGTGCAAAGAGTTTTTGGCATACACCTGGAAGTAAATTGAAATCGTCTGTTTACATTACATTAACGTGTAATAAGAAAATATCGGTTTATATTTTCTTATTACACGTTAATATAATGTAAACGTTATACCATTACTTTTTTCTTTGCAATGTTCGACAATAAATATTAGATGACGGGGTTTATGTTTGCAGTTTATTTTTAAACCAGGATAGGCATCTCATCAGGCATACTATTAATTTTGTCAATTTACCTGTTACAAAATTCCAATCTGTAACATACAGGTTGATTACTTCTTAATTACCACTGTGCCGTCTACCGCACAGTAGTCAATAACACATTTCCAAAAAAAGCTTAAAAAGCTGAACACTTTTAATTGCTTATTATATATTATTTATTTTTGTGGTTATTTACGTAATAATTTTTATTTTTTTATTTTGCTTTCGTATGCATATAATATAAATAACACATATTTTTCTCATATTTTTTATTACATCAAGAAAACATTCCATAAAAATGTAATCTCACTTATTTGTTAATTTCAACCAATAATATCTACATTGGCAATATTTATACCCCTTAATCCTGATTAGATGGCATGTTACATTAAAGCTACAGACTATTTTAATGTGCGGTTTCACATTACATAATTGTATCGGTAAAGGATTTGCTAGCACTTAGCTTTATTTGAAAGCTCATCTAATAGTTTCTAAAAATTTAGGTAATTTTCCAATCCCTTATTTATCTAGAATGACCTTTTCTTAATTGTGGGAAATGCGATTAGGCATACCATCCATATATATACATACAGGTGTTTATGTGGCACTCACCGGCTAGAAAAGCCTACTGGCTCTACCCACGAAAACCCAACAGAACCTCCCCCGTGTAATTGGGGCGTTGCAGGATCGTTTACACACTCAACCACGATGCCTCGACGGCAGATCACACATCCAACGGGTTACTCCCACGGTCCGTTTTGATGTTAGAGAGGTACCAGGAGAAACCCGCGTGGTACACCGCCCACCGAAGTGGATAGATATCCTCCCTGTGTCTCTTGGCTATGCGCCCGGGTTGCTGGATGCTAATGAACCCCTCCACTACGACAAGGTGAACACACATCGTTGGATATCTAGAATAACCTAACTTAATGTCAGCGAATCCATGCGCTGGACAGATTTCGATAAAATTTGGCAAAGATATAATTGCGTCCTTGGGATGGGGATAGGTGATGTTAACTTTGATGGTGAGGTTAACTTTGATCTCTGCTTTAGTAACAAAAACCAGTTATCCATATTTTTATGAAATTTAATAAAAATGACATACATAACTTTCTAATAAATAAATTTATAATATATCGTCTTCTCCACAAATACCTTTAATAAGCTCTAATCCTTTGTTACAATCAACTTTATTACTAAACCTTAGGTAATTTACAACATCAAAAGCCATAACGACAAAGTTATTTCCAGGTCACTCCGGCCGGATATTGTGTATGTGCGTCACGCGCGAATCACAGTACCTGCTCACCGGCTCCGAAGATACCAGCGTCATTGTGTGGGACTTACATACTTTAGCTATTAAGACGAAAATCTTGTAAGTTGTATTATTATTGTATCTTCATAAATTAATATGTATTAAAACTAGGGGATCTTTCTCGCTATGCTTAGGTACGTTCTTAGCCTAACAGTAGCATAAGTTACTTCAGATAAGAGAGACACATAAAATGATATCATCTGTGATATTTAAAAAAATAATAATAACATTCTTTAAATTATTACTGCTAATATGCTCTTACATGCAAACGTCACTCAATAATTTACATTCAAAAAAATTAAAACTCACAAAATATAATCTTGTAATAAATAGAGTAGAAGATTATCGTATACTATCACTAGTCACTACATATCTACAACATATTTGCCTTAAATAATATCAAAAAAATATGACTATGGTTTATTCTGTTTAAGTTTTATCACAATATACTTACAACATACTTAAAACTTTACAAATATCACATAGACTTTACCCGAGTATAGTAATAAATAGATCTCCGACGAAACTAGAACGTGCCTGCCAGTAATACTCAAGCTCGTACGAGCTCGTATTGTAACATAATACATCATTAGTATCCACAATTTAATGGGTTTGCATGTTGACTTGAGAACTTTGCTTGGAAATTCCGCGTATACTTAGTTACCATCACTTAGTAAATATATTAGCCGTATCACTTAGAGATAAGTTATATAATTAATTATAAGCTTTTCCTTTTGCTTGAAATTTAACACAAAACGTTGAACTATTCACTACCGAGTTTTAAACAAACTTTTAACTATTATTACACTGTCTGTACTTAGTGTTGGCATTTAGTAAACAGTATTTCAGTATTTTAAGAGGTTACTCATAAAACTCTATGGAAATAAGAATTTTATATTCGTGATATATAGACATACATATATATACTTCGTATTTAAGTAAACCTCCGGTAATTATAATTGTATAGTTTTAATATATTATAATTATAATACTATTGCTTCGATTAATATTTTTTTCTAAACGAATAACTTATCATGGATAATACAAGGTTAAAAAGTTATATAGAAACTACCAGTGCTTTTGTAACTATAGCAAACAAAAGTTCCCTAACTTCTGTACCAGCCAGCCGTAGCTTTGTTAGTGAGAATAATTTTCTATGGATTCTTTTTTTAACTTGGTAACTTTTAAGTAGTTTTTTTTATTCTCATTGCAAATAATCTTCTTTTTAATACAAATATTAAAAAAAATTATGTCTTTATTTGTGTATCGGAGCTTTCAAAGCTCAACGACAGCTCAAAGTATACCTTTTAAAAATATTAATTATTTGTTCTTAATTAAAACCATTATTATTTAAAATAATCATAAAATTACTTATATAATATATTTTTTTTAATTTAAATTATTGTTTTTCCCTTTTTCACTTAATAAATAAGCTACATTTTCAAATATTTTCTATTTAGGGAACACATAGCTCCTGTACTTTGTGTAGCAGCAATAGTCAACCGCTCCTTAGTTATTAGTGGAGGTGAAGACTCCGCTGTCATTGTCACATCACTAGTTGATGGGGCTTTGGTAAGTTAATTGTTTAACTTTATCTTATTTGAGCAAAACAATATGTAAAACCATATTATTATTTAAATAAATGTTACTCTATATACATATATTAACACATTTTAAATATTTAAGATTTATTTTTAATTATTAATAAAAATAAATATGGGTTGGCTTCATAGAGGCGTACTTAAACGTCAAAAATTAATATTATTCCAATATAAAAAAGTAAACTATCTAGCGCCAAAAAAGGAAATATTAAAAAAAAACATTTTTAAAAATTTTAATATTGATTAACAAATATAATTTGAAACTAGAACTTTAGTAGTGTTTTATTTATCGTTTACAGTGTTATAAACTAAGTTTTAATATAATTTTCTTTTCAAATTTTTGTATTAGGTGGTATCTTAATATTATATTTATTAAAAAGGATTTTAGATTTAAAAAAATATACAAAAAATGAGAAAATAAATGCGTGTTTTTAGTGTCGCATTTCCGTTTCATCGAGTCTCGAATCACAACGTTTCTAAAGAAGTTTCACTTCAAAAGTTTTTCATTTATTTCAAAATTTATTCCAAATATGCATTTTCTCATTATCCTATTACACCCACACCTAAATCCTACTTTGACAACGGTCGTCAAAATTAATATACTATAATTTAAAATTTTATAAAATTGTATTCGTAGGTAACAAAACTCGATCATCATCGTGGTCCTATAACGACACTCAAAGTGATCCTAGATGGTGATATCTTAGTGACATGTTCCCAAGATGGCACAGTATGTACATGGAATGTAGATAATTTCACTCTACTGAGCACTGTGTCGGCCGGAGTTCCTGTACACGCGATGGAAGTCACTGAAGACAATGTATTCTTGGTCACATTACAAGGGGAAAATGAATTGCATATACGAACATTTATAACTGGCACCTATTTACACGTATTGAAGCGGCATAAAGCTAAGGTAAGATTATCGTTTAAGAAATTTTATTATTATCGCTTAATTTTATTTGGTACTGGTTTGGAGCAAAATTTCAGTGTTAAATTAACGAGTACATATATAACGTTTTTTTTTAATCGATGGCATTAACATAATTGTATAAAACCAAATATAATTTCTTGTGTTTTATTGAATTAATTAGTCCTTAACGTAATATTTACTATAATATTATTCAGTCATAAGTTCAGCTATTCTACTTTTATTCATAAATTAAATAGAAAAAAGATGTAAAGTGATTTTAACAAGTGCTACTTTAAATAAGTGCGTAGAGGGATTATATTTCATTAAAATAAATATTTTATTTTTACTTTTAATAATATTTTTTTAAGGAGTACATTTATATACATGTATCTTAATCCTATTTTACGTTTATGTTTTTATAATTTTACTAGCGACTCACCCTCGCTTCGCTTCGGGTTCGTCCCTAGACAAAAATAAATGTATCCCACGGGAGCCGTACGTTTTTCCGGGATGATATATAGCCTATAGCCTTCCTCAGTTAACGGGCTATCTAATGCAAATAGAATTTTTCAAATCTGATTAGTAGTTCCTGAGATTAACACGTTCAACCAAACAAACAAACAAACTCTTCAGCTTTATAATATTAGTATGGATTTGTGATAAAATTTATTATTTTAATCATCCAAAAACATTTTGAAGTCGTTGAAAAAAAGACATATTAATGTATGAAATATGTCACACCACACATGGGATGTGACATTTAATCACAAACGTAGAGAATCAATTTGCATGCAATTTATATACAATTGGAAACTCAAGTCAATAAATCCTTTAAAATATCTCAAATCCACAAGCAGATTCGCTGTGCAGAAGACATTTCACTAAAGACTAACAATAGAAAACTAGTTGCAATCCTTTCCTGTCAACACAACGCTTCGGACTGAAACTGTATTTGATAGCTGTTATATTACTCGTACCTCTTAAAAGTATAATATACATGTAAACATATTATATAAAATTAAATCTATGGTCCACTAAAAAAACACAATGTTTTATTTGAAAACGATGTTATTCTGGTTATAATTTATAGAAAATGTATAAATGTGATCCATCATGCTGATTTTCATGATGCAAAATTACTAATGCAGTTTGTTATATAAGGCTTAAATTTTAAAGTATAAATAAAAGCTTGTAAATTTTTCCTAAGTGCTTCAAGGCTTGCCACGCTGCATTGCGGATTAGCGGAAAATTTTACGTTCATATTAAATAGCTAGATACCGCAAAATTGTAAAATCACAGACTCTTCACATATCAAAAAGCTTGCGCATGTCAGATATATGAGTGAAATAGTTCATAATTTTTAATTTCAATACGTAAAGTAGTTATAACATTTTTATTTCAAACTTTTTGGCCTAACAGACGCTATCCTGTCCTCAATAAATTTAAATTTGCGATTATGCTTTGAGTTCATATATATTGTATATTCTGTAAAAAAGCAATTATATTTTTTTTTTAATTTAAACACTTTCCATGTAACTTTTCCAGTTTTTTCCCTGAAACCTTGGACTTTTGTAAAAATTTAAAAATGTGCCAAATCAGTCCATCCGTTTGAATGTGTAATACGAGTACCAACAAACAGCACTTTATTTTTATTTATATACATAACTACGTTTTAACCCTTGACTTTAATTCAATGTAATAAAATATGTAAATGAGTCTTTAATATTCAACAAAATCTCAGGAGAAACCTCTTAAACGTTATTTCCTCTTTCTTTATTACTTAAAATACGTAATCCAATTACGCTACCATTTCCTTAATAGTCTCCATTTTCTCAATTGTAGATTTGATAGCTGCAAAATGTGGATACAATTATTTTTGACATATCCACGGTCTATTCTAAAGGTCGTCATATATTCATTCCATTGTAAAATAATTATCATAATAAACTGTATCATTTTTATTTTCTACAAAACGTAATACAAACGACGAGTTCTAAACAAAACTAACATAGTTATTGTAGTTGGCTTGCAACACTTCACAGATCATTTAATCGCAGGAATTTATTCAAAAATATCCCACGCACCATTATTGTAACGTGAAAATCTACAGATTATAAACTTATTATATATATTTACTCAATACATTCACTTCCGAAGTTCCTATCGAAAATAAAAATATAGGCAAACATGCAAAAAATCAATCTTCTAATTAAAACCTGTATAACAGCCGTCAAGTACCTTTTAAGAAATAGAATTTCGTTATAATGAGCAAAGGTTACCCAAAATACTCTTCACGACCCTCTTTGGATGTTGTAATGGAGAATCATTAAATTGTTTTAGCTCTTACTTACATTTTGGTATAGAAATAAATTACACTCAATTTCTAGTAAGTGCCCTTAGACCATTTTCTCTTATTACATTTGGACATGATCAGCTTTTGTCCGCGAGTTAGCAATTGATATAGGTCTGAAAAGGTTGATTGGAATCTAACAAGTCGATAAATCCTACGATTTGTTACACTCCATGTATGTATGTATATATTATGTATGTATATATTATGTATGAACACATTTATGTTATTTAGTTCAGTAAGGCGGTTTAAGAAAGAACGTATACATTAATAAATCTTAATTACTTTGATTTTTTAAATAATTGCGCTAATTCTACATATTTTGTTATAAAAAAACTACAAGAAATACAAAATTTCATGGAAATATGTTTAAGGAATAAAAAACTTTATACCCCCTTGGGGGTTGAATTTTGAAAAATCTTTCCTTAGTGGATGCCTTCGTCATACCTATGAGTAATACGTGTGTGAAATTTCAATTTTGTGTACGTGCGCAAGAAGTAAAACTTCTGTAGGTTATCGGTACTCTTTATGTAATGCAATTTATGTTTTAAATAATTAGGATAGGTGAGATACTAAAAATAACGCATATTAAGGATATTACAATCATATATTTATAAAATATCATTTAAGGAAAGAATATAATATTATATATCATTTGTACGTACATTTTTTCGTAACACATTCACCAGCTTACCCCCCAAGTCAGGCGTGCCTATAGAATTTTTACTTCATAAATTAAATAGCTCATATTATATTGTGAACATTCCTTGATGAATATATCCTACATTTGTATGGTAAAATAAAGTTCATAATCTAATACTCATTAAATTTGGTTCTGTAATTTGATACGTATCTCAATTCACGGAGTTTATTGTTGCTTGTTCTCCAAACTTTTCAAATAACATCTGAGCATGAAATAAAGTTCTCTTGAAAAACTTTTATAATTTTTATGTTATGAACTTCACCTGATTTGTTTATCGGAATGTTTGATTGAGTTATTAACTGAATGGAAAATTTGTTTACATTTTAATGTTTTATGGATTTTAGGTGAAATGTTTCTGTGTGGGACACGATTCCTCTAGAGTGGCTGTTGGTTGCGCCGATCAACGGATTTATATATACAGTTTGCACACTGCGCAGTTATTACGTACTTTGGCGGCTGCTCATGATCTGGCTGCTTTAGCTATTGCTGACAAGGATCATTTTCTGTTAGCTGCTGGTAAGATATTTTCGTACTAAAACTTTACACTATGATATTGTATTTAGAATAATCCATTCCCAAATTTATAGTAAGTTTTATGACACGAAATAAGACCCAAGGTCTAGGCCTAAATAAGAACCAAGGTCTAGGGTTTCAAACTCGCTACATCTTAGATCTTATCTGTGCCTTTGAGCTAAGATGAAGGTCAAGAGTATGCCCATTATTAATAATTAAAAAAAGGCACTTATTTATGCCAGATTATTAAACCTTATATAAGTCCTGTGCAAGCATTGACTTCGTGATTTGCGAGGAAGTAAACAGAGCTCGCCATAAAGCTGTCACATTAAAAGTATTTAAATAAGAAATATTCAAATCTTTAAAAATATAAATGCTGTTTTAGGTGGCAATAGAGTGACAATATATTCATTCCACACTGAGGATAACTTGACAAACTTTAGGCCAACAAAACAAATGAAACGGCGGCAAACAAAATCAACAACAAACGTTACGTTATTACAGGTTTGTGGCTTTATTATTATGATAACTTTATTTATAACTTAGACAGTTCCATATTTACCGTACTGCGGTAGGGCCCACTGTCCAGGTTGACATGCAGCAAGGACGGGGCAAGTATTGTCGATAGTTTATTCATTGCATGATTTATTATAAACATATTATTGGGGATTAAATAAACGAACATGTATAAGTGAATTAGTAAAAAATGTAAAAGACATTCGTTTTTATATTTGGTATTTTAAGTATCGCTTTTTAAGTAGATATAAGGGACGTACAACATAAAAGGTCAATCTTAAGGTGCAAGGCGACAAATTTTAAAGGTCTTTACTACTTCTTACTAAATCTTGTTTTTTCAATCACTGATTTAAATTCTACACAAATTATTTAATTAGACATACGATTCATATTCCAAAATCAACATGCAACATTAGTTATATTTAGTTAAGTAAAATATTTTGTCCACAGGCGGAACAAAGCGAACTAATCCCGATTAGTTGTTTAGAAGTGTCCAGGGACGGCCAGCTCGCGGCCAGCGGGTGCGCCCGCGGTTTGGTTCGAGTTTGGCAACTTTCCACCCATCGCCTACAAGCAACTCTTAGTGGGCATATGGGTCACATCACTTGTGTCACTTTTAGTCCGAATAATCTATTGGTACTCAGTGGTTCGGAAGATAGGACTGTTGTTGTTTGGCAATTGGATGATAATTCCCCATCTCGCACTTATAAGGTTTGTGTCTAATATTCAAAATATTATGTGTTTTTATATCCTATCATATATATCATATATTGGTAAGTAAGATATTAATTATAAGTACAAGTATCTGTCTAATAATCAGTGAAAGAAGGGAAATATTTATTACTAGAGGCTCGCCACGGCAACCGTACATTTTCCGGGGTAAAAAGTAACCTATGTGTTATTCCAGACTATAATCTATCTCTGTGCCAAATGTCATCCATATCCGTTCAGCCGTTCTGGCGCGAAAGTGTAACAAACATCCATAGTCGCAACTTTCACATTTATAATATTAATACGGATAATATTTTTTTTTATTGTATATTATAGTATGTTTTTGCATACACAGATGATAGTAATTGGTTTATACGTTCTGGGTTTCATGGTTTAGTGACTGTCAAATTTCATTAACATCAGCTTAACAGCTTATACGGGGTTGACACTTTCTGCTAAGGTATTTTACTATGACAAGTTTTTTAATAAATGCAAATTAAACATTCGAAAGTATATTATATTTTGCGAATGTTTCTATCTCAAATCTTCAAAAATAAATCAAAGCAAAGTAACCTTTGTTTTATTTCGAGTTTAGCAATAAAATTTCCAAGTTTTATTTATTACTAGCAGCTTAAGTCCTGAAGCTTCGAAAGCTTACATTTTTTTAGAGGTTGAATATTAAAATGATAAAAAAATGATCTATTCTGTTTCTTTAACGTTGTCCCTTTTTATTCATTTAGCCTATATAGGCTCATTGATACCCATATGGGTTCATTGAAAAGTAATCATCTCTTCAAGGTTACCCATTTTAAGTGCAAAATTGCTTAAAATTTTCCATTTCATTCATAAAAAAAGGATTAGCAACTTCTCTGAAGGAAAAGATCACGTAGTATTATTACGTATTACACGGTGAAGGAAAACATCGTTAAAAAACCTACATGTCTGAGAGACCTTGCGAGTTTTCAATAGACAACCCGCACTTGGCCAACATGGTGGACTATAGCCTGATCCCCTTTGTATTGACGGGAGTCCCCTGCCCAGCAGTGGGATGTTAAAAAGGGCTGAATACAATGTAATACATCTGCTGATCATATGATTTTAATAACCAGGGTCATCAATCAGCCCTACAAACTCTCCTCATGATGTCTGACGGTCGTCGCGCGATGTCCGGCGACCGCGCGCGCAACGTGCACGTGTGGCTCGTGGACTCCGGCATAGTGCTGCACTCGGTCACAGCGCCCAGCACTAGTGTTGATGTTACGCTCAATATGAAGTATTCGGTAAGATTTCTTTGTCTTCTTTTTATTCTTCTTCTTCTCCTTCTTAAAATACATGTCGCCGCTTAAATACGGCACGGGAATAACAATACAGAATGTTCAATTAATCTTTATAATATTCTTCTTTAGAAGAAGCCATTCTTCTTATTTATCTTCTTTATCATCTCTAACTTCTTGATCTTCTATTAGGGCTTATTTGCTTATTACATTGATATAATTATTTAAGGATTCAACGGGCACACTTTAAAACTAACAAGAGAATTGAATAAAGTACAATATGTGTGCTGCGGTATAATACACGTTTATTGTTCGGTTATTATATGCAACGTAATTTTTATGTCCCCTAACGATATTTTATTATTATAATGCATAAGATATTATAAAACAACTAACTATAGTGGCATTATATTATTTTAAAAATCTATTTGTAACATTTGTATTACATGTACAATATGCAAAGTTCAAGTTGAAATTTTCTGAAACAACCTGTCAAAGTATTTGGCTAAAAGGACGCCCATGTACTTTGCAACTACATACTCGTATATCGTATTTTATTGGACGAAAGTATTTAGATCCCAGTGCTTTTACCGCTCATAAACTTTATGGTAAGGACTGTAAATATATTATTTGATCTGTAAATCAACATCAAGGTATCAATATTTGATGTGTTTATTGAAGAGAATACCACAATGTTGCATCTTTGGATTTAGGTATGATGATTGAAATTTGCATATAATACCTACTAGGTTCATCTACATCATCATCTAGTTCCATGGTAAGCTACGAGGCTTGTATTATGTATAGCAGATAGTTAATACACTACACATATATAACTTTAAATACATATATATTATAAATATAAACAACCATGACTGTAGTACAGACATTCGTACAAACATTCGCACACCACACAAATAACGGCGAGACTCGAATCCGCGACCGCTGGCGCAGCAAGTAGAGTCACTACGAAATACAAACTGAGCCAAATGTGTCGTCATATGTACGCAGAAAAATTTAAATTACAAAATTTTACGGCGATAAAAAAATTAATATTCTGCGCAGCTACTTTATACAGTCAGGCAAAATTTCTCTGAGACATTTTTGAAGTTATAACTTAGTCGTCTATACTATGTTACATTTAGAATATAAAACAGATTTCTACTTTAAATTTTTGAATATTCATCCCCTAAACTTCTAAAGGGACTGATTAGAGAATGAAATTTATATAGAAGTTTGTCATAAGTTAGAAATCTATGTAAATAAATGTTTAAGCTGCCGCTCATATTGCCGACAAGAACCCTATAAAGTTCACTGCTTTATCATACATACTTATACTAGCGTTTTCCCGCAGCTCCGCCCGCGTACTTCAATTATATAATACTATATCTTTAACAACTATATTCTATATGTTACTCTGATGTATCATCTTTATGACTAAAGTTTCATCAAAATCCATTTAGTAGTTTTTGCGTCTAAGAGTAACAAACATCCATGTATGGTCATGATATAGTATTAGTAGAAGTTTGAGTTATCTATTGCACACCGCTATTTGTGTGGTTAAGACATATTGCAGGCAAACTAATCTTGAAGTGCTGAAGTTGGTAGAAGTTATATCTAGTTATGTCAAGATTACCAAGCCGTGTGCAGCTTGTACATACATATGTATATTATCATTTAATGAAAGTTCTGTGGGGATCAAAATTCTTATTATTAAGCTTTAATATAGGTACAGTTTAAAATGATTTAAGTCTATCAAACTTCTTTTTTAATAAAAGGAACATCAACTAATTGAAATCTGATAATTGAAGAGTTTTTAATATTGAAGTTAAGTAGATACCATTTTATAGCTTTAATTTTGGTTCACAAAAAGATATTCGCAATTGTTTCTTGCGGAGAGTAATTGCCGTTAATGAGTATTTATTACTTGTAATCTTGTTTTCAAGAATTTTAAATAAAACTATCTTTTTGGATTTTTTCGCGGATTCGATTTGTTTTTTGGTTCCCGACGTTTCTATCGAAATAAACCCGCGAAAAAATCCGAAAAGATTGTTTTATTTAAAATATTTAAAATGCCAAGTACTCGTGAAAGTAAGAGAAAATAATATACTAAGAAAGTATTATGTCTTCAAACATCTTAATTTGAATGAAATTGTGTTATATTGAATTTATAGCTATGTACCCTCCTTAACCTGAGTGATCAAGGATTAAAGCTTTTCTGTACAAATTTGAGTACCTTTTGAATGTGATCCTCATCGTAATTGTCATTCCTAAAACTTTTTCCATTAAGGAATTCTTAAAAAGACACTGTCTCCTAGCGAATCGTTAAATGAATCTCTGTTACGTTTTCCTCGGATTAGAATTTGAAGATCCTGTTTCGATTATCCTTTTGTTCAGAAGATCTTTAATCTTTCATAATAGATTACACAAGTGACGGATGACTTGATAGCTTGGGATCCGCTTTCAATTTAACAAACAATTTAGTTTAACTAATAATATCTGCTAAGTTTACTTTGCGTTATAACATACATTTCTATACAGATAAATAAAATTAAAGTGTCTGTATGTAATGTCAAAATAATAGTTTTTTACTATATGCATATGAAATTAATTTACGGTACTAATAAGAAAAACTCAATTTTTACATTTTTGTGTGTCTGTATGTTTCGGCTAATCTCCGAAACGGCTGGACAGATTTTGATGGGACTTTCAGTGGCAGATAGCTGATGATATTAGAAGTAACATAGGTTACTTTTATTAAACGACTTCAAAACTGGAATATGCATATTCAGACATAGCTCTGTCATATATAGACGGATTTGCAAAATTCTTTTTTTGTTCGAAAGAGGTTTATCCCGAAAAGGTTCTGTTTAAATTTGAAAAAAAGCCATTCCTAAGTGAAGAAAATAGGGTGATTAATTTTTCACCTACTGAATTTTTAAAATACTTTCTTCTTAATTTAGCTACTACTATGTCTACACTAAAAATGGGAAAATAAAAACTTAAAAAATATAAATAAAAACCGACTTAAAAAAAACTAAAAAGTAAGAAATAACTGTTTGGTAATTAGACATTTTCGAAGCCGGTGCCAGCCGATACAAATCAAAGCACACCAAATTCGAAATTTTGAAGTTATACTTCTTTTGGGACGTTTGGAAAAAAATATGAGAGTAAAATTTTTACGATGCGCCAGCACACTAGCCAAAAAGCGACATGATGAAGTTAGTTGCTAACTGCTTGTTGCCATGGTAATCGTTGTTATTGTCTGACAAATGATATATAATATTATATTCTTTCCTTAAATATATTCTATAAAAATATGATTTTAATATGCCTAATATGCCTTATTTAATTATTGATTTGTTTAAATTAAATTGCGATATTTTCTTAATTAATTTATCATTCCTTTTACAAATAGAGAGTTGTGACATACGGCATGAAATGTTTAGCTATTTTTGTTCTGTTAAGCTAAAAAAAGTATAACGTCTTGCGTGCATAGATAAGTAACGCACATACGTTTTTTATTTTATGAAAAAGTAATAGGTTTTTATTCTCAAAAAAATTAAAACGGACCTAGTGACGCACTCGAGCAAAGCAAGGCTCAGTCACTAATACATATGTATGTATAAATAGTAAAAAAAAAATAGTTTAGTACCATTTTCTTCTTTATTTATTAACTGATTTTCTTTTTCCTTCACGGGAATTTGCCTCAAAAAACAATATTATGCTGATAATGATATGCACATGAAAAAGAGGCTTAAGATGTGTCTTGAACTCGCGTAACTTGGTTTTTAAAGCGAGCGATTTTCAATGAGCTAGCACTGCTACTTTACTCAAACATAGTTAACTATTATAGTCTCTCGGTCTGGTTAGGTAATACACGGTTCTTTCCCATGCAGCGTTTTGGGAAAACGTGTACTAAATGATCCAGAAATCTACCTGTCTATCTTAATAATACTTGAATAAACATTAGTAAGACTTTTAGCCATATAGTAAACTAGTGACTCACGCTCGCTTCACTCGCGTTTGTCCCTAGCTACGTTTTCACGGTTAGTATAGAATAAAGTATATATATATACATACATAGGTATAGAAAAATAAGTATCTTCTTTAAAAATTAAAAAATATATATATATCCCTTACTTGAGAAATGATTCCCCATACAAAGTTTCATCGCCCTTTTCACCCCCTTAAGGGATGATTTCCGGGATAAAAACTATCCTATGTCCTTCCCAGATTCTCAAACTATCTCCATACCAAATATCATCTGAACCGATTCAGCGGATTAAACGTGAAAAGATAACTGACGACAGACACACAGACAGACATAGATTAGGTAGATTTTAGTAAATAATTTTTTTTGTTTAAAAAATAGGTATATAGCTTAAGTACTCATAAAATCTTGCAAAAATAGTTAACTAGCAAGTAATGGCTACTTTATAATTACGTTAGAAAAGGCAAAACTCCGCATTTATAATTTAAAGTAATGTATATATATATATATACATTACTTTAAATTATTATATATATATATATATATATATAATACGAGGAACGAATTCTGGGAAGTCATGACATACGGCAAACTTAAGGAAAGAGCTCATTTTCAACAAAATGTTTTTTTATTGTTCTTTATTATTTACTTATTAAACCTAAACAGATCAATTGTTCAAAATGATAGCAGTTGTTTTCAATACATAGCTGGATTGGACGTTTCAAGAATTGTACTGCATTTAGCATGACAATATTATTGATTCCGTTTAGAATATTTCCAAAGACCGTTTCAAGTCATCAATTACATTATACGTGTCTTTATAGATTTCGTTTTTTACATACCCCCAGAGAAAATAATCTAAGGGTGTCTTATTAGCAACACTATCGAATGGTATAATTATACAGTATGTGTTTCTTTTTTCAAAATCGACAGGTTCGATTCCTGGCTAGGAAAATTGATTTTTCAGAAATCCAATGATGCAGTTTTAGTTTTCATGAAAATTGGGCTATAGACTAATTTCGCCTCATAGTTTCGGATTTAGCCATGCACGCCCACTTGAAAAATTCACCCTGTATATATATATATATATATATATATATATATATATATATATATATATATATATATCCCCTCAGGTCCTTTCTGACGGAGACAACTCAGTCCGTATCTGGGCTTTAGCCGAAGGGGACAGTGGGGAGGAAAAGCGTTCCATATCTCATGCGGAACGAGTCACGTGCTTTGCTTTGACAGCAGACTCTCAACATGTTGTTACCGGCTCAATGGATATGTCACTTAAAGTCTGGCAACTACACGGTGGAAAATTATCCCAGGTAAGAATTTAAATAAGATTTCTCATAATTCTTAATATTCCCAACAATATTTTATGTTCTACTTAAATAGAGTACCTGTCTAATGCTACGAGTACTTACTTCACGACGTCGTAAAATATTAGTGCTATTCGTATAGCTTTAGTGGTAATAAACATATCTTACCTTTACCTTATTGAAATAAATTGTGTTTTGTCAACTCCAGAGATATATATTTTTTTTAATATTACTTTACGTGTTTAAAATAGCATAATTACAAGTCTTAGCTGTTACGAGGTTTGTTAAAGATAGACTATTTACGAAATAAACAAAATTTGAAGTGTACATAATATATGAAATAATGCCTTCATAAAAATAAGTATAAAATATCACGTCGTTATTGAATTATTTTCATAAATAAAATCTTATCTTTTTAAAATTAAAAAGAAGGCTATCAGAAACGCAAAAAGGAATGCCAATATTTGGCATTATGTCAACTACCGACGTAGTTACGGATATAAGTCGAGGGCCAATAAATATAGCTTTAAATTCTTAAGAAAACTTTAAACTAGGTCAAATAAAGAAGTCCACCTTTTTTGAGAAACATAAATTTCTTCCAGTAAATGGACATTGATCGGACAGTATTCATTTATTGGGTACTAAACTAGAACATATTTGAAGTTTTTTTTTGCTTGGTACTAGATACTAGTTTCCACGCCTGTCTTTTGCCCACAATTAGTTTTTTACAAAAACTGCTTAATAGGTTCTGATGAAATTTCTCACGGAAATGTGACAAACCAGTTACTTTTATTTATAATATTATTATGTTTTTCCATATATTTGGAGCTAAATAATTTCTACTCCAGACGTACATATTATATCATCTAGGTATATCATAAATGTTACTGAACTATTACATTTTTTACCAGCTAAGTTAAATTACCACTTATTTTAACACGCTTTTATTATTAACTTCACTAGTAACGACGTAATCAATATTGGAAGTCGAAATTAACCTACTTCTAATAGTCATATCGTGACAATACTTTGTATACAAATGTAGATGGACAATACAATTTGGTTCCATTAAACTGACATGATAATAAATCTTGGTGTAGTAAATTTATTTCGTTTTGACGAGTCCCATACATTACATATGATATTTTTGTCTACTATAAACTATTTTCATTGTTTTTTTTTTAATAGGCATATATATACATATATTCAGAATAACCCACCAAAATCACCCTTAAAATGGATTAAGGGTTGTTAACTTTGTATTTTTAAAGTATACGTATTAAGACCAATTATATAGTGGATTTTATTTGTGTATAAACCAAACGTATTATAATTTCACAGTTTCGAAGTTTTATTATTACAAGTTTATGTATCTATTTCTAATATGCATATCGATTTTGTAGGTTCTAGTGGGCCACTCAGATATAGTAACGTGTGTTGCCGTATCAATAACAAACAAAACTCAAGTAGTATCGGGATCATGGGATTACAATTTGATCGTATGGGATATAAATACCGGCTCTGATGTTCACTTATTGTCGGGACACTTGGGTAAAGTCACATGTGTAAAGGTCACTGGAGACGGATCTATTGCAGTTTCTGGTAAGTTTGTAGTACTATAATCGCTTACTTATTTAGAAAAAAAATATGGCTATTGGCCTAGAACATTTAAAGTAAATCTATGTTTTACTAAGTTTTACTATCATAAATGCGAAAGTATATTATATTGTATGTGTGTTACAGCTAGATTAGAAATTTAGGACACAGATATGACCTAGAATAATGTATAAGCTAGAAATGTACAAAACTTTGAGGTTACCCTCGCTTATCCTTGAAACTAGGGGATAAAAAGCTTTATTTATACTTCACGGAAAATATATGCATACAACAAATCTTCCAAAGTGCTTATCACTTTAGATTTCTTTAAAATTACATCACATACGGAATTGTCCTTTATCCGAGTCTCACAGTGTACAGTACTGGTAGATATAACTTAATAATAATTAGATCATTACTTCAAATAGGTGCGGAAGACAAAACCCTTATAATTTGGGAAACAAAACGAGGCTTAGCACTGACTTCTCTGTCACTGCACGTTCCACTTCTGGGTTTTCAAATAACCAGTGACTGTTCAAGAATCGTCGTACATCTTTTGGATAGAGGTAACGTATTGAAATATGAGCTTTCTACATATCTGAAAACATAATTGCACATTTTATTATAAATATTGGATTGTTATAATATTTAATATATATATATTGAAAATTATCAGCGCATTTCTTTTGTTTGAAATGTTAAAATAATTCAATTAAGCTCATCTAACAATAAACTCTTTTATCTAAAAGAATCATGTAATATAATGTATTTCATATATAAAGTTTTATTAAAAACTCATTGAAACACTTTAATACTACGATAAATCTTATCTAGTTATATTATACTAGCGGCTCTCCCTCGCTTTCACTCGAGTTCGTCCCTAGGTACGTTTTAACAGTTAGTATGGAATAGGTAGATGTACGTACGTATGGAATATAGAGAGATAGAGAGATATATTATATTACTGCTCCGCTTTCTTACATAATAGCATGATAATGTATAATTCCTATAACCTTCCTCAATAAATGGGCTATCTAATGTGAAAAGAATTTTTCAAATCAGATTAGAAGTTCCTGAGATTAGCTCGTTCAAACAAACAAACACACAAAGGAACAAACAAACAAACAAATAGATTTCTTTTCCCTTTAAAAATTATTTTTTAATATAACATATAATATTATATATAATATATTAATGTAAATATAACTGTAAATGTATTATATAATATGATTTATTTATTCTTTATACTACTTTGTTTATACAAATATGCGCGCTGTAATATTTGCACTTCCCCAAAAATATCATCAGAGATATTCAATTCAATTTCGATGAATGCATTTTCATTACTATTCGACGGCACGATCTGTCCACTATTTTGCGGAGGTAAAAAATGGGAATCCTTTCATTCTGGGATAAATTACGCCTTTATATAAATTCAAATAACTATAATTTTGTTGGAATTCAGAACTTTCTGTTAGAATGAATGGTATACGTTTCATTATAAATGAGTTTTAGTAAGCGAATTTTTAGTTAGCAAAGTTAGTGATTACGTTTATGGATTTGTTTTTAAGACAATGTATATAATATTTATCTACATAAGTTTTAGCTATACTTATTCTAATTGAATTTAAATCTTGAGTTTAAATTATAACTAGGAACCTCTTATTTGAGTAATACCATTAAAACGATATATTTAGCAATAAAGTTTTTAATTTCACCTATATGTCGCAGTTACTAAAATACATAACAAACTTGGAATTCATATTCACTTGAAAATTTGGTATTCTTGAAATTTATATGAGACCACTCTTAATTCAAAATTATGAATCATGAATTCACAGTTGGTTAAGATATAATGTAACATACTCGTACACAAATAACGTACAACCGAGTTTTAGCTTCTAGCCATGTAGCTTCCTTTATTTTGATTGGTCCAAAATGAAACATTTATTACCTGAATAATATGTAACAGATAGTAATGTGTAAAAAAATTAAAACTTTATTAACTAAGCTCTCTTATCAAGCAATCGAATTTTACAATCTTGCTGTATAATTTAATCATAGGATTCCAAATATAGAATTTCATCAAATACTAGATGAAATACAAATATCTTAAATATACAGCATTTTTGCCACAATTTTTGTAGTATGTTCTTTTGAGTTAAAACTTCGATAATTATAAAGTAGACAAAAGCAGCATATTTCCAATTCAATCTATGGTATCGGAGTACGAGAGCTAAATAATACTTAGCTTTGCTTGTTCAAACAACTGTATATAATCATCAACAGGTTGCTTGCCGATTATCTGCCTACACAATACGCCGGCAACCTACGTCAAGATACCGACCTACGCTGCACCTACTAAGGATGTCGATGGTAAATTATTATAATATTATTTTATTTACTTACTAACACATATTTATTTTTCTTTATTTCTTTAGACACAAATGAAAAAAAATATATCTAGGTAGTGAACTATTCATAAAAATATTTTTTATTCAATTGACAACACGTTTGGCTCAGTTGTAGTGACCCTACCTTGTTGTGCCAGCGGTCGCGACTTTGAGTCCCGCTGGGAGCATTCATTTGTGTGATAAGCACGAATGTATGTACTCCAGTATTTAAAAGTTATATGTATATATGTAGTGTATCAACTATCTGGTATCCATAACACAGGCCTCGTAACTTACCATGGAACTAGATGGTACTGTGTGTTAATATCCTAATATATTTATTTATCATTTATAATTAGTTCAAAAGATTAAGAAGAAAATCGTAATTTAAAAACTTGCCTTTAATATAGTTGAAGCAAAGTTAAGCGTTTAATATCTTAATTAATACTTTTATATTCACAAAGTATCCGGAGTAATATATCACTATTGACTTAATAATAACTTTCTACTTGATATATTCATTTTCGAAGCTAGATTGATCTTGGCCTCATAATTGAAACTATACCTATGTGTCTGACAGGCACTTCCAACAAGAGGCACTAGAATATTCCATTTAATTCACTTAAGATTTATAGTTGCAATTTTCGACTTTGAATCCAGTTTAAAAACTCTTTATTGTAATTCTTAATTGTGTATCATAGTGAATGCAATAATATACTTGTAGCTTAGCAGCTAGTATGTACAGCTATAGATCCGGATGTCCTAGGTTCAAGTCACGGGTCGGGATAAGTTTATAGTTTAGTTTATTTACTGAGTTTTTCTGTTAATATATTCTCATTAGTAGTTGGGAAGTCGATGTTGGCCGCCGTGGCCGAAATCGGTCGGGAAGACATTATTATTATTACACCTACTTGTAGTGCATATTAAATTATTTTTATATGTACGTTGTAATTCAACTTTTCATGAAATAAGTTAATATTTTTCTTGTATTTTAACTAGAATTGAGACCGCTAGCACCAAAGCGTCCAATGAAGAGATTACTAAAGAAGGAAGTATCGTTAGACACGTACACGTGGCAGAAGAAATATGGTCATCTTACTTCAGCAGCTATGATGGCACAAGTGGACGAACGTTTGAAACGACGGTAATTATAATCATAAACATTAATATTTATTACAGAAAATAAATTACATTCAATAAAAAGTTTTAATTAAGTGTTCTATAAATATTTTCTTTCAAAAGTAACAATATATATGTGTAAATTTGAATATACTGCTAGTAATTGCTCTAGAAATTGTAATAAATTAGGGACTTCTTAATAACTTTTGGAGTTATTAGGAAAGAAATTATTTAATTAAAAAAAAAGTAAATTAATAATAAATTAATAAAAAATGTTATCGTTGTAAAAATGACTTTCCATAGGTTTTCGGTATCAGCATCAATGGAAGAAATATCCAAGATACAAGAGGCGAAAAATAAAGACTTAGGCTCGCAGGTAAGAAAACACATTACACATAGAAAATACATACATTCGCTGTAAAAATACTGTCACAAAATTAAAATTTTGATATATATGCCTTTTATGTACTTACTTGCTTTAAATTAAAAACTACCATATGTCACATATATGTAGTTTCTTATAAAACCAAGTTTATATGTATGAGTATTTCATAATTGAAAGATTTGACCTTTTTTAAGCAAATTAAGGAAAATAGACTATTATACTACCTATTGAAGTAAAATTTTATACCAATTTAAATTATTGAAAAAAATAAAAATGATTTAAGTTCATTTATTTCTATTACATTTGAATGTTACAATAATCTTAAAGCATTACCTATATTCATATGTAAATGTTAAATAACGACTCTTGAATGTACTCAATTGGAAAATTCAAGCGAAAGATAATTTCTCTACAGATATAGACCAAAATAGAAAATTGTTTTCATTGGGGCGTAATAAAACTAAGTGTTTCTAACGTGATTCGAATTCATAGCTATACATGTCTGACGTAATTACATTTGACATAAATAAATGACAAAAAAGTTCTAGGGACTCTATTGTGTCTTATATTAAAAAAAAAAGATGTGTTATTTACAATTATTTTGAAATAAAATCTTTGGTAATTGCTAAGGCATTAAAGTAAACGTATTTTTAAAAAAAGACTGTTTTTTTTATTTAATTAGTAAAATGATTTAAAATCTATACTTTATATTAATATTATAAAGCTGAAGAGTTTGTTTGTTTGTTTGTTTGGTTAAACGCGCTAATCTCAGGATTTGAAAAACTCTTTTTGCATTGGATAGCCTGTTTATTGAGGAAGGCTATATATCATCCCGGAAAAATGTACGGTTCCCGTGGGATAGATTTGTTTTTGTCTAGGGACGAACCCGAAGCGAAGCGAGGGTGAGTTGCTAGCATAATATATTTCTATTAACTATACAACGTTTTTATACCATTAAAAATAATCACAAGGATAATAATAATAATATATAATTTAATGAATGTAATTAAGCAACTTGTGTGTTCTACTTTAATCGATCTGAATGAAATTAAATATGAAATTTTAGAATATTATTTAGGTTTACACATAAGTTACTTTAAGTTTTATCAATACATCTGCGAGTACCGCAGTAACCACATTAATAACTGGTGTATTTATTTAATAATATAAAAACAGGTGAGCCTCGGTCCCGAGCAGGCGGCCATAGCGCAATCTCAACACTTCGATCAACTCGAAGCCCTGTGGAATAAAATATCTCCGCCGCGACGACGATCCAATAAGGTGAATAATTTTAATATCTCCAGATCCAATATCCACACTTTTGTTTGCCTTTCATTTGCTATGAAAACTTTGAATGTGACTTATAAAGAGGGATACTCTTTATAAAGGAAGTTATTGAAGTGAATCTTTTCATAGAACTGGTGTCGAAGGTAATAAAAAAACTCATAAAATTTCCATTTTTCTATTGAGTATAATTATGTATATAGAAATATTTTTTATCTGTGTATAAGGCATTAAAAAGTTATTTAATAATAATATTATAAAATGGAAAACAGAAATAATAAACAGTAAATATGTGGGTAGATAGATGTAGGTAAGTATGTAAAATTTAGTGATGTATTGTTCCAATATTATATTTTTTATTATCTTTTTTTTAAGTATTAGCACGTAATACATGATTCAAAAGGAGTTCATTTCACTTTCACTACACATTCAATGTTTTAGATGCGCCTAAAAAACTATATGTATATTGTATGAAAGTCTACGATAATGTTACGTTAAATAACGTTAACGTTATTTCAAATAAAGATGGTAATAAAAAATATAATTGCATATAATAAACAAGATAGTCGATATGAAAAGTAAGACGGGTGTAAGGATGTTACGTGACAGACATAGGTTAAATTTTGACCACAAAAGGAAATATTTCAATGAACTTATTTAATATAAATATGTAATGTACATATCTATGTATCTGTATAAATATTATAAATGTGAAAGTTTGTGAATATGGATGTTTGTTACTCTTTCACACCAGAACGGCAAAACGGATCTAGATGAAATTTGGAACAGAGATAGATTATAATCTGGAATAACACAGGCTACTTTTTATCCTGGAAAAATATACGGTTCTCGGGGGATAGATTTGTTTATGTTTTTCTTGAGGCGAACTCGAGCGAAGCTATGATGAGTCGCTAGTATTATATAAATAAAAAAAAATCTCTTCATTGATAAATGTATAACTTTGAAAAACAAACTAAAACTGAGCCGATTTCCGACATTATTTTTAAAATGTTCTTAAAAGTCCGAATAAAGTTTAAGGGCAAAAAAAATTGGAAAAGTTGTCCGCAAAATTGCTCTTTTCCATTGGATTTTTATATAAACCCAAATGTCACAAACTTCATTTAAATTAGGACGGAACAACGTCTGTTGGGGCCGGATAGCAATTTTAAATAAAATATGCCAATGCATATTACATATTTATATATTTCTTCTATTTTCAGTGAATATTAAAATATGCACATATTTTATTTTAAATTTCAACAAAAATATTCGCTATATTTCCAATATTGTGCCTAGTTCTAGCAAATCGGCAAAATCTGTTGACTGAACAATAAAAATATTATTTTATTTAGGATTTGCCTACTTACTTATGAATTATGATATGACTATGATATTAACAACTGTATATAAATGTACTATTCTTTATAATTTAATGTTGCATATTCATTTGTTAGCTCTAGGTACTTATAATGCAAATTATAAGTAATTCTCATGCATATTTTAACACTTCTTGGTTCTTTTATTGCAAAGTTGAATATATTTCATGTATACTTAGATTTTTGACGCTTACGAGTATGTTTCATATGTATAAACCAGTCCCAAATAACGTATCGCAGGCAGAACGTCAGTGAAGCCAACATCGCTGATTGGATTTCCTTTCGGAAGTTCTGATTTTGATCTAAATTTGTAGCTTATATTCAATTTTACGTTCTTCGATGCTCTGTGTATCTCTAATTTTGAATTTTCCTCAATCGTTTCTTAATTTAATCTGTATATACATATGTAATTGAATATAACTTTATATAAAAAAAAAGTATAAAAAATTAAAAACATATCTTTAAAAGATAAATACAATACAATTTCTTTATTTATATTTTCTGTTCAATAAACACACTATAATGATAAAATTAATGTAAATATTTTATTGCAGTCCCTTTCTAAGCAAAGCTCTCTGATAGAGAAAGTGGATTCCTCTGACGAAGATCATACTCCAGTAGAAGAACAAGGTTAGTATTGTTTTTTTTTTTTGTTCAAAACATATTTACTTACACAACTACTAACTACAATATAGTTATAACATATATAAAATCTAAAGTTTTCAATTCATTTCTAAAGTAATTCACTATCAATTAAAAATTTGTATGATATTATTGAACCTTTTTTACAGAACACATGGTGGAGTGATTAAGTTATATCGATTAGTACTATCAGTTATTAGCATTAGTTTTATCAAACACTTTTAATGAGCTAGTCTCAATTTGTTTGCATATTTTCTCTTACTTAAATTGACATTGTAATTCAAACATTTGCGCAAATATTTCCACCCGTTTCCAAACTTTCGTTACACAAATTAAATGTAATAATAGAAGTTAGAGTCAAAGAAAACTAATTTTAGTAACTACTGTTTATATTTGATAACTCGGCTTGTTACCCCGTAGGCTTATGTGAAAGGAAGAAACATATTATTTATGTTGTTTTAACAAAAAGGACTCGTATTCGTGTCTTAATATATTTTTAAATCTATTTCTAAAGGGTATTGTTTATATGTAACATTTGATATAATTTATTGCTGAAGATATAAATATTTTTGTTATCTATTAAAATCCTATTTTAATAGAAAGTCCTAACATAAAAAAATAGGTTTTTTTATTAATTTAATGTAATTTATACAGAGGTGGTGGTATGTTTCTGCCTTTACTCGTCATCTAGAAGTAATTTCGTTAGGTTTAGTGTACCTAAGTAATTTTAGACTTCCAGCCTCTACGCAATGTGATCTTGTAGTATAGTTTAGTGTTTGGACCTGTTCTAAAAAAATTATACGATTAGTAAATTATGGATATTATTTCAAAATACTTTATTACGAATTTACATTGCTATATTAATTTTTAATTAGTGTTAATAAAAATATCATTGAAGAAAAAATAAAACTGGGGGCTTAAACAAGATGTTATTCTACAATAGTTGGAAAATTTAAAAAGTTGAAATTAATCAAAATATAGACCAATAACATACTATAATAATATGACATTGACATAAAATTCATATTTTTTTTTAATTCTAATACTTAATACTACAATAATGCCTTGTTTAAACCACCTGGGTATGTAATTTTACGCCAAAAATAGTATGTTTTATTATTTACCGCTTGGTATAATAATAATTAGAATGCATTTTTTATTGTAATAATTTAAATCATGTAGGTACTATCGCTGTTGAGAAACTGGTCCTTAGATCTACATATGTAGAATAAAGTACATGTTCGTGTTACTTAGAATATGTATTATTGAAAATAGGATACAAATCATATAATAATATTATTAATCGCGACGTTTTAATTCCTTAGAATTCAGTGTGTTTAAGAGTACGAATTTTTACGCTTTATTTAGATTGTAATTTTAGTTCATTTAATGAATAATCTGTTATTATTTCAAAATGTGCATTTTATTAGAATTAATTTATTTTAATAAATTTAACTATCGTTATTTTAAATTGTCTTTGATATAATCTAAATATTTGAGTTATATAGGCTTAAATGTAATATCCCCGATCGTTATGACCTCAGAATATAGAGTTTCTGGAAACGTTTTAATGAAATAAATAAAATTGCATTTTAAAATCACTCAATGAAAAAAAAACACGCCAATCATTCTTAATAAACTAGTTTAAAGACATATTTTTTCTGAAAACCTATTACATATTTGTAAGTTCATTTCTACATGCTCTTCGTTCTAAGGTTATATCGAACTAGTTTTCCAAACTGTGATCCCTTATAAAGACTTCTATATAAGTACATAATTAAATTTACCCCTATAATAACTTAGTGTTACATATTAAGTCTAGTTACCACCTAGTCTATAGAGCATTAATCAAATTAACTTCAAAACTATGTTAAAATATCCCCTGAGCTTTAAAGCTCGTAGCAGTTATAAAAGTTTGATAAATTTCCTTCCACACCAACAGCCATTAATATGTGACGTTGATAGATCATGCACTTATTGATGTTATACACTAAATCAAAAATGTTTTAAGCGATAAGCTTTAGATATTTTTAGATTGTTGCTCCCTTTGAATAGATATAATCAGATTTTTTCTAAATATATTGTTTATTTGCTAGTTTGATTCGACGATAAATGTTTTTTAAAAAAAAATCTTGTTTTTCGTGGGCTATAAAGTAACGAAAAATAATTAGCAGGAAAAAATATTACAATAACAAGACACTGTTTAAAAACCGCTTACTTCAGTACACTTAACATTTAATTATGCATATGAAAAAACACATACAATGGATATTGTATTGAATTCTTTACAAAACATGTTTTTAATATTATATAAAGTTGTAGAAGTGATTCGTATAACTTAATTATTAGATGTTATGTAAATTAGAAAATGCAATAAATATTTCATAAGTAGATGCACTTACTTGTAGAGAAATAAGCTTAGTGCTACTTAAGTTTTATTCATGTATATCCTGTCACATACGTCTCAAGCAATGCTTTCTCCAAATACTTCTTAAATATGAAGACAATTTTTAGATTTTAGTAATTATATCACATTTTCAATTTCTATTGAGTGAAGTATTTTAATCAATTTGATTCTACATGTACGTAATTGACGTTTATAAAAAAATCGATTCAAGTCTTAATACTATTATTAGGTTACAGTTTGACAATCTGTGGCTAAAATCGAAAATTGTCTTTGTCTATGGTCATGTTTACACAAACGCTGGGTTGTAAAAAATTTACACTCACCTTGTTAACTATTTGTATAGAATTTTATATATTTGTGATTTCCTATTTCTCACTCAAGTGAGTTTTATTTTGGACCTGTCGTGATGTTATATCTGAAATATATTCTCTGTGTTTCTTATGTATTCGTTTTATTTTACATAACCATTTATAGATTGCCTTCCTATTGTAAGCCTATGGTCTGTAAGAGCTGCATACCATAGATTTTCTTTCTAGTAATACTTTATTTGGGATCATAACCCATATGGAAATTTGTCATATAAGTGCATTCACAATAACGACCGATAGGAAGTTTGTTGCACCGATAGGTTTGTTTTGCCAGCCGATAAATACTACTGGTTCATATTAATTATGAACCTAACTGAACTGTATCGGGCTTTTGAAATATAATATGAAAGCTGTGGACGTTATTAGGTAATAAACGTTCTGAACACACTAAAACTCACATAGTTCAATATATTTCAATAGTTTATGTTATAACTTGCGAATAATATCTTGATCCAAGTTATAGTTATGGATTTCTAAAGCATGGGTGTCTACTGCCTATGCACATGATTTTTTAAGGCGCCTTCGATTCGTATCGATACAAACGAGAAACACGAGACGAATAAGCGTCGACGACGCTTTAAAAAACCGCCAAATTTTAATGACGTATCCTGAAATAAATCACCGACAAAACCTCATTAATTTTTCTTTCTCCAGTGAGCAATGCAGAACCAAACTCGTTTTTTTTTTGCATAGATATGGATAGAGCTTAGAGTTTAAAAGAGTCCGATATTTTAATATAAAAAGTATGTGTCGTAAGTGTATACAAAAGTTCACTAGTATACATGTTTGCGTATATGCGGCTTAAAGATAGTTATAACGCTATTAAATATTTATAATTTTATTAAACTTAATATAAAAAGTTACCCAATGACTAATTATACTAGAAAGAGCTTTTAAAAAGCTTTTATTGTTTACTAAAGTGAAAGTAATAAGTACGATGAGATTTATTTTATTAATTTTTTGAAGCACGCTCTAATCTTTTATTGATAAAGCTGCTTATCACATGTTTACAAGTAAATTATAGCCCATTGTACAAAATATTGTAACCGCGAGTGTCGTGTGGACTCTGTTATCCCTATAGTTGAATTTAAATAGAAATTACTATGCAAATAAAATACCATTTATCCCGCTAAAAAAATGAAGCCCTTCGAATTTCTTACCTTCAGAAGTGACATAAAATGCGTGACTTCGTCTTTTAGTGATTTAATAAAGAAAACGAACTCTAACTTGGTATCAGATAGCTTTTGAATGTTAAGAAGTATAAGTAAGAAAAAGAAAAATGGAGTTTTGGATGACAAGCACAATGTCCGCTGGTGCATACAATAATACAACCTTTCTGACAATACTTACTTTCACGTGCAGTACTATCGGAATGGCACTCTCTGTCATCGCCTTGGTGCTTCTGCTGTTGACAGCCCTACTCTACAATGAATGGAGGCAAAATTATAAAAACCAGTTGCTCATACAATTTATGATAGCAAGATTCTTCTACACTGGAGTTGGTTACTGTTACGATATTGCACATTTTTTCACCGATGACAGAAGATATTTCACGCCCATTTTGTTAGATATATTCCCAATGATGTATACCGAAATGGCTCTTATGTCCTGGATGTTTGTGTTTAGTAAACAAATGTACGACTGCTTTGTGAGAGTATTCGTTATGACTCCGAGCTTACGTAAAGTGTCCTCATCCGCATGGCTTATTCCTGCAGCGTTATCGATCCTTTTATGTACATGCTATAACGTGCAAAATGAACATGATCTTATATTTTTTATGATATACTTGTTTCTTTTAAAATGGCCAGTGCTAAGTGCTAATGGTATCTTACTAGTTTTGGTTTTAAAAAGTATTTTAACAACTAATAAAAGTAAAATGGAAAATAATCGTAGAATAATTATTGTGATGGTCGTTCTTATTTTTACATTTTCGATTCAACAATCTATATCGGACATTTATAAGCTGACGTATCTGATATTTAATAAAGATAACAATAGAAAGTGCACGCCTGTGTTTTTCATATTTTTTAACATCATAACTGTGTATCACTGTGCATTTTCTATATTGTTCTGGTTATTCGGGAATAAAAGAACTAGAGTGTTATGGGGATTGCGTAAAGAGAACAAAATTGTACAAAATAATTTAGAACAAGCCACTTGTACATGGATGTAGATTTAAAGCTAAAAATAAAATTTATAATATATTAACATTATAATTTTATTGTATAACCTCTACCAATAGCATAATAATTACTGTACATTACATACCCGTACCATACATTTCATCGGTCTTATTTCCGTATTTTTATGAAGTACTACCGACTCAACCTCGCTCCGCTCGGGTTCGTCCCTAGTTACGTTTTAACATTTCTCAGAAATGAGATATTTTCACGCAGTAAAAGGTATCCTGTATGTTGACCCGGATCACCAGCTATCATCATACCAAATTTCATCAAAATCTATTCGGCCTTTGTATCGATAATAAAAATATATGCATAGATTATTTTTTAACTCTCTCACAATTATTATTTTTTGAAAATACTTTTTGCTTCAAGCAAGACTTTTCGACAGGGCTTAAAAATTATATTACTCTTACAATAGTTTCAGAATAATTTTAATCTTCAGCACTTTGAGATTTTAGAACTTATTTGATAATAATCAAATATTACACCAAAATATTCAAAGTATCTCTAAGTACATACTTAAAAGTTATGCTGAACAACATTAATGTCAGACTGAATTTCATTTTGACTAGAGTAGAAATGTACCTAATGGCAAGCTAAATTGGTCCATAATTAGTGTTAAATTACTACCAGAGTTGGACCACAGGCGTTAAATGGATGTGAGAGCTTCTAGAGAGGAGCCATAAGAGCTTTGATTTAGTTCCCTTTACATTATACTTGCCACTACATATTTATATTACTTGTGATATACGTAAGCTTTAATATATTCTTACAGAAACAATGACTGCAAGTCACGCCAGCTAGTATTACTACTGACATATTTTTGACAACTGGGGGTATTTTTTATTTGCTCATATGTATATATCTTCGATGATAGTCATATATAGGCTAATAGGTGATGCATATTTCCATATTAATTATATAGCTAAAGTAAAACTTATATACTCTTTATTATCTATGTAAATATATTTAATTTATTTTTAACCATATTTTACATATTTTTTAAATATGCTATTTTACTTATTTATATATAAATAGGCAAAGACAAAACAGTTCAGTAGGTACTTTTTCCACTCTGTTGTTCAACTGATTGTATTTTTATTTTATTGTTTAGTAGCTGCTGACGAGCTTTAGTGTTATGAATAAAAAAAATTTAAAACAGTTGGTTTTTTATTTATTTATTTATGTACCAAAAAACATATAGAATAAAACCAGATACCATGTGTACAAAGGATGACTTATCTCTTTTAGAGATCTCTTTATATAGAAGCTAAATTCTATTCATACCTATAATATGTTTTCCTCAAAGAACAATGGCAAGTTTTCACCTGAATGTTTTTAAAGTGTCAATAATGATTATTGTCGAATTTCGACCACTTGTTTTAGTAAATAACAATAAAACAGGATACAATATAATACTTAACAATATAATAAGTGTATATATTATTGTATACCTTATTCTATGACAAAAGTAGGAGTGACATTTCATTTCCGAACACCAAAAATACTTTCTCTACAACATAATTTAGCTGAATTTTTTAGCTCACATGGAAGTTATTATTATTGTAATTTATGAAGATCATTTCTAGGCACGCGTGCCAGAAGGACAAACCAATACTGATATTTTTAGATAATTCCTAAAACGAGGAATTGTTCAATTTGAATATACAACAAATGTGTTATCCTCGCCAACTGTGAACCAATTAAAAATAAATTTCATATTTCCTTATTTAAATAATTTTAAAGTTAGTTAACTTGTCTTATGAAGAAAGAATTAATTAGCGCTTATAATAATCATATATTATCAAGAAAGGCATTACATGAAATTGTAAGACAAGGCTTATACGATAGGATGCTTGCAATTGTGAAATGAGTGAAATCTCTTTATCAGGACCAAACAGTTAGAGTCCAAGTTGGATGTTACATGTCATTCCAACTTAACCTGACTTTATCCCTACCTAGAATTTACCAAGACAAAGGAAAAGTTTATCGATTGTAAAACACGTATCTATTACAGACATATTTATATTGAAATATTATAATGGTCGCTAGCATCTAGTTTTCCAATAGTATTTTCAACATATTAATATCGCACACCAATCACTTTGTGTACCAGATTAAAAACAGCCATTCCACCATTTCGTGTGCTGGAACTGTATTGGAAACTGCCTTCAAGCAAAATATTGCTTCGAGACGATTGATGTCTGCAAGAAGGAAAAACTAACAAATATCTTTCAAATTTATAATATACATATATGATATGAAAAATATGTATATATATATATATATATATAAGGTTAGTTTTAATTTTAATAATTCATACACGTCCAAACCACTGAACCTATAATGATCACAAACTAAAGTTTCTGGAAATAGAAAAAAAACCCTGAAACAAACCAACAACAAACCAATTACTTGGGGTAAATATTTTTCAGGTGCTATGTATAAAAAAATAGAAAGGGAAAAGAGCGGTGATATTGGGCGTGAAAAATAAAAAATATAATTAATAACCCACCCAGGGTTCTGAGTATTAAAAAAAGTAGCCATTACATAAAATAAAATATTTTCAGTACAAATATATATATATGAAAAGCTGTAATCAGTAATCTAAAATACACATCATGCTTTATATTGCTGTTATTACTTTTATTATAATTGCTTAAAATGAAACGCCGTTTTCGCTAATACCATGCCACATTATACAATGCCGTTTTCATTACTGATATTTTTTTTTAATTCTACATCGAAGTTATCTCTATCTTATCAAACTAGATACTCACTCTCGCTTTGCTCGGGTTCTTCCTTAGTTAAAAACAAAAACAAATCTATTCCACGGAAACCATACATTTTTCCGGGATAAAAAGTAACCTATGTGCTATTTCAGACTATAATCCTTGTGCTAAATTTCATATAGGTCCTTTCAGCCATTCTTGCGGATTGAGTAACAAAAGACATCCATCCAAACTTTCGCATTTATTATATTTATTTATGGGATTACTATAAAGGAATTTCGGTTAAATTCAGACTTCAGTACAATCATAATGCAAAGCAACATACATATGTAAGTTATTACATTTTACACGACAAAACAGCCACCGCTCGATAGAAGACGTACGAAAGTTATATCAGTAGGTACTAACACAAACTTATAACTTAGTCCTCATGTTCGAGCTAACATATTGAATACGATATTGGTCGTGTCATATTTATTGGTAATGTTATATTTATATTCTATGCGTGTTAAAATTATTATTGACCACACGTTTGACTCAGTTTGTAGTGATCCTACTTGCTGTGTCAGCGGTGACGGGTTCGAGCCCGCTGCGGGCATTCATTTGTGCGATGAGCACGAATGTTTTTACAACAGTATTTATATTTATAATATATATGTATTAAAAGTTATATATGTGTAGTGTATCAACTATCTGGTATCTATAACACAAGCCTCGTTCGTAGCTTACCATGGAACTAAATGGTAAGTATGTATGTATTCAGCCCTTTTTAACGTCCCACTGCTGAGCACGGTCCTCCCTTCAGTACGAGGGGAATCAGGTCATAGTCCACCACGCTGGCCAAGTGCTGGTTGACGGACTTCACATGTCTTTTCTATCAACCTCGGCGCTCTTTTTATTTCGGAATTTTAAAATATTCATTCCAATCTTAAAACATTGTCGCTGAATAGTTGAAAATTCAAGTGCATAATATATTATTACGTACTATAATAAATATATGTTTATTTTATGAAAATATATATAACGTACGTAAACGTAAAATATATATAACGTATATATAATAAATAAGTAATACTTTCTTAGATTTACGCGAATATTAGACATTTAAATAAAACTATCTTTTCGGATATTTTCGCGGATTTATTTTGATTTTTGGTTCCCGACGTTTCGATTGCTTAACAGCAATCATGGTCACGGGAGAGACTAAGGTATTAGATGTCTCAAAAACATTATATAGTTGTTACAGACAGCCTACCCACAAAATAACAAAAATGAATTCAAAATTTGAAAATTGGCATCAAAGTTACAAAAATTGGCCTTACAATATTTGTTAATTTTAATTTTAAACATTTTTATAATTTTAATTATTTTATACTTGAAATATGGAATATTGTTTGTATTATTGTTTAATAATAATCTATAAACAATAATACAATAATAAGTTATATCAAAAATTGTAATAATTATAATAATAAAAGCTAAAATTATATAAAATAAATCCGCGAAAAATCTGAAAAGATAATAAATAAGTATTTATTTATCCTATATCTGATACAAATTGTACCTTTATATACTATTTTAAAACATTATTGTTTGACTTCATGTTTAGTTTTGTGATACTCTGTCTATATTATTCCTCAGTCTGAGATAGTAAATTTAATACATTTACTTGAAAATAATCAATTTAAAATTAAATAAAATGTCACGGTGCCGGAAATTAAAAGGAATAGCTGTGGGACGGACGCGTACCTATCTGCCACTACTCGCAACGCCGGCTGTAAAAAAAACTTTAGTTAGATTTTACTGCTACTTAAACTAACTTATTTAACTTATACAAGGTAATTTAACTTATATAAGGTAATATATTAATAAAAAAAATAAAAAATAATAAAGAGTCGCAGTGGTAGCCCAATGGTAACGCGCTCGCTTGGGAAACCGAGTGAAGCTTGTTCAAATACCGGGTCTCGCACCTCTGATATTTTCATGTGCGAATCATTTCTAACATGATTACCACTTGCCTTACGGTGAAGGAAAACATCGTGAGGAAACCTGCATGTCTGAGAAAACCTAGCAAGTTTTCGAAAGACATGTGAAGTCCGCCAATCCGCACTTGGCCAGCGTGGTGGACTATGAAGGCCCGTGCTCAACAGTGGGACGTTAAAAAGGGCTGAATACAATACAATACGATAAAGAGTGCATGTATGAATGTGTACACGCGCAATAAGTAAAACTTCTGTAGGTTATCGGTACTCTTTATGAAATTCAATTTATGTTTTAAATAATTAAGATAGGTTAGATACTAAAAATAGCACATATTAGGCATAGTACCTGGTCGACCGAGCTTCTCTCGGAGTTCTTTTTTGTTATATCGTATTTTTAGATGATAATTTATATAACTTAAAGAACATGCTTTAAAATTCGTAATTATAATCTACGAAACCGGAGTAAGATGTTACCTGTCATGGCACTTTGAAAGCTGGTATATTTTACATTAAGTGACAGTGTTACTGAGAGATTTGTATAGATGTCGCGATTTTCGTAGTTGACTAATTTTTAAATACCCGGGCGGACGAGCTTCACTCGGAGTTTTTGGTCAAAAGTACAATTTTCTTTTTAATTTGGCTAAAAAATAAAAAAAATAAAACTTAAAACTTAAATAAATACAAAAAAAACTGAAGTAAAAACTTTGTATCCAACCGGGATTTGCACCCGGACACCTGGCAATCTTGTGCCTTGGCCGCTTAACCACGATGCTTATGTCAGAGTATAAGAAATTATCGACCATATTCTGCGTAGAATAATGCAAAAGAAAACCGCATGAAAACTCGAAACACGCGTTTTCCCAGACATAAGACTAATCTTGATCGATTTTTCGCCCCCGAAAGCCCCCACATACCAAATTTCAGCGAAATCGTTAGAGCCGTTTTCGAGATCGCTGGTATAAATAAATAAAGAAATAAAGATATAAATATACAAGAATTGCTCGTTTAAATATATAAGATTACAATCATATATTTATAGAATATCATTTAAGAAAAGAATATAATCGATACAGATAAATAAAATTGGAGCGTCTGTTTGTAATATTAAAATAACCGCTTTTTACTAAATGCATATGAATGTACACACGGTACATATACCAAATAGCAGGAGGCAGTGGTAGCCCAGTAGTAACGCGCTCGCTTGGGAAACCGAGTGAAGCGGGCTCAAATCCCGGGTCTCGCACCTCTGATATTTTCATGTGCGAATCATTTTCTAACATTGATTACCACTTGCCTTACGGTGAAGGAAAACATCGTGAGGAAACCTGCTTGTCTGAGAGAACCTAGCAAGTTTTCGAAAGACATGTGAAGTCCGCCAATCCGCACTTGGCCAGCGTGGTGGACTATGGCCTGATTCCCCTCGTCTTGAAGGGAGGCCCGTGCCCAGCAGTGGGACGTTAAAAAGGGCTGAATACAACATATACCAAAACAACATTTTTTTACAATTTTTGTCTGTCTGTTCCGGCTAATCTCCGAATCGGCCGAACCGATTTTCACGGGACTTTCACTGGCAGATAGCTGCTGTTATAAGGAGTAACATAGGCTACTTTTATTTTAGAAAAAGAATCAGGGTTCCGCAAAAAAAAACATGAAATTGTGAACGAAATCCGCGTACGGCGTACGGATCTGAGCAAAACGAGGGTAAATCGCTATATAATTTAAATGAATATCTTATAAGTAGCAAGCTACTATTTATGTATAAACATAGCTAACCGTGAAAACGTACCTAGGGACGAACACGAGCGAAGCGAACGTGAGTCGCTAATATTATATATCATTTGTCAGACAATAAGAACGGTTATCATGGCAACAAACGTACTTACATTTTTTCGTAACGCATTCACCAGCTTACCCCCCAAATCAAGCGTGCGTTAAGAAGTTTTACTTCAAAAATAAATATTTGCTTACTACGGAATCAACACTATTTGCTGCGCTAGAAGTCGCTATCTAAGCAGAGCTTAAGCAAGACGTCATTCTACAATAGTTAAAGAATAGAAATCTCAACATACGGGATTGACATATTATTATTCTATGACATAACAATTAAAGGAGAAACCCATTTTAGAGCCCTTTTGAATTACTATCAATTATGTGTCAGAAAAATCCTATTTTTTTTTACTTATCCCACTAAAATCTTAATTTTAGCGGTAATGGCCAAGTGAAAAAAAAATAGAATTTGCGATATTGCATAAGACTCCTAATAACGTCTTAATTCCCGTATTTATTTTATAAAACGTCAACGTATATTTCTATAGTGCCATAGGGCATATAGACGTATTATAATTCATTTGACAATCATAGCTTCGTGTGCTTACTTGGTCGTACATTTCTCTAGTATTTAAACTAAATTATATTTTAAGAAAAAAAATTAAAAACAAACCGAACACCTAAAAACAGATTCATTTTTCAACACAGACTACAAAATAATAAGTTAAAATACAAACAAAATATTGTCCTAAAATAATAAAGATCTCCTTCGTCAACAAATAATATGCAAATATGTCATTCGCTTTTCGTATTAATTGGTACGAAAATAAGTGTGTTTTAACCGTTTTTTCGTTTTTTTTTTGTATCTCTAATCGCATCGCTGGTACTGATATTGATTGCTTGCTGACTGTCTATTGGACATAGGACACTGTATCTACTACCCTTGTTCTGTATCTTGCTTTAATGATGACTGAATATTGACATCAAAATCTAAGCAATAATTGAGGAATATCAACCGCTCAAATATAATAAGGACTTTACTACTTTTTGGAAGATGAACAAATATTTTCCATCGTAAGGCAATGGATTGCGCCTGAAACAGTCAGCTTTGTTTTATTTTGTGCTGTTATTTTAATAAAATAAACTGATAATGATGAGTAACAAAATAAATTATAACATCTAAACATCTTTTTTATTTCGTCATGTTATTGTGCCAAGAACCCTGATAAGCATGTATGGTAGACAACATTTTTGTACATATTTAGGTGAATGGGTTTTTAACGCTCAAACTATAGATTACAATATAGACTATAATCAATTAGATACGTTAGATATTATAAGAATAAAAATACTTATTACAGTCGTCAGACTTATAAGACGCGCGCTCTCTAAGTTGTTCTATAAAATTAAAAAATGTACGTCGAGGTATTTATTGTAGGTGTATAAGAAAGCCCATTGATTCATTATTTACGTAATGCAAATTATAATTTGTCATGTAATCAAGTGTCATTTGGCAAAATATAATGTAAAATATAACCTTAAAATTGCATATGTAACACTCGTTTTAAATAACTTGGCATTGCCAAGGCCCGTGAACATTGGACTCTAGAATATTTTTTAAATGTATTAATTTATAGCTAACTTTCAACTCCGTATATACCGGGCCCCAGTTTCAATGGGGATTGGTTTTCTCCGTCAATTAAATCTAACTTTTTTTTCAATGTAAAATGATAATAGGGGTTAAAGTATGAAATTGCCGATTTGTACTGAAAAATTTAAATTTGTTTTTTTTTTATTTGACATATTTATTTAATCAAAATAATTAATATCTATAAATTGCTGCCATCTAACACGAAGGTCATTTAAGTCTTTACGATAGAACTCTATCTAGATTCGGCTAACTGTCTGAAAGCATTTTGTACTGCCTTCTGAGAAGAAAACTTTTTATCACGTAGAAAATTGTCCAAATCACGAAAAAAATGGTAGTCCGTTGGAGCAAGGTCTAGCGAAACGGAGAGTGACGAATGGTTTCTATTTGCAGTTCCTGTAGAGTTTCTTAAAACGGTTTCTCGTGCTGTATGAGGTCTCGCGTTATCATGGAGCAATAATGGTGAAGATCGATTCGTGAGTCAGGGCTGTTTCACTGCTACTTTTGCTATCATTGTTCGGAGTTCGGCACAGTAGACATCTGCCGTTATTGCTTGACCAGATCGGAGAAAGCTATAGTGAATAACACCATGCTGAGACCACCAAACAGTTACCATTACCTTTTTATTGGTAAGCTTTGCTTTAAGACACTATTGCGGCGTTTGACCTGGGGTGAGCCATTGCATTTTTCGCTTACGGTTATCATAAAGAATCCACTTTTCATCACACGTCACAATTCGATCCAATATTCCTTCATTTCTGTATCGATTCAACAAGGCAACACAAGTTTCAACACGCGTTTCTTTCTGCAGATCAGTCAAATCATGAGGTACCCATTTTTCATATATTTTTTTATTTTATTGATTTGACGCAAATGCGTTAATATTTTTTATTATTATTTATTCTTATTCCTGGGTAGTTTGGCTCGGATCAGCTTCCACCATCTCTTTCAGTTCATTGTTATTCACATGTGTGGGCGGTCTTCCACGTGTTTCGTTCTTCAAATCAAAGTTTCCATCACTTCATTAGCAGTCCCCTTTCCATACGCAACATTGATATTGCGAGCTGTTTCTGCCGCGTTAGTTCCGTGTCGGAACTCATATTCAAAAATCACTCGAATTTTCGAAGTATCCATCTTTCTTGTCTAAGCTGAATAAAAAAACAACTGAAAGTCGATAATCAAATGTTGCACATTTTTTAAAAGAAGAACTACATAAGTAGTAGTTCTATGTCAATTCGAAGTACCTATTACAATAAAACGGCAATTTCATACTTTATTACCCCTATTATCTAGCCTATGCTCCCTGAACAGATAGATAACGGTTGGAAGGAAAAAATCACGGTAAGGATGACGAAAGAAGAAAAGTTAAGAAAAGCAGATTTTCTAGTAACAGCTAGTACTAAATTACATAGAAAAAAAGAAAATATTAAAACAATAATGTAAAGTACTTTCAAACTTTCAAATAAAATTCACTTTGCCTAGGTAAAATTATTTTTCTACATGCATTTTTGAACTGACTAGATATTCACTAATTGATGGGAATTCGATTATAGTTGTTACAGCTGTTACTTGGTATAGCTGTAGTACGTTAACCGAATTTGTCACTGTCTAGTGTCGGGCAATCCGGCAAACTCTAGGGAGTGACAGGTATAAGTGAAACATCACATGACAGTTGAGAAATTGACTAGTTTATTACATGCCCTGGAAAATATAATAGCGATATACTGAAGTAAAATGTTGAGACATTAACACATAGTACCATCTAGTTCTATGCTAAGCTACGAGGCTTGTGTTATGGAAACCAGATACACAGTTGATAAACTACACATGTATAACTTTAAATACATATATAGTTATTAGGAATAGAATTATTGATATTGAATATTCATATTACATTTACTTCCAGGTCATATCGTGTATTGTATGTGTAAATTGGCCAACGTCAAACGTATTGCAGAAGTTCTAGCATACATTCTCGTACATACATATAAGCGACTAGGAGAGAAAGTGACTCTACGGCCGGGAAATTAAACCTCGCGATATGCTACTTATGAAAATGAGGAAAATTGCTTTCTGTAAAATCTATACAGATAAATAAAATTGAAGTGTCTGTTTGTAGTGTCAAAATAACAGCTTTATACTAAATGCATATGGAATTATATACGGTACTTATAAGATAAACACAATTTTTAAATTTTTTGTCTGTCTGTCTGTTTGTTCCAGATAATCTCCGTAACGGCTGGACTAATTTTAACGATACTTTCACTGGCAGATAGCTGATATTATAAGGAGTAACTTAGGCTATTTTTATTTTAGAAAAAGGATTAGGGTTTCGTTCAAAAAAATGAAAACGTCTAGGTACGTACGGAGGATGCACCCGAGCGAAGCGAGGATACGTCGCAAGTGTATTTATAAAATGTATGTATATATTCAGCCCTTCTTAACGTCCCACTGCTGGGCACGGGCCTCCCTTCAATACGAGGGGGATCAGGCCATAGTCCACCACGCTAGCCAAGTGCGGGTTGCGGACATTTATAAAATATTAAATGTATATTGTTTTGATCTTTAATAGTATGTTGATACGAAAAAATAGAAAAGTAAAAACCTATTACTATATATTATGTAAAACTTCATTTCATGTTTTTTTTTAAATAACTCGCGGCTTTTTCCTTCTTTTGGCGCCCGAGATTTGGAGTACTATGTTATCTAAGTTCGAAAAATTAATATGTATTTGTGCTTTTAAACCTGGATTAGAAACTGTTTAATAATTCTATTTTGAGAATTCCATCGAATATATTTAATATAAAAATTTACAAGTAAATCTCATTCATGTACGCACACAAAAGTGGGCCCGTCCGCTGTCGATCTTCTTAATATTAATTTTTTATTTCGTATTTTTCATATACCAACACGTTTATGAATTACAGAGAGGAAGAGAGAGATAGAGAAAATCGCATAGAGGGGACATATAAACGCTTTTTCTTTAAATCATGAAAAAAATATCTTTAATCAAAATATCTATATTAAATTACATTTTTATTTTAAGAAAATGCGTGAATAACTTCGTTCCTGACGGGGGTTCCCAGACCTCACACTTCTTTTGGATTTAGGAATGCGAATGCATCATAAGAAGAAAAAGTATTATATACTAGCGTAGATCTCCGACTGTCGATAAAGACGACTGTCCATCTACTCTCTTGGCTCACACCCTTAGATTAAATGTGATTTTTAAAGAGGTTTTCCTCCTCCTCTTACGATATACTTTTCTATCAGAAAAGTATTAGGAGCAATCGGCACTCTGCCTTGTATTCACGGCCGACTGAATCGACACGCTTCCCGAAATAATCTGTAGGTATATCTGATCATTTCATTCAAATCCATTCTACAGTATATTTATGAGTGAATAACAACTATTCAACTATTTTTACATATTTTCACATCTGTACAAATAAATAAAATTGAAATGCCTATTTGTAGTGACAAATTAACAGCTTTTTTACTAAATACATATGAAAGTATATAATACAGTACTTGAAAAAAAAATGTTGTTTGTCTGTCTGTTAGTTTCGGATAATCTCCAAAACGGCTATACCGATTTTGACGAGACTTTCAATGGTAGACAGCTGATATTATAAGGAGTTACTCCTTATAATATCAAGTGTTTGAATACTTAGATACAGTATACTTTTAGATTTAGAGTTCCGAAAAAAATCAAAACATGAAATTGTAAACAAAATCCTCGTAATTAGGGACGACGCGCCCAAGCGAAGCGAGGGTAAGTCATTAGTCTATTAATATATAAAAACATAATATCTCATCTGATTTCTTATCCGTCGACCCAAATATAATATGATCTGCAGATTAGGCAATTTTCCTGCTTAGATATTCGTGAAGTTAGTTAAGTCGATGGATGTTGAGTAATTAGGCCAATGTTCACAAGACATTTAACCGCATTAACTGGTATCCCTCTTTTTATACTTAAAGTAAGAGTTAACCTTCTTTTTATCCGTCTAGCTTTTAAAATTAAACTCGACTTACAGTATTTTAAAAATGTTAGTTGAAGTAGAAAAAAAGCTTGCTTTTCTGTCCGTTTTATTTTCTGTCATCTTATTAATAGCTTTAAGTAAAATAAATCATTTTTTTATTTATATTTCTTTAATTTTCCTCTTAGAAAATATTAAAAACATTAATGAAAAAAAATTTAATATACTTTTTATTTTTCGTATTGTCTTTTTTTAATCATCCGAAGATTTTCTATATTTTTATTGAAATTTCAATATTTATATTTATTTTTCCTATTATGTAAAAAATATGAATTGTTAATTTTGATAAAATATATAGGAAATAAGATAAAATTGATGATTTTTATGAAATAATCATAAACACAAACTAGCGACCCGCTCCGCTCGAGTCCGTCCTAGATACGTTTTAAAGATTAGTATAGATTCCTTATAGATGAGATATTTTTCCGCAGTAAAAAGTATCCTACATGTTGACAAGGATAATCAGCTATTATCATACTAAATTTCATCAAAATCTGTCCAGTGGTTTTCTCGTGATGCGTTTCCAGACAAATAGACAGACAAAAATTCTAAAAACTATATACGTATTCGGCCTCTGTATAATAATGACTATTTCAATAAGATTTTCCAAAAAAATATTTCATGTACAGATTCGACTCAGTTAGAATTTTATTATATGTATAGATTAAATACAAAAAGAAATACAATAGGCAATCATGGGGGTTGCCGACACAAGTGAAAACTCATAACTTTGGAATAACTGTTTTTAAATTTTAAATTAATCTATGCTATAATAAAGCAGTAACTTAGCAAAATCTGTACATGAAATATTTAAAAAAAATGACTAATGTATTATGTATACAATATAGACCCCGAAACAATAGTTATTAAATTTTTTATCTGTTTGTCTGTATGACTGATTGTATGTGCGCGTTTCACGCAATAAGTAATGAACCAATTTCAACGAAATTTAGTGACGCGATAACTTATAACTCGGCTCAATATTTACGATACCTTTTACTACAGGTACACTTTTCATTCCCACGGAAAACACAATGACTGGTTCTATCGAGTCGTCCTTAGACATTTATATGGCTATCGCTGGCTAAACCTTAAGATATACATTAATACAATGTACTACAAAATTGTAGGGCTTAAAAAGGTCTACAGAAAAGTTCCCAACAATATATCTCCTAAAGTAGGTACACTCGCTATAACTATTTTTATTAAATAATATTACTGTTTTGTTATGTTGTGTCTATACTATAATAAAGCAGTAACTTAGCGGAATCTGTACATGAAATATTTTTTAAAAGAATGACTGTAACATATTACGTATACAATATAGACCCCAAAACAAAAGTTATTAAAAATTTTGTATGTTTGTCTGTATGTTTGTCTTCACTCTCTTCACGCTTAACCGTTGAACCGATTTAGACGAAATTTGGTATGGAAATAATTTAGACCCTGGGAATGACATAAGATAGTTTTCATCCCGGAAAACATATCATATATAAAAGGGTGAAAAGGGTGGTGGGATATTGGATGGGGAATCAATTATTTTTCAAGTAAAGAACATATATATTTTTTTTATTTTTTATAATGTTTATAACTCTATGCTATACTAACCATCGCTAGTTATAGTATCAATAATTGAAATTTCATTATTTATAAATTGAAATTATTATTACTCTGATTTTCACATCTATTAGCCCTCCGAACAATAATTAATTAATCATTTTGGAATAGTTTATTTTTATTAATCAAAACTTATGACGCTGCGCGTCGCCAGTCTGCGCCAGACTGCGTCGACACGTGATATGTCATACGTAACATGTCGGTGACGCGAAGCCATATGTTTTGTCCCTACCAAAAATCGCTCAACAGAGCTAAAGTTTTTACTTCAATAATTACGTATGTATAAATTAGTGAATACATCTATACTAAAATCAAACCAATAATTACTGAGCTGACTGTAAACGACCGCAAAGAGCTATAATTACAATGTGAGTACGTGACGCTTGTACTAACGAATAAAAAGCAGTTTTTACGAACACAGATCTGATTACGATTTATGAAATCAAACCATATTTCTTAACAACGTGATAGGAATTCACATTTAGAAACCAAATTACAGTGATTGGTTTCATCTTTTTGGCGAATTTTTATTTCTGCTTACAAAGTTGTCCCTATATTTATACTATCTATCATTTTATTAAGAGAAAGATTCCATTGATATAAAATAAAACATAAAACCTTTTTTAATAAAGTTATATAGATTCTATAATAAAAAAAACATTCTCTTTATTGGAACGAAGTTCCTTATTGGAACGAAGTTCCTTATGGCAGGCTTGTTGGAACGAAGTTCCTTATTGGAACGAAGTTCCTTACGGCAGGCTTGGAGGAGATAGGGATTTTGCTGCGCGACCGAACTGAAAAAAATGTGATAGTAAAACCGTAAGAAAAAGAGCGTAATGAACAGTGCGTAAGATAAAAGTGCGCAGGCGCGACAGTCGTATACACAAGCGAGTAGTGTATAATATCTTTCTCTTTCTCCCTTTTTCTTTTCGTTTTTTGTATTGTAATTATGTATTTCTATTTCTATGTAATTTTATGTTGTCAAACAAAAATAAAGAGACATATTTTGTTATTTTAGTTGATAATTTGAATTACGATTTTTTTTTTATTTTACGTAATTTATTATTATTTTTCCTAAAATACTGAATTTCCTAAATACTTTCCTGTACTTAAATAAAAACTAATCAGCAAAATTTAGGAGAAAAGTCAAGAAAACCTACATAAAATTGAGCACGATTTTTTTTTGATTTTCTTAAAAACTAATTGTTTAACGTGACCCCACAGATAAAACTCAAGCAGAGTTAAATCTGGAGATCGCGCTGGCCATGAAGTTGGTCCACCCCTACCGAACCACTGCTGTCCATACCTACTGCTGGTTTAGATAGTCACGTACGGCTCACCTTTCCACACCTGGACGTGGTTAGTGCCCAGTTGTCGTGGCACAGAACGAGTATTTCGGGTGGGGTCCTCAGTAAATAGCTCAAGCACTTGCTCCTTAATATCCATGTCGATACGTGGTCTCCCTGTATCAGCGTGATGCATTTCGTAGCCGTGAACAATGTCGGTGGTGTACATGCGATTGTGAAGACGTTGAAACGCACGCTCTGACGGACCGTGGTACCTACCCCGCGGAACTGCGAAACGCATTTCATAGTCTACGAGCCTCTGCATAATTGCAGTCATTCCTTCCCAAACACATTAACATATTAAAGTACTCTTCATTCGTATACGACATAGTTAAAACTCAATTTCTCCAACACGTGCACTCGGATGCAATGTTTCGCGAAACTGACATAATTTTTAGTAAAATAAATAAAGAAAACAAATAATAATGATCGTAAGTAGATAATTCAAGGTCGGGATTGCTCCTACACGTGCCGAGCGGTACCTTTGACAATGGGCGGTGCGTCGTCTGTCGGCACACATCAAAGATGCCGACGCCGCATCATAACATAATACCGCCGAAATAAGTGTTGTACATTTTAAAATTTTGCCACAATTTTGGGGAAAATAGCAAAATAAATGGACATTTCAAATTTCATTAATATGTTTACTATCATGAATTTTTTATGTTTTTATTTGGTCATCTGATTGGGATATCTATACACTGGTTTCCGATCGGACAGGGTTTTTTTATTATTTAACACACTGTATATATGTGTGTGTGTGTGTACGTGTGTGTAATTTTACATTATTTGTACTCGTGTAGTTCTTTGCTGCGCATGTCGTACACTCGAGGTCCATGTCGCAACGTTAGGGACGTGCGTCGTCCTCATACCAAGGCTGAGCCCCTGTATTAGTTATGTAGAATACAGCGTAAAGAAACTTAATAAATTAATTGAATGTTGAATTAAACAGTATAATTTTATTATAATTTGTACGCAAACATTTTAGATGTTTTTCCAAATAAAATTAGTAATCTCATTGAGTTTAGCATATTGTTATACAGTTTTAGATAACTATAATTTAAAAGGTAGATGGCTCGTGTGATACACTACATCGGTGAAGGAAACCACAAGCCAATAGTTTCAGCAATAGAATTAAATGACGAGACTGATTAATAAGAATTACTTATACTAATATTTTTGTAATTATTTCTATTTCTATGTAATTTTATGTTGTCAAACAAAAATAAAGAGACATATTTTGTTAGGTATTTTAGTTGATAATTTGAATTACGATTTTTTTTTATTTTACGTACCTAATTTATTATTTTTTTCTTAAAATACTGAATTTCCTAAATACTTTCCTGTACTTAAATAAAAACTAATCAGCAAAATTTAAGAGAAAAATCAAGAAAACCTACATAAAATTGAGCACGATTTTTTTTTTTGCAAGTTGTGTCAATTCTACATTAGCCGAAGGAACTTCGTTCCTACCTGGTGTCCCACGACACCAATCAATCATTGTCTCTCTGTCTGTATGTGACCGTATTTTCTATACTTATAATAAAACTAACTTAAGTCAAATTGATGTGCGCGTTTCATTATTTATAAAAGTTTAAAATTAAAAATTGTTATAAACATATTATTGGGGATTAAGTAAACGAACATGTATAAGTGAATTATCCTTTGTCTTGTCTCATAAAACTCTTGAAAAGCTCATATAATGTCCTAATACAATATTATCGACATAGATCGTATCACTGGAAAGAATAACATGAGATCTTATATCGCAAGAGATGAATGAAATAAAAATGTAAGTGGCTTTTTAAATTATTATTATTTTACTAAATTTATTTTATTTGTAAGACGTAAGAGACGGTTGTCAGAAAGTATTCAGGGATGCTATTCATTGTATTCTCCGCTCTAACTTAAAAACTATTTGAAATGTACTATACTTTCCTGGCGTTTTCCCGTGGTTCCGCGTAGTTTATTGCTCTTTGGTACATAATTGCTCCACTCTTAAGTTTCACATCTTCCCCTATTTTTCATCCCATACAGATGACACCCAAAACTTTGTAAGGACCGTCATTTTTAATACTTAATATAAGTCTGTAAATAAAATAGAAAAAATGCTCAAATTCGTAAAAAATATCATCCTTACTGTATTTTTTCCTAACCCAAAAACTCCAGGAAGGGGAGAAAATTACACGCGTTGTGAACTTATCGCTCTCATGTCAAAATGTTATTTCGTTTTTTACAGTAGACAATTTAATTTCCGTACAGTAAAAAAAGAAACGAGCGCTTTGCAATTTATTGAAAAAAATATATATACGACAAATATAGTCGTGTTTTTAAACGTTTAATCTTACCATTAAACGATTAAAAACCTTTCCATGTTAAAATTATGTTACAATTAATAAGTCTTCATTCTAATACAATCAGTGCTCTCTGAATATATGTATGTATATAAAAATAGTAGATTGAAGACTTTTTTCACATAAATACATTATACATATACATTACTAGCAACTCACCCTTTCTCCGCTCGGGCTCGTCCCTACTTACGTTTTAAAGTTTAGTATAGATTTATCAGAGATGAGATATTTTCCCGGGATAAAAAGTATCCTATACGTTGACCCAGATAACCAGCTATCACCATACCAAATTTCATCAAAATTCTTTCAGTGGTTTTTCCGTGATGCGGTAACAGACAGACGGACAGACAGACAGACAAAAATTCTAAAAACTATAGATTCGGCCTCTGCATCGATAATAATGTCTATTTTAATTAGATTTTCAAAAAAATATTTAAGGTACAGATTCGACTTAGTTAGAATTTTATTATATGTATAGATAGATATACATTTTTGAATATACGCTACTTTGTCGCTTCTCCACTCTGTGACTACAAATCTGTACTATAAGTAAAATTCAACACAGATTAATATTTTAAGAGATTTGACATCTATACATATAATAAAATTGCAACTAAGCCGAATCTGTACCTTAAATTTTTTTTGAAAATCTTATTGAAATAGACATTATTATCGATACAGAGGCCGAATCTATAGTTTTTAGAATTTTTTTCTAATAATCTATCCCTTTACCTTACAATATTATGATAGTTATAGAAAAACTATAAGAAAAAAGGTCCGCCCGTATGCATTCATTAAATAACGACAGTTGCCATACAGCTTTACGTTTTTGTTTAAGCGATTTTATCGATTATATAGCTGAAATTTTACAGGAAGGAGTCTCATGTGACCTGTAAAAATACTGTACTTAATTTACAAATATATTCCATCATATAGGATTGTAATTATTTCTAAAATACCTATTTTTAAGTTATTAGGTATCTGTACATATGTATTATGATTACTATATAGTACATGATATAGATTATATTGTCTAACTAGCAACTTACCCTCCCTCCGCTCGGGTTCGTCCCTAGTTACGTTTTAACGTTTAGCTCAGAGATGAGATATTTTCCCGCAGTAAAAAGTATTGACCCGGATAACCAGCTTGATGAAAATCATACCAAATTTCGTCAAAATCTGTCCAGTGGTTTTCCCGTGACGCGGAAACAGGCAGATAGACAAACAGACAGACAAAAATTCTAAAACCTAGATAGATTTGGCTAATGTATCGATAATAAAGTCTATTCCAATAAGATTTTCCAAAAAATATTTAATATACAGATTCGGCTTAGTTACAATTTTATTATATGCATCGATAATAGACAATAAAAAAATGAAGTCCTCATAACTTGATACAGCTAGTAAATAAAATAAATTCATTTGAAAATAAAGCAACTTGTTTTACGCAAGGAGACGTTTCTGTAATCAGATCATTATCCGTGAACCCGAAAAGAATACTAAGCAAACGAAAACAACTTGTTTTAAACGAAATTGAATCGTACAATTGTATTAAAAATAAATATCACATTGCTGAAAATAAGATGTGTTTGTTACTTGACGTGAGATCAAAATACATATTACAGAGGTGTCTAGTACAACAACTAAGTAACCTACCCACACTATATAAATAGGTAATATTATAAATATAAGCGCATGTTTGCCCTTCTTTTACACCGGAACGGAGATACAGATTGATGTAATTTTTTTGAATGAAGATAGTAAGTGATATATGAAATATCTCATTCCCCGTAAAAACCACGTTATAATAATGTTATTATGACTTAAGAAGCATATTACTTTGCTAAAACAAAAAAAATATTTAGAAATATTTATCTGAATTTTAAAAACCTATCCCGCGATACCATAAGTTTATATGGGCTAAAACATTTATTTTCATCCCTCAGTTTCATGTATGTAGTGCTTATTTTCTTGTTTTTCTGTAATTTGACTGCAGAATTGTCTAACGGTTTACATGAGATACCTACCTATTATACTAAATACGAGCGATGAAACTTTCTTTACTGGGTGTACAATAAAGGATATTACAATTATTATTATTATCTATACATATAAGAAAACAGTAAGTTAGTAAAATCTGTACTTGAATTATTTTTTAAAAAGAATGATTGTAGTCCGTAACATATTGTGTACAGAAAATAGACTCCAAAACAATAGTTATTAAAAATTTTGTCTGTTTGCCTGTATATCTGATTTTAAATAAATTTTGTGAAGTGACAACTTATTACTCAAGTCAACATTTATAACACACCTTTTACTAGGTACAGCAAAATATTTCCTGGTAAAACGCAATAACTAGCTCGAGTCATCTTTAGAAATTTACATGACTAAACATGTTGAGATTTACATAACTTAAAAAGCCCTACAGAAAAGTCCACAATATCAAGCATGAATCTATCTCCTAATGTACACTCGCAATAACTATTTATATTTAAAACATTCAGCACTCGAGCCAAGTGAAGGTAATTCGCTAGTAAATAATATAACAATTAAGAACATTTTCAGGTCAAGAAATAAAATTATATATTAAAAAGTATAAAATGAGGTAAGAAAATACCTTTAACATTTTACTTTAAGTCGATTAGCTTTGCAACCTTTTGCCGTAAGATTTAATTAGGCGTCGTGGAAAGCGATGTAGAGAAAGATAACTCTGCTGTCACTCCGTTTTTACTACCTCTTTATTATAGGATCTAAGTGAATAACTAGAATGGAAATAAAAATATATTTGATATTATGGTTTTTTTAAATGAATGAAAAAAAAATATACTGTATCCAGCGTTGGATTTATATTAGGGTCACTAGGGGCTAGTGCCTAGGGCGGTAAATTTTTAGGGGCGGCAAAATTCGAGGTGAGGGGGTGGGGGTGAAACTCCTATTTTTATTTTCCAAATAATGTATATTAAAAAAAATAACTAGTATTTTTTTCGGAAAATTGAAATCATTTATAAATTATTTTTTTGCATTTATCAAAAAATTAATAATAAAAAAAACTTTATCGAAACTTTACCCATTTTATGTAAAACTTCGATAATAGGGCGGCATTTTTTATAGTATCCAGGGGCGACGCTAAGGTTGAATCCGGCACTGACTGTATCTACCTTAAAGATAAAAAGAGTATTTTAAAAAAACTAAATAAATTAAATAAGTAACGTAAGAATATAAATAGCAAACACAGAACCCACCTTTTTTGTACCTGTAGCTTAAATCCGTTATTTAATTCTTGCAGTAAATAGGTATAACATTGCCAAATTCTATTTAAATCAATTAAAAATAAAAACAATAACAGGTAGGTACTGTTAGATTTATATTATAGCACTACTCTGCCGGTTAAAATAATCGCATAGGCATAAAATGGCTTTTTTGTGAAAGGAAAATTTAATTTATAATTAAATAAATAACTTTTACAATTCAAGTAAAAAGATAAACGGATTAAATATAGTCTGGATCTTCTCAAGTTCTCAGCAAAATTGCATTCCGAACCGGTGATAGTTTCCTCAAGGACACTGACTCTCTTGTCACGTGCCTTATTACAAATACGACTACTTTTATCATGAATATTAAATACAGATTATATTACAAAAAAATAAAGTAAAATTACAGCCTGAACGAAAGCGAATTTTATCCAATGACTGGCGAGTGTATAATTGCACGGAAATGTTACAAATTACACAATTTGTACTGAACATTGGTATTGAACTTAAAATTTAAACACTTTACAAATGAAGCGTTACATATTTTCATTCATATATCGAATAAAATTAATGTTTGTATCAAAAACTAGTATATCTAAATAAGCTTAATAGCTTCTTACTTTTCTCCAGCTCGGAAAAAAGGAAAATCACTTCGACAAATGTATTAAATAAAGCTTTGCTAGAGACATTTACTCATTGAATATAACATTAATAAACCTCTTTTGATTTTTACATCTTTGCAAATTATAATACTTACTCCCCCGATGGCCAGCGCAGTAAATTTCTATCCCTTTGTCAGCCATTTAAAGTACAGAACTTGGAAAGTAAATTGCTGTGTTAACGCTCCCTACTAATCGTTCTTTGTCAGCACGATCCAATATTCGAAGTCAAGCGAGGGATATTTAGTACTAAGTGTACTCCAAAATTGTGTTTACAATATCCAATATCTGTAAATAGATTGTAGTAAATCTTACGCAGTTGACCCATTTCTGAATATTATTTTACTAATAAATAAGGCTACACTATCCCTGAGTAACAGAAGGGTATTTTTATAACAAGTATCACGCAAGCTAACTCGGCGGAAGCCTTATTGTGTTTTATGTTTGAATATTTTGAATTCAAATATATCATATACGTTCAAAATAGTATTACAATAAAAAAAAATGTAAAGCTTAAATTATTTTTTTTGATAAGTAATAACTTAGGTAACGTATTGTATTTTATTTTTTTGTTTATTTATTTAATTATATTAATTAAAATACTTGTATAAATGTTCGTTCTTTAAAATATGTATTACAATTTTAATATCCACCATACATTATAAGAATACGATGTGTAAAATCTAATAGTATTTGTCGAATTTTCTTGTTAATTCTAAAAACTCACCAGCCTTTTTAATTCTCTGACAAAGACCTTTAGTTCTTTAGAGTTAAGTATTCAGAGTCTCTCTTTTAAACACGTTCACGCTCAATACCGTTAGATGAGAGCCTCTTGTAATTGGGAAACTCCTTTTGTTCACTAAGCAAAGCATCAAAAAGGCCTCCTTTATTACTTGAAGTATTTTGTCCAGGCATTATTTTACAAAAATTGAGAACTTTACATTACTTTTACAGCATGTTCTTACTATTAAAATTATCATTACATTTAAAATATGTGTATGTAAGATAATTATATATGTGTACATAAATAGATTTTATAATGTTATATGTGTATTGTTACACGTACAATTACAATAAACGCGAAAAAATCTGGCGAAGCGAGGGTAAGACCCAAGTCCTGAATCTTTAGCTAGCCACAGGTAGCCTTGAGGAAGCTACCACCGATTCAGGAACAGTTCTGCTGAGAAAAAGAAACTCAACAGTTGCTCTTTTAATTATAATATTTAGTTTACAACACTGGAAGACAATAATGTTGTATTTATCCTACGTCAATATCAACTTTAAAGTTTTATTTAGAGTCTCACGCATTTATATGCAAAGTATTCGGTGATGAAATAATATTATGCTCTGCTCAATAGTCTAATTTTAATTTTTAATTTAAATATTATGGAATTTATTACTTAGTAGTTTATATTTTATTTTCTTAGATTTACGCGAATATTTGTCATTTTAAATAAAACTATCTTTTCTGATTATTTCGCGGATTTATTTTGATTTTTGGTTCCCGACGTTTCGAATGCTTTACAGCAATCATGGTCACAGGAGAGACTAAGGTTTACTAAGGGTTTAGACGTCTCAAAGGCAGTCGGTTATATACTTGTTACAGACAGTGACTACCTACTATTTTACAAAAAGTTTATGTTTTATTAATTAGTGTCGATTTATCTAGGTTTTGCTAAGAAATCGATTAAAATGTACTCATTGTGACTCGTCAACAAATTAGGCAATTTTCCTGTTCAGGTATTTTGCGATGTTAACTTCAACGCCCGTTAAATTGGGTGTAGGTCGAATATAATTAAAGTACTGTTTACACAAAATTACTTAAACTAAATTGATTGGAACGCACATGTGGTATGTAACTTCTAGGTCAAACCTTTTCACACCACTGGGAATTTCTTCTCTCCTGAAGCTTAGCCCTTTACTCAATTATAGCAAATTGTGTGACAATTGATTTCATATCTAGATGAATTTAAAATATTATTTAAAAAGATTAATTTTACAGATTATTTTTTTTCTCACGTTCTCGTACTCGGTTTCTAGTAGATAGAGATCTCTTAAAGAAATAAGTCATCTTTGTACACAAGGTATCTGTTTTCTCTTTTTATATTAAGACTTTTTTGTGATACATAAATAAATAAAATATTATGTACGTGTTAATTTTTTTTTATATATCTATTAACTTATACCATATAGATAGATAACAAGAACAAGATGTATGTAACATGTGGCTACAACCTACTGTTAAAGTTAACCAAACTGCTATTAAAACAAAACTAGTGGTAGCCCTGTGGTCGACACTCGACCGTAATTCATTACGTTATTGAAGTTCCTTTGATAAAGTTGCATAGCTTATATTTCAATAGAAAAGCTATAATTGTGAAAAATTTAATTCGAATTGAATTTTATTGAATTTTATTAATATTATGTTTTAACTTTCAGTATGGGTTTCTTAGAGATGAGATATTTTCCCGCAGTAAAAAGTATCCTATATGTTGTATAAGTATCCTATATTGTTGTTGTATATCCTATATGACTCGAATAAGCAGCTATTATATACAAAATTTTATCAAAATCCCTCCAGTGGATTTTTCTGCATTAGGTCACAGACAGACGGACAGACAAACACAAATTCTAAAAACTATAGATTCGTCTTCTGTATCGATAATAATGACTATTTCAATAAGATTTTCCAAAAAATATTTTATTATATTTATAGACATGTTCATGCTCTTATCATTGTTCATATTTTGTTTCAAAACCTCTTAAATATTCTATAAGTTTATTTTTTTCAAACTCCCTAGGACACAAATAAATATGCTTATTTTCTTAATCTTTTCAATTAATTCTTGTTAACCATTGGTATATTAACTGTTCTCAGAAATAATAATTTTCCTAATAGTATGTATTGTTTGATCGAGTATCAAAAACATCATATTGTAATAACCAATAACAGGTTTCTACGAACTTAGTATGAAAGCAAATTACACGAAACACAATATAAGTACATAATATATTTACTTACGACTAAAGCAAAATTAACTTAGCTTTGGTGTTTTCAAATTCTTCAAAAAAAATTTTTTTTATTATAGTCGAAGTTTAATATAATTAAGACCTAACTAATGAGAAATTAGTGGCAGACCCTCGGATGCAAACGTATTCCACGGGAACTGTACCTTTTTCCAAGATATAATGTAGCCTATGTGCTATTTCAGACTACAATCTATCTCTGTGCCAAATTTTATCCAGACCGGTTCAGCCATTCTGACATGATTGAGTAACAAACATCCAGACATCCAAACATTAATAATATTAATAAAATGACGAGTCACAAAGGATAACCCCTATATCATGTGACCTGAAACAATATATAGGACACCTTCTAATGTTGAATACCTTCAATACCTGTTGTCTCATAGTATTAATAAAAAATCCATTAATTTAGTCAGTCAAGTGAATTGATTGTAAAAATTTTGATCTTCATTTTGCATGCCTAAAAACTGCAAAACTAAGTATACATACATTTCTAGAAAAAATGCTACGTTACCCTACTACATATAACGTCAGAAACACATGTTGTCCAAATGATATAAGCATTGATCTCACTCGCAGACAGCAGACTCGTGCATAATACGATCAATTACAAAGAGTTAAGTGTAACTTGATTACACCAGTATAGAATATTGGAATTAAAAAAAAATATTGCATTATTTTAATAATAATAATAATTTTTTTTTTAATATGTTGGGACATTAACACAGAGCACCATCTAGTTCCATGGTAAGCTATGAAGCCTATGTTATGGATACCAGATAGTTGATACACTACACATATATAATTTTAAATACATACATATTATAAATAAATTATTTGAGAGAAAGTTGGGCTAAAGACTGGCAGTATGTACGTATTCCGTTGTATGTTCAGGGGTATATTTTACTTAAAAAAAATATTGTTATTTTATTTTTCTTACAGAAATTGGTGACTACTCCATCAGTATGTTTCTATTTATTATATATTATTTTTATTATATAAGTAAGAGCTACTAAGTTGGTATAAATATTAATAATCTAAACTACCCCGCTGGTTTCATATACATAAAATTTGGACGGTGTATTCTCTGTGAAGTGTAGGTATCCAGAAAGAAAGGGATTTTTTAAATTCCACCCCTAAGAAGGTGAAATGGGGGATTGAATATTCTGTGAAAGTTTTTATTATCTGGGTCGATTGATTCGAAAATTGGTACACATAATCTTCAATTAAAATTATGGGACACGTGTATCACAGTTTTCCAAAATCATCTCCCGACAGAGTCAAATAGGTATTCGAAAATCCTACACGGCATGATAGACAGACGTATGGCGCGAGGGTGGCACAGGGCGTGCGGAGGAACGGGAGTATTTCTGTATTAATTACTTATAAGAGAAAGTCAAGGAATTTGGTTTTGCTGTAGTTTTAATGCGACCGAAGCCTCGGGTTCAGTTAAAGATAGATATTTTTTTATATAATTAGTACACTCTTGTCCTACACTCAAATGTCAACATTGTAATTATCAAGAAATTTCTAAAATAAAGGACACCGAACAAAGAGAACTTTGAAATTACAAGGGTAATTCAAATGATTCAAGTGACGTTGAAGATCGACGAAGTAACGGTCGCAAACAAAAGAATCCAATAAGGCCTGAGCTAAAAACTCCAACTAAGATTCTTTGACGTCTAAATCAAATTTGCTCAAAACAATTTAATACTAAGTACATCAAACAAAAAATGTCTCACAGTTCATAAAGCGCGTAATCTGGTGCAAAACAATTGCAGGAAAAATACTTGCAATAAACAAAAAATTTAGAATAATTTGATTTCTTTACATAGCAAAAACAGATAGGCACAGCCTATGATATCGAGAGTAGCAGTTAGAAGAGTGAGTGAATATTTTTGTTGACCAGCTTAAGTCAAGACGCCGTGTTATCTATCGCCTCTTAAAATTAACAAAAAAGCGAGCAATTCTACTGTTCTCTGTCTACAAATGGATAGAGAAGAAATCACAATAATATAAAAAAATCTCTTAATATGTAGTTAAGGACAAATTTTATAATTTCTGATAGTATGATTGACATTTTTGTTACATAAAAGAAATGAATATTGTAAATTTTAATATTATAAAATAGTAGCAGAACCCGCGGCAACACCCGCGTTCAATATTATATAATATTGTATTCAGCCCTTTTTAACGTCCCACTGCTGGGCACGGGCCTCCCTTCAAGACGAGGGGAATCAGGCCATAGTCCACCACGCTGGCCAAGTGCGGATTAGCGGACTTCACATGTCTTTCGAAAACTTGCTAGGTTCTCTCAGACATGCAGGTTTCCTCACGATGTTTTCCTTCACCGTAAGGCAAGTGGTAATCAAGTTAGAAAATGATTCGCACGTGAAAATATCAGACCCGAGATTTGAACCCGCTTCACTCGGTTTCCCAAGCGAGCGCGTTACCACTGGGCTACCACTGCCTAACTTATATTTTATATTATTATATAATATTGTTCATACAAAAATACTAAAATCGCGATTAAAAAACGGGGGGTGTGGGTAGGAGGGTGAAAAATACTTTACGGCCTATTCTCATACCTACCAAATATACAAAAAAAATCATTAAAATCGGTCGAGCCGTTTCGGAGGAGTGCGACCACAAACACCGTGACACGAGATATTTATATATTAGATATAATTGAGGTTTTTTTATTTTACTTATGACAGACCTTTAAATCCTAGCATGATCATAGCTGCATAGCATTTAACGAATTGAACTTATAACTGTAGACCGACCGAGTATATTTATATTATTACTTATTGGGCTAAAAACTATGGTAAGGGTTGCCTATAGTTTTAAAAAAAGATTAATATTAATTTTATATGTAAGATACTACATAAAATACGCAGTTTATTTTAATTCAATGTTTATTTATGCAATTTAGATTAAAATTGTATCTATCGTGCCATATATTTTAGATTAAATGATGTTTTCTACAAATAATAGAAGATAGGCATTTCAAATAAAAACTTTTTTTTCTATATATTATTTTTCTTTTTTTATAGGATAAAAGTTTGATTCCGAAAAAAGGACATTAATAAGAGAATGAAGGACCTCGGTTTAATAGACCTCTATAACTAATAGCTAACTTGTAAGGTCCAAATTATAATGACGGGGAAAAGTCAAAGAAGCAAAAAAAACTGTTAACTAACTTAGATATTTATGAGGTTCCTTCAGAAACTTTCCTGTACTTCGAGCTTGGTATAATATGTATGTATTTTTCTAATATATTTTTTCACGTGTTATAAACAGTACGTACTCGTAGGCCATATAAAACGCAACAGTCTTCAAAATAGATCTTCGTATTGTATGGTTGCCGATAGGATTGGAATTGACCCTTATTTACTAGTTATTAAACCTAACTATTTACTTGCCCGTGAGGCCATACTAAAAATAAAAAGCATACTGTGTTTATCAGTTATAAGCTATATTTATACAATTAACAGTTAATAAATCAAATACACAAATAAAAAGGCATAAATAGTATATTTTTACATTAAAAAGAAAAATATTGTTTTTATTCAAAAAAATGAAAATACTCCGCGACTATTTGTTATTTTTGCTATTTATTTATTTTTATCACGACAATTTTCACAAAAGACTTTCAGTTCAAATAAAAAACAATTAAGCATTCCTAGAGTGGTGTAAATAATTCGAACGAATGCTCGTTGGCGGATCACGTGGCTAAGAAATTCAATTAAGCTTTTGTTAAATATTATAGCGAGGACAGACGTTCAACCGCTTTTTTTTTTGCGGCCTAACAATAATGTTACTTATAATTATTTAAAAATCGAGAATCCCTAATTAAATTCGTATTACAATAAACAACGACGTATCAAAAATTTTGACCAAATTAATTCAAACTAACATAACATATTAATCTCAAGACTACATACACATGTTATCAAATGGAGAATGCAAGGTTTAGGCTTGCAGGCTAAATAATAGCATATTCAATTTAATACGACGACATAATCAAGTTAAATTACTTGCAATTTGTTTCGTGGAAAATTTTCAGAATTCTTCAAACAAAGTATTTGAAGCCAATTAATTAGTATTTAATATTCTCTTGAAAAAAACTGCGTGTTACAATCAACAAGAAAGGAAGAGCAATTGCTTAATAACATTACCGTAGCTGTCGTATGCATTTTCATATGATTTTTGGCACATTGTATTCTAGCAACAGATATGCAAGGTGCTAAATACTCACAATGACATATTTATTTATTTGTTTGTTTGTTTGATTGTTTGTTCGTTTGTTCGTCTGTTCGTCTGTTCGTCTCTTCGTCTGTTCGTCTGTTCGTCTGTTCGTCTGTTCGTCTGTTCGTCTGTTCGTCTGTTCGTCTGTTCGTCTGTTCATCTGTTCGTCTGTTCGTCTGTTCGTCTGTTCATCTGTTCGTCTGTTCGTTTGTTTATTCATTCATTCATTCATTCATTCATTCATTTTTTTATTTATTTATTTGGAAGACAATATTTGTTACATATAAAATAAAAGAATAAAAACTTTACATACACCAATTAAGTCTTTACAATTTACAAATTCTTAAAGGTAGGTATAATATAATGCATATTAGCTTATTAAAAATTAAAGTATATAACAAGAACAGGGAGCCGATCACAAACAGAGTCTAGTTCTAGTAAAAATTTTGTACTTATTTATTTATTTAGGTTTATTCACATCATTTACAATATAATACACAAATATAAAACTAGAACTAAGAACTAGGAACTAAATGATTACTTACAAATAAACACAGCATGCATAGAAATATAGTTTTTAAAATATTATACAAAATATATTTTAGAAGTAAACAGTTTTTTTTTAATTAATCAATGAGTAGGTACACAGTTACATTTACGTAACAATTATAAGATTATATAAGACACCAATGCTGGTGCATCAACCAATATGTCGACATCCATGCTATAATAATTTAGAATTTTACTTAACCGTGGGACTAAAAATTGGATTAGTAGTTCCTGAGATAAAAGCGTTCAACCAAACAAACAAACAAACTCTTCAACTTTATAATATTAATATAAAAAAGAAATGGTGAATGCACATGATTTTTTTTATATTTTTAGTTGAATTTAAAATTACCTATCAGAAGATAGGTAATTTTAAATAAAAAAATTTCATCCCTTTAGCGTCGGCGATCCAATAGGGAGACTACAATAGGAAATTCCTGATTGTTGATTTTTGATCTACAGACAAAAATTCTAAAAACTATAGATTCGGTCTCTGTATCGATATTCGATAATAATGTCTATTTCAATAAGATTTTCCAAAAAATATTTAATGTACAGATTAGACTGAGTTAGAATTTTATTATATGTATAGATAACATAAAGCCAAAGAGCTTGATTTTTTTTGTACGCAAGCGGAGCCGCGAGTTCTGCTAATAATATAATAAAATTGTACCTAAAGGGTAAAATCATTAATTTTATTTATTGAAAAATAGAATCATAATTTCTCTTCATAGAAAATGAATATTGCTTCATTTCAATCATCATCATTATCGAATTAGTAGATATTCAAAGAAATTCATACAAGTAAATAAATTTGCATTATAGTACAAATAACTTTATACTTAATAATGTTTACAAGCCGCTCGTTGCAGGGAATTTAATTCTCTGAGGAACGTCCTGGCGGTATGTACATTATGAAAATTGTTTTTCACTGTAAATATTATGAAAAATACCATTTTGTGCAAAATATGTTTGTTTACATAGAGGATATATAAACTATTTATATGTTTTTCAACTTTATTGTAAAGTGATTGGATACGAAGATTATTTTGATTTCGTTTTGATTTTCTACTAGTCATAGTACGTACTCACATACTCGTAGTAAATATAATCTTGTTTTAATTGTCTCCATATTCACACTTTAATATTAATATATAATATAAAAAATAATATAAATGTGAAAGTGTGTTTGATGGTTTGTCTGCCCTTCTTTTACGTCAAAATAGAGTGATAGATTGGCGTGTTTTTTTTTTGTGTGGAGATATTTAAAAAGCTGGAAAATAACATAGGCTACTTTTTACGGCTAGAGATTATCACATTCCCATAGGAAAACACGTTATAATACAGCCTACAACAACTCATCATACCTATGTATATTCAAATATCTATTCTATATTAACGAAATTAGAAAATAAAAAGTAAACTGAATAAATAAAACATTCTATTCTCTAGAATGCTTCTTTTTAAAGACAAAGAGACCGATCATTTATCACATTACGATTTTCTTTCAACTACCCTCTTGTATTTCTTACATGATAGTACAAATCAATCATTAACTAACCAAAAGCTTTGACACTTATAAATATTATGTGAATCTTACTAATAAATGTGGAAGTTTATGTAGATGGATGTTTAGATGTTTGTTACTCAATCACGCCAGAACGGCTGAACGGGTCTGGATGAGATATGGTACGGAATAGACTATAGTCTGAAATAGCACATAGCCTATAAAATTCCTGGAAAATGTACAATTCCCGTGGGATAGATTTGTTTATGAATCTCTAGCGAGTCCGAGCGAAGTGAGGGTGAGCCGCTATTTCCTTATATATCTTGAAGATTAGATAAAATAGTAAAGCCTAACTACCTTTTAAACTGAAGAAACATCTAATTTTCTATTCCAGAAAAAGTTGCTATGTATACCACAGCATGGGTGCACACCCATAATATAATATGTAAGTGGAACGATCAACCAATAAGATCAGTATTATTTCTGACTAGCGGCTCACCCTCGCTTCGCTTCGAGTTTGCCTCTAGGAAAACAAAAACAAACCAAGATAAAAAGTAGCTTATGTGTTATTTTAGACTATAATCTATCTCCGTGCCTTTCATCCAGATTCATGAAGCCGTTCTGACGTGAAAGAATAACAAACATCCATACATCCATACTCAGAAACCTTCACATTTATAATATTAGTATAGATATAATAATAATTACGAAATAACCGTAAAAGTCAAAATGAGTATAATCTAGAGGTTATCCTCTTCATTATACCCATTTCAACTTATATGTATGTACCCTTAAAGTCTTTTAGGACGCGGAATGATCTTATGACTAACCATGAGCTTATGACTAACCATGCCCTAAAAATCCTACTAGGCACCATGTATCACATTATACAGCTAGAAAAAGCTTCAAAAACTTTAGGGCAGACGTATTATTATCTAAATATAATTCATTATCTAACTATGTCATATAGTAAATGTGGCTTTAACTAATTCTCCCCTTACATAAATATAGCTTGACCAGGATTATGCGGTACCAAGCTAGTATGGTCGGTGGTGCGGTTAGATGGGTATTGCACTACTAAATACATTATAGGCTCACATTCCTGTTTGCAATAGCACTGGCGCACTATCTACAAGATTATATTTTCTATTATATTATTGAAATCTCTTTGTTTAATATGATACATTATACTCATATAGTTATTTGCACAACATCTGCTGATTCCCACGAGGCAAAGGCTACGCGGGGCGAGAGTGGATTGGAACTCAAATTCGGGACTTAACATATAAGTACGTTTGTACGTTTTTATAGTTTATTTTCATACTATTTCTCATAAAAAAATAATGTTTTTATTATAATAAACTAGCGGCTCAACCTCACTTCGCTCGGGTTCACCTTTAGGAAAACAAAAACAAACCTATCCCGCGGGAACTGTTCATTTCTATGTGTTATTCCCACAGAATTGATGAAAGATAGTAGAATGGTAATCACGCGTAATTTGTATGGGATCCACTGTCGCCACTCATCCCTTCTTGATATTTTTACTACACGCGCAAGTCAAATAAACACAAGCATTCGCACACATACGCAACCTTTAACGCAGCCCTGTAATTGGTCAACACATAGATAATTAGTGTTGCGTCTGTGTTGTGTAAAATAAATAAAATGACTAGTGGTTGAAAATAAAAAATGCTAACGATATTTTTGTCGATAATTTATGTCAGTGTATTAAAATAAATTTTATATAATATTTGCTAACGATATTTTTGTCGATAATTTATGTCAGTGTGTTAAAATAAATTTTATATAATATTTGTTATTTTACAGTTATTAAAAACACATTTTATAAACGAATTAGATTAGTTCAATTTAAAAATAAAATAAAACAATGTTTAACTTATAATAAATGTATTTTTAATGTTACATACGTGGTAACTGAATTCTTAAGTTAGTTCTCTTTATCACACTCATTTTACATGACAAAATATTTTACAATATGTTGGCGCGAAAATGAGAAAACACAATGAACAATCATATAAAAACAATAATGACTAAATAAGATTTTCCAAAAAATATTTAATATACATATTCGACTCAGTTAGAATTTTTAAACGTAAACGTAAGAATATTTTTAGGTAATATATAAAATTGATTTTTTCTTATTTCTAAAATAAACCTGTATATAAACTTTAAATTTGCCATAGAAAGCATTCAATCACATTATTATACAAAAATCATTGCCTTATCGATTATTTTGTCTTACAACAAAAGCCATCACTATTATAATATACAAAAGTGAATCATCGCAAAGCAAGCAATGAAAAGTGTGGGTTTCGCAGAGAACGCTATCCATTGCAGACAACGATCGCGCATTGCTTTGATTATGCGCATGCATAGCGAGCAATGTATATTGTTTGTTTTAGCTTATTACAATAGTATCGTTTGTTTTGAATTTTGTAATCGTTGCTACATTTTTGAAATTAAAGAGATATTCATTATTATTTTTGACTTACCGATGAAAAGATATACCACCTCGATCGATACTCGAAGTTTGACTTTTTGTCTTGCAAGTAATAATAGCACAACACGGCATTATAACACTATTTATCGCAGCTCCGTACCCGACGCACTCTAAACACGAACTACAAGCGGTGCACGCATGAATCGGTTCAAGTATGGTTGTTTAACCATAGTTGCGGCGACGCTGTCACGCCCACATTACCCTTCCAGCCTTTTTTACCTATTCCGTGGTTATTCCAGACTATAATCTATCTCTGTGCCAAATTTCATCCAGATCCGTTTCGCCGTTCTTGCGTGAAAGAGTAACAAATATCCATACTCAGAAACTTTCACATTTATAATATTAGTATAGATAATAAAAAGAAATGAATAATTAGTGGCATAGTACTAGTCGTATCGTTGAAACATACCAAAAAGATACCATATTAATAAAAGAAAACACTAAAAAATGTAGTTACTATAAAATATACACTAATATACACTATAAAATTAAGTTAATTACATTAAAATATGAATTACCACTATGAGATACACCTGGTGGTTGAAAATAATTATTATTTCTCTCATTCTCCCCCAGGACGAGAAAGTATTCCTAATAATAGTATTATATTTTATAACATAGGATGTTCTGAGGGTTAAAGAGAAACGAGGGTTAGTGGGTTAAACTATGCAAGTCAAGATGCAAAGCCTATATCCATAAATATTAAAAGTAACATAAGTGAAATTTATAGAGTATATTATGAGATAAATATGAAAGATGCTTTTAAAATGGTGTTCACAAGCCGCCTGTATATACACGTATATAATACGCGGGAATGAGAATTTAATATTTCACGAGACGGCCTCGCTGAGCTCGTGCATTATGGAAATTGTTCTCTCAAACTACCGTAACGCAGTGAACAAGGTTTACTAAACAGAGAGCAACATAAAAGCAAAGCACAATCAGTACCCATTACTATTTAAATAAATTGATATTTTACTGTAAATATTTTTTTTATTGAGTTACTATAAGGTTGTAGGAGTAATCAAAGTAATTAAATTTAGAGACGAGAAGGCTATAAGAAGGCTGGCATCCTACACCAATCAGGCCACACAAGCATAAAGAAGTACCCTCAGGTACCTTGTCGTTGAGTCATGGTCGAATCTTATAATCTCCGCTACAAGAGGACTCGTCTAGTCCTCAATATTTTTTGTGACTATTAAACAATATTTTCCAATATTATAATATCAGAAAGCAACAAACCAAATAGGTTATTAAAGCCTATTTCCGACATTAGAATAAATGCTTAATTGAATTTCTTTTAAAATCTTAAAAAGGATACGTGAACTATTTATATTCAAAATCACGACGAAAAAAGAAGAACTCAAAAAAGGCACGGACAATATGTTTGTGATAAAACTAGTACTTAGGGACTATTTATATAAACATACAAAAGTACTTGTACCTAAATTCTTTATTTCTGACATTTTAGTATAGCTAGAAATTAAAAATTTATTAATTTTATTTCCATTGAATGATATTTATTAATAACTAACGACTCATCCTCACTCCGCTCAGGTTTGTCCCTACTTACGTTTTCACGTTTTGTATAAATTTCTCAGAGATGAGATATTTTCCCCCGGCAAAAATGTTGACCCGGACTACCTATAATTTTATCAAATTTCATCAAAATCCCTCTAGTGGTTTTTCCGAGATGCGATCGTAGATAGACAGACAAAAATTCTAAAAACTTATAGATTCGGCCTCTGTGTCGATAATAATGTCTATTTTAATAAGATTTCTCAAAAAATATTTATTGTACAGATTCGGCTTAGTTACAATTTTATCATAATATGTATAGATAGATGACCGTATAATTGATAATAATTAATTATTTATATAAAATACTAATGTCTAAATGTAATTTAAATATTGAGAATTTTTAATAAGACTTAATTAACATTTCAAATAATAGAGATTAACGCAAAATTAACCTTAAAGAAGAACTTTCCTGGAGTATCGTTAGTACCTGACAAAAACAATAGAGCTTACAGAACGGATATTAGTACGTAGACAAAGGAACAATTCTCACAGACGTCCTGTGCTACAGATGCAATCATGAACTTTAGATAACGTGAATATTGCAAGATTGAAAGACATTAAAAGTGAATACGGACTAATATATGAATTTGTTTATGTTGCCTGCTGTCTATGCAGCGATTTTTACGTTTCATTATCGTCCGATGTCTTAATAATTTTATTGCCAACTATAATTATTATTTTGTCTATTTTTACTATAAATTCAAAAGTCAAACACTACTTATAATATACTCTGACCTATATGATGATGATGATGATAAGAATAATAATCATAAAATATTTATAATATTTCATACTAGCGACTTACCGTGCTTCGCTCGGGTGCGTCCCTAGGTACGTTTTAATTTTCTTGAGCGAAACCCTAATTCTTTTTCTAAAATAAAAGTGGCCTAAGTTACTCCTTATAATATCAGCTATCTGCCAGTGAAAGTCCTGTTAAAATTGGTCCAGCCATTTCGAAGATTAGCCGAATCAAACAGACAGACAGACAGACACAAAAATTTTAAAATTGTTTTTTTCTTATAAGTACCGTACAAAATTCTATATGCATTTAGTATAAAGCTGTTATTTTGACATTACAAATAGACACTTCAATTTTATTTATCTGTATAGATATATTAGTTGATTTTAGAAACTTCCATGCAAACTTTAGTAAAAAAATGTGAATTGTGTGTCTGCGCTATCAAAATAGCAAGCTTATATTGAGTTCATATGGTTATGTTACCACACCCTAAATAGCTATTAAAAAAAATATTTTGATTGTCTTTTTATATGAGTATTCTGAAAGAACGCAATTGAACAAGACTTAATAGCGGGTAGATAATTTGGATGAGAATGATAACTATTATCACACACAAACTTAACAAACTTAATATACAATAATATCTCTAACTACAGTGCATGTTAGTAACATCACACATGTATAAAAATCTAATGAATTAGATCATTTGTAATCAATTTAAAACCTTGTAGAATCAATCCAATCACATCCAACATTGATGTGTTCTATTCGACATGTTGACACAAAAAGAGATATAGAGCGCTCTTTCTAGGTTACACTAACCAAAATCAATAACCATCAAAAGCGTAGCTATTTCCTTTAGCAATTCTAGACTGAAATAAATTTTAATGCCATAATATATTCTATAAGTATAAAACCAATTAAAAAAAAATTAACAATAAAATTCCAATAAAATTTTTCAATTAAGTTAATTAAACCATTCATAATAAAAATTCCTCGCAGCTTCGATTGAAAAACTATAACTTTTAATTTAAACGAAAGTTAGCAAGAAATGAACAAGCCATCCAACAGAATTTTTAGAGAAATTTGAAAACAAACTTTTTGTTCAAATTAACAAAAAAAGTTTTTAATAAAAATTCAAAATTTTATTTCTTTCCTAAATTCTTAAACAATTATTATTTCTGAAATAATATTATTGAATAAAGAATTTAGATCTGGTAAAATAGATGTAATTTAATCATTTTTTTTTTAAATCATAATTTCGATTTTGGCAGAGTACCTATAGATTATAATAGATAAGTTATTTCGTCATCTTAACTAACGTGCCATAATTATGTAATAAATTAAAAAAACGTGTATGTGTACTTACGAGTATATGCGCACTTAAGAAGTTATACTTCTTTGAGCGTATGAACAAACTGAAAACCTATAAAATGTATAAATAAAATAAGTATATAAATTATAATAGTAACATAACACACACAAGTATACAACCAGACGCACACACGCAGGCACGCACGCACGCACGCACGCACGCACGCACGCACGCACGCACGCACGCACGCACCCACGCCCGCACGCACGCACGCACGCACGCACGCACGTTTTTTTTCCTTTTTTGTTTACATTAACTTACTTTATTATAACGTACTATTAATCTTTTAGCATACGGTCATTTTTGCCAATTTTTAATTACTAACAGACGCCTGTGTACCAGTAGTACATAAGACACAGGCTGTGTTACACAGTCTATCTAAGTATTAAATTGCATCGAAATCCGTGCAGCCGCTTCAACGTGAAGAAGTAACAAATATATATACATACATATGCAACCTTGCATATACATACATATATGTAAGTATATGTTTCCACCTTTGTTCACGTCACTTTCTATCTATTTTTTATATTACATACCTGTTTGTGTAATAAAGAATATAATATACTTTATGTTTTCATTGATATTTTTGTAGATTAAGTTTATCATCATGAAGTTTAAGCAGGAAGTTAGTTTATTGAACTCTTCAATTGCTTCGATTAAACTAATCGGGATTGCGTCCTTTTCATTACATATAGCAAAAGGGTCGGTTGATTAAATCAAACCGAATTATTAAATACACACTGTACATTCTAAATAATAGCTTAAAGCTTTCAAGATTTTCAATTTTTGTTTTAATAAAGAAAATACTCTCCACTACTTTTAGCATTGTACAAATTTTCATCGTTTAAAATACTCTACATACAATAAATCTTTGCTTAACGATGCTAGCGGGTAACACAGTCAGTTAATCCTTACTACTTGTTGTGTACAAGTGTGTAGTGGTTGTACGTAAGTATTACAAGGGTATGTTAAAATTAATGATATGACACGCCAACGTATTCTTTTCAATTCTACACAGTTAACTAAAATTGAAGTGTCTGTTTGTAATGGCCAAATAACAGCTTTTTATTAAATACATATGAAAATACTAATAAAAAGGTACTAATAAGAAAAAACATTTTTTATAATTTTTGTCTGTCTATTCGTCCATCCGTCCGTCCGTTCGCCTGTCTGTCTCTGTGTCTTTCTGTTTGTCTGTTTGTTCCAGCTTATCTCCGAAACGGCTGGACTGATTTTAACGGGACTTTAACTCCCAGATAGCTGATGTTGCATGGAGTAATTGAAGCTACTTTTATTTAAGAAAAAAGAATCAGGCTTCCGCGTAAAAATTAAAACACATAAAATTGTTAACAAAATTCGCGTACCTAGGGACGCACCCGAGCGAAGCTATAGCAAGTCGCTAGTAACATAAAAAACATTCTAATAGGAGTAAGTTTAAAAAAGGTATTGCCAATATTTATCAGGATTATGACCAAACTATTACCTAGTAGTAAATCGTATAGTAACGTTGGTCATGTTTACCGCTAAATGAATACATTTTAATAAAAAATAATACCTACTCGTTATACAATTAATCTTTTTTCTGTTTTTGTTTCAAAAAGTTGAATAAATTCGATTACATCGATACAATGTGTTTACATATAACAAGAGGTCACGATTCTTATGGTCTTAATTATGAGTCTATAAAAATACACTCATATGTCTGCATGCAGAAACTTTTGTTTTATTATGAAAATACGATAATTTTATGAAAATACATGCTAATTTAATACAAAGCTCTTCAGCATTAATTAATAAATACAGCTTGCATTTGATTATTATCGGTTAAAAATAAAGGTCTTCAGCCACCTCGTAGCTAGTTCAATTAACAGCAAAATAATATTTCAGATATTGCAGTAAGCATATTTAACTGAATTTAAATAAATTACAGATCATATCATACTATACTAGTAGAAATCCGTATTAATATTATAAATGTGAAAGTTTGTGATGTATGGATGTTTGTTACTCTTTCATGCCATAACGGCTGAACGGATCTGGATGAAATTTGGCACAGAGATATATTATAGTCTGGAATAACACATGGGCTTTTCTCGGGAAAAATATAGGGATAGATTTGTTTTTGTTTTTCTAGAGGCGAAGTCGCTAGTGAACCGCTAGTATATAATAAATGAATATTTTTTTTAAATTAAATTAATTAATTAAAATTGAAATTCAAATTATAATTGCAATCGAAGAGTTAAAAAAAATTCAAAATTGTTTTGATTTATCTTTTTTAATGTGAAATCACGTGAAAACTATAACGAAACAAAATTATTTGCTTTAATAGCGCTATTATTTAATGACTAAGTTGCAATTTGCATTGTAACAAAACGGTAAACTAACAAAAGTACCTACTTTCATATACATCACATAAGAGGAAGGATAACTTGAGGCAATTCAATAAGAACCTCAGAGCTTGAGCTTTCTATGCAGCCTCCTGTATGGAAGTAAACATGATAATCTTCTGGTTGAAGCTTGTACCAAAAGAAGACGTTTTATTAATATTATTTATAATTTGAATACTTTAATCGAATTATAATTATTTCATATACCTACTTCTTTTATTTATGTTATGAAAAATCTAAAATAGTTCAAGCTTATGCTTAAATAATTGACCTATACAAAAATAAACGCTCCACTTTATAAAATAAGTATCCAAGTTTATTTCAATACTAGAAGAACGCGCGACTTCGCTCGCGTTAAAACTATAAAAAACTCTTTGGCTTTATGCTATTAATAATAATTTAATGGCTGTAATGATTTGCAAATATGTATGATTGTGTATGTGTACGAGTGACTCGCGCATCGAGGGTTCCGTACCGCCGAATATTGTGTTGTTTTTACTAACATATTTACTCACAAATAAAATTTTGATGTTTTCGCAATACCCTATGTATTGCGAAAACATCAACATACTTTACTAATTGCAAAATATTTCAATATTATGTTTCGGTATGTTTTATGACATTATGCAACCTTGCTAACTTGTTTATGGAAATTGAATAACTATGCATATTGATATGATTTAATATCCTCGTTTGTATCTGAGATCAAAGGCAGTACTGAGAGATATATAAGATTTTCATTCGCAGTAAGTTTACATATACTATGTTCCTTATATATATTCCTTATATTTTAAGATAGTTTACATTTAAATAGGAAATTAATTAAGTATGATACCCTGTTAAGACCAACAATACCTTCTGAATTAAATATAGGGGTACTCAGTAAATACAGGTCTGCTGGGCAAAGGTTCTAGCCGCAATGACACAGGCATTAAGTAAATAATAACTATACAGTACAATCCAACTCAATCTCAAAATTTAATCTATTCTACTAGACAAAAGCACTTTTGAATTGTCAATTGTTACAATTATAATTACAAAAGCATATTAGGCATTATGACATCTTATAAGCTGTATTCACTTACATTTTTGTTCTGTTATTATAAAAGCTGTTTTACTTTTTGTAATTTTATTATGATTTGCTTCGTTCGTAGATTTATCTTCTATCTTTCCAATTCAATATTTAAAATCTGATTCAGCTAAATACATAACATTAAGTAATAATATATGGTAACATAAATCCGATTTAACGATATGAAAATATTACGTATATTTTCAAACAAAAAACATCTAAAAACGCTTTATTAAGTTAAGACTAGTGACTTACCCTCGCTTCGCTCGTGTACGTCCCTAGGTACGTTTTGATTTTTTTGAGCGAAACCCTAATTCTTTTTCTACAAAAAAGGAGCCTAATTTACTCCTTTTAAAATCAGCTTTCTGCCAGTGAAAATCCTATTAAAATTGGTCCAGCCGTTTCAGAGATTAACCAGAATAAACAGACATACAGATAGACAGACAAAATTTTTAAAAATTGTGTTTTTCTTATAAGTACCGTATATAATTGAATATGCATTTAGTATAGAGCTGTTATTTTGACATAACAAACAGATACTTCAATTTTATTTATCTGTATAGATGTATAGATTATAAATCTAACAATACTACTGAGGAAAACAATTTATTTTTTAAACAATAGTATAAATTGATCATACAACTGTCCTGGCTGTCATACCCATGTAAAGTCGATAAGGTATTCCCCAGTGAAAAATCTGAGAACTCAGCCAATTTGACATTCTACCGTCGCTATCACTAACTAATAAAATTAAAAAATGTATGGAAAAAAGATATTTAAGCATTTAGAAACTGTTGTTGCCGTACATTTTTATTTTTACATGCTTTTATTAAACTTCGTTTCTGTTCTAAGATTTGATTACATTAATCTTGGAACCTACTTAGAATTGTCGTATCGAATAGAAACATTGTAAATATGAAATTTGGATGACAATACACTATTTAATACAACCAAGACCGTTATTGATGAGCCTAGTAAAAATAAAATTTTCGAGTTAGAACTCATTCGATTCGTTTTGATAAGTCCCATATACTACAGTTGGTTAAAAATGTATTTTTTTTTTGTCTTTTTGACTATCGTTAAGTAATGCGCTTAGAAAAAAGGTGGCTGTGCTTTGTTGTAGTTTAATTAAATTAAAATATACTACTTTAAAGTATTCAATTAAAGTAATTATGTCATAGATAATGAAATTATTTAATCATTTTAAAATGTTTTCCATAGCCGCAGGATTTTCGAAGCAGAATATTTTTGAAACGTTAAATAATAAAATACATATAAATTAATAATGTAAGCATTACACTCTCAAACATATCTACGTTTTGATTATTTCGATCACATTTTATTTAATAATTCTAATTCCTAGCATTGTTATGTGTAATGTAACATGGATAATACAATAGTAAAAGAGATATAAAATTTAAATCTTACCAAAATCTTGATAAGGAAAATTCGTACCCAAGAAATTTATAAAAGCAGAACAAAATAAGAACAAATAAAAACTCCAGAAACTTAGCGATAAAGCTATAAGCGATAGCCTCAAATATATAAAAACTTCTTGATTTTTCAGGTTCAAAGACATGATATAGAAATTTTTAAATAATTATGAGGTATAAGAATTAATACATCAAAGAAAAGACATGTTAACTACAAATTTACTCTTTACTCCACATTTTATAAATTAAGTAGCGGGAGTACTTCTTTAATTATGTATAGATTTCTTCTATAATTATGTATAGATTTTTATATATTTTTCACCAATTAATTCACAATTCCGATTCTGTGGACTTCTCATGGAAATTGACTTATAGCTATGAACATTTTTATCAAACGAGATGAAAAAACACGTATCTTAAAAATTTGAGTTTAATTAAAATTCAAATAGATAAATTACGATGATAAGTTCATAGGCCAACTTCAATTACAATTCAAAAATTATTGTACCAGTGTTGTATAGTTAATAACGAAAAAGTGATATTTATTTGGAAAAATCTCCTGTACTTTGAGTTTTCATTATACATAAAATAGAAATTAAATTTAAATGTACTTATTATACAGGTACATATCTGTTCGACCCATCGCGTCGACCGGAGATTAATAAAACGTTCACATTGAAATAGCCGACGTCTCGAGGGATTATTTACGAATATAACAGTTGAAGGTCCCCCAGTAATCCCCAGAAAGTGCTCACTGAAGTTAATCCATATTTGCATAGGAAACAGTAAGAGAAAATATATATTTTTCTAAAGGACCCTTCCAAATACAAAAATATTTATTTTAGTCCGTTATATCTATCACTTGCAACTTACCTAATCTAGGTGCATAGCTAGTAAACAAAAAGAAAAATTTGGCAAACAGAAAAGTAACAGGTACTAGGCTTTGCCTATTTATACATATCGACGATGAAGTACAAATATGTCCTAACATAATTTTTATATATTTTTAGATTTTAATGCCGATCGACGTAGAATACAATTTTTCATGTATGGCTAAAATCTAACACAATATATTTTGATATAAATATTACATATATGCCTTCAAAACACTAATAGAAAAAGCTGTTAAGATATTACACTGCAATTTTGCTGGAAGTATACCTATTATATAGATTTTGTTGTTGTAAAATAAATGAAATAAACATGTTTTATTTATTTCGTTGAATAATACCCAGTTTAAATTAACTTGATCTGAATAAGAAAAAATTATGTTATCCTTGCTACTCTTTTTCCTCATTCCAGACATGTAATAGTTAGTATAATTTATAGGGTTCCGTAGTAAAAAGGCTAAATCGGAACCCTTATAATTTTCTTATGTCCGTCTCCACGTCTGTCGATATGTCACAGCTATTTTACTCGAGGATTATTGAAGCTGCATAGTTTGTTTTTACTACACTTAACTTAATATATTGGATTATCTAAAGGCTTCAAATAAATAATAACTAAAATCAGACCTCAGTTTTAATTACACGATGACAGCAATAATAAAATATATCACATAGTCCTTTGGAGAAATGCTAAGTCAAAACCAATCGTCATGAAATCATATCTATTATTTAGGTATCCTTTAAGATTATCTACAGGCGATAGCTAATAGCTACACAGACCGTTTACTTCGTTAATTTAATTAAATTCTGCCCCTCGTAATCGGCTTTACCTTACTCGATTTATTGAGAAACGATAAAAGGTAATTTAATTGAATATTTCGTCGGAAGGAATGGTGACAAATCTCGTAAAATTTATAAGCTATACGCGTATTACTTTTATTTAAGTATATTTCTATAAATAAATATAATTTGCTATTACATGTAAAATAATAATAACTTAATAACGACATAACTCACAATGCTGGGAATTACTGACTGACACACTGAAACAATATCTGTCTTGGGAATATTAAATTTAGTGCATTGTTATAAGCCCTAGTTACACTGAATGTTAATATGATACTATTAAAGTTATACTCTTATACTATCAAGCGGCTCACCCTTGCTTAAACAAACAAAAACAAATCTGTCCCACAGAAACCGTATATTTTTCCAGGATAAATAGTAGCCTATTTGTTATTCTGATGTATGAACTATATTATTGTAAAGTTTCATTAAAATCCAATTAGTAGTTTTTGTATACTAAGCTGTATAAATTACTATAGTTTTTAACTATCCCACGGGAACTCTTTAATTTTCCGGGATGAAAAGTATACAAAATGTTGACCGGGGATGTAAGGTGCACCACCATGCAAAATTTCATTTAATTTGGTCCAAAAGTTTCGGAGATTAGCCGTACAAACAGACAAACAAAAATTTTGAAAAAATCTGGATTTGTTCTATTTCTCTTCTTACATCCCCCTGACTCGGCTTTTAGTATTTTTCTCTGTGTACAGACATTCAACCTCTACAATTTTATTATATGTATAGACTTGCGACCTAACCTTGCTTCGTTCAGCTGCGACACTAGGTTCGCAACAATAGCTTACGTGCTACTCCAGATTATAATTTATTTGTGTACTAAATTTCTTCCAAGTCCATCCGTTTTAGCGTGAACAAGTAAAATAGTAACAGAGTAACAAACATACACACACATACAAACTTTTTTACCTATAATAGTAGTCCTTATTCAAAATCGTAATCTTTACTTTTTTAAAAAAAAGATTAATTAATCTATTAAACATTTCTTTTAATTTTTTTATTGTACTTTGTAAATATCCTTTTTATAAAATAAGTAACGCTTTTACGTAGATAATAATAGATGCAAATCCATGTAAAATCGTGGTCGGCTTAACCTTTCTCATAAGGGTTTGTTTAGTCAAAACATTTTTATCTTTACATATAATAAAATTCTGAGTCGAATCTGTACATTAAATATTTTTTGGAAAATCTTGTTGAAATAGTCATTATTATCGATACAGAGGACGAATTTTTGTTTCTAGAATTTTTGTCTCTTTTTATCTGTGACCGCATCACGAGAAAAACACTGGACAGATTTTGGTGAATTTGGTATAATGATAGTTGGTTATCCGAGTCAAAATATAGGATACTTTTTAATGCGGGAAAATATCTCATCTCTGAGAAATCTATACTAAACTTTAAAACGTAACTAGGAACGAACCCGAGCGAAATGAAGGTGAGTCGCTAGTAATAAATAATACAAGTAAAATAATTAATCATTTCTTATTTAAATGTAAGTAACTTGACTACAACAGTCAACACAAAACCCTACAAAAAGTGGCAAACAGATTGGGAAAACAAACTTGCATGACTATCATTAAACTTATATACATGAAGATATAGCATGTAATGAGATAAATACCTTTTTGTTTTGAATTATGTAACTTAAGCCGGAGGCTGACAACAATTCTTCACAATGCCCTCAGAAAACATCAAACTAGCTTGGACAAGATTTATCCTTTTACAGAACTTTTGATTTCTGTATATATATCATAGAATTGCTAACTTGTACCTACTAATAAAATATATATTATTTCTTTTAAACATTTGTTATACTTTTCATTATAAAAAAGTGATAAAAACAAAAGGATGTTCACTTCAGATTCTGTGTCACTGCGTGTGTGTGTTGTCCCAGATAACCCCCAAAACCTTATTCAACTCAGCCCTCGACAAACACCAAGTTAATGAATCGATCGCCGCCACCGCCCTAACCTAAGTGTACACACCGTTAAGTAGGATCGGTAGGTATGAATATATATATGTTTATGTTATACCAGCGTTTTCCCACGGCTCCTCCCGCGTACTTCATTAATTTATTGTTATAAATTATAGCATATGTGTTACTTTGATGTATGCTATATTACTGTGAAATTTCATCAAAATCCGTTTAGAAGCTTTTGCGTAACAAACATACATCCTTACATCAACTTAAACTTTTGCGTTTAGTATATTATATAGTATATAGTATTAGTAGGATAAATAAGACTAAAACCGTTTTTTATTAAAAATTCTAAAAATTAGCAAAACGTTATCGATTTCGTTGAATTGCAAAGATAAAAATTGTTTATATTAATAATAAATAATCGTCTCCTAAAATCGATTCTTTTTAATTAAAAATCAAGAGGAATTTGAATGATCAATATTCTGATAGGATTCGGATTAGGGTAAAAGCCAGATAGTTTCCTTACCTTTTGAAAATCTCCAATTACATAAAAATTAAGTATCTATTTACAACATGTTCCGTGTATAATAAAACATTGGTCTTTAATCTTACATTGTGACCTATTTTTTTAAACACAATCAATATTGTTTTTCAGTAAATCCTGTTTTATTTGACCTCTACAAAAAGGGATAGTTGCCCTCTGTGATAGATAGTTGTCTCATGTTAGAAATGCTTTGGGGGATACTTGCCAAAATTACATGGGGTGACTATCCTTTTCGGTACGGATACTTGCCCCAATATTTTGCAAAAAAATAAAAGCCATTTAACAGTATAAGGTAATAGGTAGTATAATTTAAACTTCACTGCATGCGTAGAAGCAAAAAGATGACTGAATCGACAACCGTAATATAAAATATTCAATAGAAAAAACTCACAAATATTATTTCAACGCTCATTAACGTCCTGCCGCGAGAGATATTCGCTCACACAGACAAAACACATATACCTAGTCCTACTACTGGCATGGAGCTAATGTCTACGAAAGAGGCGCTTCAAATTACAGAAGAGCGCTAACGTCAGGGACATCTCTAATATTGCGTATTGAAAACCGGGGCAAGCATCCAACGGAGGTGACTATCCGGATTTTACCCTACATTTTATTTTTACTTTAATTGTATTACTAATTATCTATGATTTTTATTTACTATACTTTCTGTATATTTATTTCATATTTATACTTACATATATTCAGGTAAACAAGGTTCACGAATATTTGATTTAATTTTTATATATATTTTTTTCATACTCAATTATTATACAAGAATATTTTTGTCGTATTTTGCTTATCGCACCTACCATTTTAGACTTTCTCTATGCCCTAAATGTTCGCTAGAATGCTTGTTTTAATGTTAAGTCCACCTTTTGACTTTGGTACATTTTTTTTTCAATAATAATAATTTTAAAATTAAAAAAAAAAATTGTAACACACATACATACATAAATATAAACATAAATCATATTATGTCACGGTAACATATGGCGTAAGCATTACAGAATTATTTCTTGCTCCTTAAAACTTGACAATTCTCTTCAAAATTATGACAATGAGAAATTTCGCAAAGCTCCTATCTTCTATCTACTTTGCTGTTCCAAGCAGAAAGTAACATATTATACTCGTAATCATCTTCGTTTTGTACATTTGCTTATAGATAGCATATAATATATATTATATTCTATCTATACATATAATAAAATTGTAACTAAGCCGAATCTATACATTCAATATTTTTTGGAAAATCTTATTGACATAGACATTATTATCGATACAGAGACCGAACCTATAGTTTTTAGAATTTTTGCCTGTTACCTGTTTCTGTCTGCCTGTTACCGCATCACGGAAAAACCACTGGACGGATTTTGATGAAAATTGGTATGATAATAGCCGGTTATCCGGGTCAATATATAAGATACTTTTTACTGCGGGAAAATATCTCATCTCTGAGAAATCTATACTAAAAGTTAAAACGTAGGTAGGAACGAACCCGAGCGGAGCGAGGGTGAGTCGCTAGTTAAAAAAAATTTATAAAAAATAATATTATGCACAGTCATCTATAAGGAAACATTAATATATAAATTATTCCGAATCTAACAAAGTACACCGGTACGTGTATACGGTACGTGTGATATAAAACTCTTTAACTAAGAAAATGACAGATAGGCTACTTAGTAGAACTTCGTAGCTGAGATAAATACATTAAAAGAGAAAAACCGCATTAAAGTCGATTCATCCATTTGAGAATTACAACATAACAAAAAGACACGCAAATATAATATAACCCATCATTTTCCATCGAAAGCTATTTTTTCCATTAAAATCTACCTATAGGATATACAATCAACTTTGACATTATTATAAAGCTTGTATAGTCCGCTTAATCGAACTTGCCCCGAGGTGTACCCGATAATATAGTCATATCAATATTATGCTTTCATCAGTAACGTGGATAATTTATTATATTACTAGAAAGCTGTTAGAAGCTTTTTTCGTATAAATTAAAACAAACCTTAATGGATTTGTTATACAGTTTCTTAATTCAATAACATTTATTAAACTGAAATTCAATATAGTAGTATTATGTGAATTACTTCCAATATTAATAATCGCTCGCAAATAAATGTATTTATAATTTCATATTAATTTCAGTTATTTTATAATACTTAGATCATCTGAACAAATTTTGTGACTGAGCTAATAGAGATACATATGCCAAAACACCATGAGACACCTGAAGAGTTTGTTTGTTTGTTTGGTTGAACGCGCTAATCTCAGGAACTACTAACTCAATTTGAAAAATTATTTTTGCATTAGATAGCCCGTTAACTGAGGAGAAAAATATACGTTTATATATATAAAATGAATATGATGAAATATATTAAAATAAATTAAATAACAAACAAGAGCAATTTCGAGCTCTAAATTCGCTCCCTATAGAAATTCAAATTTAATTAATGAACAATACAACATTACTAGAAACTTATAATTAATTCTGAATGGTATTCTATTATTTCCAATTAAATGTGAAAGTTTGTGAAGATGTGCCTAAATGTTTGGGTGTTGGTGCCACCATTGAACAGATTTGAATGAGACTTAACGTACTCATGATCAGGGCAAGATATTTCTTTTGGATAATAGGCAATAGCTTAACTTACATACGAATGTTATATTATTTGTGAAATTATAAATACCTGACCAAGAATGATAAAAGTACTAAAAAAAAATACATTGATTAAAACGAGTGCAGAAACGAATACTCAATAATAATTAGAAACAACTTACACCTATAAAATGATCGTTTGTATAAGAGCAATTGCTAAAGAAACGAAGAGTTTTACTGGTATTCAGTATTGAATAAATAAATTCTTACTTAATCCTTTACCTCTGGACATTATAAACTAATTCTAGAAGAGCACACCCAAGATAATGAAAATATTATTTTCAAAGTTCATATAATATTTGACTTATGCCTAAAAATTTTAGCTCTAACAGTGAAAATCTATCAAAAGATAAATAACAAAGATATATTAATCAACTCAGTGTTAAACATTTCACTTAAAAAATCCTTTAGAGTACTTTACAATTTAAATTTACGCTTTCCATTCAATGATTAATTTTCTTTATAAGAATAGAAAATGAGAAAAGTTTTCACTTCGTATCCCACCTCCATGGCTATGATGGTCATAAAAGTTCTCTAATTGATGGAATGAGCCATTATCGTAATGAGGCCCGCCTTTAGTGCCACTCGTTTACAATTGTTAATGAGACCAGGAAAGTACCAACTACCGATATACTGCTTATTATAGTTTTAATAGCCTAATAATAAATAAGATTTTTTTTACTACTGGTAATAGTTCATTTTCGTCTTTTCAAAGTTCGATAAAATTAGTAATACATATTTAGAAGTTTTACTACATTGTTAGGTACTTCTTATTTGTTCTAACTTAATTTGATCATATAAATAAACTATCAATTTCACTTGGCCATATAAATAACTTCACAAACAATATTTTACAACTTACCTTCAATTTTTAACCACCGGTTAATTAACGAATAGGTATAAAATTTGAGAAAATAAATTTGAGAAAACTATATTCTTTTAATATTCCATAAAAACTTGATTCCTTTAATGACTAAAAAGTTAAGCTTTAAATTAAATTATGGCAAATTTTAAACCACTATTAAAATTATACTACCACTTAAAAATTAAAAGAGTTGAAAAAAAGTTTTAAGTGGAAATTATGGTTGGGCATTAGCTCCCCAAAGACTATAAGATCTTATAGATTGTTTTATAGATTTTTTTACAGATGGAATGAATATATATTAGTTTTCTTATGTTTTTCCTTCCATATTCTTAGGCAGCGCCATCTGTTAATCATATCTTATATATTTAAACGAGCAATTCTTGTATATTTATATCTTTATTTATTTATTTATTTATTTATACCCGCGATCTCGGAAACGGCTCTAACGATTTTGCTGAAATTTGGTATATGGGGGCTTTCGGGGGCGAAAAATTGATCTAGATTAGTCACATGTCTGGGAAAACGTGTTTTCGAGTTTTCATGCATTTTTCTTATGCATTATTCTACGCAAAATTTAATCGCGACATCTATACAACTGTCTCAGTAACACTTAGTCACTTAATGTAAAATTATTTTTAAGCCAAATTAAAAAGAAAATTGTTCTTATCGCGACATCTATACAACTTTCTCAGTAACACTTAGTCACTTAATGTAAAATATACAATCTTTCAAGAACTCCGAGCGAAGCTCGGTCGCCCAGGTACCCATAATTATATATGTAAAGTAACAACATAAGGGAACGCATTAACAAATCAAAAAGTAGCCTATGTGTATATGCTCTATCAATAGCCCAATTTTTATGGGACATTTTTTTACATTATTATTATTATTTTCATATTAATAAGACAATAATAAAACGACAATACTATAAAAGAAATTTCACGCTGAAACTACTGCACAGATTGAAATTTTGTACAGAAATCCATCTATTTTGATCTGTCTAGTATATATTTTTTTATATTCAAGCTATTTATAGACTATAAAAAAGATTCACAAATTATAAAAAAAGTAAAATTAACTTTAATCCCCGATACGTTTCGTCTCTTATTTTCACTAATTTTTTTTAATTATTTAAACGTCGCATTACTTTCCCTATTCATAAAGATATCCCTTCTTTATGCTTAACAACAGCCATATCAGATAAAAGGCTTTCTACCTTCTAGTTTCGAGTAGGTATGTGTTAAGTTCAAAAAAATTACTATAATTCTAAAGAAGTTTATGATCAATAAATTTGTTAAGCTAGGTATACATAATAGTTTACAATAGAAAAGAAATTCGTATCTTAACTGTGTCTAAGTAAAGTAACATTCAAAAGACTCGTAAATTTATGCCCGCACCGTCAGCCGCACAAACCTTATCTACTCAAAAACTAAATTATTATTCCACAGCGACTCTACGAAGTCGAAATCTTTTATACTAAATTACCTATGCATATGTAACACAGGGAGCGCTCAAGTCATAACTTATATTTTAAGATTTTACTTCCTACTGAAATGAAACTTCGCTTTGATTTTAGTTACATTAGTAAACAACTTTTGAATAAAATACTAACGTAAAATTTTATTTAAAGAAATAAATTAACTATGAACGTCATGGTTACGATGCACAGAGAGTTTTCTGCAGACTTACAAACTATGAATTCAGAGTAAGCTATTTTAAATTTTCATTTTTGAGTTATTTCTATGATTTTCATTGAATGTAGGTATAGTAGCGAACCCCGGTAAGAAATATGAACCAAATGAGACATACATATCCTCACTCCTGATTTGTTACATTTGAATAAAAATTTATTTTATAGGACTATTAAAATCTGTATCGTTTGGAGCATCCTGCTAGGGGGTATACTGTAAATACCTCTCTTTACTCTTTATTTAATTGACTTTAAGATATTCATTACAATTTATTCTTATAATTTTGACACTTAGGATAATATTTCGTTAATTTTGCTTGGATCAAATAAATTTAGTGTTAGTATGGCGCTAACAGCTGATGCACAAGTCTCCTAGTTCGGCAGATTCTATGTTTCAGAAATGTATGCTTTTTCAAGTATTGAGTAAGTTGGTTGCAATACTTTTTGGAAATAAAGCAATTATAATATATATTATTAAAATATTTTTTCTGTATAAGTATCTGACATCTGTGCAACACTTGCATATCTATTCACGGAAGGCTATATGAAATAAAATCTGATTATAGCATTATGATGGTAATTTCTCTCAGTGATGGAGTTTAACCGCAAACCCGCAAACCACACACACGTTGGTCCTAGTCCTGCACATTAAATATGGCTTCAATGTATTTATTCCGAGTCAAAATTGACACAGATATGAAACTAAGCTTAACTTTATAGTGAAATTCGATAATATTACTATTTCTTTACTAAGAAGGTTTATCTAGTTACTTTAAGAAAGTCACTTAAAATAAAGAAACTCCCAGAGGATACTCAGAGTTGTATGCCGTGGCAGAAACATTTTGCTCTAGAAAAACGGTCTGTGATTTTAGCTAGTAATATCTTCTTATTACTTTACAAAGATACAAAATATTAAATATATTTTGAAATCATAAGTTTAAATCTAATGTATTAAAAAGAGCAATCCTTGTATATTTATTTATTTATACCGGCGATCTTGGAAACGGTTCTAAAGGTTTCGCTGAAATTTGATGTGTAGAGGGCGAAAAATCGTACTGGATTAGTCTTATGTCTGAGAAAACGCGTGTTTTCAAGTTCGATAATTTTTTACGCTCGGGCATAAACATCGTGGTCAAGCGGCCAAGGTGCAAGAATGACAATCACAGGTATCCGGGTTCGAATCCCGGACGGATACAAAGTATTTGTTTTTTTTTTATATTTATTCAAGTTTTTAGTTTTTTTAGTCTAAAAAATACGATATAACAAAAAAGAACTCCGAGCGAAGCTCGGTCGCTTAGCTACTAAATTTTATTTATGCTACAACAATTACGTAGAATATATATGTCATTGGCATTTTATAATCTTAATGAATAGTAAAACTTTTGTACGTTCTCCATTCACATTTTATTTATGAACTACTCACAATTCACTATACTTTGTTCAATTTGATTTAGAAGAAAATTAATATATATCCTCTATATTCAAAATAATGAAAGCAATGACATCTAAAACCTACTTATCTATTTACTCTTTACATAAAAACCGAAAAAATTTCAAAATCAATAATTTTAGCAAAGTGAATAACATATATAACAATTCACAAAAATTAATTTCACAAAAACAGTAATCTATACAGATAAATAAAATTTAATATTAAAAACTATTTTAATATTTGTAATATTAAAATATTTACGTATTAATAATACGTTATTTTAATATTTGTAATATTAAAATAACTGCTTTTTTACTAAATGCATATGGATGTATACACGGTACATATACCAAAACAACATTTTTTACAATTTTTGTCTGTCTGTCTGTCTGTCTGTCGTCTGTTTGTTCCGGCTAATCTCCGAAACGGCTGGACTGATTTTGACGGAACTTATATATACTTAGGCTACTTTTATTTTAGAAAAAGAATCAGGGTTCCGCGAAAAAAAAATTAAAACCCATGAAATTGTAAACAAAATCCGCGTACGGCGTACGTACCCGAGCAAAACGATGGTAAATCGCTATATAATTTAAATTAAATGAATATTTTAGGAGTAACAAGCTACTATTTATGTATAAACATAGCTAACCGTGAAAACTTACCTAGGGACGAACGCGAGCGAAGCGAGCGTGAGTCGCTAGTTATAAAATAAAATCAGGTAAGTTTAGTCAAACTTCATATAAAATACGGCAATTTAGTGCATTCCTCCAAATTGCTTCTTCTCCTGAGAGTTTCAGAATACAAAGAAAATTTTACTCACAGAACCGTGAATATAACTGGAGAGTTATTAGACTAATTTAAACTTGCAAGTATTATAGCTTATAGCTGGAAGCATTCATCTACAATAACTATTACGTCTAGCTTTATTTTTAAAACTTCTTTAAATAAATTCGTAATAAAAGAAATTCATTATGGAACGAGAAAACAATTAATTAAAATCGAAATTACAAACGTAATATACGAGTATGTACATGTAAGTTTATTTTAGAGGTTAATTCAGAGAGAAACACTATAGAGAATAATAATAATATTAGTGATTATTGAAAAAGGCGTCGTCTGAAATATATATAACACTATTTTTGCCTAGCTAAGTAAAACTAGAATATTTTTAAAGAAATGTGTAGCCATTATTTCATTTTATTAAAAAATTTACGGTGCTTTTACGATTTCTTCATGCATAACGATCAAATACGTAGAGTACTTATACAGGGCATTATTCTTAGTACTTATACATAATTCTTTATACACAATATATGTGCTAGACAATTAAATAAAGTAAATTCTTTAAAATTGATAACAAGTATCTAGTCTCTAAGCTCGATATAACTTACCTATACAATACAATAATACAATATTTCTGTATTGACACAATCTTTGGATGTTACATAAGACTATTGACACCTCTGACTCCCAAACTAGATAAAACCTATATTTCAGGAGTCAGCGCCCTCTTCCATCTTTAATCATAAGTGCATGTCAATAATATAATAGGGCTTATTAAAAAATATATTTAGTTTTTACTATAGCGATAAAAATAAATAAAAAACCACAAATTACAATGATTTTTGTTGAAATCTAATTATTATTTCGAGACAAATACCAAAAGTGCAACTTTTCAAATATTTGTCTATTTATCTATCTGTTCAGACTAGTAGATAAAGGAATTCTATGAAAGAAGAATTCTAGGTCTTACGACTATTTTTTCTCAAGAGAAAGAATCTTTATTATTAGGCCTCTGCAGGCTAGAAACGGGAGAACAGCTTAATCGGTAGTAACGGATAGATATTTCACTTGTGCATTGGAATTTAGTTTATCTTTGGCTATTTTCAACCCAAGTAAACGAAAAGGATTCTGCCGGAACACAATGTATTAAAATTAAAGCATGCATAGCTGTAGTACATTTTAAAAAGCTAAATGTACTAGTTAACCGCATAATGTACAAAATTTAAATATAAATTACATTACATTTGATTAACAGAGCTGTATTTTTAGTACAAAAAGTAAATTTGAATTAAAAAAGTAAGAATTACCTACCTATATCATTACCTGTTTGCAAAACTGTAAAACCTAATTAGCTTATATATTACTGTTAGGGCTCTACCCATTAATTATCGAAACAAGGCAAAGAATTGGCTAACCAAAGTTTCGAGTCCGAACATTTCCAACAACCCTTGTATAAATTTTCGTGATTCCAAGCAATGTTTCCCGGTATTTATCGAGGAGGTCCGCCATTAACAGAATAGCATCGTCACTATTAGCAGTATAAATCTAAATAAACGCCCCTAGGGCTTTGTAATTTTGTGAATAATCTGTTAGGTTAATGGTATGTGTATTTGAATCAATTGTGAACACTAATGTCGGATGTACTCGTAAAGTTTTAAAAATACTATTTATTTTCTTTTAAGGTAACTAGAAAAAAAGCAAATATAATTGACTGAAATGATAAAGTATCTAGAATGAACAATTTTTCTCTTTGCAAATTATTTAAAAAGTAATTGTTTACTTTATATTTAATAGTCTACATATTATGTCTATTGATGTTAACAGAAAACGAGTGGAGTGGAACATATTAAAAAAGTTTTTTACTTCAAAGTGATTATAAAAAAATTAAAATGAGAAATGCGCACGCAAAACTGCTTGTGCAAACAATTTGTACATAAATAATTAATTAATAATTGGCCCACCCTACCTTACCCTCGCTCAGACCCAAACAAGGGCCGGATTTATAAGTCTGGGGGGCCCGAGGGTAATTAAGAACTAGGATATCTCTAATAACATTGCAATGAAATTGAAGGAAGGAAAAAAAATCAAGAATTATTTGGCTTTCCTTTTTTTTTGTATGCTAATTTTACGGAAACACGAAAATGGGTTTACTAATTACAGATAAAAAGAACAAATTTAGAATAATTATCTCATATAGTGGCCCCAGGGCTGCCACAATTGCCCCATGAGTCCAGCTCCGACCCTAACCAAACCCAACAGTAACTTCTTACATTATATGTAGCTACTACTAGTGAATTAGGTATTATCCAGTTCGCTCGATTGTGTCCCTGAGTGCTTTTGTATGTATAATACCTACCTATTACCTGTAAACAAAATGATCGTTGGTATTGTGGTAAATTGGAACCTTTGTAAATTTTATTATTAACATTAAGCTATATGTTTTTTCATAGTCTATCTGTATATTAAATTTCATCCAAATCCGTCCAGTCGTTTCAGCAAACACACGTACAAAGTTTCCCTTTTATAATAATAAAAATACCTTAAATTACCCTCCTCATAATATAATAAGTACTATACTTTGTGCACAAAAGCAACATCGATTCTTTGCTCTGTAGCTGCGTAAAAGAAGGACAAACAAATATATATCTTTTATATGTATTTATATTAGTAAGAATAGTTTATAATACATGTGAAAGGTTACTTGCCCGTTTGAATTTCCCTTGAAGGAATCCGAAAACTATTCAGACCACAGAAAACGTTTGTAGTATCAATACAAAAGTTTTCGTTAGGAGGTAATTAAACTTGAGAACTCTTCAACAGATAGGTAGTTCTTCTACAGTATAGATAAGGAATTAAGATTATCATTATTTGTGTTTGTCAAAGTTAGACCAATTATATTCAAACCAATTTCAAAATATTGGGCAATTTTGATGTAATTAATTTATTAAATACTAGTGATTTACCCTTGCTTGTCTTGGGTTTGTCCCTAGCTTGCTTCCCAATATAAACTTTCATCCCCATTTTCACCCCCTTAAATGATGATTTCCGAGATATAAAGTATCCTATGTCCTTCCCAGGGTCTCAAACTATCTTTTTACCAAATTTCAACTAAATCAGTTCGGTCGCTTCAGAGATTACCCCCCACAACCTTAATAACTTTACCTCTTTATAATATTATAATATAGAAGTATACATATAAAACGTTTGTACATGTGTATTGTGTGTGTTTGTTTCTACAGCTTGTTTTAGATTAAAATTTAGATAGATATATACTATGACCTAGAATAACGCAAAGGCAATTAGCGAAGCGTTAAGTCTTTTTTTGAGCAAGTTTAAGTCACCATAATATTACATTATATATTATACTAGCAACTCACCCTCGCTCTGTTCGGGTTTGTCCCTAGTTACGTTTTAACATTTAACTTAGAGATGAAATATTTGTATGTTGACCCGGATAACCAGCTATCATCATACAAAATTCATCAATATCCAGTGGTTTTCCAGTGATGCGGTAACAGACAGACAGACAGTCAGACAGACAGACAAGAATTCTAAAAACTATAAATCTGGCTTCTGTATCGGTAATAAAGTCTATTTCAATAAGATTTTCTAAAAAATATTTAATGTACAGATTCGGCTTAGTTACAATTTTATTATATATATATTATATAATTCTGAAAAACATATATACGGTCGAATTGAGAACCTCCTCCTTTTTTGGAAGTCGGTTAAAAAGTATAAATGGAACACACAATTCATCATTTTCATAAATTTCAGTATTCATGATAAGGCAATTTCGCTAATGGCGACAGCTCACAAGAGATTTCTAATTACGGAAATGTATTACGAAAATCGTCAAAATCAACATGGGAATGTATGGAAATTTGGGGTACAACGCATATTTGAAAAAGGTTTCTGAATAAATCAAAATTATTTAAAACTTTTACATAATAAATTATGTAAAAGTTTTAAATAATTTTGATATAAGTATTATAAGCCTGCAATTACTTAGCATACAAGTAAATTTTATATTGGGTAAATATCATTTAAATATAGTTTTAATGATTATGATGTACCTACAGTTAACCCTCGACTTTACCTACTGTAGTAAGTTTTATTTTAATTAATAATTATAGATTCAAAATTGTGTTGGGAAATTTTATATTATGTCATAGCGAGGTTTGAACATGCACTTGGAAATTAAAGAAATACTTGATGGTAACATAATATTTAAAAATTGATCCTAAATTGTTGGGAATTATGTATACATAGTGTCCCAAAATTCAACGATAAGCGGACACCAGAGGGTGGATCTGCTCATGACTAGTTACAAAATGTCTTGCCAAAATTATGAGAAGACGTGTCCTTATGTGATTTACAAAACATGTGGTTTCAAAATGATGGTTACCCAGCTCACTATGCCCGTCCTGTGCGAGAATACTTAAACCAAGAGTATCCAGGGCGTTGGATCCACCCCGTTCACCCGATCTAAGCCCCCAGGATTTCTTCGATTGGTGTTGTCTCAAAGACAGGATCTACTCAAAACCCATTACAACATCCGACAAGTTTCACCAAAAAATCACTTACGCTGCGGATCATATCAATGATAGAAAATATGCACGACGAATAAAACGATCTTTTTTAAGGCGATATCGTGTCTGTATTAATGCCGGTGGCAAACAACATTTACCGTAATGTTAATAATGCAATAAATTAATAAAATAAATGTAAAATTGTTTGTACCTATTGTGTTGATTCATTCAACATTTTTTCAAAACCAAAAAAATTGAAAAATATGGTTTCTTGTATAGAAATAGTACGCATTTTTTGTGGCTAGTTTTCCTACAGTATTATACCATTTTAGGATCAGTAAGTTGCATCAATTTTTAAAAAAACTTGCCATAGTAGCGTTCATACTACGATGATTGAAAGTGGACTGAAAGTAAAAATCTTTCAAAGTTTTAGGGGAAAAAATAATTTTGATTCATTTTTCTGTAAAAACTACAGGTATTTTGGGATTTTTAAGGATTGTGGTAGATAGTAGTGCTACTTAGGTTGCCGATACAAAAGAATCAGAAATATTTGAAAAATTGTGGTCATGGTAGTTAAAAATATCTCAAGGGTGTCAATTTTCGAATGATTTCTAAATGTTTGTATTTTTTTTTTAAAAAGAGATATTTTTTATTTTTTTGTCTCGAGTAGTCACGAGCAAGTCCACCCTCTGGTGCCCGCTTATCGTTGGATTTTGGGTATATGTTTGGGTATATTATTGGGTATATGGATATCGTGTATGTGATATTACTACAGAAGATATTAAACACACTTTACATGACTGGACAAATCTTAACTACTTTATTCACAATACATAAAATAATCTGAGTTTTATCCCCATAGTTTGAGTAAATCTAAGATTACATCTACAAAACCAAAGTTGCGACTACAATCTACGCAATATATATATATATATATATATATATATATATATATATATATATATATATATAGCAGTCACAACTGACTCGACTGACAACACACTAATTTGTTTTATATGATCAAGTGATTTTGTATTAGAAATTCCTCGTAAAATGAGGTCAGCACTAAAAAAATATTTTCAAAAATTCATCCACAAAATATAATTAAAATAAATATAGTCGATGGAAGTCAGTATAAAAGTGTGTAATTTTGATGTTACAAAATATATGGAATCTGTTTTTATGCTGTAACCCATTAAGTTTGACCCACAGCTTAATACCGTAATCATAAGGATATTTAAAAATCAATAAAACAGTATTCAATATGAAAAAAAACAATAATTTAATAATTTGCTAAGTATAAAAAAATATTTCAAATTGAATCACAATTATAATAATTATTTATCATATCACCTTCATTACGTTGATTATATTTAGGTACTTTAGTTTAAAAGAGTATTTTACATCATAGTTTATATTATTATAAATACTAAATAAGTCTGCGTTTCATATTTATCTATGTATTTATATAGAGATATGTTTTTTATAAATTATTGTGATATTACATTAACAAGCGTAATAAGTTCGAGTAACCCACAGACTTAAAATGTAACAATATAATGACAAATCTTGCTTCATTTATTGTGTAACGAATATTTTCAATCGATTTGAATAGTTTTAAATCGATTTTAATATTAAATAATGATATATTAAAGCTGACTTATGATTCAATCTTCAAATTCCTTTTACAAGTTCGGGCATCTATACGCACTTATTATATACAAAGTGTTCTCTATTGCGTATACATACGTTCTAGTCATTGATATACAAAAAATTAAGATTACAATAAGCGTCTCAAAAAGAAGTACACAATTCGAAATTGAATTGCGCTTTTTTCAATCTCTTTTGTTCATTGCTTTTCGGATGACAAGATTAAAATTGTACGTCGTTTCGTTTAAAAAGGTATTTTATGTGGTATGAGTAAGTTCGAATTTGTATTTAGATAGTTAGAACTTTCAGTTTTTAAATTTTATTCTTTGGTTTGACTTGAAGTCACATGTCGACGCTACTTTTTGAAGAAAATTTTGTTAGGAAATGTGTATCTATGTTTTTATATTACATCAGTGATTTTTGTATATTTTTTTTTAAATCCTGGCTAGCTCGTATTAACACATTGCATGAAAAATCCTACATTCAAATAATCTTTGAAAAACAAATTCGGAAATCGAATCTGAAAGCCATGTGATACTTATGTGCGCTCAAAATTAATATTAATTAAAATAATTTGATTTTCAATTATAACATTAATCAAAATATTCACACACAATCTGATGTAAAAAAGCTGCCATATTACAAGATATTTTCTGTCAGAAAATTTCTGACGCCCACCGGTACCCGCACACCTATCAGAAACTTCGCTCCAACGAATCTGACAATGTCTTTTGTTCGCGTCTGCTCGACAACTGATGCGAATTTCTGATAAGTGTGCGGGGTCTTGTACATATGTATAGAAAAAGCTGCTTATCAAATACTACAGAGTAAATAATTTCATTTTAAAAAAAAAAAATATACAACAAATTTTTAATTGTTATTCTCGGTCAAATAAAAAAAAATATACAAATATTTAGTATGTTTTTTATTTATTTATTTATATATTCTGTTGTATTTACTTTTCGATTTAGTGTATTTTTTTATTATTCGAAAAAAAATACATTTTTCCAATTTGATTTATTTACTACAATTTTGTTCATTAACTTATTTTCTGTTTTTACCTTTTAAAAGGTTATGTTGAGGTTCATTAAATTACTTCTTTACACTATGTGACCAAATAAATATAAATATTGTTAATAAATATAAATATTATCTATATTACCGACTTAGACTCGACATAAATGGCATATAAATATAATTTAATTTTTCAAATCACAGTTTAATATTTTGTAATCAATATTATTAAAGGTACATTATTCATAAAAAATTTAATATTATATTTTTTTACATTTTCTAAAGAAAATATTATAAAATAAATTAATTTTAAAAGATAAATAATTGAATAAAATTATTTATGAAAAATTACAAATGCTAAGCATACATTATTCTCATAATCGTAACATAATATTATTATGAAATATTTTTTTTATTTGCAGCCAGCATTGCACAATTTCGACGATATCAAATAACTATTTAAATATACAACAATAACCACAGTGTACTAATCCATACAGTCGTCTAGACCGAGCAATCACGCCGATGAGTGTGAGTGAGTGATTGGGTGAAGCTCACGCATAGACATAAAGAATGGTCTGAGTTTCTTTGCCGTCAGCTAAAAATGGCGGAAAGTGCGACAGAGACAAAACGAATGTGCGGCTAGAAGCCGTCTGTATTAATTATGATATATGATTATCGAAGATAGAACTATAAAATATGTATAACTATAAAATAGTTATACATAATTTTCTTCTTCATTCCATTAGGCGGCGTTCATAAAATATATTGGGGAGGGGAGAGGGTGGTGTAGGGTTAGGGGTAGGGGGTAGGGGGGAGGGGGGGGGGGGAGGAGGAGAGGAGGGTTTTGCTGAGTGTCAATAATATTATATTTTGTTCACATTTCATTTATAAATTGAAATTGTAATTAAATACGGGTATTCCCCGCACGTTCGTAAAATTCAATACAGCTCAATCCATCCTCTACATCTATGATAGCACCCGACTGTCATATAATCTTATATGAGTTGAGAAAAACTTACTAATTTGGGAGGTCCCTATTTTTACTTTAAAATCATTAGCCATAAATATTAGTATTTTCGATAATCTTTGCATTAGACTAGATTTTCGTTAACATCGAGAGCGATCACCTACTTACTATATGGATTTTTATACTGTGACAACTGACAATTCTAACACTTTTAATCGTCAAGATATACAGCGATTGAGCGGGTATTAGACGCTAAGAGAGTATGAAAAAAACTATTTAGAGGTTAAAATAAGCGTTATTAATTTATTATTTACAGTATGCCGAATGAAATTTATATTTTAACACATTTTCCATACTTATATTTCAATGAAATAAAATATTTTTGTTCCCTTAACATACATTATGATTAGTCAAAATAGGTTTTACTATCAATGCGATAGTATTAAAGTGATAGTGTGCATAGTGTGCGTTTGTTTTATATTGTGGTATTATATTTGATTTCAGAGTCAGAATTGACATCTCATTGGAAACTTTAAACGATGAAGCTAATAAAACTCATTAATTAATTCGTCAATACCAAATTTTTTATGAAATTTTCTATAAGAATATTACATTATAATATATTCCCACCATAGATTACTACTGATTAGTCTAAATACTGTATATTTCATATGAACTGTTCCAAAGCATATGTTTTTCTAGATATTTTGATTGATCATTAACAAAAAATGGCGTCCTGTTCTATTATACATCATATATATTATCTAAATCTAATAATAGTTGCAAAGCCACAAGTGTTCATGTATCAAATACCCTACCGGTATTTAAGCGGATGAATTTCCATAAAAAATATTTATTGTAGATACCACAGGTATCATTATATAATAAAATACTGTTATTTCTTTATATTTAGATACGTTTTATAATGAGATATAAGCTTTGATTTGTATGAATGCACAGTAACAATGTAGCGAACTCTAATTTAAAATATATTTTACTCAAGATTTTTACAAACACTTTTTGCCCATAAGTACTTCCCGATATTCAAATTTTGTATGGACTTTTCTCAATAACCGATTTTCATGATCCCTTTTTAATCAAAGATTATGGCTTGAATGTACCATGTAATTATAAAAAAAACGCTCAAAAACGTTAAGAAACGATGTATACAAGCCGCTATACATTTTTTACTTTATAACTTTATTACACCTATTTAAAAATCTACTGAATCAATTAAAATTTCATTACTTTTCATATACTTTGAATAATAGAATAAAATTTTAAACAAATAATTGATTTACTCACTCATTATATATCTATCAATATTTGTCTTGTTAAATATTAACTATGATATATTAATAATAAATAAAATTTAAAATCTATAAGAAATACTTTGAAAAACATTATCATTTTCATCATCCAAACACAAACTCAAAGCTCATATCTCACTTAGTACCTTTCTTTAGGAAGAACCATCTTTTCCTATATTATTTTTCCTATATTCACCTATAACTAATACCATATCTGGTCGCAACTTGCGGCGTGTGCGTTGTAGCGACGGCCAGCAGCAAGGGGACGTCATTGACATCGATATTCAACGACTTAGTCAATGTTGCGATGTCACAAAAGTCGGTGGACATAAGCATATCTGCTAATGTTTTGGACAACACGCAGAGTTCACGGAGTTTACTTTCTAAGTATAGAAGACACTGTAACAAAAAAATTTTTATTCATATTTTTTTTATTTAGTCATGGCAACACTGTCTGAAAAGGGTAAAATTGATCCATGTCACTCTTCGGTCCATAAAAGCCGGTAGTATTATATTTATTATGTAAGTACCTGATGAGAAGGCACTCTCGCGTGTCGCATAGCTGGCAGCGCGTCCAGCATGCCGCCGACTAGAGGGGACAGCCCGCCGCACCCACACTCTCGCCCCACGAGACGCACCTCCCTGATGGATAGAAAGTCGCACTTAGTAAGCGATGTACAATCGCACGAGTGCAAAAACAGACAAAATAAAAAAATGTATGGAATTAGACGCTTTAGTTGCAAGTATCATGGAAAAAACATAATTTTATTTGCAATATTATGAGTAATTAATAAACTTGGTGAATAAAAAGTATATCATTTGAAATCTACTCAATTAAATTAGAAAGTAATTACTGATAACCTTTTTTACCAAACGTAATCTGGAGAAACACTTTCCAGGCCCAGATGAAATTTTGAAGTGTATTTAGGGCAAATCCTGCAGTATGTTACAGCTGCAAGGTTCAGTGGTTTTCACTTGTTGGTGATATACGCATACTATTTGCATACACTAAATTGCATTGTTTGGTAGTGTGTATGACTTTGGGACATGAGTCTTTTTTTAAATATATTTATTTCATAGATAGATTTAGATTTTTCGAGTGACTATTTTCAGAACTGGCGACTGCAGTTACTTGGAAGGTTAAAGATTATAATATAACATCACGCTACCCCTGACCCTTAAGACCGAAGAGAGGTTATAATAAATGCAACTAAGAGCGAACTGTTATAATAAATGCAAAAAACCGGCCAAGTGCGAGTCGGACTCGCGCACAAAGGGTTCCGTACAATTCTACCTACCTAATAACATCTATAAAAAATGGAAAAAAATCATGTCTGTTGTATGGGAGCCCCCCTTAAATATTTGTTTTAATTTAATTATTTATTTTTAAAGAGAATATTTTACTAATCATTCTGTGAATATTTCAAGCGTCTACCTGTTGCCGTTATCAATATCGAGCAAAAACGTGCAAAAAAATCACGTTTGTTGTATGGGAGCCTTAAATATTTATTGCATTGTTTTTAGCATTTGTTATTATAGCAGCAACAAAAATACATTATCTGTGAAAATTTCAACTGTCTAACTAGCACGGTGCATGAGATACAGCCTGGTGACAGACGGACAGACAGACAGACAGACGGACGGACAGCGAAGTCTTAGCAATAGGGTCCCATTTTACCCTTTGGGTACGGAACCCTAAAAATGCAAATAAAAATTGTGTGTGTATGTATGCTTGTGTATGCTTGTCTGTGCGTGTTTGCGTGTGTGTGTATTTGTTATTCCTTCACGGTAAAACACCTGGTTAGATTTGGATGAAATTTAGTACATTGATAGACTATGACCTGGAGTAACATACAGGCTACCAGGCATCCACGGACGCACTTAAGCATATACAGTAGCTAGTTATACATAAATAAACTACGAACATTACTAATATTACTTAACAGAAATGAAGACATAGCATACCATTATTAGCAGTAAAGACAACTTACCATGTGTTCGTATCGCCGACGATAGCGACCGCCTGCACCGGCGAGTCCAACGTTTTGTTCAGGTACGATGTGAGATCCAAATCCCGCCGAAGATCCGCCTCCCATGTGCTGGGACTTGCGAGGGTTCCTTTAAAAAACAATCTCAATAAATCTATACAGATAAATAAAATTGGAGTGTCTGTTTGTAATATTAAAATAACCGCTTTTTACTAAATGCATATGGATGTACACGGTACATACACCTAAACAACATTTTGTACAATTTTTGTCTGTCTGTCTGTCTGTTTATTCCGGCTAATCTCCGAAACGGCTGGACCGATTTTGACGGGAGTTTCACTGGCAGATAGCTACTGTTATGAGTTTCACTGGCAGATAGCTACTGTTATAAAGAGTAACTTAGGCTACTTTTATTTTAAAAAAAGAATCAGGGTTCTGCGAAAAAAAATTAAAACCCATGAAATTATCAACAAAATCCGCGTACGGCGTACGCATCCGAGCGAAGCGAGGGTAAATCGCTATATAATTTAAATGAATATCTTAGAAGTAGCAAGCGAGCGTGAGTCCCTAGTTTAAAATATATATAGTTAACGTTCCCTTTAGCGAATTTTATGGCGCTGTTCTGCATAAAGGGCTAATCTTAACGGGTCACACGCGAGATATAGTACAGATTTAGTGCAGTCCTATGAAATAACTCTGCTATTCAAAGTGAACGATCAGTCGCAAGAGCGACAGCTTTACGCGCTCCGATTAGGTAAAGATTTGTAATATCAACATCCTAATTCCCTATTAACATTTTCACATAACTATAACTTTTAGCCCGATTGAAACTCGAATCCGGGACCACAAATCGCTTCGATCTCTAATATATGGTGAGAATTATATAAATAATTTTATATTCATTAAATAAATAAGATTTTACTTGCGCCTTTGCATATGAATGTATATTTATCCTGTAACCAGTCCAAAGGACTCATGGTATAAGTAAGTGTGAAGATGGTCGTTTTTTGGTTGCTTATTTTTCACAAATATGTATTTAAAAAAATATTTTATTTTCTATATATTATATATACGTTATAGTTGCCTTATATCAAATCTATCTAGCAATAAAATAGCATATTATATTTGTTAATCTAAAATATTAGGAAACTTACAACAAATTTTGTTTTTAATCTTATCTGACATATAAATATTTGCTTCCTTTTAGATTATAATATCAAAAATTACATTTATAGTACAGTAATAAGAATTAAGACAAAATAATAATTTTGATTTGTGTAAAATTATTCAACAAACGTCCAGATTTTCAATCTAAATAATATTTCAAATAAAACTATCTTTTCGAGACGGGAGAGTCTCTCCCGTGACCATGATTGCTGTAAAGCATTCGAAACGTCGGGAACCAGAAATTAAAATAAATCCGGGAAAAAATCCGAAAAGATAGTTTTATTTAAATAAAATATCAAATATTAGCGTAAATCCAAGAAAGTATTATCTAAATACTATTACTCATTTTCTACTTGGAAATTCGGAAATATAGTAGTCTTGATTTTTTTACTATTAGATACTAAAACAATAGAAACTAAAAAAACCTTACCTTGTAAAACTAAATCAGGTACATAATGGTTTGTGATTCCGCCTAGAAGCGACGCCTCGTATCCCGATCGCGCTTGACTTTTCAGCTTACTCGAAAAAACATGCCGTAAAGGAAACTCAATCACTTGTTTCACTTGCAACATATTACTATCATTCGCGGAATTCAACGGAACTTCATCTTTACTTTTAACGTTAACGACTAACGTATTTTCCTTTCGTTTATGAACAAACGTTTTCGGTGACAACTCACGATGGGTCACAGGTTCTTTAACTATCGTCTCTTGTGCGAATTGTGGCTCAGACTGTCTAGGCATATCATTCATATATTCCATTTCGGAAGCATTAGTAGGGGTTTGCAACATTGACTCCATTAATTGACACTTGTAGCACGTTTCACATCTCTCTTCTTGGATTGGTGGTACGAATGTCGGGTCAAATTGAAAGTTATCTAACTTCAAATTCCCCGGCTTCCCTATGTAATGCCTATCTAATATTTCTAAGTTTTTGCTCTTCATATAATTAGTGACTATCTGTGGGTATTTGTCGAACTCGAACTTAAAACCGGAATGTTTTATAGGTTTGGAATGTTGAAGTGTTTGACCGCAGCATTTGGACGGACTGTCCAGTTTGTCTTTATCGCATTCGTTGGAACACGACTTTTTAATTAATTTCTCTTGATCAAGCGGTTCGCTGCATATTTTTGATGATTTCTTGACGCTTTTCCCTCCATTTGACTTGTTCTTTAGTCCCACAAGCTTTTCGTCATCTCCAAGTACAAACAAGACTTTCTCTGTCTCACATTCTTCGGACGATAAGTTCGGGCTCGAGTCCGACGAATCCTTCAACGGCATCATCATACTAGGGCGTTTCCGCAATTTGCTTTGATTCTCACTACTACCGCTTTCCATTGCGAAATCCGAATTAGAGAGCTTTTGATTCAAATCTATTAACGTAGCTGATTTCTTTAAACTAACATAGCTGGTTGTCAGCGTACTGTCACTGCCACTATTTTTTTTTAACGATGGCACGTTCAGATTCGTACACACTTCCACATCACGTTTCGTTCTTAACAACTCAGTTTGCACATTCACTAGCTTCGGTTCATCGAGCAAGCAGTCTTGATACTTGAAGTCGTTTTTCCTCACATCCCCACAACGTACAAAGTATGTTAGAACGGCCAAGAGTCTATTTACGAATTGTACGTTTTTTGATCCTGCTATTATAGTTCTAGCGGATCTAGGAGGATAACCGATACTACCGCATAGGTCAGTTAACTGTGCCCATAGTGCGTTATACGGCCTTCGGGTATCATTGTGTTCCGATGGAAACTTTTGTGGGTCGATCGTGTCGTATGGACTGACTGTAGTGACCCACCCCAGGTGATGTGTTAGGACGTACGTAAGAAGGGTGCTGATGAAACTGGAAAGAAAAAAAAACTATTATGGTATATGTATAGATAAAAAAATAAGAGAGTTGTAAGATAACTTAATTATAATCTATACATATAATAAAATTGTAACTAAGCCAAATCTGTACATTAAATATTTTTTTAGAAAATGTTATTAAAATAGACATTATTATCGATACAGAGGCCAAATCTATAGTTTTTAAAACTTTTGTTTGTCTGTCTGTCTGTGACCGCATCACGGAAAAACCACTGGTGGGATTTTGATAAAATTTGATATGATGATAGCTGGTTATCCGGATCAACATATAGGATACTTTTTACTGCGGAAAAATTTCTCATTTCTGAGAAATCTATACTAAACGTTAAATCGTAACTTGGGATGAGTCCGAGCGGAGTGAGGGTGAGTCGCTAGTTGTTTCTGTATAGTTGTGGCCCAAAATATATTTCACATCGCAGAACTTCTGCATTTTATATTAAAGATTATACGGAAAAGATGGGACATTTAAAACATTATAGTAAATATAAACATTCATTTAATGAAGAGAGTAGGTACCTGGGCGATCGAGCATTGCTTTGCGTTTTTCGCAAAAGGTAAAAAAATGTTAAGTTGTTTCCGAGGTACACGAAATAAAATATATATACAAGAACTGCACGTTTAATATAATAAGATAAAATATTTCATACTTTCCCTCTAACATATCATGCATTACATACTAAAATTTGTACTTTTATTTATTTATTTATTTATTTTTGGGAAACAAACAGTGACTAAAAATCCTTATAAATAATTACAAACTAAACATCCACACACCAGCAAAGTTTCTACTTATAAATATGTCACAGGTAGAGTAAACGTGATTCTAAACTTTAAAAACATAAATTCAAAAATTTTTACAAAAAAAATTTTTTTTTTATTTTCCTTTTCATAGTGTTTTTATTTTGCAGTATTTCTGCAAAATAAAAACACTATGAAAAGGACAACAAAAAAATTACTTAAGTGAAGATCAAAAATCAAAAAATAAAGCAAAACTTAAACTCTAACAGTACATAATAAAAATACTAATAAAAAAATACACAATAAGGATAGGCAAATTTCAATATGAACTAATGTTATGTTAAAGATTTTAAAAACACTTTCTTAATATTGTATACATCAGAATAATTAAATAAGTCTATATTAATAAATTTTTCATTATAATTATTGCAAGCTCGATTAATGAGCGAATTTTGAGCATATTTTGTTCGTGTTAATTGTAGATTAAAAGACAATTTACTTCGAGAAGATAATCTAGGACATGTAAAACTAATTTGACTCAATTACTACTCAATTACTTTTCTAGAAGAAATTAGCGGGCACACTCATACGTTACACAACTAATTTGAACAATTTGTAAGCGTCCGTCCATTGAAAATAGCGTAATATTCTATCACGTGAAAAATACGTAAACATGACATTTAAAAATATCAACCAAAATTACATACAATGCTAAAAATAAAAAAAAGACGCTTGCACTTGACAATGATTGTATTCACACGTGTAACTAATTATCGGGCGAAAGGTACGACCGAATATAAATATTTTATATATTTTTTTTAATTCAAAATGTCTGCAATGCTAGCTAGTATTTTGGCCGTGGTCCAAGAAAATGTCAGTGCAATCGCTATTTTACAACTGACACGAGATTAACTATGGATTATCAAATGATTGTTTAAATAGGCCGGTGTCTAAAGTTTTTCATGATACAGCTGGGTAGCTCAATATTTTTTCTCTTTACATTACGTACTACATATTTATTATCTATACAGAGAAATAAAACTGGAGTATCTGTTTGTAATATTAAAATAACCGCTTTTTTCTAAATGCATATGGATGTATACATGGTACATATGCCAAAACAACATTTTTTACAATTTTTGTTTGTCTGGCTGTCTGTCTGTTTGTTCCGGCTAATCTCCGAAACGGCTGGACCAATTTTGACGGGACTTTCGCTGGCAGATAGCTGATGTTATAAGGAGTAACTTAGGCTACTTTTATTTTAGAAAAAGAATAAGGGTTCCGCGAAAAAAAATTAAAACCCATGAAATTGTGAACAAAATCCGCGTACGGCGTACGCGCCCGAGCAAAACAAGGGTAAATCGCTATATAATTTAAATTAAATGAAGATTTTAGGAGTAGCAAGCTATTATTTATGTATACTTAAACATAGCTAACCGTGAAAACGTACCTAGGGACGAACGCGAGCGAAGCAAGCGTGAGTCGCTAGTATTATGAATAAAATTAAAAATGTGCGTTATTTCAAAATAGCTAGACAATGTTAAGCTCATATGTTACTTATTTACACGATTCTAAAGCTTCAATAACAACAAAAAAGATTTTTTTGACTGTCTGTCTGTACTTGTAAAGAATTTTAGGCGAAATTGCATAAGCATAGGCACAGCTACGAGAACCTTGGAGATTGTAACACAAATCCGTACATAATATATATACAAATAGGTAATTAAATATTTATTTAAACTACTTAAGGATCATGTGATTTTATTTAACAGGACCGTTATAAAGTACGCCACGTAACACGTAACATAACGTGCGAACTCTTAATTAAAACTAAATGAAATATTTTTATCACCTTACAACATCACGTGCTTTTTACACTCGAAATATGTTTTCTATTGAAGAATTTTCATGTGATTCACAAATACGTACGAAACAAATTATACTATTTATTTTTTTGACAAATCGTGTGAAGTCAACGCCCAGATGAAGTTCTAGATATATGTACATTGTACATACATATATTAGTAGTAATCATTATGTCATTGCATCGTTATATATACACTAGCGGCTCACCCTAGCATCGCTCGGGTTCGCCTCTAGACAAACAAAAACAAATCTATCCCAAGGGAACCATATATTTTTCCGGGATAAAAACTATCTCAAATGTTGACCGGGGATATAAGATACTACCATGCACAATTTCATTTAAATCAGTCCAACAGTTTTGGAGATTGGCCCGTACAAACAGACAAACAGGCAGAGAAACAAAAAAATTGAAAAAAATCTGGATTTGTTCTATTTCTCTTCTAACATCCCTGACTCGGTTTTTAGCATTTTTTAGCTAGTATCGTATAAAATATATTACTTTAGATCGGACTATTATTATATTTATGCGAAAGTTTATATATATGTATGTTTATTACTCCTTCACCTCTATTTTTTACGGTATTGTACAAAATTTAGTACACAGATACACTATGACCTGGATAACACATAGGCTACCTTTAGGCACCTAGGGACGTACTCGAGCGAAACCAGGTAAATAGCTAGTTACTTTATAAAAAATACTTACAAATTAGTGTTTTTCGTGTCCCCAGCAGTGAGAACCGAACACAAATCAGATAACAACACATCCGCCATCTTGTTGGACAAGCGTGGTTCACTCGTAACCAAATCCAACCACATCGGTTGTAACCGTGGCCCGTATATAAGGTCTGACAACCTGAAACCAGTGAAACCTATGAAAAATGTATAGTAAATGTTAATTTAAGACTTATATTTCATATAATAAAGCTATGAGAGAATAGATAAACAAAATTAATATTTAAAATTACAATAAAATCCCTTTACTATGCCTGTATCTTCATATCAAGAGAAAAATTTATACTTGATAAACAAACGGACCTCAATAACAGTCAAAGTTAATGAGTAATGGTGATTTTTAACCTTTTTTAAATTTTTTTTTAAATTACAATTAAAAGGCATAAGAAAGAGTTTTTATAAATAGATTTTCTGACGTAAGCTATTTCAATATTTACTTCATGAAATACAAGAATATTGTAAGGCTATTTTTAATACACTGTATTGCAATAACTAATTAGGACCAAGTAACGAAATTCATATGCAAACAATTCTGTAGAGTTCGAAAAAACAAAACGATTTTATTTTAGTAAGTGTTAAAATGATTTGCACAGTCCAGTTAATTTTACTTTCTATAAAAGGTTCGAAGATGTAAATAAAAAGCTTGACGTGTCTAATTTAAATAATTCTCACATATAAAAATATACGTGACAAAGCATTGTTTGTTAAAAACATACGGTCATTCGTAATACCCTCAGAGACTAAAGAACAATATAGTGTGTCATAAAAGTAAACATGAAGCCAAACAATAATATTTTAAAGTAGTATACAAATGACAATTTATATACTGAATGATAAATAAATAAATATTGATAAGCAAAAATAGCTAAAAATAGTTTTTTTTTTTTTTTTTAATTTAATGAATAAAAATTAAATGAGCTATAGATGCTATCTCTCTTTTAAGGGGAAGAAAACTAATGCTTAAAAGACCAAAAGAATATTGTTGTTTTTATAATTCATATATTGTTCTCAAAAATTGTACATTAGACATTTAACTAATACATCTTTACTAATATATAATATTAGTATAGATGTAAGGGGAAAGATTTTTTTTGCTTGTTTGTACCGAATAAGCTCCGAAACTACTAGACCGATTTAAATGAAATTTGGTAAGAAGATAGTTTGAGACCCTCGGAATGACATAGGATAGTTTTCATCCCGGAAATCAACCATGAGGGAGTGAAAATCGGGATGAAAATTTGTATGGGGAATCAACCTAACGAACGACGAACTCGAGCGAAGCGAAGGCAAGCCATTAGTGACTCTACACATTATTACATATGACACTATTAGTAATGTATAAAATTTCCATTATTCATTAAGGAAAGTAAACGATCTGTATGGCAAAATCGAAAATAGTAGCATAAACAGCAAAACACGCTACTAATTTTGATTCTCGACATTTATTTTGGCGGATTCCGTGTATATAATTCTTAAGTGTGAGCGTAACATCAAATGAAACCAAAAAAAATTCAACGAAAACTCCCATACGACTCTGTATTTCATTTATGATTTACGAGTTGTGACATTAAATTCCATGCTACATTTATAAGTAGGTACATTTGGCTTCAGTCCAACCAATTACCGATGGAACTCAAGTGAATATGAAACACCATTAATTATTAAAAACCATTGATTTTATTTAACGAAATGAGGCATAATCGAGCATGTGTTAAATCGATTTTTAAAAATGTAAATAAATAGTGACCGAATATAAAATCGATTTCTTACAATTGTTTAAAAAACTTAATGTTTCCAACGGTCTAATAATTCTAATGACATAATTGATATACGATACTAATGTATTATCAACTTATATAACTCAAAAAATATGAAAGAGATATAGCAGAGTAATATTTGTGGTTTTTACCTACTAACTAATATTTGAGCATATTACGCGATAAGGTACCTTCATAAATACATTTGAATATTTTTTTTATCAACAGATCCTACAGGTATCCATAAAAAAATAAAAAAAACCCACCATGATATTACGTCCAGTAATTTTAATATCCACCTAACCAATTTTGTTTAACGTAAATCTTAATAAGACTATCTTTCTGAGCGGGAGATATACAGTGCAGTGTGTGTGTTTAGACTTAGTTAAGTATACTCGTGCTCTATATTCGTATTTCATTAAGGAAACAACTCGACATCATCGGTGAAACAACAGGTGTATATTTGGTGTATATTGTGAGAAACAAACAGTGAAATAATTCTTATATATAGTTAAAATCTAGTACATTATTAGACGGGTAAGTTTCACCTATAAAAACAGATAGAATTTAGGTGAATATTTTAATGTGCTCATCGATACACGGGAATATTTCATGACACAACATTTTATAATCATTTTGGCTCGAGATAGTACTCGAACCCAGGACATGCTAGCCACTAGATCAACGAGACAGGCAAATTAATACACTTACCATCTAGCAGCATCACCGACGGCTTTATGAAGAGTTGACACAAACGCGTTCCCAGACCCTGCAGACAGTGTCGCCACTCGTAAACGACAGACTAAAGATTGCAGTTGTGGCGAATGTTCCATGCACCGACGAACTAGATCCCTACAAAAATTTAAAGAAATTATAAAACTAATGATGATGATGTCCTCCTGACCGATTTCGGCCATGGCGGCCAATCTTACTGAAACTAGCCAGATGCGCAGCTATTATAATTTACAAGTGTACGCTTAGACACGAAAGCACTCTCTATTCCTTTAACCCTAAAATGCCGATGGGACGATAATTCTACACTCGCGGAGAGAAATCAGGCGCAGGATCTTACTGGGGCTTCCTGAACAGAAAGACTCAATAACTAAACTTGATCTGATCCGGGACTCGAACCCAGGGCCTAAGTGCCTAACAGTAACCTGTTTGTTACTCCATGTTGTCTGTGTACTAAATTACGTGAAGCAGTAACAGACATACAAACTATCATATTAATACTAGTTATTCGATGTATTACCTAAACTTTAAATTTAGCAAAAACTACTCTTCGCTGACTACTGCATTCATAAAAATACATAAATAAAGCACCTACTCCTGCAAAACACAGGTTATGGTGCAATAAAAATTCCATTATTTTCCGTGTTCCTGATATTTTTACAGCCAATAAATGTACATGATTTCATTGTTATGGTGAGAGCACATGATTTTTAAATTTAAAATACGACGAAGGAAATAGCGCTTAGGTAATATTTTTATGGGGCCATTATTTTTGTTCATTTTTATGTTGACAACGCAAAGACGAAATAATAAATTGAGCGTGTAATGGCACACTTTTCAAGTATATTTATGACTATGTAGATACATTTGTAATGTATATACATAGAAATTTATATATTTTTATTATTTATATTAAAATGATATAAATGATTAGTATATTTTATCAAGGATTTGAAATAAACAATTTAACACGATTTGGTTAGTCTTAATTTTAAGTACGTACCAATGTGTGTGCAAATCTTTAAAGTCATTATCTATACATATAATGAAGTTCTAACTGAGTCGAATCTGTACATAAAATATTTTTTTGAACATCTTATTGAAATAGTTATTATCATCGATACAGAGGCCAAATCTATAGTTTTAGATTTTTTGTCTTTATGTCTGTCTGTGACTGCATCACGAGAAAACCACTGGACAGATTTTGATGAGCTTTGGTATGATGATAGCTGGTTATCCGGGTCAACATATAAAATACATTTTACTGCGGGAAAATATCTCATCTCTGATAAATCTATACTAAATGTTAAAACTTAACTAGGGACGAACCCGAGAGGAGCGAGGATGAGTCCTAGTAACCTGCGTAATTCTAATTATCGCATCGATTCAAAAGGAATAAGCCCTTGTAAAGAATCAAACCCCACATCCTTGGCACATAAAATGTCTATTAAACAGTTGTTCATTTAAAACATTAATTATCTGTATGCGTTAATTACTTTGCATGTGTCATATCGATTTAACTCACAACGTAAGTAGGGCGCTATTTTAATTTTACTAGAAGTTTCCAGTTCACATCCAAACGTTATACGTTATCAAGAATCGGAGATGCGTAAAATTACACTTCATATCAAACCTTTGTTCATATTTTTAGTATAGTAAATCTTAAAGTTGTCTATAATAATAATAATATATTGGGTTTTGTACGAAATCTCACCACACTACAATTAAAATTGTCAAAATTGGTATGTGTGTACGTTTATTACTCTTTAACGCTGAAACGACTAGACATATTTGGATAAAATTTAGTACCTAGATAGATCATGGCCTAGTAACACACATAAGAAAGAACCTGAGTCAAGTGATGATAAAATACCAGTTTTTTATATTCTCATCAGAAAATGCTTGGTTAAACAAAATATAAGTACCTACAAAGTGAGTTTAACATTACGTACTAAGTGTATTATTAATTATTATAAAAATACAATATCCATATAACATATTATAGTAAACATATATTATTCCATAAGATATAATATGTAACTTACATATCAGCCGACTCAGATACGGATATGAGTAGCGCTAGACCAAGTTTCCCTCTTCTCGGCGCTACTGACGTGGAACTTGCTAAGCTGTCTGTAGTACCACTAGTTGAACTATTGCTATATATCTGGACCAAAAATATTATAAATTCAATATTTGTATTATAGTGTTTACAGCGCTCGCTTGGGAATGAACAACCGCGTGAAGCGAATTCAAATCCCGGGTCTCGCACCTTTAATATATCCATGTGCAAATCATTTATGATAATATGATTCCAATTCGTCACGAAGGAAAATATTGTGGCAACCTGCATGTCTGAGAGAACGTAGCAAGTTTTCGAAAAACATGTAAAACATCCGTCAACGCACACTTATACCATACGTAATTAGAACAAGAAAGTAAAAGAAACCATCATGAGGATATCTAAATCACTGAGACCTTAACTAATTCGAATAATATGTGAAATCGACCAACCCACATATAACCATAGTGGACTAGTTATAGCCTATCCACCTCGCAATTGACCATTGGAGACCATTGGACGATTGGTCATCATCTACTAATTCCTCACTAAATTTTTAAATATTTACACACAGTCACAAGGCTGCAGATTCTATACTTTTGCACAATAGTTAATCGACTATATGTTATTTTTATAGTTATCAAGGTATATATGACCCTAGGGAATATCGTACATATGTCATACAAACCAAACACAACAAAATTTCATCAGTTATCACTATTGTTGATCTTGAAAACATCTCTTATCATATCAAAAAGAAATATCAAACTTAGAGATAAGAAGCTTTGATTTTGCAATAAGCATATAAAATATAAATAGAATGTACAAGTTATTTACACGAAATTAATTTGAATAACTTATATCGAATAAAATTTTACATGACCCTTGCCTAATTATTAGAAAAAAAATTACAAATATCAAACGTTATTCCAATCAAGAATTAAGATATTAAAATATTAGTACCTGGGCGGAGTAAAAATGCGATACATAACAAAAAAGAACTCGAAGCTCTCGAGTCCTTTTTTGTTATATCGTATTTTTAATTTAAAAAAAAAACTAAAAACTTGAATAAATACAAAAAAAACAAAAGAAAAACCTATGTATCTGACCGGGCTTCGAACCCGGACACCTGTGATTATCAGTCTTGCACCTTGGCCGCTTGACCACGACGCTTATGTCCAAGCGTAAGAAATTATCGACCATATTTTGCGTGGAATAATGCGAAAGAAAACCGCGTGAATATTCAAAAACACGCGCTTTTCCAAACATAAGACTAATGTAGATCGATTTTTCGCCCCCGAAAAGCCTCACATGCCAAATTTCTGCGAAATCCTTAGAGCCGTTTACGAGATCGCCGGTATAAACAAATAAATACACAAGAATTGCTCGTTTAAATATATTAGATAAAAAATAATACAACCATTAGGTTTCGAAAATATTTGTTTTCATTATCTACGTTGATATTATTAGGTATGACATTTTATAGTAATTACTAATTAAGAAACGATGGCCGATAGCACAACACTAGTTCCATTGTTCGTAGATTAACGTGAGATTGATTACAGTTAAAATTGTACAACTCTATTTGTCTGCGTTAAGTGAAATGAGGTCGCTGGTGACAAGGGATTAACAATGTACATACTGATACTAATAATTCAATCAGGAATTACGTTTGTATAGGAATCGTATGGTAAGTAAAATAATGCACGTCAAGAAGAATTTTAAAGCAATTTTGGAAATTTTATACAAAAACATAAAGAATAAATTAGAAAATAAAAAAAAATATTTTTTTATACCGGGACTCTATATTTTTTCTACTTTATTATTTCCTACAAAGTCTGCCTGTAATAATAAATATATAGGTTTGTTATATGAAAAATTACTGTTCATTATGTTTTAAATCTTTTCAGTCTTTTGAAGATAGAAAAGATAGGGTACGCTTGATATTAAAAAAAAGATACATACAGACAAATATAGAACATCCTCCTGTTTGGAAGTCCTCTAATAAAATATTTCCGTCCGTAGGATACCGAACCATTAAAATTGTCGTTTTGCCCAAAACCCCTTTAAAATTAACATCAATCTCACTCTCAATCATCAATCTCATCATAATACTAAAACTTGCGTTTCCTAAACAGGTTGACATTCTTAAGGAAGTAGCAACAAGGCAACAATGTATGTACCTATCTAAAAGTATAGATAATACACAATAACATGATAAGAATTACATGACATAATTATTGTAATCAAATGTTGAATCGTAAAACGGTCATGTGATCGTTGAGCCGATCGCTCATGTGATTTGTCACGCGCGAAATGGCTTTATAAATAAACTAGCAGTTGCCCGTGACTTCGTATACGCGAAGTTCATACATCAAATTTTAAGATCTTGCGTTTTAATTCTTTATGAGTGAATACTGTTTCTCTTTAATGTATATAAATGTATTTAGCTCATTTTAACGTCTCAAAGCTGGACACGGGCCTTATTTTAATACGAGATGGATCAGATCATAATCCAACACGCTGACCAAGTGCGGGTTGGCGGACTTCAGTTGTCTCTCGAAAAATTTTTTCTTCTAAAAGGATTCTTTAAGACATACAGGTTTCCTCACGATGTTTTCCTTCACCATAAGACAAGTGGTAATCATGTTGGAAATAATTCGCACATGAAAATATCAGAGGTGCGAGACCCGAGATTTGAACCGACTTTACTCGGTATATTAATGTCCAAATGTATTTATATCTAAAGTATAAGATAATACAATAAGTGAATGGTGGCCACGCAAGTGTAAAGCCGCTATTAAGTATTCTGCTGTATTCTGTCACTTGATGATACTTACTACTTAGATGAGGTCGGATTATATTCGAAATATAAGTATGAAAGCAATAGAAAATGACAGAATGAAATAGATATATACACACACACTTGTGCTTTATAATATAACACGTGCAAATAGACTAAAATCTAGGAATATATTGTTATTATTTAATAGGTATTCTTAGAGGACAATCCTAGTCAATATGTAAAAGAAATTTATCGATGCACAATGGAAATTATATGAGCAAAGACTACTTTTTATGACCACCGCCTTACAATTAAAGGAAGTTCATGCGTAGACCAAAGTCTGTTATTTTGCACATGATTTAAAGAATTTAATTTATTCACTAGACATATCTAAACGTATCAAACAATATATAATTAAAAATAATATTATTACCTGTGAATCCACGCTAGACACCGTTGAAGGTACCCTCAATGAATTGCTCTGTCTGAGATCGAACCTGGTAGCCATGCTTTGGAAGGTCCGTCTCTGCCAAGTACCATTGCTCGAACTACTAAGCTTGCGTCCGCACGGCGCTGAGAAAATGAGCGCCTATTAATATAATATTGTTCTTAAGTGCTGTTAAAAGGAAAATATCAATAAAATGCTATTTGGCCGTTATTAATTATTATGTATTGAAATTAAAGTCTCAGGTTTGACTCCCGTATGAGGGCTACAGTTTATATTTAAGCCACATAAATCTAATATATCCAAAATAAAGAGAGCGAAAAAAAATTAATCAATTATCCAAAAAAAAATTGTGGAAAAGTATTTAAGTATTGAATGATAATATGTATACTAAAAAAGCGATTCAAAGTACACCGTAAGGCGTAAATACATGTTTTTCTTATAATTTATATAACTGGTAAGGTATATATATTAAACGAACAAACATTTAAACATTCCTATTTAAAAAAATTTAGCAATTATTAATAGTTACTTACTACGAAAGCAATATTCTTCTGAGGCGTTACCATCCCAAGTGTCGAACATAGAAAAATAATCATAAATAGACCCCACGCTGCTGTATGGTGATTGCTCCCCATAAAAACCTATAACAAAATTATGTAATTAAAAAAAGCATTAAATATTAATACAAATGTGTGTCTCTTACTCTTTCACGCGAAAACGACTGGTAAGATTCGGATGAAATTTAGAACATTGATAGACTATAAATAATATTAAGCCTATCTAGGGACGCACCCGAGAAATGCGAGGGTAACTAGCTAGTGATATTGTACCTGAATGTGGTAGTTTTTCGGCAATGGAATGGAGATATATTATTAATCCGACGTATCAACACATTCACACATTTATATTAATGTACATATAACAACCCATTCGTTTTTTTTTATATAACTAGCAGATACCACGGCTTCGCTCGCGCTAAAACTACAAAAAAGTCTTTGGTTCTTTGCTATTAGTAATAATGTATGGAAGTCTGACCGCGTTGTTGATTACATTTATATATATATATATATATATATATATATATATATATATATATATATATATATATATAATATATATATATAATATATATATATATTAGTCTTCCTCAATAAACGGGATATCTAATGCAAAAAGAATTTTTCAAATCGGATTAGTAGTTTCTGAGATTAGCGCGTTCAACCAAACAAACAAACTCATCATCTTTATAATATAATAATATTATACTAATATAAGATAATAATAAATATGATATACGTCATGTGTATTTAATTTTAATAAAAAAGTTTGTTTTATGTATTATGCTACTAAGGATTGACGCGTGATCTTAGGTAGCCAAAACATTCATAAAAAAATATTTGTTAATCGGATTGTTAATTCCAGAGGATAAAGCGTTGAAACAAAAAAATAATAAATAAGTAAACGAACTCTTTAGATATGTAAATTTTAGTATATAACATTGCTTTTGCTTGGCAAGAGATAAGATACATATAATCTTCAAGAGTGTACGTGTACAACAAATCATTTACCCTTTTTGTAGTTTAATAAAAAATGTATACAGGATGAATTTTTCAAGTGCGCGTGCATGGCTAAATCCGAAACTATGAGGAATAACGAAAAGTACTCAAAGGCGTCTCGGGCCCAATTTTCATGAAAACTAAAACTGCATCATTAGATTTCTGAAAAATCAATTTTCCTAGCCAGGAATCGAACCTGTTGATTTAAAAAAAACACATACTGTATAATTACACCATTCGACAGTGTTGCTAATAAGGAACGAATTCTGGGAAGTCATGACATACGGAAAACTTAAGGAAAGAGCTCATTTTCAACAAAATGTTTTTTTATTGTTCTTTATTATTTACTTATTAAACCTTAACAGATCAATTGTTCAAAATGATAGCCGTTGTTTTCAATACATAGCTGGATTGGACGTTTCAAGGATTGTACTGCATTTAGTATTACAATATTATTGATTCCGTTTAGAATATTTTCCAAAGACACCTTTAGATTATTTTCTCTGGGGGTATGTAAAAAACGAAATCTATAAAGACATGTATAATGTAATTGATGACTTGAAACGGTCTTTGGTTCGATTCCTGGCTAGGAAAATTTATTTTTCAGAAATCCAATGATGCAGTTTTAGTTTTCATGAAAATTGGGCCCGAGACTCCTTTGAGTACTTTTCGCTATTCCCCATAGTTTCGGATTTAGCCATGCACGCCCACTTGAAAAATTCACCCTGTATATTATGATTTCTAAACATTATCGTATAAGTGATAACGAATTATATTATTTCCTGTAATAATAAATTGAATGTCAGATTTTTTTTCAACAAATTGAAAAAGAAACGTGACAACAAACAGTCAGATATTAGTTTTTGACTAGCTAAACCCGAACCCGAAGCGAAGCAAGGGTGAGTCGCTATTAGTATATAAAAGGCAAAGGTGATTGACTGATGTATCAACGCACAGGCTAAACCCTAAATTGAAATTTCGCACACGTATTCCTCATATGACGAAGGCGAAATAGGGTAGCGAGGTGAAATAGGGGATAAAAGTTTGTATGAAACTTCTTATTCCTTGGACATATTTGCATGAAATTTCGTATTTTTCGTAGTTTGATCGCGAGCGAAGTCGCGAGTTCTGCTAGTATCCATATAAAACAAAGTGTTCCGATAGAATAGTAGATCAAACTTAGAATGAACATTATCCTATGTAAATTTAACGAGATAAAGATTATTCTTGAACTACTTGTCGGTCCATTCTCTATTATAATCGAAAAAGCAAGGTTATTTCCCACCGCAATAAATATTTTAAGACAAACTGACATTGCGATAACTAATTACGTTGACAGATTGGTATTATAAAATACTTCACACACAATATATATAATCTATACTAATATTATAAAGAGGAAATATTTATTTTTTGTTTGTTGCACCGAATAGGCTCCGAAACTACTGAACCAATTTAGATCAAATTTGGTAAGAAGATAGTTTGAGACCCTGAGAAGGACATAGGATAGTTTTTATCCCAGAAATCATCCCTTAAGGGGGTGAAAATGGGGATGAAAGTTTGTGTGTGAGTCACTAGTCATTTATAAACAAACAACAAATACGTAATAGGTACTCTTAAACAAATAACACAGAACTATGAAGGAAGATATTTGAACACAAACAATGGATATAAACGATATAGTACTACCCATACCTATTTAGAGGCCTTATATCGCCCAGGTTCTTACACCTTGGAATATAAATATTTGAATTACAATCTCTAACGGAAAACTTAATAATATACAAAAACCAAAAACTTAATGATCCTACAAATATTATATGTGAAAGTTTGTGAAGATGGATGGATGCTTGTTACTCTTTCACACCGGAATGGCTGTACGGATCGGGTACTTTTTATCCCGGAAAAATCTACAGCTCCCGTGGGATACATTTATTGTTACCTATATATGGCAATCAAGAAATTCGATATTTTCTGTCAGCGAACGAATTTCGAGAGCCGAAGAGAGAGATTATCTCCTACATTCAAACCCACAAAACCTTACTTCTTTAGAATATTTTCGAAGTCGTACATATACTTGAAAAGTTTATTAACCTTTTACGTATAAAACAATTAGAATAATGACGGCGCACACTCTTTACTGCACTGCATACTGATTTTAATACATAACGTGTTTCGCGCGAAATAGTATGGTGAAACTTATTGACTTATAAAATACTAACTTTGCCCGCGGTTCTGCCTCCGTAGTAGTCTTATGTTTAACCAAGAATACCTCACCTTTATTTCTCTAACAGCAAGAACATATTATCTTTATATAAACTTACGCTAGCCTTTAGATTCCTTTAATTTGGCCCTATCCAATACCGTTCTTATCTGACATCTCCTAACTACCTTTAAAAATAAATACCTAATTTCCGCTTCATAGGTCAATTAATTTTCGAGATTTTATATATAATCAGTGAAAGAATGGGTGACCTTTCGCTTTATATATTATGTATGATAAAAGATTTACGCAACACAAACACTTTGCGATGTTACTTCAAAACATGTCACAATGGCAGTAAATTGGAAAAACTTTCTCTTCTTCAGTTATTATGAACACCTTAGGTATACGTATTTAAAGGAAGGCGTCAATCAATGTTCAGCCATTATGGTCACATGTCATTTTACTACGTATTACGGCAAGCTAAATTCAATTTAAATAACCGACTATAAAATCCCCAATGTAAGTGGTTCTATCTAGAACTTCATATTGGACACAACTAGTGCTCAGGGTCAAATTCAAATTTACTCCTTCATATAACAATGACAAAGTACATAAACATTTGATCGCATTTATATTTTTAGATAAGGAAAATAATATGTTGTGTACTAGACAAAAGCCTAGAGCCCATACAAATAAAAAAAAACATTTCTCTATAATGTATTATTAATATTTCTATTGATCCTGTAAAAGAAAAAAAAATACAAACTCACCAGAATCTCCCCTGTCCAAAGAAAAACTTAACGAGACGCCTTCTTCTTTCAACAATGGCACATTTAGGGGCGTCGAACGATCAGTCAAATGGCCACTTTTGTTTGCTTCAGTCTTACGTTCTACCCTACTTATCCTCGACGGAGGCACGCTGAATATCTTCGTACACATTAACCTAAACAAAAAGTATAAGAAAATATAATGATTACATTGTATTATAAAAGTGTTTTTTGAAATCAAATACAAAGGGGAGGAGACGTTAGTAACCGACTTCAAAAAAGAGAAGATTTTCAATTCCGTGTGTGTGTGTGTGTGTGTGTATGTGGTTTATTATTATATTTTTTTAATATGGGACATTAACCCACGGCACCATCTAGTTCCATAGTAAGCTATGAGATTTGTGTTATGGATACCAGATAGTTGATACACGACACAAATATAACTTTAAATACATACATATTATAAATATACCTAAACACATGACTGGAGTACAAACATTCGTGCTCATCACACAAATGAATGCCCCTAGCGGGACTCGAACCCCGGACCGCTGACACAGCAAGTAGGGTGAACTGAGCCAAACGTGTCGTCAAAATATATGATGTATAAAAAACGTAATACGTACTTTGTATGATGTTACGTGAAATTTGTAAGTATGTCTTATTTAAACATGAAGAAAAAAAAACACGCTTAGGGTCGGAATAATTTTAGGTTGTCATAATAATATACGTATTTATATGCCAAAATTTTCAGGATTCTTTATATAGGTATCGTACATAAATAATTAATAAAATTGTACCATACAGTACAGAAAAAAATGTGCCATGTCAACCAACTCGCCTACCTGGTTCGACCTAAGAATTACGATATTTGTTAATGAAAAGTGTCCTAAACATAACAGAGATATTCTTTGATAAGAACGATAAATCTAACTAGATAAATGTATTTTTAATATCCTCTTGTCCTTTCAAGTTAGCGAGGCCAATGTGGTATATAATTTTATTAAGAATCGCTTTGTGAAATATTCTAGGTTATAAATATTCTACTTTTGGTTATAATAGAGCTAGCATACACGTATTTTTTAAATATAAAAAAAATTAAGTATAAAAACATATTAAAATTAAATAAAAAATGAAAATATTTTAACGTGCTAATAACTAAAACTTACCGTCTCGGATCATTCATAATATGAATTTTTAATGATACGCTTTTGCAGTTCATTGCGACGGCCCCAAATATCATCTCACCGAGGACGCTCGCATCTGCCGCCTGACCTTTATACTGGACAAAGAAAATTTACATAAAATAATTACTTATTAGACTTACAGCGCCTCTCAATAAGTTATCTATCTAAAGCTGTCCTTACTACAAATAGCACATAAGCTCCACATGAATTATATATATACATATATATATATATATATATATATATATATATATATATATATATATATATATATAAAGGTTATTGAGATCCACCGTTAGTTGATTGAGATATAAATATTTCAAATGTCGAGATATACTTTTAGGTGATAACACAACTAAAATTAAAGAAGATATTCTAAAAATATGTATAATGTATATTATAGGTACTTTGACAACTTCAAAGAATACGCTAACTTTATAAGTTTAACTAGATTAGGCTCACGGATACACCTAATTTAGTACCTTATAAAGTTCCCGTATTTACTATTTACTTTATTTTTCACGGCTACGCATTTATAGCAGGACAACTCAATATTATAAAATCTAAAAACCTCAATCATATTTTGAACAGTAATACATGTTCAGCGTAGAAATAGGGCACTATTATCACGAAAAATGATAATGCCCCACCCCACAATGCGCCTTATGTAGGTACTTTCTAATCTACTATTTGTATGAGCATTACTTCTCTCGTAAGGGTCATAGCATGATGAACACCTCCTGGATAATGTCTAAGAAATTAATTGTTAACTGGCACACCAGTGTGCCCGCGATCCTCAACGGGTTAGACAACCGATAACTAGAAATATAGGCTATAAAGGGCAAATAGGCTTTAGAGGATTAGGATGTTCGAACAAACAAATACAAACAATCTCTTTAGTTTTACAATATCCCATATAATCTTACTAATATTATAAATGTGAAAGTTTAGATGGATGTTTGGATGTTTGTTACTCAATCACGCCAGAACGGCTGAACGGATCTGGATGAAATTTGGCATAGAGATAAATTATAGTCAAGAATAGCACATAGATTACTTTTTATCCCCGAAAAATGTACGGTTCCCTCGGGATACCCATATTAACCGTTAAAACTAACCTGATTCCCTGTTTAGAAATATAGATAACTCAATGTGAGTCTGATTGGTAATGTCCAGTTGGTATCAATCATTTCTATTGTCCTTGCGATTTACAGTAAAGCTTGCGGAAGGTTGTGAATGATTTTTAACTATAGATTTTAATGAAATAGCAGTATTACCTTATATATTATTGTTCGTAAAGCGTAGTCAGAATGCTACTTTCACTATGGTGAAACTAAACAGGGAATCATAATTATATTCTCAAATACTATTCTAAGATCTTTTGACTTCTAAGGCTTGATAAAGGTTTTACAAACCATGGCCGGCATAGAGAGATGGTTTAAATTAATTTTAGATTTAATAAATCCCAGATTTAAGATATACTTCACGCAAGATAAAGTGCATTATCTATGAGGAAGTGTCATCTATAATCGATTGTGAACATTATAATAGTCACATGAGTCTCGTCAATGCCAAATGAAGGTCTACTTATTTGCATACATAGTATTTTATTATAATCTTACAAACAATAATTTTAAAGGCAAAATTTATATAAAAAATACAGGTTTTTAGATATATAGACTTAACTAGTAATACCTAGTTACTGACGAATGCCTAACAGCGGATCAGATTAAACACAAATATACTAGTAGTTAACGGGTAGTATAATTTCTAAGAGATGTGATATTTTCCCACAGTAAAAAGATATCGTATATGTTGACCTGGATAACCAGCTATCATCATTGCAAAATTTCATCAAAATCTGTCCAATGGTTTTCTGGTAATGCGTTCCCAGATAGACAAACAAATAAAAATTCTAAAAACTATAGACTCGGCCTCTGTATCGATAATAATGACTATTTCAATAAGATTTTACAAAATATATTTAATGTACTGTGAAATGTGTTTAGATAAACAGCAATTATTCTCTTAAAAAATTAAGCTGCTAGCTTAATCTTTATCGAAGCTAATATTAAACACAGTAAATAGTGCATTAAATTTTTGACATAGGTACATTAAAATAAAACGTATTTTCATATTATATGTCATGAGTTATCTGTCTGAGTCTGTCTGTCTGAACGCGATAAACTCAAAAACTATTACACGGATTTTCATACTTTATTCACCAATGGAGTAATTCATGAGTAAGGTTAAGGTGTATAATTCATTAAGGTTTTGTGTAAATTGGTTGAAATGTGACGATAATAGGTGAAGATGTGTGGGAGTAAACTAATAAAGTTATATAAAAACATTGTATTACAGAATAATTCTTCTCATAAAGATCTTCCTATTTAACTGTAGCAACGCTATTTACACGTACCGAACGAAGCGAGGGTAAATCACTGGCGTACAATGATTCGTTATTACTTGACAATATATCAGAGATTAAGAAATGAAAAAAATAGTTTTTTTGACTCAAAATGAGGCCTAGAGTTCAAATCACATCGCAATCTTGTCCCGTGAGCACTGGACAATTATTCGCAAACCAGTATTTTTACGTGTTTTAAAATTTTTCAACAGTTTGTTTCGTACTTTTGTGTTGCAAGATTATACTAATCTTTTATTATATCAAAAAGTACTACGATAAGGTTTTATTTTATAATACATGCTTTAATACATTCAAATGTCTATCAAAAACAGGTACTTTAAGATATTGGCGAAATCAATTTCTTAATAAAAAGCACAAAAGATATGCATGTATGTATCCTATAAAATCGTGATCGAATAGCGTATACCAAGTCTAATTTAAGTATTAAGACGTAATTTTCTATGACTCATAGCTAAATATAGATAATGAAGATAACCTTTCAATTGCCATAAAACAATCCCATGTGACATCCTTGAAATTAGAACTCTGCTAAAATTACAGTCCCACAATGTAGTTTGTTAGACCCACTTAATAAAAAGGCTAACGTACAAGTGCTCTATATATAGAATCACAGTGCGAATAAACTGTGAATTGGAAGTCTCGTGACGCTACGTCTCAATTGTCGTGTTTATTTATAAGTTGTTACGTTTACGTATTTGATAACGAATTGCACGCATAACGCAATTATGTCGAAACTTTAGTACTACGCGAATACGGAAATACTTTTCCGCAAACATACTTATGTATCTTAACATAGTCATTACATACTGCAAAACACATATTTATTTTTAACATATTGTGTGTATTGGCATTAGCTATGCTTAAGAAAAAGTTCTTTACTTAAAAATAAAAGTATATAAATACCGGATGATATTTATATTTATGACCTCTCTATTATTTATGATCTAAAGAAACATGAATGGAAGTATATATAACTAATAAAGAATGTGTGAAAGACATTATTTATACTATACATTTTATGTAAATCACTTGATTTGCAAAGTTGTTAGTGATTAACTATTGTAAGATACATATTTGTCAAAGTCATTTAAAATATATGTTTACTAAATTACATTAATTTATAAGTCATTAATATTTTACGGTCTGAACTTTACCAGTTCTGTTCAAGTTAAAAATAAGTTACATTTAATGGTACATAGATGTTCACAGTTTATTAACTTGCTAAAATTTTACATTATAACTAAGTAACTCACAGATTGCACAATGTTGTTTCATGTTAGGATTATACAATATTGTCATACAGGTCTAATACCAAGACAGATACCAAAATAATAAAAGAGAATAAAAAATCACTTACTATATATGTATATCCTTGAGAAACCTCCACAATACATGGTATCTTCTCTGTATTACTAAAGTCTGGCTTATCATCTTTGTGTGCTGGCACTCGTTCAATTGTTGATGAATCAAACAGAACTTTTCTGCCTCTACGATCACACTCTTTGTACAGAAGCAACCGCACTTGCTCCAAAGCTATTTCGCAAGACCTACTGACAATGAATTATCAGGTAATTACATAGACATTGCAACTGCAAATGTGTGAGACATTGTTTTGAAATAGTATTGAAATCATAAATTTTAAAAAAGAATTTGTGATTGGTAATAATAATAATGAAGATATTAATTAATTAAAAGAAACCTAGGTAAATTTTTCAACTAAACCTGTATATGTTTCTATATAGCAAAATTTCTTATTAAAATATTATTTTTTGAATAATTTTAAAATTATAGTAAGATTTCTTTAAGTTTACAAAAGTGACAAACTAAACTTTATCTTTATACTAAAAAAATTGAATAATGAAAACATATAATTTCTCAAATAAATAGATACAGTATTTTTAAAAATAATTTTGAAGATCTAAATGAAATCAAACTGAGTATAAACAAAGTAGATCTCAAAAACTTTCTCTTTACATTGTTGCAGTCATGTGCTTGCTTACAAAATGTAATCATAATGTTAAGAAATTTTTGTTCATAAAAATATGGACGGGTTAATTATGAATTAAAGTGGTAAATACTTTTCCAATGTTCTTAGTATTTTGCTATTATTTTGATTTCAAATGTACAGTATACCACAAATGCTACATTTAGAACATACTAGATTCATTTATAAAATGCTCCACTTGTTTTCTTCATTGGAAATACACAGCAAAAGCAAGATTCAACTGCTTTGAACCACATTTTATGGCAACTATGTATTATGCTTACTTTATCATAACATCACTGCACAAACAGAAGTTCTAATATATTGTTTAAATGAATTAAATGAAATTATCAATGACTACAAGTTTACCTAAATTTCATTTTATTTCATAGTCGTTTGAATTAATTCACAGCTGTTTCCAGTAATGCAAATTATAATAATTTGACAGGTGACTAATTTATTCCACATACACTCACTGCACAAGAAATGCATTAATGAAAAATTTCACTTTAAATGCACTTAAGCAGCCGAAAGACAATGGTCAAACGGCTGAGCGGTTTGGAATGTGCGAGTGTACTAGACCGCATGTAAATAATAAGTAAACATTGATTGAACCGAGGGCCGCCCCTCTTCCTTAAGTGACGTGATCAGGCCGTCGCCCACGCTACCCGCTCCCCCCGCGCTTATCACATGCTTCGAGAGTTCCACCGTTTCAAGCTAGTCGGTGACGGTGATACTAACAGAACTGCCAGCGTTTCGTGCGTCATAAACGCTACTCCGTATCTTAAAGGTCTGACAAGAAATCCGCTGAAAGCTTCTTGCGTCAATTTATTTGCATATTCTTGACACGAAAATAGAAAACAATGAATAGCATATATTTACAATGACATACCTGTCCCAGTTTCGTGAGTCCCAATAATCATAATCAACTTTCCTTTTAATAGAAAATATTTTTTCTATTAGTGCCATTGTATCACACACACCATATCACATTATCCTCAGAATCAGAATCAGCTGACTTCATTGTGTATATCCAATTATAGTGAGGTTATCAAAAAAAAATATTTTTTGATAGCATTTGGAAAACACTTTAGAATGTAAATAATCCAACAGATCACGTGCTAAAGTCATATGATTTACCATAGACAAAATGTTTTTCTTCTTTTTCGTAAAGGTCAAGGTCGAAATGTACCACATTTTGTTATCTGCATTACTTTTTTTTAAACATATTTGTGACAAAAGATAATTTACTTAAAAAAAAAATATTTAAAATTAAACACAAAATATTTTATGATTATAATTACAATTTTTCATATATATTATTGCAAATAATTAGTACATGTCATAGACCATAGACAGTTTGGCGTATAACGTGTTTGTCCTCACTGACACTCCTCTGTCCTCATAAATGCCTAGCTAGTTGCTAGACTAGAACGAAACCCAAGTTTTGACTTTTGATATGAATGTCAGTTGTCAGAATAAAAAATATTAAGTTTATCTTGTTTTTCTAAAAGAATATGGTATAAATTGCTAACTGGAACTATTTGAGTATGACATACGATATATGAAAGATATAATTGAATTTCTTAATCAAATACAATTTGTATAATGTCGACCACCGAAAATATTCTTAATGAAATCGAAAAATTTAAAACCAGTGTTCTTACATCATTAACAGAAATTTCTGAACTAGATGTGACTTGTAAAACAATAATAGAGCAACTACTAAAAGATTTTAGTCTAATTAATCAAAAGTCTACATTAAAAATTCAAGCAGTTATAGATTATATGTATGAACAAGTTAATATTGGTAACTGGAAGGAAGTGAGGTTGTACCTCAGGAAAACCGTAACGATTGCAACTTACCTTCGACTCATAGCATATTTAAAATTTTGTGACAGTCTCAATAATGATGTTATAAAGGAAGCTCTTAAGATAATTGACTTTGGAATATTATTTGGCTGCCCAACTGATGCTGAGCCAAATCTATTACAAAATTGTGCTTCACACCTTCATTCTGCATTTATTCAGGACAATAGTGAACCAGAAGTTGATGGAAGAAGGGTTTCAAATAACACACACAATTTTGAAAACAATACTTACAATTGTAATGTTTTAGATGTAATAAATCATCCAAGCATGGAATATTTTCTCACCAATTATATTTTAGCAGAAAAACCTGTTATTTTAGACAACTGTATTAGCCACTGGCCAGCTATGTCTAAATGGCAGGATCAAAATTATTTTATAAAACTGGCCGGTCTAAGAACTGTTGCAATTGAGTTAGGCAGAGATTATACAGATTCTAAATGGACCCAAAAACTTATGACTTTAGAAGAATTTATAAAAAACCATATCTATGATGAAAATGGAATGACTGGTTATTTAGCTCAATATCAACTGTTTGATCAAATTCCTGAATTAAAAAAGGATATTATAGAGCCAGAATATTGTTGTTTTTCTGATAACAGTTCAATCGATATCATGGCTTGGTATGGTCCAAAAGGCACAGTATCTCCTCTCCACCACGATCCTAAAAAAAATTTACTTGCTCAAGTTGTAGGGGAAAAATTGATATTTTTATTTTCACCACAGGAGTCAGAAAATTTATACCCTCACAGACATGAGCTTTTAGGTAATACTGCAAGAGTTGATCCACGACAACCAGATTTGGAAAAATATCCAAAATATAGAGAAGTGAATGGATATTACTGTGTACTAAAAGCTGGTCAAATGCTCTACATCCCACCAAAATGGTGGCACTTTGTTGAATCATTATCAGTGAGTTTTTCAGTAAGCTTTTGGTGGGAATAAGATATATTCGATGCTCTATATATATAAAAAAATTCATTAAATATGTAATTTATATCAAGTACCAAGATGTATATTATTTTTTACATTAGTTATAATAAGTAATAGTTCTTTATTTATTTAAACATATATGGATGTATGGATGTACAAATTAGTACATCCATACAATCTTCTAAATCAATTGTAATGTTATAATTATATTAGAATTATCATGACATATTTCATAATACATATCTTTATAGTTTCATATATTTTTAAATAGCCAATGTAGTTCTTTAATTTAATTTTGTAAATAATATAGTTATTATTTTAAATATTAATGTGTTAGCTTAAAGTTAGTGTAAAAGCTACTATAAAAGTATTTAATAATTATTAATATGACAAAGGCAAAAGAAGACAAGAGTTAGCTGCCCTTGGAAGTTGTGAGTTCAATTACCAGGGCTAGAAGTGACATTAGTTTATTGATTATTTATTATTTGTCTTAAAATATAAATATAGGAAAAAAGATTCAGGGCAAATACATATGTATAGTAATTTTGTATATTTGTCTGGATTCTATCTTAGGAAAGTAGAAATATGTATTTTATAAAGTGATAGACTCTTCAAAAAAAACATAAATTATTATAGATTTTACTTGGTCAAAAATATGTGCTAACGCTTATATAATTTAATTAAAATTTAATTTATCATAAATCATAATATATTTAAAGTTTTAGTTTTATAAATGAAGGTGTTCAATTATATTAAGTCAAGATTTATATATATTTATAATAATGAAAATTCAGGAGGGGGCATACAATTGTTTTTGATTGTCCTCATACTATTTAGTTTATCTATTTAATCAATAAAACCTGTAGTTTAGCTAATGCATTGCGAAAATTTAAAATGTAGAACGTTAACCAAAGAGAGAAGAAGTAAAATGCCATAGTATGTAAATAATTATTTATTCAATATAAATGTTCTTGATGTGTATATCATTTGTATTCACTATTCAATGCCCGCCCTATAAGCATCCTTCTAACTTCTGAAGTACCAGCTCCTATTTCGTAGAGCTTTGCATCTCTCATTATCCTACCAGTTGGATAGTCGTTTATGAAACCATTTCCTCCTGAAAAAATTAAAACGTGTATAAGTAAATCATTAATATAAATAAATATATTTACCTCAGGTTTTTGAACTTTTATAGAAAACTATTTTTATTTTATATAGTTGTTAAACTTACCTATACACTTCATCTTCTATGGGAATGCGGACCGCTCATGTATAAGCGTAGCATTCATCTAGGAAAACAGTTTATAGGCCTAGATGAAATAAAAGAGTGTAAACCTAAGAAAATCCTGCAATTTCTTAATTCTGCAGGGTTAAACGGTTCACTCTAATGAAGAATGTGGCAATCACAATAGACCAGAAATGGTCGCAGTGACATCACAGCCGCAAAAAGGAAATAAAAAAAAATAAATAAATAAACTTACCTAAGATCTGTATAGCATCTAAAGCAACTTGAGTAGCTTTTTCGGCACAGTACAAAATAACACCAGCGCAATCCTTACTGTTAATATGCCCCTCGTCACATGCTTTTGCGACATTATATAAATAACTGCGACATGCGCTTAGTGTTGTGTACATGTCTGCCATTTTACCCTTTTAAAGAAAAAAATATTTTTATAAATAAACTTACGAAACAATGGGTTGGATTGACACTGCTTACTATGCTATGTTTTACACGTTCGATATCGCACAAGGCTAAAATTTACTTAGAATGTAAATGTAGATGTCCTGCATACAACAAACTCATTAAAAACTGTTTCTATTACGCTGTGATGTAACTGGTAGAAAACTGAGAAGAACACCCGGGAACTGGGAAAAGTACATATATATCTCTATGAAAATTATTACGTCCTTCTGTTGCAGTAAAAAGACTGCGTGAAAAAATGATAAATCAAGTAACAGCGACTAATATATATATTTAGGCCTCTTGGCTTAGGAAAGTCCCGGAGATTCCACATGAGCAAGCCCGAGCAATACAAATGTCTTCCTAGTTTTCTTAGTTCGTTTTTATATGAAACCAATGAACCCGTTTAAAAAAATGTTTTTGTGCTTGCGAAAACGCAAACTCAAAATAAGAAAACAAAGAGAACTTCATTTATTTCTTTGCAATAATTAATACATTTAAACCCGGCCTTGATAAGGATACTTTGATAGATCAGAAGGAAAAAGTTAATCGAGCTAACTACCTACTTATTAGATAAGATCGTCATAAACAGATCAAACCTAACATTCTTATAATGTTCTATCGACTTACCCTCCCTAGATACGATTTTGTTCACGATTTCAGGGGTTTTAATTTTTTTGCGCGGAACCCTATTTTTTTTCCTAAAATAAAAATAGCCTAAGTTACTCCTTATAACATTAGCTATCTGCCACTGAAAGTCCCGTCAAACTCGTAGCTCAGTTCAGCCGTTTTGGAGATTAGCCGGAACAAACAAATAGATAGACAAAAAAAATATTAAAAATTGTTTTCTCTTATAAGAACCGTATATTATATAGTTTTATATGTATTTAGTAAAAAGCTGTTATTTTGACATTACAAACAAACACATCAATGATATGAATATTCAACTCTACCAACACCAAAATCTGACCAAAAAACCCATGAGTAAAACGAGCCAGGCGCCACAATCAATTGTCGTGCAAATGTATTTCGATGATTAAAAAATCCACCATGACATTTGTTACCTAAGTATCAAGTATCGTAATGGATATTTCATACTTAGTCACGTCGAGTTCGATCTGATGCCAACTACCTAATAAAGATGACATAAGAACAACGTCACATATTGCTTATTATTAGTACCTACAGATCGTGAATGGTTTCGATTCGTAGTTTTACGTACAATCAATTAAAGTAGCCAATTCCACGTCAATTAGTCAAAAGATTGCACCGGTATTATTTATGAATGAAAAGTAAAAACGTAGTAAACTACAGTCTCTTGAACAATTAATTTAGTACTTATTGCGACAAGCGGAAATAGAATAGTACTTTGGCTTTTCTAAATTAGTATTTGCAGAAACATAGTAGAGATAATTATTATGTATGTATGTATGTATCTGTACTCTCTACTCTTGCGCCATTCGTTTCGAGAATATTTAAAGAATTGACATCTCGTAAGATATTGCGTGGGATTACACAAGTATTCTGCACGTGGTTTTAAATCAACTGCTAAACGATTTATGGCTTTAAGTCTGATATTAAATCCGTAGATCCGGATATATCATATAGGTATATCTACTAGCGACTCACGCTCGCTTCGCTCGCGTTCCTCCCTATTAGCTATGTTTAGGTATACATAAATAGTAGCTTGCTACTTCTAAGATTTTAATTAAAATTATATAGCGATTTACCCTCATTTTGTTCGGGTGCGTACGCCGTACGCGGATTTTGATCACAAAAACAACCCTGATTCTTTTTCTAAAATAAAAATAGCCTAAGTTACTCCTTATAACATCAGCTATCTGCCAGTGAAAGTCCCGTCAAAATCGGTCCAGCCGTTTCGGAGATTATCCGGAACAAACAGGCAGACAGACAGACAAAAAATGGTAAAAAATGTTGTTTTGGTATATGTACCATGTATACATCCATATGCATTTAGTAAAAAGGCGTTATTTTAATATTACAAACAGACACTCCAATTTATTTATCTGTAACTGTACATAGATACTTAAATTATCCATCCGTATTGTCTAAATGAAATTTTTCATTATATCCTAGAAATTTGCGTACGAATACAGTGTTGGATAGATAATGAATAGTTTAAGTAGACAGATAGCCTCATAGAAATTATTTCCTATTCAGACTTATAATAGGTACCTACCTAGGCCACCTTAACAAACAAACAGTTATGATTCTTTTATTTATTGGATAAATGAAACAAACAAGTTATTAAGTAACACTTTGTTCTATAAGTAACTAATAAAACATTTTCTCTTTTTGCAGAGTTAATGCTTATTTATTAAATATAAGTTTTATTGAACTCTTCAAAAATGGCCTTGCAAGAAACAGGGCTCCATACAAGGCCGATATAATAAATTAGTCGGTTAGGTAACTTTAAACTAACGGTGAAACAATCAAAATATCCGGTTATCCTAAATCTTCATAAATAGGTCTTTCATTAATATGAAACATTAAATACATAATTTTGAACACTATCGTAAAACTAAGAATGTATTCGTGAAAATGTATTAAAAATAATTTTAATAAGTATTATATTGATATCAAGTAACTTGCCAATAATCTTTATAATGAAATAAAATAAAATTAAAACCGACTACAATGGCCTTTTTATAGGTCTGTTCCTTGCAAGGTCAAATGGAGTTGTAAAATAAAATTATTTAAAGCATGATTATAAGCAATAATATTATATAATTATACTTTGTTTTTTCTTTCCCGGTAAGATTTACAACTAAAAACTAAGTATTAATATTTTCGTGATTCCTAAATGTTCCTAACAAGGTCCTTGTGCCCTAGCAAGGCCAACTGTTAATTTTTTGATAATCTTTTTTCGGCCTTACAAGGAACCATTGGCTTTCCTGGGAACACTACCGACATTTCAACTAAAATTAACTAAGAATCATGTAGTTTTTCTTTAGTACAATAGCAAATTTTTATATATGAATTCAGATCAAAAAAAATAATTAAAGGAAATAATAGTTTATTTACTTGAAAACTAGCGTTTTCCTGTAAGCGCGTATTAGAATTTTAACGTCCGACGAAAGAAGTAAACAAAGCGAGGGACCTCATTGACAAACCAGCAGCGCTAGCGACTCGCTGCCGTGTCTGGGTTCTTAAGAGGATTGTGAAGTGTCGATACGCGGCGCGAGTAGGTTTAATAAAAATTGCTATCTGTTTCATACTGCTTGCTTTGCCAACCCTTATAGTGCGATAGAGAGAGTTGCAAATCTTCGAGGCAATTACCTACATTTCCTGTTTGAAATATTTTTTCGGGCGATAACGTCTTCACCCCCCTAAACATTTACGAAATGAGACAATTTTGGTCTCATTAGATTCACTACACCCTGATCTAGGTTTGTACGTTTGCCTTTTTTAGGAATTCAGTTTAGTTTAATTAAAAAAAATAAAAACGCTCAAGGAAGTTTTTAAGTCAAAAATGCAGATATATAGATGCTAATAACTTCTATCATACGCAATATTTCTTTAAAATAAAAACGTACAGACCTAGTTTTTCATTATATCTACAACATTTCCAAAAATTATGAAAATCAGACTATGTTAATGGGGGGGGGGGGGGGGGGGGGGGGAGAACGTTATAGCTTTTTGTATGAAAATTTACTTTTTTATATAGCTCTCCAATCCTCTTAAGTTCGATGGGCGCTAGTCTGAGTAGAACTAATATTTTTAATAATTTTAATAATTGGCCTTACAAAGAGCATGGTCTTAAAATTCTAACTATATCGAATCTGTTCATTAAATAAGTTTTCGAAAATATTATTGAAATAGTCATTTTTGTCGATACAGAGGCCGAATCTATAGTTTTTAGAATTTTTATCTTTGTGTGTCTGTAGCCGCATCACCGAAAAACCACTGGAGGGATTTTGATGAAATTTGTTACGAACATAGCTGGTTATCCGGTTCAACATATAGGATACTTTTTACTGCTGGAAATAAACTCATCTCTGAGGAATTTTTACTAAACGTTAAAACGTAAATAGGGAAGTAGGCACAAACTCGAGCGGAACGAGGGTGAGTCGCTAGTTATTGATAAAGGATTTTTAGTGATTTCTTACCTGTAACAATTGAAATTCTCCAATATTCTTCCCGAACTGTTTCCTAGTATGTGCATATTCAAATGCTGTATCTATGGCCGCCTGCATCAGTCCCACGGGACCGCCAGCCAACACAAGCCGCTCTAAATCTAATCCCGACATTAAAACGTAGACACCTTTATTCTCTTCCCCTAAAAGATTAGATGCTGGAACCTAAAATTATAGAACAGGTTGGTGCGTTTTTTTTTAAATTATTACTATCATATTCTTTTCCTCGCTCTCCCCTCGTTACTTTGTAGCATTTCTATATAGTTTGTGTTCGCGACCAAACCTGAGACAGTTGTCAGTGCTCTTTGTACAAGTTTTAATAACATTTCGAAATATACCTAATAAATTATATAGGTACTATCTAACTATATTTAATATATAAATTTACAAGTTTTACAAGACCTTGTAGCGTGGTCTTGTAGTACTCGTCCTCATATTAAAATTTTATTGAAATTCATACTAAACCCTCGATAATATACCTACCTAATAAATATAAACATTTAACCCGGTCGAGATTCGAACCCGTGTCTTCTAGCAAATTAGATATTTTCTAACATAGTTCATAACATAGTTAAATATTACCTATTTATTATATACTTTTACCTTACAGTCTTCAAAAACTAATTCACCCGTGTTGGATCCCCTCATGCCAAGTTTGTCTAACTTCTGTGCAGTAGAAAAGCCTGGATAATCTTTTTCTACTAGAAACGCAGATATACTGTGCTGGGGCTTGTTTGTTTGACTCGTTTTTGCATAAACCTATAAAACACGATAAAAGGTAACAACTGGTAAAGTTGTAGGTACATATTTAAACTTAATTAATTTGCAACTAGCGACTTACCCTCGCTTGGTTTAGGAAATTAAATTCGATTTTTGCATAATTTTTAAGGGTATTCGATTTTCGCGCTGGTACCCTAAATACTTCCGATATAAAACATAAAGCAGAAGCGTGATAATCTACATAAAATATTATCATAATATACCACTAAAACATCAGCATCAGGTCCATTAGTGATCCAAAATTTGTTTCCATTTAGCACGTAATAGTCTCTTTTCTTTTCTGCTCGTAGTTTCATAGAAACTACATCGCTGCCAGCGCCTGGTTCAGACATCGCTAGGGCCCCTATGTGTTCTCCTGAACATAACTGAAACATTACAACAATATTTTTTTACTATGAACTTATAAAAAAATAATACTATAAAAAAACTCGCGCAAAACTTACTTTTGGTAAATATTTGCTTTTTTGCTCGTGGTTTCCATTTCTATTGATTTGATTGATACATAAATTAGAATGTGCACCATACGATAAACCAATAGATCCACTGGCTCTATAAATAACAAGTAAAATCTATAGGTACATACAATAAAATTCTAACTGAGTCGAATCTGTACATTAATTATTTTTTCCAAAATCTTATTGAAATAACTATTATTATTGATACAGAGGCCGAATCTATAGTTTTTAGAATTTTTGTCTGTCTGTCTGTCTGTGACCGCATCACGAGAAAACCACTGGACAGATTATGATGAAATTTGGTATGATGATAGCTGGTTATCCGGGTCAACATATAGGATACTTTTTACTGCATGAATACCTTTATGTCATTTCTGAGAAATCTGTACTAAACATCAAAACATAACTAGGAACGAACCCGAGCGGAGTGAGGGTGAGTCGCTAGTGCATTAATATAAGTTTGTACTAAGTAACATAATATAAAAGGAACTCAGCAAAAAAGTCTGTAGGTACAATTAATAATTTCTAGATAAATATTAATTCCTAGCGTACATTTTTAAACCTTGATTATGAGGACTTAGGACGTAGGTGCTTTGGTGCATAAAATACTTCCTTACGTCTTACCTTGACATTTCTTCCATTATAACGCAATGATCAGTGTATTTACCCCCAGTTCCGCCATAGTCTGGGCTTGCTGTGATACCTGTAATTAAACTGTGTAATTATGGAATGCTCCTAAATTAGAAGGTATAGAATCAGATCTTTCTTGAAGTAGTCTGAACATTGAACAATATTAATTTAGGACACTATAGTTATTAATTTATGTAGCTTTTGCCCGTAGCTCTATTTCCATAGTTTACTTATGTGTACTTAAATAAATCCTTAAAGGTCTTAGCGCTGTTAAATAGCTTATAGCCTTTGATAAATACTTACCTAATGCTATAAATAATCTGGCTCCTAGCTCCAAAGATTAGCGCATTCACACAAACGAACTCTTCAACTTCGTAATGTTAAGTGTAGTAACTTAAGGACTTACATATTTTGTAAAAAAATATAAGATATAATGCACTATTTTATAACTTACCAAGTAAACCTAAATTTCCAAGTTTCTTCCAAAAATCCCTTAATTCCTTAAAATTATTTTCTCTATCAATTTCTCCAGCCTTTGGCGCCAATTCTTTTTGAGTAAAATCAAATACTAGTTGCCGTAACTGAAATTGTTCGAAAATAATGTTTATTTATAAAAAGAATGACTATTAAAACACAGTTTATATTCCTATGTCAAATAAATTAAATTGGTGTATCGAAATTGTATTAAAACAAAATGATAATAAAAAAACGGACAAGTGCGAGTCTGACTTGCACACCGAGAGTTCCGTAGCATGAAACATTTTAATGTTAATAAGTTTATAATAAATAGCAAAAAAAAATTGTAATATAACTACACGGTATTCGAATTTTCCCTTTATTTGTGCTTTATGACATTGCTTCTTGCCAAATTTCAAGACTCTATGTCAACGGGAAGTTGACAAAACCTATATGCGGAATAAACGGTCGTATCTTTTGATTTCATTGACTTAGACATTTGATTTTTTCGCGGCTTCCAAGGCATTGCAGATATATATCATAGTATTTTCGCGTGTTCCTAAGAAAAAGGATCTTGACAGATAGATAAATGAACAACGAAGTGATCCTATAAGGATTCTTTTTTCTTTTGAGGTACGGAACCCAAGAATATCTATTTAAATCATTTTATAAACCACACTTAGGGTAAGTTCGTGAAAACATCTTTTCCAAAAAATCTTTCCCTTATACTGATGCAATAGAAACCCTTGGCCCTAACTTCATTAAAAACATAAGACCTCTTATCGCCTCTACAAGAGGGCTGCCTCGCATTTCAGTCAAAGAATAAGTACTGTTGCGCGCAACGATTAATGCTCGGGACATGGTGACGTTACGTACTACTAGCGCCATCCAGTATCGAGTAGAGGAACTAGTAGTCGAGAGCGTTCCAGAAACTTCTATGTACTACTAGCGCCATCTAGTATCGAGTAAAGGAACTAGTAGTCGAGATCGTTCCAGAAACTTCCGAGGCCCCTATATAAGGCCGGGTATGAGCCGCGACTAGTCAGTTTTGAATCAGCGATACAAGCGAAAACATCGAAGCGATCTACGAGTGCGACTTAAAGTGATTATAGTGCGTTTGATTTATATAACTTATTGTGTTGTTTTGTCATTGGTGTTGGATAATTAAAGTGTCTGTTTTTTTTAGTAGAATAATCGGCTGTTTTAATTGTAACGAACCCTAAGTCGTAACAGTACATTGCTGGCATTGATATACAAAGACTCGATATAACAATCATTGCTGCATTTTTCCTTGTCACAATTCCACGCAAACATGACTTGATCAGTAGTAATTATTAAGTGTAGTTACATTTGTTTTGTATATAAAGTTAAACATAATACATTATCGACAAAAACATTTTGCTTTATTTAGTGGAACCTGCAGTGATTATAACGATAACATTACAATTTTATTTATACATGTAAAATAAATTGTTACGTAGATACGTATCTATATATGATAACTGGTTTATAACTGGTAAAAATATTAAGTTTTATAATATTTTTTATTATACTAAACCGTAAAAAATTGATTTTATTACTACACATGCCCTTTCTTGTTGAAAAACTTCAATAGGATCCGATCAAAAACGACAAAAGCCACATAGAAACCGATAAATATTTTTTGGTTTCTATGTGGCTTTTGTCGCTTTTGATGGGATCCTATTGGAGTTTTTAAACAGGGTTGACACATCCGGCATCCATTTATGTCTATGACATTGTTGGGCTCACGGAAGACTTACAACTTTTTTTTCTCTTCCGTGGTTGTTGCTGGCTCATAAGATATTTTTTTTATCGGTAAATTTTTACATTAAAATTGATCATTTTTTTCAGTTTTCCAAAATCTACGCTTGAACTTTGAAAGCTTATATGGTGACCTTATTGATGAACTGCCTTTGGAAGTCATAATGATAAACAATCTTGTGTGTGTGTTGATTGTATTCAGCCCTTTTTTAACATCCCACTGCTGGGCACGGGGCTCCCTTCAAGACGAGGGGAATCAGGCCATAGTCCACCACGCTGGCCAAGTTCGGGTTGGCGGACTTCACATGTCTTTCGTACACTTGCTAGGTTCTCTCAGACATGCAGGTTTCCTCACGATGTTTTCCTTCATCGTAAGGCAAGTGGTAATCAAGTTAGAAAATGATTCGCACATGAAAATATCAGAGGTGCGAGACCCGGGATTTGAACCCGCTTCACTCGGTTTCCCAAGCGAGCGCGTTACCACTGGGCTACCACTGCCTACAACAATCTTATGAAATGAAAATTAAATATTGCTATCAAAAGTATCTGCTCAATCGTTCAGTGTAATTTCTACACTGCATCAAGTACTTTATTTTGTAAAGAATAAATTTGAATTAATTGGTTCATTGAAGGTCATAGGTCAATAACCCTGTTTATTATGTCGCACAAATCACCAGAACACATTATAGAAATCGTAATTATTATCTAACATATTAAGATGTTATTTGTGTCCAATTACACATTTCGATAAAATATTTTCCTACAATGATTTAATACACTGAATTTTTTATCAGAACATCCATTCACATTTCTCTTCATTTAAGCTTTCCATATTTTTTTTCACAAATTCAAATTTAATTCTCTTCTCACAAGGTTTTTTTTTCTCATTAAAATATCAGAAACTACAAATTTCTAGTTACATTTTTCACTATTACACTTACAATAACATATTTATCCAATAAATATTCACCTGTTGCTGTTCACTTGATAAACCAAATATATGCTCATCAATGGGATAGTGAGACATATGCCTAACCGCGGTGTTACTTATACATTTTTCTACAATTTGTTTCACTTTAACCAGTCTTAAGGCCATTGTTAACACGTCTTCTTCCGATAAACAGACAAATTACACTAAGCCAATAAGCTTACGGAAAGCAAATTTTAGTTCGCTTCAATGAAATATATCTCGTATATTGTACTTCATTAAGGCACTTATAGCTTAATATGAATTATACATAAATGATAATTAAACGCTGATAAGAAACAAATATTGATATAGTTATTACGTTGTTTCTTTATCTGCCATTGATAAGATTATAAAGAAGTGGATTGTTACTATTTAAGATTAGGTATAAGTAGGTGTGTAAGTACCTACTATGTAGTAATGTCATCTATACATATAATAAAATCTAACTAAGCCGAATCTGTACATTAAATATTTTTTGGAAAATCTTATTAAAATAGACATTATTATCATGGATGACAAATAAAAATGATTATCGATACAGGGGCCGAATCGATAGTTTTTAGAATTTTTGTCTGTTTGTCTGGGAACGCATCACAAGAAAACTACTTGACAGATTTTGATGAAATTTGGTATGATGATAGCTGGTTATCCGGTTCAGTATATAGGATCCTTTTTATTGCGGGAAAATATCCCATCTCTATGAGTCGCTAGTACTTAAATATAATATAGGCAAGTTAAATTCCCTACAAAATAATTGACACGGTTGATAACGCAAATATATGTATGTACAATGTGGATATGCATATCATTTTTACCAGACTGCGCAACGCAAAGGAGATTAATGTATTTATCAATCTATGTACGTTTGTTCTTATGTGGCGTTCGAGACCAAACGCGTGGGCCGGTTTTGATGATTCGTATGTCGTTAGATTCGTCATGATAACGCGAGTGTCTAACATAGGTTGTATAAAAATAGTAAAAAAGTAAAATGACGAAATTCAGACGTCAATTTGTGTCTTTAAAAATTCTATCTATCTTTTCGGATTTATTCGCGGATTTATTTTGATTTTTGGTCCCCGACGTTTCGATTTCTTTACAGCAATCATGGTCACGGGAGAGACTAAGGTGTTAGATGTCTCAAAAGCATTATATAGTTATTACAGACAGCCTACCCACAAAATAAAAAAAATGAATTCAAAATTTTGAAAATTGGCATCAAGTACCTTACAATATTTGTTAATTTTAATTTGAAACATTTTTATTTTTATAACCCAGGAATTAGCGGCATGGTTTAACGTTACCTTACCAACAATATTGACTCATTTGCGTCAGAAATGAAGGAATATTGGATCGAATTGTGACATGTGATGAAAAGTGGATTCTTTACGATAACCGTAAGCGAAAAATGCAATGGCTGACCCCAGGTTACCAATAAAATGGTAATGGTAACTGTTTGGTGGTCTCAGCATGGTCTTATTCACTATAGCTTTCTCCGATCTGGTCAAGCAATAACGGCAGATGTCTACTGTGCGGAACTCCGAATAATAATAGCAAAACTAGCAGTGAAACAGCCGCGACTCATGAATCGATCTTCACCATTATTGCTCCATGATAACACGAGACCTCATACAGCACGAGAAACCGTTTTAATTCTACAGGAACTGCAAATAGAAACCATTCGTCACCCTACGTATTCGCCAGACCTTGCTCCAATGAACTACCATTTTTTTCGTGATTTGGACAATTTTCTACGTGATAAAACGTTTTCTTCTCAGGAGGCAGTACAAAATGCTTTCACACAGTTTGTCGAATCTAAATCACCAGAGTTCTATCGCAAAGGCATAAATGACCTTTCTATTAGATGGGAGAAGTGAATAGATAATAATGGTAGGTAATTATTTTGATTAAATAAATATGTTAAATTAAAAAAAAAAAACGAATTTCAATTTTTCAGTACATATCTGCAATTTCATACTTTAACTTCTATTATTTCACAAACGTATCTCTTAATAGAAAAATTGTTCTGACAAACCTGCAATATTTTTGAAAGACCTATCCAACGATACCCCCACACCCCATGGGATAGACAAGAAAAGGAACATCCGCACCTTAGCGCCCCTGGGCATTGTAAAAAATTCCGCCTCATTATCGAAATTTTGCATATAATGGATAAAGTTTCGATAGTTTAATTTTTTTTAATAATTAATTTTTGGAAAAAATGAATATAATGAAATAAAATTAATTTGTTTTCAATTTTTCGAAAAATGTACTAGTTATTTTTTTTCAATTACCTATTCATTTTTTGGAAAATAAAAAAAAGGATTTTCGATAAAGCGAAGATTTTTTTTCACCCTCCGAATTTTGTCGCCCTGGGCATTAGCCCCGAGTGCCCCTAGTGTAAATCCAACGCTGGGTACCTTAAAAATGTTTTTTCAAGATTTTCTTTTACCACTTTGTCGACGTAACTAATATGTATATCCATGCCAAATTACAGCTTTCTAGTATAAGAGTCTCTGAGCTAACCCGCGAACAGACGGACGGACATGGCAAAACTAAAAGCAAACTAAACTAAAAATAGTAATAAGGAATATGAGAAGACAAATAAAAAAAAACATAATTTTCAACTTTTATTATATATATTAAATAAATCTATATATCTTATAAGCACCACAATTGTTATTTTATAATTGCAACAATAAATTTTAAAATCTCATATGAAATAACAACCTGTCCATATTTTCTTTAATATTAATAATAGCTGAGTTATATCATCATGTTTTGCGAATATTTTGTGCGAAAAATACATAAAGTATGGTAAATTACTATATATTAATTATATTTTAAACAAAAAAAAATGTAAAAATTGGTATATAGAATTGAGAAGAATTTAAAATAATATTTAGAGTATTTTTCTATCAGTCGGTCCATTTGCATAAATATTACTACAGTGATTCATACAAAACTTGCACCATGCTAGTTCGTCCAGTGGTCGAATTTCACAAATAATAATTTTTTTTATTGATAAATAAAGCTCGTCAATAGCTAGTAAAAAAATAAGTTAAAACAAAGGAGCAAAATGTACTAAAGCAAAATGTCTTTGCCTATTTAAAAAAACAAAATAAATACATAAATGAATAATATGTTTTAAAATTGTCCTTTAGTGATTAAAAAAGGTTATTACTTACTATTTAGAAAAATGATATGATTTACAACAAAAATATGAAATTATTGATATACAATTGAAATCTAAAATAATGTTTAATATAGAACCATGATGATATAAAACGACTAACAAAAAATGTGTGTATGTATGTCGTAAATATCACATAATATAATGATAAATTTTAACCTGGTGTACTTTAATTGGAATTTATTCGCACGTTTACATCTTAAATAACATAATCTAATTTATTAATAAAATATTCTTTTAATACATTTTTTTTCATAAATATTAAAACAAAAAAAAATCAAGATGATTGTCAAATCCTCAAATAGTGTACAAATCAATATTCATATTAAAAAATAGCTAATATCATTTGAATAAATATAATTTTAACTAAATCTTCAATATAAAGTATATACTAATTAAGTAAATATAACACACTGTATAAAAACATATGTGGAATGTGTATAATTACACAATCTATTGACAACAGGAATGTACTGTAGACAAAACAATATTTATTGAACCCGAACTATCTTTTCGGTTTTTTTTGCGGATTTATTTTGATTTTTAGTTCTCGACGTTTCGAATGCTTTACGGCAGTCTCTCCTGTAACCATGACGGCTGTAAAGCATTCGAAACGTTGACAACCAAAAATCAACAAAAACCACGAATAAACCCGAAAAGATAGTTTATGTTTAAAATGTCAAATATTCGCGTAAATCTAAAAAGTATTACTGAACCGAAATTAATTGATTTTAATATATTTATAGTTATTTTGTCATGTTAATTGGTGTCCATCTTAGACTTTAGGGATTGATAATACTCTGATAATACTTTCCAAGCGCTCGGCGCCATGAAACCTTTAGGCGGTTCTTTGCCTGTTTTTGCAAGACCTGGAATAAAACGAAAATTAGTTGATAATATTTTAGTAACCCGTCGCCATTTTGATTTTATATAAAAGTAGCGACGCAAGATGATACTACTATGAATGGACAGAGGACACTTTAACAAACAAATAAAATTATCCATATGTTGCTCTAGGACGTCGTCTCCGAATAAATTTAGGTAAATATAGCTATATATAGATAAATATAACTACAGATACTACTATGTAGGGAGACGTGAATCAAATCAAATCAAATCAAAATATACTTTATTCAAATAGACTTTTACAAGCACTTTTGAATCGTCAATTTTACATTTTAAATTTAAATTAAATGTCAGTGTAGTCAGTCCGTGAGGAAGCTACCACCGGCTCGGAAGGCAGTTCTGCTGAGAAGAGCCGGCGAGAAACTTTAGGGCATCATATTGTTGATACTTTTATAATTATTTAAGTACAATGCATACAGTATATTCATTTCTTAGTGCGCCGCAAGTTTAAAAAGTAAATTAAGACGGTGAAAAAAATCCTCTGAAAACCATGTTTCCTTTAAATTATAAAAAGACAGTAGAAATAATTAATATTTGATATTAATCATAAGAAAATATCGTGAAAAAAAAAACTGAAGAATCACTGCTACGCGAGAGAGACAAAAAAAAATAGGTAATAAGCAAATATACAATCGTGAAACTTAGTCTTAACAAATACAATTTCCGATACATTACCTCTCATTCTAGTTCCAGATATAAAATCGAAGTCCTCTTTGCGTGTGGGATCGAAGAACGCCATCTTGCCCACGGACGAGTCGTACGCAGCCACACGGAATGGAATTATCTGCAAATTATAAATATATAGATATTTTATTAAAATAATAATACGAAATAATATTTGAACAGTTATCAAACTAGAAAAGTGAAAAACATTTGACAAACGTTTGAATGATGTTATGATATGTGTAGTAGTTGATACCAGATTTGGATCTCAGCGCCATCCAGTGGCGAGAGCAAAATGAGTTGCAAAACAAACTTCTCTACTATTTTTTTATTTATTTACTAGCGACTCACGCTCGCTTCGCTCGCGTTCGTCCCTAGGTACGTTTTCACGGTTAGCTATGTTTGTACATAAATAGTAGCTTGCTACTCCTAAGATATTCATTTAAATTATATAGCGATTTACCCTCATTTTGCTCGAGTGCATACGCCGTACGCGGATTTTGTTTACAATTTCATGGGTTTTAATTTTTTTTTGCGGAACCCAGATTCTTTTTCTAAAATAAAAGTAGCCTAAGTTACTCCCTATAACATCAGCTATCTGCCAGTGAAAGTCCCGCCAAAATCGGTCCAGCCGTTTCGGAGATTAGCCGGAACAAACAGACAGACAGACAGACAAAAATTGTAAAAAATGTTGTTTTGGTATATGTACCGTGTATACATTCATATGCATTTAGTAAAAAGCGGTTATTTTAATATTACAAACAGACACTCCAATTTTATTTATCTGTATAGATTTAGATTCACCAGTGGCAATTACAATATTACAATTTATTATTATATTCGAGTACAATAGTTTAATAGCTAATTGCATTAACTTTTAAGGTGAATACCACATGCAAAGATGGAGATTTTATAAAATGTTTACATTATATCTGTTACAATGATAAATTACTATTATAAAATATTAAATTATATAAATAACAAATTACATCAACACAAAATAATACACAAAGATTAAAAAAGATTACAATTGGAATAAAAAATCAGGAAGAATTACAAAAGAAATTAAATGTATTTAAAGGTATTTTTTTTAAACACATAGCAAAATTTACTTTATTGCATGAATAAATTTATTTTTGTCTATATAGATGGTATTATTTGTATGCCTCTTCGATTACCTGGACCAAAAAAAAAAAAATTACTTAAACTAATAAAAAAGGCATTACGAGAGAGATCTGTGCACAAACTCGGATCTGGATGAAATTTGGCACAGGGATAGATTAAAGTCTGGAATAGCTAGCACATAGGCTACTTTTTATCCCGGAAAAAAAGGTTCCCGTGGGAAGATTTGTTTTTGTTTTCCTAAAGGCAAACCCGAGCGAAGCGGGGGTAAGCCGCTAGTTATTTATTTATTTATTACATAGGTCGCTAACAGAGCATACATTCTTACAATTGTACATGTTAATAATACACGAAAACAAAGTAAAACCAGTCCACATCTCCCAGGCTACCTGCTCTAAACCACTAAACAAAAAAAATATATACGGTCGAATTGAGAACCTCCTCCTTTTTTTGGAAGTCGGTTAAAAAACAAAAGCAGCTCAACACTCATATCGTCTTTCAGACCAGGCGAGCACGCCCACATCCATTAAGACTAACTACTACAACCAGCTTAACCCTCATCTCCAGGTATCTAAGACCAGATACACACGCCAGCACCTACTAATCACTTTAACTTGTTCAACCCTCACCTCCCGGTATCCCAGACCAGGCTCATACGCTAGCACCTACTAAGACTAACTACTACAACGCTCAACACTCACTTCCAGGTCTCATAAACCTGGCACACTCTACACGCACGGAAGAATTTACTAAGACGACACGTTTCACTCAGTTTGCAGTGAACCTACTTGCTGTGCCGGCGGTCGCGGGTTCGAGTCTCGCTGGGGGGCATTCATTTGTGTGATGAGCATGAATGTTTGTCCAGTCATGGGTGTTTATATTTATAAAATGTATGTATTTAAAGTTATATATGTGTAGTGTATCAACTATCTGTTATCCATAACACAAGCCTCGTAGCTAACCATGGAACTAAATGTGCTGCGTGTTAATGTCCCAACTTATTAAAAAAAAGACTAGTTCAACGCTCAACCCTCACCTCCAGGTCGCTGAGGCCGGGCGCGTGCGCCAGCACGAGGGCGCCGTGCCGCGGGTCGTACAGATCGCCGGTGGCGGCGGGGTGCGGCAGACCGGCCGGGTCGCGCCCCACTATGTAGTGATTCGCGCCCGCGTTCATCCGGCACTTGGCATGCCATTGCACCTGTTGAGGGTTAACTCTTATATTGTTTATCCGACTGCGGCCCAAAAGAAGGGTTGTGTGTTTCACTTGTATGTATGTATTCCCAATTAATTACTGAATGGTTTAATCGATTTCGATTAATACGTCGTCAGATGACAGATATTATAATTGTAAAAATTCTAAATGACTAATTTAGGTGATCAAGGTGTGTAATGTGTATTAAGATTTTTTTGTCTTTCAAACTTATCTTGTGCGGTATCAAATTGTAGGCGATAATACATTTTGTATGTTTGAAATGATTTGTTAAATGTAACTCCAATATTTTAACTGGTAAAAACTAGCATCCCACCGATTCATATGAAACTTAGGTATTTTTCCAATTCAAATTATTTTATTCAGCATTAAATTATTACAATTTTTTATTGAACGAAAGTTTCAGAACTAACAAGAATTGGGGAAAGAAACTAAGCAGGACCAAATTTTTATCGAGAATAATTTTAAAACAACTGACTTTAGATATTTTTTTTCAATTTTACGTATGCCTATTATTATTATTTACATATATCAGTCGTGCTTACAATAAAATAACAATTATACTAATTTAAAAAAAATATCACTCCTCACCTCAGTAGGTCCAGCGTACATCATGGGCGAAGGGAAAATGGCAAGAACAGTGGACTGCGCGTCCAGAACGCCTTCATTGAGAACTGCTTTGTGCTGATTTATACGAGTTTCTAGAGGCACGTCATCGTCTTTAGTCCAACCACCTAGAAAAAAATATTATTATTTTTTTTATTTAGGTAAAACAATCATTTAGAAAAAATCATTTTTTTTAAATAGCCCCCTACATAAAAAAACATCTCTAAAAGTACAAAAATAAAATTCCTCTCTTGACCTTTTAAATTCATTAAACCTACCTATTAATATTTTGATAATAAGCGTCGCCGCGTCGGGGGCCGCTAATACTTTATCATTATCATTTTTCTTTCTATTTGTGTTCTGGTTTTTATTTTATTTACTTAGCATAAAAACTAACAAACATACAAATTTTTACTTCTATAATTTTAGTATTGATTATGTTAAATCTATACTAATACTAAGCTCAAGAGATTCTCGAACGGCAGTCTCTCCCGTGACCATGATTGCTGTAAAGCATTCGAAACGTCAGGAACTAAAAAATTTAAATAAATCCGTGAAAAAATCGGAAGAATTGTTTTATCTCAAATCTAAAAAGGTTGTTTATTTTTTGGTTTGTTTGCAAATACGTATTTCCAACCCGTTTTAAAAAAAATCTTTTCAATCGTTACGCTAAACATGTTACTTATTGCAAACCTAACTTTATACACGCAAACAAACTACGCAAAAGCATAAAAAAGCATATCATCTTACCAAGAGGATGCAACAAAAGCACAGGTTTCTTGAATCCACGTTCCACCAGCTGTCTCTGCGTGTCCTGCATCAGCAGGGCGTGGCCGTTGTGGATGGGATTACGGAGCTGGAACCGAATTTTATATTTAGTATACTCATAATAATGTCCTGCGTGTGTTTAACTACCTCGGTGGTCTAGTGGTACGTCTGTAGATGTTCAGTTCCTCGGTTCGAGTCCCGGGTCGGGCCTAGTTTGAATACTGAGATTTTCTGTTTATACATTTATTTTCAGTAGTAGCCCGGAGTTGGGAAGTTGACGGTGTTGCAATCGCGTGCTTCATAGAGCACGTGTCGCGTCGTCTTGAGGATGTCTTCCTGACTGATTTCGGTTATGACAGCCAATTACACTCTGACTAAATTCGTGGTAGATATTATAATGCACAAATGTATCCGCAAGAACAAGTGCAGTCTCTATTTCTTTAACTTCCAGACACTCTCGGTAAGGCAAAAGGCGTATGCACTTGTAAGCCACTGGACCGACGACTCATATTATGAATATTAAGATTGTTTTTCACTCTTACTTACTTACTTATCTCTAGAACTACGGATCTGAATTGAAAAATATGCTTAGCAGTATAATAAAGCAGTGGTAGCCCAGTGGTAACGCACACGCTTGTGAAACCAAGTGAAGCGGGTTCAAATTCCGGGTCTCGCACCTTCCTACGAAATCTAGCAAGTTTTCGAAAGACATGTGAAGTCCGCCAACCCGCACTTGGCCAGCGTGGTGGACTATGGCCTGATCCCCCTCGTATTGAAGGGAGGCCCGTGCCCAGCAGTGGGACGTTAAAAAGGGCTAAATATAATTTCTAACATCACGCTTGGATTCTTAGGATAAGAGCAATTATTTCCATATGAACTAGACAAGAGAAGTCACAGGCGAAGGCGAACCTGGAAAGCAAAAACTGCATCAGCATTAAGTTCTTTGAACTTCTCCCTCAATTCATTGGGAGTAAGGCGGTACGTGTCCAAGCCGTCGTTCCAACGTATACGCTCGAACACTTCCAAGTTACCGCCTACGAGCCAGTCACCGGACTCTTCGATCATCTGCAACAAAATTATATGTGAAATTTTTATTTTATTACCTAATATATAGTTAGTAAGAGTGAGTTTGTTACTATCTCTCTATCTATCTTTGGTGGTTGTTGCGAGACGAGTTAACACAAATAAAAGTCTATGTTACGTCACTAATTAAATTATAATACATAAAGTCAACACACACGTAAAAACAGTACAGAAGGAACAGTTAGGGAGATATACAATAACACAAAAACGTTTCAGTACAAACACAAGAAGTCCACATATAAAAATCCACGAAAAAACGATTAAATAATATAGGACAAGTAAATAGCGTCAGATTGCAAATCATCGACTGTCTTGGTTCGTATATATCATAAGTGGCCGGTAGGAGACAAATAAATTCCGTTCTGCCGTATACTACGGGTTTCGCGCGGCTATGCTTATGAATTAAATAAATATGAATAAATATTAATTAATAAATATAAATAATTATGTTTACGTGTTGTGTGTATGTAGGTGTGTATGTAATATAATATTAATACGTAAATTAAATATAATATAAATATAAATATTATGAAATGGAAAGTTTAATATATAAATATGATAAATTAAATATATTATGTTATAAGTCACCTACATCACTCCCCTCCAGAGGCCGTGTCTACGGACGATAAAAATCTGGGAAGTGTACTCTGCGTCCTGAACGTGTTGTTTTTACAGGACATTCCTTCGCAGGTGAAATATTGTCCTGTCGGGGTGAGGATGCGTCAGATGACAGTATATAGGCCGGTTTGAGGCGGTCTATGGATACTGTCTCATCTTTATTTCCCACGCGTATTGTGAAGGTCTTAGCACCTCTCCTGAGCACTTCGTATGGCCCAGTGTAAGCGGGCTGAAGTGAGCCACGTAGCACTTCATCCCTAAGGAATACGTGACTACAGTGGGCTAAGTCCTTGAAAACGAAGGCTCTGCGAGATTTTGAGTGGTGCTGAGGTGGAACTGGACGTATGCTGTCGGCAAATGACTTCATACGGGCTGAGAAATCCGTGATATCGGTGGTGTTGTGCGCGACGTCATGGCCTAAAAATTCGCCAGGTAGGCGCAATGGCTCGCCATACACCAACTCAGCCGATGAAGCCTGGAGGTCTTCTTTGAAGGCACTCCTGATGCCGAGCAGCACCAGTGGAAGGGACTCGGTCCAGTTCGCGTCGGCGTGACAGGTAATTGCTGCCTTCAACTGCCGGTGGAATCGCTCCACCAAACCGTTACACTGTGGGTGGTAAGCTGTCGTCCTACGGTGATCGAAACCGATGGATCTAGACAGCTGTTGGAATAAGGCCGACTGGAATTGCCTGCCTCGATCGGTTACGATCTCGGTAGGACAACCATATCGGGCCACCCAACAGGAAATGAACGCTTTGGCCACTGTTTCGGCGGTGATATCGGTAATAGGCACAGCTTCCGGCCATCGCGTAAAGCGATCGACGGCTGTGAGGCAATACCGATAATCACCAGCAGGCGGTAGCGGGCCGATAAGGTCTATGTGGACGTGTTTGAAACGCGCTGAAGGTAAATCGTGCGTACCTAAAGGTGAGGCAACGTGTCTAGTTACCTTCGAGCGTTGGCAAGACAAACACGCCTTAGCCCATTCACGGCAGTTTTTCCGCATCAGTGGCCAGACGAAACGTTGGGAAACGAGTTTGGCTGTGGCATTGGCGCCAGGATGACTGAGTGAGTGAAGACAGTCAAATACCTGCTGACGCAGTTGTTGGGGGACGAAAGGTCTGGGTGTCGGTGTACTGACGTCGCAGTACAAGACAGTACGACTCCCAGGTATGGTCGTTTTTGTTAGGCGAAGTGAAGAATCGCCTTTGAGATGGTCTGCCAGCTCTGGATCTGTGGCTTGGAGCTTGGCCATCACTTCAAGATCGACTGGCATCTGCAGTTCATTGACGCGCGACAAAGTGTCGGCAACCAAGTTGTCTTTTCCAGCAATGTGGACGATATCGGTGGTGAACTGCGAGATGAAGTCAAGATGTCTATACTGACGTGGCGAACAGTTACTTTTCCGTTCATGGAAAGCGTAACATATTGGCCTATGGTCAGTATAGACCGTGAAGTGAGTGGCTTCTAGCATGTGCCGAAAGTATTTTATGCTCTCATAAATAGCAAGGAGCTCTCTATCATAAGGAGAATATTTTACCTGCGATGGGCTCAACTTGCGAGAGAAAAATGTTAACGGCTGCCAGTCTCCATCCTTCAGCTGCTGCAAGACTGCACCTATCGCCGTATCAGAGGCGTCAGTGACTAGCCCCAGCTTAGCTTGTGAATCTGGATGGGCTAAAAGGGCAGCATCACAAAGACTCTTCTTACAAGCCTTAAATGCACGCAGTGAATCCCCCTCTATGACGACTGGATGGGAAGCTTTGACCGATCCAGTCAGCAAGGCATTTAATGGCGCTTGAATTTGAGCGGCGTTAGGCAAAAATCGCCTGTAAAAATTCACCATCCCCAAAAATCGTCGGAGTTCTCGGACGGTTTTTGGAGGTGGGAACTGTATTATGGCCTGTACCTTGCTGTCCAGAGGTTTAGTGCCCCTTTCAGAGATTTGATACCCAAGAAACGTTACCTCAGACGCGCCGAAAACACACTTGGCAGTATTAATAAGTACGCCATAATTGCGCATACGCTCGAAAAGTTGACGTAGGTGGTCTTCGTGTTCGCGTGCAGTTTTACTGAATATTAAAAAATCGTCTAAGTATGGGTAACAAAAATCGAGTCCGCGAGTTAACTCGTCTACAAATCTCTGAAAAGTTTGACCGGCATTCCTAAGTCCAAACGTCATATAAGGGAACTCATATAGACCGAAAGGTGTGGTAATGGCGGTCTTGGGAATATCCTCCTTCGCGACAGGGATTTGGTTGTAGGCCTTAACTAAATCTATAACCGAGAATACCGTACAACCAGACAAATTGTGTGAAAAATCGTGAATATGACGAATTGGGTACTGGTCCGGTATTGTTCGCGCGTTAAGTTGGCGATAATCGCCGCAAGGACGCCAGCCGTTATCTTTTTTAGACACAAGGTGAAGAGGTGAAGCCCATGGACTGTCAGACGGACGTGCGGTCCCATTCGCTAACATGACATCGAATTCATCTTTAGCGATTTTTAGTTTGTCGGGGGCGAGACGTCTAGGGGTGCATGATACAGGTGGACCTGGTGTAGTACGTATGTGGTGTATAGTGTGATGCTTTGCAATTCCCGGAGTACCAGCAGGGCGTGTTATTTCCGGAAATTCGGCTAAAATTTTATGATAAATACTATCACCACCCGTTGTTACCTTAACACTAGATACATTGTTACTTATATCTAAACATGCTACAGTACTGACATTAGTTAGGCTATCAATAAGTTTTTGTTGGCTGACATCAACGATGAGGCGATAATGTGATAAAAAATCTACACCTATAATAGCTTTTGTGACGTCAGCTACGACAAATTGCCACGGAAAGTTCCGACGTAAGCCTAAATTAAGATTTAGCTGTATGTAGCCGTACGTATCAATAGCAGAACCATTGGCAGCACTGAGCTGATATGAGGTTTTACACCTGCGCTCACGAAGCGCGGAAAGTGGGTACACACAAATATCACTACCAGTGTCAATTAAATACTGTATATCGGTACTGCGGTCTTTAATGAATAGGCGACCCGTGCTGCAACTGTGACAGTCGTTGGTCGTCATTATCAACTGCTCTGAGCGTTTCTGAGCTAAACGGCATGTTGAACGCCCGCGTCGACTTTCATCTCTGCGACGTTCAGTCGGTCGCGAACGGCGTTGAGATTGCATAGCCAAAGCACTCACCTGCCTTGTCAGCTCTGATACCTGACGTGCCAACTGGTCAATCGGTGACACTGCTGCTGATGACGTGGTCGCAGCTGCTTCAACGTGGCTCGTCGGCGCCGCGATATCGTGGACGCGGTCGGCCAGGTCGGCGAGTGCGTCCAGGGGTAGCGTCGCCTGCGATGCAAGAATCGGCTGCATGGATATAGGCAGTCGGCTGGTCCAAATGGTTCTCACGAATTCCTTGGGTGTCTCGGGTCCAGCAAGATGTTGTAGGTGGCGCAGGAACTGTGATGGTTTACGAGTGCCTAGCTGCTCGTGCGTCAATAGCTGCTTAATCTTATTGTCACGGGATGCTGATAGTCGATTGATAAGCTCGTCCTTTAATCGTTGGTAGTCGGGGGGTCCGGTGAGAACGTCCTCAACCTCGGCGGCATACTGTCTGTCGAGTGTAGCCAAAATGTGGTAAAACTTTGTGGTGTCATCAGTTACTTGCATGATTGCGAATTGTCCTTCAACCTGCGCGAACCATATCGCTGGTTTTTCAGGCCAAAACGGTGGTATCCTGATCTGCGGAGGTAACTGTGAAGGTGTAACACAATTAACGGGCGTCGCCATTTTGGGGCGCGGTCGACGTTGACGCAAAGTAACGTGACTCTGCGATTTTTCCGCCTCCGATCCGCTCGATCCCTGACTTGCTGAGTGCATGGACATTTTGTTCGCCCTGGTGTTCTGTGCGGGGTCACCAGTTTGGTGGTTGTTGCGAGACGAGTTAACACAAATAAAAGTCTATGTTACGTCACTAATTAAATTATAATACATAAAGTCAACACACACGTAAAAACAGTACAGAAGGAACAGTTAGGGAGATATACAATAACACAAAAACGTTTCAGTACAAACACAAGAAGTCCACATATAAAAATCCACGAAAAAACGATTAAATAATATAGGACAAGTAAATAGCGTCAGATTGCAAATCATCGACTGTCTTGGTTCGTATATATCATAAGTGGCCGGTAGGAGACAAATAAATTCCGTTCTGCCGTATACTACGGGTTTCGCGCGGCTATGCTTATGAATTAAATAAATATGAATAAATATTAATTAATAAATATAAATAATTATGTTTACGTGTTGTGTGTATGTAGGTGTGTATGTAATATAATATTAATACGTAAATTAAATATAATATAAATATAAATATTATGAAATGGAAAGTTTAATATATAAATATGATAAATTAAATATATTATGTTATAAGTCACCTACACTATCTATCTCTCTCTCACTTAATACTTTCTTAGATTTACGCGAATATTAGACATTTAAATAAAACTATCTTTTCGGTTTTTTTTCGTGGATTTATTTTGATTTTTGGTTCCCGACGTTGCTAAAATTATATAAATAATATTTCATATTTCAAGTATAAAATAATTAAAGTTATAAAATGTTTTAATTAAAATTAACAAATATTGTAAGGTACTTTGGTGCCAATTTTCAAAATTTGAATTCATTTTGTTATTTGTGGGTAGGCTGTCTGTAACAACTGTATAATGCCTTTGAGACATCTAACACCTTAGTCTCTCCGTGACCATGATTGCTGTAAAGCAATCGAAACATCGGGAACCAAAAATCAAAATAAATCCGCGTAAAAAAATCCGAAAACATAGTTCTTTTTAAATCTCTCTCACTTGCTTACAAATGCTTAACGCTAACGCTGTAATGGTTCAAATGAACGAAAACTAGTTGATTATATATTTACTTGACGGATGTCCATCATTGCAAATGTTAGTATAGATTTCTAATGTTTTTTTTTCAACGAAGCATCTCTAAGATTATAAAAAATATATTAACGTACCTAATCATCCCTTTTACTTAAAAGCATCACATGATGGACTCCATGTTTTTTTTTTATTTTCTAGTTTGCCCAAAATTAATAATTTCATTTTATTTGTATCTAATGTTAAACTTTTTTTAAATACGCTTTTTAGTATACAGACGAGATAAGACCTTAAGTTATTTGTTTTTCACAGACACACAAAACCTTTAAAAAAAACCAACCTACCTTAATATAGGGATGTCCAGTGTGATATATCCCGAATTGACGCGAGCACCTCTCTTCTTTCCTATGGGGATAGAATTCGGGAGCTCTCAGTATTGCCACAGTCTTGCCATTGTAGTTCAGAGCTATAGCATTTGCTCCTGCCAATCTTTCCTTATCCACTGTGTGTACTGGCAACACTACTGGCACAGACTGGTTCACTATCCCACCACCGGGCAGAGTGAGGCAGTTTGAATGGAGTGCCTGTTATAATATTAAAGAAATTATGTGTTAGAACTATATAACTTAGGAACTATAGGCTTGAATTGAAAAGTAACTAATTTGAAACGTATACCAATTTTAAAGAATTATCTAGAAGTATCTCACACGCTCACGCAGATTACACATTTTTTCACTCCTCGGTTACATGTATGCCATCCTTTTTTACTTTTTCGTGGTTTTCCTATAGAATTGTCTAGAAGTTCCCATAAAAGTGATAGTATGTACCAAATTTCAAAGTTTGAGTATGTATATAAAAAGTGCACTGTTTAAGAGTACTTATCTCGCCCACTCTTGAGACAAAAATAATCAAAAAAATTGCAGTAACACAATTGACGTAGATATCAAGTAACATACACACAAAAAAATATATACATGCATTCGAATTCAGCTACACACCTACCTTCACCTTTAAACTTTATTCAATCAAAATCAAGGCCAAAATTGTTTTTCTTAATGAAATTAATATAAAATAATATAATTTCCTGCCTTATAAAAGAAATTTTAACGATACGTTAATAAATAATTTCATAAGGATAATGTTATAGAACTTACTTGCAAATATTCGATTTCTCGCATAAAACCTTTGAGTGGAAACGCCCAACCCTCGGACAGTACCTGTAGGAAATCGGTACCATTTTAATATTATTATTTTTTATTATTAATTCTTTACTTAGCAAAATTGCAATTACAATTAAGATATGTCAGTGGTGTATTATTTAAGGACGCGAATATTCGCCCGATCTACGGGTCTACGGGAAGCTTTCCCGTAGCTGACCCGTGGATCGGGTATTAAATTCAGTTCAAGCTTTCTAGATCTACGGGAAAACTTACCGTACTTCTTACAATTTTTACATTTACATAGAAATAAGTTCTTAAAAACAAATTATGAGATATTTGTTTTTACATAACATATAAAAATTTTAAATAACCCCCGACATAAAAAATATCTAAAAAGTAAAAAAAATTAAATTTCAATAAATAATAAAAATATTTTGATGATAAACGCCGCGTCGGGGGACCGCGGAAGTACGTGAAATTTTCCCGTAGATTTAAAAGATTGAACTAAAAATCGATATACAGTTCAGCTACGGGAAAGCTTCCCGTAAATTATAATAGAATTTAAAAAAATATGTTAGAAGCTTCATTTTTCAATAACAATTATAATTTTAATATGCGTGTATAGGTTTAGGTTTAAAGAACTTTATTATCAACAAAGACATATTGTCACTTATGTGATAACATAAACTAAAGTGGTTACATAAAATTCATCGTCGTTGCCATTATATGTACTATTATTATAATGTAGGTAGGTATACTTAAAGACATTACAAGCAAAAACAAAACAAAAAGCCAATGGAATTATGTTCAATTTTGTCCCACCTCATACATTCAAATCAATTTTTATGATATGTAAAATTAGTTATTTTTCAATAAATAATCGGATAATTGTTTTTTAAATGCATGAAATGAGTTAACATTTTTTATATGTGAGGGTATACTGTTATACAGCCGCGCTCCGTTGACTGTTATCATTGTTTTGCCGTATGACGTGCGATGTTTCGGTATGATGAGGTAGCTAGCCCGTCGACTGCTACGCTCGGAAACTTGTTTTTGTTTAGTGAACGAAAGATTATTATGGATAGTCCTATTAAAATATTTTCGAATAAAAATGCAGATATTGTATTTGTATAAATTTTCTATGTTCATTAATTTAGTTTCTTCATATGTGTGTGTATTATAAGTACATATAAACTTTTTGAGAAAAAAAATCTTAATAACTGTGAATGCCCTATTAAAATCCTTTGCACAGAACTAAGCTCACGAACAAACAGACTGCTGGGCGCGGGTCTTTCAATACGAGGGGGATTTGACCATAGTCCACCACGGTGGCCAAGTGCGAGTTGGTTGACTTCACAGATCTTTTAAAAACAATCTTCCCTCACACATGAAAGTTTTCAACGATGTTTTCGTACACTATTTATTAATGTTTAATGTAAACTTACTTGAACCCATTGCAAATCAAGTTTGGTTATTTCAATCTGTGGTAATCTCGCTGCTTCCTCGATGGCGCTACTCAGTCTATTGCCGTATATAAACAGCTCTTCCACACCCGAGCTGTCTACTGCGTAACGCGGAATAATGCCCTGAAATAAAACGGAATAATAAGACTGATTGTTGCTCATTATTAATTAATACTTTCTTAAATTTACGCGAACATTTGATATCTATACAGGTAAATAAAATTGAATTTTCTGTTTGTAATGTCAAAATAACTGCTTTATACTAATTGCATATGGAATTAATATCCGGTACTTATGAGAAAAACATAATTTTTAAAAATTTTGTCTGTCTATTTATTGCGGCTATTCTCCATAATGGCTGGACCAATTTTAACGGGACTTTCACTGGCAGATAGCTTATATTATAAGAAGTAATTTAGGCCACTTTTATTTTAGAAAAAGAATTAGGGTTACGCTCAAGAAAATTAAAACGTTTAAGTCGCTAGTTTTAAGTATAACTATCTTTTCGGATTTTTTCGCGGATTTATTTAGATTTTTGGCTACCGACGTTTCGAATGCTTTGCAGCAACTATGGTCACGAGAGAGAGAAGCTTGAGGTATTTTTGAAAATCATTGTATAATTTTGTGGGTAGGTGTAATCTGTTACAACTTACAACTATATGACCAATTATCTTTGAGACGCCTAAAACCTTAGTCTCTAGTTTATTATCATTCTTAATTTTAAAGGCAAACAAGATCATGTTAGGTAACAATTTATTCTATGAAAAACTGTAATAAACAATTTTGAGTAAAAAAATTAAGCAAATTTAGTAATAGCTATTTTGATTATATAACTGTTGAGGTTGACCAAAAAATAAACTTTAGGCACATAAGAATATATTTATTACAAAACACAGTGACTTCACTAGGTATTTTTGTCAATGCCAGGGAAATGAAAAGGAAAGTGTTAGTTCATACCTGCGATTCCAATAAACGGACAACTTCCATAGTAGATTCTTCCACTGACCGTCCAACTGTTTGTATGACGAGTTCGGGAGCTTCGGGGCGTTCATACTCTTGTGTGATACCCGTAAATCCCTAGAAAATAGAATAAAACTCTAAAATAATATTTTATAAACTTCTCATCAATCAAAAATAACCTTCTTTTATTTCTTTAAGATTAATCTATACTAATATTATAAAACTGAAGAGTTTTATTGTTTGTTTGGTTGAACGCGCTAATCTCAGAAACTACTGGTTGGAATTGAAAAATTCTTTTTGTGTTGGATAGTCCATTAATCAAGGAAGGCTTTAGACTATATATCATCCCGGAAAAATGTACGGTTCCTGTGGGATAAATTTATTTTTGTCTAGGGACGAACCCAAAGCGAAGCGAGGGTGAGTCGCTAATAAAGTATAAAATCTGTACAGATAAATAAAATTGAAGTCTTTGTTTATAATTTCAAAATGACAGCTTTACTAATAATCATTTACATGTTATTTCGAATCGAATGACACCTCGTTCATATTTTTCCCAGACTGCTGAAAAATTTGACCAAAAAGGCACTTGTTGACTAGACTATAAATGCATATAAAATTATACATGGTACTTATAAGAAAAACACAATTTTTAAAATTTTTGTCTGTTTGTTCCGGCTAATCTCCGAAACGGCTGGACTGCTTTTAACGGGACTTTCACTGGCAGATAGCTAATGTTATAAGGAGTAACTTAAGCTACGTTTGTTTTAGAAAAAGAATTAGGGTTCCGCTGAAAAAAAATTAAAACGTACCTAGGGACGCACCCGAGGGAAGCGTAGATAAGTCGCTAGTATACAATATAAACATTAAATAATAATATATGATTGTGTTAGTAACGTGATAATTCTAGGGTACGATACGCTTTTACATTTTAAAACGTTATTTCCATACCAAGTAGTTCATTTTTGAATGTCATTGAAATTAGTACTAGACATGATAAGAAGCGTGTTGTTTAAAGCCATAATGCAATGCCAACATGCAATGATGCAAACGAACGATTAATTTAAAATTTAGAAATTTGTCATCGAAGCTTATTATTAAAACGACTTAACTATAACTATTTTAATACAATACTTTCTTAGATATACGCCAAAAATTTATATTAATATTTAGTATGTTATGAATTATGATCAAATGAGCCTATCCACAAGAGTAAATTATCAAAAATGAATAAAATAGAGAACCCGATTTTGATTTGTTTTTTTTTTGTGTATTACGCCTATTAATTATCGATATTGATTTATTAATAGCAATTTAAAAAATGTTTGATAAATCTGTTCTACCACTTAAAGGAATTTGACTTGTACAATAAAATAGTAAATGTACTCATCCAAAGTAAATTAATTTACACATGTTTGCTCATTCAGTAGTATGTAGATTGAGCGTGCTAAAATTGTATAAATATAAGGGATTTTGTCTGTTCAGGGTGCGTGTTCATTCAAGTGGTCAGAGTGCAGTATAGACAGTGTTAGTAAGGAAAATAAAAGTAAGAAAAGTAATCTCAAGTATTTTATTCAGAAACCAACACACAGTCCACCATAAGTCTTAGTAAGTCTTATCTTCCCTGAGCTGTAAGTTGACACAGATATGTAATACATGTATCTATAATTAATCTATATAGACAGATCCCGTTGAAAACTGTTGTAACAGTTGTGTTCAGACTAAAAGATTAAAAAAAAATCCGGACAAGTGCGAGTCGGACTCGCCCACCGTGGGTTCCGTACGAATTTGTAGAAAATCTGTTAAATTTTAATGTTCAACTTTTATTATTTTTTGGAATTTTTCCTTTATTTGTGCTGTAAGACCTTACTTTTTGCCAAATTTCGTGATTCTAGGTCAACGGGAACTACCATATAGGTTTTCGACCCAAAACCAATAGGGTACTTCCGGTTGACTTAGAATTGTCAATTTTGGTTAAAAGCAAGATCTTATAGCACAAGTAAAGGGAAAATTACGAAAAATGAAAAAAGTTGAAAATTAAGGTAAATTTTGATACTTACAATTTGACCTTGATTTTTATACACCTAATAGGGACTATAGACCTTAGTATCTGGTATAAATTTCAACTTGCAAGGTCCACCCGCTCCTAAGATAATCGGTGGTGACACACGGACAGACAGACGGACAGACGGACAAGAAAGTGATCTTATAAGGGTTCCTTGTTTACCTTTTGATGTACGAAAAAATAAAAATGATGTACATTTTTTATACTAAATAATAGACTAATTAAAGTTAATTAAACAATCTAAGAAACATTATTTTCATTAGTTGACTGACTTACAATTAGTTAATTGGTACTTGACAATTTGTTTAAGCCATAAAGAATACATAATTTAACAGCACACAATTAAAAATATATATTTATGAAGAATTACGTTCCAGTTTTCATTCAACAATAGAATTTTTCATACTAATTATAGTTTTTATTTAAATTAAAATTATTTTGAATTAATTAAATAACAGAGGAGATAGCGTAACATCCCGATTAATCATTTTATACCTCCTGAAACAACGAGCGTTACTCAACACCATAAAATATCTACTGTCAATCGTTCATGCGTTGATTAATGCTTCCTGTGCTTTTTTACTAAAGAAATGTTTAATATCAAATTTATATACACTAATCGAAAAAAAAAACAAATAAAGAGGAAAGATTTGTCTTTTTATATGTTTGTAATGAATAAACTCAAAAACCACTGGACCGATTTAGATGAAATTTGGTAAGAAGATAGTTTGAGACCCTGGGAAGAACATAGGATATTTTTTAAATCATCCCTTAAGAAGGTGCAAATGGGGATGAAAGTTTGTATGGGGAATCAACCTAGGGACGTATCCCTAGCGAAGCGAGGGTGACGAAGGCGAGCCCAAACACCAGGTAATTGCTGTAAATCGTTGAGGAGTTCCCTCGACTATCTTTCGGATGCATCATCAGATCGACTCCAGACCTTCATTAAATAGTAGTGCTTTAAAATACCTAATGAAAATGTTATCAAACGCACTAGTCGCCGCTACAATTTTCGAAAGTTCACCTCGATTTCTCTGGGATCCCATCATCAGATCCCGGTTTCCTTATCATGGTACCACTCTTGGGTTATCTCCTTTCGAACAAAAAAAGAATTATCAAAATCGGTTCATAAACGACGAAAAAATGCCCGAACAAACATAATATATATACGGTCGAAATGAGAACCTCCCCCTTTTTTTGGAAGTCGGTTAAAAAATTCCCAAAAAACCTACCTATGTGTCTTACTAGAAGTTTTATTATCTATTTTATAAAAAATAATATTACATAATTCTTTTGTATTTATTTAATAACTATTTGCGGCCGTTCTTCGAGGAGTTAAAAAATAAGTATAACATATAATATAAATAAAATTTATATGATATAAAATACTAAATGTAGTGTGAAGAACTTTGGTGTTTTCTACTAACCTTAATTAAGTATATTTATAAGTATCTTATGTGCAAAATATATAAGAAAATTGTAAATGACGTAATTTGTTATAGTGTCGTTACTACCTATTAGAGTATTAGTTAGCCCTTATGGAAAAATTTAAAGTAAAAAAAATGGGTGTGGGTAACCTTTACGCGTGGTTGAATTAAAACTTGTTTGGCAAATATCGCAATTAAATTAAAACAAATCAATAATTAAAATAGACATATTACAATAACATACGGAAAGAATATCCATACTAATATTATAAATGTGAAAGTGTATTTCTTTGTTTGTCCTTTTTTCACGTCGAAATTGAGGGATAGATTGGCCTGATTTTTTGTGTGGAGATAGTAGGAGGACTGGAGAATGACATAGGCTACTTTTTACCGCAGGGAGATTATTTCATTCCCATGAGAAAACACATTATATCCTAACCTAGGGACGTACCCGAGCGAAGCGAGGCTGAGCCGCTACTAATATTATACATTTGCTAGACAATAACAACGGTTACCATAGCAACATTGAACATGGCAATGTATTCTCATTCTTTCGTCGGCTTAATCCTATATATTTATGTGTTTGTCTCTTTTTAGTGTTGCATTTCCATTTCATCGAGTATTAAATCACAACGATTTAAAAAAAGTTTCACTTCAAAAAATATGGTCAAGAATATTAATTACCAAGTCCTTTAAGTATTAAGTATCTTTATCTGAATCCCCAATAGCTTTAGTGAATCAGTGATGGGGCCGTTAAATGAGTTAAACCATCTAAAATAAATTGAAAATTTGTCACCTTGTCATCGATTACCATTTTATAACGATAAAAGTCAACGTCAATTTGACCTATTTCTTTATTATCAGCATTCTATTATTAACATATTATTGTACGGTCTGTACCTACCGTCGCATACAATGAAAAGTGAAAGCTAATTATTTATATTTTTTTATTGGGAAATAATATGACTATTGTAATTCTCATGAAGTTAACTTGGAAACGGAGTTTAGTCCACTCTTATAATTTTAATTTAAACTAGTACTTTCACGCGGCTCGGCCTGGGTAGGTTTAGGTATTACTAAATCTTTATCAATGATGATCTAACTGGTATACTCTAGTACGAAGTGCAATACTCCACTCAGCAAAAATATAAAGTACGTAATGATATCTCATGCCAAATTTAGGTAACGTTCAGAAATCACAATCAATATAAAATCATTCTAAATTAAAATTCAAAAAAGGTTTACAAAACTATCAACTCGAAATAAAAATGCGTTAAAAAGACTAAGGAAACAAACTAAACAAGATTCTTATTTATCTTATATATTTAAACGAGCAATTCTTGTATATTTATATCTTTATATCATTATTTATTTATACCAGCGATCTCGGAAACGGCTCTAACGATTTCGCTGAAATTTGGTGTGTGGGGGCTTTCGGGGGCGAAAAATTGATCTAGATTAGTCTCATGTCTAGGAAAACGCGTATTTTCGAATTTTCATGCGGTTTTCTTTTGCATTATTCTACGCAGAATATGGTCGATAATTCCTTACACTTGGATGTAAGCATCGTGGTCAAGCGGTCAAGGCGCAAGTTAGACAACACATATGCCCGGGATCGAGTCCCGGTCGGAATACAATGTTTTTACTTTTGTTTTCTTTTTTTGTATTTATTCAGGTTTTTAGTTTTTTTATCTAAAAAATACGATATAACAAAAAAGAACTCAGAGCGAAGCTCGGTTGCCCAGGTATAAATATAAATATTAGTTTATTTGACATTGAAATAGCCTGGAGCCTTGAATAACCTATGCTATGTTATCTTTTTTACATGTATGTACCTATCTTTGTTATATACACAAAACAAAGTTTCTTTTGCAATTTATATTTATCATTTAAAGAACAGAAGAAGAGAAAGATGAAATTAAATACCAATTATTTTACTAACCTTAATCTGTCCCTCTCTAGCCTTCTTGTATAGGCCTTTCGTGTCCCTCTGCTCGCAAACTTCGAGTGGGGTATCTATGAAGACTTCAAAGAACGGCAAATCAGAGTCCGTATGAATTCTACGAGCTACCTCTCTATCCTAAAACAAAAGTGTAAATCATTTCATTTATTATAGTCATATACAATGAGAAGACATACATTTTGGAAATTGAATCAGAATCTGTAGGTACATTAAATATTTTTTTGGAAAATCTTATTGAAATAGACAGTATTATCGATACAGAGGCCGAATCTATAGTTTTTAGAATTTTTTGTCTGTCTGTCTGTGACCGCATCACGAAAAAACCACTAGACAGATTTTGATGAAATTTAGTATGATGTTAGCTGGTTATCCGGGTCAACATATAGGATACTTTTTACTGCGGGAAAATATTTCATCTTTGAGCTAAGCGTTAAAACGAACAATAAAACTTTTAAACCATGAAATTTTATTTATTTAATACACAATTTTTAATAACTTTTAAATAATTTATTTAAAAGTTAATAATATAAGTTAATAAATAATTTTAAATAATAAGTTATTTAAAAGTTTTTTAAAAATGAATATGTATACATACATGTAAATTAAAATTTTCGTTCCAAGATTAAAATGCTAAAAAAGTCTTTTATTTTTAAATATGTACATGCAAATTCAAATTTAAATAGAATAGGTAATATAATAAAAAATAAACTCAAAGTAGCACATGAGTGATATAATTTATTGAGTTCAATATTTGATCCATTATTGACTTAATGACTATTAATTTTATCAAATCATAAAAATAACAAAATGAATTGGACTTATGTATTAACGAACAACGTTGGACGTTATAAAATAGCTATCGTAACATGTTATCGTTTTGGATTATGGTCATAAACGTATAAGTGTACGAATAAATCAACCAATTGCAAGTGTCACAGGCCCACGCTTAGATATTGCCTTTTATTTTAGATACTACTATAGACTAAGCCACATAAAATCTTTGTGATATATTATAACCTATCGTAGGTTAGATGTTTCTATACGAGTATGAATAAAATATTACATGTTACTTCATCTCCTACTATTTCCTTTAAAGGAAAAATACTTTTCATCTGACTAATTGATCGACAATCAATATATGTATTTCTTTATAATATCGCGGTATCCATAAAGAATGTAATGGAGCAAGAAATATCAAATATTTTAAAATTTCACTAAACTCACCTCTGCGAAAGGAGAAACAAAACTACACAAACACACGACCCCACTATCCGCAAATAGTTTGGCTACTTCGGCCACTCGTCTGATATTCTCTTCTCTATCTTCCTTTGTAAATCCCAAATTTTTGTTGAGACCGGTGCGGATGTTATCGCCATCGAGACCGTATGCTGGGATACCTATGAAATACAAAAAAATCGATCATAAATCTCTTTTTTCTTTATTGAATCGTTTGCGAGTTTTGGACAACGAGATGCTTGCGAAGTTGACTTCGAACTCTGGAATACTCGACTCTTAAATTCTGGCAATCAGGACACTAATAGAAAATAAAACTAGTATATTAATGTATGATTTCTAATTTTTTCTTTAATACGAGTTATGACTGTTTTTTTTTTATGAGTTATAGTTTGTTTTAACGTGCTTGCTGCTAAAATGAGGAAATTTAATTAGTACTTCACGAAGTTTATTAAAAAACACCAGTATATATTATATTGAACATTTTTATATCGTAAATATTAATAATAGTATATATATTTTCTAGGTATTTTTTGTAAGTAATATCTTACAAAAAATACCTAAAAATGTCTTTATAATTGAACAAAAAAAAATACCTATGCAAAGCGTTATAATAGGACTCCCTACTCCCTACTCGCATCAAAATGCTTACAAAAGTAACCAGAACGTGTAATTGCTACCTCAAGAAAACAATGCTTATAAAAGTCATTCTTATATTGTATCGTTGTTATGCTGAATCTGAAAGATGTTCTTTATGTTCAATGACTTTCGTTTGAGCAACGGTACGAGGTTCTTCGAGCGTAATATAATACCGAATAGATACAACTAATATTATTTTATATAATATAATTAAAATATTAATATTATTAACTCACTATATTAAGTTAAAAAATAAATGCTGATGCACAAATATCGCCATTATTAATCCTTCATTTGTGAATGTACATAAATTACTTTTTCACTTAGAAAATGATCGCGTGACTCTCGTAAACTAAATCAAATAAAAGAAACTGAAAAAGGAAATAACAAAATAATCGTTTTTAATGGTGCAATTCTTATTCTAATACAACCTATCGTAAAAACTCGTAACATTAAATGGTACTATAAAAATTTCATATTTCAACGCGCATAATATGCAGTAAAATGGTTCAACACAATCAACATATTGTCGGAATCATCTAGCCGCTCAAAATAGATGTTAGGCATAATTATGTAACAATTGCAAGGCACGTGAAAAGGAAATCTCGACTTAAGTTACATTCACCTCTTTCGAATGTTTATGACTGGACACAGATTACAAATAAGAACATTTCAATTAATTACAAAATATATAAGTAAACTGTTTTTTTTTTTTGTGATTTAAAGTTCTTAATACTAGTACCTATCGTTAAGTTATATTAACACTTTAAATGTTTAAACCTATTTAGAATGTAGGTGAACTATGTGAACCGCTATACTAATGTATAGTGTAGTCTATACTACAGTCAAAATAAGAGAAATATAAGGATGGCACTTTATATAATATGTAGCCGGGATAAAAACTTATGAGTGAACGAAAGCTTGTAGGGGTAACTTTGAAATGGTCTTTATATGAGATGAATATTCGAAATACCGAGTTATGTTTCTAAAGTTAAACGCCGTTCCTATGACCCACCCTTTTTTATTGTTGGGAAATGCATTTACGCATACCACCTGTAAATATACAAGTGGTTATGGGAACTCACCGGCTAGAAAAGCAAGCGCTACCCACTAAAACCTCGAGAACTAGATGGAAAAAAAACACTCATAAAAAGATATAATATGATAAATGATTATTAAAAATTCAAAATAATATCAAAAAAAAAAACTAATCAATGACAAAAGATTAAGAAACGGTACAATAAGATTATGCTTAGATACCTGATCTAAGTATAATCTTCTATAATAAAAATAGAAAACTGATAATAATGACAAAATAATAATAATAATAACAAAAACTATGTAAGTATTCCCGAGTGTAAGTTAGCAATGATGTGGTCGATGGTGTAACTTGTTTCGGCTTGGGAGCTATGAATGTGTTTGTAGAGACTAAATTCATCCTCCTGACCAATTTTCCCTCTATCTATATATATAAAAGGCAAAAGTGATTAACTGATGTATCAACACACAGGCCAAACCCTTAAGGCTAGAAAATTGAAATTTCGGCATCCACTAAGGAAGGATTTTTCAAAATTCAACCCCCAAGGGAGTGAAATAGGGGATAAAAGTTTGTATGAAAAATTTTATTTCTTGGACATATTTGCATGATATTTCGTATGAATTGAGTACAGCAAAAATAATGAGTTACGTATTTCCGCGTCTTTTTTAATTCAACCCCTAAGAGGGTAAAATAGGGGATGAAAGTTTGTATGAATCCTACTATTTTAGTTTTTTTATAGTTTTAGCGCGGGCCAAGCCGCGAGTTCTGCTAGTGCACAATAAATTAGGTAACTGGAGGGTAACTCCTAATATAGGAGCATAATCGAGTTTTTTACATGCTTTGAGACTTGACAGACAATCTAATAACTCTAAAGTCGCTGTAGTACCTACTGTATAAAAATATTTTCATAAATAATAAAATAGAGTATTTTTCATTAGTATACTCATATATTTATATATTAAAAGCATTCAAAATCAACAATATCTGTTTGATGAGTTATATTAGCTTTTAATTCATCAAAAATAACAAATCTAGCTTAAACAAAACTGAACTAATCTCTATAAATTAATGCTTGCTATTAATATCTTGTATCTAAGCAAGTTTAAGCAAAAGGCTACTATCCTGTAGGACTACTTAATGATCGGGATGGAAAATGATCGTATCTCTTTCTAGTTTCTGGGCAAAAAAAAACATTATATAAAAAAAAACGTCAAGTTACTACTTCGTTTCTGCGTGAATACATAGCGTGATATTATAGATAGACAAAACAGCAAACAAACTTTCACATTAACAATATTCCTATTGATTTAAATTTTTATCTCTATCTATCATAATCTAGCACGTACAGGAAAATATCCGAAAATCCTACACTTGAGGTCCGTCGGTCGGACTAAGTTTTCTGAGGGGAGAATTTCCGTCAAGCTAACCTCAGAAAGAACCCGGAGTTAGGAAGATGGCGGTGTTACATTCCCCGTGTATCGGAAACCACGTGAAGCCATCAAAGGTTGTGTCGAATTACCGTCTCATAGGAGTTTAAGAGAGAAAAGAGTAGAGATTGCAGGTGTGTTTATGCACAAACTTGTGGCTAGCCCGAGCAAGATCGACTGCCGTGGCTGAAATCAGTCAGGAAGAAACTATTATTATTGATTTAAATCGATTTACCTTTAGATACAAGGTACGCTTCAAGAGCAAAAGCTATGCTGGTTTTTCCAGCACCACTCAAACCAGTGAACCAGACTGTGCTGCCTCTGAACGCTCTGCTGCCCAATGCTCTGCTTCTTTTAGCTCTGGACACCTGGTGCTTTTGTTCCACCACGTTTGTTGCCACTTGGGCGCACTGAAACAAATATACGTATCTGTTTAACTAGTGGTATTTAACAGTAGACAGATAATACTTTCTTAGGTTTACGCGAATATTAGACATTTAAATAAAACTATCTTTTCGGATTTTTTCGCGGATTTATTTTGATTTTAGTTTCCCGACGTTTCGATTGCTTTACAGCAATCATGGTCACGGGAGAGTAGACAGATACCTAATAATAAATACTTGTTACTATACCTATCAAGACCTAAATTAAAATTTAACATATAATTACCTATATGTAAAATTAACTAACTTATTCAAATGTAATAAAGCTTTGCTAAAATGCTACTTTTCTTTATTTTAAAGAAAACGGACAAACTAATATCTAAAGTATGTTCCGCTTATCTTAAATATCCCTTTCAAGGTGTGTGGTAAAATGTGAAATTAAATATATAATCCCATTATAATATAAGTATGTATAATGTATATATTAAATAAATAAAGTTACAAGTCTAATTTCAAAGATTTTTCTATATATATATAAGATTTTTCTAGCTTTAAATTCAAGGCGAAATAAAAAGTGCATACAATTTAATTTCAACGCGGAAAATTTACAGTTGATTTGTTTGGAGGTTGTTTAAGTAATTTAAGTAATATTACAATAGGCACGTACATATTAAATTAAAACGTTATTTTTATCATACCAATTAAAATGTACGGAAAAAAAATGTTAATGTACCATAACAGTAAAATCAGTTACCAGAAGTGATAGTAAAATGATTAAACTTGATCCCAGCAAAGGTTAACTGATGCATTACATTTATATCAATTAGACAATAACGGCTAAACCATGGTTTCCTCTTCCTTATTATCAGGTAGAGGATCTACTAATTGTAAACATCTATAGTATGCAGCTATATCTGCAGCTGTAGCTGTTATCACTATTTAAATAAAATATGTACGTTTGATAACAGTCAGTAATAGATATAGTTTTTGTCCAGATCGCGATCTGCTGTGGCTTTTGAGGACATGTCATCCTTTTGTGATTTGGCTGTCTGGCATCCGCCATATTGTTCAATAATAATATGGATATTGCCTAAACACTGCAGATTAAACTTAACAAGAAGACCAAAGCATAATATAGCTAGAAAGATAGATTAGAGGGATTTGTCAAGATACTTTAAACATTATGGAGGTAATACATTCTATAATATTCTATGAATGAAAAATTTAAAAAGCCCCCAACACTAACTTATTCATTGAAGCCATTTCTATGAGCCTAACACAATATCTCTGCAGCGTCATTTGGAAACTTGCAGATTCCAAATGACGCTGCAACATCAGGCCAAGGTTACTGTATCGTTGCAATGTCATTTAAGTAACTGGACATCAAGTTTCAAAGTGTTTAGATCTGTGGAAGTTGCTCATATTCTTTTACCATCTAAAAAGCAGCTGATAGTCTGCAAACGGTTAAACGGCTTTTCTTGATTTATAGCTAGGAACACTCTCGATTAAGTCACCTTTCAAACAAAAAAAACTAAATTAAAATCGGTTCATCCGTCTAGGCGCCACGCTGCCACAGACAGACACACAAATACACAACTTATAACACCTCTCTTTTACGTCGGGGCTTAAAAATATATAGAAATTATAATATATTTAAATGTAAATCCGCGAAAAAATCCGAATAGATAGTTTTATTTAATATGTATCAAATATTTGCGTAAGTCTAAGACAACATTATGTCGAGCATAATGCTTAAATTTTTCATTTCAATATGGTTATGAAATTTTCTAGTCCTAAGCTAAAGATGTAGGTCACGTGTTAACTTATAAGATTCTTTGTACTCAGTAACCCTATATAATAGATTATAATATGCTTATTTAACGGTAGGTATATACCATACATACCTATGTATGTAAATTTTGTTTTAATAAACCTAATGTTAATTACCTAGGTTTTAGTAGTAATGTGGACAAACATGACCTGCTATTTATGAATTTAATATCAGGTACTATAAATATTTACAACGTATAATTTACATCATAGGCAGTAATCTTGTATATTTTACATCTAAATGTTCATCTAATTATTTGATCAATTCACAATTCACGTTTCTTTGTCTAATAAAGTATTAAATGTACCTAGAGTTAGTAATTCAAGGCTTTAGCCTTCATTTTAATAAATAGTCGATAACTAATACATCGGAATATTATTTCATACAGAATACTATAAAATAAGTAAAAGACAAGGTACTTTTATTGGACATTTTTGACCAATATTGCGTTTGTAATCAATTTTTATTATCATTTCATCTACCACTTACCTTAAGCAGCGAGTGGATCAAAGAAAGTCCATGAGATAAAAAATCTTAAATTTAAAAATTTAGACCTTCTTGAAGAGTCTTCTCAAAAATTCCTTACCTTTAAGATAGAGGTCAAGGTCTAAATTTTGTATGCAATATATTCATTAATATTAAACCTACCTGCCTTCGCAAGGTATCGTGCATAATGTTGATTTATGTAATTTTCAATGAATTAATGGATATAAATTGATTATAATATAATTTTTTTACGTCTTGTTAGCATTATTTTGGCCCGCTTCCTAACAGTATATCATAATCCATAGGTACGTAACCTATGGATTGTCTGGAAGAAATCTCTTTCAGAAACAAGTTAGAAAGGCCAGACCTTTCTATATTTGTATATAATTTTTGCATGGTTTTTAAAATTGCTATTAGTACTATTTATATAATCGAAAACCTTGTCTTTTGACTTTGTGTTCAGAAAACGATAATTATTGAATCACCAAAAAAAAAAAAACAAAAATGTTATGAAACGCATAAAACAAAAGAAAAAATATTTGATTGATGAACATTTTCAGCCGACTTCCAAAAAAAGGAGGAGGTTCTCAATTCGACCGTATATATATATATATTTTTATGTTTGTTTGCGGATTTCTTCGTCGTTTATGAACCGATTTTGATAATATCTTTTTTTGTTGGAAAGGAGTTATCCTAAGAGTAGTACCATGATAAGGAAACCAGAATCTGATGATGGGATCCCAGAGAAATCGAGGGGAACTTTCGAAAATTGTAGCGGCGACTAGTGCGATTGTTAACATTTTCAATAGGTATTTTAAAGCACTACTATTTAATGAAGGTCTGGAGTCGATCTGATGATGGACCCGAAAGACAGTCGAGGGAACTCCTCAAGGATTTACAGCAATTACCTGTTGTTTGGGCTTGAATAATTTGTATTAATGATACGTATACACTAAAAATGGAAAATAAAAACTTAAAAACAAACCGACTTCCAGGCACTGAAAAAAGTTAAAAAAGAACTAAACGGGGGTTTTCATTTAGAATAGATACTTAATCAGATTTTTTCGAAGTCGGTGCCAGCCAATATAAATCAAAGCACACCGACTTCGACAATATCTGATTAAGTATCTATTCTAAATGAAAACCCTTGTTTAGTTATTTTTTACTTTTCAGTGCCTTTATTATTTTTTTAAGTTTTTATGTTTCACTATTAGGTATTCTATTATAAAAACCCGATCCTAAAATAATAATAATTAAGATCTATCGATGTCGGAATCGCACCACGAAAGGCGGAGAAAGTTTGTTTACGTAAATAAAGCCACATAACCAGTGGAAATGTTAGATATTGCAACTAAACGCATTTTCTGCTTGCATGCGCCAGACATATTTTTACACTTTATACATAATATAATAAAATAATAACTTAGCGAAATCTGAACATGATTTTTGAAGTTATACTTCAAACATATTACATAAAGGAAGTATAACTTTAAGTATCTTAAAAAGTCTGATTGAGACAGGAGATTTGTTGTGTTTATATTAAATAGATAGATAGACAATGTCGTTGACTTACCTATATATGGCTTGTTTGTATTTGCGATGACTATTTATAGCAAATACAAACAAGCGATGAACTGATAAGACACTTCGTCAAGCATAACGTCAGACATAATAATGAAAACAAAGACAATTAAAACGCAGCATTCATCTTGCTTTTCACTTTTATTTGTCAGACAATTATCATAATGATTTAATGACAGAAATAATGTTTTTGATATAAGTATTCACAATTTTGCAATGTAGTTCTTTTTAACCTCGTGAATTGACACCAATCCTGATGAGTGATAAATTTTTGTATACTAATACTCAATATATTATATTCAATTAATCTATCTCCTTAAAACGAGCAATTCTTGTATATTTATTTATTTATACCGACGATCTCGGAAACAGCTCTAACAATTTCGCTGAAATTTGGTATGTGGGAGTTTTCAGGAGCAAAAAATCTATCTAGATTAGTGTTATGTCTGGGAAAACGCGTGTTTTCATGTGTGGTTCTTTGTTAAGCCAAGTGGTAATCATGTTGTAAATGATTCGCATTTCGCACATAAAAATATCAGAGATGCGAGACACGGGATTTGAACCCGCTTCACTTGGTTTCTCGAGTAAGCGTGTCACCACTGGGCTACCACTGCCTTTTTAAAAACCTTTTATAAATGAAAACTACCAATCAGTTATTTTTCACTTTTTCGTATATTTTTTTGAAGTCGGTTTTTTTGAAGTTTTACTTCTTTTGGCACGTTTGAAAAAAAATATGAGTGTAAAATTTTTAAGATGCGCGCGCACACCGACAGCTAAAAGCAACATGATGAAGTTAATTGCGTTCCTTTTACAAACAGAGAGTTGTGAAATACGGGACGGAATCTTTAGCTATTTTTGTTTTGTTATGCCAAAGAAGTATAACTTCTTAAAAAAATTGTGGAGTAAACTAACTCATCGTTTGTTTCATCTATCTCATGAGGTCTCATGAGTTCATAGAAGCCACACAACAGCATCCTTCTCATTAGCTATATTTGATAATATTTAATTAAGTGTGAGTAAATTACCAATTTTTTTTTCTTATTTTTTAAAGTTTAAAGTGATGTTTTTAATTTTTTTTGCTTTTTTCCCTACAATATTCGTTGACAGGGGGTCCGTGGAATTTTAGAAATTCTAAAAGTGGTCCATAACTGCAATAAGTTTAAGAAACACCGATTTAGAAACATGAACTTGTAACTTGTGCGAACTCTAAACTATATATGTATGTATACCAATAACACTTTAAATATCTAAATCTAAATGATTCATATAGAACTTTCGATTTCAATAGAAAATGTTATAAACATTTAAATAAAACCAGTTCTGCAGGTATGTTACATATTTTATTGTTTTTTTTTTTTTTTAGAAAAAAAGAGATAAGAGTTTCAATATGAAAGGGTATTAGACACGGTTAGGTAGGTACATTTATTGTGAAGCGTAATATTGATTAAATTCACGGGAGGTTACATTTTTATGACTCGATCACATTGATTAGGCTTGATATTCATTGATAGCTATAAAATGTAGTCAAATCATCGTTTGCAGCGTATTCGCATAGGCCCATGAATTAATCATAGTCTGATAAGAGAAAGCATTGCATTGTTCAAGCTTAATGCAGTATGGGTGTTTTATTACTTACTGCACCCCTTGATCTATTTTTTTCGCAATAAGAAATGAACTATTAACACTAATATTATTAGTTTGTTTCGACTAAATTGATAAAATTGCAGAATTCTTGAACAAATACTGTAGACTCAATTTGTAACATAATATAATAAAGTTCATATTAACACTATGTACCTATACGTAAAGAAAGTACCATAAATATACTTCGCTCTTTATTAAACTTAATTATATTATAAGTATTTTTATTATTCTCACAGTAAATATAATAAAAAATTGCAAACAATAAGAACACATTATTAAAAGCGAATGTGCCTCGGGAAAACTAAACAAAGGTTAAGCTCAAAGGCTTTCACTAACATTGTCATGAATCGCGGACAATACTTCATAAAAATAATATAATATTGAGATTTTTAGCTGGATATTTAAAAAAAGAATATAACAAAAATATATCTTATATATTTAAACGAGCAATTCTTGTATATTTATATATTTATTTATTTATTTATTTATTTATACCGGCGATCTCGGAAACGGCTCTAACGATTTTGCTGAAATTTGGTATATGGGGACTTTCGGGGGCGAAAAATTGATCTAGATTAGTCACGTATCTGGGAAAACGCGTGTTTTCGAGTTTTCATGCGTTTTTCTTATGCATTATTCTACGCAAAATTTAATCGCGACATCTATACAATTGTCTCAGTAACACTTAGTCACTTAATGTTAAATTATTTTTAAGCCAAATTAAAAACAAAATTGTTCTTATCGCGACATCTATACAACTTTCTCAATAACACTTAGTCACTTAATGTAAAATATACAATCTTTCAAGAACTCCGAGCGAAGCTCGGTCGCCCAGGTACTACAATACAAACTTCAGCAACTTTTTAACTTTTATCAGGTCGAAATAAGTACTTGTAACGCTTTGGGGCTAACTGATAGATCAATGTAAACAATGCGAGAAATAAAAAATATAATCCAGGTTTTTGCTAGTAACTGTGAAAATCTATTTGAGTTACAAAGGAAGATACGACGTACATATGTACATGTATGTATAATATGTATAATAACTTATTGTTTTTATTTTCATGGAGATGATGTGTTAAGAGTAATCTTTAACTGGTTTTTCAAAAAGTATGTCATGATAATAATTAACATACCTATTAAAAATATACTATTGAGCATAATATATTACAAAATATTGTTTTTGCGTTTAATGATTCACACATTCTTCCTCTCATTAATACTTTATATTCGATAGAGTTTTAGCCCATTTAACAGATAAAAAAATTATTTTTCCGTGACATTCGTTATTTTAAATAAGATTAAAAATTTGGTACCAATTTATTAAGAGATACCAAATAAGAAAATATTAAGGTAAAATCTATTAAACGACGTAAACATTACTAATACGTAATAAATGTTTCAAATGAAAGTGCTTCTTCACATCGATTGATGACCGGATACTAAAATATTCTCGAGGAAATAAAACGTAGTGAAAGTAGCACCCGCTTTTATTTCATTTAACTGTGGCTTATAATATAAAGACTACATTTAAAGAAATATTTAAAAACATAAAAATATGAAAGTATACTAATATCATAATAATATAGAAAACCTTAACTGACCGTTCGAATTGTTCCGTTACCCCATTCTCCAATTTTATATTTTTCAAAAGTCTCCACAATCTTTTTGTTTCTTTCCTCGAGACTCATGTTAAGTTAATGAAAAAAATAAATAATAACGTAAATAAAACGGCACTTTCGCGCCAAACAGTAATCGCAAATTAATCGGTTACAAGAACACGGCAGCACGCGCGCTGCTTGATAGAGCACTGGCGTCTGACACCAACGTTTGCAATTCCTTTATACTGATGTTGTTCACTTTGAATGTAATTTTTTGATTGATAAAATGCACTGACCCGTAATACAACAGGTACGCGCCGCTCGTTTCAATTTAACTACGTAGCTCTAGATTATTTTTGCCAACTAATGTGAAGGGCTAAAAATGCAGCCCAAACCAAATATATATAAAACAACTTCTTTCGAGTTCTTCTATTACATTACATTACACGTAGCTTAGTAGGGTAATTCACTGGGGTTTTGCTAATATTCTAATTTGTTTCTTGATACAATGTTCCATAAATTTTACATGTAGATTTTATAAAAACGATTATAAAATTGGTTTTAATAATTCCGCTAATACATATTACAATTACATTCAATAAATTTTTCATACTATACAACCTCGTTTTCGTCCATTTACTGGTCTACATAGTTGAAAAACTATATATGTACTACTAATAAGTCAGTTATTATAATACAAAAAAAATTTGAAAATTAGGAGAACGATAAAAAGGATAATAGTATGAAATGAATTACCTAAAACTATTTTCTTCTCATCTAATCATGATAAATATCTATATTGGTCTCTCTATGTCCTACTTCTTTGTTAAAGGTGTCACTGCAATTGCGTATCTTCCGTTTTTAATATTCAATACATCGTTAGCAAAGGGTGTCTTCCGTCATTTTGGAAGAAATCCTTAATTGTTCCAAAATTGAAGGATGGTAATGCTGAGATCTATCTACATCTATAGTTTTCTTCGTTGACGCGGTTTCTCGTGCAATTGTATCTCGACTCGTCTATTGACGTAATTTACACGGATTCTAGTAAAGCTTTCGATAAAGTACTGCACCATATTTTGATCAAAAAACTCTGAGTGTGGTATCACGGGCTGTCTGTTGAATTGGTTTACGTCTTATCTTAACAACAAGGTATTCATTAGTGGTTAATGGATTCGAAACTCATCCGTTTAAGGTCCTGTCAGGGGTTCCGCAAAGGTTCCATTTGGGGCCTATTTTATTAAATTTCTTTATAAATGACATAGGTGCTAATTTCCAACATTCTAAGCACTACCTATTCGCAGATGATCTTAAGTTTTTCCGAACTGTCACCTCTAAAAATAAGGTTGATTTGCTTTAAACTGACTGATAGAATAAATATTTTGTGCAATAACAATGCGATGAGCTTAAATGTCAAGAAGTGCTATGAAGTGAGCTTCAATAGATTAAAAACAATGTACAGCAATTATAAAATAAGCAACATTTAACTAGAGTTTATCGATGTACGTATGTAGTTCGAAACCTCGATGTTTTCCTTGATACAAAATTGCGCTTTCATGCTCATATCGATGAAATCTGCCGAAAGGCTTTTAAAAATTTGGGCTTTATTTTGAGAAATTGCCAACGACTGTCGCTGACCACAAACCCTAATATCCTTATATAATGCTCTTGTGTTCTAGAATATTTCAGTGTTGTGTGGAACCCCTATTACGATGTTTATGTAAAAAGATTGGAAGAAATTTAAAAACGCATCATGCATCTCTGATACTTTGACCTAACGAAAAAATTACCTCATTATGAAGAATGTTTATCACATTTCAAAATTCACTCTTTGGCTAACTGGAGATGCTTGCTCGATACTCTGTTCTTATACAAACTGGTTAATAGAACTCGAACTGTCCACAAATACTACTATACTACTCTATCTATTTTGTTTTCTGTGTAGGTATGTTATAATGTATTTAGTATGTATTTTGTTGAAACTATACAGAAATTCATGTAAGCAGAATCAATATCTAATATATTTAAACGAGCAATTCTTGTTTATTTAGTTATACCGGCGATATTGGAAACGGCTCTGACGATTTCACAGACATTTTGTTATGTAGGGGTTTTATGTCTGGGAAAACGTGTGTTTTCGAGTTTTCACGCAGTTTTCTTTCGCATTATTCCACGCAAAATATGGTCAATTATATCGCACGGTCTGGCATAAACTTTGTGGTCCAGCTGCTGAGACGCAAGATTGACAATCACAGGTATCACGCAGGAGGACACACACACAGGTAGGATACAAAGTTTTTACTTTTGTTTTTGTTTTTTGTATTTATTTAAGTTTTTATTTTTTTTTTTGCTTTTAAGCCAAATTAAAAAGAAACTGCGGGAAAACTCAGTCGCCCAGGTACTATACCAAAATATTATGTTTTATTATATTATGAACTTCATCAGTATTTATTATGTTTTATAATATTATGAACATCATCAGTATTCATTAAGTATTATTTGATCAGACACTTACTCTATTGCACTGCATTAATTGATTCTTTTGATTTATTACATATTATAAAATAATATTTTAAATATAATGTGTTAATGCTTGCACCATATCAACAAACATTCACTTAAGTTGAACAGAGCTCAGAATAAGACTTAAGCTACTTTTAACAGACACACCTATCACAAAATATTTTGTAGCAGCTTACTATCTGCAAGATCTGCAAGCAAATTTTATTATACACGATCTATAATATAATGAATTTAAATGTTAACACTATTAATATAACTTTTAGGTACATTACTCGTATGTCTCTCTTCAGACTTGTTAATTAAGATTAATAACCTCTTATCTCTGTGCTAGATTTCATTGAGATCACTTTAACTATGTTACTTCCCTAAAGTGATAAATAAAAATAAATAAATAATATTTTACAAGACTGTTATTACCATTACTTATTGATAACTCATAACATAAAAAACTTGTAGTGCTCAAGTTTCAAAATATGCATCGAATGAGAATTAAAACTAGATTTCACTCATGAATAAATTTGCTTATGAACAACACTTTTTATCATCAACAATATACATCATTGGGTTGGACTGGACAATATATGACATCGTTTTAATGGGGGAGAGAGGGTGGGGGAGGAGGGGAGGGGTAAGAGGAACTCCCCTTTTCATAAAAAATAACTATGCATTTCCTCCGCGTTTTCTTTGTCATGGGGGGGGTATTAACACACCCCTCCCTCCCCACCCCTCTTGCCAAATATATATATATATTCCCGTGTACTAAAGTCCTTCCGAATATTGTAACGAACTTTGTGAAAAACATCGATATGAGCGTGTATGAATGCGGTAAATTACATAAAATGTTGAAACTTAAAAAAAAATTTTGACAAAATTATTTGTTTCCGCGGTCTCAAGTTTTATATATAGGCTTTATATAGAGAGATCTATTACTGAAAAAAATATAAAGTCTCAACTCGACGTCATATATTGTACAGTTGAGCCCATCATTGATTTGAAATAAAATATAAATATGTTAAGTATATACAATGGAAATAGGTGAGAACAACACAAATACAATGTATACGATTGTGTTCGAAATACTTGAAGTCCTTGAAATCGAACTCAATTGATAATATTTTACATAAACATTTTAATACTTTATTGCTTTATACAGGGAATGCCGATATCTAGAGAATATTTATTATAAGGTCATTTAATTTTTGCAAATAATACTAAAAAAACTGTAATATAAACGGACATTTGAATGTTTATAAAGTATTCTTAATAATATAAATATTTACTTACAGCTTTAAGCTTTTTTCTGGGTCTTGAAGGTCCGTCCATATTTAGTAGGTATAAAAAGTGGCAAGTAACGTTATCTTTGACCTACTTTAATATTGATAGAATAACGCAATAGAAATTTGTTACATGAATAAATTTCGGATCACTGTATTACTATCACTTCACAAGTTATGGTTATTTTTTAAGACTTATTTATCCGCTTATTTTACATGTTTATTGACACCTCGCTATAGAGAGCTCCGGTTTGACACTGACATATGACAATTGACACTAGACTTGAGAATTTAATGTTGCAAAATGCTGTTAATGGAGCTATATGAGCCAAGTATTAAAAGTAACATGAAAATATCGTGTAATATACGAGTTTATAAAAAAGCAAGGATTACAATAGTAATGATAACATTTTTTCGTTGGCAAAATATAATAAGTAAATGTATCAATATTTAATATCGTAGCTATCCTTCTACACTCTACTTCATTTTAAGGTTGTATAATGTCTATAATCTGTGCCATAACGTTGACAATTACTAGAAAACTTATTACATCGTAATTATTATTATGTCAAATAATTAATAAATAATAATTGATTTCTGCGGAATTAGGTGTACATAAACAGTTATGAATTAAAAAAATCGTCAGTTAATTATTTTCATGTTGTAACAGAGTTTTAATTTTAATAGTAACTTTGTTTATTAAAAACAAAATGCCAGCAGTTACTGCCACAACGGCTGAAGAGCAAAATGATGCTAACCAGAAAATGTGGAATGCGCTCAAAAGATATATAATACGAGAAAGACAACGAAAAAAAGAAGGTACTTATAGATTTTAAACTTAAATGAAACATGGCAAACATTGTTTTTGTTTGAGGTGAGTTTTTTTTTACTGAACTCATTTATAATGTATTTATTCAGAATATGAAGCTGAAGTTGAAGAAGAAAGGTTGAGAAAAGAGCGTGAAGCAAGGGAAAGGCAAGATGTTATGACTTTAGGTAAGCTTTCTAAATCTTAAATAATTTAAAGGGTAGTATGGTATTCACATAATGTTTGTGTTTCTATGACTATTAACCTCAATATTTTTATTTTAATAATATTTCGAAGTACACAGTCCTATAATAACTGTACTCATAGTGATGAAACAGAACTGTAATGCACAAATGACATTTCTTTAAGATACATTCACACATACATGTACTTAATATTTTATTCTTTGCTATATATATCTTATATAAATTTCTAGCAAAGCATCTTTAGCTTTGTATGTTATTGAAATAAACTAACTAGATATGTACCTATAAATCATATATCCATACTCCTTCCTCTCCAATTTCTTTAAGGCAACTCAAACATGTAATCACACTGGTGTATAATAATAAATCTTATGTCTCTCTGTTACCCAATACTGTTTAATTTTAATAAACTTAACAGAAGAAACAAAAGAGCAAATAGACCAACTGGAACAAAAATTGAAACATCTTGAAAAAGAGAAGCAACAACTCTTTATGCAATTAAAAAGAGTGCTTAATGAGGATGAGAATAGGAAACGACAACAACAAAAGGAAACAAAGTATGACATAACTTATTTATTTCTTCTTTTCTTCTATGTGCATTTTGGTTTTAATTCTTATTTTAATTTGTATTCTACTAGCAACTCACCCTGGCTTCACATAGTTTCATCCCTAGTGAAAAACAAAACAAATCTATCTCATGGGGACCATACATTTTTCTGGGATAAAAAGTAATCTATATGCTATTCCAGACTATAAACTATTTCTGTGCCAAATTTCATCCAGATCAGTTCACCTGTTCTGGTGTTATTGAGTAACGAAAATTCAATCTTTCACATTTATAATATTAATGGGATAGTTACATAATAATTGTTACTAGAAATTTACTTGTCTCTGTTAAATCTTTTCTCACACAGTCTTTTTATAAGTATTTTTTAATTGAAAAAAATAATTACCCAATCTGTAAAAAACTTCTAATGTTAACTTATTATAATACAGTCAAGTAATATATTTTATTATACTATATTTCCAGTGAAATGCAACCAATGAAGATGCCGATGGGCAATATTCATATTCCAATGTTTGCAATGCCAACTTCGACTGGACAAGGAGAACCACCACCTACCCAGGGTAGACCACCTCCGCTCACATCACATATGTTAAACAAAGTAAGACATATTATGTTGTATTTTCATATAGTTAATATTTTCATATAGCTATAACAAATGTGAATAAAAACGAATACAAGAAATATTAATGCACACTCATTAGTTTTAAATTATATAAGGTGTATACAAAAAGATCTATCATCATCTACTAAAAAATTACTAAAACTTGCTAAAAAATATGCTTAAAATTTAATTTGCTTTACAATTATTGCGTACACCCCATATATATATTCTCTTTGTTCAAGAATAAGCACTCAAACTACATGTTGTTTCCGCAACAGCAGAGTATGGTCCGGCCTATACAGTCCAGTGTGAAAAGGCAGAGAAGTCCGTCCCCAACATACGCTCTGTATGCACACAGAATTCACCAACCACCTATGAAACATCAAGCTGTTTATTCCGATCATAGTAAGTCATAATACTTTTAAATAAAACTATCTTTTCGGATTTTTTCACAGATATATTTTGATTTTTAGCTCCCGACGTTTCGATTGCTTTACAACAATCATAGTCACGGGAGAGACTAAGGTGTTAGATGTCTCAAAGGTATTATATAGTTGTTACAGACAACCTACTATCTACCCACAAAATAACAAAATGAATTCAAAATTTTGAAAATTGGCACCAAAGTACTAATAAATAATTATTACAATTTTTTAGAAAACTATTGTTTAGTATATATTTAGTGTTGCCATTACTATATTTATAACTATTAAGAAAAATAAAATATTAATTATTTAAGCCACATTATTGTTCTATTAGTAGATACTTTAGAAAATTAAAATTAATTAAGAATTACATTTACAAAAGAAAAATATTAATTTGAAATGTTTCTAATTGTGATAATTATAACAGCTAAAATTATATAAATAATATTCCATATTTCAAGTATAAAAGTGATTAAAATTATAAAAATGTTTAAAATTAGAATTAACTAATATTGTAAGGTACTTTGGTGCCAATTTTCAAAATTTTGAATTCATTTTATTATTTTGTAGGTAGGCTGTCCTTTGAGACATCTAACACCTTAGTCTCTCCCGTGACCATGATTGTATACAGCCCTTTTTAACCACCATGATTGCTGTAAAGCAATCGAAACGTTGGGAACCAAAAATCAAAATAAATCCGCGTAAAAATCCGAAAAGATAGTTTTATTTAAATGTCAAATATTCGCGTAAATCTAAGAAATTTTTCTTAAGTTTACACGAATATTTGACATTTTAAATAATTAAATATGTTAGGACATTAACACACAGCACCATCTAGTTCCATGGTAAGCTACAAGATTTGTGTTATAGATACCAGATAGTTGATACACTACACATATATAACTTTAAATACATACACATAATAAATATAAACACCCTTGACTGGAGTACAAACATTTGTGCTCATCACACAAATGCCCCCAGCGGGATTCGAACCCGCGACCGCTGGCACAGCAAGTAGGGTCACTACAAAGTACAAACTGAGCCAAACGTGTGGACAATATAACTAAATACATAATATAAAAATATTTTATAAGGATGTAGTTCTTTATACTAGTACTAGTATTTAATATTTCAGGCTAAATCTCTTTTTTACTCTTCTACATATTATGTTGACTTTTTTGTTGGTTTTGTTTATTATAAGATAAAGGTGAAAATTTATGTATATTATGTTTTTGGTATATAATATATCTTTTACAGAAGTAGAGGATGGTCGGATGGGCCGCCAAATGGCGCGCGCAGTTCTTTGGAACAGTGAGTTTTATTCACGCTAGGTGTCGTCATTGCCGCTTGTACATTTGCACGCAGTACATCTTTTCATTTTCCTTTTAATTAATCTTATTCTATATGTCCATGTAATGTGACCCCCCCCTTTATGTAAAGCATGTGGAACTATTTCTTTACATTTTACTGTATTTGCTTGCAAGATGCATGCAAAATGCCATTGAATTTGCAACATCAAATTATATAAATAGTAATATTTTCTAGTTTTTTCCACATCACAAACTATTATTTGGCTTCCATGAGGAACTGCATTTTACAAATATCCCATGTATAAAAGTTTACAAGTTTGTAATTTAAATTTCAATATCCAGTTTAATATCTCAATTGTTTCAGTAAACATTGAAACAACGAATAGTAGTATTTATTAAAACAACGAATAAAAATGAATCAAATATAATGGAGATATAGAATAAGTTGCTTAAACGTTTCGTCACTCTTTTCCTTTTTCTAACAAACTAATTTGTGTTGTCTTTCGTCTTGTCTTTTGTCGCTTGTTGATAGTTTTATGTTCATCTCACTTTTAGCACATTTTTTTTCTTTTTGTTCTAACTAGTCCCTTAGAAAGTTAACTTTCTCTTATCGATATCGTTAACAGAAATTTAAAAGTATGTAAAAGTGTCATGTTATGTATACAAATACATAACCAAGCAAATAGATATGCCATTCGTATATATGAATACAGGCAAAGAAGAGGGAATGTTCTAATTAATAGATTATGATAAAAAAGCAATTTAAAGTTTTAAAGTCATAACATTTTTATTGAGGTCAAAGTATGCAGTACGCAGTACCTTTTCACTATGTAGATTTTTCTATAATACTCTTTCTTTACTGTATGTATGGTGTGGTATTTCATAGACATTCCCAATTCTGTTCACTATTTTGGGCATAGATAAAAATGTATATTTATGGTCGAGAACGCAAGTACCATAGACATAGATTCATTGCTAGTACAAAACAAAAAAAAAAAAAAAAAAAAACAAAATTTGTGTCATTCCCTGTTCTTTATATTTTTTTTATTTATTATTTATTTGATTATTATAGCATTATACTAATACAGAATTTTACATGAGTGGACCCACAAAACTGTTTGCACAGTTTGTCTGTGGGATCAGAGTCTTACAATAGACTTAGGTTATAATATTTAAGGTTTAATTATGTTAAACTGACCATATAACGGTTTTTTAATAATTTTGCCTGTACTCTTCATATATTTTTAGTTTTCTTAACGATAATGATTAATTATAGAATATTGATTTGTCTAATTCGGTATGTATTGTCTATCTTTATGTTGTAGAGGTCTATCCTAACATATTTTTATTTAACTTTCAATACTTTTTTTTAACAAAACTAATAATATAAATATACGTGTGTTTGGTGTTAATTAAAATTCTTACAGCTTATTCGTAGCTGTTGTTTTTAACTGCCTTAGTATATTGAATAATACTAGGTTCAATTCCTTTTTATGAATTAAAAATAAAGTAAAAAGGGCACGCCGCCTTCAAAAGCGCTTAAAATTAATCACTCTGATTAATCACTAGCGGTGGAACTTTTTTGGAAATTTATACTGGACTATCCTTAAGTGTTCACTTAAAAAACGAATTATGAAAATGGATTTACAATATAATAAATTCATATTGGCCCTTTAGTTGTTTGTCCCAGTCTGGCGTTGGAACCGCCATCTATATTTTGCGATTGTATATAAAATTAGTAAAAAATAATTTTATCTAGTTAAAAAAAAATAACTTAGTCTTAATGACCTTTATAAAGTTAACCAACACATATGACAACAGAAAAAATAAGTACAACTTTGAACACAGAACACACACCGTCGCAATACGGATCAAGCGGTTCCGGCGTATCTTCAAGTGGGTACTACGCGATGCCCACTTCTGGGGTAGTGGGAGTGGTTACCGAACGTCCTCCACCCCTCCTCTACGCCCACCACGCCCACACCCCCCATGCCCACACCCCTCACACCCCCCACACGCCCCACCAACCCCACCATACAAATCTGATGTATGCCCCCGCGCAACCTATGTATTTGGATATGCTCAAGAATCGCGACGGTCAACAACATGCTGAGCCTAAAAAGGAACCTCAGGTAATTACTTTATAATTAAAAAGGCACATTGACTACAAAATCACTTTATGATCATATTTCTATGATTCCATGATTAACATGTGATCGGATTATACGAAAGGTATAACCATTTAAAAAAATCTTTAAAGTAAGATTTTTCATCAAAAACAATTATTAAAATCGGTTCTCAATTAGAGAAGATATCGCGTAACACACAAACGCTCGAATTGAGTTCCTCTTCTTTTTTGAAATTGGTTAATTATGAATGCAATCTTTCGATGTTATAAATGTTTTAAATATATATATATATATATGTACTCAATCCAAATATTATTCCATTTCTGAAATTGTAAAAGCATATATTTTACCCATCAGCTAGATGCTAGAGTGCATTAGTTTTGTATTTCATTAAAAACTTTCGAAACTAATATGAATGGTGAACGACTCTTAAATTGTCTATGAATGTACTTTTAATACTCAATATAAGGATAAGGATATTAGATACATATAATAAATCTATATACATATAATAAAATTCAAACTGAGCCGACTCGCATATATTTTTAGAAAATCTCATTGAAATGGTCATTATTTTCGATACAGAGGCTGAATCTTTAGCTTTTAGAATTTTTGTCTGTCTGTCTGGGAACGCATCTCGAGAAAACCACTGGACAGATTATGGTGAAATTTGGTATGATGATAGCTAGTTATCCGGGGCTACTGCAGGAAAATATCTCATCTTTGAAATCTATACTAAACGTTAAAACGTAACTAGGACGAAGCCGAGCGGAGTGAAGCGCTAGTAATATTTTAAAAATTGAAAGAATAAATAATATAACTCAAAAATATCACTTAAATCGTCATATTCACCACTATAACGTGACCTCCAGCCGCAAGTCCTTATCGGGCTCAGCGAGGCTCACCACCCGTCGGTCAGCAGCGGCGTTGTATACGCACAGCCTCCTCCGTCCAGCCGCCACCTCGCGATACATCCCGCGCCTCAGCATTCGAACATGCAGGTACGCTTCAGTACAAAAGTCACACACTCACAACTCAAATATTACGTTCTTAGATTTACGCGATTTTGAAATTAATTTGATCTAATCTATACTAATATTATAAAGCTGAAGAGTTTGTTTGTTTGTTTGGTTGAACGCGCAAATCTCAGGAACTACTCATCCGATTTGAAAAATTCTTTTTGCATTTGATAGCCTGTTAACTGAGGAAGGTTATAGGCTATATATTATCCCGGAAAAGTGCACGGGTCCCGTGGGATAGATTTGTTTTTGTCTAGCAACGAACCCGAAGCGAAGCGAGGGTGAGTCGCTAGTATATATGTATATGAAATGAAATTAATGAAACTATCATTTAGGGTTTTGTCGCGGTTTTATATTATGTTTTTGTTCCCTATGTTTCCAATACTTTTTGTTTGTAACAATTTAAAATAATTAATTAACTTGTGAGAGGTAAAAACTTTAATCTCTCCCGTGACCACGTTTGCTGTAGAGCATCGAATATCAGAGGGAACAAAAATATAAAATTAAATCGACAAAATCCGAAAAGATAATTCTATTTAAAACCGCTAAAATATATCGTAAAAATGACTTAGAAATTTATAATTTTATCTCTCTGTTAAAATTAATTTCTGAAAACAATATCAAAATAATTTTATTTTTAGTTAAATCTTAGTATTAGTAATATAATATTAATTTAAAAGTTGTACTATACATTAAAATATCATGTAGACAGTAAATTGAAACGTTAACTTTCAATGTCCAAAAGTCTATAAAATCGTTTAATCGTCTATCCTAATAATGAATGATATGAAGATTTATACAATTTGAAAAAAAAAACATATTCTTTCCATGCAAAAGAGAAAGACATACATTGTAACCAGTAATCAGTGTAATATTCGGAGATCTCCAATCACCAATTACTGAAAATGCGTCACTTCCACGATTCGTCCACCGATGACCAGATAAAACAAATGAAATAGTTTGTATTTTGTCTTAATCATTATTTATGTAACTTAAGGCTGGTCGAAAATTGGAGTGATAATGATAAATGTAAATTCACTTGTTTTATATTGTAATATAATAAATTTAATACCTCATATGATATACTATTTTGTTTTTGTCACGATGTGGCGGTTTTAATAAATTAAGAATAAGAATTTGGACTTAATGTTTAAATATAGGTATTTAATGTAATATACTTTCATAGCCCTTATACGAAGATAATATACTTATTTTATCGTATTTAGTTTCGCAACTTGCCGTGTCGGCGCATCGCCAATAATCATAAAGCCCAGACAAATAAACTCCCTTCTGCGAAAAATGTCATCCATTACTAATTTACTACGCAATATATCGACAGGACCGTCTTAAGCCATCTGGCCTGGGCCCTGGGCACACAAATATTTAGGGCTCTTTTTGAAAGATGAAAAAAATTTAATGATAAAAAATATGGTAAACTACAAAAATTAAAAAATACTTGTTGGCGTACAGAAGTCAGCTGTAAAGATGAAAAAAGTTAACGAAGGAACATAATATTATTCAGTTTATAGTATACAGTACAGTGCATTATAAAATTAAGAGTTTCTATCTCTTCGATGTAATAATGTTAACGAAAATGTTGTCTATTCGGGGCCCTCGTGAAGCTAGAGGGGTGCAGGGCATGTGCCACGTGTAGGGTTGCCAACTTTACTATAATATATAGTATTGTACTATATTTCGGGTCTGCGTACTATATTCCGTTGGAGAAATATATAGTACGCTAAAATACTTCATTTTAAAAAACTACTTTTGACTTGCCATAGCATGTATGCGAACTCATGTGTCAAATGCATTCCGAACTTGTCAATAATATCAAACATTTCATTGCTGCTCTCTATTCCTGTTAGGTACTTCGGCATTCACAGAAAGGATATTTTCGGTTATAAATTCGAAATGGCAAGAAAAAAGAAGCAGAAGTAGTGTCTCATTAATAATAAGCGAGCTTTTGATTTACATTAATTTAAAAATTAAATGTAATAAACATTATGACACTTTTATTTTAGACAAAAAAAGTTAGGAAATGCAAAAAGTGCAAAAAAATTAGTTTTTATAAAAATAAATAAATCTTTGTCAATTTTTCGTTTTTTTTTTCCATAAAGTACTTTTGAAGTGTACAGTATTTTTATAGCTTATTTTGAAAAATACTATATTTCGCGGAAGAAAGTTTGGCAACCCTAGCCCCGTGTGCCCTTAAGGTAAAGACGGAACTGTAAGTCAATAAGTATTTAAGTTTGTAAACGGACACATGTGCAATATGCAAATACTGAGTACGCTAAGAACTTTACCATTCTCATGAGTGTAACAACACTCATAAAGGTGAAAAAAATTCTTCGACTTTAAAAAAAACTGTGAAGAATAACCCAGTAAGAAAAATATATTAACTACGCAGATTTCTAATTCGTGACAATGCCCTTAGTTATCTAAGATATAATTTTACTTTTTATTTTTGAAGATTATTATTGAAGGAATATTTAATAAATCTACTAATAATTTTTTTTTATAATTTTCAGTCAACAAAACCTGGCAGCATAACTCAAGGTTATCCGGTACAGCAGAATAACCCTAATGTACAGAATAATATGTATCCAAATAGACATCGATATTAGCAATATGGTAAATTTAAAAAATACGGCCATTCACGATGAATATGAAAAAAAATACATCTGTGGGAGACTTTATTTTACCGTAGTACAAAAGAGTTTTATCTTTTGTAATTATAATCATATTTGAAATTTTCATTTTTATTTGATTCTAGTTTTTCATTGGTTTAAAAAAGTATTTGAAAATGTCATACAGATTTTACTTTGATTATGTATTAAGACAAATCACATAACACTATACTAGTACAGGTCAACCCATACAAAGAAATTGAACATCGCTAATTCGGGCTATTTTAGTTTGCTTGAATAGATAATAGATGTCGTTGATTCGCAAATGGTTAAACTGTTTTATTTATTTAATTATGTGCAAAGTAACGTATGGTAAATATTATAAAACTTAAGCTGCATTGAAATAAAAAAATCAGTGATTTTAATAATTTTTAATCGTGATAAACAATTTGTAAAATGTAAAAAGCTTCGTCTGTGAATATACACTACAAACCTATCATCTGATTATTGATATTTCAATGATCACTAAATTTACGCAAATTTAATTTACAGACGCATTATTTCGTTTCCTTTCACTTAGAATATTTTTTAAAACAATAATACACCTTTTCTGCATCTATTTTTTTTATCTTTTGTTAATTTAACACTATTTTAATAAGAAATCGATACATGTAACGTCATCTATTGACATTTATTTGAACTAATTTTTCTTTATTCGTGATGAGACACCGTAGTATTAACATATATGTATTTATTTTGTTGATATTATTTATAATGTCTAAAAATAAAGCTTTATATGTAATAAAGGATTTGAATGTTTGAGTTTATGGCTGAAATTCTGTACTTGTTAAATATATATTCAAATATTTTTAGTCATTTGTAATTATTCTTCTGTATATAATATAATATAATATTCAACTAAATGCTACTTTTGTTATATGCAAGCGTTACTGAAAAGAATTTAAGCTATCTTTTTATTATAAAATAATTATATTTTAACTTATTATTTAAAGAAATTTAAGTTAAATCATAAGTATTATAATTTTTCATAGTACTCTGTCCTTGCACTTTATAGACACCATATTATTGTATTATTATATAGTTTGTTAATAAAAAATATATTTTAGCTTTTGTGGTATAGAACGCATGTATATTTTTGTTTTATTTAGTTTAGTAGTTTTCAACTTAACATATTCGATATTGGACCGTAGGTATAGTATTGGTCGAAATTAGGTCTGTTTAGTGGTTTCCTTAAGAACTAACGAAAGTGCGTGTGTTTATACTACCACGCTACCTATTGACATTTAATTGAAATAATTTTTCCTTTTTTCTAATGAAACGCCATGGTAATACTTAATGTTAATTAAATAGTATCATGGCGTCTCATCCGTATCTAATTTACTGCGAATAGTGACGAGTATAGCTCAAACAATTTAAGTGAAAAACCATTGTAAAGTCAAGAAATAGAAAATCTATCAATATAAGATGCAATCGTTAAGTCGAAAATGTGTACTTTATTATTATTAAATATAATACACAGTAATACTAGTTGTTAAGAAAATAAAAAAATATACTAATGATTATTGTTTGATTTATTTTTTAAAACGAAAGTTTTTATCAAATTTGTTTAACAACATGCCTTGGGTTTTGATATAACCTATCCTAATCACACTGCGCTTATAAATACAAAAGTTTATGTGTATATGTATATATGTATGTTCAATCGGCTGGACAGATTTTGATGCAGTTTAGTACAGAGCGGTACGTGGTTAAAACATAAGGTACCTTTAGTAATAAAAATTGATAAAAAGTGTCGATACCTGTATATATTCTATCTATACTAATATTATAAAGAGAGTTTGCTTGTTTGTTTGAACGCACTAATCTCGGCAACCACTAATCCGATTTGAAAAATTCTTTTTGTATTAGATAGCCCGTTTATTGAGGAAGGCTATAGGGTCTATATCATCATTCTACTACCCAAGGGAGCGGAGCAGTAATCATAAATGTCAACAAATCGGGCAGACTTGCATACATTATTGTAAAACTGATGATTGTTTTTTTATTATGTGATTCAGTGACAAACGAGTAGACAGACCACCTGATGGAAAGAAGTATCTGTTGCCCATAACACCTACGGTTCATGCACTTAGGTTTTAAGTAACAAAAATGCAGAACCACAGGTGCGTTGTCACTGTGAGGACTAAGATGATATGCCTCTTGCCTGTAATTGCGCTGGCTACCTTATCCTTCATACCTCAACACAACAATGCAATCGTTGTTGCTTGGCGGCAGAAATAGATAAGGAGGTGGTACCCACCCAGTCGGACTCCTCAGGCTTGACAGAGTCCTACCACCGGTAATAATTGTTTATATCGGAAGTTTGAATGCGGGCGAAGCCGCGGATACTGCTAATCTTGTATATAAATAAAAATGGATGTTCATATGTTTGTCCTCTATACGTCCTAAACCTTTGACCCGATTGTGATGTATTCGGCAAAAAAAAAATTTGTCTTTTGCGTTCCTAAACATCCAAGCTTAGGGAGGCACCCGCGGGTAAATCGCTTGTTAAGTTATAAAAGGCACTTTTCTTCCTAATTACTGAACCATACAGACGTTATCTTGTCCCGATAAATGTAATTTTGGGATTCATACAAAAATTCTATAGAATCATAAAAGCTATTTCAAATAGATTTTTTTTATAAAATAGTTAAGTTATAAAACGTAAATGAGTTGGCTAAAAGGTGTGCGGTTCACAACATGAAAGAAAAACTTATAAACGAAACTTGAATAACTAAAACTTGAATGGAATCTGCGGTTTAAAATTTAGGGTTGTCAAAATACGTTCCAAGTATTGTTTTTATTTCTATAAGTCATCTTAGCTTCTAATATAATTTACACAACAGTTACTGTTACCAGTAGCAATCATTCCAAATCATAACGTGACTAACCTAATTCGTTTTATTAATATGCGGTCAACCGCCTAAGCTTCACGGATGAAGCCACGAACTTTAATGGTATGGTTTAAATCTAAACTAAATTATGCTAGAAACCTTATTATATTATTTCGCATATTGTAAAAAAATATGCTTTGGGTAAACCCAAAAATTAAATAAACAAAGTTTTTTTCAAACCAAAATAAGGATTTAAGAAAAATCATTTTAATACTATTGTGTCAAAATAACATTAGTAAATCCTTGGTTTTTCTTATTATAAGAACGTTATGTAATATAGTCGGTTGTTTATCTTGTCAATGTCAGAAACTTTGACAAAAAATATATTAAATAATTATAATATTTATCTATAAGTAGCAACCCTATCAAGAGGGTGGGGTTAAAGGTGCACAGGCAGTTTGACCTGAAAGTAGGTCGCGATCGATGCACCACTGCATCTTACCAGCCTCTAGAACATTCTAAATAATTAAGCATTTGCTATCGTTTTATTGAAAACTTATTTCTATCAGTCTTATTACGTAACAGAGGCTTTTTGATTTTTTACATTATATTTAAAAAATATATACCGTATTGTTATATACTTAATTAAAAATTCATTATAATTTCTATTCCTATTAAACCGCAACTTTCATTTTCATAGGAAGTTTGGAAAGTACGCTTAACGATCTAGTGGCTAAATTATATCTTTGAATAAAACCGTCCTAGCTATTGCGTCTCTACGAATACTGACCTAACTCAACGTTATTTATATGCCACCTTTTACGTTATTTATAACTGCAGTAGTAGGCTAACTTGTATTTTTTATTGATTCTATTCTTAGATATCCTTTTATGGAGTAATTAGATTTTACTTTATCTAGTTAAGAGTCCGTTGACTTATGAAAATTAAAACTATACGGCTATTTTATAAAAAATATTTCCTTTTTAATGTTATAAAGTGATAAATTTTATTGAGCAGTGAGACAAGCCCGAAATAGTGGGTTCGATTTTCCAAGGGGTTAATATTGGTATTGGTCATATAGATCGTTTTAATTTAATATGGAAGAATAAAGAACAGACAGTGGAAGCCGCCTTTGAGTAGGTATGCAATCTCTTAATATTTAAATTTATACCAATTTGTTAATTTAATAATAGGTACTTGAAGTACCTAAGTTTCTACAAAAATAAATATATTCAAGGACTTGTGCTTATATTCAGATTTCCTTTTACCTAATAAAACATTACTGTTAAACTAGTCTTGGCATCGCAAATTGAAGTCTTTGCCAGTGAGTTCATAAGATTTTGGCATCTCCATAATAGCTCTATTTATTAAAATTATGAAATATACGTTTTGTAGTGTTAATGACGTTGATTGTGTTTCGGTAATCCACCCTAAATTTTTCAGTAAACTTTCCCACTGTTATACTAAAGCGAAGTCATATACCTTTTTTTTTATCCTTGGGGAATGCATTTACGCATACCACCTGTGCCCCCAGGTGGTTATGTGGGGCTCACCAGCTAGAAGAGCCGGTACTAACCACTAAACCCCAAGTTCCCCTCCCATCCGCCATAGTGGGGCGCCGCGGGAACGCTTGCGCATAACTTCCGCGACGCCTCGGCGGCAAGTCCGAAGACCACCGTCTGGTGGGACCCCCGAAGGAGCCCCACTACGGCTGCAGAGGACAGGGAAATGGCATCGAAACACCAGCCCTTTCCCCTGCAGCCCCACCGCGTCCGCCATCATACGGTGGTGGCCCCGTCCAGACCGCGGAAGGCGGGGAGGCCAGCACCGAGGCACCAGCGCCCCCCTCCCACCACGGCCCGCTCCTCTACCGGTTGCGGGCCTATTAACACAGTCCCACAACCGGCCCCACCCCCCGTCCGATCACGGGATCGTCAAAGCGGTCCCGCCACTGGTGGCTGCATCGTCGTGGCTTCGCAAACGGAAGCCTCGTCGAGCTGCCCCAATCCGCCCACCGAAGTGGGCACCCTTCCCACGGCTGCAGAGGATAGGGAGAGCGGCAACGACACACCGACACTCCTCTTCCCCTGCAACCCCACCGCGTCCGCCCCCCTCCCGTCCGATCGCAGGATCACCTAAGCAACCCCGCAACCAGTGGCCGCAACGCCGTCAGATGCAGCCACGACGAGAGAGAGGCCCCACACCCACCACAAAATGTGGCACCCAAACCACCCACCGAAGTGGGTCCACACCACCAATCGCCGCAAGCGGCCCCATCCTCTGGCGCCCCAACCGTGCTCGACGGCCCACGGTCAGGGCACCCACTACCATCCCCCCGTCAGTGGCCGCAACGCCGTCAGATGCAGCCACTAACGAGAGTTCCCAACTGGTCCACCGAAGTGGACACCCGTCTTGCCCACCTAAGTGCCCCCCCCCCCACACCGGTGACCGCAACTCCGGAAGCCGAAACCTCAACGGAGAGCGGCCCCGTCCGGGGTGCCTCAACCGCGTTCGACGGCCCACGGCCAGAGGCACCCCTCCCCCTGCTGTTGGTCCGCGCCGGATTTCTCCGGTACCACCCGCTGCAGACTAAGCGGGTGGCGTTCCCCTATCCGCCACCTGGGGACGCGCCCCCGGGAAAGTCATATACCTACTCGTATGTAGCTTCGATGCTCTTATAGGTATTTTATCTTAGTAACTAGATACAACTTAGAACGTCATAAGTCATAACTATATAAACCCCAAAGGCCACAATTCATTTCACAATGAAGCTGCAGTTTGACAATTCCGTATATATTTATATTGTCTCAGGTAACATACTACCTAACTCCCAAACTGGTAATGGCAACCACCACCACCTTAAACGTAAGTAAATATCATTAGTGTATATTTTCGAATTATATAGATTTTATTTATCAAAAGTACCTATGACCCAGATCTAATTCCCTATTCAGCAATATGAAAACATAGCATAAAGAAGTATGTAATGCCATGTTATTGTCAATTCACCAGCTGGCAAGTACACATTCAACATGTATGTACCTACTTCGTAGAAGGAAACAACCAGTATGTACTCATTGAGTTACGTTGAAAATATGTAAAACATTGTACAATATACACCTACATAAAAACTTATAGGCTCCATTTTTATTAAAGGAGTTTGTAGTTTTGAAGTATAAAATAATAATTTCTAAAGCTTTAATCGTAATTCAATATACAACTTTTAATATTAATATATATAATTCTTCTGTACGTGTGTAAATATATACCTTACTCCTCCTAAAGGAGTGGACCGATTTGGATGAAACTTTGTGTGTATATTTTAATGGGCTCCTCGATGGTCTGAAAACACAATTGGATCCGGTAGGTGGCGCTGCTGTTAGTATGTCACTGATCTGCTCCTCAACGGCCGGCACAATTTTAAGGATATTTTTTGTGTATGTTCGAGTTGTAACCCTGCAAGTTTCAAATTCACAAATGGACCCTATAGGTGACGCTGCAGTCGGTGTGTCAAAGAGTTTTTTTAGCAGTTTAAACGCGGGCGAAACCGCGGGTACTGCTAGTAAATGTATAATTTCTTTGACGTAAGATCTGAAATACTACAGAGAAACATTCATATAAATTTAACATATTTATTTTAGTAATAATATTAAAACAATGGTTCATATTCATTCCTCATTTTAATGTTCAAGATGTTATTATCGACTGGAAATATATTTAGTGCATTTGCTTGTAAGTTGGCTCTGAGTTTGGAACTGGCTCGAATCCAGCTGTGGCTGTCAATAATCTTACCAGTAGTATGTGAAATATAAATCATAACTCCAGGCATTACGTGTGCAAACGTAGGCAACATAAACAACAATTTTGGTCTTTTTCACATACGAATAGTACATTTTTACTTGTAGAGATGTAACGCTGTACTTTTTCATATATACTGACTACTAATAAAACTATATATAATAATAGGCAGTGGTAGCCCAGTGGTAACGCGCTCGCTTGGGAAACCGAGTGAAGCGGGTTCAAATCCCGGGTCTCGCACCTCTGATATTTTCATGTGCGAATCATTTCTGACATGATTACCACTTGCCTTACGGTGAAGGAAAACATCGTGAGGAAACCTGCATGTCTGAGAAAACCTAGCAAGTTTTCGAAAGACATGTGAAGTCTGCCAATCCGCACTTGGCCAGCGTGGTGGACTATGGCCTGATTCCCCTCGTATTGAAGGGACGCCCGTGCCCAGCAGTGGGACGTTAAAAAGGGCTGAATACAACTAATAAAACTATTATAATACACTGAATCATATAAGTAAATAAACGATTATTTAACTCCTAGTGATGCTTAGTACGAATATTATTAACATTCGAAAACAATCATGAGTTTTGCATTATATCAATTATCTACTCGTAGTATTGAAGATGTCGATTAATTATAATAAGTAGCGTATTAACCGTCGCCGAAACATGTCGGTTTCGAAATTTATTATAATTTATAATAAGGGCATACTTAGAACGTATAACTTTTCTACGTATTATGTCACAATGCGATAGTCACGATTTTCTTATATTGGACCATTATATTAAACTATGAGAAAAACTATTTGGATAATGAAGTCCTAGCACTAGAACTGTTTTAAGAGAAAGAGATACACAAGGGAAGGTTCACTTTTCAATTATGAAACGCTCTTTTGTCATCATTACATGTCTATTTGACTGTTCAGTAAAAGTTAAGAGATCTTTTTTCGAAGCTATTACGTACTTACATGATAAATGTAGTAATATCTCATATAATAAAATGTATGAAATCGCAAGAAGAATATACGATGTTCTCATTTAATTATGTTTTATAATGCTAATATAGGTACTATTTATTTGAAATTTTTGTCTTGTGTATCGCATGGCTCGCGTCCAGCAACAGCTGTCGATAAACTTCGCAATATCTGCAACTATGGGAGATATAAATTGGAACGTCGAAAAACGGCAGTCCTTTATTTTGGAATTTTTAATCCAAATAGTTTTGTGCTCGTTCCAATCTTATGCAGAAATTGCACGAATAGCGGTCTCGTTATTACTGGAAATAGCAACTGTTTTTTTTTATAGTTATATCTTTTGTTTTTGTCTGTAGCATTTGATGGGTCCATATGCAATTTGCCATAGTTTATATTTGCACGCAATTGTAACATTGGATTACTAAAAAACAGTTCTATAATTAGAGAAGCTATTGCCAGAAACAAAGTTTATATATTCTGTGCAATATAAATATATTTTAATTTGCGTAATATAAGCATATTTTAAAATAGTGTAAATATAGCGTAATAGTTAAATTACAAAAAAAGGTAGTGGTGGCCCAGTGGTAACGCGCTCGCTTGGGAAACCGAGTGAAGCTTGTTTAAATCCCGGGTCTCGCACCTTTGATATTTTCATGTGCGAATCATTTCTAACATGATTACCACTTGTCTTACGGTGAAGGAAAACATCGTGAGAAAACCTGCATGTCTGAGGAAACCTAGCAAATTTTCGAAAGACATGTGAAGTCCACCAATCCGCACTTGGCCAGCGTGGTGGACTATGGCCTGTTTCCCCTCGTATTGAAGGGAGGCCGTGCCCAACAGTGGGACGTTAAAATGGGCTGAAAACATATTATGTACATACAGTCAAATTACGTAAATTACGTAAAATTATATCATTAATCGTGTGACTGTTATTTTACAATGGATAAATAAGCCCGTTTTTATCTAAAAGACAGTATAAACGTAGTGAAAGCTCAATAGCGATAAATTATCCTATTCCTTGTAGCTCTCCTTTGTCTCGTGTTATAGAGTCAGTTAATTTAAGCCTTATGTCTACGCAATAAAGTCGTTGTTGTTTAGGTTATCTCATCTGATATTTGAGGCTAGAGACTGCGCGTGCGTGGAGCTATCGACTTCCCTCCTCCCCCCTGCAATCAGAACGTTTCACAGGACTAAACGCAGGAAAGCTATAGCTCACAAGGCCTATGCGTACAACTTGCGATATCATTGAGCGTGTTGAGAATTATAGATAGGTATATTTTTACGCAGAACGTAAATTATAGATATTTCTTTTATAAGAAATAACTTTTTAAGTAACCGGGTTAGTTTTTATATAGACTTATATTTGAGTAGAGTAGTAGAGTATTTGACTTTGATTTGATTCGTTTCGCGATTTATGTACAAGTAATGCATGTTAAAATATTACGTTTTTGAAACTACGAGTATCTCTTTATATCAGTACCTCATAACATGTATGTGACTATGCGACATCGACTTGACTCTTGTCTTTAAATGAAACGGTAATAGAATGACCATTTGGCCTTCGACAAAAAAATACATATTATCAATATTTGATAAGACAGAAAGAAATTTTTTTAAGTAATTTTCCATTCTATTGTATTTTATAATATTGTATTTTGTTTATATGCCGTTTTATTATGTTCTAGGTTTACTTGCTACAAATAGACTTCTTAACTTGCAGTCTTTATTCTAGCGATGAATGGCGGACACCAGAGTCAAGAGTCACTTTTATCTATTTCAACATTCACTCATCAATTCCGTCAAAGAAGTTAATTTCGAACTTCTAGATCCTTTTAAAAAACATAGAAGAAGGCTTTAGTTGTTTAAGTCAACTACCTTAAAAACTAATTACGCGCCCATAGGGAACGGACCAGTCTTAAAGTTTTACATACAGATAATAATAATGATTTCCTTCTGACAGATCTCACTAATTGTAAGACTAGCCATGTACCCAGGAGATATTATAGTGCTTAAGTATACGCGCACGGCACAAACACAAGTGCAATATTCCTTCCACTCTCAAACTTTGAGCACTTTTAAGCGCAGGCTCCCGGGAGTCGAAGCCAGGACCTACGATCTGTAACCGCACATACTAGACTCCAGGCCAGTAAGCAACAAGCAAATAGTTATTGTACCGCAGAATGCAAAGCTGGTGTTAGTCAGGGTCCATAAAGTTGTTTCCCTGGGATAGTACAAAAAGTACTATAGGGTAGGTTAGGCTATGAGTGTCATTCCCCATAACGTGTGTTCATCTTGTCGTGGTTTTTCTCAGTAGTGCCCGGCAATCCAGCCGACCGCGAAGCCAAGAAACGCACTGGGAGGTGGCCCACCTCTGTGGGCGGTGTGCTATGCGTGTTGCTCCTGGTACTTCTTTGATAGCAGAGTGGACCGTGGAGCAACCCTATAGTTCTTGTGGTCATCTTTGGTAGACCTGCCGTTCAGGCGTCGTGGTTGAGTGTGTAAGTGATCCTGCGACGCCCCATTAAGACGAGTGAGATTCCGTTGGGTTTTAATGGGTAGTACTGGCTTTGCAGGTGAGTCCCACACCTCGTGCCTAAATGCATTTCCCAACGTTAAAAAAAAGGCACTCAGCGGCAAGAGACAGCTATATACACTTAAGCTGTATTATTAATTAAACCTTTGAGGTAATTTTCTAATTTCTCTATTTTTAAACCAATATGAAATATATATTTTTTTAATGTAAGGTTTTATTTGAGTTATATAAATTAATCTTTATATAAGCTCACTCTCAAGGACGGAAGCTTTCAGAACACATTGTCGCTCACAAACTTCGCACGTGCGCCCAACTTCTAAGTAATGGGATGTTTCCTATTACCAATGTGGAAGCTAGCTTTACAAAATGATGTTTTATCTGTTACTGAACCACGGTGAAAATGTCGACATATCAGTTGTGTCCACTATATTTGCACTTATAAATTTATATTAATTACAATCCTCATGAATTTTAAACGCGTTATAAATATTTATAAAATCTGATCGTGGTTCATAAACGATTTTTATACTTTATTATAAATATAATGGTATTATTTTCATTTATTAATATTTCATTACTTTTCTGCTTTTGAATTCAAGATAGAGCTAATTTCTTGACAAGAAATTGTTTTATTACTAAGAAAATTATTTTCACAATACCAAAGCATTATCATTGTCGAAGCCTGTAAATCTAGAAGCAAGTTGAGGTCTGTGAATACTAAATTAAAGAATATTTGAATAATTACATTACTCATGTATAATTTTGTAATGATGTCAAAGTTGTAGATTCGTTAATACAATAATGTTTCAAAAAACTGTACTTAAATGTTTGAGATATAAGAGTATCCATATTAAGATGGTTGGGCGGATTAAATGACTTTTTATTGTACAGGTAGAAACTAAATTAAAAATATAAAAAAAATCTTATTAGTTCTTAAGGCAACTTCATACCTTTATTTAAAACTTAAGCTAAACATAACACACGAATATTTCCGGAAACAGAGGCTAGAATAATTACATAATTAATAAGAGTTATTAATTATAAACCTTTTATTATCTATGACTACAATAAAGGAATGGGGTCATTTTATACGTTTACGAACAGACAAAGGTAATAATATTTTATATTGTATAATAATATTTATAACAAAATAAATCAATGTTATAACAAAGCATTATGATCGATCGCATCATTCAAGGTATTGGTATTGCATCGATGGCGTTTAATTTTAACTCCGCTCATCCCACGCGCGTACAATGGTTGAATGCTTTGTTTACTTCATCTCTGTCCTAAACAAGATAATGGAGAAAATAAAATTAAAGTAATAACACTCATTTTTCACTTTAATAATTTAACATTTGGAAAAATCTGTTTTATTTTAAACTAGATTTAATCCACGGCTCCGCTCACGTAATTTATTTATGTATAGTTCTCCGCTTCTAAGAATGGTAGGTACTATGATGATAGACAACATATTAAGCTATTTAATTTACAACAATTTTTCAAATTAAATTTCAAACTAATAGTTTAGAGGTTAGTGTGTATTTAACTAACTATAAACAAGTACAATTTAGTTGTGTCTATTTAAAATTTCATATACATGCAACTAACGTTTTCAAATGATTTTAAATTGAATTTACTCTTATATCAAAATCGATTATAATTCATATGGAATATTTGTAAAAAAAAAGGAATATCTAAAAACTTTTTATTCATAAACAAAAAGAAATAAAGTTATTACAACATTCTTTTTCTAAACGAGAACTCTTCAATTTCTGGAAAATCAAGAATAACAAACTTTTTTATTGGGCTTTGTTATACAGCCATATTGTGAGTAAAGGAGTAATTAATTCTGTTTACAAAATCAACTTTGTAGGGATTCTTTTGCTACTAATAGATGTCTTTATTATATTTATTAAGTACTACATGTAGCTATATTAAGTACCTACTATATTCAGTCGAAAACGTCTTTTAGGCCTCGAGGCTCGACTCTAAGATACTGCTCATATTGCATTTGTCACCTAATCATAAAGGCGTCTGAGCACGAATTATATATATTAGTACGCCACACCGCCCGGAGCGCACTGCCAAGGTCACATCGATCGTGGACAGAGAGGCGAACATCGATAGAACCTCCCTTTCTAATAGAAAAGCGAATTTCCGCCAGACTGTTGGTAAACAAAAGCGAATGCGTATCGCATAACTTATTTTTTATAACAATATGTAAATTTTGTTAGAATTTGAGGGTGTTGATATACTCAAAATAGAGCTATTGTAGCGAATAATGCTTCATGTTTAACTTTGAAAGCTGGAACTACAATGTTTGTAGAGTATGTATGATATGAAATATTCAGGTTGTTAACGTTGTTACTGAAGCCGTAATGCAGATTTTGTTATATGGCTTTGCTTTATTTTCTTTTACTTTATTTTTTCTATTCAAGATAACAAAAGAGTTCACTCGACCTTAATTAACAGGGACATAACAAAGTCATAATGAAAACCTACTATCGAGATGCATGTGGCATATATAACCTACTTGCAATAGCTAGTCTGGATTTAGGCTTAGTCATAGGTTACGGGATCGATTTCGGCGTGAAGTAAAGTTACTATCGATTACACAAATGTTTATTCCAATCTTGTTAATAAAAGTATCACCCTAAGCACTAACATGCCAAATTATAAATATGGTGAAAATTAAACTCTACTGCGTAAAAAAGCTTCAAATAGATAAAATCGATGTAAATATAGTAAAGCCGGTTTATATTAATATGTTATATATTGGGACATTAACACACAGCATCATCTAGTTCCATGGTAAGCTACAACGGTTATCTGGAAGAGATGGCTAAGTTAGCGATAAGGCCGCCTGTTGTGCTATTTCTTTTTTAATTTTTTGGTGTGCAATAAAGAATATTTGATTTGATTTGATATAACTTTAAATACATACATATTATAAATATAAGCACCTATGACAGGAGTACAAACATTTGTGCTCACCACACAAATGAGTGCCTCCAGCGTGACTCGAACCCGCGACTGCTGGCACGGCAAGTAGGGTCACTACAAACTGAGCCAAACTGTCGTCGTTCATTGATTTTCTTTTTTTATTGCATTTATTCACGGTAACCCGCCCACGCTTCTGTGAAAGCCCAATTATATCCCGTGTCCTGTGTAATACACCTATTTTTCTATATATATATAAATCCAGTATATCCGTTAGTCGTAAGAGTGTGAAAAAATAAAAAAATTGTTCACAATTTCGTAAGTTACGATTTTTTTGCGTGGAACCCTGATTCTTTTTACTAAAATAAAAGTAGCCTAAGTTACTCCTTATAACAACATTAATCAGTGAAAGTCCCGTCAAAATCGATCCAGCAGGAAATTAGCCGGAACAAACAGAAAGCCAAACATTTTAAAATAGTTTAATACGTATATAAATATTTTCATACGTATTTAGTAAAAAGCTGTTATTTTGACATCACAAACAGACACATCAATTTTATTTTTTTGTATGGATAATGGATAGGTAGCTTATAGCTTCCTTTTAACAAACAAAACGGATTCGAGAAATACAATTATTTATTTGTGTTCTTTTTATCTCTATCTACTCAACTGAATCCTATCTATTATATTTAAAGCTCTCCGAGCATCCGTGTGGGTTGGTCTAATATTGTAATAGTATTAATATTGGCCTTCGAAAATAACTTTTCAGCATTTGATCTATCTAATTTGATCGTTATGTTGATTTTATGTAGGTACTTGTTGACATGATAAGAGGATAAGAATTGAACTTTGACTCCTTCTTGAATTGTTGAAACCTTTTTGCTCAACAATATAATCGATGGATGAAATTAAAAATTCATAGTATTCTAGAATTCCAAAGTAGCTTCTAGCTATGGAAAGTATGAGTAAAAATAACTTGTTAATTAATCTTTCAATAAATTCATATAAATGTTTAAAAACTTTCCAAAATTATTATAATTTATATCTACCTATCTGTCATATTGTCCGTCAATAAAACATTTTGTATTTTAAATAAAACTATCTTTTCGATTTTTTTCGCAGATTAGTTTTGATTTTTGGTTCCCGGTGTTTCGAATGCTTTACAGCAATCATGGTCACGGGAGCGACATTGCTGATGCCATGGTCGTTGTGGTCTGCTTCGGCAGTCCTGTCATCGGGGCGTCGTGGATGAGTGGTGTGCGTAAATGCATTTCCCAACAAAAATAAAAGGTGTAGGGCTAAGTTATTTTTAAAGTTTCAGTGTTACTAATATTATAAATGTCAAAGTAACTCTGTCTTTTACCTTTTGAAGCTGATAACGTTTAATAGTTTTCGGTAAAATTTGTCAGGAATATATGGGACATATCTATATAGACTGCATCCTGGGATCGGACATAGGCTACCCTTGAGCCCTGACCTACTTATCACGCGAGCGAAGCCGCGAGCAAAAACTAGATGGAAATAATCCTTTTAATTAATAATGATGATTAAAATTTATTCCAGTTTTAAGCAGTACGAAATGAAAAATAGGAGGGGTGACGTAAAACTTAGTAACGCTAAAACGCTAATTTCATATAAAGTAATCAATATTGTTATTTCATGAATGTACGGAATTGTTGCAAATAAGTTTAACAGTGTAGTGTGTGTAGAGGTCACTCACCGGTAAGACGGCAATATCATTATTTATTCTACATTGTACACAATAAAGTTTCTGTGGACTATTTTTATGAAATTTAAAAGAAATAATAAGAATAAATGCTATATTATATATACTATGCTAAGATCTATAATTTCAATCCATTCATATTTTGGTTGCCTTTTGTTTGTAAATGACATACAAATAGTGTAGTGGTCAGACTTTAAAAAATTCTTTATTCCACACTTGACACTTCATTTGCGTATAATGGAGAAGTTTCATTATATTTTTAATATCTAATGTAATTATAATATAGATCAAAACTAATAAATCAGTGAAAATTTTTCGAAACCTATCAATAAATGACAGGGAAATTAATCTCGGTACTTCGAGTCGTGTGACATTACAAAATTAATATATAAAAAAAATTGTAACTTCTCACTTAAAAAAGATTATAGTTTTTTTTTGTATCTATTGTATGCCATATTATATAGACTGACCCTAGACGTAGATATAGAGATAAAGAAGAAAGAACAGTATTTCAAAGATACGATACGCTACCCTAAAAATTAGTATATCCATATTGAAAAACTCCAATAGGACCTCATCAAAAGCGACAAAAGCCACATATAACCAATAAATATTTATTATATAGGGAAGAGTAAAAAAGTACACTTAAGTGATTGAACAACAATTTTTTATAAATTCTTATTCTTACTAGGCGGAAACTAAAAAGCTGTAAATAAAAAAGTAAATTATACAAGAAATTAAATTAAAAATTAAAAAAACCACAACGCAATATCCTTTTAATTGAAGCCATCATAATGAGCCTAAATACGATATCTTTGCAGTATTTAAGTAAATAGTTGAGTGTCTTGTAGGTTCCAGGTAACGCTGCAGTATAAGGCCTAGCGGTACCATCATCATTGCAATGTCATTGAAATAACGGGATACCAAGTTTCGAATGGATAAGATCTGTGAAAGTTGCTTATATCCTTTTAGAAGAGCTGATAGCCTGCAAACGGCTGAACGAATTTTCTTAATTTACAGCTAAAACACTCTTAAAATTAAAATCACCGTTAGACAAAAAGACTAAAATAAAATCGGTTCATCCGTTTGGGTGCTACGAAGCGACTGTAGACGTACGGATACACAGGCACACACGTAAACTTATAACACCCCTCTTTTGCATCGGGGGTTAAAAAACCCGACTGCGTAAAAAGCCAACTTAAAAGATGGAAACAAGATGACAAAGGAACACAGCATTATGCAGTCGAAGACACGTTTTATTTTTCCTGCGAGTCTAGCTACGTGTGTCCATTTCTCTATTTTTTATTTTTGTAATTCATTATATTTTTCTATGTTCTATGTTTTGTTCAAAACTATATTTAAACGTTTTACATTTAAATATAATTTTGAAAAAAACCTTAAAAATGCTAACATTGCTACCTTTCTAAAAATCTGAGACTTTTATGCTCTGAGGAAATAAATAGCTAGCTAAGTATGTAATTAAACAGTATTTTTTTAAACACTTAGTATTTAATACATATGTACATACATATATTTTAATATTATAATAAGATTAGATTACGTAATGACGGATGTATAGAGTAAACAAGTCAATAATGTTTCGAAGGAGCTACTTTTGTCGAGTGCATTATGCTAATAAATTATAACAAATACAAAGGCTTGTTATATTGCATTACCTAAAATATATTAAATTGAATATTAAAAAATGGGCTTTCAATTCTACATTTCGTAACTGATCCAAGAATTTCTAAAATATATGGACTATTGGTTTCACTCATATTTTACTGGAAAATACTTATAATGAAAATCGTCAAACTTTAAAATCCTGCAAATGCACGCCCGACCAATTTTTATGCTATCTTCTCTCTAATAAATTTATAAAAAAAGATTCGTTAATTTTTAGATTAATTATAGTAGGTAATTTTCTTGGTTTCTTTAAAGATTTTACCCAAATATTGAGTTCAAATCAAATAATCGATCTTTATGGACCGTTCATTGACTCCAGCTTTTATTTTTAACATATGAGTTAAATATTAAGTTTTACATATACCTTCACCCTTTTTGATCCTATTAACCCCATACTGGTCTCATTTTAGAATGGTAAAAATGAGTATACCGTTTATTATATCATCATTAGTAAATGTTTTAGATTGCAATCAATATTAATCAAAATAATTTCGTACTAGTATGCTTTAGGTACTTAGTTTTTAGTGTACACATTAAATAAACTCGGTTCTTAGACTTAGAATAGAGAATATTTGTAAAATAAACGAATACGTGTACGTTTTTCTTGTTTTGTTTCTCAAATAAAAGCTTTTCTATATTAAATACAACAATAGATGGAAGAGATACGTTATGGCCTCATACAAGTTCAGCGCCGTGCTGCCGGCCGGCACTTTGTGGGTGTGCTTCACTATACATTAGCTAGAAATGTACTGTCATTTTGTCGATATCGATATTATATAAATCGTTCAAATAATTTGTGTTTGCGTATAAACTTATGCACTATATTATCTTCTCAGCAAATGACTAGTTTCAGTGTGATGGGCCGTCGTGATTGAAGTCAGTCAAAAGGACTTCATTTATTTACAAGTTCACATATTTTCTTCATATTTCACTTCGCTCTGTATTATCTGCTTATTAAGGGCAAATAAAATATAGTACAATTTGAAATTCAACCCGTTGTCTTAAAGTCATTAGGTATACAAAATATTAAATAACTAAAAAACACTCTATTTAATACAAAAAGTAATCCGTATATTCTAAAATATTTATAACTGACATCAAGAACAGTGTATAAAATATTAATTAAAAGCTGCATGCTGGGTTATCAAGTGCTCCTCACTATCGCCCGCTCCTCCCTTCAGTCACTCTAGCCGGTTGGAGGCGTGCGGACATTTCAGTCGTTGCCGTTACGACGCCATTAAATAAAATCTACTTCCTTGTTTATCCACCACAGCCTTGTTCTCACAACAACTCCCCGAAGCTTCTAGAAAGGTAAGATTTTAGTTGTTTTTAAAGAAAGAAACGTTACGTCCTAAGTACTCTACATTTTTTCAAGGACGTTTTATTCATCGTCTGCTCTATGTATGTATGTGTTTAAACCGGCTTCCTAGTTGACGCGCAAAAGAAAAAATAGATAAGTCTCCCTAAAAATCTCTACTTTATCTTTGACTTTCATCTTAAAACGAAAAGTATTAATAATAAACATTTTATATAGTGTATTATTTTTTATTTTATATAATATTTTGTGTGAAAACTTCTAATATAAAAATAATATCGAGTAAGGATAGATTGTACCTACGCTCTTTATTATAGCACTTTATGAAGCCTTGTCAGTTTCATATTCTTATAAAGCTCGACGTATTTAATGACTTTGAATTTATGTTCTATTGATTACATGTGTATAGTGGATATCTTTTTTTTTATTTCCGTAACAATATTTTCAAAATATTACAATAATTAGTTTAATATTATTACAATTATATAAGGAAATGTGAAATATGTCTAAAAATTGGTATACTAAATATAAAGATCCATAATATTAGTAGACATTCGTTTAAATCTTAGGCATTATTTTTACTAGTTAAAATATATTTATTATTTATATGCAGTTTTATTTTGTACAAAAAAAGCGAAAAGTACTTAAAGCTTTGCTTAAATTATGATTGGGAAATATTACTTGTTTCTTCCAAATCTCATTCCTCCCGCTTGTATAATTTTCATTGATGAATTACGTCGTACCGTCACCGACACGCCCACGCGCGATCATCGAACCCCGTTGAAATCAGGTCATCTTCTCTGTTTACATTCGTCCTTATATTTTATATCGTAATAAATATCAATATTTTAAGCTATTTAATACTGATATAGTGTTTTGTGTTTTATAACAAAAAAAATAAAAAAAAATCTTACTTTCTATTCAAAGTTAAATGGGCAGTCGATCAATGTACCTATTTGTGCAGTATGTTTTATTAATTCTTAGCTATCCTTTCTTATACATTTATTATGAAATATGTCTTTTGGTCATTAAAAAGGAATATAAAATGCAATTAATTTCAACAATCATATGGTAGTAGCTAAGCTGGTTAAATATCGATTTAAGATTTTTTTTAATTTTTTCTTGTAATCCGTCTAAGGAATTAGGCGTCGGCAACAGAATGTATAAAAGAAATCAAACGTACGACCATTAATTTTTGTCAGTGTTTCAAGCCTTATTATCATACAAAATTTCTATTTTAATATTTTTATTCATACGACATCATAGTCCACATTATTTACGATATTCTTAATTTTATAAAAAGAATTCTTATTTTGTTCATAGTTTATAAAATACAAAAAAAAGCTTTGTGGAAAATAATCGCTTTTAAATAATCTTTAACTGTTAACTGCGAAGTATTTGAAATGTCAGATAAAACAAACAATTTAAATATGTTATATAGCTTATAAATAAAAACATTCTTCAACATATTCCTTGTTACCTAAAAGTACAAAAAAATATAAAGAATAGAAGTGAAAGGATATTATACTACTTGTTTCCCAACCAAAACATTTCTGGTCTAGGTTTTTCATAACAATTAATTCGTTATATAAGTCACAAAGACTTGCTCCAAAAAATCGGCGAAATCTACATACGTACAATATCTACAATTCTAAAGCCTACACTGTGTTCTGAAATAATGTAAATAATTTCTTGCATTGTTACGAATGTTATGCTCGAATAATTTAATTACAAGAACTCTCATATTCAACGTAGTGGCTTACTACTTGTGTGAGCCCACGTACAAAAACATCACTGCCTATTATTGTAGCGGCGAACAAAGAAAAATATACTAGAATATGATAAATTATTTAAATAATAAAATATACGTTATATAAAATTTATTTCGCATTTTAATCGTTAAAATGTCTCTTGGTTTATAAACACGAAATGAATCGCGTATTATATTTTATGCTCCCTTTATGTGCAGTATCAATTTCGTAATGGTCTTTTGACTTTGAAATATTTATGAGTGAGTTTTTACGGTTAGAGTTTCTTTTGAAATCTTATAAAGATTATAGTTTTAAAAGGTACTTACATAAGAGTTACTTACTTATAAACATGTGAAGTTTCTAAATTTCACATTTCTTTCTTTGTTCATGTACTTAACCTGAAATTGTAAAGATGTAAGAGCCATTCCTAGCTTGAAATACTCATTAAATATTTTTGTGGAATATAATAACCTCTTATTTATTTTAAAAATATTATTTTCCTGCATGCATGGTAATGGATATTCCATAAAGTTATATTATTATAAAATAATTTTGTGGCTCACTGAAAAAAAATATTAGAATTTCTTTTACTAAGTATGTAAAAGTCTAGTGCTACGGGCTACGTAGCCGCTACGCCTAATGTGTTTTTATATAATTGTAATTGCAAAGGTGATTAGAGTTATGTACTAGGTGACTTTGTTGCGATCCTATTATTTTAGCTTCAATAGAAAAGTGTAATTAGCTTAATTTTTACTTAGTTTTTTCTAGAATATTCTATAATGCTGTTAACGGATTAAGCCTAACAAGTTAGCAAGCATAAGTAAATAGTCATAGGGAGATGTTTGTCATAAATGAGATTTATTTCTCAAAAAGTGAATATACTTTAAAAATAACATCAATTATTTACTAATAATATGTGTAAAAGTTGTTATTAAAATTTCTAATTTCTTGTTGCAGGATCTAACGGCCATTTTATCATCATCGACCTACAGTGTTTAGTGTTCAGTGTAAAAACAAAAATCAAAATGATAGACGATAATTGAATTCAAACATCCCAGTTCTATTTTCATAAACTATAATGTATACAGAAGAAAATATGAAATGTATACAAAAGAAAAGCCAAATTCAGTGAGCGCTACCGCTCTAAATCTCCACCCAAACTTTCAATGTTAAATTACAGACTCGTTTCAACGCATTTCCTGAAGCAACCGTAAATTTTCCAGGACAGTAAATTATTATTGACTCTTGTGTCGTAACAATATGTGCCGGGATCGAGATATGTCGGTGCAAAGGAGTGACATCATCAAATAAATACTTTTAGGCGTTGTCAAAAGCCTGGTGTAGTGTCTAGTTTTCCGGCAAAACGGCGCGCGAATTCGCCCCACCGTTTCGTTTTGTTTCTTTCATTTTGTTTTATATCAAAGGATAAGCAATAGCCCAATTTTTTGTTGGTTTTTATCAATCATCGTAAGGGGTCTCGGCCGGCTGCGGGACCCTGCGTTACACTGGCCAGCCAGAGTCGGCACAACATTTCAAGGATCTTGGACTCCATTGTAGGCGCTGCGAGATATTGCATTGTGAGTATACTTCGACTTACTTTATGTAACAACTGCGAGACTCTAAGGAGTCGTTTCTCGACCTACATGTAATTGTTTGATGTTATGCTTGACATCGTTTCTTATAATTCATTTGGAACACAGCCAACTATGTAATAAACAAAGGTAACTCTTGTGTCCATATAAGAATACACGATGTTTTGTCAGAGTGCTTCAGTATCGGATATAATTTAATTTCAGAACCACATAACGGCAGATCGCTTTTGGAATTTGGGGAATTTAATTTCGAGTTAAAGTTTAAAATCTGAAGCGAACATGGTTCTATTGGAAATTAATCAGGTACTTGTAAAGTCAAAAGCTGCGGGGTTTTCATTATTAGAATTTAATATTACGTAGTGTCTTAATGTAATATATCTAAAAGTAAATTTTAATGTATAAATATTATATTTATAGCTTTTTATACGCTTCGCTACGATAAGAGGTTACTGAAAAAAGGTAGTCGTTTTCCCTGAAAAGATGCGTGTTCTAGAACTTTCAGTAGCCTTGCTTAATGTGTAGGTCGTTTTGTACAAATTGTGAGAACGCTTAATACAAACATAAAATAGATTGGTCACACTTAGAGGTTTCGCTTAAAGTCTTTAACGTACACTTGTACAATTTACTAGCGCTACACGACCATACCACATCAGACGTTCACACGACATTCCATCAATCGCAACAGGCTTAGTTCGAGTAAATGTGGGATTCACAGTACACTAATACATGGACATGTCAGGGTTACGGGCACGATTCCGAGTGCTCGAGTGAAAGCCGGGTTGTAATAACTGGGCTCGCGTGGCGTGCGCAGTGCTGCGAGAACGAGAGGGGAGACATGGCGGCGCCAGAGTGCGAGCGAGAGGCACGCAAGCGGCGCGAGCGCCGAGACTCGGGGTGCGCGCATGAGCGCAAGGAGCGCAGGCCACACAGCGAAGAGCGGCCACCACCACCACCACCACCTCCACCGCTACACGATTATAATAGACTTGAGGTAAGGACAATGAAACAGTCACAGGATATAATTGCTTTGTCCACAATCATCTCTTCATATACTGCATAAGTGTGCATTATTTTGGCCTTATTAAGACGAGAGAACCGAGCATAATAAAATTAGTATTGAGAATAATGTAGAACTATTAAATTTTCAGAATATTCTGGAAGAAATGATATATTATAAATCTATGCCCATTTCGTAAAAGTTAAAATATGATTTGTATGTAAGCCCATTAAAAAGTTAAAATAACTGTATAATCAGGTATAGCCTAGTTTATATAACAGACTATGTGATCTTAAGCTGATATTGGATACATTGACCACTTGTTTTAACCTAATGATACTTGGTTTCAGTCTGAACGTCGAGCTGAGCGATTGTCACGCGCAAGACGCCCGCAGTACGGTGGCAAGAGACGCAGAGCGCCCGCACGCTTTCCCCGACAACCCAAAGAGAACGACAGGCACACTGATGAAACTAGAAGCGGTACACCACCGAATTTCGAATATGTTGTGCAGCAGAAACCTGAAAGTGAGTGTAAAATTTGTATACTCACATATAGATAAGTTTGTGATCAATTACTTACGTTTGTATTGCTAAGTTATTTCCTAACAATAACAACTTTATACTTATAATGAATTATAGCTGCATGTAGTCTTTTACTTTACTTCGCTAAAATAATATATTTACATACCTGTCTGACCTGATCTCTTGGGATGAATCATGCTGCCTGCTTCGTAAGCTCCCACATTTTAAAGCGTTATAGGCGTCAATGAAGCCAGCTTTAAAGCGACCACAACTCTTTTAAATCATCATAACCCTTTTCTATAGGAGGCCAAATCCCCTCTAATGGGTTCTCCTATGGATAGGTAAAGTATTGGAATTCTGGAATAGTAAAAGTCCACCTCAAGAGTTGGACTTAAATACAGTAATGTATTTTAGCGACTTCCTAGGCCGATGACAAATCTGTTAATGCCTTCTCCTGCCGAATTATTTTACAAGGGAAAGACCTGAAGATATATTAAAATTTCTTTCTAGGAAACGAAATACAGATATTGACATATAAATCTATACAGATAGATAAAATTGGAGTATCTGTTTGTGATATTAAAATAACCGCTTTGTACTAAATGCATATGGATGTATTACACGGTACATATACCAAAACAACATTTTTTACAATTTTTGTCTGTCTGTCTGTTTGTTCCGGCTTATCTCTAAAATGGATGGATACGATTTTGACGGGATTTTCACTGACAGAGAACTGATGTAATAAGGAGTAACTTAGGCTACTTTTATTTTAGAAAAAAAATAGGGTCCCAAGAAACAAAATTAAAACCAAATTAATTAATTTATTTTGTTTTGGGAAGCAACCTAGGGACGAACCCGAGCGAAGCGAGGGTGAGTCGCTAGTGTAAAATAAAAATAAATTAATTAAACAGTAAGTGAAGAAAGTGAAAGGTCGTATACCGACGGCGGTGTAAGTGTTCGTCGCGAAGAAGCAGAGCACGCACGACGCGATGAGCGAAGCGAGCCGCCCCGGCGCACTCAGCCTAGCCCGGACCGTCGTGTTGAGAAACTTAGTAAGAAGGTAAATAATAGATACTTTATCAACCGTCATTACTTTTATTACTCTAAAATGTCTCATTAGTTTAATGGCTATTTCGAATAGTTACGGATAATGAGCGTGGGCTTCGTGTTTTAGATCGGGTAGCAACCCAGGGTTAGGAAGTTGGAAGAGTTGCTTCCACTTGATTGATGAAGAATACCTGAAACTGGTTCTATACCTGATGTAGCGATTGTAATAGAATATCTAAAATGGCTCTCGGACTATTAGGGTTAATAATTCTATTTGTATTGTATACACCTTGTATACAACGAAATTTGTAACAATTGTAGGTATACTTTTAGTTAATAGGAGGTATATTAGAATATTATATGTAAAAATGTTAAGGCATAAAAAACATTGATTAGATTGTCCAAAGATGGATCGATAAAAGGTCATTAAGAGGTCGTTCACATAGCAGTCTGTACATACATTAGGTCTATTTTGAAGGGCACGATTAGATATAGGTATCTATTACTATACAAAAAGTAGAGTATTAAGTATTACTTAATGTTTTTTAATAAAAATTTAACTAATACTATAGATAAAAAGATAGTGTTAACTGTGTATTTAAACGTTCTTTTAAAATTATTCCATGTTTTAGTGCCGCAGAAGGTTTAAGTATGTATCTATCTACGGGATTTATTTAATTTATGCATCAATAGTTTTAGAATATGAACGATATAAGCCAGTATTAACTTTTATCACAATTTATGTAATTATTAAGTATAAAATCGTATATGAAATATATTTTACTTATTTACAATAACATAGATAAAGGTAATCCAATAGGTACCCTGCGAGGATATCAATTTCTTGAATTGTTGTGGTTGCAAAATAATTATGCAACTTTTATAAGATATGGTAATACGATAAGTACCTACTATTGATATTTAAAAGTTACATAAGCAGTACAAGTAACATTTTCTTGCTCTGTTACCTGATTAGTTTCCAAGTAATGCCTATACAGCATTTAATCCAATGAATTCAATCTTAGTAAAAGTCCCAACCCAACTCCTATTTTCCAAAAATATGTAGCATCGAGATTCTAGTTTTGGTCCATTATAACATCCTCTTGACGTGTAATAAATACGAACATAACGCAAAAAACCTGATAATTAATATAAAAAATGTTTTCCCTAAAAACAACTAATATCCATAATATCATTACTTTTATATTTATAGATAAATCTGCTTAAGAAAAACATTACAAAGTACGAAAGTGACTTCGAAGCTCAAAACGGCCACGCTATTACTCAAGGCGATCGTATGACGGATGTTCATTTGATCCGCATGTACGAGGCACTACGAAAATTGCAAACAGAAAAACGCTGTATTAAGGCGGATCCAGTGGAATATGCTCTGAAAGTCCAAGCAGCGAAATTACAAAAGGAGCGGGATGATAAGCTTGACGCGGCATTAAAGAGCGACAAGTCTATGGCCGAAGTTGTAAGGGATATTGAAGAGGTAAAATTTATCATTACGCGTTGCCTTTAATACTAATAATAATAACACATTTTTAATGATTGAGGTATTACTAGGCACTAACAGTTAATAATATCAATGATTTTAAAATAAGTTACCTATGGAGCTTTTTCTGGCTTCTTTTATTTGTGTTTCAGACTTTATAAAAGTTACTTTTATAATATGATAGAGAATAGATAGATAGAGAATTTCATTTGTATACAAATAATAAAAACATGATTTTTTCGTATTTTTTTTCATAAGTACTTACCCTCGCTTCGCTTAAGTGCGTGCCTATGGTCATGGTCTCTTTTTGTACTTCTTCTTCTAACTTCATTCAAATCAGTCCAGCCATTTCAACGTGAAAGAGTAATAAAGAGAAACTTATACAAAACTTTCGCATTTATATATCGCATTTATATACTACAGTAGTCCGATTAATATTATCTGCATATATTCCTTCTAGTGGGTAGAAGGCTGTCGCCAAGCGTCAGGCAGAGCAAACATCCCAGAATCAAACTGGACACCAGCTCAATTAGCCGCGGAGAAATCTTGCGTTCAAAAAGCTCTATTACGTTTAGAGGCGGCTCGGGGAAGACCCCCCGCACATTCTATAGAACGTGGCGCTGCCAGACATTTGTATGAGAGATATAGAGCTGTTAAACGCACTCTAGCTACTTTCAGACCTGACGCCGTAAGTATTCAAATTGAACATGATATGCTATACGATCTTTGATTAACTCAACATACATTATTTTATTTAAGGAGAATTTAGTATTTTGTGTTATTAGTGTAGGGAACAAAATATGATGCGTATAAGTATCGTTTTATTAAATATCGAAATGTATGTCCATCTTAAGTGACATAGCTCGTTATCTGACTCTGAATTAATGAAATAAAACTTTAAAAAGATTTTTACAAGAACTTTTGACATATGTTGAGAGTTGAGTTATACAAGTCTTTAAAATGTTAATAAATAGTAATTTTCAGAATAAACATATATCAGTATTCATTTTAGACTAGCGGCTCACCCCCGCTTTGCTCGCGTTCGCCTCTAGACAAACAAAAACAAATCTATCCCACGGGAACCATACACATTTCCGGGATAAAAAGTAGCCTATTTGTTGTTCTGATGTATGAACTATATTATTGTAATGTTTCATTAACATCCAATCAGTATTTTTTGTGTACTAAGCTGTATAAATTACTATAGTTTTTTAACTATCCCACGGGAACTCTTTAATTTTCCGGGACAAAAAGTACCTAAACTGTTGACCGGGGACATAAGGTACCACAATGCAAAATTTCATTCAAATCAGTCCAACAGTTCGAAGATTAGCCCGTACAAACAGACAGAAAAACAAAAAAATTGAAAAACATCTAAATTTGTTTATTTCTCTTCTTACATCCCCCTGACACGGTTTTAGCAATTTTTTTTCTATGTACAGACATTCAAACTCTACGGTTTTATTCTATGTATAGATAATTGGCGGAACAAATGGCGAACTCGCCACTATCCACGAACACGAAACGATGTTGTTCAATACAAGCGTGGACAGCTCCAGCGATTCACAGGAGAAGCCGTCTGATTCTTCGCAGGTTTGATTTCATTTAATTAAATAATTAACATATATTTTTGGTTTATGATATTTTTAAAAGATAATATTGAAAGGTCATTTAAGTTTTTTATGTATATAGATGTTATTTATATTAAACAATTCTTACTCATACAATGAATGTGAAAGCATAATTAGTATTAAATACTTGTTATTTTATTGGTTTCGTGGTTCAGAGGATAGATGCACACAAAAATTGTTATTTTAGCACACTAAGTGGTTCTTGTAGTAATATTAGGAGGTTGCAAAACAAACAAACAAACAATTTTGACTCAAAAATGATTATAATTTATAATTATTTTTGTTAAACATGAGTTGCTTGTATACTAAGGCGACATATAATTTAAGTGAGACTATCAGACTAGACCCATTACTGACGAAACCAAGTCAAAAATTCAGTTAATTTATCATTTTTAATAACATGATCTATAATTGGTTTCAGGAAACCATAGACACTCCACTTCAATCCCCACCAACTCGTGAGGGTGCAGAAGAAATGCCATCGTCCACGTCATCAGCGAAGTCTGCAACCACCAGCGAAGAAGTTACTCCTTCAAATGAAGGCTTACATTGCCTTGGATTGGATGACCTCGGTAGAGCTCTCGCTGAGGCCAAAATGCTTAAATGTGTAAGTTTTTCTTTTTATTTTTTTAATACCATCCGTATTCGTTTGGTTTGCCTCTCAACTATGATTATTTATTTGATGGAGATAAATTTCAAGTTCACAAATTAAAGTAGTATCAATTATAGATAATTATTATACACATATTATAGTAACTTACGAACATAACTATGACTAAATTATATCTAGAACTATATTAAAACATGAATAATATCAACATTCAGGTACTTCGCCGAAGCATTAAAGAGTATGAGGTTAACTTCGAAGTGCAAAACAGTAGAAAAGTCCAGAGAGACGACAAGAAAGGCCGCGAAGAAGAATATCAGCGATACAAAACTGTTAAAGCCAGAATTAAGTTGCTCAACGCTCTTATAAATAAACAAAAAACTGCTTAAAATCGTAGTCACAACGACTATGGAGTGGAAAATAATACTTAATACGCTTCTTTAATAAGTAATAATATATATAAATTAAACACGAAATTGTACTTAACAAACGAAGTAGTGATATAGACATAAGACATGGCTATTATCAACGTATTCGTTATTAAAATCTCAAATCAAAAAATAAATTGCTAAAAATAATATGAAAACAGTTCTAAAAAGTAAATAAATTCTATTTGAATATTTAAGATGCACAAAGTATTGAACTAAATTGCCTAAATCTGCAACAGCCTAGTTGTACAAATTGATTTTAATAGTATATATTATAATATATAATCAATATTATCTATATTATATATTAACATAGCTTTTTTGAACTATTATGAAATGTAATTAAAAATTATCTTGAATTATGACCAGTGTAGGAAAAAACTTCGTAAAGAACATTTAGAATGTTCTAATAACAAACTGGCACTTAGTATTTTTGAGCTGCATTAAGCTCCCAATATTATGACGTACGTAGACGGCAGAATAAGCCGTAACATACTTATATCTTACACCTATTTCGACTTTAGCCTATTTAAGATCGGTTTAAAGTAAATTAGACGGTCGCTTAAGAAAAATAATTTGTAAAAGAAGCAATTCGTGGAATGATCGTAGATCGTACAATGTGTCTAGTAAATACTAGATTTGACAAAATTATGAAAAAAAAATTGCATGACCTAATAATGATGATGATGGAAATAAATGTGTATTATACTATGTAAAATTTTATGGTAAATTTTAACATAGGACAAGGCTTAAGAAATAATGAAAATAAAAATACTTATAAAATTTTATTCTAGGCTAAATCTGCTTATAGCCTAAAATAAATATATACTTATATAATGCTTAATGACCAAATTACAAATGAGGAAATTTCTATAAAGACGATATTAAAATCGTACATTTTGATTTATCAATCGTTTACATGTAATACACCAAAACATTCGTTTTCGACTATTCATGATCCTTCGGATAAAACTAAGTAGTATTCTTGTAAAATCATTTTCATTTTATGTAAAAAAATAATGTAGCCGTGATGATAATCTATTATGTATATAACAATGCTATTGATTTTATGTAATGCTTAAAATAAGGCTATATTATGAACATGTCATTCATAAAATACTTATATGTACGAATATTATAACTGTGCCGTTCTGAAATAGTCTAGAAATGGACTTGCAGTGGTTCATATTACTAGCAACGTAATATTTCGTACACGCAAGTGTCATCATACGATTCGTGGATGATTGATACTTATAATATGCGTTATAGAAAGAAGTTAATATATTTACACTTTTGAAGACTAAGTGTGGTTGTAATACAGTAATAAATGTACATCATTAGCTTTCATCAGTGAAATGAGTTTCTAAACGACTTCATTAGAGCTAGACCACAATATTAGTCGGTCTTCATGAGTCCCTTGAAACTGTGTACGGCTAAGAACATGTCCATACGTCGAGTACCTTCTAAAGTAAGACTTGTTATATTTATCATTTACTATTTTATTTCACGTTAAATGTTTCTTCCTTGGGTTATATGGAATAGAACCCGTATTTTTTTCTCTATAAGAGAAATTAAATTTTAAATATGCCTAGTCATAAGAATTACCTGTGATTTAATAAATTATCATATTGGATCTTGTGCGACAAGACTTTGTTTTTTATCGATGTTGTAGTGTTTTTTTTAAATAAATTTATTATTTATATTTAATTTTATCATAACGAGTTTTCAATGTTCAAGTAATGTCTATATTTATCTGATTTTGACGGTTCCGGAAAACGTGTTCACTACTTGATTCTTTGTATGTTAAGAATAAGACGGCTTTTGGACCTGTTGATATTGGATTATAATAAAGATATGCTAAAAAGACAATTTGGCACTGATAAAATGTAAAATATTTAACAAATACTAGAATACTGTTAGTATAATATGGATTTATAGGCATTTTATTCGTGTCAATGTCTCTATATAAAGTTAAAGTACTTTTGTTATATTTATGAGAACTTTTAATTAGAATACGACTCGATCTATTTTGTAGAAGTAAATACAAATGATGATATTATAACCTAGAAATGTGTATGACTGACGTGAGAAAACACTTTCGACTCGAAATATTTTCCAAGTAATGATAAACCACCGCCCGCTACATATTGAATAGCATGTAATTATTAAAATTAGACGGTTTTGGCTTAGTTTGCTTAGTAATATAGTTACAATAATACCGACTTAAAGAATAATGTACTCTTTATTTTTACACATTTCAATATATATCTGTAACTGTTATTAATAAGAGTTAAAGTAGCGGGTGGGCAAATAAAGTCGTATACTGTTTGCAATTCAATCCATATTATGCGATGATGAGAAATTATTCGTTTGGGTGATGAATGTTGCAAATTTCATCAAATTGTAATATATTTATAATGTACCTTAATATTTACTGCAGTACCTATACTTAGTTAAACAAAGAGCATGTAGCGTTCCATCATTTTATTAATGGATGTTCAAAATAAAACATTACAATAATATTGTATTTTTACTTTAAAAAAATCTTAAATTAGTTAAGTGACTTTGTTAAAATTTTCAAAATCAAGTGCTTTAATAATATTAACAAAAATATAGTATATTATATTATTTTGTTTTGTAAATTTACATACAAATTTCATTATAGTCCATGATTATTTAGAAAATAAAATAAGTTTTAAAATAATAAACATCTAATTAAGATTCAGTTTATGTAGAGTAAAACAAAAAAATAGTTTAAATTCAAAACAATTTATAATAATAACATAACAATATTAATCTATACCTGTCACTTTCGTAAAAAGTTATTACTAGTAGGCTATCTCTACACCGAGTATTCGTAAAAATAAAATACCATAAAATTAACTAAAAATGTATTATACAAAAGTCCTACATCAGCATAAATTATCTAACTCCACTCATTGCTCTGGCGGAGAAGAAGGTGCACTTCTATTTAAAGTCGCGTCTAAATATTCTTGGGGCAAAATATAAGCTAAATGATCATCGAACCAAAATGTCTGTTCAGAGAATCCATGTACGTGCTTCTTAACTGCTAATTTTTTAGGCACAGGCACAATCAATTCCATTACTTCTTCACCAACCTCTTGATAATCCTCTTTTTTAGGTCGTCCATCGATCGAAGCAAGCAATAACATCATAACTGTCACACGCCACATAACTAAATCACTTTAAATTAAAATATCTCTAAGTTATTTAATATTCGAGTATTAAGTCTTTGTGATTGCGCTCTCGACGAGTTTCTAAGTTTATCACATTTAATGAGATTTATAGAGATGTCTACGTAATTACGACCAATAAGATGTTAATATTAATGAATAAAATTGGCTCTATGGCAGCGATTGGTAGAATTTATGCGCATCTCTTATCTTCTTGGAAATGGAACTACGACATTAGTTTGTCAAAATTGTCCTTATATTGTGTGCCAAATATAGATGGCTAAATAAATATACTATAAAAAATATATCTTATGATTCTGATTTTTTTAAAAGGTAATAAAGCCCAGATTATAGACAATTATATCTATATTTCGCTATTGCTACTATGTATCTGACCAGTAGGAACTCGATTTTGTAATAATTAAGAAAGATAAACATGTATAATATAGACGATAGATCTTTTAAACGCAGAACAAAATCGATACATATAGTTGCAACAACACTAAAATTAGATTAGTTCGAGGAAATAGTCGATTACAAACTTTGGGGAAAATTTCTTAAAAGTGTTATCAATGTTGTTATTGTTATTTTAATTGATATAGTTTTATTTTTAGGTAATAACCATATTACTTTAAAATAAAACTACATATAACTATGTAATTTGATTGATGAGATTCTTGACTATTTCGATCTTGTTCAAGGCAAGGTAGTTTCACTCGAGACTCGACGAGCTCGACACGGCCAAGGAAATGTAAGGCACATGGACTAGAACTCCACGTGCTCTTCACGGCGAGAGGGTGTACAGAGAGAGGGTGCACGTCGCTGACTTCACAACTCTGGGCTACTTCTGAGTATATCATGACAGAAAAACCCAGTAATTGTTAAGGCCCAATCCAGGACTCAAACTTAGTACGATCTACAGCCGTATAAACTAGCCACTAGACCAACGAGGTGTTTTGAACAATGCTTCAATTTATTCATAAAATAAGTTTCTTTTATAACTCTGTTAATAAGTAAGAAACAGATTTAGTGTTATTTAGCTACTCGTAAATACACTTCCTGCCTTATTATTAGGGGAAGTCGTGTTTTGCCTTTTTAAGTGGATATGCTAATTTTTGCCAAATTTTGATCAGCATTTAGATCCTACAATTTTTTTTTTAATTTCTTTATCGTATGTTTAAAACACCATACATTTTTTACTTATACCCAGGGCCGTCTTAAGCCACGCAGGGGCCCTTGGGCACACATCAATTTTGGGGCTCTTTAGAAAGTTAAAAAAATGCAAATGATGAAAAAAATTTTTTAACTAAATTGAATTAGATTTATACAAGCACTTATAAATTGACAATTTAATTTTACAATAATCAGTGAGTCGATCCTTGAGGAATCTAGCCTGGCTCGGAAGGCAGTTCTGCTGAGTAGAGCATCGCCGGGATAAACTCAATAAGCGCTCTTTTTACAAATCAAATTACAGGATTTAATACATTATAGGTATACCGCAAATGACTTAATTTTTCTTAATTCCACACAATTCAAAAATGTTTAAGACAGATGCATTCGAGTTAATTGAACACGTGCCTGAAGGGAATATTGAGGAGTTTATGCTAAAATGATACTATAGGTATCTACGTTCTTATTGCATTTAATTATAATAAACGTAAAAATGCTTTTGAAAGTATTTTTAAAGTTTTGAATATTAGCTTTTTTTGAATATTAGCGACTTAGCCTTGCTTCGCTCGGGTTCGTCCCTAGGTATCTTCTACCATACACTTTATTTCACCTTTTTAATAAAAAATAATATAAACCGACTTCAAAAAAAAATAAACACCAAAAGTAAAAAAAAAACTGATTGGTAATTTGTTTTTCAATCTGATTGGTAAATTATTTTACTATAGATGTTCATTTTTTTTATTTTCTTTGTGAAATGTTTACTGTTTTGAAAATATTACGATTTTATATTCATAATTTAAAAAATCGATAGTTCCTATTAATAAGTGGCAAAAAATCAAGCTTCCCTCTGCTCCATGTGTTTACATGGAATATTTTGTCTTTGCGGGGCCCCCGTGAGGCTGGGGGTTCTGGGCCGATGTCCCGTGTGCCCTTATGGTAAAGATGATATTGTTTATACCTAACAAGTTAGGATTGTTTCAGACAGTTAATTCCAAACAGACGTACAAATTGACTTTAGTTATTTATTAGTACGTTTTGATATGGAAAAGTGGGGTACAACCGGGACGCTAAGGGAAATAATAAATAAAAAAATATTTAAAAAAATTTAAATTAATTTTATTAGACTTTAAGTTATTAATTACTATTACGTTCTATGAGTTAGGGGATCGGAAATTAAAGCAAGTCTTTTGCATTACTGATGTTTTAATGCTCTTGGTTAACAAGAGTGACTTATGGAGATTCACTAACTCGCGCAGTATATACACAGTCCTGGTTAAACTCAGTCACTAGATTCTAGATACACTTCCACTATAACTTCACTACAACTTCACTATTACTTCACTTCCATTATAACTTCACTAACTTTTCTTCACTTTTCACTTTTTTCGTACTTCTCAATTTTCGCTTAACTTCGAAATTGAACTGATCTCTCAACACACTGCCGGCCTTTTTATATGCATAAACAAAGAACATTCTAAAATTCGAAACCTTTCTAGTCATTTCGAATGTTTTGTTTCTCTCTCACTCTTGCACATGACAATTTACAATTAACTGTTCTTGTTCAAGTTCAAAACTTTTAGTAATTTCAGTGGCGTAGCGCAGTTACACCGCCCGGGGCAGAAGTGAAATTCGCCGCCCTCTTCTTTGGGCAATTATATTAAGGCCAATAAAATTCCCGATTAATAACTCTGGCAAGCGATTGCAACTTTTTTTTACTACTGGATAGGCTTGCGCTTGACGACAATCAACGCTGAGAAGCACTGATGAGGTCTTGGTTAGAGCACGCTTGCCTAGAAGATGCCTATTCACTCTTGCTTTGAAGGTACTCACATTATAGGTGGTAGGAAACACGGATGTTGGACGGGTGTTTAGATCGGGCCCTGATTACAACTTTATTTTGATGTATGTATGTCTTAAGACTTAGCCAGCCGACGGTTTTTAAGGATGACTCAATAGAACCAGTTATTGTATTTTCCCGTGGGAAAGAAAGATTTTCCTGAAAAGGTAAAGGCATCCTCAATATTAACTCGTCAAATTCCCTTGAAATTTCGTTAAGTTCAGTCCATTACTTTTTGCGTGAAACGCGCACACTCAATCAGACATACAGATAAATAAACAAAAATTTTAATAACTATTATTTTGGTGTCTACGAGTATAATATTCTGTACACAATATATTACATTACAGTCATTGTTTTTAAAAATATTAAGTTACTGTTTTATAAATATTGATTAGATTTAATTAGACAATTGAAAACGACTTCTATTCAAAATACTATAATAACTAAGGTATTTTCTCAAATAACCAGTAAAAAAAAATTACCTAAATATACCTAAATAATATGTAGTGATGCATAACATTAATTTTGTTTAGGAATTTAAATTAGAAAACATTTAGGTAGCAGTTTTATTGGTATTTGGTATATTCAAATGCATAAATAAATTTACTATTCTTCGTATTTAATTGTTATTTTTCAGTAGGTTTATCTCTTTTCAAGTGAATTACTGCTTACATTGATAACCCTGGTATATCGATAGAGACAACTGGGGGTCAGCACGGTCTACAATACAGTCGTTAATTTGACTTTTACGATACCTATTATGCAAGTATACTATACATAGTGTATTTTTATATTTTATATAATATACATGTATACTTAAAATTCAATAATTATTAAAAAAATTGAAAATTTGTACGTATACTTTTTTAGTATAGTAGGTACTGTTTAGAGTAAGAACCTAACTACGTTTTAGGATTATACGTTGAGCCCAGTCAGGGCCCTATTATGTAGCGCTATTAGTCTGCCTTACGTTTAAATTGTTGGTCGTTTACTATACATGCCGATTACAATGTCCCATATTACCCATAGGAAAATACCATACCTATCACTCGATGCGCGTACGCTACGTTCTTTTTAAGTATAAGTAGATAAAAATAGTGATTAGTAGTAAAACCTAAGGAAATAGGCTTCTAAACCATTATTTGGTTAAGAATCAAGTTTAGGTCGAAGTAAGCAGGGAAATAGACAGAGGCAGACAGTGACTATGTTTTTTACTATGTATAGGTAGATAATAGATATAAATGAGTTAAATTTCGAATTAAATTTTGCATTATTTTATATATTAAATTTAACCCTGCTACTAATAGTTTTGTGTAAAAAAATCATTAAAAATTTTATATGAAAGACAACTCGCCCGAATCAGTTATTGTGTTTTCCCGTGGGAATGAGAGACTTTCCTATAGTAAAGGTATTCGAAATGGTGACCTGAGTTTAAGCTACATAAAATTTGGCTAAAATTCTACTGAACAACAAGGAGTGCTGAACTATTTTTTGCATGAAAAGCAAACAGATTAACAGACAAAAAATCACAAACATAAGTATAAGTTATTTTATTTATTTAGTATTTTGAGTTTAGTATTATGATGTTTAACCCATTAAACAGATTTTAAGCCCCCTTAAATTCTTATGTACCTAAGTATTTATAGAATAACGTACTTAAGGTCAGTAATATTGTAAATGCATTAAGTAGAAATGTCGATCGCTTTAAGAATAGTGACACTTTGTGAGTCAGCATCGTGTTAATATTATATATAACGACTTAGGCCATGTAGAGCTTCAGTGAACATACGACTTCAGGCAGGCAAAGACGTGATCTGGGATAGTAGAATAAAGATACAGCAAAATGATTTGGAAAACAATTTTGGTTGCCTTCCTCGCCGTCGGTAAGTTTGGATTATTTTTATTATATTCTTCTTATAAAATTCTTACATAATTTTGACATTGAATAAATATTAAAAAGAAAATATTTTACAATTTAATTAAAAAAAACTTCGCTCAGTGGTCATATAATTGTGTATGCTGTACTTAATTTATTTTTTCTACAAATTACAGAAAGTATGTAGAACTAAAATAAATTTATTTCAAAATGAAAAAAATAACATTTAATATATAAAAATAAATAGATATCGTGGATTGTTATATAGTGAACTCGTCACTTGTTTTACTATCCATAATTGATCCGTGTTTGGTGTCGGTGTTCAATGCGGCAATTATACTGTACCTACAGTATTACACGGAATTTTGAAATATTTTCACAATATTTTTCTTTCTTTTTCAAATAATTTTAAAATTAAAAGATACGTGAATATTCTTTGAATGAAATATATTTTTAAGTTTTTAAAATAAACATTTTTACAGACAATTTCCAAATCTTCTCTATGAATAGGCAGAGTAGGTATTTTATTGCTTCTCTGATTTTTACTCCGTTTGAATGGTGATGCCCAATAGAAACACAAATCTGTATGGTCAATTAATAGGAATATCAAACCGTGATCTATAGCACAGGGCAATGCTTATCAAATGCATTCGAAAAGGCGCTACGACACTCGAATTTCATGTAGGTATGCTGTATAATTCTATAAACGAAGTAATGATGCCTAATGGTATACCGCAATTCATAAAGTTAATTCGGTCATGTAATCAAATCAACCAGTTTTAAGTGACCCGAAGAAACACTATTTCAATTTAATTCTTTTGTTCAATGGCTCGTAGGAGTGTTATTTGGACACCATTCGATTCGCCAATGTCGAAAAACTATTTACTAAAGGGATTTTTTTATTATATCTCATGTCATTGTAAAGTCGAAAACAAAAAAAACTGTTATAAATCAACATATAAGACTATATATAAAATCAAGCAATAGAATACCTATTGTTTTAAGCGACTTCAAAAAAAGAGTTAAGTTAAATTATGTTACTGCAAAAAGATAAAATAGCAATAGTGTTAATGTTACGCCATACCTTCGCCATTTGTAAAGCAATTTTGATAATTCTCTTTTTTACAAGCTTTTTATTATTTACTTTCACCTATCCAGGTGTGTGTACCTAATGGAATCTTGCAAGTTTTTGACCCACTTCCCAGTGTCCAATTAAGCTGAAATTTAGCACACTAGTTTGGTTCCCGAGAAAATGCACGTTTACCTAAAAGCCGCCATTTTTAATCCAATATTACGGACGTTACAAAATGGCATTTTATCATTTCCATAGTGAATGATATCGCCATCAAATGAAAGGACTTGATGAGCGAAACACAATAAGCAAAGTGACGTCATTGTAAATTCAATATGGTGGACTCCCAAAAATAGCGAACTATGTTTTTTATGAATCCCCATGATATTGATATCAAATGGAAGGGTTAGCTGAGAAGAATACGAACAACTAAAAAACAATACTAAAAACATTTTTTAAAACAAGCTTTTATTTAAATGCCGAAAAAAAACTTTAAATTAAATTAATTATCAAACCCATCAATTTATTACATTACACAATTTATATGATATAAGAGCTTGTCGCGAGATTTACCTCTGTAGATAAATGAGAAACAAAATGTTAAAAATTAATGGTTTTTCATAAAATGAATAAGCCATACTTTAAAGGGTCAAATGATTGATTTGACGTCAATGAGCGTTTTTAATAATAAGTAGGTAATTATAAGGATAACTAAACGAATGTATTCAAAACTATATATATATTTAAATTATTTTTTTTTCATTAGGTTATGGTCCTAAGAGTGGCATCTCCAATCATCTGAAGGGTCAGGATTAGGTATCTAATATGATAGCGTCAACACTGTAGTCCGTACATATCCCCTACGACACCACTTAACAAGTCTATATTGGTATCACAGCTTCATCTTAGCTTATTTACGGTGCATGTTGCCCGTCCCCTCTTCCTGTGCAACACGTCGGACGATTTACCAATTTACCTCGTCAAAACGCCTAATATACTTCGAATGGGTTAAACCGGCTATTTTACAACTGTTTCCTAGTCCCTTTGTGCAGTAAACCGTAAGATGAGAGAAATCTTCAATTTTACAAAACATTCATTTAAATAGATTTAGTGAATGTTATATCAAATTATATGGTAGTTATTACAGTTGAATAATTTCGATTAAAATATTTAAAAGTACATAGTTTTTATATAACATAATTAGGATTTGCTCTAGAAAGACCGCTAAACTTGTTATGTTAATACAATAAACATCTTTATTATTAATTAGAGAATATACAAATAAAAATAATTAAATGATCTGGGTAACGATTGTTTGCATTAGATAGTAATAATAAAGGTTATAAGGTTCTTATTATCGTATGTTTATGCAGATAAATATTTATGGGTATTAATAATTGTTACCTACTACAAAGAATTACAGATAAATCCGTTTGTTGATGTACGACCCGATATGGGTACCTATTATGTACATATAGATTTGAGTTATTATGAAAAACATTACATTTACTTATGAAATATATTAATTAATAAATTAAAATAATGTAGGTAATATATTTAAACGAACAATTCTTGCATATTTATTTATACCGGCGATCTCGGAAACGCCTCTAACGATTTCGCTGAAATTGGGTAGGTATGTGGGGGTTTCCGGGGGCGAAAATTCGATTTAGATTAGCCTTATGTCTGGAAAAACACGTGTTTTCGAGTTTTCATATGGTTTTCTTTCGCGTTATTCGCATAAGCGTCGCGGTCAAGCGGCCAAGAGGCAAGATTGATTGAGAAGAGGCACATACGTGTCCGGGTTCGAATCTCGGCCGGATACAAAGTTTTTACTCTTGTTTTTTTTTTGTATTTATTCAAGTTTTTAGTTTTTTTAATCTAAAAAATACGAGATAACAAAAAAGAACTCCGAACGAAGTTCGGTCGCTAAGGTACTGTTTTCTAATATAACATATCTTTCAAGTGCAAGTCGAATTCTCTACTTTTTATTAATATTAATTTTTCTCTATGTATGTAGTACATTAACTTCGATTCGATTTATGATCGACTAATCAATCTACGAAAAAAATAAACTTTTTCGCAATACATACTTTATTTCTTGCAAAAATAAGTTCATGTAAATTTTATTATTTTTTAAAGATATATGGAAAATAAATTTGATTTTAGCGATCGTAACTCAAAATATCCAGTATCTTAAAAGATGTCAAGCGTATATTCTGTAAATAAATTTACATTTTAGGTCTTTTGCAAGCTCCACTACCTGTATTTTGTCACATTTTTCTACTCCATCTTTCCAAAGTTAGAGGAAGAGAGTACAATGATACAATCGCATACAATGTTTACGACTTTAGAATCATGTAACTCGTCTAATAAGGGGTTTTTAACTAATATTGTAACAGGCTAATATCTACGATATTAAAAAAAAAAATATTTCTGATAGTGTTAGGTCAGTGAATATGGAGAATATATGTTAGTTGTAACGCTCTTGTATATTTTAATATCTAATGCTCCAATCGGTTAAGTTTCATAAAAAAAATGTTTTTGAATAAATAATGCATATTTTCTATTCTAACCTTATAAAAACATTTTTATTACCAATAATTTTAAAGTAATGATGATCTTTAGGTGTCCTCGCCGAATACAAGATCACCGATGAGCAACGTCAGCAATTCAAGAATATGGTCAAGGAAGCATGCACAAAGAACGGTGCTGAAGATAAAGTGGAGGCTGTGGAGGTACGTCTCATTTATACAAATTTCTTTTTGTAACTTAATCAAAGTTATTTCAATATTAATGATATTTATCCATACATACATGGATTCACGATTATTTATTATTATTTTGATAACTATATAACGCAAAGTTAATGCCACTGTGACCCCAACCACCCTAAAAATAAAAAATAAATAAAATTGACCTATTTGTAAATATCTTATGTCGATGAAATTACATGTTTTATTATTATACTTGGTATAGTTCTAGAACTTTAAAAAATATTCCAAATGATTTTTTTAGGAAACAGTCAGTGCCTTTGTGAACTGCGTAAAAAGTATTTTTGATGTTGATACAATTAAAAATGAGATCGAAGAGGCCAAGCCTAGAGGTGCACTTGATGAGGTATTCAAGAAGTAAGTTTTACACTGTTATAATACTAATTTATGTAATAATATAATTTCATTAATTATTCTAAAATAATGTAAATATTGAGTGAGTGTGTGTACCTACTGTGTAATTCTAAATTCTTTGCCTTCCCAACTTATGGTCTAAGAGCCGGATACATCACAACCTTCACCTATCTGTTAACCAGATGAAACATATTTTTTATAAAGTTTCAATAATAGATAAATACGCCTAAAATAGCTTGCCTATCGAAATTCTAACCACGCTATTTTTAAATTAATTAATTAAAATTTTATTTTATATTTCATCCTTCTGTCAACCAATCGAATTTTGTTCTAAACGATAGTAAATATTATAAAGAATATGCCTAGGTAGCCTTGTCTAGTCATTTCTTGACAACACTACTTGGCAAGCGGGTATAAGCAGGTAAGTCACTAGAGGTAACTTCACGGATACTATAAGTCTACCTAGGTTAGAACAAAATTCGGCTGGTTTAAACAGAACAGTGAAAAATATAAAGAAATTGATTAATTATTTAAAAATAGCCTGGACAGGATTTTGATAGGCAAACTATTTTATAGGTGTATTTTTCTGTTATTGAAACTTTATAAAAGATATTTTTCATTTGGTTAACAGATCGGTGAAGATCGCAGTATAGCCTGCTTTTTGGCTATTATACCTACCCATAAATCTAATACATACCTCATTTACACTTTAAAAAGCAATCCTGAAAATTGATGACAATAACCTAATAATTCTGTAATTATTACAGGTACTGTGCAAAGTCTACTCAATTAAAGACCTGCTTGCACACCCTCTCAGCGGGCATATCACCTTGTTTGGACCCCGCCGTACGAGAACACATTGGTGCCGCTGATAACACCACAGACCAGTTCATCGACTTCGTATGTTATAAGGACGGTGACAGAATAGCTCGTGAGTAATTTTTTGTTATGCCACAAAGTGTACACTTCGAGACACAGAGACACATAGATGTCACTACTTACCATTGTCCAAGTCAGCCAAATTAGATTCAGAAATTGAAATGCGATTTGTTGTGAACTGTTATTGTGAACTTTACAATAGTCATTTTCTATTCATCTTAATTTTTGAAATTATTGAAAATTCTGTAGGTATTTATTATTATTATTAAGCAAGATACTCTTTTAAAGAATACATACCTTCTATTCGATACATTTTACTGAATATAGTTTATCCTGTGCAGTGTTCATTGCGGAAAGCGGACCCGAATGTTTGAAAGAAAAGGCCTTACCTATCCGCGAATGCGCCACAAAAATAGGGGAAAACATCAAGAGCGTCGGTGACGCTAAGAAATTGACACTAAGTGTAAGTTTGAAAACAAAGTAATTTAGTTTGAAGTTTTCAGGTGTACCAGTATTTAAATTAGTATCGAGGCCATGGGTTTGAATTTAGATTCCCGCATGGTATTTATATCTGTCGCTAGTTAATATTACAAATGTGAAAGTTTGTGAGTATGGATGTTTGTTACTCTTTCACACCAGAACAGCAGAACGGATCTGGATGAAATTTGGCACACAGATAGATTATAGTCTGGAGTCTTAATATAACATTCAGTTACGTACATAACTTTATCATTTTAAGTGCAGAACACTCGTCTTCTCCCTAACAATTCCTTGATAACTATAAACCTTTCTAATTATTAAAAATACACGCATACAGAAAAGAGTTAAAATAAAATGAAATTATGTCACCTCTTCGATTATCAACAAAGATAAAACTGATAATTTTTATTTTCTATGACAGGAACAATGTGCTAAATACGATGAGCTTACAGCTTGCGTAGTGAAGGCGCTGGAGGAGTGCTCTACCCCCACCCCCGGCAATATGGCGGAATCTCTCTTTAGATTTGTACGCAAAACTTCCCCTTGCAATAAGGTAAAACGATAAAATATTCTAAATTACGTTATTAAGTTTTAATCTATACTAATATTATAAGCTAGCGAATCACCCTCGCTTCGCTCGGGTTTGTCCCGAGGTATGTTTAAGGGTTCTATATACATACGTACGTTTTTTTTATTAGAAATAGGCTGGGAAAAGATAGGTATAGAAAAGTAAGTATTATAAAAATTAAAAAATATATATAATATCCCTTTTTTGAGAAATGATTGATTCCCCATCCAATCTTCCACCACCCTTTTCACCCCCTTATATATCTTATCTGGGGTAAAAACTATATTATGTTATTCCCAGGGTCTCAAACTATTTTCATACCGAAGTTCATCTAAATCGGTTCAGTGGTTAAGCGATAAAAGATGACGGAAAGACAGACAGACAGACAGAGTTACTTTCGCATTTAATATTAGTATGGATATTTAAAACTGGCTTTTTCTGTGGTGCTGATCTATCATCATTGGCTTGGGCTGAACGTTGATAAGTCAGTCAGACAAGAACCGCGACATTGCCTTTAATATATAATAAAAATAGTAATTGGGAATGTACCTTAGGATATAGACAGAAGAAGAAGAAGACTATTGGGGAATTGTACATAGGTACAATTTTCTAGTACATTGTTTTAATGTACATATCTCTTAAACTTTAGCCAGCGTTAGCCATATAAATTTCTAAGTATGACTATAGAACCAGTCATTGCATTTTCCCGTGGAAATGAAAAAATTGCCTGTAGTAAAAGGTATTCTAAATGTTGACCAGAGTTATAGGTTATCACTTCAATAAGGTAAAACGATAAAATATTCTAAATTACGTTATTAAGCTTAAATTTATACTAATATTTTAAATGTGAAAGTTTATGAGTATGGATGTATGGATGTTTGTTACTTTTTCACGCCAGAACGGCTGAACGAATCTGGATGAAATTTAGCACAGAGATAGATTATAGTCTGGAATAACACATGGGCTACTATTCATCCTGTTAAAATGTACGGTTCCCGTGGGATAGATTTGTTTTTGTGTTCCTAGAGGTGAATTCGAGCGAAACGAGGGTGAGCCGCTAGTTTAAAATATTTTAGTTTAAAATGAGGATTTTACCAATAAGTAGATATTAAGTATGCAACATAATGCATAATTAACTTAAAAAAAAGAAAAATATAGAGCTCCTTCCTATTATGGTATCTGTAAAAAAAACAACTATTCAATTATTTCTCATATTTGTTTTTTGCTAAAACGTATAAATCTGGCGCGATCTAATTCGGTACGGCATCACCTATAATTTCGCAATAAAAAAATGCCCACTAATTTGTGTTTGAATGCACTCCCTTGAAAAAAATCTAGTCTGAATTTTATTTTAATAAGCTTATTTAAAAAACTAAATTTAATTTTAATCATCAAAGTATTACCAAAAATAAAGTTTAATCTTCAAAACAAAGCACGGAGGTCAAATTTAGTTATTTAGGTTTTACGCAAAATTTTGAATATTTATATTATCTACCGCAAAAAATATCTGTATAAATATGATATATTCCATTAAAAATAATTTATTATCATTATAAAAAATTTAATAATCTATACATATAATAAAATTGTAACTAAGTAAGCCGAATCTGTACATTATATTATACAAATAGAATATCTATCGATACAGAGACCGAATCTATAGTTTATAGAATTTTTGTCTGTCTGTCTGTTACCGCATCACGAAAAACCACTGGAGGAATTTTGATGAAATTTGGTATGATGATAGTTGGTTATCCGGGTCAACATATAGGATACTTTTTACTGCCGGAAAATATTCTCATCTCTGAGAAATCTATACTAAACGTTAAAACGTAACTAGGGACGAACCCGAGCGGAGCGAGGGTGAGTCGCTAGTGCAGTATAATTCTGTCTAATTTTTCGTTTTTGTTTCAGAACTAATTTGCGCAATTTCATGGCGCATAATTGAAGACTGTGAAGAATTATCATTTGTTACACTATAATACTATAAATAATTAATTTACAATAATACATATTACATCCCATTTTTATATAATTAAAATTTATATTATTATTAGTGTAACACAATTATTAAGTGCCATTTAAATCAAAATATTATGTATAACGTTAAAAATGAAATGAAAGCCTTTTAATTACACCCAGTTCAGTTTTAAAATATCCCACATATTTTACGAAGAAAAAAATTAAGATTCTTATTAAACAATAGAATAGATAGTTAAAACCAAATATAATTGTTCTAAATAATGGTTAACAAATCATCTCTTAATATGTTGATACTGCGAAGGATTCTGTACATTATTATTTGTTACTATAGATAGCGGCACTGTTACTATAGATAAGGCAGTGGTAGCCCAATGGTAACGCGTTCGCTTGGGAAACCGAGTGAAGCGGGTTCAAATCCCGGGTCTCGCACCTCTGATATTTTCATGTGCGAATCATTTTCTAACTTGATTACCACTTGCCTTACGGTGAAGGAAAACATCGTGAGGAAACCTGCATGTCTGAGAGAACCTAGCAAGTTTTCGAAAGACATGTGAAGTCCGCCAACCCGCACTTGGCCAGCGTGGTGGACTAAGGCCTGATCCCCCTCGTATTGAAGGGAGGCCCGTGCCCAGCAGTGGGACGTTAAAAAGGGCTGAATACATACATAGATAGCGGCGATAGAAATACCTACGTACTCTATGAAAATTTCCACTCTCTACCTATTACGGTTAATGAGATACAAACCTCTGACAGATGGACGAACCAAAGTACCCAAAGGGTGGCACCCTATATGGAACGCTAAAAATTGTTTGATAATTGATTAGTGCGGCATTTTGTTGTATTAGTACTATTTTCATTTCTAATAACCTTTTATATCATTTACTTTACACATGATTGTAGGGAAATAGGTATTAAAATCTTTACAAAAATCCTTGCATTATTTTTATATATTAAATTAAACCCTGCTACTGATAGTTTTTATGTAATAAATCATTAAAAATTTTATATGAAGGACAACTCAACACGGTGTTTTCCCGTGGAAATGAGACTTTGCTATAGTAAAGGTATTCGAAATGTTGGCCTGAGTTATAAGCTACATAAAATTTAGATAAAATTCTTTTGAACAATAAGGAAGTTTTTGCGTGAAAAGCAAACAGATAAACAGACATATAAACAAAAAAGGATAGGTTAGGTTAGCAGTATAAGTTATTTTATTTGTATGGTGTTTTGAGTTTACTATTATGATGCTTAACCCGTTAAACACAACCCTTAATTTCTTATGTATGTCTAAATATTTATAGAGTAACATACTTTTGAACAATAATATTGTTAATGCATTAAGTAGAACGAGAAGTAGAAGTTACACTTTGTGAGTCAGCATCGTGTTAATATTATATATAACGACTTAGGCCATGTAGAGCTTCAGTGAACATACGACTTCAGGCAGGCAAAGACGTGATCTGAGATAGTAGAATAAAGATACAGTAAAATGATATGGAAAACAATTTTAGTTGCCTTCCTCGCCGTCGGTAAGTTTGGAATATTTTTATTATATTCTTCTTGTAAAATTCTTTTTTTTTTTATTTATGTTCCATAAAATATATGTTATACAAAATAAAAAAACAAAATGTCGACAAAGGATAACTTATCTCTTTAAGAGATTTCTTCCAGAAACCCTTCAGAAGTGAAAAATAAGTTAATTTAGTGCGGTATAGAACATAGGTACAGTACAGCATCAAACTGTATAAACTTAATATCAAAATATATCAACTAAATATTATAATTGTACAAAAATAAATATATTTATATACACATACATACATACATACAAACATATATACCTGCATATAACTACATACTTATATATTATAAATTATATCTGATTTGATAAATAGTGCTGCTTAATTCTAACTTTAAATGTTGTGAATGAGGGATCATTTTTAAAAATATAATCAGGCAGCGAGTTCCACAATCTTGTTGCCATAACAGAAAAAGATTTTTCATAGAATGTTTTATTGTAGTGAGGAACCACTAATTTGGGCAAATTGACACATGAACACACTGGTCTACATCTAGGGGGCACTAATATAAGTCGTAGAAGAAAATTCTTACATAACTTTGCCATTGAATGAAAATTAAAAAAAAATATTTTACTACTTATTCAATTAAAAAACCGGCCAAGTGTAAGCGTACCTAGGGAGGAACGCGAGCGAAGCGAGTGTGAGTCGCTAGTTCTAGATAAATACTTTAACCGAAAACATTTGGCTTGCTTTTTTAGACCGCAATCCGTTCTTATGTCCCTTGTTGACAAAGTTTGCATAATGGACATCAAAAATATGCTTGTCTTTGGATGCATATAAAGATAGAACTATTAAACTTACGAAACCAGCTAAATTTACAGCTTTAGAACGTATTTTCATTAACAATTTGGTTCATATTCTAGTATTCTGAAATATACCTACTGATGCCATGAAATTAATTTTTTCGTCGTACCTACTCTTTATACCTACTATTTGAAAATCCGTCCGTTATTACCCCAACGTACCTTATATGATATAAAAGCTTATCGCGAGATTTACCTGTGTAGATAAACAAGAAACAAAATGTTAAAAAATAATGTTTTTATAAAATGAATAAATCATACTTTAAAGGTGTCAAATGATTAGTTTAAAATAGATTTTGACGTCACTCAGCATTTTTAAATAACAAGTAGATATATTTATTGTTCAAAGCTATATAGTTTTTTTATTTACTTCAAAGTTTCTTTATTTATTACACCTTTAATCATCTGAAGGGTCAGGATTAGGTATCTAATATGATAGCGTCAACACTGTAGTCTGTACATATCCCCTATGACACCACTTAACAAGTCTATATTGGTATCACAGCTTCATCTTAGCTTATTTATGGTGCATGTTGCCCGTCCCCTCTTCCTGTGCAACACGTCGAACGATTTACCAATTTACCTCGTCAAAACGCCCAATATAATTCGAATGGGTTAAACAGGCTATTCTACAATTGTTTCCTAGTCCCTTTGTGCAGTGAACCGTAAGATGAGAGAAATCTTCAATTTTACAAAACATTCATTAAAATAGATTTAGTGAATGTTACATCAAATTATATGGTAAAGTTATTATATGTGTGTTATATAAGCTATTATATACTACCAGGACCTGCGGCTTCACCCGCGATCAAATTACGAAAAAAATAATCTTTTTCGCTACGCGTACTTTATTATTTGCAGAAATAAGTTCGTAGAAGATTTCGTGTTCTTAAAGATATAAGGAAAATAAATTTAATTTTAGCGATCGTAACTCAAAATATCCGGTATCTTAAAAGATGTTAATCATATATGACATTCTGTAAATAAATGTTCATTTTAGGTATTTAGAAGGTACGCTCCACTACCTGTATTTTTACTCGTTTTTCTACTCCATCTTTGCAAAGTTAGAGGAAGAGAGTACAATGATACAATCGCATACAATGTTTACGACTTTAGAATCATGTAATTTGGCTAATATGGGTTTTATAACTAACATACTAATAGGCTAACATCTATGTTATTTTAAAGACCCAATGCTATTTACACCTGAAGCTTACAGTCTTCCTCCTTCTCCTTCTTTTTTAAGTTACATATATAAAGTGCCATTCTTATTTTTCTGTAACTTTTTGCCCGCGGATCGCGTGGACTGAAAAATAGCAAATTTTTCAGTTTTAATTTCCATTGAATTTATATGTTGTCATCGAATTTTTAATATTATGTCTAGAGTTAAACTCTATACCCAGTTTTTTAATCTCAGACACAAAACTGACATTACGTGGGTTTTTTTCGTGATTTTTTTTACAGTTCTTAAATAGTGATGTGCCACTATCGAAAATTAATGTTAATAAAATCAAGTCACATTTTTTTATAGTAAGTTATCCTTAAATAATGTGTAGGTAATTATTTAAAACGTAGGAATACAAAATTAATAATGTAAATTTAATACTGCTAATTTAAAATTAATAAATATCATATTTAAATTAATAAATATGATATTTTAATAAATGAATATGATATTTAATGATTTAAAATTAATAATGTTAATTTTATTATACGCTTTCGAATATAAAACTTTGAAGCGAATCGTCTAATAAAGATAAAAAGTTACGGTTCAACAAACCGGTATCGTAGGTACAACACTGCACAAAAGAGCTGGCAACATTATTTGTAAATTTGACATTTGCATGTGTCAATTTAGTCTCTCTAAGATAAAAAAAAAACAGAGTATAACACCAGAAAGAAGTTAGCGTGTAATTTTTTTTTATATTCTGCTATAGGCTAATAAATTGCTCTTGAAATGCTCCACCGAAATCTGCAATTGCTCCTCGTCTAAAGTGATGTTAATGAATAATTATTATTTTTTAAAATTGCTTACCCAAAAATTAAATTTACTACAAAACGAAAAGTAATCACTTTTTATTAAAGTTTTTATGCTAAATAAATTGCTTACTTACTGTCCCGCCTCAAAAATCCAACCTGTATATATATTATATATACATATTATTTTTTATAATACTTACTTTTCTATACCTGTTTTTGTTTTCCTGTTACCTAGGGACCTAGGGACGAACTCGAGCGAAGCGAGGGTGAGTCGCTAGTATATAATAAGATTCCATAAACTGTCCTAGATTTACCTTTTAAAAAATCTATAAAGATAAATAAAATTGGAGTGTCTGTTTGTAATACTAAAATAACCGCTTTTTACTAAATACATATGGATGTATACACGGTACATATACCAAAACAACATTTTTTACAATTTTTGTCTGTCTGTCTGTTTGTTCCGGCTAATCTCCGAAACGGCTGGACCGATTTTGATGGGACTTTCACTGGCAGATAGCTGATGTTATAAGGAGTAACATAGGCTACTTTTATTTTAGAAAAAGAATCAGGGTTCCGCGAAAAAAAAATTAAAACCCATGAAATTGTAAACAAATCCGCGTACGGCGTACGCACCCGAGCGAAGCGAGGGTAAATCGTTATATAATTTAAATGAATATCTTAGGAGTAGCAAGGTACTATTTATGTATACATAGCTAACCGTAAAAACGTACCTACCTAGGGACGAACGCGAGCGAAGCGAGCGTGAGTCGCTAGTTAAAAAATAAAATTAAAATATTTTATTAAGCAAAGCAAAGATATTATACACTGTTCAAAAGTTTCTTGTCGACGAAAATAAGTTGAATTAAGATATATTGACTAATATGCGGGCTATCTGTAATATTATGTTTATCAATGTAACTTCGATATTTAAAACGGCAACTGTTGTTTCTCGCTGGCTCTTCTCAGCTTCCCGAACCGGTGGTAGCTTCCTCATGGACTGACTACACTAACGCTCTTTATATTGACGATACAAAAGTACTTGTAATAAGTCTATTTGAATAAAGTTTCATTTCATTTCATTATACTTGAATAATTTTTATTAAATATTTTAAAGTACATAATTTTTATATAATATAATTAGTATTTGTACTACTAAGACCGCTAATCTTGTTATGTTAATACAATATTTATCTTTATTCTTAATTAGAGAATATACAAATAAACAATTAAATGATCTGGGTAATGATTTTGCATTTGCCGTTTGCGTTTGCGTTAGATAGTAATAATAAAGGTTATAAGGTTCTTATTATCGTATGTTTATGCAGATAAATATTTATGGGTATTAATAATTGTTATCTACTACAAAGAATTACAGATAAATCCGTTTGTTGATGTACGACCCGATATGGGTACCTATTATGTACATATAGATTTGAGTTATAATGAAAAACATTACATTTTCTTATGAAATATATTGATTAATAAATTAAAATGATGCTTTCTAATATAAGAAATCGGCTAAGTGCAAGTCGAATTCTCTCCTTTTTATTAATATGACTTTTACTCTATGTATGTAGTACATTAACTTCGATTCGATCGACTTCAAACATAAAGAAACGTATCTTGTATTTTTATTTATTTTTATTATTTACTTTTATAGTGGCAATAGAAATACATACTCTGTGAAAATTTCAACTCTCTACCTATTACGGTTCATGATATACAGCCCTCTGACAGATGAACCTAAGGATAGCGGAGGCTTAGTAATAGGGATCCGTTGGCACACTTCGGATAAGAAAAGGATATTTTTGGAAGAATATTTTTTAAAGGTCTACATAATATAATGACACTATAAATTCAGTTGATAATAAATAAACGTATCATTATCTAGTATCCTTAATTATTTTGATTTGAAAAATTTCAAACGTAACTACATAAAATTAAGTTGATTAAAAATACGTACACATATCGTATAAGAACGCATTTTTTAAAATACAATCAAATGTTTCGTTTTTTCGTTTTTCTTTAAAATAAAATCCTAAATAATTTTATTTTACAAAAATTTTTAACAATCTGGAAATAATTTTAAAAAATAGTGAAAATTGATTTAGGTATAATTGGCGAAGGTATCACGTAATTTATACAAATAAAACATACAGCCGAATTATCTTTGCAGACCATCTAAGAAGATTTCAAAAAGATTTGAAATCGGTAAATAAAACAGCTCTTAACTGAAATCAAGTTTGATCATAGCATTACAACACCATCGATGCAACGAAATCTATAACCTTGTTACAAAGGAAAATATGTTTTTATGTTAGTTGTGATGATGTCCTACTATTCCGTCGTGGAACTTAGGGCTGCAGCAGTCGTTTTCCATGCCCTTCTATTTTTAGCTACTGCTTGGAAATGGTTCCACGTGATTTCCACCCTTGGAAGGTCCGCCTCAATGGACCTCCTCCAGGTATTATTTGGTCGACCAGATCTTCTTCTACCTGCAGGCTGCCATTAGAATGCTACTTGTACAGTATTGCCTTCCTCTCTTCGCAAAATATGCCCGACTTAGCGCCACCGCCTTAGACCTAAGTTATACCTAAGTAGATCTTGTATAGTCGGAATTGATGGCATACTTCCCACAGATCTTCATATCTGATAGTGTTAGGCCAGTGAATATGGAGAATATATGTTAGTTGTAACGTGCTTTTATGTTATAACTAGCGACTCACCCTCGCTTTGTTCGGGTTTGCCGCTAGGCAAAAAAAACAAATCGATCCCACGGGAACCGGTTATTTTTCCGGAATAAAAAGTAATCTATTTGTTATTCTGATGTATGTATGTATGTAACTATATTATTGTAAAGTTTCATCAAAATCCAATCAGTATTATATAATATCACCTTTTGTGGACTGCTGTATAAATTAGTATAGTTTTTTAACTATCCCACAGGAACTCTTTAATTTTCTGGGATGAAAAGTATCTAAAAATGTTAACCGGGGATATAAGGTACCACCATACAAAATTTCATATATTTCGGTCCAACAGTTTCGGAGATTAGCCCGTAAAAACACAAAAAACTTGAAAAATAAAATTGGATTTGTTCTATTTCTCTTCTTACATCCCCCTGACTCGGTATTTAGGATATTTTTTCTATATAAAGGCATTCGACTTCTACAGTTTTATTATAGTATAGATAAGATATTTAATGCTACAATCGGTTAAGTTTCGTAAAAAAAAAATGTTTTTGAATAAATAATGCATATTTTCTAACCATAATATTTTAAAATTATTGGCAATAAAAATGTTTTTAAAATAATGATGACCTTTAGGTGTCCTCGCCGAATACAAGATCACCAAAGAGCAACTTCAACATTACAAGAATATGATTAAGGAAGCGTGCACACAGAACGGTGCTAAAGATAAAGTGGAGGCTGTAGAGGTACGTCTCATTTATACCATTTTTTTTTGTAATTTGTATTCAGGCCTTTGTAACGTCCCACTGCCGGGCACAGGCCTCGCTTCAATGCGAGGGGAATCAGGCCATAGTCCACCACGCTGGCCAAGTGTGGATTGGCAAGTGGTAATCATGTTAGAAATGATTCGCACATGAAAATATCAGGGGTGTGAGACCCGGGTTTTGAACCCGCTTCACTCGGTTTCCTAAGCGAGCGCGTTACCACTGGGCTACCACTGCCCTTTGTAATTAAATCAAAGTTATTTCTATATCAATAATAATTATACATATATACATGGATTCACGATTATTTATTATTATTTTAATAATTATATAACGCAAAGTAAATGCCACTGTGACACCAACCACACTAAAAATAAAAAATAAATAAAATTGACCTATTTGTAAATATCTTAAGTCGATTAATTACATGTTTTATTATTTTACTTGGTATAGTTGTAGAACTTTAAAAAATATTTAAAATGATACCTTGATTTTTAGAAATCAGTCACAACCTTTGCAGACTGCGTAAAAAGTATTGTTGATGTTAATAAAATTGAAGATGAGATCGAAAAGGCCAAGACTAACGGTGCACTTGGTGAGATATTCAAGAAGTAAGTTTTACTCTGTTATAATAACAATTATTTATGTAAAAATATAATTACATCAATTATTTTAAAATAATGTAAATATTGAGTGGGTGTGTACTGTGTAATTCTAAATTCTTTGCTTTTCCAACTTATGGTCTAAGAGCTGGATACATCACAACTTTCACCAATCCCTTAACCAGTTGAAACATATTTTTATAAAGTTTCAATAATAGATAAATACGCCTAAAATAGCTTGCCTATCGAAATCCTGATCAAGCTATTTTAAAATTAATTAATCAATTATTATTTTTACCGTTCTGTTTAAACCAGCCGAATTTTGTTCTAACCTAGTATGTCTGATCTGATCTGTTATTGAAACTTTATAAATAAATATTTTTCATATAGTTAACAGATCGGTGAAGATCGTGGTGTATCCGGCTCTCTGGCTATTATACCTAGCTATATATCTTATATATATAATACAAAGAATATGCCTAGGTAGCCTTGCCTACTCATTTCTTGACAACACTACCTGGCAAGCGGGTATAAGCAGGTAAGTCACTAGAGGTAACTTCACGGATACTATAAGGCTACCTAGGCATATTCTTTGTATTATTTACTATCGGTTAGAACAAAATTCGGCTGGTTTAAACAGAACAGTGAAAAATATAAAAAAATTGATTAATTATTTAAAAATAGCCTGGACAGGATTTTGATTGGCAAACTATTTTAGGTGTATTTTTCTGTTATTGAAACTTTATAAAAAATATTATATTTTTCGTTTGGTTAACAGATCGGTGAAGGTCGTAGTATAGCCTGCTTTTTGGTTATTATACCTACACATAAATCTAATACAAACCTCATTTACACTTTGAAAAATAGTCCTGGAAATTGATTACAATAACCTAATAATTCTGTAATTAATACAGGTACTGTGCAAAGTCTACTCAACTAAAGACCTGCTTGCACACCCTTACAGCGGGCATATCACCTTGTTTGGACCCCGCCTTACGAGAACTCATTGGTGTCGCTGATAGCACTAGAGACCAGTTCATCGACTTCGTATGTTATAAGGACGGTGACAGAGTAGCTCGTGAGTACTTTTTTGTTATACCAAAAAATTTACACTCCGAGACACATAAATATCACTACTGTTACAAATCATATTTCTAAACACATCTTTTATTAAATAGAATCGTATTAATAGTGCTGTAGGCATCAATCGGCTATTTAATTCGTTATTTATGTTTACTAAATTGCTATATTTAATTAATACTAAATTATATTTCAAATATCTTAAAATAGATTAGCGTTTTGTTTCCGAACGGGTTTTGTATTATCTTTCCAAATCACTCGTGTGTTTTATTATTTTGTATAAATAATTACTATTTATTACAGTTATAAATTATTTGCATATTTACATATCCAATATTTAATTAATGTTAAACTTATATTCAATATTTAATAATATAACAGAATGTATTATTTCTAATAAGTTGCTTTTTGATCATTCTGGCGTGAGTGCGGGTACTTGTATTTAAAGCCGTGTAATGGTGAAATGAGGGTTGAGTTGAATTCAGGCGGTGATAATAACGTTTTGCTATAACGATCCACAAGTGCTGTTCGCCATCTTCGTCTTGCTGTCTCGCTGCGCGTTTTATCTCAGAAGTGGGATGGAGGACAAAATGCTCAAGCCATACTTTCGTGGAACTACTCAGGTACACAGTCATATATTTTTTTTTTAACTTTTGATATTTCATCTTATGTATAAAAAAAAAAAGAATACTATAACGGTAAAAGCAACTGAAGTAATGAATGAATAACTATTTAATCAAACGATTTAAGCGAAAAGTAACTATTTACAAATCATCCGAATCCAACGTGTTGCTTAGTCAAAAAAATATAGAAGTTATAGCTGATGCTACATACTCGTATGCAACTAGGAAATAAAATATCTAGTAACTAAAGCTAGAAGCCTTGTGTGACTCCAAAATTGAAATATCTAATAACTAAATCTAGATCTGTGTGCCTAATATAAAATTGCTTAGTGAATAAAATCTAGTAGTTTGACTAGATCTGTGTAAATAACATAAATCTGTGTGAACAACATAAAATGGCTTGGTGAATAAAATCTAGCAATTTGACTAGATCTGTGTGAATAACAAAATGGCTTAGTGAATAAAATCTAGCAATTTGACTAGATCTGTGTGAATAACATAAAATGGCTTAGTGAATAAAATCTAGCAATTTGACTAGATCTGTGTGAATAACATAAAATGGCTTAGTGAATAAAATCTAGCAATTTGACTAGATCTGTGTGAATAACATAAAATGGCTTAGTGAATAAAATCTAGCAATTTGACTAGATCTGTGTGAATAACATAAAATGGCTTAGTGAATAAAATCTAGCAATTTGACTAGATCTGTGTGAATAACATAAAATGGCTTAGTGAATAAAATCTAGCAATTTGACTAGATCTGTGTGAATAACATAAAATGGCTTAGTGAATAAAATCTAGCAATTTGACTAGATCTGTGTGAATAACATAAAATGGCTTAGTGAATAAAATCTAGCAATTTGACTAGATCTGTGTGAATAACATAAAATGGCTTAGTGAATAAAATCTAGCAATTTGACTAGATCTGTGTGAATAACATAAAATGGCTTAGTGAATAAAATCTAGCAATTTGACTAGATCTGTGTGAATAACATAAAATGGCTTAGTGAATAAAATCTAGCAATTTGACTAGATCTGTGTGAATAACATAAAATTACTTAGTAAATAAAATCTAGTCATTTGACTTAGATCTGTGTGAGTCTGAAAAAAATAACAACATCTAGTAAGCCTAGATCTGTGTGGCAACAGTTGCTGATAAACATTTAAAACAAAATATTTTGTACAAAGTACTAACCTGCTAATAGTGACCACGAATAGTAAAATATTGACTTAATAAGAAAAAAAAAAACAAATAGATAATGTGTAAATAAAAATAACAACTATTTTATATAAATGCCTTGGAGTTGTAAAGATTTTCTTGCTGTTCTATGTGCTGTTCATTTTAATACAAAGAACATTTACCGTCTTTTACTTCTATTCTTTCCCAGGAGTAGAATATTACTGAAAAGTTATAAAATCGCCGTGAGACACGGCTAATGCAGAATGGCCGAATGTTACAAATCATATTTCTAAACACATCTTTTATTAAATAGAATCGTATTAATAGTGCTGTAGGCATCAATCGGCTATTTAATTCGTTATTTATGTTTACTAAATTGCTATATTTAATTAATACTAAATTATATTTCAAATATCTTAAAATAGATTAGCGTTTTGTTTCCGAACGGGTGTTGTATTATCTTTCCAAATCACTCGTGTGTTTTATTATTTTGTATAAATAATTACTATTTATTACAGTTATAAATTATTTGCATATTTACATATCCAATATTTAATTAATGTTAAACTTATATTCAATATTTAATAATATAACAGAATGTATTATTTCTAATAAGTTGCTTTTTGATCATTCTGGCGTGAGTGCGGGTACTTGTATTTAAAGCCGTGTAATGGTGAAATGAGGGTTGAGTTGAATTCAGGCGGTGATAATAACGTTTTGCTATAACGATCCACAAGTGCTGTTCGCCATCTTCGTCTTGCTGTCTCGCTGCGCGTTTTACTACTTTCTATAAGTCAGCCAAATTAGGTGAAATTGAAATGCGATTTATAAGTACTGTCATTATGAACTTTAGTAATTTTCTATTCATATTAATTTTTGAAGTTATTGAAAATTCTGCCGGTATTTATTATTATTATATTAGTAAGATACTCCCTTAAAGAATACATACCTTCTATTTGATACATTTTACTTAATAAAGTTTATCCTATGCAGAGTTCATTGCGGAAAACGGACCCGAATGCGTGATTGAAAAGGTCGGATCTATCCACGAATGCACCACAAAAATAGTGGAAAACATCAAGAGCATCGCTAAGAAATTGACACCAACTGTAAGTTTGAAACAGGGGCGGCTTTACTTATAGTGCAGGGTGTGCGATGCACACGGGCACAGGGTCTGAGGGGGCGCCAACCCTGTTGAAAAACTCTAATAAGATCCCATCAAAAGCGACAAAAGCCACATAGAAACCAATAAATATTTATTGGTTTCCATGTGGCTTTTATGGCTTTTGAGGGGATCCTGTTGGAGTTTTTCAACAGGGTTAAGCACCACTTGCGGCACCTCAAAAGAGCACGCGTCGTTCGCAACGCAGCCGGCGCTCTCAAATACCCTGCGCTTGTGTTATGGCCGACACCGGGCGACGGTAGCAAAGCAAGGCGCGCGTAGGTTACAAAGTTTGGTAGCATTTGTCTTGAAAACGGCTATTTTATGTAAAAGAAAAGATGGTAGGTTTCTTGAACAAAGTTGAAATTGAACAGAAAAAAAACGGATGGCAGTACTTGAACGAATAATCAAAATAATTCATTTTTTAGCGAGGTAATATCTAGCGATTTGAAAAAAATTACGATTCTGATAATGGTAGTTTTTTAAAGCTGGTTGGTAATAGCTCTAAATTTGATAATGTGCTTACAGAACACATTGCCCTTAAAAAAGGCTTTTTAATTATAAGGCGGAGGATGAACCGATAACAGACGCAAAAACAAATTTTAAAGAAAATTTTTACAACTACCTATTGGATACCGCAATTACCAAGTTCGACGAACGGTTTGAACTTTTGGATCAAAATAACGGAATTTGGATTAATATAATTATATTATTTTTTTGCCCCCGCGGAGTTTTCTCTTCGTACATTGGAGATCGTTATGGTAACAAATAAAATTAATTCTGTCCAAATTTGAGCTTTTTATCTCGTTATCGAGATATTCAAAAAACCTATTTTTTCGATTTTATTTTTTTCTATAGTAAAATTGAAATTTCATAAGTGCCAATTTTTTACCAATACTTACGAGTTAAAGGCATGAAAAAAAAATTATAATTCCAAGACCGAAAGCCATTTTTTAAGAAAAGAAACAAAATTATTTTTGACCGTATTTTTGAAAAGTATCCACTTCCAAATTTTGTCAAGAAATGTCTTCGTTATACTCAGGATTATTTTCAATTTTTTTAATGTGGTGGAACACATGTAAAAAAAATTAAAATCTTTTTTTTTTATCTTACATTCCAATGAACTAATATTTCATTAGGAATCATAGAAAAAGAATTCATGCTTTTTACTCGTAAGTATTGGGAAAAAAACCGGCGCTTTACTTATCAAAGTTCAATTTTATCACGGAAAAAAATAAAATTGAAAAAAATTGGTTTTTCTTTTGAATATCTCGATAACAGCTAAGATAAAAAGCAAATATTTTGACAGAATTAATTTTATTTGGTACCAAAATGATTCCCAAAGTACGAAGAGAAAACTCCGAGGGGGCAAATTTCATATACATATATATACGGCTATACCCGTTGTGCGTTTTTATTCTTGTGACCCCTTCCTTCCTAAAAATACTTTTTACTCGTGTGTTAACATTTGCATCCGAATTTACATTCACTGGTAAAAATATAACTATAAGTATTCCATTTTGACCGCGCGCCTACTAGAGGGCGCCAGGGTATTGATTGCACACGGGGGTTACATGAGTTAGAGCGGCCTCTGGTTTGAAAACAAAATAATTTAGTTTGAAGTTTTCAGGTGTATTAGGTAGGTAGGTGTTGTAGGTACAGTATTTTCAATTAGTATCGCCACTTAATCCGGAGGTCATGGGTTTGGATTTCCGCATGGCACTAATATCTGCATCTATACTAATATTATAAATGTGGAAGTTTGTGAGTATGGATGTTTGTTACTCTTTCACGCTAGAACGACTGAACGGATCTCAATGAAATTTAGCACAGAGATAGATTATCTCTCTCTAGTCTATATTGTCTATATAGTCTGGAATACCATATTATTACCAATACTATTTTCCCGGAAAAGTGAACGATTCCCATGGGATAGATTTCTTCTTGTTTTCCTAGAGGCGAGCGAAGCGAGGGTGTGCCGCTAGTTAATATTATAAATGTGAAAGTTGGATGTTTGTTACTCTTTCACGCCAGAACAGCAGAATGGATCTGGATAAAATTTGGCACAGAGATAGATTGTAGTCTGGAATAACACATAGGCTACTTTTTATTCCAGAAAAATATACGATTCCCGTAGAATAGGTTTTTTTTTGATTTCCTAGAGGCGAACTCAAGCTAAGCGAGGGTGAGCCGCTAGTTATTAATACAACATACAGTTACGTACATAAATTTATCACTTTAAGTGCAGAACACTGATCTTTTCCCGAACAATTCTTTAATAACTATGAATCTTTCTAATTATTAGAAATACATAACGAAAAGAGATAAAATAAAATGAAATTAAGTCAACTCTTCGATACTCAACAAAGATAAAACTGATAATTTTTATTTTTATAACAGGAGCAATGTGCTAAGTACGATGAGTTTACAGCTTGCATAGTGAAGGCGCTGGAGAAGTGCTCTACCCCTACCCCCCACAATATGGCGGAATCTCTCTTTACATTTGTACGCAAAACTTTCCTTTGCAAAGAGGTAAAACGATTAAATATTCTAAATTACGTTATTAAGTTTAAATCTATACTAATATTTATTTATTTATTTATTTATTATCAGTTGGGAAACAAACAGCTATTTTAAATACAGATATATTCGTAAATACAATATATATCAGCCAATAAAGTTTCCACTTATGAGTACACATGGAGTGAATAAAAATACAAACTAAACATAAAATCATACATATTGTAAATGTGTAAGTTTGTGAGGATGTATGGATGTTTGTTACTCTTTCACGCCAGAACGGCTGAACGGATCTGGATGAAATTTGGCACAGAGGTAGATTATAATCTGGAATAATACATAGGCTACTATTTATCCCAGAAAAATGCACGATTCTCCTGGAATTGGTTTGTTTTTGTTTTCCTAGAGGCGAACCTGAGCGAAGAGGGTGAGCCGCTAGTTTAAAATATTTTAGTTTAAAATGAGGGATTTACCAACAAATATATATGAAGTATGCAACACAATGCATAATCAACCCAAAAAAAGAAAAATATAGACCTCCCTATTATGGTATCTGTAAAAAAAACAACTATTCAATTATTTCTTATATTTGCTTTTTACTAAAACGTAAATCTGTCGCGATCTATTTCCGTACAGAATCACCATCTATAATAATATATATGTAATACCACCACCATCTATAATATCATACATACACTATCTCTATATTTTCGCAATAGAAAAATGCCCACTAATTTGCGTTTGAATGCCTTCCTTCCTTGAAAAAAATTTAGTCTGAATTTTATTGTAATTAACTTATTTAAAATAAACTAAATTTCATTTTAATCATTAAAGTATCACCAAAAATAAAGTTTAATCTTCTGAGAGGTCAGATTTAGTTATTTACGTTTACGCAAATTTTTGAATATTTATATTATCTATAGCAAAAAATATCAATATAAATATAATATACTCCATTTAAAGTAATTTATTATCATTATAATTAAATTAAAAAAAAAAGTGTCAAATTTTTCGTTATTGTTTCAGAACTAATTTGCGCAATTTCATAGCACATAATTGAAGACAGATGTGAAGAATTATTATTTCTTACACTATTCATACAATAAATAATGAATTCACAATAATACATATATATCCCATTTATTAAAAGTACCTGGGCGACCGAGCTTCAAAAAAAATCTATAAGTTTTACATAAACATTGCGATTAATTTTTTTTTAATTTTATTTATTATTCTTACTGATACTTAATAAAATTACTTCAAAAAAATAAACTTTGACTTATTTATTATAGAACATAAGAACATTTTTTGAGTTAGATTTACTTTTGAAAAAATTTGGCGTTTTTATTTTATCTCTTGAACGAATGAATTTGAACTTTTAATATACCCTGCGCTTTAAGATTATCGACAAATCATTAGTTATATTTTTAATTCTAATAATAACTGTATTTAAACTATTGCAAGATACCGGGTGAAAAAGACTTTTATTTGGATCTTCAGTTTCACCAATATTTCCCATAAATTCTATTGAAAATTAATCAACCATACATCTTAAATTTTTATTTTAGTGTTTGATAATTATAAAATTTTGAATTATTATTTTAATAAGATCCAAAATCCAATCGCTGCAATTGTATAAGATCGAAGATGAATTTATGATTTTAAGTAGTTATTAAAAGAAAAAAAGACAAATCAATCTCGATCAACATTTAAATACAACATAAAAGTGTTAAATATTCAACATACAAAATTTTTAACACGAAATTTATTGACTCCATGACGCAAAATGTTTCACTTTGTACATATGAATTCAATAAAAAATATAAATCCGATATGTTCCATTACAATGCTCGTGTACTAAATCTTATATTTTTCGGTCTCTGCCATTGAAAATAAAGAAACCAAGAAAACCCTGTACCCATTTAAAATAGTATTTAATACAAATATCCTGAAATTTACAGAAATAAAATTGTTTTTTTGTATTCATTATGGAAAGTAGAAAATTTTTTTTGTTAACAACGTTAACATTTGAAAAGAAGTTATTGCATTTCATTACATATCATTAGATACATTCAGAGTTATCATTGCCATTTGCATAACGATTTGTAATCCTTTTTTTTAAATCTTTCGACATTTAGAATGATTTTAATATATTAATCAAAAGAGAATTTCAGGTTAAAAGAAATCCAAAAAATTTTATCTACCATAGCCATACATACCGTTTTCGATAAAATCAAGAAAAACCATGAAATTTCAAGTATGTTAACAGATTTAATTAGACTTTTTTACCTACTTCTAATTGTCAAACCGACTTGAAATTTTATAAATGTTTTTAATTCCGATGTTAGTACAGTAATTTGGTATTTTGGAGCTGATTTGATGGTGAGGCCAGAACATGGTTAGTGGAACTCTTCAACAACTCCTAGTAAATAGTTAAAATTTGGGCTTATTTGGTTTGATTTAATAAGTCCGATACGTTAGAATTGGATTTTACAGCTTGGTTTAACCAAATTGCAAAAAGAGATAAGGAAAAATCTTCCTTTTTGGAAGTTGGTTAAAAAACAAATTTAACAGTGTAGGTAAAAATGTTATGCTCTCATAAAAGTTCTAACTGCAAAAGTAAATTTATACGAACAATACTGAGAAATTTGTCATGTTCTTTTAAGACCATAGAGTTTTGAGTTAAAAATTTTCTTGTAATCTTTAAAAATCATTTTTTTGAATGTTTTCAAAATTTTAGGCTCAGTAGCTTCAGAGTTAAATAAAAAAAAACGAAACGAGAGCTTCCGATCTGTCATACTTCGATTTTTTTTGTAGTAGGGGCCCAGGCCCCCCTGAAAAATGACCCTCCAATGCTTGAAGCACGTGTTTACGAGTAACTCGAATGCATCTATCTGTCTTTAACATTTTTAAATTGTGTAGAATTAAGAAAAATTAAGTCAGTTGCGGTATAGCTATTATGTATTAATTACTGTAATTTGACTTGTAAAAAAGAGCACTTGTTGAGTTTATCCCGGCGATGCTCTACTCAGCAGAACTGCCTGCCAAGCCAAGGTAGCTTCCTCAAGGATCGACTCACTGACTATTGTAAAATTAAATTGACAATTTAAAAGTGATTGTATAAATCTAATTCAATAAAGTTGATTTGTTTTCATCGTTCACATTTTTTGAACTTTCTAAAGGGCCCCTTTATATTTCCCGTGGGAATGAAAGCTTTTCCTGTAATAAAAGTTGACTCCACAAAAATACCACCACTAAACAAAATTTAGTCAAAATCGGTCCAGTACTTCTTGCGTGAAACCCAAACAAACGAACAGACAAATATTTTAACAACTATTGTTTAAGGTCTATATTATGTACACAATATGTTACGTTTTATTGTAAGTATTAGTAATATTACAATATATCCTTGAAATATTAACTTATGCAGAAACTAAAGAATTTTGCATCGATCAAAAAGTACTAGATACACAATCAGCGACAAAAACATTTCCTCACCGAATGAGCACTCATTTTGAACATGTGAGCGCGCTTTTAATAATTTTTTTGTGAAAACAACCATTGCGTTTAACGTTCAATTTACATTGTTGTATATTAATTTCAACTAGAATAATTAATTACTTTGACACAATGGGTGACAGTTTCAAGAGAACTTTTGCATGGGATTGTGTATCTAGTACGTTTTTGATCGATAGAATTATGCTACTTTCTCACAGTGTACGGGATTTCGGCAGTATTTAAAGGAGTAAAATAAAAAAACCTGTTCTTGATGCACTTACAAAAGTTCAATTATTTTATTACAAAAAAACCCAAGAGGTGGGGTAGGTACACCACAAAGTTTTTGCAACAGGCAAATTTGCCTCAATAATTATTCAGGCGCTTTGCATAAACACACAGAATAGTAGAAAACGTTAAAATATTAATTATCTATATTTAGACAATAAAGTATGAATTGCCTTTTATAAAATAATATATTAATAATGTCCTCGCAACCGATTAGGCTACGGCGGCCAATCTCATTGAGACTAGCCATGCAGGAGATATTTTATACTTGTGTATACGCGCAGACACAAGTGCGATCTCTATTTCTGTCAGCTGTCACTCTCATATTGCAGAACGCGGTGGGACGAAAGTGGGGAAAAAGTGTCAGGACACGACCAGCGAGTGATGGCGCAGGACAAACACAACACGTGCTATCCGAGACACGGGGGTGACACACCGTCTGGGCACTTACTAAGTATTTCTTGACATGAATACACAATAACTGAACTAGCCCGACTCGGGACTCGAACCCAGGACCTCTGGATCTGCAGCCGTACATGCTAGCTACTGGACCACCGAGGTACCCTTTATATAAGTTTGCATTAGTTGTATTCAGCCCTTTTTTTAACGTCCCACTGCTGGGCACGGGCCTCCCTTCAATACGAGGGGGATCAGGCCATAGTCCACCACGCTGGCCAAGTGTGGGTTGGCGGACTTCACATGTCTTTCGAAAACTTGCTAGGTTCTCTCAGACATGCAGGTTTCCTCACGATGTTTTCATGCATTAGTTAACTGGTTGTAATTTGTGTACATTACACAGTCAAAAAATATATATAACGTTAGGAGTAAAGTAGGAAATATGCATATAACAGGTAAAAATAAAAGTCAATGTAACATTAAACCACCATTTTATAAAGCAACATACATTACAATGATTATCGCAACACTGCTAAATCACTACACCCTCACTAAAATATTCGGCTACATATCATAGAAAAATAGCAAAATATCACTTCATACTTTAAAATAACTTCTATAACAAAATATTATAAATATATAAAACATGTCAAATATAAAGGAATGTAAAAATTAATGATATTCGTATTTGATACATAATTACAAAATTATATGAATTTAAAGCGATACCTAGTAGGCCGGTGTAATCTATACATATATATCATAATAAAATAGTATGGCAATGTTTTATTCAAGACAAGAAAAAAGTAAACAAGTGTCCATTTATGAACCTTTATAAAAAATAAACATATTTTCACATTTGTGTATATATTCACTCTTGATAAAACTTTACGGTCACGGTAACCTTCGTAGCGGTCTTATAGACCACGTTATTTTTTTTTTATAAGAGATGATATCACATTTACTGTCTTGATATGACGGAAATAAGTAATATATTGAAATAAATGTTTACCAGACTATTTTTTAGTAATGCTGCGAGCGCTAGTTTACTGAATTTTATTATGAATTTTATTATGAATATTTGAAAGCAATCATTTTTAGTTTTGCATAGTTTTTTAATATTTATAAATAAATCCAAATGAAATAATTAAGAAAATAATGGATGTATTTTCACTTATTTTACTAGCACTCACAGTCTTGTTAATTATAATAAATACCGTCAAAAAATAAACTACCTCTAAAGTTCATTATCGACTTATAATAATCCAAAAATTATACTAAAACCACATAAAAATTACAAAAAGCTCACATTACACATACATTTTAAACCTAACCGAGACAGACTATTCTGCCTGAAACATTTCACAACCCTTACAGGTTAGGTTAAAACATAATAGGTACCGGCCTCATTTTACACATAAAGCCTATAATTAAACATTTAATCATATATTACTTCACATAAAAATAAAACCTGGTTATTTCGTTATTACTAAAGTATGTATTTTATATTGTAACGAAAGCAATAATAATATGTATTTTTTTATTTTGATCTCAAGTAATGGAAAATAATTCAATTTGCAAAATAAAAAAAAATACCAAAAAAAGGCCTTTTTAACCGACTTCCAAAAAAGGAGGAGGTTCTCAATTCGACCGTATATATATTTATTTAATTTAAAAAAAGGCCTTTTTTTCTTATGCAAATTGTCTTAACTTTAAAAAAATATGTTACACGCTCATAATAGAGGGAAGAGGGAATAACAATTTTAAAAAACACCGTCACCACCCGTTATTAATTATTTTGTGAAGTAATATACGAACAGACAAAGCAAAATCAGTAAATCTGTACAAAATATAATAAAAAATAGTTTTTAAGTCTCACACACCTACGTATATTGATAGATTGTATTAAAAATATCTAATTCGGATGGAAGCGAAAATTTGGCGATTTTTGCATTAGAATATAAACATTTAGCGATTTATCTCGACATTGTTACAGATATGTACTATGCTATGAACGTTTGACTCGGCAATAAGGTTGTAAGAGAGAGTGAGAGAGAGTAGTAAAATATCAAAAGTCATATTTTATATGAGCTTTTTGGCACTATATCATTATCATTGTTAAAAAATGTTAGAAGATGGAGAAAAAAAATTTATACTTCATTTTACTCCGTTATAGGGAAAGCCTTGGGCTTTATCCAAATGTCTACATGAGTCATGATGTATATTCATCGTATCGAAACCCATGATGCAGCGTACTTGTAACTGATCTTATTACACCTATGTTATACTTCAGTATGCTGCTTTGCTTATTTTAATATTAAAAAAAAAACAGAACTACGGACTTTTTTTTACTTTTAATAGGAGGTTCCTGCATATTTTCGCCGGCGGTGACATCATGTGAATATAAATTAAGTTCTTTTGTATTCAGCCCTTTTTTAACGTCCCACTGCTGGGCACGGGCCTCCCTTCAAGACGAGGGGAATCAGGCCATAGTCCACCACGCTGGCCAAGTGCGGATTGGCGGACTTCACATGTCTTTCGAAAACTTGCTTTTCGAAAGACATGTGAAGTTCTTTTGCTAATGATTTATAAGAATATCAATTGAGTTCTATTTCCTTTGCACATTTTATGTAAAATATTACCATGCAGAATGGTTAAATTTGGGACTATTTTTAATAGTTTACTTTAAGAACGTTCAAACGAACGTTCGAAATTCTAAACGTTTTTTTTTTTTCTTGTCATCAAATGCTAGTGGCGCCATCAAGTTGCGATTAATATAAAACCTCCCATTAAAATTATAAAACAATTTAAAATAGTAAAATATAAAAAAACATATGTATTTAGTTTACGTAATCTTATGGAATGGGCGCCAAGTCAAATATCCATAAAGCTGCTCACGTTTACGCTTAAAGCATTCTAAGACAAATATAATGTATTGTACGCTAAATAATCTAATTATATCATTTGGTTTCAAGTGAAACGAAAATAGCTACAAAAATAGAAATATACTTATCTACTTTGTTCATGATAAACAGCAAACTTTTGAAGATATTGAAGAATTTTGCTAAACTTCAATTATAATATTTTTTATATGAATTGATGATTAAAAAATAGTAACAATCAATATATTTAAACAAATTTTAAAAAAAAGTAAAAAAATTAAAAAAAACATTGATATCGTTGGTACGTTGAAAAATCACAAAAGTATATCAAGTCAGCAAAATGTTTTAATACTTCCAGTATCTTAACGTTGGCGTTCAAAATAATTATAAAATATATATATATTTAACACTAATTAATTACTTAGCTGTCAATATAGTCTTATCAAGGAATAAATAAACAACCAACATAATTGAGGACCAATATTTGAACAAACATTGTTAATAGAAGTTTCTAGCAAAACTGTTCAATGACCTTTGGTAATGTAAATGAAACTAAAGTACCAGGGTATCATAGCGTACGCGGAGTTAGACGAGTAAAGCGAGCGCGAACACACCCATTGCTAGAGATTTTGTTAGACTGTTGGCCGAGTTGGGCGCCTTCTTCGCTGTGTCATCCTGAAAATATAAAATGTTCTATATTGTAAATATCGATTTATTTTTATATATATCTATATTACAGATTCATATTGTGTTTCTTTTTTTGATACTGCCTATGCGACATATTTAAAAATAAGCCAAAAAAAAATCCTAAATGACACATACTTAAATGATAAAATAGTGTGTGAAAAATGCAGTGATTGATGCCTGAAGTAGTCTTTTAGTTGTAATAAACCTGCTGAATTAGGATTATTACTTAGACTAAAGAAAAACGGAGCCTGCCAGAAGCCAGAACGCCAGAAGCTCCCTGTCTACTCTTTTAATCTGATCAACAACTACTAACAATAGAAATGAAGCGACTACATACGAGTACAGAAGAGGCATAATGATGTGCAATAATTTTTACACAACATTTCTAAGAATAAGTTTAAAATTATTCATTATATTTTTAAATAAAACTATCTTTTCGGATTATTTCGCGGATTTATTTTGATTTTTGGTTCCCGACGGATTTATTTTGATTTTTGGTTCCCGAATTTACAGCAATCATGGTCAGGAGAGAAATAATCCGAAAAGACAGTTTTATTTAAAAATGTCAAATATTCGCGTAAATCTAAGAAAGTATTCATTATACTTAATGCTATATAAGATTTACGCGAATACTTGGCATTTTGACTAAAACTATTCAACGCTTGCTATAAAGCATTCAAAACATCGGGAACCATTTATGGTTATTTATTGCCTTAGCAAAATAAAACCGTTGAAAAAAATATCTATTCTATACAACGTATCTAAAAAAATATATCAGTATCTAACAATTACAAAACACTTGAAATTCTTAAACTTACAGTTTGACTTTTCGCATTGCCATCCTCTTTATCCTAATAAAAATGTTACATTTATGATCATTAGGAAAATATATCCATACTTATACTGATCAATGTGAAAGTTTTGAGTATATATGTATGGATGTCTGTTACTCTTTCACGCAAGAACGGCTGAACGGATCTGGATGAAATTTGACACAGAGATAGATTATAGTCTGGAATAACACATGGGTTACTTTTTATCCCGGTAAAATTACGGTTTCCGTGGGATACATTTGTTTTTGCTTTAATGTATATTCCCACAAAAATGTAAATTGGATTTTTCAAGCCATAGTCAAGACTTTATTAATATTTACGTCACACATTAAAAAAACTAACATTAAATACTTCTTAAGTAAAAATTAAAACACATTTTTGAAACAAATTAGTAAAATTTCCACATATATATTTATCAAAATCACATAAAAATATTGTTAGCCAAATGAATAGTAACTATAAACTTTTACAAATTGAAAACTTACGGGTAATTCCTTGCACGGTGTTGACTTTCTTGCGAATTTGAAAAGCGATTCAACTATGTTTGCAGAAGTGGGGGTTGAGCATGTCTCCAGAGCTGATACTATACAGATTTGAAGATCAGCTAATTTGCTGCATTCTTTATCCTAAAAAAAGAATTCATTTATTTATTTCATAAGCACATTTAGATATTACATTATACATACAATAACAAGCGTAACATTCACCAACAAATACATGTAAAACATTGAGAAGGGAATGTAAATGATTAATGTAAATGAAGACTCGCCTGATCGGTGAGTTTTTTTTAACCACAGGCATATTTCATTATGTTTTGGACATATGCGAGCCACGGGAGTTTTCTTACCAAGATACGTTCTAGCGATAGGTAAGTGAAATACTCTTCGCGGAGAATTGCAATAACAAGGATATCTATTTGGTACATGTCTGAGAGAACCTTGCAAGTTTTCGAAAGACATGTGAAAGTACGCCAGTCCACACTTGGCCAGCGTGGTGGACTATGGCCTGATCCCCCTCGTATTGAAGAGAGGCCCGTGGCCAGCAGTGGGACGTTAAAAAGGCTGAATACTACTTGGTACTGGTAGGGGAATCCGTTCAAGCAGGTAATATATAGAATCGACAATATTATTATATTAATAATTTATTAAGGAAATAAACTAGGACGATGGAAAAGGAACCTTTGTAAAAAAACTGTAGGTAATAATAGTATTTTTATTATAACAATTGCAGTTTAATTTCAAAATTTAGTCAAACGGCGAGTATTTTTATGGTCTACCTATTCAATATAACCATAATAGCAGAAAAAGAATTACAGAAAAGCTAAGATAAGTAGAAAATACTAATAATAATTCTTATGTTTTATTTTCTAGTACATTTTAGAATACTATTGTGTGAATCTAAATATATTCGTAGAAGATATACAAAAAAAAAATTATATATGTGGTTCTTAGTTCATTTGTGCTAAATTAATGTAAATATTGCTCGTATATTGCTAATTTGAATAGGAAACCAGTTTAACTAGATACTCATTCTTATGGAAAAAAACAAGAACCTCAAATTTGTACAAAAAAAAGACCTTGGCTCATTGAATATACATGTATGCAAGTACAATTTATCTATTTTATTATATTGAATAACTGTGATTTTGCTAATTTTTAAGTCTACTTAGTCTGCAGCAATTAGAAATGACTCAATTTAATATTGGACATGGTAAATATCCCGTTTTATACGGTAAAAATAATGTCAGCACCTACGAAAGTTTACAGAAAAGTAAAAAGTTACGGTTATAACATTTTACGGTCGCGATAAACACTATAAGGATTGAATTCTTAACACAACACAAAATAATGCACAAAAAACCGCGCTCTATAAGCGGTTAAAAATGCACGTTCAGAGAATTTTAACAGATTTTTTTGCAGGAAGATACATGGCCTTACACGGTCACGGAAATCTTGCATGATCTTTGACAATGCCGTTTACATATCGTAAATTCTTTTTCTATATAATTGTATATTATATGTTTTATACATAACCAGTTTACATATAAATCATTATAATATAAATAAATAACTACGTGAAAAATAATAAAAATATCTCATTTTTGATGCGTTTAAGGAAAACCTTAGTAGATATTATTAAGTGATGTTTCAAGTTTTAATGTTAATTTTACAATAAATTTATAAAGTTAATTTTAATAAAAAAAAATATTTCTTTTCATTATTCCTATATGTATGAAGGATATTATATTTGGAGTTTCTAAATTGAAATTTAACGAAAATAAATATGTAACACATAATTTTTATGTAATGTTTATTTTTGGAGCAATGCTACTTTTGTTTCCAACTTATAATAAAAACGTATAATGTTATAAAGGTAATAATAATTACAAAGAGGTTATAAAGTTCAATAGTTTGGACCAGTAAAATCATTAGGATATCTACATACATATATTATAAAATAATTCCAGCTACTTTCTAGTTATCTATTTTTTATTTAATCAATTGGAGTTTCACGTCTAATTGACCAACGAAAATCTGTATGCATTCCTTCAGACCATTTTCCATTGTAGCGTCTTTCTATATGCAAAATATCCTGGTAAAACCTTACACCATGTTCATCTGATACGGCAAAGATTTTCCGGGAATAAAAATGGAAAAAGTGGGAAAGGAGGGAAGTGCGAGTTCAAAAAATTAATCTTGAGAGACATGTTTCATTTCACAGCTTCATTAACAGAAAGAAGTTTTTGAATGATTCCTTGGTAGCTCTATCAGCTTTTCTGTTTTCGAGAAAACTATACCATACTTCTATAACAGCCTACGCTCTTTATCAGCTTTATTCAACTTCATATTAAAAATTTCGAAAACAATAAACAATCGGATGACAACTTTCCAACATACTGATTACCGCAAGCGAAAACTGCGTAAGCGCATATATACGAGCTTGAAAATAGGTTATTCCTTTGTCTTTTTTACCATCAGCTGGAAATGATCATTTCGGTTTTGATATTACACGAGTATAATTAATGTATAAACAAAATTCAATAAAATTGTAATTTTGAACAATATGAAAATACGAATTTCACAAAATCTAAATGTGATAGCAAAAACGGACAACGGGAGGTGATTCGGAGCATCGAAATCTGTATAGTAACGGATCATTTTATTTAAAGCAGTATTTCATTGCAGACCAGTGCAATTGATTTATTTTATATACTTCTTCCAATCGATAAAAAGAAAATCATATATTATATAACATTAACACTTTGAAATAATAATTGTTTTACTTCAATGATGATTTATAACTTTTTAATTGAAATTGAAATTACATATCTATTAAATATTCTTTTATTAAATTTGTCATAGTAATTGCACTGTAAATAAATGCTTATCTTTGTAACAATATATTATAATAACCGGACTATTATTGTAACTACGCAAATGGTCGCTGTCTGAAAAATATTTAAGCCTAATATATGTATGTAAATATACTCTTAAATAATTTACTCACCCCAAACTTTATTTCAGGAATGGTTAACATGGGCAACTTCTCAGTGTCGAATTGCATATCCGACCCTAGGGTACTATTCAAACAAGCCTCAATTTCCGTTTTCTTCTCGTTGAAGCATTCGGGTCCATTCTCCGCTATGAACACTAGATAATAAAAAAAAATACATATTAAAATTTTATCGCCTTCATTTTACCTCAACTCAAGTTACTCATAAAACATAACTCGCGCTATTTAAATTATTTTTAACTTGTTTTTAGAGTTTCGTGCCCGTAGGGTGCCAACGGAAGCTTATTACTATGCCTCCGCTGTACGTCCGACCGTCTATCAGAGGGCTGTATCTCACGAACCGTAATAGATAGAAAGTTGAAATTTTCACATAGTACTTATTTCTATTGCCACTATAGCAATAAATAATAAAAAAGGAGATTTTTTTTTAAACTTCGTAATCGTACATCGAAGTTAATATACTACAAACATAAATAAAGTAAAAATTATATTAATAAAAATACATGTACGATGGTACGGAACCTTTCATGTGCGAATTCGACTCGCACTTGACCGAATTTTTATAAGATACATACATGTAGATTTTTTATACGACAGAACCATAAGAAAGTATAGAAACCATTACCCATCATAGCAAAAGACACTAGATCTTACGCGAAAATCACGTGCGTCTAAAGTTCGTTGCGAAAGTTTTTATCACATCTAATCTGATATATTTAAACGAGCAATTCTTATAAATTTATTTATTTATACCGGCGATCTCGGAAACGGCTCTAACGATTTCGCTGAAATTTTGTATGTAGGACTATTCGGGGGCGGAAAATCGATCTAGATAAGTCTTATGTCTGGCAAAACGCGTGTTTTAGAGTTTTCATGCGGTTTTCCTTCGCATTATTCCACGCAAAATAATCGGGTCGATAATTTCATACGCTCGGACATCAGCATTGTGGTCAAGCGGCTAAAGCGCAAGATAGACAATCACATATGTATGTCCGGGTTCGAATCCCGGTCTGGATACAAGATAAAACATGATTAGTTTATTTTATATAGTAAATGTAATAAGCAAAAATACTTGCTAGTTTTTATATTCGTAATGTTGTCTATCAATCAACGTGACATCAAGACCTTTGACTCTCATTACTTACTAATAACTGCGTAATCTTCTGTACAAGAATGTTTTATGTGACTCGTTTTAATAACCATTTAAATAATAATTATAATAAAAAATGTATAAAATCCAAGCGTTAAGACGTTTCTAAATTAACGAAGATTCAACTGAGAGCTTCTATTGACTACATACATTACAATACGCAGGTCAGGTTAAAAAGAAAATCGTCATTTTAAAATAGATTTACCTATTTTTCATTTTAGGACCTTTTTTATTTAGTCCAGTTAAATATGGATTTAATCGACATTAATTTAATAAGTTAAGTTTATAACGTATACGTAACACGAGATTATATGAGATTTTTGGGCCAACAGACAAATTGCCCTAAATAAAGTGTGTAGACGTACAAGGTTCATTGCCTTTCATTTAGTGGTTTTCCTCTTTTTTCCCTAATATGTACTACAATATTATTTGATTCCTCAACTACCAGTCACTAAATTTATGTAATCGGCGACGCTGCTTTACGTAACTTTAACTTAAAGTTAGAGGCGTACAGTAAATTACCGTGTATATGGGATTCTATAATAAAGTAACTCAAACGTTTCGTGAAACTCAGTTATTATAAATAAAATATTATATTTTTATATAAATTTTTTCCCAACACCTTAGCCATCATCTGAGAATTAATATTAATATTAGTCACTAGTTACTAATAATTTGATTGTTATTAAGTTGAGCTTCATTCACAAGAGGTTTTAGAACTGTTATCATTTCGGTTTTATTTAAACAATAACGAGTAGCGACTCACCCTCGCTCCGCTCGGGTTCGTCCCTTGGAACGTTTTAACGGTTAATATAGATTTCTCAGAGATGAACTGTTTTTCCGCAATAGACTGTATCCTAAATGTTTACCGGGATAACCAGCTATCATAATACCAAATTTCATTAAAATCTGTCCAGTGATTTGACCAGTGGGTCACCAGACAAACAGACACAAAAATTCTAAAAACTATAGATTCGGCCTCTGTATCGATAATAATGACTACACACACTACACTGTAAAGATTCGACTCAGTTAGAATTTTATATATGTATTATGTATAGATTTAGTTACGTGTAACTAATAATAATTATACTACAATATATTAAATGAATTAAAAAAATAGTTTATGAATGAAAAGAACAGTTATCAGTATACTGGATATTGATTCACAATAAAGATACATACATATATTTAGCCGACCTTAAGTCCGACCGTCGCATGAATGGGACACATAAAGACAAAATAAAGGCAGAATTTATATAATATGCTACAAGGTAAGTCCATTGTGCTCCATTTCTCGTGTTACCCCGGTCTATTTCCACAAAATGCGAGGATATAAAGTACCATATGGTGGCAATTTATTTCGTAAGCTTTTTTATTAGGGTAGGTACCGTATTAGAACTGTAATATTGCCCTGTATCCTAATATCAAGCTGAAACTTCACGAGTAGCTTCATTTTGAGGAGACGCCCAACATTTCTCTTTACGTAAATTTTCGATAATATGTAGTAGACGATAGATAGAAATTGTGAGTCAATAACTATAATAGTACGATATGGTGATTATCTAAATGTTATTATTAAGAGGTTGTTTTACTATATATATCATATAATCTTGGGATAATTCAATATAAAACGAGAAAAATCGATTGTCCTACAAAACAAACGGTTACGCTGGTTAGATCCATCTAAGCGTCCCCCTCTCCGTTAAAATGACAACTTCAAGACTGGTTGGGTTTAGTAGGAAAAAAACATTTGTTTATTTTTTTGATACGTACATCGAACTATTAATATTAAATGCTTAGTTTGTATGTGGCTATGTGCGTTACTCCTGCATGTTAAAACGTCCTGACAGATTTAGATGAAATTTAAGGTACAGATATATTATGACCTGGAGTAAGAGACATGAGTTACTATTCAATATTTATAGTCTATTAAATTTGCAACTTCCACGTAATATATTTTAATGTATTTAATACTATTCATGGTGATGTTCAGAGGAGAGCCGTGGTCGTACGCCACTTTGCTCTAAAGCTTATGATCGCTTACTACCAACTGTTAGAATGTATTGTTTTGTTCGAGTTTCTCATTTGTTAAATTATGATAAGTAGTTAGGAGGGAACAGCTGAACAAACATATTATGATATTACATACGAGCCGGTCAAAATCATAACCCTCTTTTTGCTTTGCCGTAGTCGGGTAAAAAAGAAATAAGTAAAACAGAGACTTACATGCGATTCTGTCGCCCTCTTTAAAGCAAACGAATTCAGCCATTTGCTCAGTTATATTATATACAATTTTAAGATTCTTTTGCTCTTCTCCCGAGAAGCAATATTTTACCGATTCTGTTAAGTTTCTAAAGCAGCTCTTGAATGATGGCGTTTTTTCACAATACCTGAAAATTATTTATGTCTATGTTTAAATTAAAAGTACTTATAAACAACAATCGCAGTAGGTACTTTTATATTATTATTATGTATAATATTGTTTTTACGAAACAATCTGTCAGAACAATGGTTATTATATTAATCGTAAGCAATAGTATTTTTTGTTTCTGTAATATTTAATTGTTCAGCTATTTTTATCAAAGGAAATACAGCTTACTTCTTGAAGACTTCATCCACTTGACCGGTAGGCTTTGCATTTTCAACTTCTTCTTGTAACTTGGAAGGATCTACCAATGTCTTTAAGCACTCGGCAAAATCTAAAAATGCTCTCTGTAACAATAATTTTGTTATGTAATCACAACCAGTGAGAAAATTTTTAAATGCTCATATAAAATAGACAGCAAAAAATTTATAGATACATGGTAGTTTTAGTTTTTATGCCTTTTGGTCTCGACTTTGAAACTAGGTTGATATTATGAGCGCAGCGAAAACTACAAACAAAATGTACTCAGAGGAGACAAACAAATTCAACACAATTCACAATCGTAGAAAATTCAAAGGGGCAGGACCGGCGGATTTCGGGATTTATGTTTAAGTATCTCATATATAATACATCTGAATTTCTCATTAAGACTATTCTCATTAAGAGTTGAGACTAGCCAACTCTCAGACGATATTGTAAGTACAAACATAAGTGTAATCAGGAAGACCATCCGACACCATCGAAGTGAGATCAAAAGGCCAAGAGTGACTGAAACAGTATTCTGTTACTCTCTAAGATTGTTATTATATTATATATTAAACGACTAAAGTTGACTAAAATTAAAGAAATGTTGCTTAATAATTCACTATTTATAAAATAGATATACATATGGTTGTAGCCTATAATATTATCATTTATCTATATAGATATATTCTACATTAATGGTCATAATTTTTAAAGATGACCCACATATTTTAATCTTCTGCTTTTCAAACAAATATTGTTTGTCCTTAGTAAAGGTGTTTCCACACAGGAGTTAAAAAATGTTAGTAAACATTTGATAGTTAAATTTTTATCGCAAAAAAATATAACATAAGTTAATAAATATTTTATTTTTATTAAATGTCATCTATTTCTAACATTTGCTAACAAAACAATTTAAAGCAAAATATAACAATTTGTAACTTTCATTAGAAAACATTAAACCCGGGCGACAGTGGAGTTTACAAAATGGTTATAAAATGTTCTACAACATGTTTTATCAGTGTGGAAGCTTTGAAAACATCTACCATTTAGTTAACATTAATTAATGTTTAAAAAAAACGTATTAAAAAACATAATACATAATAACATAATACATAACACATAATAACTAACATTTTTTAACTGCTGTGTGGAAGCACCATAATAGTGTTAATACTTATCACAAAATGGTATTTCATTTATCAGAAGAATTAACTGGAGATAAATATGCCTTTTAATACGACATTTAAAATAATGATTGCTTTAAGAAATATTATAACGCCTTCAAAAGTTTTGCTATTACTAACAAGGTTTTGAAAATAATCTTTAAAACAATTAATTACGACAAATGCGGAATAAGTCTCCAAAATAAAACTTAGGTGACTTAAAGAAAACGCAAAACTCAACAAAATAATAATTACATAAAACTATTTCTTCTCTATGTATTATATATTGATATAACATAGGTACCAGCGTTAACAAAGACCTTCAATAATAGTTTTTTTCAAATATCTCCAATGTACAGACAGCGATCAGTTACAATTTTATTTATATATATTATGTATACAAGTCTGCCCGATATGTTGACATTTATGATTACTGCTCCGCTCCCTTGGATAGTGGCATAATGATAATATATATAGCTTATAACCTTCCTCAATAAATTGGATTAGTAGTTCCCGAGATTAGTGCGATCAAACAAACAAACTCTGCCTCTTTATAATATTAGTTATATATTAGACTATTTTAACCAAGGTAATTTATGTCAAGAAGGCAGTTTAAGTAAGGTGCAGGGCTGAGATTTTTGTTTAATAAACCTACTAGAATATAGAGCAAACAAGTTCGTTCTGTATTCTGAGCTTACTGTATATGAAGTTAAGAAATGATATTAACAAGTATTTTGAGTATAGCATTCCTTTATTAGGCTTTATTTATATTTATTTGAACAGCGACTTGAGCTTGTTCATTTATATTTTATTTGACAAGTATGAATTAGTGGCTCGTAATGTGAGTAGTCACTTTAAGAAAAACAGCTTTGTTTTAAAAGGATCCATTAATATTTTCATTTGACTCTCGTGAAATGGTTCAGGGACGGACTGAAGTGCCTACCGGAGCCGGTATAACTTCACTTTAAAATGTGTTAGTTATCTTGGGATCGATACATTTCTGAATGGGGCAGGCGTTAAGAGACAGATAAACTATCCAGCCTTACAAGTTACAACTTTAATATAGCGATTGTGTAATAGAAATACAGTATACCTCTTATTTTAAGATGTTTGTATACTTATAACGTAGTTTTATCGTGACGCGACACTATCGAAGACATCCGCTATAGCGAAAATTTAATAATATATAATTTAATAACTCGCTTTTTTTAGCCTCACTTACCTAACATAATGTACCTATTCAAATCCTCAAATTACCATTACTTAACTAGTCCCATAAAGTTCATCAAAATCTTGTTAAAAAATAATTTACCAATTTTATTATTGAGTACCCAAAAATATTTATTTCTAAAAGAGAAAAAAAAGCCACTCCTAGATGTCCGATACTCACTGAAAATTATGTAGTTGTTTATAGCATGTAGTTATTAGGTTGTATTTAAAATTTACATATTCAAAGCACCTATAATGAATTTGACCTGTACGTAACAACTACAATAAATTATTAATGTTATTGATCTAATTTTAACGAACAATATATTAAACACATATATATTTTATTAAGAACTTTTTATAATTATTGATTATCATATTTACTTAATAAACATCGTATTTTAATACAACGAAAAAGACACTAATTCGTTATGTAAACTACATAATAAATAATAATACACCTCAATGGTAACAAAATATTTATGTTCCATTTGGATAATATGCAAAGATCGTGCAACGGCAGTTCTGATGAGAGAGCATTTGGACCGCAGCCAACGCCACCCCACTAGATTATCACAGAAGTATATCCCAGATACGTTGTACATTTTGTAGATCTTTGTACTCTTCGTGTTGAATGTTTTGTTATTGATTTTAAACATATAACACTTTTGTATTATATTAAATTACTCTAATTTATTTAACTTGCTATTTCGTACGTCTAGCACAACAATTCGACACGACCAGTGACACAACAAGCTTAGACCGTTGACCGAAAACCCACGTGCTCTCGGAGGCACTAGAGGAGGTAAACACTGCCAATTTCCTAACTCCGGACTGGGATTGCTATGACTATTTTGGCTGACCGGGACTTGAACCCAGGACCTTCCGACAACAAACAACTTACATACATATTCGTTCTCGACAATTTTATTATATAATATGTATTAATAACTATTATTATTACGTAACTCGTAAGTGAATCGACTTTTGTGTTTTCACCGGCACAGGATGATTAGAGGAAACTGCCAAATTAAGTATCATAATTTGCTCATACATTTATGTTTTTTTATAGAATTTAAGTAATTTCTAGTGTGTCAATGAACATTAATCGACTTCCTGTATGTAGCTTACGTGTTTCGCAAATAAACAGCAAGCGAAGCAATTGCGACATTAACGCGGCAAAATATTGAGTCATCGACCTCTAACTATACAAGTTTCTGACAAACGAATTATAAACATATATTTATTAGCTAAGCAATTGAAAATCAATGAAATATAATTCCCAAAATAATAAAAACTTAAAAATAGAATACTACCTAAGTACAGCTTAAGTCATGTTATAATTTTTAGACATTAAATTCATTTTAGAATTTTCTATATTGTTTTTTTTTAATAACATAATGAACGGGTTATATAAATTATATAATAATATAATGTATGGGTTATAAGTTTTTTTCGCGGTACCCTAATTTTTTTCCTAAAATAAAAGTAGCCTAAGTTACTCCTTATAACATCAGCTATCTACCAGTGAAAGTCCCGTCAAAATCGGTCCAGCCGCTTCGGAGATTAGACGAAACAAACAGACAGACAAAATTTAAAAAAATATTGATTTGGTACATGTACCGTCTATACATCCATATGCATTTAGTAAAAAGCGATTATTATAATATTACAAACAGACACTCCAATTTTATTTATCAGTATAGATGACAAAAATTAAAATACACTTCCAAAGGTTAAAATTTGTTTGTTTGTTTGTTTGAACGCGCTAATCTCAGGAACTACTAATCCGATTTGAAAAATCCTTTTTGCATTAGATAGCAAGTTTATTGAAGAAGGTTATATAATAAATCGGGCAGACTTCCGTACATTATTGTAAAGGGAAGAGAAAGAAGAGTTTGTTTTTATGTACTTTGAACGCGGGCGAAGCCGCGGGTTCTCCTAGTAAAATAACATATAGGTAATTCATCCGACTATGATTTAGAGTTAATATTATGATTTAGAATTGCAGCTTTGTGTTCTTATAAAAAAAAACAACCCCTAACCTATCGGGTTTTAAGCATTTTAAAAATATTGGTAGTTAAAATATGAAAGATCACTCACTTAAGATAATTTTTTTAAATCATAAATATAACTTTTCTTATTTATCTTATACTAGCGACTCACCCTCGCTTCGCTTCGGGTTCGTCCCTAGACAAAAACAAATTTATCCCACGGGACCTGTACACTTTTCCGGGAAGATATATAGCCTATAGCCTATAGCCTTCCTCAGTTAACGGCCTATCAAATGCAAAAAGAATTTTTCAAAACAGATCATTAGTTCCTGAGATTAGCGCGTTCAACCAAACAAACAAACTCTTCAACTTTATAATATTAAGTACAGATTCTTATCTATCTTTTGTTTTATGTTAATTTTAGATCAACTTCAATAACAAAGCAATATATATGACACCATCTATTGACATAATTGAATAAATTTTTGTGGGTTTCTGAGGAGACCCCATGCTGTCGTTTTCACAAATTATTAAATCACTTGTCTACCTTTTCCTTATACCTAATTTAAATCCACAAGAGTACTAACTTTTGTGGATGTAAATTACTCTTTATAAGAATTAGTAAGCTCGATTTCAAGTAATTATAAAAATCATTGTATGTATTGTCACTAATAAAACGATAATATTGAATAATGATAATACAAGCAGTATTTTTTATCAAAGAATTTTACACAAATCACGTATTATAATTCCAAGGCTGATAAAGCTGATAAAATATATTATCAAAATAGGGTAAAACACTTAATCGACTTACAAGATAGCAAATAGTTTTATTTAATAATTAGTATATTGTATTTTAATGATGCTTCATTATTTTATACAATGAGACAAATATTTTTCTAAAGCGAATAAACCCACAATCATTTTTATGAATATATCATTTTTATCGATTTCAATTACATTCCATAACGTAAATAATGTTTGGAAAAGAAAAAAATACTTTAACAATTTAATTACTTAGAGCACTTTAGACCTTGTAAAGTGTAAAGGAAGGCATAAGTGTACTGATAAGCAAAGTGCAAAGTATTTAATACAGGTATAATTTTATTTTAATTGTTTCCTAGTGTATTCTACTTGATATCAAGGGACCATCCATCCAAACTATTTAAAATGATTTTTACTGTTTAAACAGTTAAATCGATTTAAAATCACTTAACAGATTTATAATTAATGATATGATTAAATTTTTGGTTTATGAAATTTTTATATTGATTGGAAGTGAGGCCAAGGTAGCCAAATCGTAACGAGTGTTATTATAGTAGTTGTGTACAATGTACATGGTTAAGAATCAGTTTTTTAATCTGCTCCAATAAAATATGTATCTACAAATATTGACATTTCTATGTATAAAATGTATATAAAAAAGTACATGATTTCAAAACTTCGCAATTAAATGAATTATGCAATTAAATCAAATCATATTTTATAAAACCTCATTTAATTTTAAAATGTTAAAGATTGCATATAAAATAAGTAGTAGTTGACTCTTAACAAAAATTAGAACTTTAAAGCTTAATATTTCATAAGCGGATCCCTTAATAAAAAATTGTTTTTACAAGCCCGCAATATTTTTGAAAGACCTATCCTACGGCACCACACACCATGAGGTAGACGAGAAAAAAAAAACATCCCCAGTTCAAGGGTAAAGGAAGTACCTACCTTAAAAACCCCTTACCTTATCTTTTTTGTTACCTTTTTTTTCAAGATTTTTTTTATCTTTTTGTTAGCGTGCCTAATATGTATATCCATGACAAATTACAGCTTTCTAGTACCTACTAACAAAATGAGCCTCTGAGCTAAGCTGCGGACAGACGGACATAGCGAAACTAAATTGTTGACTACAGAACCCTAAAAAAGCGTAGCATTTGTTACGTTAAAGTTCAGCTTGACGGTATTTTTTCAACAATTTCACATTTCAATTTTTCATCGCGCTTGATTGCAAAATTTGTCGTGACTTTAATTTAGTATACTCCTCAAGTTTCAGGTTTAAGGAAGCAGTTGCGACAAAGGTAAATAGTTTCAATTTTTCCTTTCAATTTCTTTCTCTTCACCCTATCTGGTGATAAGCGAAGGAGAATGTGCTAAATATTGTAATAGTGCATTGCATATGGATTAGGCATACTGCCATATGGGATAAAAAAACAAGCCACATAGTCTACCTCAAAGTGATGAGGAAATGAGTTTTTTCAGCTAAAACACATGTTGAAGTACATTTAGCGGCGCTTATACGCCAAAACTATTAATTTTACAAAAAAAATTGTTATTACATAAATTGTATGAAATTTTCCTACTTTAATTTGTATATCTGTAAATGTTTTTAGCGGAAAATTTGTCGGAATGGAGATATTGTTAAAAGACTGCCGGAAGTCGCCATTTTTTCAATATGGCGGCACAAGCGACAAAAATACGAGGTGGCAAAATTGAAATTCGGAAAGAGCACATCGAAATAAATACCAATTTTCAAAACTCCCGAAAAACTTTCTAGGTAAAACTACCAAATGACTGGACTATAATGGTTTTACTAAAATAATACAACAGTTATTGATAAATAATGGTTAGGTCATAATAGAGACTCTTGTAAGATAATATTATGTTATCTATAATATCGCTGCTTATAAACGAAAGGGCCACAAATCAAAATTGTGCAAAAACACTTTTAATTTAAAAATGTGGCCAAAATGCCGGTAGTCTCATAGTTTCACAAAGACACCCGTCAAAATCGGCCTCTTAATCACAAATTTATGCATGCGCCCTTTTGGCATTTCTACACATCGATGACTAAGTTCAGAGCAAAGCGGCCATCTTTTTAGTTGCATCCCGATAGTCGGCGCGAGCGCACCTCAGTTTTGAGTTAAAGGGCCACATCGGGAAAAGTTACCTGTATTGTAAGTGAATTTTATGGGCAACAGGACCACATTTGGGAATGCGTTCGTTTCGCATAAAAAAAAACAAGTAAGTACACAATTATTTTTATGACAAAGGTGCCACATTTTGGAAAGCGTCCGTTTCGCATAAAAAAACAAGTGAGTACACAATTATTTTTAAGACGAAGGTGCCACGTTTTGGAAAGTTTCCGTTTAGCAATAAAAAAAATACCTAAATGTTTTTATTGTTATAAGCTTAAGAATTGTTTTTACGAAACGTCTGTTTTGCTCATAACGTTGTTGTGCTTGCAATATTTTCTTTTAAGACAAAAGTCTATGAAAAAATTATGGGATTGCCTCAACAACAATAAAGAAATAGGTTGCTGTATGATTAATTCATATTTTATATTGTGCAATAAAATAACAAATTTACTAATGTCTATACTTTTAGTAACTATACTAATAAGCGCAAATTTCTATAACTTAATAATCAAATGAACGAGGTTTGTAATGGTCTTGAATTCAACGTCACTATGCTACTCGCTTTTATATTATTTGACCTATGTTCAACATAACTTTGCCGACCCTGGTCTTGTCTTTCTCTGTCTACCTCTATAACTGATGTATTTATTTTCACTTGCAGAATGAGTAGCAGATCATATAAAATTTTAAACATGATTCTACTTGAAACCAACAATTCCATCCAACTACGAATACAAGAGCCAGACCAAGATTCACCTATACCGAAGGAAAGCAAAAATTCACCCATTTACAGAAGCATGATTCTTATTCTTTATTCAACTGAGAACCTACACCTACTGACTTATATGATGATTCGTTTGATACTGATTCCACACCAGATGGTCAGACAAGCTTTGATATTGATATCTCATTTGATGACACAAATCAAAAAGCCTTGGAATATCCTAAAAAACCAAACAAAGTTGTTGAAGAGAGTAACTCAGATTCTGATGATGACTCCAGCTCAAGTTCTAATAGTAATGCTGATTGCTGGCAAATGTACAAGCTCAGATAGCTCAGATAGTACAGAAGATGTTTTTTCATCAGACGATAGCGTAAAAGATCCTGAGTACCAAATTAAGTCTCCAGCTGAGTTAGATTCAGACAATGATTCCACAAAGCCTAGGTATTCTAGAGCTTGTAATATGCATTCGTCGAACCCAGGTAAGAAGAAAATTTAAATAGATAGATATAATAAATAGTATGATGAAGTCTTTTAGCATATTTGATGTAGATAGATAGGTATATTTGATGTAGTCTTTTACAGTGATAACTGTTGTGACCAACAGAAAAACAAATTTATGTTGGCAATGTACCAACACTAACAAATATTGGATAAAGGGACATACCCGAAATGAGGGTGACTCGGTACACTACGTAATTGGAGGAATATTTTAAATGTATACAAATCTTCGCCAATCTACGTACCAGATCAGTACATAACATTAATTAAAACGGCTAAGAAGAAAGGCAAACCTTATACTGTTAAGAACTGACACACGGCAGTTTCGTTGACCTTAAACCTCTGGCTGTTGGTAACTACACAGTTACAGAAGATGGAGAAAAGTTGAGATGGACAGATATAAAAATTATAAAAATTGATCGAGAAAACCGAAACAAGTTTTTTTTAAGACTTCTTACGACGACGCAGAGTTTAAGGCAGTGCCCACTTTAACAAAAAGACAAGCTAAGTCTAACACTGTAACAAACACGACACTAAAAAAATTATATACACAAAAACTAAAAGTTCCTAAAACAAAAACACATACTGTGTTTTTCTTCTTCGTTCTATAAACTAATAGAAAAAAATGTTATACCAAAGTATTACGAAGTTTTTTATTCTAGTCTTTAAACGTAATAGTTGACTTTTACGCAGACTGGTTTTATAATATAAGTATAGTAATAATTGAAACTGTTATTTAGTAACTACTTAGAAACCGCTTATAAAGAAATATAATACCTTATGTAGAAATTTTTAAAAAAAAAATCTTGTTAGTACTAGTACGAAGAATTATTCCATGTTATTATGATTGCATAAGAAGCTTTGATTATTGTGTTACCTATAGTAAGTGTGAATGTATGCCTGTTGAGGTTCTAGAAGCTTTTATTTTTGTTAATTGCTTATTTTGTATGGAACCAAAACACTATTTTGTAATAAAAAGTTAAGTTTTTGATTTATTTAAAAAATGGAAATATGCAAATTGAAGGTTTTTTATGTCCTTTTTTTTTAATTATAAGATTCTCTTTACTCAACAATGTTGTGATAAAAAAATTAAATAAAACATTTTTATTTTTTGTACTTGTGGCCTTTTATTCAAAATATTAATTTACTTTTTAGGAATATTTTATATGCTAAAGGGACTTATGTGCTGCTAGTTGTCTTTGGGTTATAGGTACCATTAAGTTAAAATAAACAAGAGGTAGGGAATTAAAATACGCATCGATGGGTATATGACATAGCAACATTGAAAGTAGGAGTGCCAAAAAACAAATAAAAAATTAAATGAAAATTTTCAATCAGCTCTCCTGAAAAATTACTTATTTTCATTTGTGGCCCTTTCGTTTATAAGCAGCGATATATTATATATAAAAATTTATTATATTTATATATTTAATACAAAAAAATAACAACTTTTCGAAAGTGGTTGCATTTTTATGTTATTCGCCTTTCCGAATATCACTACATATTATGTATAAAACAAAGTCCTCCGCCACGTCTGTCTGTCTGTTCGCGACTAACTCAAAAATTACTGCACCGATTTTCATGCTGTTTTCACCGATGGACAAAGTGGTTAGTTCTCGAGGAAAGTTTTAGTTTATAATTTGTTAAGTTTTTGTATACATTGGCTAAAATATAACGATATTTGTTGGAGGTGTCGGAAAAAAAAAGCCGTCTGGGATCTTTTAACGAAAACGCTGCCTAAACCCTTTGAGATATAACAAAATAATGTATGGTGGAATTGTGTATCTTATATAAATAGGTCTACATAAAAGTCTGCGATGGCATGTCTATCTCTTGAGGACAACATATTATATCCATTTTAATACTTTAAAAAATTGGCAAATATAATGCTGCAATGTAAAAGCTATTTACATAATACGGTATTAATCTTTATCATTTTAAATAAGTCAGAGTCTTTAAGCATTTCATGCACATTATTTTACTCTTACACCATATAATTTAAATGAATATCTTAGGAGTAATCGCAAAAAAATTACGGACGCGAGAATAAAATTCAAGCGCCTCACTAATCACTTTTCGCTTGATGCAATCCCGAGCTCGCTCCGCACCGTCTAGTCTTGCCTACAGTTTAGCTAATTTTGTATGTTTGTAATGAATGAACTAAAAAACTACTGACCGATTTAGATGAAATTTGGTTAAAAGATTGTTTGACACCCTGGGAAGGACATAGTTTACTTTTTATCCCGGAAATCATCCCTTAAGGCGGTGAAAATGGGGATAAAAGTTTGTATTGGGAAGCAAGCTAAGTACTAATACTACTATACTACTAGTAGTACTAAATAAATTAAAGTGATTGCAAAGTCAAATATTTTGCGCACTACTGGGGAAATTAGTAGGCTAGTTTAAAATACATAAATAGCTACACTACCTATGTATATCTGAGAAAGATAGTACTTTTTTATCAAGTGGTGCCGTAGTGCAAAACTAGTCTATGAAAAGATGTCTTTGCGTTTTAAAAGGTACTAGCGGCTCACCCTCGCTTCGCTTGGGTTCGCCTCTAGGAAAGCAAAAACAAACCTATCCCACAAGAACCGTACATTTTTCCGTGATAAAAAGTAGCCTGTGTATTATTCCAGACTATTATCTATCTCTGTGCCAAATTTCATCCAGATCCGTTCAGCCGTTCTGGCGAAAGAGTAACAAGCATTCATACATCCATACTTACCTTTCACATGTATAATATTAGTATCTATAGATTTGTTGAAACTTGGTAACATCTCGAAACAATTATACATAAATAAAATACATAAGCGAAGCTGCGGTTGTAAATTAGTTTTGTAATAAACAATTATGTATTATTGATTTGATTGATGTAGGTTCAATTCTAGTTCTTTTTTCGTAAGTAATTACTGCATTTGAACATCCTATGATTTTCGAACTTTGCCAAATGATATAAAACTTAGCTATGTCACCTGATCACGAATGATACGAGATTAACTAAATTAATGGCTTACATTTCAAATGTTTTCCACACATGTTATTCCAAAAAGGCTAGGGAAAAAATTGTGTTTACAATTTTTAAAAGATAATAATTAGATAGGCTTGTAAACAAAATCAGGATAGGAAATGGATATGAATAATAAATATGAACATGCACAATATAAAAAAAATATGTCAATGTTAAAACAAATCGTTGATTAGAATATATCTTATTTAGTAGGTACGAGACATTGTTTCTATTTGCAGCAGATGACTTCCATTGAAATAGACACGAGTTTTCCGGTACCGAGGAAGACGAGAGAAGGACAAGTGTCTAATTAATCAATTATATTCAAAAGGAAATAACATTGAAAACATAAGCCTTGACACTACATAAAAATACTTTTTTTCAACTTTTTCCGCTCAATTGTTTTTGATTGTGCCATTACTACTAATAATTCAGCCGGAATGGGAAGTAATGAGCTATAAGCTTATATTTTTAACATATACTTTTGTTTAGGCATTTTATATGATGGCTCGAAAGTCTCACAAAATACTCATTCTTTGTATATTTTGCTTCTTTTGCTCAAATAATGTCCTAAACAACGTAATAATTCGTTTTTAATTAAAAAATATATATATTTCGAACTCCCAGCACTTTAGCACGAAGCATTAAATTTACATTTTAAAAAAATTAATTCATCTACAATGTTAATTTTGCAAAAGTTTTGTATTTTAGTTTAAGACTCCTTTATTCACTTCTCAGTTGCACGTATAGTGTTACATATTTATTTTTAAAACTTTCTAGTGGTTCACATGAGACTTGTACTTATAAAACTTTAGCCATATAACTCCAAAAGTCTCAAAGTATAATTACTGTAACATATAGACAGACGCAAAATTTAGGGGATGTCCCATTATTGCCTTCACTACGGAACCCTAAAATCCAACTGTTTGCATGCATGTTGGCCTTGTGTTTTAAAATATAAAATTACAATTTCCTGACGAAAATCAAGGTATAATTACAACCTTTTTTCCGAACGAACGAACGCATGTCCTCAAAGGTTCTCGATTTAATATAAACCTGTTTTACGTATTGCTTGCCAACCTTAACCTTTTTTATAATTTTAGCAACAAAATTCAAAGTTCAATAACTTGTTCTTAAGTAGGTACGAGATTTTATGTTGCAGATAACTATAGTTCATTTTAATATTTTCCATATAGAAATACTAGGTTGATTACCCGGGATGATTTCCGGGATAAAAAGTATTCTATGTCCTACCCAGGGTCTCAAACTATCTCAATGATTATCAACACACCCCTCCCTCCCTCCAAATATATAGGTATATATCTCCCTTATACTAAAATCCTTCCAGTATTTAACTTAGGTTATGTTAACTTCAATTTAAAAAACACGTAACATACTTTAAATTATATAATATGTATTTCTCTTTGAGTTAAGACCTAAGACTAAGAGACAGCTAGTAAAGTTCGAAATAAGTGATTCCTTTAGAACAATTTAGACTTTAAAGAATCTTGGGAAAACTTAGGGTCTATTGGAAAATCTTAAGAGACCATAGTTCGGTTTTTCCGTTAAAATATAAAACGTGATTTAAAAATTAAAAATAGGTGCTAATAACCTATACGCGAAGTTGAAATAAAACTGCTTCGGCAAATATCGCAATTAAATTAAAACAAATCAATAATTAAATAAGGCATAGTGGGCATATTACAATCATATATTTATATAATATCATATAGGTATGGAAAGAAAATGTTATATATCTTTTGTCAGACAATAACAACGGTTACCATGGCAACAATTAGTCATAATAGCTTTTATTTAATTTATGCACATTCATACCACGGCAATAAATATTCATATTTATAAGTAACTAGCGACTCGCTCTCGCTTTGCTAGGGTTCGTGACCAGCTTGCTTCCCAATACAAACTTTTATCCCCATTTTCACCACCTTAAAGGATGATTTCCGGCATAAAAAGTATCCTATGTCCTTCTCAGGGTTTCAAAGTTCAAACTATCTTTTTACCAAATTTCATCTAAATCAGGTTATTAGATCCAGAGATTACCTACCCCCTACAAACTCACAAACTTTACCTCTTTAATAATATTAGTATAGACAATTATTATAAAAATATAAATATAATATTTAAAATAATTGTAAGGTTTAGTGTTTTTTACAAAGTTTAAAAGTTATTTTACATTATATTTAACATATATTACATGACATATTATTCAGTATTATTTTTCACTTCCTGTGTAATGTATTCAACCTCATTCTTTCGCCGGCTTAATTCTTTATATTTATGAGTTTGTCTCTTTCTCGTGTCGCATCTCCGTTTCATCGAGTTTCAAATCACAACGATTCTTAAGAAGTTTTACTTCAATATGTTTAGAAGGCGCTTACATCATCATATTCTTAACAAAGCCAAATTATTAACAATTGATTTTATCAAAATTCTGTTACATCTTTCTAAGCGGGGATTCCCACGGTGTACCATTATATTTAATGTTTATTCACATTACTTACATATAAGTCATAATAATCGTTACCTTATCTGTGGTGTCAGTATTAAAAATTCCCTTCCAAGAAGGTTGTAACGGTTATATTAGCTATTGAAGAATGTTATGTAGGTACTTATCACTTAATACCAATATCTTTAAACAATAGCCTGTTAAAATACACGTAACTAAAATAACTCTAGGTACATCTTTTTGAAGTACATATTAAAATAAAATTAACACTATGTCATATAATTCAAATATAAAAAAAAAATGTATACAGATAAATAAAATAGAGTTGTCTGTTTGTAATGTCAAAATAACAGCTTTTTACTAAATGCTTATTAAATTATATACGGTACTTATAAGAAACATATATTTTTTTTAAATTGCCTGTCTATCGGTCTGTTTTATCTGGCTAATCTCCGAAACGGCTGGACTGATTTTGACGGTACTTTCATTAGAAGATATCTGATGTTACAAGGAGTAACTTAGGCTACTTTTATTTTAGAAAAAGAATTAGGGTTTCGCTCAGAAAAAATTAAAATAGTACCTTTTAATTTATTTTTTGAGCACTTGTTGACTAGACTAAATTGGGAGCTTTAATGGTGAGCGCTGCATAAGCCAATAGTTATGTAAAAATAATATATTACGGAATAATTCGTACCCAGGGACAAGGTCCGAGTGAAGCGAGGGTAAGCCGCTAGTAATTTAAATAAAGATTAACAATAATTTTGTGTATAGTATGATATGACCTTGAATTTAAGTAGTTAATTCAAAGTATTCCATTGATCAACTAATAGATAGATGCAAATAATAATATGAAAATTGAACATTTAAAATTAACTCATCCTACTAATATTATAAATGTATCTCAGTAATAGATCCAATCCAAATATGGTGAGGATCTTTTTAAAGGTGGGTTAAATGGTATCCCATAAACTAAACAACAGCCAAAAATATTAAAAAAAATAAAGTACCACATTATGTATATATGTATAATATACAAATCAAAATAAATGTATGTGTTAGAATATTGAGGAGACTATTTAAAAAGTTGTAAATTAGTTATTCTTACCTCACTGGACGGGTAAGCATCAGGTCCTCCATTATCCTCACATTTTTTCTTGAAGGCTTGAATAGATTTATTTTTTAGTTCTGTTACTTGTTTTTCATCAACCCTTCCTTGTAAATCAGGAGGGATTAAATCAATGCCATCTGAGATTGAAGGCTCAGTTTGAGCCCAGGCCATTCCTAAAATTTTAAAGTAATTAGTCTGTTGCTTAATTGTATTTACACATAAACAAAAAAATATACATAAACAAAATATGTAGACATTTATTAGTTTCAAGTGAATTTTAATTATAGTAATAATAATTTTGTAATAAATCTGTCTATTTTTAAAATATTTTAAACTATTTGCTCAAATTTATGAATTTTAGGTACAAATATAAGTTATGCACCAATAATAAATTTTAAAACAAAAAACATTACATATACAAAATCTCTATATTGAAATGATATAAAATTATTGCAAAAAATATGTTTGTGAGAGAAAAAGGCGAAGAATTTATACTTATACTTAATAGTTATATCGATTTAGCTGTTAACGGAAGTAGAACTAGTTTTTGAACTATGAACCTTTGCTATCCGTATCGGATAGGTGAGGTTACGAAAACCATTGTCGAAATAAAACCAAAATTATTATAATACTTAAATATAAACTGTTTTACGATTTTAAGTATTCCCTGGCCTTGAATACAGAGCGTAACGTTTTAAATAAATTTTAAATATCGATTAAATTTTAATTTCATAGTAGAAGAAACTTACCGACACAAATAGCTAATGTAATATATTTCAAAGCCATTTTTTTGCGTTTTATAATTCACTCGTCAGTAACAGTTAAAATAATAGACAAAAAATGGAAAAAACCAAGTATAGACACGAAATAAAACCGGTTTCGTACTAAATAAATCCACTAAAATGATAACACCGCACACACTACCACTGTAACACTATTAGCAGAACTGAACGCCGAACGGCGACAAGCAAAATTACGAAGACGAATCACGAAGTGCGAACGAACGTCGGACCATAGACAAGGAACAACAAGATAGACAGCTCAGTTCATACAAACGTTTGTGCTTAGTAATTTGACTATATAAACGTATTATATATAGAAAAAATCGATATCTACGTATACCTTAAATGTCATTCATAAAAAAATCTTCCTTCTCACTTTTTCAGTCATAAATTCATTCATACATCTACTTGCTCTTTCTCTCAAAATTCTATAGATGTAATCATCATGAATGGGCAATGACGTGCGCCGCAATCACGTGATCGAAGCGTAGTAATTTTAGGGATGCGCTTCGTTACCGATTGTCAAAACCGTAAACTAATCGCAAGGAATTAGTGTTGTATTTTACCGGGTTTTTTTACCGATTTCTATATATTACCGATTCTTTAGTTCTTTGTAATTCAACCTTAGGTTTTTAAATTAAACCAAAAAATAAAGTGTAAAATAATTTATTCAATATGTAATTTTATTATATGAATCTACCACCGGCTCGGAAGGCAGTTCTGCTGAGAAGAGCCGGAGAGAAACTCAACAGTTGCTCTTTTAAAATAATTTTTGTTTATAACATTTCAATACAATAATTATCTACTTATCCTATGTGAGACCTAACCAGACATTGATATCTACAAAGTATTCCGTTATTTTGTAATAAGCTTTATTCAATAATATATTTTTAATTTTAGAATTAAATTGTTTAAATGGCAAGCTCAGTATCGACTGTGGAATTCTATTTTATATGCGTATGTACACCTTGCCCCATAATCGAGCTATTTACATTTTGAAGGCGAAAGCCAGGCATTATCAATTTATCCTTATGACTAGTATGTCTGTACTTGTTTCTTAATCTATATTTATAATAAAACTGTACTTAATTGGAAAAATTGAATAAAAATTAGATTTACTTAACATTCAAGGTAGCAAGCAAATTTTTTGTCTTGTCTCCTTTTTCTTACATGGACATTTTTAATTCTATTAAATTTATTTTTATAAAGTATATACTAATTACTATATATAATAATTCCACTTTAAAACAACTAACAAAAAGTTTATAGTCTATATAAAAACACATCCTCCTGGTACAAGTATTTTAAAATTGAAATATATATATATAAAGTATTTATTTATAAAATTAAATTATTATAAACTATAAATTATTAATTTTGCTATAATACATATATTAATTTACTTGATGTTAAACTTTTTGTTTGTTTAATTGCCCTTAATCAATGAATTCGACACTCGCTCAAGAGTTTAGAAGAATTTTACGTCTTGAATTGATTTCCGTTTAATTATAAGTATATCGCACTATATATATTAATAAGTAATATTGTGAATAAAAATTAAAAAAAAGCCTTTTTTGAGCCTGTATCGTCGAATTTCATTGATTCTGACTTGTCGTAGCTTCCTTCAAAAATGGTACATAACTAAGCATATAAACAAAATAATCCTTACAATGTAATTTAAAGAAAAACATTATTGATAAAAATAGAAGAATTCCAATCAAGTATTAATGATTTATAGGGTTTTAGGTGATATCATACAATCCTTTACCATTACATAAAAATTACTGTAATAAACTTCGCGATTGTAATTGTAATAAAAATACAAACTACTTCAAAATTACTCTTCTTAATGTTAAGTTCTAGCTGATTATATGTAATTACATAAACTCGAATATATTTAATTCTTGTACCTACAAAATATTGAATAAAAAACATTAAGATATTAAAATTCTTAACATCCTATTATCAATCATCAATATCAATTATCAATATCAATTTTTGAAAGCGAAAGCCAGGCATTACCAATTTATCCTTGTTTCTTAATCTGTAAACTAAACTACTAAACTATACCTAGTTGAAAAATAAAAATTAAAATTTACTAAACTATTCAAGATAACGAAATTTTTAATGTCGTCTCCTTTTTCTTACTTGGACATTCTTAACTCTATTAAAGTTATATGTACTTATAAAATATATGTATATTAATTCTTCTAAAGACAACCAACAAAAAGCCTTTAGTCTATATAATGTGCTCAGTGTAATCTAAACACATCCTCCTCATACAAATATTTTCTAATTGAAATTGTTTATAAAATTAAATTATTGTAAACTATAAATTATTAATTTTGCTATAATATATTAATTTACTTGACTGTTATGTTAAACTTTTTGTTTGCTGAATTGCCATTAATCAATTATTAGACACTTAGTCGAGAAGAATTTTACATCTTGAATTGATTTGATTTCAGTTTAATTGGTAATATCTTGAATGAAATTATGAAAAAAAATATACTTTTTTGACCCCGTGGCGTTGAATTTCATTGTATCTGACTTGTTGTAGCTTCCTTCGTATACATAGCTGAGCTTATAAATAAAATAATTCCTACAACAATTATTGTAATTTAAAGAAAAATATCATTGATATAAACAGAAGATTTCCAATAAAGTATTAACAGTTTATAGTTTTAGGTAACATCATACAATGCTTCACCGATACATAAAAAATACTGTGATACTTCACAATTAATAAAAATACATACAACATTAAAACTTATCTAATTTTTTTAAAGCTTCATTCCAAAACTCTAAATAGTTAGAATTTAAGGACAAGGCTTACTTAAATTGCTTCTAACATGACCATAGCTGTTCAAGCTATCAAATAAATCATTTATAAAAGAAATGATATTGGCAGTGAAAAAGCCATTATCTATGTTTTCAAGTATCGTAATACAATAGCCATTAATCAATTAAATGTCCTTATATGTTTTCATCTGCAGTGACACATTGTCAGCCACATCTCTGCTGAAGACTTGTACAGCATACTTCACCTGAATGGTTAAAAAGTCAATGTAATGCAATTAAATAAAATCTAAACTAATACATAGAGGTACAAACTAAAGACTGTTTACAAGATATATTTAAAGGCATATTATTGGAAGGGCTGGAACTAAAGATTTCCTCTTCATGAAGTCTCATAACTTAAAAACTGGTTCATTACTAACTGAAAGAGTTAATTTGCTTGTCAACGGGGGCACTACATTTATAAAAGTAAAACCGGGTACCATTCTGTCTGTTGAAGAAAACTCAACTACTATTACCTTGCGAGGTTGAGACCATGAATGAAAGGTCTTATATCAAAATATTTTTTGTTGGTCGAAAGTAAAACAGTTCCTGGCTTATTGTTAGATAGATTTGGCAAATTCAACGAAGGAATTGCATCCGCAGTCAATCTACGTGATTGAGGTAAAAATTGAACATTACAAATCTTAACATACTTAGATTGTTTTTGGGAATACTTACTGAAAAATGGAAAAATATTTAACCAAGCCTTCCAACGAAATAACTTTGTGTAGCGTACTGCATATTAATTATTTATGTATAATATATTTCTAAATCCAGGGACACATTTCATCATGGCGGACATTGGATACAAAAATTTACACTTAAATCTTAATAAAAATTAAATAATAATTAACCGACACTTAATGAAGAAATATAACACTGAAAAATTCCAAACCAAGTGCAAATCACACTATATACAAGGTAATTAACTAATTAGGACGAAATTTAAAAAGTATCCTAAATGAAATTATTATTGTCGAGCAATGGCGCTTTTTCTCGAATTTTGAAATGTGAAAAAACAAGTACCTACTAAAACTTTAATTATGAATGAATAAAATGTGTCGCCAACAATTGTTCTTTTTTACCCTTCGAAGTTCGAAGACATTTTTAAAATCTAACTGAAAGCTCTAAAACTGACGTAATATAACTTATTAACTTTGACTTTGAGATTATTGAAATTTTTCAAAATCCAGCATCAAAAAAATGATAAGCTTCTAAAAATATATATTATGTTGAATGAATTTAGCTTTTTCTCGTCGCGTGGTTTTCCCTAAATTTAGGGTGAAAACTTAGTTGGCCCGCTACGTTTATGCCGCTATTGTACATAACTATAATAGTATAGTAATAAAAAGTTTAGATATGGGCGTGAGTTGCGATTGTAGTAGTGGAGTGAGAAACCCGATGTCTGCATTCAATTATAGCCCTTATAACGATGACATACAGTTCGGACATTTATGAGATAGAAGATAAGTAAATCCGGCAGTCGACACAAAATATTACTTGAGCTCGTTCGGCCCTGCGTCGGACGTTTCACGATTGAAAGTTGAAACATTTTCGACTTTCGTTCATTCAAAGTTGCCACATAAAATAATAACGCTCATCATACGCAAACATGTTTGTTTATAAAATTTTATACCTTATTTGTAAATAAAAATTGGTCATAAATTTATACCAATAAAATAAAAATTTTTTGCATAGCTAATGTTAAAAATAATATCTTTAAACGGAGATAAAAAAAAAAATACAAGTTATAAATACCTTCAAAAGACAACTTGAATACCTAACTAAAGTAAATGGTAGAGAAACACAATATTTAATTACAGGCAAGACACAGAAAAATTAATAATTCAAGATTGTAATGGTTATTTATAAAACGTAATTAGTATTACCATTATAAATGAGGTACGTAAAATTGTATGAATGAAAAATGGTGATGTGACAGTTTGACCAAAATTGTAAGTGTTGTTTTTGATTTTTTTTATTGCAAAATTTTTTAAATCTTAGTTTTATTTCTATTATATTTTGTGTACATACTAAAGCAAATAAAAGTAATCAAAATGAAAAGCAAACGCTCGTAAACAATAAAAAGTATAAAGCAAGTAAAGTTAAATCAATTTAATTATATCAATTGATTTGATTTGCCAAATAATATGGCTAAGAAAAAACGAGATCGAAAAATACAAAAAAATATTCAAATAAATGACGCTAGTGTGGCATCACCACCATACGAGACAAATTCATATAAATCCAATACCAAGCTATCCATGAAAGATAATCACAATAAAAAGGAACATATCGATTCCAACATTTGTCTGTGCAAATCTACATACCAGCCAAAAACTTGGCAATCCATTACTGGGATGTATGGTGATCAAGAAACTACAAAGATTTGGGATAACAATAATCAGAAATCTATAACGCTATACAAACCTTTACAAAAGGTTAAAAATAATTATATGAAAGAAAAACAACCCGATGGTATAAAGAATTCAATATCCCAATCAAAATACAATAAAAACAAAAAGTATGCAAAAAAATCAAAAGGTTTATACCGCAAACATAAGAATATAATAAATAGTTTAAAAACACAAGAAAATCATATAGATGATGAAATTGTTAAAGATAAAACTCCTGCTATACAGTTTAAGCTTCCAAAGAAACCAAAACTAAAACGTGGCACTTTAATATACCACGAAGGTACAGGGGATTCTTGTGTCGGTGGACCTTGCACGATAGATAGTAACTGTATACCTCAGAAGGTAAAAAACTCTGTTGATGTCAAAACAAATGTTGATAAAGGAAAAATGAAAACTAATAAACTAATTAAAGAAAGTAAAGACGATAAAAGTAAGAGCATAAAAGGTTATGGTGATCATGCATCACCAGTTACTCTTGAAAGAAGTAATGAAAAAACAAACAAGGGAAGTTTTTTGAATAAGATAAAGAAAATTACAAGTATACATAAGAATAATAATAAACAATCAAATAAGTCTGCTGAAAAATCAAGAGAACCTTTATTTGTAATGAAAGTTGATTCAAAAGAAATGCGTATTTTAAATCCCTTAGAATTAAACACGAATGTTAAGAAGTTTGGAATATCTAAAAAGCATCAGTGTATTTGCCCTTCTAGATTAAACATTTCAAATAATGTGTGCGATAATGGGATTTGCAAAAGAGCTTTAACAAACAATCATGTTCGGTTCAGTTGTAAATGTGCGAAAAATAATATTATAGAATGCAAAGACACAACGTGTGATTCGAAAAAAAGATTAAAACATGTGAAAAATGAAAAGAAATCGTCGAAATATGTAGACCAAAACAACCCATTGTTTCAAATTATGCTTGATCCTAATATGTCTATATTAAATTCGTATGAAGTTCGCGATATATTTAATAAAGCTGACAAAGAAATATGTCCTACTGGTATTTGCAGTGTTGCTGCTAAAAATAGAAGCACAGAATTAAATTGCAAATGTGTAAGTAAAAAGACTAAACCCGAAATAACTGAGTGTACAAATAGAACATGTCAGCCTGAAAAAAAATGTAAAATATCATACCTCTGTTCACGGATTTTTAGCAAAAGCGACAATTTAGGACATCCTAAAAGAATTACAACTAATAGACATGTCAGAAGACCACCTTTTAAGACTAATGTAGAGAAAAAGAAAGAAAAACTTACAGTTCAGTCAGACGCATATCACAAAAGAGATGGCGTCTCAATAAATGTATCACGCGAGCCTAAACGAGCCAGAGGTAAGATTCGTAAAACTTGACTATTTTTGAAGTTATACTTCTTTTGGCACGCTTGGAAAAAATTATGAGAGTAAAATTTTTACGATGCGTACGCACACCGACAGTCAAAAAGCGACATTATGAAGTTAGCTGCATTCCTTTTACTAACAGAGACTTGTGACTTATGGGATGAAATATTTAGCTATTTTTGTTCTGTTACGCCAAAGAAGCATAACTTCTTACGTGTGTACGTAAGTACACACACGCGTTTTTTTTATATATAAGTATATAAATCAATAAGATTTACTAAGTTTATACAATCTATATCATATAGTAATTCGGTCCAGTGGCTAGCATTTACGGCTGCAGATCTAAAGGCCCTGGGTCGGACCAACTTTAGTTATTGAGTTTTTCTGTCAAGAAAGTTTCAGTGATAGTCCGGTGCGGGAAATTGCGTCTGTCTCTCACCAGTCATGTGGAAATGTCATCCCATCAGAGTTTGAGAGTGACAGTGAGTGAGAATGTACTTGTGTCTGCGCGTACAGTTGTGTACTTAAATATGAGATAGGCCAGCGTGGCCGACATTGCTTAAGTAGTTCATCAACTTTATCATACTTATTTAAAAATATATATATAATACTTATTTAAAAAAAAAATGCTTTTTTTTCATGATCCACAACTATTATGTTCAGACGACCAAAAGGACCTTTGGTGTAAATGTTTTTGCGAATGTAGTAAACAAACAGCCAAAATAAAGAAAAAGAAGTATCTTCAACCCAGAAAAAAAGAAGTCCAAAGAAAAAGGTCCAGAAAAACAAAAAATAAACTTAGGAAATGTTCCTTAAAGAGAAAACTAAGGAGAAAGCAAATAGAACCCTTAACATTAAAAGAATACCTTGAAGAATGCTTGCGAAAGAAACGAGTACGATGCGAGAAAAAAATTAAAGAAAAAGAAAAAGAATTTAAAAAAAATGAAAAAAAACTAAAAAAGCAGCTCTTGAAAGAAAAAAAGGAACGAGAAAAAACAATGAAGCTTGACGCTCACAACTGGAACTGCTTAACAAATTTAGTTAATGGTGTATTGAATCTTGTAACTGAGTCAATTAAAAACATCTTCTCAGCCATTTCCTCTATACTAACAAATCCGTTTGGAAGCTTTGTATATTTTAAACAAAGAGCACTTGATCCACCTGGAACAATGCAGAAAATCGGTAACTGGATAAAAATGACATGGACAAACAAGTCTACGAAAATATCCCAATCAGTAAAAGAGTCTCAAAATATGAATATAATAGCCGATCATTTTGAAGACTCGGTTTTATACGATAAACTATTTGCTAATAAAGGAAGAACTACAAAAGAAAGACAGGCCTATGAGAAAAAGAAAAGAATGAGAAAACGAAGAATACAGAAGCGACACGACGAAGCGCTGTACGGATGCCGGCATATGCTTTTAACGACTATGAGAAAGACTCCACATCTTTGGTTTTACCATATTTGCCCAGATTTATATCCGCAATGTCTTAGTTTAGTAACTTTCATGAGAAATTTTTTCCACTTACTTATTTTTCTGCTTGCTTTTCTTTGTTGGACACCATGTATTGTTTCTTTTGAAATATGTCGGGCCTTTTTGTGTTGTTTTTTGTGCACGCATTAGTTTTTGTAAGCAGTAATGTTTTCGTTTGCGCGAATTAAAATATTTAGCAAAACTTAAATTTTTTTTTTAAATATATACATATGACAAAGGAGTAACAAGGTGAAATATGTACATCAAATATTTTTTTAAAAACAATGACTGTTACTTATTAGGTACAGAATAAAGACCCCAAAACCATCTATAGTTTAGTTTGGTTTTTTGTCTGTTTGTATATTTGTTTGGTTTTGATGCAAACAGTACTGAACGGATTTTAACTACAACTTGTGCAGCTGTACTTATTACTCGAGTTAACATTTAGTATACCTTTTACTACAGGGAAACCCCTCATTCTCATAGGAGTATTTTTGAATAGATATTTTAATAAAAAAATATATAATTAGTAAATGTTTTGTACAAAATAACTGAATTATGACGTTGTTTTTTTTTAAAAAAACTTTCGTACGCTTACAAGTAAGCCAACGCTCGCTAAACCTTAAAAGACACAAAGTAATGCACTAGAAAATTGTAGATCTTAAAACGATCTCATCTATTATCTCCTAAGGAACGCTCACAATAACTAATTTTACCTATATAAAACGTAAGCACTCAAGTAAGCGATTTTAATTTGCTACTTTATAATATGTTAATTGTAACTAAATATATATATTTTAAATCACTAACCGAAGCTGTGAAGAGAATTAAAGTAAAAGAATAAGCAAAGGTTGAGTTGTCTCTAAAAGACATTAATGTAAGCTTTTACTTAAGATTCCAGTAATTGGGTTATCTTTAAATACGGGAATTTAGTAAAAAAATATATATTTCATAATATTTATTCATAACAGAAGTAGCAAAAACCTAATCTGCAAATTTCTAGCATTAAAAAAAATGGACACCAAATGAGACACGTGCAAATTATACACATCATTTCAGTACACTGTTTCCACATACAACAAAAATTTAAACATTCAGGATATGCCCAAGGGCATATTCGATATATAAAAAAGAAAGGTTTTCGTCTAAGCGTATATTGAAATAATTCACTACAATTATAGTCAAAATCAACTTTTCGATTGCTTTTACAGTTTTCCTTTCGGCACTTACAAGCTAATTTGTAAATGTTTTTCCCCTTACAGTAAATGCACTTTAAGTAATTATTTATGTATGTTTTCTTATTATCTTTGCAGACTAGATTTTCTCGTGGCATTGGATTTACGTTTCTACAGTGTTTATGAGCTTCCTTAGAATGCCTCTTTCTTTTTTTTTGAGGTAATATCGGTATCGTATTATTTGGAATTTGGTTACACAAACGTGTCCTGCATTTACATAATCTAAGAGGTATTTCAATACATGATTTCCCTGGACAAGATGTATGATACTGTATGGGTAATGTGGCAACATCTACCATTACGCGTCTTCGACCTTTTAAAGCAATTTTAATAATACTTGAACTATCTTGAAAATATTTTTGAGTAATTTTTTCTTTCTTAATTTGATTTTGGTGGGGATGACTCAAACTATTTTTTTCTGATTTTATAAAATGTTGTATATAACCATCCCCACATTGATGTTGCACATTCAAATATCGTAAATTCCGGGGACAGCCGTACATGTCGGTGTGATTCTTATCGCACCTGATATTCCTTTTGTGTTTGAAATTATATAAAATATGATCATGTTTATAGCTTGTATTTATATCTGAATTAACAACTTTGCATGTTTCTGTTGTCTCCGTTTTTGTTAAACATTTATTTTCCTTCAGTGATAAAATTTGGTCTGACCGTGACACCTCTTTAATTTTTTTAAAGCGATTTACATCACCGTTGTGATACTTGCCATTGTATTTGTTTTCATAACAATCTAGTTTTTTTTTCAAAGGGCATTGACAAGAATTATGTTTTTTATTGAGAGTAACCATGCATTTTTTCGACTGATGTGAAATTCTGTTTTTAGGTTGGATGTTTTCTTTATAATTATTATTTTTGTAGCTAAAGTCTTTTTTACACACAGGTTCAATGCTCTTTAGCAGAATCTGCTTTTTATTCCTTGTTCTGCAGTTTCGTTCATTATTAAGACCGAAGCAAGCTTTGCTGGATTCTTTATTATGTTTTTTGTTTGAGTTCTGACTATAATCTATTTTGTGTTTGTAAAAATATGGATAATTTATTTTACAATTGCCTGTAGGAAGATCCTTTATATTATTTGGTTTTTGAAAATATTTATTTTTATAGACACAATTTAAATCTTGAGAAATTTTAATGCCTTGTTGGTTAGCAGATATGACATTTGTTTGAATATTTTTCGTATTTTTTATACCTAAAGACCTATATGGCTCAGTATACTTATTTTCAAGTTGAGCCTGCACTTGCACACTATTTGACTTCATAAGAACAGCGTTGCAGCTTCTATGTACATCTAATTTGTCAATTTTAGATACATTCTTATTTTTTTTACATAATTTGTGCCTCGAGCAGGTATTGATAGATGTTTGTGCATTTATTGTATTTCCTTCAGGGAAGTCTACAACTGGTAGACGCATATACTTTAGACACTGTACTTCATAACTCTGAGTCTGACATGCATCAGACGATATGCGATCCTGAGAGAAATTTCTAATATCGCAAAGAAGATTCCTATTGCTACCTTTGTAATATAAATTGTACGTATTAAAATGCATTATTAAATATTTTTTACCCAAATGACAAGCGCTCGAATCAAAGCTGTTGTTTTTAGCTTTTAGTGTTTTATTAGAACATTTCTTATCTTTCGGAATTTTTCCGATTCCCTTTAATGAATCTTCTTTTTGGTCTATTGGCTTACTGATTTTCCAAGAAGTTAACGACTTTAAACTGTACAAGGCTTTTTTCCAAATGCTTAATTTTTTACCAGTTACACAAATATCTTTATAGATTATGGCTTGATATGCGATCGATGGACTATTTCCACTGCCACGAATGAAATTGATTTTGTTTTCAGATAAAAATTTTGCTTGCTGATTTTCATTCGGGAAAGCTTCATCGAAAAAAGCAGGATATGCAGCCTGTGCCTCATGAAATTCTGCCATTTTTTTCGATTGCCTGCATAACAATTCGTCTATTTCTTTAAATTTAATTTATAATAAAAATATATTATTTAATGGCATCTGAATATGTTGATTTTGACCTAATTTTATTTATTAAATATAACTCACTCTCCGTAGGACTTTTTTACTGTAAACATATCACAGTTTGTTTTTGTAATTAGCAATTTTCAAAAAGTATTATGACAAGGACAATTAATGAATTCCTGTTTGTAATTTCATTTGTGCAAAAGACACGATAAATGAAAAGTGCATTAAAACATTTATGCAATTGTACCAAATATATTTAGGTCATTATTCTACGATAATTCACTAATATTAATACTTAAAGTGTCAAGTGAACGTCAGTGCCAGTATATATAGTTTTAACGGTTCTGATAAGTAGCCAGTAGGTAGTTTCTAATATTTCTAATCTTATAAGTATATTTAAACGAGCAAGTCTTGTATATTTATATCTTTATATATTTATATCTTAATTTATTTATACCAGCGATCTCAGAAACGGCTCTAACGATATCGCTGAAATTTGGTATATATGGCATGGTGTAATGGGCATTCGGGGGCGAGAAATTGATCTAGATTAGTCTCATGTGTGGGAAAACGCGTGTTTTCGAGTTTTCATGCGGTTTTCTTTGGCATTATTCTACGCAGAATATAGTCGATAATTTCTTACAATTGCATGTAAGCATTGTGGTCAAGCGGTCAAGACGCAAGTTAGACAACACATATACCTGGGATCAAGTCCCTGTTAGAATACAAAGCTGTTCTTTTTTTTTTGTATTTATTCAAGTTTTTAGTTTTTTTTTTTGTCTACAAAGTACGATATAACAAAAAAGAACTTCGAGCGAAGCTCGGTCGCCCTGGTACTAGATATAAATACGAGTATGAACAATGGTTTATTCATTAACAAATTATCCTACGGGAACCTACATTTTTTCGGAAGTAGCCTGTGTGCTATTGCAGACTATAATCTTTCTGTGTGCTAAATTTCATCCAGATCCGTTTAGCCGTTCTGGCGTGATTGAGTAATAAATATCCAAACATCTATCTAAACTTTCAAATTTATAATATTAGTAAGAAGTAATATTGAGTACTAATTCCTAACAGTAAAGTGCATTAGGATTAGAAGTCACTATACTTGATTTATAACATTATAACAAATATAACTTTACAATAGCAGCTTGTCCAAAACAGTTAATAGGAATATAATTTTCTCCAATAGGCTTTCGTGTTTCTATTAGTAGCTGTCAGCCTTTACTGGATGAAAAAGATTAAGCATATGTATGTAATAATATTACTCTCCTGTTTTAAAATAAAAGTCTAATTGCGTTTCTGTAACAATAAAAGGAACTACATTTAAAGCTTCTATTTAAAATCTACAATTCTCAATTATTTTATTGAATGTCAAAGTTTAAGAAAAAATGAAAAAGTTAAAAGTAAATTTGGAACTGACAGAAAAGTGATCCAATAACGGGCGATCCAATTTAAGGAGTAATTGGGAAGATCAAATCACGAAATTAGAAAAACTAGTAGGTATATATCGAGGATTCATTACTTCATTTATACAGGTAGATTGTAAAGAATATATTAAGCGACTATAGAATTATATAAAATCTATACAGATTAATAAAATTGGAGTGTCTGTTTGTAATATTAAAATAAGCGCTTTTTAATAAATGCATATGGATGTATACACGGTACGTATAGGTACCAAAACAACATTTTTCACAATTTTTGTCTGTCTGTCTGTTTGTTCCGGCTAATCTCCGAAACGGCTGGACTGATTTTGACGGGACTTTCACTGGCAGATAGCTGATGTTACAGGGAGTAACTTCGGTCACTTTTATTTTAGAAAAAGAATCAGGGTTCCGCGAAAAAAAATTAAAGCCCATGAAATTATGAACAAAATCCGCGTACGGCCTACGCACCCGAGCAAAACGAGGGTAAATCGCTATATAATTTAAATAAATGAATATCTTAGGAGTAGCAAGCTACTATTTATGTATAAACATAGCTAACCGTGAAAACGTACCTAGGGACGAACGCGAGCGTAGCGAGCGTGAGTCGCTAGTATGTAATATAATTGTGCTCTCCCTTCTAACTGCCCTCTACCGTATTCCTAAAACTAGGTGTTGAACCTAAAATACCAAAAAAAACGTAGTTGTAGGTACTTTTTTTACAATATAAAACGTAGGTATTCTTAATATCCCCCTTTTTGGCTTTTATTGAATAAAAACCGTATTTTATAATTCTCGTCACAGATCACATAATACTATAATAGTACTCTCATTTAAGATTATAATACTCCGATTAGATATATTTATATAGAATCTTTTCAAGTGTACTTGTTACACTTTTGTTGTTGGGCGATATTTTTGAAGAAACAAAAATGGACATTTCTGTAAAATGTATGTCATTAAACGATTTATTACTTTCGCTTTTCAACCCTTTAATATCAATATCTTTATCAAGATAGAAATCATAGTCAAGCTCTCTACTTTTCATATCATACTGAAGTTCGTCAGCATACGTTTTTTTTAATACATCCATCGCTTTCTTATTAATAATTTTTAAATCTCCTTTAGATTTGCTATATAAACCACACGTGCTATTTTTAAATTCTTTATGAAATATATTAAATTTTCTTTTGAAATTGCTAATTAAGTCACAAGGTAACAGAAGTCCAACTTTTTCAAAAATCTCTTCAAACCAGAAAGTAAAGAACAGTATTATGAGGAGTGTCATTGCAATTATGATTACATAAGTACAGCCACAGCTATTATAGCCGCCTTTGGGATAACATCCAGTCCCACAAACATTCGTTTGATAGCATTTCCTTATACAGCAAAAAGCTATGCACATTGGAAGCATTGCAAGAAATTGAATGCACGTAGATATGTAATTATGTATTGTTTGAATCATCAGTCGTATAACGGTCTTCGACAGCCAGTAATATCGTGATAAAGATTCTCGATATAGTTTGTAGGGTACATACCACTGGCATGTATAAAGTGTAACACATGTTTAGCTGTTCCCGTCATTGAATCTTATCAGTAAAATGAATTGTTTTTATGATTTTTCATTTAATTTTTCCTTTTTTTTGTTAAGTTTTATTATTTAAAAAAAACTGTTTTTATGGTTTTAAGCCATCAATTTTGACAGAGTTAAAAAATAAAGACGCTAAATGAATTTGGATGACTTTCCATATACGCTCGGTTCACACATGATTCGGTAATAATTAAAATAAATATGAGATTCCTATAATACGAAAATGATTAAACTTGGTATATGTATGTATGTTTATATCTTTTATTTATTTCTTGCAAATACATAATTTATAGTGGTCTGATTTGAATAAAGCGTTTATTATATTATATGAAGGGAAATTATAGAAAAGCTATTAAGCTATAAGTCAAATTACATTTTTAAACGAGGTTTAGGTAACAGTCAATTTAATTACCTATTACCGTCATTAAGACAAAGACAGATTCAATATTATTAATCTACACTATCTACACTACTAATATAAATAGGATATATTTGTATGTTTGTAACGAATAAACTCAAAAACTACTGGACCGATTTAGAAATTTGGCAAGAAGATGGTTTGAGACCCTGGGAAGGACATAATATGATATATTTTTTCCGGAAATCATCCGTTAAGGAGGTTAAAAAGGGGGATGAAAGATTATATAGGGATTACGTAAAAAATAGTTTTAACAAGAAGATTCGATTGGCTAAGGAAATCCAAGGCAGTGTTAGACCAGTGGTATCGCTTGCTTGGACAATCAAGTGAACTGGGTTCAAATCCCAGGTCGCTGGGACGTTAAAAACAGTAGTAGAATGAAATAAAAATAAATATAGGTAGGTATTTATTGTTTAAAAAACACTAATAAACACTAAAAAATATTTTTATTAAAAATACAAAGATACATGTAAACTTTTATTTCTGTTTATAGAAAATAAGAAGGTAGGGAAGTATGTTTTTTATGTATTTTTCGCAAAATCCGCATTAAAAGTTTACTTGTGTCTGTTGTTTGATCTTCAGTACCAGTAAGAGTACTTTCATCTGTTGACATATTTGTTTCAAAGATATCATCATCAAGTTTCCCAGTAGAGGTTGAAAGGAATGTTGATGTGTAAAAATCAGTATCAGTAAATGTAGGTATCTCGTCAGTGTAATCTGTGTCGTTTCTAGAACATTCGGTTATATCGCCTGGCGTAGGAACGAATCTTTGCACAGTAGGTCTTGCTTTCGTATAGCCTAGGCTGTAAAAGATTTTATCAAGGACACCAGTGGCTCGGAATATTAAGAAGAGTATCAGAATCGCCAACCCTGACATTATGCAGTCACAAGCACCACCTCTGTTCACAGGACACGGACCGCCTCCACCACACATAAAACATTTTAATCTTGCAGTAAGAAGAAACACTATGCATATGGGTATTAATGATATCATTTGTAATAAGAATGATATAAAGTTATATAGAGTTTGCAAAATCATTCGTATGAGATTTTCTATCATAAGAATTATGGTCATGAACACTCGCACCAACATTTGTATACCGCATATTGCGGTTTGAAGCAGGGCGTGCACAGTTCGACACATTTTGGAAAGTTAACCTGAAATAATTATACCCCTGAAACTTTCTTGACAATTCAACGTTCTAACACTATATAAAAAATAATTTAAACTGATTAAATTTCGATTAATAGGTACCTCAATACAAAATAACTCATATAAATAGTATAAAAATATATAAATAGAAAAAAATGCTAAAAAAATGTCTAATATGTCATAAATATTTTTTTAAATACCATAGAGAATTTTAATGGATATCAAAAAACTGAGTCGAATCTGTACATTAAATTTATTTTTGGAAAATCTTATTGATATAGTCTTTATTATATCGATACAGAGGCCGAATCTATAAGTTTTTAGAGTTTTTGTCTGCCTGTCAGTCTGGGAACGCATCACAAGAAAACCGCTGGACAGATTTTGATGAAATTGGGTATGATGATAGCTGGTTACCCGGGTCAACATATAGGATACTTTTTACTATATATTTCATTTCTAAGAAATCTACACCTACTACCTACTAAACGTTACTGAGGACGAAACCGAACGGAGCGAGGGCGAGTCGCTAGTAGCTCTATACTTTCCAGTAGCAATTAACAAACTACTCCGGATGATATTTATTTATTCATTTAAAAAATCCAGGAGTATTCTTTTATGTAAAATAATACTATGTACTACATATCTTCTTCTTCAACCATACATCTGAAAATATATTAGCCCCTAGGACCTAGGTACGACTTAAATATATTTAGTTATTGCGAGTGTACCACCTTAGGAGAAAGACATATGCTTTATATTGCGTACTTATCTGTAGGCCTTTTTAAGTTAAACCTTGTTAAGCTAGCGTTAGCTATGGAAATTTATAATGATGACTCGAACCAGGTTATTGCGTTTTCCCGTGGAAACGAAAGATTCCCTGTAGCAAAAGGTATATTTAATGTTGACTCGACTCGAAAGATTCCCTATAGCAAAAGGTATACCTATATTTAATGTTATCACTACACAAAATTTGGTTAAAATCGGTTCAGTGCTTTTTGCGTGAAACACACACAGACAAACAGACAAAAATGTTAGTAACTATTATTTTCAGGTCTATATTCTGTACACAATACGTTAATCATTATTTTAAAAAGATGTTTCATGTACAGATTTCTAGATACTAAAAAATAATAGTAATACTTATTATAATTTATAACGTCCTTCAGATTTATTTTGATCACAGCGGCCAATCACACTGAGACTAACCAAAACACGTCTGAGTCATACGTCTAATTTTTTTGTTATTCTTCTTTCAACTTCCGGTAGGACGACAGATTAGGCGCAGAAATGATTACTACCTACATGTTCTCCAAACCGCGAGTATCATCGCAAACTTTCAACTACGGGCTGGTATTAAAAATTTTTGAGTGTAGTTATTGGATTTTTTGATAATAAATCCAATAACTATACTTACGAGTAAAATACCAATATGTAACCAACTATTACAACGATGCACTAATACCGTTATTGTTCAGCACTTAGTATATGCTCTAGGGCAGGGTTACTCAAAGTGGGGTACGCAAACCCTTAGGGGTAGGCCATTTGACGGTAGGAGGTTCGCGACAATATTTAAGTAATGGCGGCTGGCGAATATCAGCTACAGAACAGAAACCCATTTATGGTCACAACCGAGAGCATAAATTCTGGTTTGAGTATTTACCGGTGGTAGGACTCTGTCAAGCCTGAGGAGTCCGACTAGATGGGTACCACCCCCTTATCTATTTCTGCCGCCAAGCAACAATGATTGCATTGTTGTGTTCCGGTTTGAAGGATAAGGTAGCCAGCGCAATTACAGGCAAGAGGCATAACATCTTAGCCCTCACAGTGATAACTGTGTTCTGTATTTTGTTACCTAAAACCTAAGTGCATGAACTGTAGGTGTTATGGGCGACAGGTACTGCTTTTCATCAGGTGGTCTGTCTGCTCGTTTGTCACTGAATCTCATAAAAAAAAGCAACAGGAGTAATTACTAGAAATGTCAACAGATGAAACTCTTCAAGTAAATTTAAAAGGAATGTCTTTAATTGATTTTTGGAAAGCTAGACAGAAAGAATGTTATCCTGAACTCTGACAAAGAAAAGCGGTGAATTTTTATTTACCCTTTGCAACAAGATACTTATGTGAGCGTGGGTTATCACACCTGGTCATGGTAAAAACGAAATACAGAAATCGAGGTTAAAATTGTCCAAAATGACTCCTAAAATCGACGGTTGGGGTCGCTGTTGTCTGGGAATTTCAAAAGGGGTACGTGAGGCCATAAGTTTGAGGAACCCTGCTCTAAGGCAAATTAAAAGTTTTAAATAATCACATTCTTCCTGGAGAAATTGCTTGCAAATTCGTTCAGTATTTTTCGAGATTATAGTGAGCACATACATATGTACGTACAGCAGTGGTAATGGTAACCACAAACGTAACGATTAGGTACCTACCTACTACCTACCATAATATTTATTTACTCGTTACTTCTACTATTTATTACGAAGTTACTTGTAAGTTATATAGCAACAGTTTGGGAAGATAGGTCCAAAACTCTCTAGATTTTATATTTGAAGTCTTTTATACTATAAATAATATAATAATTAGTACAATAAATAAAAATATAAGTGTAAAACGTTATTATATTTACAACTAGCAACTTATCCTCGCTCGGGTGCATTCTTAGTTACGCAGATTTTGTTCACACAACTTTATGGGTCTTGTTTTTTTTTTGCGCGGAACCCTGATTCTTTTTCTAAAATAAAAGTAACCTACTAAGTTACTCGTTAAATTTTAGCTATCTGCCAGTGAAAGCCTCGTTAAACTCGGTCAAGCCGTTACGGAGATTACCCGTAACAAACAAACAAACCCAGACAAAAAAATTAAAATTGTTTTTATTCTTATTAGTACCGTACATACTTTCATATGCATTTAGTAAAAAGCTGTAATTTTGACATCGCAAACAACAGACACTTCAATTTTATTTATCTGTATAAAACAGCACGCTACAAAAATTTTAAAAAAGTAAACCATGACAACGACTGAAAATGGAAAATCGTCATGGATGAGAAATAGAAAAAACTTTTCAGAGCGAAAATAAGTAAAATTCTTAAATGCTTAGGTTTCGATTCGCTAATATTGCTCTTTATGTATTATATTAAATGCATTATTTTTAACGAGTGATCAATATGAATTCAAACGAATGGGAAAAGAAACCAAGAAATGAAAAACTGCTGCTTTGTTACTTTGGCTTACTGGTTTATTACAGCATTAATTCTTTTGTATACACTATACAGGTAAATATCGAGAGGGTACGTAAACTGAATGTTGTATTAAAGTGACAGATTTAATACTTCTTGCATTGCAATTATTGCATATGATTTTAATTTCCGATCCCAAAAACTCTAGGTCTGTAAAAATTTGCTATGAGCTATGGATAACCATTATTAAAAAAATAAAACAAAATTGAAGTTAATTCTTTTATTGACATTTAATACGCAATAATTTAATGAAGCATTTGTTATAATATGTATTAGAGAACATAGTGCAATATATCCTACTCTTGCACTCTTATAACGATATATAAATGCTATATGCGAGTGAGACAATTACAGTTTGTAAGCTTGGCGCATCATCAAATCGAAGTAGCAGTCGCTGTCGATAGAGGTACTTATACCGCTGTAGTAGTTCATAAACTCTTCCAGGGTTATCTGAAATGAAATTAAAAAAAAGTTATATAACATACATACATACATACATTCATACATACATACAATATAACAATAGATACTTGTAATAGAAATACATTACTGACCTTTCCATCGTGCGAGGTAGAGCCTACAGTCTCGAAGTTAGCGAGAAACTGGTGCAAAATAGCATCTGCCGACTCTTCACCGCTCATATATCTGTAAATGTTACATTATGAAATTATAAAGTGTGAAATAATTTTAATGGTGTTGTGAATAGCACTATTATATTTTGTTACTTCTTCATATTAAACAGCTGGACGGATTTGAATGAAATTTTTAAAGACCATAATGACCAGGAGTAACAGATATATTTTGATATATAAAATTTGCCAAAAGATCGCTCCCTGTATATCTGTAGAGATAAATAAAATTGAAGTGTCTGTTTGTAATATCAAAATAACAGCTTTATACTAAATGCATATGAAATTATATACGATATTTATAAGAAAAAAAACAATTTTTAAAATTATTGTCTGTCTGTTTGTTCCAGCTAATCTCCGAAACGGCTGGACTAACTTTAACGGGACTTTCACTGGCAGATAGCAAATATTATAAGGAATAAGGAGTAACTTAGGCTACTTTTATTTTAGAAAAAGAATTAGGGTTTTGCTCAAAAAAATTAAAACGTACCTAGGGACGCACCCGAGCAAAGCGAGGGTAAGTCAATAGTATAAATACACAAGGCAGTTTAAGACGCACGCAAGAGAATCGAGAGTGAGTCTAGTAGAAAATGCATGCATGGTCTGAGAGAATCTAGCAAGTTTTCGAAGGACATGATGTGAAGTCCACCAACTCGCACTTGGCCAGCGTGTTGGGCTCAGGCCTGACCTCGTATTGAAGCACTAGTGTTAAGTGGTGGGAAAATTGTAAAGTAGTAATATAAGTATGTGAGAAAATTTCCTACCTGTTTTTAAAACACAGATTACTAGGAAAATTCTTTAATCTTAAAAGATTACTGCTTCCTGGAGATTGATATAGTTTTGATGCAAATTATTTAATATAACTCCGGTACTAGATTTGTATAGGTATAATTTTTGTAGAATTTACTTTCCATTGGGTTTTATCGCGATCGCCAAATTTATACGTATATATTAATATTTCTTCAGTCAAAATCGAAGCTAAATTATGTGTATTGCAAATAGACATTCCAATTAAATATACAGAATTACATTCTATATATATATATATATATTGGTACCTGGGATGTGCAGTAGCCGCATACACCCCACGTATATCATCAATAGTGATGAACCCATCACCATGTTTGTCCAACTTGTGGAACGCATGCTCCACGGTCGCGCGGCGAGCCTCCGACATTGGTGGCTAGAGATGGAAAACATGAATATAATATTGATAATTATGTCCTCCCGATCGATTTTGACCACGACGGCCTTAAGACTAGCCAACTGCGCAGGAGATATTATAGTGCACAAGTGTTCACGCAGACACGAGTGCACTCTATATTTCTTTTCACTCCTTAAGTCCAATAGGCATGGGACGATACTTCAACTAGACCGATGAGAGTTAAAGTGCAGGACCAACGGCTTTACAAGCTTTCCGAGACACATGCCTTCCGCACCAATGATTTGGTAGCATAACAAATTATTTTCATTTTTTGTCAACGTTACGTTAACGTATATATTTAAAAGTAAAATACAAAATCCATCTTATTGATAGTAAATAGTAAATAAGTTTGTATTTCATATTTTTTCTATAAATAAAATAACAAAGTTAATTTTGCAGCCGGCAAACGATCAAAGCCTGGAACCAAAAATATCCTGTTTCTCAAAAACTAACTCAAAATATTGTGAAATAAAGTAAATTTCGTTTAAAGTACTTCATTTCATTAAAAGTTATAGGGAGTGTCTCAGTTTATGAATTTTTGAAACATTTAACTGGGCAACTCATTTAGAAATATTTGTCTCATTTTTAAATACTATACCTGAAATAATTAGCTCACCTCTCTTACCTTTATTTCATCATACCAATATATATAGCATACCAACAATGTCTTCCGAGTAAATTGGTAAAAATTCGAGTAAATGTCATGATAAACGGATATAACCAAATAATTAAGGTTCCGTTTTGCCTTTAGGCTACGGGACCTTAAAAAACAAATGATAGCAACCCTTAGTCATCGCAGATAGTATAATTAAAAATTAATATGCTAAAAAAAAATGTCTACTAAGCCAGCAACCTTTGGTTTAAATATTAAATTAATTAATTATAATATTACTCTGATATTCAAAAGAAATTCATCAAGGCTGATGTAGCCGCTGTTGTCCTTGTCGAACACGTCGAACATCTCATCAGCTTCCTTAAACAATAAGAATGTATTGAAAAAACGTGTGTCTGTACTTTATGTACTCACGTAATAAGTTATACTTCTTTGGCGTAACAGAACAAAAATAGCTAACGATTTCATCCCGTATGTCACAACTCTCTGTTTGTAAACTTCATGTCGCTTTTTGGCTGTCGGTGTGCGCGCGCAACTTAAAAATTGTACTCTCATATTTTTTTCCAAACGTGCCAAAAGAAGTATAACTTCAAAAAATAATAAATAGATTATTTTAAAAAAATGTGCCTAATAATCCAGGGTGAATCGATTTCGACTAAATTATAGCGATATGGTAGAGTAGGTATTTGTTTATATAAAAAAATATAGAAGGAAGACACAAACTGAGAATTTAAATTAGGTGCGTAGGTGTCTACACCTACTTGAAGTCTAATTCAATTAATAACTTCATTCCTGACAGTACTTAAACACCTTTTTATCTTAATAAAAAATAGAATATAGCTCAAAAAGTAATGTAGCTTCCTATTACTGAAATAACTTTTAGAATTGGTTTAGTAGTTTCAGAGACATACAAGCTACAACAAGCTTACAAATTTTACCTCTATATAACAGTGTAGATAGTGTTGATTACTCGTATTATTACTACACTAGCGACTCTCGCTTCGCTGCGGGTTCGTCTCTAGACAGAAACAAGTCTATCCCTTAGGTACCGTACATTTTTCCAGGATGATATATAGCCTATAGCCTTCCTCAATAAACGGAACGGCTATCTAATTCAAAAAGATTTTTTCAAATCGGATACGTAGTTCCTGAGATTAGCGCGTTCAAACAAACAAACTCTGCCTCTTTATAATATCAAATAAAAAAATAAAATATATATAATATTATTAGTATATTAATATAGATAAATTATTTTATGAAATAATGACGGAAAATCATTCATTTTTGATACATGAATTCTAAAAAAAAACTTGACATTAATGTAGGTATCTATGTAAACAAATATGTTCATATACTTACAGCCCTGCTTATCTCCAATCCTGTCTCTTTGACGCCATGAAAAAACTCATCTCTATTAAGATGCTTCTTGCCATCGCCCATACGACGGAAAACCCTAAAAACATTGAAAAATGTTATAAACTACTTTTGTCACTCATACTTATATTATGTATATTCAAATATATTAAGGTATATATGATGATTTACTTTATTTAAATTAAAATGAATGATTTTTTGCGTTACTAGCGACAAAAACAAATCTATCCCACGGGAACCGTACATTTTTCCGGGATAAAAAGTAGCCTATGTGTTATTCCAGACTATAATCTATCTCTGTGCCAAATTTCATTCAGATACGTTTAGCCGTTCTGATCCGTTTGAATTTACACTCCCAGTGACCTCCCTAAAGGCCGGTGAAACAACTTTTCAGCCTAGATTTTTTTCGGGGTTAGGTTCTTATTTTCGACAACTCGTTAACGCTGCTAACATGTTAAAAGAATACTTATCACATACAAAGACACTATTCTAAGTTGAAAATCGCTGATGCTGAAGTATGTATGACGCATTCGTTCCATCTTAATCCAATTAAAAATAAAGAATGTAATGTGTTATATTGCTTATACATCGAATTTTAACACGCAAGAATCCTTAAATAAAGTCAATTTATCGATAAGATCGGTATTAATTAAATCATAACACTTTGTAATATCGCACTTTAATAGGGCAAGTGTGCAGAGCAACATACATATGTTGCTCTGCACACTTGCCCTATTAAAGTGCATTGCTATTAATGTTACATACATATGTAACATTAATAGCAATCGTTTTATTTTGAGGTATTGTTATGCCCCGACGGCTGTCTGCCGTGGTAGATCACAACAACCATTGCTCTCACGGTACACTCTGCTATCAGAGAAGTACCAGGAGCATGGTACACCTCACACCGAAGTGGGCCAGCTCACACCCAGTAAGTCTCTTGGCTTCTCGCCCGGCCGCATTACCGGACGCTCATGAACCTCCAAACACAACATGGTGAACACACATCACACACACGGGGATGAGATGGACTATGGCCTAGAGAAACACATAGGCTACTGTAAGGCACCTAGGAGTGCACCCGAACCAAGGCAGAGTAAGTCTCTTATAATGAATTAAATAAGTATCTAATGAAATGTAGTAACTAACCTTCCAATAGTAACAATGCCTGAAGCACCCCGGGACAGACATTGTAAACGCAGACGCTCTAAAGGGTCAGTGGTGTTCAAGAGAGAGTGATTACTCTTCTGGATAAGTTCTTCATCCACCCGAGAGGCGTTTGATTGCGGGCGGTGTAGGGCTACTGTAGGTATATTAGAAAATTAATATAAAACATTTTCGAAGTAGGATATGATTATTAGATATTACATAAGGTAGGTCACTGATTCTTGCACGTTTCTTTTCTTAGGATTCCCTTGCGAACAAGCAAAAACCCTTACAATTAAAACTTTATAATTTTGTCTTGTCACAGTCCTTTTACTTAAGAGACAATTGTTAGCAAGCTATATTGCACATGTCAAATTATGGAAAACAAATAAAATAGGGGTACTTCATACATACATGCATGGGGTCTCATCAGCAACAAAGAAAAATCAGTTCAACAGAATGTTAATAGATGGCATAGGTAACGATTTATTAATAAAGTATCAAAATAAAAAATGGATCCCATAAAGGTATATTATATATACATATATAGTACAATAAGTCTCGTAAGTACAGAAAAACAAAATAATGCTCTCGTTAATAAAATTTGCGTAATGTTACTATTTATTAAAAATACGCAATCAGTGATAGGTTTGTAGTGCATAGCATATGTAACAGAGATGGCGCTTTTACTTTTTATGTACAGCATTACGTCATCTGTGACGTAAGAAGTAAGAAAAATTGAGTCAACATAAGCAAAGTGCGGGATATTTCTAGGTAGGTCCTTAAAATTGAGATATACTTATCTAATTGACTTTTCTACTCAAGTCAATAATGGCTAAAATTGATTTTAAGGGTAAAAAGTAAAAACTGCTTCCAGTAACAAATTTTTTGCAGTCTATACAACGAATTTTGTAAGTGGATAAATTTTTTCTTCTACTTTAAAAGTACAAAATTATACGTGTTAAAAATATATCGTAAACCTAGTTTTACATGTGACATAAGTTTCACGTGTGCAAGTCTTCAGATAACACGAATTGTCAAATATGGTGATATACCTACCCAGTATATTATACCATTCTTCCCTCCATGGACTCGACGTTTTGAGATCATATAGCTTTACAAGTCATTTATATTTATTTATTTACTACTGACTCAGGTCTCAGACTCGCTTCGCTCGGGTTCATCATGGGTACGTTTTAACAGTTAGTATAGAATAGAATATATAGTATATATTTTATATATTCTTTTTTCCAACTTAAACAGTAAACTTGACGCATTGTTGTAGATGATAGGTCTGCCACTAACGTCATCTATTGAAAGTAATCCGAAGTAATGATTCCCATACAAAATAAATAGTTCTAAACTCTCCGATTTTCCAGCAGTTTTTATATTTATAACCTACTATAGATACTTAATAGATATTTTCAAAGTCGATGCCTTGTTAAAGTTCTTAGCTCAAATTGTACTGTTTAACATTTGCTAAACATATTTAAAAATGAGTTAAGTAATTAAATTATAGATTTGGTGCAATGTTTATTGTATATATTGGTATAATCCTCGCCCAACTTTTGGCGCCCTAAAGTGGGCGCTTGCAAGACTCACGCAGATACATAATATTACATTCTAGTGGACAATAGATAACGCAATTATAAATAACAAGCGACTCACCCTTGCTTCGCTCGGGTTCGTTACGTACGTTTTAACGGTTAGTATGAAATTCAATTTTTGAATTTCTCGGCTTTTCTGTACTATAATATAAATGTATTATATATGTAAACCTTCCTCTTGAACCACTCTATCTATTAAAAAAACCGCATCAAAATCCGTTACGTCGTTTTAAAGATCCAAGCATACATAGGGACAGACAGTGGGAAGCGACTTTGTTTTATTCTATGTAATGATTGTATAGTAAAGCAACATAATATTGTTATTTATTACTTTTTCATAAGTGATGTTTTTTTTAAATATAATTACAATATTGATAAATAAAGTCAATTAATAGGATTTGAAAATTAAATCCTTTTCGAAGTTACTTTTCATAAATTGTAAGACAATAAATAAAAAAAGTTAAACAACAACAACAAAATAAATATTATGACAATAATAACATTAAAAATCACGGAATAGGTAAATACGGAATAGGTATATAAAATTCTGTGAACAAAATAGATAGGAATTTTTACTGAGCGTTTAGTGTGCATGTAGTTTATGTACATGTCACCAGTCACGCACACTCACTGGAAGAGCTTGCGGGCGATGCGTGTGGGACACACTACACAGAGACCTCGCCCCATACCTTAATGTTGCATCCTGCGTACTACGCAATGCGTTGATCGAATTACGAAATAATAAACATCGCTGCCGGCTGCGCGATGCGCACTGCTCGTCAACTCAGGGCGGCCAAAAAGATTGGCGAGGATTAAAGTTGATTGTAATTTGTATTTATGTAAAAGAACTAATAATTTGACAATCAAGATATTTAAAACAACATATTGTGACAGGTTGTTTTCAGTTTGGTACTAATAATTAAAGAAATATTTCTATATTTTTTTTGACAATACTTGTTATAACATTTTTGCTAATAAATGTAAAAAGAAACGAAAACAAATAACAACCACAAAGTTTCACAAATAAATAAGTATAGCATAAGAAATTTAAAATGATATGAACTTGAGCTTGAAAATCCATATTAAGACATTTTTTACCGATCCACGCATCGGCCGGTTTGTAAATTATTAAAATAAATGGCTAAAACTGTAGTAAGTAAAGTAGGGAATGAAATTCAGTTTATATGTGTTGTAAACAACATAATATAAAACTTCAAAACAAATCAGTTTCATACATTTGTATATAAACAACACGTGATATAATTTCGTTAGTATGGAGATACAACTCAATCGTAAAAACTTACTATTAGACGTTGTTGTTGATCTGCAATCCATTATGACGTAACTTGTATGTATGTAGATTAATCACAAAGGACTCAATTGGTCGATATTTAAAGAAACCAAAGTTATCAACACAACTACACTGTCGAATATTCTACGAACAACTGTCGTTTTCGTTTGTTTCTGGTCCTGGTGTGTGTCGCCGACACACTGACACAGAGACCTCCTCGCCCGGTACCTTAATGTTGCGTCCTGCGTACTACGCAGTGCGTTGATCGAATTACGAAATAATAAACATTAAGGAGAGTCGCTGCCGGCTGTGCGGTGTGCACTGCTCGTCAACTCAGGGCGGCCAAAAAGATTGGCGAGAATTAAAGTTGATTGTAATTTGTATTTATGTTAAGGAACTAATAATTTGACAAGCAAGATATTTAAAACAACATAGTGTGACAGGTTGTTTTCAGTTTGGTAGTAATCATTAATGATACATATTTCCATATTTTTTTCGACAATTCTTATGTTAAAACATTTTTGCTAATAAATGTAATAAGATACGAAAACAACAACTACAAAGTATTACAAATTTAAATAAGTATAGCATAAGAAATTTAAAATGATACCAGAACTTGAGCTTGAAAATCCATATTACGACATTTTTTATCGATCCACGCATCGGCCGGTTTGTAAATTATTAAAATAAAAGGCTAAAATTGTAGTACAGTGTAAACTCCATGTAACGTCACTCGATTTAACGACAAACTCTCTAAAGCGTCGAAATAAATTGGTTTTGGTTGGTTTAGCTTATCTTCCATACAATGATACACTCTACATAGCATTACATCCACTCTCAATAACGACAACAATTGAGTAATAAAAAGTACCTTTTAAGTTGCTGAAATTAGTAAAAAGCGCAGCTGTGTACGTTTTTTTGTCGCTTTATTATCCTAGCTTGCAATAAACTCGACTGTCGGCATCACGCATACCGAACTTTCTAAGAAATTCATTCTAATGTTTACAAATTGGGATTGCTTGCACGTGTAAACTAATCTTGCTTGACCATGATTAATAAGTAGGGGTCCATGGATTGTCTATACGTTATTATATTCTTAGTTGCTCACAAACTTTCAAACTGTAAACATTACTTCCTTTATCACCAAGATGCCTCAATATCGCAACATATGAATAAAATAAGTAAAAAAATTCAACAAAATTACTGGTGCAGCAAAAGACGTCAGACAAAAATAACAGACTATACGCAATAGCGATCAAATATAAGATTCTTTTTGACGTACATAACTACTAACTCTAGTCTGAAATAAACTTTTTCTTTTTCTAATTCTTTTTTTTATTCTCTCCATTTAACGACAACTCTCTATAACGCCATAAAATGCACAGTCCCTTCAGTGTCGTTATATAGAGTTTACACTGTATGTAAATTACGGAACGAAATTCAGTTTATATGTGTTGTAAACAACATAATATAAAACTTCAAAACAAATCAGTTTCATACATTTGTATATAAACAACACGTGATATAATTTCGTTAGTATGAAGATACAACTCAATCGTAAAACTTACTGTTAGACGTTGTTGTCGATCTGCGATCCATTATGACGTAACTTGTATGTATGTAGATTAATTACAAAGGACTCAATTGGTCGATATTTTAAGAAACCAAAGATATCAACACAACTACACTGTCGAATATTCTACGAACAACTGTCGTTATCGTTTGTTCCTGGTGCGTGCCGCGTCACGCGTGGTTTTCGTTACTCGTTTGTCAGTCAGGGTCACACGCCGCGCGTCAGTTTCATGAATCTGACTTATTCTGCGGCTGTACACTCGCGTCGAGCCACACCAAGACATACGGAGTGCGAGAGTGTAAAACACTAATAGGGGCTTGAAAGACCAGAAAGAAGTTAATGTGTAATATTTTTTTTTGTATTCTGCTATATGCTAATAAATTCTTCAAATGCGCGTGATGTGATTAGTAAATTAATATTTTTTTTTTAAATTGCTTCCTCAAAAATTAAATTTACTATAAAACGAAAAGTAATCACTTTTTATTAAAGTTTTTTTTTAATTAATAATATTTTTTTTAAATTGCTTACTCAAAAATTAAATTTACTATAAAACGAGAAGTAATCACTTTTCTCCAAAGTGTTTTTGCTCAAAAAGTTAAAGTGAAAAAAGTGATTATTTCTCGTTTTATAGTAAACTAGCTTTTGCCCGCGACTTCGTCCGCGTGGAATAGTGACTGCTCGCAGAGCTACCGCCCTCCCCCCCTCATGACCGCCCCGCCCTCGCCTTGCATCGGGCTGAGAGCGCGCTCACCCATAGTCCGCGTAAAGTTAAATATGTATGTTTTAAAACTATGATATCTCCTAAGATATTCATTGAAATCAAATGATGTCAAAGGTTATTTTGTTCAAAATTAAATACTTGTGAAAAATAACGTGTTTATTTGGATAAGGATTATTATCATGTTTATAAAAACACCTTCGGAAGTAATGCATTATTTAAGAACAAATTTGATTACCATAAAAAGGGTTATATTGAGTCAACCTTAAAAGATAGACATATGCTGTCGCGGACTTTTTTTTAGAACTTTTAAAGGGAAACATTTCTGTCATACATGATTTTTGCGTAACATTAACCGTTTACGCAGCGCACGCAACGGAAGCTCTCAAAAGGAATCATTTTTTCCCGTTTTTGCAACATTTTTCATTTATGCTCCGCTTCTATTGGTCGTAGCGTAATGTTATATAGCTTAAAGCCTTCCTCGATAAATGCACTATCCAACACAAAAAGAATTTTTCAATTCCAACCAGTAGTTCCTGAGATTAGCGCGTTCAACCAAACAAACAAACAAACAAACAAATTCTTCAGCTTTATAATATTAGTATAGATTCCAACCAGTAGTTCCTGAGATTAGCGCGTTCAACCAAACAAACAAACAAACAAACAAACAAACAAATTCTTCAGCTTTATAATATTAGTATAGATTAATTTTTGAGTAAGCAATTTAAAAAAAAATAGTTATTAATTAACTAATCACTTTAGATGTGGAGCAATTGCAGATTTTGAAGGATTTTTATTTTAGAAAAGAATTAAGAGTCCGCTCAAAAAAGTTGAAACGTATTTCGAGACGCACCCGAGCGAAGTGAGGGTAAGTTGCTATAAGTCTCAAATAAATAAGGCATATTAGGCACATTACAATCATATATTTATAGAATGTCATATATGGAAAGAATATAATATTATATATTTGTCAGACAATAACAACGGTTACCATGGCAACATGGCAAAGTATTCTGTCTCATTCTCTCGCCGGCTTTATCCTATATATTTATATGTTTGTCTCTTTTTAGTGTCGCGTTTCCGTTTCATCGAGTTTCAAATCACAACGATTCTAAAGAAGTTTCACTTCAAAATGTCTTAACCTTTTTCACTTCAAAAAGTCTTTTCCATAAAGAAAAAATTAAATGTAGGTCTACCTATAAATTAGTATAAAAATGTTTACATGGCTCGATCTTGTTTTTAGGGTTCCGTAGCCAAACGCAAAATTTCACCATGTAGGTATGTATATATGTACATACATGTACCTACAAGTTCTCGCGCCTTAAGCTCAGCTTTGCATTTATGTGAGTGCACACGCATAGTGTACGGAGAGGTACGGCTTGTGGCTTAGCGTGTTCCGCGCATGGCTTAAACCGGTTTATACTGGTTTTTAAAGCGTGGCCTGAGCCGCTGCGCGTCTCTTACGTATAATCTCCCTGCCCTGCACTTTCCGCATTTCACCTCTTGTACCGCTTGCAGCTTAACGTATAATATTATTTTGTTGTTGTGTTTGAATTATTATATAATTATTATTATATTATTATTATCATTAGTGAAATGGCTTCTACTGTAACTAAATTGATTAAACGAAAACCATTAAGCAGCAAGAAAGAAATTTTGTGCAAATTGAACGAATATTTTAAATACGTAAACGAAAAAGATATGTCAAAGATATTAAAATATCAGCACTTCCTTTTGATAAAATATTGATTTTATTTTTGTGATTTTTTGACTAACCTTACTTTTGGCTATCACTCACACAAATGCAAAGCTGAGCTTACGCCTCGAGAACTATGCATTAGTGTTGCCGAAATATCGAGAGTTTCACTATCGATAGTTTTCATCTAAAAAAGCCTACTATCGATAGCTATATCGATAGTATCGATGCTATCGATAGATGAAAATGTGACAATACTATTGACAGACCACTATACTATCGATAGTATTGGTGCTCACAAATCATAAAATATTGATAGTATCGATACTATCGATACTATCAATATTTTATGTGCAACTGCCTCGGTGGTGTAGTGGCTAGCATGTACGGCTGCACATCCAGAGGTCCTGGGTTCGAGTCCCGGGTCGGGCCAAGTTTAGTTATTGAGTCTTTCTGTATAGTAAGCCTCAGTAACAGCCCGGAGTTGGGAAGTTGGCGGTGTTTCACCCCCGTGCCTCGGAGAGCACGTAAAGCCGTCGGTCCTGCGCCTTAACTCTCACCGGTCGTATTGAGTAGTCGTCCCACTGGAGTATGAGAGTGACAGGAATAGAGAGTGCACTTGTGTCTGCGCGTACACTTGTGCACTATAATATCTCCTGCGCAGTTGGCTAGTCTCAATGAGATTGGCCGCCGTGGCCGGAATCGGTCAGGAGAACATCATATCGTGTGTGAATGCGTTACGAAGAAATGTACATACGCGGTACGTTTGTTACCATGGTAACCGTTGTTATTGTCTGACAAATGATATATAATTTTTTTTTTCTACAAATATATGATTGTAATCTATAATAATATTATAAAGCTGAAGAGTTAGTTTGGTTGAACGCGCTAATCCCAGGAACTACTTATCCGATTTGAGAAATTCTTTTTGCATTGGATAGCCCGTTAATTGAAGAAGGCTATAATATGCTATATATCATCCTGGAAAAATGTATGGTTCTCGTGGGATAGATTTATTTTTGTCTAGGGACAAACCCGAAGCGAAGCGAGGGTAATATGCGTTATTTTTAGTATCTCACCTATCCGAATTATTTAAAATGAAACGAAACCTCTGTATCCATATTTTACATGAAAAATTAAGATTTTCAAATATTTATCTTTGTATTTTCGAAAGTTATCTTTATTTTGCTGTAAACAGTTGCATTAATAGTGAAGTTTAATTTCATCGATAACATAAAAAATATATATTCAAAGTTGGTTATTAAGCTCTACGCAATGATAATGTTATAATAACTCTTTTGTTTATTGTTTATTCATATTAAAGGAACTTTTGTCTTGTAAAACTAACTCCTAAGCGCCAGGAATAATGTTTTGATTTTCTAATGCGTCGAATTGCGACGTAAGAATTGTTTTAAGGGTCATAAAGATTGATTCACGTAATCTTGGTTAGAAAGCCACGTTCCGGACTTCATCTGAGCTAAAGACTGGCCGTCATCTAATCCCGATATAAATCTGCTGGATTATGATATATGGTCAGTTTTAGAGAGTATGGCTTGCTCTAAATGATAATTTGGAGTCCCTAAAACAATCCATACGATTGGCAGTGAAGAATTTTCCCATGGAAAGAGTGCGTGCTTCTATAGATTTTTTAACCACGTTTAAAGGACTGTATTGCAGCCAATAGAGATCACTTCGAATAAGCTTATTTTTAATGGTTTTATATTAATGTATTATAAACTAACACTGTAATAGTACTAAATGTTACGTACCACAGAAAAAATGATTTTTTCTTTGTAACAATATTTAGGACAAGACTATGTATAATAATAATTAAGCCTTTTTTATTTCCATAACAAAATTACAACAACAGTATGTTTATAGTGCATGCAATTAATATATAACAATTTTATAAAAATAAAAAATTATAAAATCTCTTTAAATAGAATTTTCCAAATGGAAGAGAAATCTAGAATATCTACTAGACGATAAAACGTAACTAAGCTCGCTAGTAAGTTTATAAAATCGGCTAAGACCTATGGATAACTATTAATAAAAAAATATTAATAAAACAAAATCAAGTTAAACTTTTTAATGAGATTTAATACACAGTAATTTTATGAAGCATTTGTTATAATATTAGGAAACATAGTGCAACATCTTCTCTTTCTCTCTTATGACGTGCGAGTGAGACAATTACAGTTTGTAAGCTTGGCGCATCATCAGATCAAAGTAGCAGTCGCTGTCGATAGAGGTACTTATACCGCTGTAGTAGTTCATAAATTCTTCCAGGGTTATCTGAAATTAAATTAAAAAAATAATAATATTCGCTAAGTGATATTTATTGTTAGTAAATAGTCATATTTAGTTTTTTTTTTATATGTATATAACGGTTTTTTAAATAAGTTTTATATCAGTTTGAACAATGTGTGCTTCATACAAAAGATAGTTAAAATTTATTTTTTCTTCTTCTTGCACGGCTTATCTGCACTTAAGCAATTTTGTCTGTTGTGCGTGAGCTGGCTATTCTTTCCATCCCAGGGCGTCCCAGTAGTTTAGGAGCCTGCCGGTGTCCTGAAAGATTTCTGGGAGTGATCTCTTGGAGCCAAGTTTTTCTACGCGTAGGTATTCCAGTTCACTGCATTCAAGTAGAAAGTGGGCTGGTGTTTCATCCCCTCAAAGGCACGCTCGCACAGCGGGCTGTTTGTGATACCTACATTAAAAAAATGTTTATTAAGATGACAGTGTCCTTAACAAGTCCCAACACCCTTTTCTGTTTAGTTCAGCCTAGGCATATTAGTTTGGTTGTTAGTTATTTGTTAAGTTTGGAGAAGGCTTCTTTGGATTGACGGCAGTCAGTGTTTGCCTTCCATAGTGCATCGACTGTTTTGTTAGGCCATGATTTGTATTTACTAAAGGGTTCACCTTTAGTTTTGAGGCCTGTTTAGCTAAATTGTCCAAAATCGCATTGCCTTTAATATTGGTGTGACCCTTTACCCAAGTAAGCTTCTTAATTGTTTTGGAAAAGGTATTCTAAAGTATCATGACATACTAATACATATGTATTTTGATTTGGTTGTATTGTTTGTTAATGCAAGTAGAAGTGTTTTGCTGTCTTTTTTATATGTATTATTGTGTTGTTTATTGATTTCGTTAATATTTCTTGTGTACTAACTGTAATGCCGGCGAATTCTGCTTGTAGCACTGAGTTGTACACACCCAAGTGGTGGTTTTGATATTGAGATTGGTTCAGAATATACTGCTTTTGCACCTTCTTTGGATTTAGATCCGTCTGTGTAGACAAAGTGAGTAGGTACTGTTTCACACCTGCTGACATCTTCTTCATCCTCTGTAAGGTCAATATGTAGTGCTTCACTATTATGTGGGTTATATTAATTCTGTCGTTGGACCACCTTAGTAGTGGACATTGCACGGCGTAAAAGTCGAGGATTCTGGTGATCTCCATTGGTTGGATGATTGCAATCTTAGAGCTGACATAGCTGCCTCTTGTTTTGTGAAAATGTGTAGAGTTGGTATGCCCAGTATTATCTCCAAGGCAGCTGAAGGTGTAATCCCCATATGATGAAGAGGTTGGCCATTCTTTGGAACTTCTGAAGTTTATTCTTGATTGTGCATAGTTTTGTTCTTGGCCACCAGACTAAACTGGCGTATGTAAGGGATGCTCGTGCTACTGTGGTGTAGAACCAAATTATTTTTAGTTATTTTCGGTTTGATGCCCGATTGTTTCCTAACCATGCGCCTCCATATTAATCAATAATATCTTTTAGCATGAGGTTATCTCTGTCTACGTGTGTGTTCCAACTAAGTTTACTATCGAGCGTCACTCCCAAGTATTTGACCTCTTTCGATAGTTTCAATGTTTCGTTGTGTATTATTTCTTTTATATTTAATAGAAATAGAATAGAAGATTTAGAGGAGAAATTTTAGAAAAGTATTAAAATGGCAAAAAGCATTGTGATATAATTATGATAATGTGTCATTCCCATATATTTAATAGATTTCTGTTGGTCAAGGATTGTAGAATGACAAAAAAGCGTTTTTTTTGCGGGATATTAATATACTATACCGAATTTAAACGAGTATAGTCAATCAATCAAATCAATCAATCAAAATATACTTTATTCAAATAGACTTTTACAAGCACTTTTGAATCGTCAATTTTACATTTTAAATTTAAATTAAATGTCAGTGTAGTCAGTCCGTGAGGAAGCTACCACCGGCTCGGAAGGCAGTTCTGCTGAGAAGAGCCGGCGAGAAACTCAACAGTTGCTCTTTTAAAATAAAAACTGTGTACAATATTGTAATACAATAATTATTATATATTTATCCTACGTGAGATCCAACCAGATATTAGTTCCACACATTCATTCAATATAAACATATACCCATGCAGGAATAAATAGAACCCACCAACCTCAACATACAAAATTAATATAGCAAGCATACATATATTCACATACTATGTAAAATATAACAATAGATACTTGTAATAGAAACACATTACTAACCTTCCCATCGACCGAGCCTTCAGACTCAAAGTTAGCGAGAAACTTGTTCAGAATAGCATCTGCCGACTCTTCACCGCTCATATATCTGTAAATGTTACATGTGTAAAAAACTCAATTAGTTTTGTTAATAACACTATTGTGCATATGTTTGTTACTTCTTTATATGAAACGGCTAGACGGATTTGGATGTAATTTATGACTATATATCATGGTTACATGATTAACAGATAAGCTATTGTTAAGCTATCTAGTTTCCAAAAGACGTGAAGTCCGCCACACCAAGTAAGCCCGGATTTGGCCAGCGTGGTGGACTATATGGCCTGACCTCGTATTGAAGAACGAGTATTTATTTTATTTTAGAATGTCTTACTTATAATAAGTACGTAGATAGGTTACATGAGTAAGAATTCAACAAAGCTCCATACAACGATGAACGATAGGTACATATGGCGACGTTGTGTGTTTGCTATTAGGCGTGACACGCTCGGCCTCACATAGTCCACAGTTCGATCCAGAACAAGCCGGTGAAGTCATTCCATCACTCATGTATATCATCAATAGTGATGAATCCATCACCAGACATCCAACTTTGTGTGTAATAATATAAATAAAGAGATAAATCCAAAATAATAATAATAATAGATATAACGAAAGTAACTGTCTGTATACAATCAAAAAATGAAACTAAAAACTTAAAAAAAATCTTAAAACATATACATTCTTTTAATGCAAATTTTAAATCATTATAATCACCTCCTCCATACTACTGTACTGTGGGACTAGCCTGATCTTACTTATTGTTAAAACACTTAATACTACCCTCTTAATTTTTAATATATTGGTATAATGTGTTTAAGTTTATACTCGTAAAATTAAAGCAAAATATGTTTCTTATGATATAAGTTTCTGAATAATGCTAAGTAAATAACTCAATAGTGAATAGGTTATGTAGTGATTTGTCCGAAGACACGATGTTTGTTATATATATATGTTTAATTTCTCTGTAAGTGAATTTTAATTCTTTTGAGAAATAAATGTATTAAACCATATTATTACTATTATTATTTACCTGGGATGTGCAGTAGCCGCATACACCCCACGTATATCATCAATAGTGATGAACCCATCACCAGACCTGTCCAGCTTCCTGAACGCTTGCTCCACGATCGCGCGGCGAGAATCCGACATTGGCGGCTAGACATGGAAAACATTAATATTATCCTCCTGACAGACTTCGGCCACAACGGCCAATCTCGCTGAGACTGGCCAACTGCGCAGGAGATATTATAGTTCACAAATGTACACACATACATCAGTGCATTCTCCCTTTCTTTTCACCCTCAAGTCCGATGTGTCGATAGTTCGACACGACCCGTGAAAGTTATGGGGCAGGACCGACGATTTTACGTACTCTTCGAGGCATTGGAGTAAGCACCGCCAACTTCCGAATTCCGGACTGTTACTGGGACTTTCTTAATACAAAGACTCAATAACTAAGCTTGGTTCTGACTCAGGACTCGAACCCAGGACCTAATCACATCCGGAGGATTTTCCGTGATAAAAAGTAACCTATATGCTATTCTATCTATCTCTGTGCCAAACTTCATCCAGATCCGTCCAGACGTTCCCACGTGAGTAACAAACATCCATTCAAACTTTCGCATTTATAATATTAATGGGGGATTTTTTATTTAAAACTGACATCGATTCCAATAACTGGTACCGTTCAAAAAAGATTTTATTCCGTCAGTTACATAGCTTACCTATTTAAAAATAGCTTCGTTTATTTAGCAATAGGTTTATCTATACAGATAAATAAAATTGGAGTGTCTGTTTGTAATATTAAAATAACCGCTTTTTACTAAATGCATATGGATGTATACACGGTACACATACCAAAACAAAATTTTTTACAATTTTTGTCTGTCTGTCTGTTTGTTCCGGCTAATCTCCAAAACGGCTGGACCGATTTCGACGGGACTTTCACTGGCAGATAGCTGCTGTTGTAATGAGTAACTTAGGCTACTTTTATTTAGAAAAAGAATCAGGGTTCTGCGAAAAAAATTAAAATCAATGAATTTGGGAACAAAATCCGCGTACGGCGTACGCATCCGAGTGAAGCGAGGGTAAATCGCTATATAATTTAATAAAAAAATGAATATCTTAGGAGTAGCAAGCTACTATTTATGTATAAACATAGCTAACCGTGAAAACGTACCTAGGGACGAACGCGAGCGAAGCGAGCGTGAGTCGCTAGTATTTTATATGTTTTGTAAACTCTCTTAAACTAATTTATATTTATTTTATTAAAATTATCATTTTATAATTTTAGTAGCGTGTCTAAATGTGTTTATATAATTCATAAGTTTTACAGTGCACATAGAATTATATATACAAGAAAATATATAAAAGGCATAGTACAGGCATATGTAGAGGCAAAATCAAAAGAGTTTCGTTTTTCCGATCCAAACGTCTTGTCAGTCTTCACTCTTACATAACACATTTTTCTACAATATAAATAAATTATAAAACATTTTGATAAAGAAAAAGTCAATTAAATCGTGTTTGACGTAAAACTAACAAAAGTACAGTAACAGGTAAGCGTAAATCAATCCTATAATTTATAAAAATTGAGTGATATCACTAATAAACATTTGTCAATCACCATTAGTAGATTTTAAGCACCGATCTTTTAATTAATAAATTACTAATAAATTAACAGCAGGTTTTTCTTCGAATCCTATTTGGTACACAAAAATACCATGACCGCACATGATTATCTGAGGTTATGGTGTATTTTTCCATATACATACTTGTTTACCTATTGTACATTGTTTGTACTACATACATATGTCCTGTTATAGGACGGCGATTTATCCTGCCTTCTTACCATCATCATCTCGAAAACATTATTTCATCTATTAACAATACCATTATTTCATGAAAAACATGACATGTAGAAAAAATGCAAGTCTCGCAACGCAATTCTTCTACCGGAAAAAGTTTTGAGATCTAATGCCAAACCAAGTCGGTTAAATTATTCAGTACATGAATATGAAAGCATCTATCCTACGACTTTATTATAAATCGTTACCTATTTAAAAAGTAAGATAAAGTTAAATAACAACTTTTAAATACAGACTATCAATTTAGATATCTTTATTTCTTTAAAAAATCTTTATTTATTTGAAAACAAATATCCTAGAAAAAAAAAAGAGTAAGCCAGTAACCATTATGAATTATCCGTATAATATTATAAATGTGAAAGTTTGTGAGTATGGATGTTTGTTACTCCTTCACGGTCTTCAGAACGGCTGAACGGATCTGGATGAAATTTGGCACAGAGATAGATTATAGTCTGGAATAACACATAGGCTACTTTTTATCTCGGAAAAATATACGGTTCCCGAGGAATAGATTTGTTTTTGTTTTTCTAGAGGCGAAATCGAGCGAAGCGAGGGTGAGACGCTAGTTTAAAATAAATTAATTAAAACATCCATACTCTGATTTGCAGAAGAAATTCATCGAGGCTAATGGAGCCGCTGTTGTCTTTGTCAAACACGTTGAACATCTCCTCAGCTTCCTTAAACAAAAAGAAAGTATAAAAAATAATACCTAAATTATTTTAAAAAAAATATGTCCAATATGTCCAGGGTGAATCGTTTCCAACAAAACTATAGCGATAAAATAGAGTTGGTATTTCATCTATACTGATGATATGAAGTGTCTGTATGTAATTTTAAAATAACAGCTTTTTTACTAAAAGAAACAAAAAAACAATATATGCGGTACTAATAAGAAGACAACAATTTAAAAATTTGGTCTGTCTGTCCGTTTGTTCCAGCTGATCTCCTCATACCACTTATAGACAAACAGGTGGTTACGTGGAGTTCACCGGCTAGAAAAGCCACTACTAGACACTAAAACACCTCCCCCGTCTAAATAGGACTTGGGACACTTACACACTCAACCACGACGCCCAACAGCAGGTCTGCCAAAGCAGACCACACAACCAAGAATTTGCTCTCAGAGTCTACTCTGCCGTCAGAGAAGTACTAGGAGCAACTCGCATGGTACTCCGCTCACCGAAGTGGACTACACTCATTTTATTACTATAAGTACTTTACGAAATAATTACGGCAAATTCGAAGTCAAAATTACATTTTAACTATAGCTTCAACATATTACACACATTATTACATTTTAGATACACAATATGTACATTCTAAAAAAACTTGACATTATTGTAGGAATCAATGTATACAAATATGTTAATGTATGTACATACGTCCCTGCTAATCTCCAATCCTGTCTCTTGGATGCCATTAATAAATTCCTCTTTATTGAGCTGCTTGCTGCCATCATCGTCCATGCGACGGAAAACCCTAAAAACAATGAAAAATATTATAAGCTACTAGTGTATTGTTATTAAACTATGATTTACTTTTTCAACTGACTTCAAAAAAAAAGGAAGAGGTTCTCAATTCGACCGTATATATTTTTTGTAATTAAACTTTTTTATGTTACTAGTGACTCGCTTCGCTCGGATGCGTCCCCATTCTTTAAGTACGTGCAAATATCGTTGCTACAGTTTAATAGAAAAATCTTTTTAAGAAGAATAATTCTGTTATTAGTCGTTTTTATATAACTTTATTAGTTTACGCGGCGCACACCAATAAAGCTCACAGTCGGCACGATTTTTTCCGACAATCATCGTCATATTTCAGCTAATTTACACAAAACCATAATGAACTATATACCTAAACCTTTTTCATGAATAACTCCAACTATTGGTAAAAACCGTATGAAAATCCGTTCGGTAGTTTTTGAGTTTATCGCGTTCAGACACACAGATGCGGCGGGGGACTTTATAAAATATAGTGAAGTATTAGGCATTAGCGACTAACTGTCGCTTCGCTCGGCTGCGTCTTAGCTACTTAACAGTAGTATGTGCTACTTCAGGTCACAGTCTATCTGTGTAGTAAGTTTCACCCAAATCCGTCCAGCTGAGTGAAGAAATAAATAACATACACACATACAAACTTTATTATTTGTAGTAGAAGTCAGATTTTATCAAAACAATATTATAAATGCAAACGTGTGACTTCTTGTCGCTGTAATTGCTCTGTATGAAAACAGTGATTAACTAATATCTTGGCTTAACATAAGCAAATTTTATCGGCCTATCATGCGAGCGGAGCCGCGAGCCACAATTATTATGAATTATATAAGAAATAAACTTCTGAGATATTAATTACAAAGTTAAAATTTATACATATTTAGTTACTCTTTGTCTAATAAAACATACTTTTGTCTTTATCACAAAAACTTTAAATTGCTCATATAAGCGATACATTGCACTTTTTTGAGTTCTGTATTTTAAGTACGAGACGTAAAAACTGTTTTATCTATACAGATAAATAAAATTGGAGTGTCTGTTTGTAATATTAAATGCATATGGATCAACATTTTTTACAATTTTTGTCTATCTGTCTGTCTGTCTGTCGTTTGTTCCGACTAATCTCCAAAACGGCTAGACCGATTTTGACGGGACTTTCACTGGCAAATAGCTGATGTTATAGCGCGTAACTTAGGCTACTTTTGTTTTAGAAAAAGAATCAGGGTTCCGCGAAAAATAATTAAAACCCACGAAATCGTGAACAAAATCCGCGTACGGCGTACGCACCCGAGCAAAACGAGGGTAGATCGTTATATAATTTAAATGAATATCTTAGGAGTAGCAAGCTCCTATTTCTCCTATTTATGTATACCTAAACATAGCTAACCGTGAAAACGTACCTAGGGACGAACGCGAGCGAAGCGAGCGTGAGTCGCTAGTATGATATAAGAATTCGTTGACGCTGCTAACATGTTAAAAGAATACTTGTCACATACAAAGACACTATTCTAAGCTGAAAAGCGCTGATGCTGAAGTTCGTTTCATCTTGATCCAATTAAAAGTAAACAATGTTTACTTTGTGTTATATTGCTTATATGCCTAATAAATTTTAACAAGAATCCTTAGGTTAATTTACCGACAAGATCGGTATTAATTACTTAAATCATAACACTTTGTAATATCGTACTTTAGTAAGGCAAGTGTACAAAAAACATATCTAACATCAATACTTATAGTTTTATTTAGATGTACTTTTAGTTGTAGGTTATGTTTAGATTGTAGTCAGCTAAGTATAAAAAGAACACTAAAATCGCCTCTCACAGGAGTAGTACCCGCGACTTCTTGCTTGCTTTGTTCATTACGCATACCACCTGCATACATAGCGGTGGCTAACTACGTGGGACTCACTGGCCACAAAAGCCAATATTATTCCCAACGGAACCTCCGCCGTCTTAATGTAGCGCCGCAGGATCGGTTGACCGCTGACAGCAGACCTGCCCAGACGGTCAACCATGGGGTTGCTCCCACGACCAATTCTGCTATCAGATAGTACTAGGAGCAACCGCATGGTACAGCGCTCACCGAAGTACGCCGCCTCCCAGGTGTCTCTTGGCTATATGCCCATCTGGCTTGACGGACGCTAATGACGACATGGTAAACACACCACGGGAAAAAGATGGATTATGGCCTTAAGCAACACATAGGCACCCGAGCGAAGCTAGGGTAGTCTCTCCGTTATGAGTAATTAAGTACCCACTAAAAAATGTAGAATGGAACTAACCTTCCAATACCAACAATGCCTGAAGCACCCCGGGACAAACATTGTAGACGCAGCCGCTCTATAGGGTCAGTGGTGTTCAAGAGAGCGCGATTACTCTTCTGGATAAGTTCTTCATCTACCCGAGAGGAGGCTGATTGCGGGCGGTGGAGGGCTACTGTAGATATATAAGAAAATTAACATAAAACATTTTGGCAGTAGGATATTATAGATAAGTTCCTGAATCTTAAACGTTTTTTTTTTAGGGTTACCTAGCCAAAAGGTAAAAACGGAGCGCTTATAATTTCGTCCTGTCTATCTGTCCGTATGTTACAGTCATTTTAGTCAGAGACAATTGTTACTACTATGCAATTGCATGTGAACTGAAAGACAATTCGGTCAAAGACAAATTACGGAAAATAAAGTATAAATCATACGTGCATGAGGTCTCATTATAAACAAAGAAAAATTAATTCAAAAGAATGCATTATAGGTATCGATTTATTATTAAACCTGTGAAAAATTATCATAAACTATAAAGGTATATTGTGATTTAAAAAAAAAACTAAGAACAAGAGAACAAAATAATGCGCTCGTAAATAATATTTGCGAAGTCTTGATTTTTTAAAAATCCGCATGCATGTAATAAGGTTTGTAGTGCATATTCACAGATGGCGCTTTTACTTTTTATGGGCGGTTTATCACGGTTTAACTGTTAGTGTTTGTTCAATTAAATTCAGGACAAATGCAATATTTTTTATATTTTAGTTTACACAAATTTACAATAAAGAAATTGTTAGATATTTTGCAAAGAAATGATAACTATTATTATCTATTTAAGCAACGAATCACCCGAATTAACGCTGCCCAATTTCTTTGTATGGGATTGGGCATTTGTACTAGTATAGTATAGATTACATCATCTGTGATGTAACTCAGAGATAAAGAAAAATTGAATCCAAATAAGCAGAGTGCGGGATATTCTAGGTAGGTCTCTAATATTGAGATATATGTATGTATGTACGTTTCTAAAGCACTTTCCTATTCAAGCCAATATCTGCTGAAGTTACTTATTAAGTCGTAAAAACTGCATGCAGCTACGTATTCATGGTCTCTAATATTGAGATATATGTACGTATGTACGTTTCTAAGTGACTTTTCTATTTAAGTCTAATGATTGCTGAAGTTGCTTATAGTCGTCAAAACTGCGTCCAGCTTCATATTTATTTTTGCAGCAAATAAAATGAATTTTGTAGGTTGATAAATATGTATTTTTTTTCCTTTGAACGTAATAAATTGAGGGTTAAAACATAACGTAGAATTAATTTTACATGTGACAGAAACCTCGCGTGTGCGAGTCACAAAACAACAACTGTCCTCCATATAAGCTGATAACCGTAATTCTTCCCTCCATGGATCCGACGGTTTGAGGTCATAACTACTTACTTCAAACGAGTAATTTATATTTCATAGCTATATTAGGATACGATTTGACACTGTTGTCAAGTTATTAAGCCATCACCGATTCATGACCCTATAAATAACTAATATCAGTAATACTTATAAAATATACATTGATTGAGTATAGAAAGAAAATTGCTTAATTTGGACCAATTAATAAGTTTTATATTTCCGAAAGCGGTTGTTATTACATAATACATATTATATATCCTACCCATATAATTTCGTCACGTCCATCTGTCTTCATGTCTTAGCAATTTTACTTTGAGACTAAAAGTATTAAGTACCTACCTATGACTAAGCAAATTAAGTGTCTTATTTGAACCAATACATTAAAGTGTATTGGTTCAAAAAAGACACCTAAGTTTTCTTTTTTTTTTATATCCTGCTACTTAGCATTGAAATTAAATTGAAAATTGTATCCTTCTAATTTACTAAAAGGATAAATATAGTATTGAAATAAATAGTTGACTACATTTTTTTGAATATGTAAATTGATATGGTAGTACCTAACAGTAGGTAAAAATTGATTTCACTTCAAGATTTGATTTATTAATTACTTTCCTCCCAAGTCCCAAGTGACAGTAATAAAACCGTGGTAAAAAATAAAAACCAAAAATAACTGAATGAGAGTTTCCATTTACTATAGATACCTAATCAAAGATTTTCAAAGTTGGTGCCAGCCAACAATGCTTTAAGATATGAATATCTAATAGGTAAATATGACAAGGTATAAACTTTAATTACTGTTTATTTTAAACTTTTTAGTGTTTTGAAGTCATTTTTCTTTTTTCTTTAATTTTTAATTAATGCATTTTTAGGATTGAAATACATCTTATAAAAAGTAAATTCGCCTTATCACATATAACATTAATTTTAAATTTTGAAGTACAACTTAGAATAACAATTGTTAAATATTGCTTACAAGTCTACATGTCTACAAATCTAACACCTCAAACTATATAGCTAACACATACATTTTCACAAAAGAATTTGTAACCTTGATTTGACAGTAATTTTTAAAGAAGACACAACATAAATGAAAAAATTCACAGGATTATAGTTTTTACTTATCTATAATCCCAAACAAACTTACTGCTTTTAATTTCATTCTTTTTTAAATTAAATGGCTTTTTTATATTTAGGTATACATAAATAAAATATTATCTATACATATAATAAAATTCTGAGTCGAATCTGTATCTTAAATATTTTTTGGAAAATCTTATTGAAATAGACTTTATTATCGATACAGAGACCGAATCTATAGTTTTTAGATTTTTTGTCTGTATGTTTGTCTGTCTATTACCGCATCACAGAAAAACCACTGGAGGGATTTTGTTGAAATTTGGTATGATGATTGCTGGATATCCGGGTCAACATATAGGATACTTTTTACCATGGAAGATTATCTCATTCCCACGGGAATACACGTTATAACACAACCCAAAAAATATTTATGATCAGAATTTTTTGAAACTTGGTATTAATGCTCTTCAATACAATTAAATAAACACATGTTTTAGCGTTTTTTGAAATTCATCCCATAAGAATATAAAATAAGGGATGACAATTTGTATGAAACCTAACTTTTTTAAGTTTTTTTGTTGTAGTTTTGGCGCGAGCGAAGCCGCGGGATTTGGTAGTAAGCAATATATTCTTTAAATGTCTTATGTATTAAAAATGTTTAATAAACTTAGGACTTCATTGGAAGGTGATTTGAACAGCAGTAACTTTATATATCAATTAAGATAAAAGAGTAACAGTTTACCAACACATATTACTATCTCAACAACTATTAGGAATTGCCTTGCAAAAAAAATTATAAAATTATCAACCCTTTCACTTATAGTAGTCAATTAAAGTAGTTAAAATTTTCATTTACATTATAATTCTTAACTTAAATTGTGTTTAATTGTTAAGATATTTTAAATAACATGTTAATATGATAAGTTTTTTCAGTTTGTTAGTAATCAATTACGAAATACTTTATAAATTTCTATTCAATTCTTAGCAAAAATTATGTTATAACATTTTTGCTTAAAAATTACAAAACGAAACGAAAACAAAATTAAGCACTTAGTATCACAAATTTAAACATAACTCAATGAAAGAAATAAAATGAATCCAGAACTTAAACTTGAAAATCTATATATTATGACATTTAATCAATCGATCTGCGGCAACGGTCGGTTTGTAAATTGTTAAAATAATAGGCTAAAACTGATGAGAGAAGTAAGAAACACAATTCAGTATATAAACGTTTTAAAAACTTCAAAATATATCAGTAACATACATAGGTACGACACGTGAAACAAATTCGTTTTTCAAATAATAAAGTATGAAGAGAAAACTCAGTTAATTATAAAAACTTACTATTGGACGTTGTTGTTGACTTGCGATACATTTTAATGTAACTTGTACGTGGATTAATAACAAAGGACTCAATTGGTCGTCATTTTAAGAAACCAAACTAGCCAACACGTCTACAGTCTACACGGTTTAATGTTAAACGAACAACTGTCGTCTGTCACAGCACAGTTCACACGCCGGGCGGCCGGTTTCATGAACGATTTATCCTGCGATTGTACACTCGCGTCGAGCCAGTAGCCACCCCAAGGCGTACAGAGCGCGAGAATGTACTCGCTAGCAGGGCTCGGCAAGTGGCAACACGTTCAATTTTTCAACTGATTTTAGTCATTGACCCTAAAGCGAAAGGCTTTTCGATTTACGGTTTTGTTTATATTCTTGAAAGGGTCAAAACCCGAAAAACAGTTTTAGGTGAATGATTTTTTATTCGTTTATTTTTGGCGAATCTTTACTAATAGTGAATACCTCGCCGCGACTTTAAATCACTACAAAAAAATCGAGGTATATTTCGGAATGTTGAAAAACAAATATCGTTAAAATGAGTATATAGTTTATTGTTAAGTTTCATCAGAAAATATAATGGTTATAAACGGCTTGTTGAATATTTTTCAATTCACATTTCGATAAACATTTGTTTATTTGGTTTCTAACGACTGATAAAGGCCAATTATTTTTTGCTTTTGAAGGGTTGTTTCTTAAACTTAAGTATTTTTTGCGTAGGGAGTTTTTTAAATTTTTAATTTAATTTTTATTTTAAGCTTTTTAAACAAAACTAACCTATAGGGCAATATAATAGGTATAGAGGTTTAATGTAGAATGCAGTTCTCTGGAGACCATCATTCTGGTTGTAGCACCAGGTCAACGTGACCGCAGTGCAAGATCATACATAACCTGCAAGGTACCTATTACCTACTCATTGAAACTAACCTATTGAACCCAAAAATACGATATGTCTGCTGTGAGTTTTCGAAGAGTTGGGTTCTCTGGAGACCATTCTGGTTGCAGCATCAGGTCAAAGTTATCAATTATTTGCCATTTAATGATTACACTGGCACGCGTGAAGCACTTACTCGAGTAATCATACGCCATTTTACACTGCTGGATCACTGCTGGATCGATATTAACCAAACATAGCTCAGATCCACCGCAAGGAAACTGACTTTTAAATGAAAAAAAAACCGCATCGAAATCGGTCCATCCGTTTGAGAGCTACGATGCCACAGACAGATACACAGACAGACATCGACGTCATACTTATAACACCCCTCTTTTTGCGCCGGGGTTTAAAAATAAAAGAAAGATGAACAACTCATAATATGTCCAAATTTTTCGAACGTGTCCAACATAAAGGCTGCGCTCGTGTGTTTAAAGCGACCCGTGCGAGAGCGCGTCTCCGCATGTCTCGCCGAGAGTACTCGGGCAAGAGTGTATAGACGCCTAAATAGGCTATAAGTAGCGGAATTAGTAGCCGTCAAGAATTTTTCGATAAATAAGCCTTTTGTCTAAAGAAAAATTAAATAGTTAGGTAATATAAAACTTTTTAAATGGTTCGATCTTTTTTTTTTGTTCCGTACCCAAAAGGCAAAATTGAGGTCTTGCATTGTGATACATTTCTCGAAAGGAGGCACTTATTTTATATATCTTATATATTTAAACGAGCAATTCTTGTATATTCATATCTTTGTATCTTTATTTTTTTATTTATTTATACCAGTGATCTCGGAAACGGCTCTAACGTGTTCGCTGAAATTTAGTATATGGGGCCTTTTTAGTTTTTTTTTATCTAAAAAATGCGATATTACAAAAAAGAACTACGAGCGAAGCTCGGTCGCCCAGGTACTGACCTATTTACATTCAGGATGAGGTTAACCATTTTTTTGTGATATCTCTTTTATACCTGGTTTTTGGCTTCTATTGTGTTCGTATCTTTTCTGTGAATGTATTTTATCTGAAAGTTGGAACAGCTGAAGTAAGAATTGAGAAAGAGAGGTGCATCCTGCTGTGGTTCTGACTCCTGACTGACTGATGAAGCAAGACAGCCTAAACCGTTGGTCGCACAAATGTTAAATTTGTAAGACGTATTCCTTATATGATGTAGGCATCCGATAAGAAAGAATTTTTGGAAATTCATCCTCTAAGTGGGTAAAATAGGGGATTAAAGAATGTATGTAACTTTGTCATTCTTAATGTGAAATACAGAGAAAGTGGTGTTTAGCTTTAAGATAAAAAATAAGAAATATATTTATTTGTTTTTTGTTTAAGCTTATGTGGGTAAAGAATTATTTATCTTCTATATCTCAAATATACATGAAACTTGGTATTAAATCTCTTCAATACAATTAAATAAATACGTGTTTTAGCGTTTTTTAAAATTCATCCCATAAGGAGATAAAATAAGGGATGAAAATTTGTATGAAACCTACCTACCTTTTTAAAGTATTTTTGTTGTAGTTTTAGCGCGAGCGAAGCCGCGGGCTTTGCTAGTTATATTATAAATGTCCAATTAACCACATGCATGGACGGCTAAAATATCTTTAGATAGAGTTGACGTTGAATAGTTTTTGTGATGTAGGATATTTTAGTTTATACACTAAGTTTCACCAATCCCAAAGATTCCAACGACAGCTGGTCTTGTGCCATCTGCATCTAGCGGATACTGGCGATTTTAACCAAGCCTTCTCTCAATAGAGACAGAGCAATCTCTTTAGGTGAGCTTGAGCATTTTTATGAAGGTTCATTATCAGCGGTCTCGTTTTCGCAAAATTAACTAAAATTTTTCATAGAGATACCTACGTAATATGTAACTCTTTCAGAAATACTATTAATCACACGCTTTTTCTTGCAAACAATACATAACACAAAAATCTTTCATAATATGGAAGTCGCAGTGTATGAGTCAGTCTTTTCATACTGATTTTATGCTTTACTACACAAAGATATTATTTAATCTTTAGTTAATAAAAGATAACCGTACTAGAATGAATAATAACATCATGATTTGCGTTTTATTGGTCTTCCAAATTAGCATTTTTATACTCGAAGTAGGTCAAGTACATTTATGTACTAAACTTCAAGGACAAAAACGACACAATAGAACCAGGTCAGGACTCAAGATAGTAAAGATAGAAAATGCGTATACAATATAAGTATTGTTCGATCTATTTAATAATTAAGTTACTTATTTATATTACTCGACATTTTCATTTAAACGCGTACGTTTTCAGTTTTACAATTTAAAAAAAATGAAACGAAGCTCCTGTATTTATATTTTACTTTTAAAAATTAAGTTTTTTTAATATGTATTTTTTAAAAATTATCTTTCTTTTGCTTTAAATAGTTAAATAAGTTTAATTTCATCGAAAAATATATTCAAAGTTGTTAATTAAACTCTACGCAATTAGTGTCATAATCATCTGTTGAAGTGACAGTATTTGAGTATTGTATTCGCCCACTGCTGGGCACGGGCCTAGACCAAGGGTCAAGTGTGGGTTGGCGGACTTCACATGTTTTTCGAAAACTTTGCTAGGTTCTCTCAGACTTGCAAGTTAGTTACCTCACGATTTTATTTTTCACCGTACGGCAAGTGGTAATAACGTTAGAAATAATTCGCACATGAAAATATCAGAGGTGCGAGATCCGAGATTTGAACTCGCTTCACTCAGTTTCCTAAGGGAGCGCAGTACCACTGCGTTACTGTCTTAAGTTATAAAAACTCTATGTTTGTTGTTTATTTATATAAAGGAACTTTAGTGTTGTAAACCGTAGTAGGTAGTACCTATAGTTGCGTGTAGGAGGTTAACTTGAATAATATTATTGACATGCAAGAATTAAGATTATAAATTTTATGTCAAAAAAACAAATGGAAAATGTTTCGACTGGATTTTATAGTACATAATATACCTATACAGGCAACTTACTCTCGCTTCGCTCAGGTGCGTCCATAGGTACATATTAAATAGATAAAAATAGTAATTGCGAGTGTGCCAGGTGACTTAGGAGATAAACATATACCTACCATTGCTGCCTTTTCTATGTGCTTTTTTAAGACCTACAATTTTCTAGTACATTTTTTTCATGTATGTATCTCCTAAAGGTCAGCGTTAACCATGTAAAATTCTAAGGATGACTCGACAGAACCAGATATCGTGTTATCAATTTCAGATAAGTTTTTCCGTGGGAATGAGAGATTTTCTTATAGTAAAAGGTATCCTAAATATTGAACTAAGTAATAAGTTCACTACACAAAATTTAGATAAAATCGGTTCAGTACTTTTTACGTGAAATGCACACAGATATATAGATAAACAGATATACAGACAAACAAACAAAAATTTCCATAACTATTGTTTTGCAGTCCAATTAACAAAATTTTTATATATTTTTTATTATGTACATACATAGGTACTCTATGAAAAACATACTCTATGAAAAGATCAACTCTCTACCTATTACGGTTCATGAGATACATCTCTCTGACAGACGGACGGATGGCCGATGGACAGACGGACAGCAGAGGCTTAGTAAAAGGGTTCCGTTGGGACCCTTTTGGTACGGAGCCCTAAAAATTTAGGATACTATTTCTTTGTACAACAATAAAAAAATAGGAAGAGTGCTGCGACTCGAAAAACACAGAAGACTAAGTACAAGACCGGACCAATGAAGAGATTTGCTAAGTTCGGGAATGGAATACGCGACCGCCGATTCAGAGCAGCTGTTTAATCTATATATAAGCTATAATGTCATCTTAACTCAACTCAACTGTGTGTGTACTTTTAACATAAGTAATAAGTTATTATGCTCATAATACATATTTCTAAAAATGAGCTTCATGCTATATTATAACAACTAGCGGCTCACCCTCGCTTCGCTCGGGTTCACCTCTAGGAAAATATAAACAAACATATACCACGGAAACCGTACATTTTTCCGGGACAAAAAGTAGAATATGTGTTATTCCAAACTATAATCTATCTCTGTGCCAAATTTCATCCAGATCCGTTCAGCCGTTCTGGCGTGAAAGAGTAACAAACATCCATACTCACAAACTTTTACATTTATTTGTTTCCAGCATATATATTTATACAGATATGCTAGAAACCCTCCCATCGTGACACATATTATCTACCTACTCATAATTAAATTTCCGTGTCAACAAGTAATGAATACACTAAACGTAAACAGTATTATCGTTTAAAATTTGTGTATACGAGACTGTTATGTATTAGGTAAAAATAATTTCATAGTTCATACAAACTATTAGGAAGGTGTGCTAAATTCATATAAAATTATACTTTTATGATACTATTTTAATTATTTAATTCTATACGTACATTATTATGGCAGGAATAAAAAATATTTACAAAAATAAAAAAAAAAAACCGACAGCGTAAAACGCAAACTAAAAAGATGAAAACAAGTTGATGAAGGAACATAGTATCACAGATCATATAATACTATACTAGTATTAACTATTATGCATTGGGAGACATTATGTACAATGTACATATGTGCATGTCTTATAATAAGTAACTGCGTGCCATTTTAATTTTGATAACTTTAATATACCCAATGTCACTCTCACAATTAGGATGAATCTATAACGACACATCTCAAGTTAAAATCCAGCAAGCTGTTTAGGTTACAGAGCGTGCCAAAGAAATATATGTACATACATACATTCAACAAAAAACCCTGCTTCTGGCGCAGTCGGGTAAAAACTTGAAAATGAGGAAAGTCCGATAAAAAGTTGATTAATTTCTAGCTATATCAAAATATTATTATAATAGTATAATTTTAAACCATCCAACTCGAAAATTCTAGAGCGTCTGGTAAATAGTCTCTTCCAGTCTTCATGCGTATGAACACACCCGCATTTTCCTTTCTATCTAATGATAATAATTGAACGTACTACAAACTGTATTTTTAATTTATGTTATCACAGACATGTAAATATTTTCGCGTACCTACCTTTTTAGGTGATGCTAAAATATTTATGTTTAAAATGAACCTTTTTCTTGTAGATAATTCGTAAGATTGTATTCGAAGACTATCTTATTATTAAAAAATCAATCTGTAACTGTCACATAAAACATTCATAGACAATGTTGTCATCGTAAAATTCGTGTGACGTAATTTATGGATGTTCCCTCAATAAAGTGTATAAGCTACTTATATCATTCCAAATTTCACTCAAATCAATTGAGCCAAGGCCAGTGAGCACGGAAAAGCAAGAAATTATTCATCAATGCGGAAAAGTAACAAGTACAGACTACAGACTTTCGCATAAATTATAATATTAGCGTACGGACAACATAATACTACACTATATAATAATAGTAATTTGTGTGATTACATTATTTACAGAATCTAGACTAGAGACTTAGCTACCAATTGACCATTGATGCCAGGTGACCATTAGTCATAAAATATATCAGAATATAAAAAAACAAGATAGAGAAACTTTATAATATTTATGTCAGATATGTGTATATAAATAATAATTAGTAAGTAATACTTACGTCCAACATCCATTATGTTCAAGTTGTTATCCTTCTTGTCACCTTTGTTAACGTTAGGCGTGTCGCCGTAATTAAAGCAAGCTGAAACAAAAACATAAATATGAATTATAATTTATAATGTATAAAAAAATATAATGTAAAAGAACACCTAAATTACACCTTAATTTTTTAAGACAAAACAAGAGAGAAAATGAACTAAGACTCACTATACCATAAAAAGCGTCTTCATGATATATAGTTTAATGTATGAAAACAGTAATTACGTAAAATAAACGAACTCTTTATTTCATTTATATAATTGACCAGTTACGAAATCTCGTGAACATGGTAGGTAATTTATTTGTTTGCATGCTGACCCAATTCACGATACGTCAAGGGAAATTAATCCAATTAGCTAAAACGAAACTATTTCTTTAACACTCCTGGGAATCTTAATAAGCACAATGATATTTAATTAAATGAATTAATAGATTATCTAATGCATAAAGAATTTTTAAAATCGGATTAGTAGTTCCTGAGACTATCGCGTTCCAACAAACAAACAAACAAACGAGCGAGCGAGCGAACGAACAAACAAACAAACAAACTCTGCCTATTTATAATATTAGTATAGATATTACATACAAACAAAATATAGTCGAATAGAGCTTCATTTAAAAAACTAATTAAATCACATGCACAACCAGTGCTATTCAAATTCAAACTTTAAGCGTTCATTTTGTTAAGCCCTTAATGTTAAATTGTCTTAAGTCACTTTAAAATTTATTCATATTGATTTTCAGCAACGCTGGCAGACTACCTAATAAACGTAAGAAATCAATATCCCACCTGACCTTCTATTACATTGTCATGACAGTAATTTAGTAAATAATTATATGGACGAATGCTTCTTTTCACCAGTATAATTACTTATAACCTATAAAAGTATGGTTCGTATTTATTCTAAGTATTTAATGAAAAACATGGCCAAGTGCGAGTTGATCTCGCACTTATTTAACCATATTTTTTTTGTGTACTTTTTCATAATTTAATATTCATTTCTCAAACACCTTCTATAACGTTACATTTTTAGATTATTTTTTTTTAACTGGCGACGCACATTCGCTTCACATGGGTTTGCCTCTAGGAAAACGAAAACAAATCTATCCCATGGGAACCGTACATTTTTCCGAGATAAAAAGTGGCTGTGTGTTATTCTGATGTATGATGTATATTATTGATCTGATGTATGATGTATATTATTTTGAAAAGTTTCATTAAAATCCAATCAGTTGTTCTTACGTGAAAGAATAACAAGCATCCATACATCTATATGTAGACATTCATACGTCCTGACAAACTTTCGCGTTGATAATAATAGTAGGATTCTTTTGAGATTTTTTGTATAAAAATAATTCTTAGGTTATTATTATTTATTATACATTTTTTCATATGAAATTTAGACCCAGATTAAGGAAAAGGCAACCAATGTAGTAGTCTCGGGACCTGGAGCGCCCACATGAGCAGTACTTCCACTGTAGATATTTCTAGGTGCTCTGAATTAGTAAAAAGCTAATTAAAAAGAAAAGGCAACGCAAAAGGACTTCTTTCATACCTTTTCATTATCATTAAAGAGTCCCAAAACAATCGCGCATTTTAAATGTACCGACTAATGCAAAATCTTTGAGCTTTAAATATGCATATACCTACTTTTTTATCTGGCGATGTTATGAAATAGAGGTTAGCTAGCTAAATCGTAAGCCCAACCTAAATAACATGAAGATTTTCATCTCGATATAGTCAATGGAAACATTCTAACCTTAAGTAAATAAAAGACCTATTGTTTCAATTGAAGATTAGAGCCACTAGTTACGCTCTATATGAGTCAAGCCCTGCCCACGCTACAGACCATATGGGTAATATGTGTTTTCGTGCTTGACGATGGAATTAAACCTTACATCATGACATACAAAAAAAAAAATAGTGCATATACTCGTAGCGTTTATTATTTTATAATATCTTTTAAACTAAAATGTCCAATATGAAACCGCTGTGTGACATATTATACCCCCTCGCGGTTTAGTCTATTAAAAATATCACAATAGGCGAAAGACATGGTAAAAGTTACATGTTTTATTAAACTAGCTGCGAGTTTTGCTACGCATATATACCTATGTCGCATATATATCGACTGCATAATAACTTGTTATCTTTTTAGTTCGCTTTGTACGCAGTCGTGTTTTGTTATTTTTGTAAATTCTTTTTTTATAATATACAACTTATTAAATTTGGTTTGATATTTTTAATTTTATTTGAAAATTTCTTATCCTAAATTACTTTTAAACATAAAAGTGGCAGTGGTAGCCCAGTGGTAACGCGCTCGCTTGGGAAACCGAGTGAAGCGGGTTCAAATCCCGGGTCTCGCACCTCTGATATTTTCATGTGCGAATCATTTCTAACATGATTACCACTTGCCTTACGGTGAAGGAAAACATCGTGAGGAAACCTGCATGTCTGAGAAAACCTAGCAAGTTTTCGAAAGACATGTGAAGTCCGCCAATCCGCACTTGGCCAGCGTGGTGGACTATGGCCTGATTCCCCTCGTATTGAAGGGAGGCCCGTGCCCAGCAGTGGGACGTTAAAAAGGGCTGAATACAATACAGTAAAAGTTGTTTATATATATTTTTAATGCCTTCTTAAAAACCTGTATTTTGATATCCCATTTGATTTATTTGGACGAATTTTTTTAAAGACACAATTTGGCGCCTTATATCCGCCATTTTGATTTTTAATTATATATAGGTTGACTATGAGATTAGGCTTATCAAGACGAATCTAAAGAAATATGAATCATCAAAATCTGTTACGCCGTTTAGTAATTACCAGGGAATCTAGGGTCGGACATACATACAGGTCAAACACATAACCCTCATTTTGGGCTTCGCCTTTTGAGTTGGCGTGTGCAGTACGCAGTAACCTTTTAGCTGCACCTTTCACAAGTGCGTGTCGGACTCGCCTTTCGTACTATTTTATGACTAGAATCCTCATACTTGTTTTTTTAACCAACTGCCGCGTGTTTTGATGTATGTAGTTATTTACATCTAATCCAATGTTTCCTCGAACTTACTAAACGGCATTTTGATGAATTTTTCAAGACGAATCTACAATCTAGAAAACGCTAATGTCAGGTGGCTATAATCTATTTAAACGAGCAATTCTTGTATATCTTTATTTATTTATACCAGCGCGCCCACTTAAATTTGTCATGTGGGTGCTTTCGGGGGCGTAAAATCGATCTAGATTAGTCTCATGCCTGGGAAAACGCGTGTTTTCGAATTTTTTATGCGATTTTCTTTTGCATTATTCTACGCAGAATATGCTGCATAATTTCTTACATTCATGTATGAGCATCGTGGTGAAACGATCAAGATGCAAGATTAACAATCATAGGTGAGTCCAAATTCGAATCTCGATCGGATAAAAAGTTTTACTTTTTTTTGTATTTATTCAAGTTTTTATAAAAAATATATAAAAAAATTATAAAAAAATATAATGACGGTGTTTTTATTTAATTATTTTAAAATATCATAAATATCAATATAAATCTAAAAAAGTATTAGTTTTAATAAATACATATTAATAAATCGAAAAATAAAAATGTTTCAAATAAGCGCATAAATAAAATAAATAAATAATACAATTGCACAAAAAAACAAAAATGATTATAAAAATATTTTAAATATTTTTATAATTATTTTTTTATCATGGACTCACCAATTATGAAGTTAGTATATGTATAACGTTAGTGCGAAGGACAGTAGCCGGCTACCAGCGTCTACTCCTGAGTCATTAATGATGGTTCAGAATCGTAACACATGGGGTATCGATCGCCTTATTTAAATTATGTATAAACTTTTACTGTTATTGTCTCGTAAATTATAGCAATTTAAGTATTTTCTATATATTTTGATCGAGCGTGAGATAGGCTGATAATACAGAATTGTTAGAAAAATGGTTATTATGTAAATGAGACTATATAAGGATATTTGATTATACCTACTTAAAAAAATGTAATTTATAATATAAAACCTTATTTTAAATGATGTTTGTTGTCGTAGATGAAAATATAATCTGCAATCTGACATTGGGTCGATTTCATTGGTAGGCATCATGACTCACAGAGGTGGAGATAAACTAACCTCGCTCTTTATTAGTAACGAGTAAGATTTCCTTAATTTAAATCTACAAAGATGTCCCCTCTACACAATAAACCAAACTTAAAAATCGAAATCTTAAAAAAAATGTATAATTAAAAAGTTTACGTTGTACATTAGGTACGTACGTACGTATTTCTAAAAACCGTATTAATCAACTTCATAAAATATCGAAATAATTCATCATCGCTTATTTATATACTTACTAGACTTCCAGAGGAATTAGGTAATTGTAAAATGACAAACGTAGTTTAAACGTATTTAGTAAAAACTTTAGTAATGATATTATGAAATAATTTATTTACATTGGAGAAATTAAATAACACTATAAACAACTTACTTACTAATTATTACCTAATTATTTACTATTTTAATTTCAAGCTAAAAGTATAGGAAAAGACAAACACACTTACCTTCAATACAATGATATTATAAGAATACAATTATAAAGGTTATATGTTAAAGATAGTGACATAAAATACGTAATTATACGATATCCATTATCTATATGAAAACCATGGACCTTAATGTTATATTGATTTTACTTTACTATAGTGAGTCACGAGACGGATACACTACGACACAATGTACATAGTATTATTTATGTATGTCAAGATATATTCATATATAACGCTAATGTTATAAAATTAACTGTTACCAAAGTATATATGAAATAATAAAAAATATATCATATAAGATATGGCTAATATCGCTTTCATAATGCTAGTAAAAATGCACTGTAATGCATATGTTGTGAACAGCTGAAATTTTTAAACGTACCGGCCATTGAGGCGCTGCTCATCCTACCGCGTGTAAAATCAATCTTGAAAATATATTTTATAATACGTAAAACAATTACAACTTTATACACTTTTATTTCGAGTTATGAATAATTGTTAAACAGATGACAATTTTATTATATTTTTTTATTCACATTATTTTTTGCCTTACTTTTTTGATGTGGATTATTAAAGTTATACAATTAGTTAAAATATCTTAATAAGTAAATAAGATTATTTATTTAAATATACTTTCATAAATATACAAAAATTAAAGTTATATAGTATTATGTCAATAAACAAAAAGATTTCAAGCTACAGTTTCTGAACGTAATTACAGTTGTTTGACAGGTGTCAAAGTCAAGCAGCAAAATATTCCTGCCACTGTTTTCAAAACAAGTAAAACTTAGGCTGTAGGCATTAAACAAAAAGGTTACATGCATTAAACGTAAAGAAGGTGAAGGTAAAATAATGGTATTCTTTACTCAAATCCAGTCTTTTAGTAGTATACTTTTAAATATCAATGGCAATCTTAATATTAAATAATCTTAATTAAATAATATTAAATAATCTTAATATTAATTATCAAACTTAAATACGGAGTGAATGACACTCCGTATTTAAGTTTAACGTATCATTAGTAAAATAGTATGTAATCAACTAGCACCTGAAAAACCTATAAATAAATAATTGGATTAAATAAAATCTAAGGATTGTCTTTATTATTTCTAGGTAAAATGGCACCAGGCAAGAAAGGAGCTGTCCGTGGAAAGCGCTCAAATCAACATGTACAAAGAAATTATGCAGAAAGTTTCAATGATTTAAGTATAGAATCTTCAGAAGAAAGTGATGATAACTCAGATGATTCTGAAAATGAAGGAGTAGAAGCTTCTTTTGCTGTAAGCATGTGGGATTTAAATCATTGTGACCCAAAAAAATGTTCAGGAAGAAAACTCCTACGACATAACCTCATTAAAAATTTAAAACTTGGACAAAAGTTTCAAGGACTTGTTCTGTCGCCTGTAGGGACACAATGTGTCAGTCCTAATGACAAAGATATCATAGAGAAGTTTGGATTGGCAGTAATAGATTGTTCATGGGCAAAAATTGATGAGACTCCATTTGGTAGAATGAAATCACCACATCCAAGACTTTTACCATTTCTTGTAGCAGCTAACCCTATTAACTATGGGAAACCATATCAACTTAGCTGTGTTGAAGCACTAGCAGCAGCAATGTTTATTACGGGTCATAAGAAAGAAGCAACTTTTTATCTATCAAAATTTTCATGGGGACATTCTTTTTTACAATTGAATTCAGAGGTATTAGACATGTACGCCAATTGTACAGATAGTAAAACTGTGATTGAAACGCAGAAAAAATACTTAGAAAATGCTGGAAATGAAACAGATACAAGAAAAATGTGGCCATCAAGTGATTCTGATACTGAAAGTGAAGAAAATGACTAGATATGCTATAATATAATTATTTTTTTTATCTCATGTGTTATTGATGAATATATGTATATTTAAAAAAAAGATATTTTTGTTTGAAAACTATTATTGTTATATAGTTCTACATTTGCAAAATTACTAGCAACTTACCTTCATTTCACTTAGATGTATTCTTATATAATATCTTACAGTAATGTATGTGTTACTTCAGGTCATATCATATCTGTGTGCTCAATTTCATCCAAATTTGTCCAGCCGTTACAGTGTGAAGTATTAACAAAGATACAAACTTTCAAAGTGGGTTAAAAACTGTTAAAGTTACTGAAATTTGTTTAATTAAATTGAGAATAAATTTTACAATATCTATCATATTATAGTTTACAAACGTTTATGAAATAATTGGTGTACATACATAAAAAAAATACCAATCGAATTGATAACCACCTCCTTTTGGAAGTCTGTTAATAAAATAATTCTACCTTTTGCACATTAACGACATCTATTATCTATTGAGCAAACAAAAAATAATCTGAATTAATTGCGGTCCAATTTCTCTGTACGGGATGGGGACTGGGCCACTGGGGCATTTGTACTGGTACAGTATTTATTATATTATCTGTGATATAAATAAAGTAAAAAATCACGGAAAATATACTAATGACATTTATTATAGATCTAACTGTATAAAGAAAAAATGTTTCAAAATGTATAAATTAACAATAGATGTTCTATATTATACGAAGTATGTATATTACTGGTGAATAAAGTAATCTAAACTTTAAAATATCTATTCTATTTAAACATTATATTTTGTTTGACAAATTAAACTAACGCCCTCTATTGGCACAATGATAATTTATATAGCTTTTTCAGTGCTACAAGTGTAGCATTTGGGCTTTACTATTTAGTTCTCTTATGTCAATCTAGATGGCGCTACTATATTCTTGTTTTGAAATTAAATGGCTTTACGGATGCAACGTGCTTGCGTCCGTTATTTTAGTTTCCTATGAATATCGGAGTGTGGGAGTCGTTGTGTGACGCGGGGAGTTTTGTTTTAAACTCGCGGTAAAACTAATTTATGACTTACTTATAAAGTGCAGTTATAGTGCAATAATTGTGTTGTGTTTTTGTGTGTGTATTCTGACAGAAAATTGTACGGATAGAACTTTTTTAACTTATAAGGTAAGTAAGTTTCGAGACTTAACTTTTGTGCAACCTGTCACGCAGGTGTCTCACAAGTCACTAACCTCCGTGATGAATAAATATCTACTATAACTTTCCAGATAGATGAGATACAAAAAAATAATATGATTTAATATTTTAATATATTACAATATTCAAAATATCTTTGTTACTATTTTATTAACATGTTTTTATTTATTTATCGTATACTAAGTTTAATATGATAGAACACTTTCGAGCAAGAACTGGCAGCTACCATTATTTTTATAAAAGTTTAGGCATGATTTTTATTTTTCAAATGCCTGGAAATTCGCGCGTATTTCAATATCCTTTGTGATTTTTTTGTAATTTGATCGTTTATTGACGATATATAAAATGTTGGAAAGCTGACAATTATGTAATATATTTTGTCCAGACGTAATATGTCGGACTGTTTTGGACTCGTGTTATTTGGTAAGATTGTAGTGTCATGTTTTAATTCTGAAGATTTTTACACAAAGAATAATAATTTGAACATCAGAACATTTTTTTCGTATTGATACAGATTTCAAGTTTATCATATTTACTAATAATATAATTTCCGTCATAATTCATTTACTTTATGAATTACCATTTAACATGTACGTACCTAATAAAATCTATGTCGACTTAAATTAATTTTTCAAAATTTCGTTTAAGTACTTTCAAAAGAATTAAAGTCGTCGTTCGTCAAGTAAAAATAAAGTTTATTTGTGCATAAAATATGGTATACTAAATATAAAAATACTATTTTAAATTACTTAAGTAATATTAATTAAATGTATAACTAATATTAATCGTGGACTTTCAGATGTATTACTGTGAAATGTCCTGTACTTAAATGTGACACAAAAATTATGTACCTACAGTCAAATTGAAATAATAACTTGGAGTTCATGTGTTTTATGTAATTTTATGTAGAAAAAGCAACACACCATGAAGACCGTCAGTAAATCGCATAATGATGATTCAAATTGCTCGTGTGAGTCCTGCCTATACAGAAGTGAATCCGATCGACCATCACTAAGAAATTTGCTTGCACGAGGCTCACGAATTGACCGTCTTTACTACGGCAAGTACATTCCACTTAGAGAAAAAAAGCTTTTAGATAGACTGGTAAGAACACGGGCCGTGTATGACGATATAAGAGCACAATTACTCTCCGATAGTACTGCTAGTCTTAGCACTAAAACGCACTATGTACCTAAGAAAAAATTATCTGTGAAACAATTATGGAGCACAGAAAAATCAGGAACGATTTTAAAAGTAGTAGAAATGGTAGATAAAGGTGAAATGCTTAGCTCAAAAAACTTAAGTGATTGTTGCAGTTGTTGTAGCTGTTCTTCGAAAATTCATATACATAATAGATCAGTAAGAAAGCAAAGGCATAAACATCCTTATACTGGCGTACAGAGACGTGATAACCAATTGTATGAAAGGTATGGAGGTGCTTACTCTCGGAAAAAGGGAGTACGATTTAAAGCAAAGCATATAAGATCTGACCCTTGTACATGTACATTTAAATTTAGTGGATTGCTTAAGAATCATTCTAAAACAATGCTCAGAAAATTACGTACAGATGCACCATTACTAGTTGATTTACAAGCAACAACAGATGAAGAAATAAGTCAAAAACGACACAGAACAGCTGACTTAGCTCGTGCTTCATATCAAATCTTGAAGCAATCTCAGGAACGTGTGTCAGACGCAATGGTAGAAGGGATTAAAAAATTAAATGAGTCGAAAACAAAGATCCGAGAAAGCTTAGAACTCGCAGCAAAAAAGTCCTTGGAAAAATTAAAGCAGGGTAAGGATAAACTAAAATCTAAAGGTAAAGCAGAATTGGAAAAAAATAATAAAAACGCCATTTCAAATAAAAATGTCGCTAGAATATGTGAATGCCCTGAAATAGATTTAGTTTCTCAGATAAAAAAGGATTCTGTTATTAAATTCAAGGATGATCTAAAGAAAAAACGAATGCTAAAAGACTGGGAATGTGAACCTGAATGCGTTGCAACCACATGTGATCCTCAAGAATGCTATATTAAACTTAAACAGAAACGTCCTCATACTAAAATTACTAAAATGGGAACATATAGAGAAAACCGAGAGAAAAAAATAGGTGTGCCAATTAGCCAGTCTAATATCAAAATTCAAGCTGATAAAAAAAAGATTAAACCAATTTTACGTGCACAACAAACAGAGGAAATAAAATCACGAGTACAATTTCAAACGAAGAATGTACAAGAAAATGACGGCAAGAATAAAAAACATCTACAGAAATGTGCATGTGAGGAGAAATCTAAAGAAAATGTTAAGCCGCCAAAAAAATCATCACCCAAAATATTACCGCCTAAGAAAAAGGTAGTAAATACTGAAAAGGCCAAAGTTAATCAACTCATTAAAAATCAGATTGCATTGAAACGAGAAGCTAAACTGACGAATGTTCATTCTGCTAGTAAAAGGAGTTCACGTCAGACAGTTCGTATTGGATCCTCTTTTTCATTTAATATTGAATTTTACAAAAATCGGGCAGAACCTATTGAAAAAACATACAAGCTGCCTGCAAGACCGACACTGGCTGTAAAATATAGTAATTATGAGAGTAAAAGTAAGAGGCACTTATATAAACGGCATAACCGCAGTTCACAAAGTTTGTCAAAAGCAAAAAAGAAGAATAAACAAATAGGCAGACACAAATTAAAAAGATGTTTTTGTACTTTAAAATTAAAAGGCAGAAAAAGTAGACCAAAAGTTAAGAAAAGAGTCACGGAGGAAACTATGACTACAGACAGATCTGTTATGTCCTTAAATTCCTTTCTCGACTCATGTAGGCCTTATGATTGTATAAAAAATGAGTGTAATAGCTTAGAATGCAAAAAAACTGCATTAAAAAATATTCAAACGGATACATACCATTCGAAAGCGAATAAGAGACAACATTTACTTCCATATGAATGTGAACCTGGTATATGTACACCTGATTATTGCGATCCGCACCGTTGTATCAAACTAATTAATATAAGAAATGCAAAAGGTAAAACACGTTCAGTTAAATGTTCATGTTGCCCTAGTACTATTCATTCACGAAAAACTAAATCCACCTCTAGTTTAACTTCAAGGTCTTATGCTCCTCCAAAAGCTAAATACGCGCAATCTGTTATAGCTTACACGAGGAAACCTAAAAATATAAGAGAACCTATAATACAACGACCAAATTACCAACGACAATTAATTACTACTAGTATAGACAGTCGGCAAGCAGTTCGTATTGGATCCACTTTTAGTTTCAACATAGAATTCTATAAAAATAAATCTCCTTATTCTTCGCCAACTAAGAATCTTCGTAGCTTAGCTTTTAAACCTAAACCAAAAGAAGTGATACATCATAAGAAAAAATTAAAGACCCGAGGACATCAAAAAAGCTCAGGCTCTATTTACGTGACAAAACCAACACAAATGACTAAAAAAGATAGAAAGGCTAATATCGGGCCTGCTCTTAAACGGTGTTTTTGTACATTAAAACTGCAAGAAAAAAAACATACAAAAGTTAAAAAGCGAAAAATGCTTACTGCAGGGACTGAAACCACAAATAACTCATATTTTGATATTATTATGTCAAATAGAAGTACTAAAATGGATCACAAAGATGTAAGATTATTAGAACCTTTTGAATGTGAACCTTTTGTTTGTATACCAGGAGAGTGTGATCCATACGTTTGCTTAGAAAGAATCAAGACACGTCATAAAAAATTAAAAAACGCTGGTATATCTACTAAACAACCATTAATAGCAGTAGGGTCAAGTACAATGTACTCGGAAATATCTGCAAAAACTATTCAAGTTCATTCTAAACCAAAAGCAAAACATCAAAAGACTCTCACCAAACCAAAAAAAACAACAGGAAGCATTAGAAAGATGAAGTTAAAAGACAACACTCCTAAAAATATCAGTGGTAAAAATTCAGTAAACATAGGTTCTTCATTTAGTTTCAATATCGAATTTAGTAAAAGTAGATCACCTATGACTTTTACACAGTCAGAAAAGTGGCCAGAAAGGAAGTCGAAAATGACTTCGAAAAATAATGCAATAGATAAGAAAATTAAGATAAACGCACATGTTGTTAATGAAAACACTCAGGTTGAAAGATTTAAAAATCATCATAAGGCTTCAATGATGAGCCCTTTGTTAAAAAGGTGTTTTTGCACATTGAACTTACAAAAAAAATATAAACAGCATTCTTTTAAAAAAGGTTCATCTAATTCATTTAAACAGAATTTGTTACCTCCTAGAATTTATACAATAAATGCTATGACTGAAGAAATTCGAAATCGCAGTTACTTGAAAATATCAAATCAGTTGTGCGTTGCGAAAAGCAACTACGAATATAAAACAAAAGAGTGTTCTCCGATTTTAGATAAATCAATATTTATATCTAAAAATAGAGAATATATCAAAGAAAAAATTGAGCCTCTAAATAATTTGAGCCTACTGGGATTTACGAAGATTTGTTCAAAATTAGGTACAGACATAAGTTTGCTCAAAACCAGCTGCGAAAATAATTCAAATAAACCTATTATGAATGACAATCGAAATGAAATTCGTAATATATCAAACGGCAACATAAATGAATATATAGAACAAAAAAAAATATCTTTACTGCACCCAAAACAAAGGCAAACAAATCATGTAGCACATTATTTTAAAAATTGTTTTAATATTATGAATTTACAAATAGAAAATAATTATTATCATTTTCCTGTGAAACGGTCTAAAACGGTGGATATCTTAAAAAATAACAAGACAATAAAATTATTGCCATATGAGTGTGAACCAGGAATATGTACTCCAGGAGAGTGTAATCCATATGAATGTCAAAAGCTTATACTAAAAAGAACAATGAAAAATAAATCGACTAAGTCAGGCACGAAAAATAGAACAGAATCAATTTCCAGCAATACAAGAGTTCTTGGAAACAAATCAACACAAAATAATAAGAAAATATGCATGAAAAAATTTACACCAGAAAATTATAAAGATTTGTTTGACTATGGTAAAAATCGTGTTGTTCGAATTGGGTCAAGTTTTAATTTTAACGTAGAATTTTTTAAGAACAAGAAAATATCTCGAAATTATTATGAAGAAGATACATCAGTCACAAAACTTTCATCCAATGTGAAGGCAAGACAATTAAAAAAACAAACATCAAAATCTTTAAAATCCATAGGAACAACGAAATATCATAATATGCAATCACAATCACAACTGGCTAATGTTACGCATAGGGCATCCACCAGTTTACCCATGTTAAAACGTTGTTTTTGTACACTTAAATTGCACAAAAAAGGCAGGTTACATAAAGGAACAAATCTTCAACAGTTAAAGTTTCCTTATGATCAAAATATTATCAAAATACATACTAACACCAGAGGTCAAAATACAAAAAAAATGAAGCCCTTAAAAACAACGCATAGATTAGAACCTTACGAATGCGAACCAAATATTTGTGATCCAGGTAATTGTGATCCTTACTATTGTTTGGAGATAATGAAAAGTAAAATACCTTATAATAAAACTAAAGAATCGAGCACAGAAAGAAAATTATATAAAAATAAATCCATACATAGTATGACTAAGAAGAATCAATCGAAAGCAACACAAAGGAAGCTTCCATATAGTATAATACCAACGGACAAAATTCGGCCAAAGCTTACTACAGATGTTATTAAACCTAATTCTCTTAACTCATCGAAACAAGTTGTTCGCGTCGGATCAAGCTTTAGCTTTAACATTGAATTTTTTAAAGATCGTTCACCATATCATAATGAGCCGATTCTGTCAAACGAGAAAGGATTTGTCGAGCATAAAAAATATTTAAAAGATATTAAACAAAAACATGTTGCCAGAAAACATTCTACAGCTTCCACTGTACAAACTACAAAAAATAAAAAATCTCAAATACAAAATATTCCACAAATTGCTTCTACAATGACTTCTTCTTTTGTAAAGCGTTGTTTTTGTACTACAAAACTTTATCAAAATAAAGAGAAAAATATTGGACTTAATCTCCGAAAAAATGCTAAACCTTCATTTTTCAAGAAATGTTTATGTTGGCTTAAACTAAAAAAATCTCTCAATACCGTGAATAAAGATCATGAGATAAATAAAAAAATACATTTTGATAAGAAAACCATAACTCGAAATAATATGCGTTCAAATATGCGAATCGGTCGCTATGAATGTGAACCAGGAATTTGCGTACCTGGCGAGTGTGATCCTTATGAATGCGATGCAATTCGTAGAGAAAGACTGAAAAAACATTCGCAATCATCAGCTACTCCATTTATTCATTCTCGTTCTATTCATGTATATGGTCCTACAAATATAACAAAAAATGCAAAGACGCAATCAATTGTAGGTAAAAATAAAAAAAATGTGAAGAAATCAGCACTTATAAAAACTAGCAGCGATCGTACTGAAAAGCAGCTTGTGCGAATTGGATCAAATTTTAGCTTTAATATAGAATTCTATAAAAATAATATTCGGAAACATGAAGATCTTACTTCACAGCCAGTATTGCGTAAACCTTGGTATAACAGGACTAAAGCAAAGGCATCGAAAATAAAAAAAGATATTATTTCAGTACATTCAAGACACTCCCAAGCGATGCTATTACGGAAAAATGATCATTCTGTTGGTATAAATAGCATGAAACGTTGCTTTTGCACTTCACAATTTAATAATAAGTCCAAAGAAACAACAAGTGCTAAAATTACGAAGGATAAAATTAAAAGTATAATGACTGAAAATTCCAAATTATCTCCTATGACTTTATTGCCATATGAATGTGAACCAAATATTTGTATACCCAATAAATGTGACCCAAATCAATGTGATAAAATAATGCAAACTCATAAAGAACGATATCAGTATAAACTGCCAATGCAAGCTAAGCTATTGCCAAATGAATGTGAGCCTCTAACATGCGTTCCTGGTCAATGTAATCCTATAGAATGTTTAGAAAGGATAAAAAAAAGACAAAATGAATCAAAACATTTTGGAACGACTATTGATGCTCATAATAGATATACCGCCAGTACAATGACAAAGGTCAATATTAAACCGAAAAATAAAAGAAATCAGTCTAAACTGTCACATCGTATGACTGCATATAAGATACCTACTGATAAGTTATATGCGTCAAACTTTCGTAAACAAGCTGTAAAAATAGGTTCAACATTTAGTTTTGACTTAGAATTTTACAAAGACAACGTATCAGGTAGTAAAAGCTATGACATATCAGATAGTAAAAGTTATGGAAAAAGAAAAAATAACGCTACACTTCAAACTATAAATAAATCACCAAAAATTAAAAAAAACGATCAACATACTTCTCTTCTTTTTATTAATTCTAACGTACAAGTTCCTCACGTTAAGCAAAAAGAAAAGAAACCTGTCGTACGACATTTTTTGAAAAAATGTTTCTGTATCTTTAAACTTCATAATATAGAAACTAGACGAAATCCTATCGTTCATCTAACTCAATTAACTGACCAAAAATATGAAAGACGTATGAATAATGATAAATATACAGTAACTGAACGAAAAAAATTACTACCTTTTGAGTGTGAGCCAAATTTTTGTGTACCTGGCCTATGTGATCCATATGAATGCGAAAAACGAATAAAGAGAAAATCACGAAATGTAAGTTCCCAAGTAGTAAGACAAAATTCTGATAAATATACTGGAATAAAAGCTAAAAAAAATAAAAGAAAAAATCAGAAGAATTACATTAATAAACTAAATGATTTTTCGAATCAAGATGATATTGAAGACAGAAAAAGAATAGTTGAAGTACCTAGATTTGCTAATGTTTTCGATAAAAAAGCTGTTAAAATAGGTTCTAACTTCAGTTTTCACATAGAATTTTATAAGCACACATTACCCCAGTCAAGAAAAATGACATTCAGTAATGATCACAAAAAAATAGATCATGTGAAAAAGAATAGTACAAGTGTAAAGCCTATTAACTTAAATAATCGTAGTTCTCAAGCGAAAATTGTTCGTTCGAAAGATAAAGGCTTGGAAGCAGAAAATATTTTGAAGAGATGTTTTTGTACTTTAAAGTTACAAAATACAAATTCAAGACCTTTGAAGACAAATATAAAAAATTGGGACCAAACGCCTTACTATCCACAACTTGTTGAAGTTAGGAGAGTATCTATTCCACAAAAACCCAAAGTAGTGTCACAGCAAACATATTATCCTGTAAAGACAAAAGCAACACAATCTAAAAATAAATATAAAAATGAAAATATTAGTACACAATGTATATGTTCTTTTTGTCAACACTGTGGAGATAATAACCCTAATAAAATGCATACCATATATCCATATGTACCCAAAAAGTTTAACAAAACGTCTAGTAAAATATTAATTTCTAAGCAAAATATACCAATAAATCAACGCCTTAAACCCACAGTTCGTAGTAAGAGATTGAAAAAGAAAAAAAGTCAAAGAATAATAAGTTTTACAAAAGGAACAAACCAAGAATTGCCAGGAAAACCTGTTACATCCAAGATCAAAAAATTTTTATGCCAATGTGTTAGCTTGTTGACACTAAATAAAGATGATGTTTCTTATAAACGAAAAAATAGCGATAGCGAAAAAAGCAATATTAAACAGGATAAAAAGTATCTGGACCCTGTAAAAGTTCCAAAAATTGATATTCATTCTAGAGAAAATTATGCAAAGAAGAAAATACCGAAAAAATCTAAGAGTTTAAAATTAAACAGAAAAAATAACAATAGTATTTGTCCAAAGGAGTGCCCGTATTTTCCTACTTCTAAAAAAGTTTTACAACAAGTAGGCGATGATGATCCTAAATTATCTTTAAAAGTAAAGAAAAAAATAAATCTGGTACAGATCCCTAAAAAAGCAAGTAAATATGTGCCTACAAATAACAATCAAGGTGAACGTACTTATTACAAGTGTAATTCATCAGTTGAACATTATAAAAAAAATCTTGAGAGTATAAAATTTCCTAAAAGTAACCTCCCTTCGGCAGAAAAGTACGAAAAGACGAAGCTGTCAAAAAAACCAAGAAGTTTTAAATTGAACAATATTTATAAAAATACCAGTTGTAAAAAGAATTGCCCGTATTTTCTCGCTCGTCAAGACGGTGACTATGATCCCAAATCATCTTTAAAAGCAAAAAGTAAAAAAAAAATACCACAGACCACTTCAAAACTGAGTAAACATATGATAATGAAAAAAAATAAAGATGTAAAAAAACATGATGTTTATTGCAAATGTTCAAAAATTAATAAAAGCACTTTATGTTCCCATTGTCAAAATAAAATGCAACAACAAATTAATCAAAGTAAATCATTATCACCCCAACTAAAGGTACATTTTTTAGATCCTTTAGTATTATCTCAAACTAATGTTGGAGATAAAAATAAAAAGATTAAAACGCAAATGAAATCAAATAAAAATAGATCTAAAAAAAATATAAAAAATTTGAATTGCTGTCGTTCCTGTGGTAGAATAATAAATGCAGGAGAGATTCAAAAAGCAGCAGGTGACTTTGATGAAATTAATAAAAAAAAACGTGAAACTTTGAAATTTAAAAAAAAGACCAAACCATTATTCGAAATGCAATTGGATTCTGATGATTATGATATCTTAAATAAAGATGAAATTATTGACAACGTTACTGACTTAGGCGACCACAGAATAAAAGATCAATCAAAATATGAAGCTCATACCAACTATGAACAAAATCAATATGCTTCTATATTTAAGGTAAGCCAAAACCGAGGAAAACTTAATCCATGTATTTGCGGTAGCATGATATGCGCAAAAGAGAATAAAAAATTATCAAATAAATTGTCTATGTCGGGACAGCGCAAAAAACGTTCCTGGAAGAAGTGCGTTTGTGGCAGTCCAGTTTGCGACCGGGAGTCTGGTATTATAAAAACGATTTCACCAGAAAAAATGAGTTGCATCTGCAAAAAAGAGAAAATGAAAATAACTAAAAAAAAAGAAAAGCAAGAGTCTAAAGTGCATGCCGTTCGCATGAAGCAATATCGTAAAGAAGATCAAATTCGCAGGCGCCAACGTCAAAAAGCTGATAAGGAAATGGCGAAGAGAATTAATAAAAATGCGAGTGACGTAATATTATTAGCAGAATCTGCTATAGACATTGGTAAGTTAGGTATAACTGCTTGTATGGACATATTACGTGCGTTGGCCAGAATGGGCTCTGACCCAAAACACGCTTACCGTAATCTTAAAGCTATGAAAGCAGATCCAAAATTAATTGGGCGTAATTTGAAAATGGCTTTCGACGATAGTGGAGTTACGGGTACTGTGAAACGTATAAGGCTCAGATGCTTGGCCTTAAGGGGAGTGAAAAAAATTAAAACAACATTAGAAAGCTACCAATTAACAAATTACCTTCTACACATTGCAGCAAAAGATCCGAAAAAACGAATGCTTAAAAAGAAGAGGTCTCCTCGCCTCCGTGAACGTCTTGACTTTGGATGTAGCCTCTATATGGCATCGCTTAGAAAACGACCATTCATATCAGTTTATGACAGAGTACCCTGGTTCTATCCACATTTTTTATCTCTTCTCAAGATGTATAAACAATTTAGAGATATATTATTATTTTTATTAGCAGTTGTTGTATGGAGCCCGTGTATTTTATGTATGGAGGCATGTAGGGCTGTGATGTGTTGCTTTTTCTGCACTAGGTGATATATGTACGTATATTTATAATAAATTGTTATTTTATTCTAATAATTATTTTATTAAATAACATATTTCTACTTTTCTGTAAAAGAATCTTGACTAGATGATGGTCCATTTTGTTAGTCCAATGTACTTGGCTAGAAACCACGGGATTGATTTCTGTAAATGATGATATGTACGCTTTGTCTTAGGTAAGTATTAAGTAAGAGAAGCAAATATTACGTCAGGTGTTATTTATTTAAGTTTATCTCTTATGTATAACAGATTACTGTTATACATAAGAGATAGACTTTATACTAGGGTATAAAATTGAACATTCAATAGTAGAAGTTTGTCTTCTCTTTATTTACCCACTTGCAAGCGAATGAGCAATGAGTGGGACTTTTTGTTTTAAAAATCGAGAAATTAAATGATAGCAATTTCAATATTCTATCGGTCCAGCTTATAAAGTATGAGCTACACGTTTTAGCGCTTCTATACAATCTTACTTCTTACTATCTTACTTATATTATAAATATGAAAGTTTAGATGTTTGGATGGATGTTTGTTACTCGATCATGCCGGCTTAATTATGCGAATGGATCTGGATGAAATTTGGCATAGAGATAGTTTATAGTCTAGAATAGTACATATGCTACCCGGTAAAATGTACGGTTCCCGTGGGATAGATTTGTTTTTCTTTTTCTAGAGGCGAAACGAGGGTGAGCCACTAGTTGGTTAATGGTTTTAAGCTAAATAGATTAGCTCACTGGCGAAGCTGCAGGCATTATCTAGTTTGCCTATTATGCATACAGAAGGTTTTTTTTCTTAGTAATTTTTTACGTATATTCTACGATACTATATTCAAATTGAACTTACCCTCTAATTGTTCTATGATCATAATAATGCACCCCAAGGTTCAATGACCGAAGCCACAAAATTTTGGGGGTGGATTATATAAGAACATTTATTGCAGTGACCCTCGAAATCATCAAAAGTACAGTCAGAGAACATAGTCTATTTCAGAGCAAAACGCTATGATTATAAATATCATTTTTAACAATTAATTTTTACTGTAAATTCTTTAATTATATTTTTAAACGTAAAATATTTTATCAATCAATCACATTTTATTACGAAAATAAAGTTAAGTTGCTTTTTTTCTTTAATGCCTTGAAGTTGTTCTAGAAGGACCAAAACATTGTACCGTCAAAATAAACTATCGTAGAAATTACACAAACCTAGAAAAAAAATTCCTTTTTTAATTCATTGCGAAATAAGAAATATTTTACTGAATACTCTCTGGAAGTAGTATCCTTATAATTCACACTTACAAATTAACTTTAACCTAATAATATTATGTAAATTTGATGACAATAAGTGCATTCAAGAAAAAAGTTAGCTATCCAAAAATCAAGTTGAAACGAGACAGTGAGTTGGAAGTTCGAAAACAAAAGAGAGGTATATCGACCAAACCCTCAAAAGTGAGAGGGAGCCGCCACCCTCTTTATGACTCAGAGGGGAGGACCCTTGCACGTACTACCCTTAGTACAGCGTACCATACCGCATGCATTCACTATTGATCTGGGCTTTTTGGACCCGTCTAATATTGTTTTTGACCTAATAGTCCTCTTTTTTAAGGGTTGTTAAAATACGTGTTGAATATGAATAGCATACGAAAAGTGCAGTTGACTTATTTTTAAATTTTAAAAATCTTTCTACTTTATATTAACTTAGTTACAATAATTATTACATAATGCTATATACATATTACTTTATATGTATGTAGCATTATTTGAAAATCCCATCAAAAAAATATACTGTCATTACTCAATGTAATGTTAAGTTAACCTTTGAAATGTGAAAATTTATATGTTGTTAGGGTTGTAAATTAATTATGTTTCGATAAATACATATGTTATTTTGTTCAAATAGTTATATGTAATTTGAAATTTTGTATACAAATGCATTCTGCCGCAATACATCCTAGTATGTATATAAAAATCGTATGCCTATTGTTTTATGTTCATGTATGTTTTTAATTTTTAATTAACATTACAAAAAATATAATTTTTATTAATATATAGATGTTTAAAATATAGTAACTGCATAATTATACGGTTTGGACATGAGATATTCAGTACACGTGGCGCCCACAGCAAATTCACAGATTTGTACAAATTACCATATTGTCTCTATCCTCTAACAGTGCCCGCGTAACATCCTGGATATTCCATGTTTCACTTAAATATTATACTACTTTATCATATATTCATGCTTTTATATATGACATAAGGATAAATTTTTTTGTTAATCAATCTTGTCTGAGAACTTATTATGGGGTAGTAGCAGTGCATTTACGTACCTAAACGAGAATTTTAAGTTGCACATGCAATTTGCGGTAAACTTTATTGGTGAGAAAGGAATTTCATTTTCAATTTTATTTTTCATTAATTAAGGAATAATAAAGACAGAGTGTTATAGAATAACATGAAGCCAATCAATAATGTTTAAAAATATAATTTATAATATTAACACATGTCTATATATTTCTTTAGTCTGAGTTATAATAATAGTTTGATTACTTTCTACTGCATCGAGTGAACAGTACTACTATCAAAAACTCTACATTTTTATGCAAATTAATCATCTCTACTATCTGTTATGGCTTAAAAGCTCTCCACAAAGTTCGTCAAAGTTTAACGTGATTCGTTCCAATAACTGACGACTTTACTTGCAAGGGGACTCAGAAATAGAGTACGTTTTTTGATGACACTTATTGACAATTTGTTTTTGAATATCCAACCTTAAGTAGGAAAGCTAAAGCTATCGACATCCTTAATTTATGTGTATGATAATGATATTGGATTATGGGATTTAAGATCTCATGCTCTGTTATAATTTAAAAATAGTAAATTTCAAAGTGATAGAGCCATATATTTGAAAGTGGAACCTTGAAAGCTAGTAGTTATGGTAATCATACTCAATCAACGATGCGTCGAACTATAATAAAAACTACTCATACATACATACATATGTACTATTCAGTTGAGTATTTTTAAAATCCAATTGAATTTTACAAAAACTTTTATTGATAAAATTCAGAAATATCCCAATTAAATATTTTGAGCCATCATAAATGTTTTATCTCGTTAAAGCGCTGGAAATGGTTGCGGTCGAGATGCCATGTACCGACATGCGCGCAATTACGGTGTGGCGTTAAGAATTTATACCTATGGCTTGTAACTCAATTAATATCGCTATGGAAATGACAATACGAAATTCGGATGCTCATCTGAATATCGGATAAAATGTTACAGTATACGTTTTGATCCATAATAGCAGTGTTATACTATATACACATATAAAAACAGATATGCCTCCGACTGTATATATATATATATATATATATATATATATATATATATATATATATATATATATATATATATCCTCTTGAGACCCCCGGTATCACCTATGATACCTGGATATATATTTTTTTAACAGCGCCACCTCACTATATTTTATCACTGTAACACTCTTTCACATTAATAATTAGTACTAGCTATGGGATACAGATAGCGATTGCTCATTGTGTATCGAGATCGTACTGTTTACTGTCATTTGAAAATAAAAATTTTTGAAACTACCGACATGGCGAGTTCCAGACAAGGTAAATATTTATTTTAGCCATAAAAATAAGAGTTTTTGGTTTTAAATAACGAATTTAGTAGTCTAAACTTTAATTACATTAAACTATGAGAAATAAACTTGGAATATTTAACTATTTACAATGTTTTTTTAACAATATCATATTTGATACCTTGGGCACTCAGTGATAAATACATTGTTTTTGTACGGTTACGAGACGATCGCATTTTTGAGTTCTTGGTGAACACTAACGTGTCTGATCGTGAAGATTTAACGGACGATGACCTTGAAGAGGATTTAGAAATAAGACCAGAGGATATTGAAGAAGTAGTCCCTCGATCGTCCGAGAATGAATGGGACGACTCTGATGATGAGCCACTAGCGTCATTTGTACGAGATAGCAGCAGGAGAGCTAGAAACCACCACTTACTATGGTATCCTCCTATAGGTATGGCTCCTGCCATAGGCCAGAGACCCATAGGTCTCTACGGAAAATTTTGATAATAAAGTAGGTTACCCTCCGTTGAAACAGAATGAACTGCTCTCACTTCGTAGTAGTCAGATGGATATTTTTAGACGTATTTTCTCCTCAGTTTTTTAAATCTATGTCTGAATGTACCAATATTTGCAGTAGTTTTAGAACTGGGAAATCGTTAAATTCTACAGCTCAAGAAAAGGCAGTTTTTATCGGCTGCTCCATGATTATTGTTTTTCTTAGTTTGCCTCGTATGAGGATGTATTGGGCTCAAGAAACAAGAATTGCATTAGTATCCGAAGCTATGATTCGAAATAGGTACTTCCAACTAAGATCAAACATCAAAATCGTAGATGATCAAAAAGTTACTAATGCTATGAAAGAGGTAGATAAGTTTTTAGAAAATCGTCCCATAGTTTCCCAAATAGAACAAGCATGCAAAGAGAATATAGGAGAAAAAAATGTAGCAATAGATGAGCAGATCATACCTTTTACTGGTAAATTTAAGCTAAAACAAGTGATCAAAGGCAAACCAAATCCTGAAGGTATCAAAGTTTTCTTGATAACAAATCCCAACGGACTTCCACTTGATTCAAGTATCTCCACCAAGGACAAGGCATTTTTCTTGATACAGCATTGTATACGATGCCAGAAAAAAATGGTCTTGGGGGCTGTGTAGTTTTTAAGCTTGCTGATACATTGCCACTCAATACATCAATTTATTTCGACCAATACTAAAGTATTGGTCGAAATAAATTGATGTATTGAGGTAAACGTCCCTTACACTCTCAGAAAGAAATATCAACGGGACAGGCACGCTTATGAAAAATCGTGTACCAGAATACTAACGACCTCATCAAAAAAAAAGAAAAAAAAAACAGAAGTTTCTGCTGAAAACAGACACAAAGCAAAAGCAAAGGAGAAAGCTACGATTGCGTTGTTGTTTGTTGCATTGTTGGTGTTCCATATAAAGAAAGATTAAAGTCAATTATTAAGCATTTGAATGTTATTCAGACCCAAGGTATCATATATGATACCCCCCTTTTTGGGCGTTCTGAAGGGTGGGGATTTTTATTTTTATTTTTTATAATTATCTTATTATAAAACCTCCATCCACACCAAAAATCAACCCGATTGGAGAAAAAAACATAGTCTGGGTCTCAGGAGGATATATATAGTTTGTTTTTTACGCAGTCTGGTTTTTTATTTTTATAATTTTTTATTTTGTAATCATTGCAATACACTTCAATTATATGTTATAATTATATATGATAAACCATACAAGTACATAATTTTTAAGCGTAATCTTTTAAATACGATTGAAAGAAGGCACAAACAACGCTGTAATTTTACTAACAACATTCTAACAAAGAAGAGTCTGTAGTATAATCTATGGTAAGTAGTAAGTGGGAACTGAAACTCCATTACAGTGTCATGTCCATCATAGATAATATAAACATGAATTGTTTTGTATAGCAATAACGTCATGTCAGATGACTCTCGTCTAACACGTTCACCCCATCACTTTGCTTTATTTGAAAATCCCATTTGAATAATTTCTGCGGGGAATATTAATGTAGGAGGCTCAATCCTTATTAAAATATAGTCTGGGAGCTTGATTAGTGACACTTCGACGCGTTGCGACTAAACGAGTTTCGAGCTATAAAAAAGTAATCAAGAGTCTACTATTAGCGCGGGGTTTGAAACTTCTATGGTACTTTTGTGGTAAATAATGATTAAATTTAGAGAATAGAAATTCATTAATTACTACGAAGTTATTATTACTACGAAAAAATAAATGTATGTAAGTTTACTATTTACGAAAATGTTTTTATCGATAACAGCTTAAAATTTGGATGGTTTTTCTAAACTAGGCTTCAGTGGCGGCTTTTATACTGCTCTTACAATTAGTAGATGAACTAATAATCTTCACAATTATTAATTAGTACTTTACAGAATCAAAATTTATATTACATAAATATTTTAAAGTTAACTTCAGCTTACGTTTTATTAATTTTATTACTTAAGGGATCAGCTGGTAAGAATTTCTAAACTCACATTTATATGCGAGCTCTAACATTCCAAATTTAATAATACTCTAAACGGCGGTGATGCGATAACTTTACAAAGTAGATGTGTTACTCACCAGATTTACTTACTTTGTACAAATTAGAGCCTTGGGATGTAAGGGAAGCAGATTATAAATATTTATCTATTAAAATTCATATTTTTTTACTCGGTTAGAAAACTTTTTCTCTTCGTTGTGAATCTATATGTCTCATGCCGGTTATTTTTTGCGTATTTTACTTGATAGCTTTGTGAAAATAGGAGATGATTTTTAATTTTTTTGAAGCTTTTTGAATATACATAATATGACTCGGTAATTATTGGCTTGAATATAAAAGTCACACAGTCACTGAAACCAATGATCTCATTTTTTAAGACCTATCCAGAGATGCCCATGCCATGTGCTTAGGCGGACTTAATTTATTTCTTCCCTTAGTAGTACGAAGTTTCACCCTAGTTCTTTTTGTAATTTGATTACAGAATTATGTGGTGATGCACAGGAGATACTTATCAACCAAATGTCAGCTTTCCATGTAAAACTATTTATCTTTTCATTTACTCATTTACCTTTTGACTATGAAACCCTAAAAGTGGCACTAAACAGCAGCAAAGTCATGCATAGCGACATGTTGCGTTGTTTTTATTTTAAAAATCAACTTTCAAAAAGTAATTACTCTATAGTTTTTTTAAATATTTTATTTGCTTCAATAATATCGTTCAAAAACTTAATCCATTATGAAATTATAGTGTTTCTAAAATTGAGTAAAAATATAGACACGACAGATAAGCAATCATTAACTCGAGTCGTTGCTTTTAAACAGTGTGTTTTATGCTAACCAAAAACTTTCCTCCCCAAAAGAAACATAACACCCAAGCTCTCCCGCCAAAACATAGCCAACATGGCGGACCGTGTCTTTTTACGACTTCCATGAAAATTATGGCCTTGTACGCGCGTTAAACTTTTATACATTCGTGTAAATCCATATGGGGTGTTAAAATAATATTTTCGCAAATGCATTATGGTAATTATTTCTCGTAGCTAACCATTTTAAGAAGTTTAAAATACAAGTTATAGATAAATAATTTTAGGTAATATTGTGAATTCTTTGTACGGCTTGTTATCTATTTCCGCAATTAGATTATTTATAAAATATGTCTTCATATTTTACTGATTTTCTCACTTAAAACGTTAATCGGAAAATACGTGACCATTAGCGGGTAAAAGTACTTAACGTTAACGTTCTAACTTTGTTTTCAAACCCTATATCGATTTGGTGATTCATTTTTCAGGTACTGGTGCCAAGTTTCGGTTGATATAAATACAATTGTGGTGTGTCTTTTAAATTGCTACACTGCATTCTGTGCACTTGCTACATATATACTACTTAAATAAGCGTATGTGAACTTCGCTTTACATTGCAATCTGATTTATATACTGCGTTACAATTTAGAGGTCGATTTTCAATCCAGTTTGCTATTTGTATTGAACATATAAACCTATCATACATAATCCAGGCTCTGCAGCGTACATTCGGAGAAATGTGCGTGCGGAATTAATGATAGGTGAATCTCCGAACCTGTAAGGGTAACTCTAAATAATGTACTAGCGACTCGCCCTTGCTTCTGTCAAGTCACACTTCAAGGCCTACAATCTTGAGTTACATATATTGAAATTAGGAAATAACTGAAAACTAATACTTATATAATTTATTATATAGGGCAAGGAGAAAAATCAGAGTCTGACCTGAGTGTGGTGTTGGACTACATTCTAGACTTAACCTTACAGACTTTACTTTTATAATATTCCTGTACAATAAAATTAAAATAACTATAACATGAAAAACCTAAATAACCTTAGCTCGTAGACGGTAACTACTTTAGGTTTACACCTCAACATTGTTTACACGCCACCAGCATCGATTTTGTGATTCATTCATGGTGTACTTGTGCCAACTTTCTCGATTTCCACAAATTGGATTCAGCTGTTTTTCTCTTATATTTTTCATTCCTTGCTTTTGCTATTGCATTTTTATCCGTGTTGATGAGAATTAAACGCCTCGGTGGGTTTTGAAATAATTTTGAAGAATATTCATGTTTGAAATTTTAAGAACAATTAATAGTGTCGTGTGCCAATTGTATTTATTTAGTTATATTAGAAGATGAACAAAAAGCTGTTAAAATTCCTGTTAAAAATTCTCCAAAAGGTCCGACATTTTACCTTTAATGAAGCCATAAATGTGAAAATATGATAAGATAATGCATTTATCAGTTCTCGTAAACTTTATTACTTCTCTGGAGGGTTAAAGTGACCGAACACGTTTCAACCGAAAATAATTATCTCTAGACTATACGGCTACTTTCTATGAATATAGAATGAGATTGTGAGTAGCAGATTCGATTGCGTCGCCGTTGAAACGACTTGGTTTAAAGTAACATGGCCTTTACATTAAAGCTGTGCATGTTTCTTAATTCAATTTGTGTCGTTACTGAAGTTTATTAGGATATAAGTAGCTTTTTTATGTAACTATATAACTAAATTACTTCTGCATGAAAAGTTACAGGTCCCCCACTTACATTTTATACTAATTGCGGTGAATATTTTCGTTATATATTTTTTATCTTTGTATATATTTCATACATAAACTTCTTTTGAGGAATAAATACTAATAATAACACATCACCATCTTCATCTTTATTGACCTTGTTGGGTGGCATATATTTTTTTTCTAAGTAAATACCAAATTACTGCTTTAGTTTCTCAACAAAATTTTCTCAGAAAAAGCACGAGTCATTTGCAGGGATTGTGAACTCAACAGACATGCATGCGAGCGGTTCCGGGACAGTAGCTAGTATAATAATAGTATGCGCTCTTATATAACCTCTAACTAACGTTGAAAACTATAAATAAAATAGCTTAAAAAGACGAAATTTGTATGCAAACAAACAACTTCAACCATTTCGAAAACTTTACAGAAAGTTCAAAGTTATGAAATAGCTTGGGAATTTCTGCCCGGTTATGTATATCACGTTAGAATTTATTGGTTAGAAAATGTATGGTGCATAATGCTTTGATATGGACAATTGTAAATGGTAGGAGAAAACAAATGGTAGCCTGTCAACGTACTAGGATCGCTTGACAGCATGACTAAGGACCTTGTTTGAGCTTGCACGTGCTCATAATTGTTTTTAAAAACCTTTGTAATACGACCTATTAATTATTATGACGTACTTGGTTTCGACTGTATTGCACAATCATACACATCACGGGATTGATCCGAAAATATAAGAGATTAATTTGGCGGAGTAACATATTGTTATTTTTATTATTTATTAAAATGTAAAATTAATAACTGTAAGTTATTATTTAATCTAAAACAAAAACCGTTACTGGTTTCTTTGTTGTGATCTGTATTTTGTTAATATAAGCTTAATATATTTCGTGACAAAGTTTTTGTGTTACTTTGATTGATCATCTCAACTCGATGATCTCGCGAGTTAAACAAAAACCAATCAGAACAGATTAAAGTTGAATTGTGGTTGACGGATAATCGTTTTATTTCTAAGACGTGAGACGTAATTCCATTTTGTAGGCTATTTTTATAAGTAAAATTGTAAAAGTGTAAATATAAGCAATAAAATATATTACCATATAAGGAAAAATCTATAATTGTTTATCTTAGTCTTAGTAGACTAGACAAGTTATATTTGTACTGGGACGGCTTAAAATGTAGGACAGAAGTAGGTGTTTCAGAGTATTAGAAATCACTAGATATATGAAAATCTCGATAATACAAATGTTTGTACGCGTACTCTAATAATATTTGCAATAAAAATATAATTGTAGCCATTAATTAGTTACATCGTTATTCCTCACGTAACAGAGAATGTGGGGAAAGCAAAATAAACGTAATTAATGCGTGACCCATGTCCATATTCGATTACGTTATTTGTAATAAATTACTCGTTAAAACAAAAGTTCAAGGCCTAGCTTTGACGTACAATTCATGATGATTTATTTAATGTTTCAAAATCGTAAATAAGATTAATTTTGTTACTTTACTTATACATACTAAATTACTCGATGGTAATCGGTTTCTTTTAATAATAATAATTTTTTTAATTTCCACCAGTAAGCGCAACAAATAATTTAATTAGAGTTAAAACGTAAATAGTATCTACGTCTGTATAAAAATGACTTTTTTATATGTTTTATCACCAGAGTGCTTTTCCCATTAGAGTCTGGAATTTTATTTGTAAATGGATTTTAAATTAAAACTACGTTGGGGGATTGTCTAGCATTTGATTACAAGGCGTTTGTCTGGTAGCGATCATTGAAATCGAATATTGCGCAGTCACTGACTGTGAAGCGGTTGAACATCGGTTTTTAATAATATTTTGCCCACTTCCATTAATTGAAAATTGCGTTTGATAGATGTATGTAGATATTTGCTTTGGTTTCTTTTCAGTTTTATGCCTACTATATGCAAAAGCAACAGTATGCGGTTTTTGATAGCGCGTAATCAATACACCTGATTTGCAGTGAATACGCTAATCACAATATTATTAGTGCGAAATTTAGTGAGTGAGTTAATCAGTTTGTTATTTAATCACGATTTGAGGGCTTAAATAATTTGAATATAATTCTGTATCAAAAGGCTAATATTTGTCGACGTCGCAAGCGGAGACCCCGTAAAAAACTATTATTTTAATATATTTTATTATATAAAGAATAAAAAAAATTTAATATCACATAATAGAAAACTATTAATTAATATTAAGCTTCCGTGACATCGACTCCATACATTCTTAGATCGTCTACAATTATCTTACGAAATATTATCATAAAACATGGCTAGTTCGTGTTCAAAGTTCTCACGCACAAATGCTATAAACTTTTATGTTAATGCTAACGGTTGGAATTGAGAGATTCATTTTTATACGAGGAATACGTGAAAATATGAATATGTTGAAAATATTTAGAAGTTGTGATATCATTCATTTACGTAATGGGCTTATGTATTTGTGGAGATTAGAGCAATGGGGGATTATCCTAAGCTGTATATGGAGAGAGATAAATTGAGCGTTAAGTTCAGTTCCCTATCTCATATATAAAAAATAATAATAAAGACTTCATTATTTTACAGAAAAAGGTTTACACTTTGTGGATATGCGTATTTTAATATTAGACTAGCGACTCACGCTCGCTTCGCTGGCGTTCGTCCCTAGGTACGTTTTCACGGTTAGCTATGTTTTGGTATACATAAATGGTAACTTGCTACTCCTAAGATATTCATTTAAATTATATAGCGATTTACCCTCGCTTCGCTCGGGTGCGTACGCCGTACGCGGATTTTGTTCACGATTTCAAGGGTTTTAATTTTTTTTCGCGGAGCCCTGATTCTTTTTCTAAAATAAAAGTTGCCTAAGTTACTCCTTATAACATCAGCTATCTGCCAGTGAAAGTCCCGTCAAAATCGGTCCAGCTGTTTCGGAGACTAGTCGGAACAAACAGACAGACAGACTAAAATTGTAAAAAATGTTGTTTTGGTATATGTACCGTGTATACATCCATATGCATTTAGTAAGAAGCGGTTATTTTAATATTACAAACAGACACTCCAATTTTATTTATCTGTATAGAGATATATGCTATCATAAATGTTGCTAAAGTTTACTATATATTATGTGTGTATATTGGTTAGTCTTGGTGGTAAAACATAGGCTGCTGTCGCGTGCCTCATACGCCCAAGCGAGACGAGGGTAAGTCACTAGTTATATTTATAATTTAGTACAGAGTAAAGTAAAATACTGTCATTTTGTTTTTTATAAGCAGTTAGAAGATTAATAGATGTATTCAATAAAATTTCTAAAGTTTTAACTTTATAATCCCTTTAGGGATTTAAAAGTTCTAATATCAAACATATTTTCGTATTAATGTCCTTTTATCATAATATCTTATTTCAAGGATAAAAGGGACGGTCAGGTTACAGTATTTACAAAGTGCGGATGAGCCGTATAGACGTAGTAACGACCAAACAACACATTCACCGCGTTAATTGCAGCCATGACTTCATGTAGCCACTATCACTATAGTATAACATATATATACAAAAATAGCCTCTATCGCCCTGTATAAAGGAACATTTTACCGTACAATACATTAGTGTCCCCTGTGTAATTGCATGCACTTATTTGGTATGCCTAATATGTGATGTGAAACCACGGGTCAACTCATATTTCGACGAGATAGAACAATCTAGTATGGATTTTGTTGGATTATTCTAGGCCGGTTTTATTCATTTCACAAGTGAGTAGTTTATTTCATATTTTTGATTTATCAAGAAGAAAATATTGTAAATTACTATTCAGACAATCTTTTAACCGCGACTATTTTTTGTGATAATAAAAGTTTTCAGTAAGAAATAACAATAAGATACCGAATGTGTAGTAGATGTGTTATGCCGGATCATTCAGAGGTCAGTCAGTCAGCCAGTCAGAGGTTTGATTTCCTCGGGTCAAATTGAGACACTATTCAACATTCAAATCTCCATAATCAAAAACAAAAGAAATGCGTATTTTGCCCTTAAAGAAAAAATCATCAGTAACCTTATTATATATGTAATTATTTAAATGAAAATAGAGTAAACAAAATATACATTAGCACTTATGTAATAATCTTGTTGAGACCCCTTTTAGTGCTAGACAGAGTTTATCTCTAATCGCGATATTTACTAACACACCACATTACATAAACCCTATAAGCAGCTGCTTCTAACCCTCATCAGCTTAAGCGAGGGTTCTCCAGTTCCGCTTGGATAACCACAGCCCCTCGCTGAAATACATATTTATAACTAGTAAAACTTAGTTTTTAATAACTAGATCTCTTAGTGCAGTATAAATATTAGCCTATGAATTTGCTTAAATTGAAATATTAAAAAAGAGCATAATAATAATCTTAATTGACGACACGTTTGGCTCTATTTATAGTGACCCTATTTGCTGTACCAGCGGTCGCGGGTTCGAGTCCTGCTGGAGGTACTCATTTGTATGACGAGCAAGAATGCTTTTACTCCAGTCATGGGTGTTTATATAATAATTTATAATATATATGTATTTAAGTTTTGTGTATGTGTAGTGTATCAACTATTTGGTATTCATAACACAAGCCTTGTAGCTTACCATGGAACTAGATGGTGCTGTGTTAATGTCCCAACATATTTATTTATTATTTATTTATTTTTTTCAAGCTAATGATTTACTTTTGCTTTGTTCAGGTTCGCCCCTAGGTACCTAACAGTAGACTATGTGTTAAACCAGGTCTTATTCTATCTGTATACTAAAATTCATCCAAATACGTTCAACCGTTTCTGCGTGAAGGAGTAACAAACATACACACACATTAAACTTTTAGGTTTACAATTATAGTAGTCAGCTGATAATGTAAGACGTAATTAGAAATCTATACTTATAATATAATTCTGAGTCGAATCTGTACATTAAATATTTTTAAAATAGTCATTATTATCGATACAGAGGCCGAATCTATAGCTTTTTGATTTTTTTCTGTCTGTCTGTCAGGAAACGCATCACGAGAACACCACTGGACAAATTTTGAAGGAATTCTGTATGATAATAGCTGGTTATCCGGGTCAAAGTATAGGATACTTTTTACTGCGATAAATATCTCATTTCTAAGAAATCTATATGTACCTACTAAACGTTAAAACGTTATCTGTGTAAGATAAACAAGAATATAATACTTAAAATAGGTAAATCTCGCGACAATTTTATATCATATAAATTGTGTTATTTACCTAATAAATTGATGGGTTTGATTTAATTTAATGTTTATTTTCTTCTTTCTAGAGGATTTAAATAAAAGCTTGTTTTTAAAAATGTTTTTTTTACCATTAATTTATTTTTTTACTCTGAAAGCTATACATAGTATAAAAACCATTAGCACAGTTCAAACATTATCCTGATCCGCAGGACTTTTAAATCTTCAACATACGGCCATTCAAACCCTAATCCCCGCGATTCTTGTTTGGCCCTGAACAAAGGGCAGAATGGGGCCGGCAGATAAACGGATTAAAATTTTCGCAATTTATAGCTCTGCAGAATTAAACTAAGTCTCGTGTATCGATTGTACTTTATTTTAATAGAATTTGATTTTATTAGAAATATGTATTAATCATTTAATGAAAACATGTAATATTTTTACAAGGTCTATAAATATGTTAAGCTATTTGACTATATCCATATAGTTTTTTTTCACAAAACCAGGCCTCACTGCTTACTATGCGTAAAATAACTCAACATTTTACAATTCAATTGCGAATTTAAATAAATAAAATACCTAATAATTAATTATCTATTTTAATACACTAAATCTATCAAAGTGATTTTCTGGCTGAATATTCCAAATTGCTTCAAAATGTAAATACTCTAAGCGCACATGTAATCCTGTAATATTAATCGAAACATTCCATCCCTTAGAACCACTCTCCCGTAGCGGACCCTATTAATTTCCTTTGAAACCTAGGCTTTCCGTATAAAAGGCATGGAAATGTATCCGAGATGTTAAGTGACGCTTATTTGCGACATTTGTACGAAATTACTTTGCGAAACTCAATCCGGCTATTTAGTGATTAGTTTCGAGATTTAGACATAATTTTACTTAATATAGTGTGTTTTCTGTAAGTAATAAATTGACTAATTCTCGTTCGGACTAATTATATTACTTGTACTGTAGTAGACAATTATAACGATTTTTTATGTCTAGAAATAGTTTATCTAGAAAAAGTTTAGAGCCCGGAAAGCAAATCTGAATATTTTTTATTTAGATCCTTATAGTTTTCGTGAGATATATATTAGAAAACTAAGACTAGGCCGCGGCTTTTCTCGTCAAGTTTATTTGCGCTCTCAAATTGAACTGGTCCTTCCAAATGTTAAATCGTACGAACTTCCAAAAAAAAAAAACAAATAATATTTTTAGGTATATGATATTAAGTGTAAATAGGAAAAAGTTTGTTGTCTGATAAAATTATTTATGAAGTTTGCAGTTGCTATGAAAGATTTAATCATACAAGAAGATCCAATCAAAATTAATCATGTAATAATATCCAACAAATTGTGGTAATAGAGTTAAGCAAACTATCTCTGTGTATCTCATATCTCAAAGGTACAGTTCATCATGTAACTTCCTTAGTCGCTGCTGAATTGTATCAAACAAAGTAACCTCCTTAATTAAGCAATCATCCAAGGCTTTGACGTGGCTAGGTCCTAAGAGGTGCCTGGCAACCTTGATTACTCTCAACAAGGCTCTGATGAATTTTGAATATATTACCCTAAAGTTAACTTTTAACTAATTCCTTAAAAGTCTTGTCTTTTCTCCTTTTAGATTATATTGCAATTTGTTTATACAAATTCATCTTGTTTTTATTCATTGTACGATTAAATTATATATATATATATATATATATATATATATATATATATATATATATATATATATATATATATATATAATTAATTTTGGTGTTTAATATTTTTTTTAATATTTTAATTGGCAGTCAAACAAACACAAATAATATGAAACAACGGTAGGTGGATAGTAACAAAAACAAGTTTGATTTCGGACGTCTGTCGTAGAGGCCATGTGCCTGTTTATTTTTATCGATGTTTGACTTGGTATAAAACTTTACCAAATATAAGAATCAAAAAATAATACTTACAGTGTTGTTTATCACTGTTGCTGGGAATAAAATTGTATTCCTATAGTTCAGAAGAAAAAAATCCCTAATGTATTAGAAAAATATGATCAGTCAGCAGATGTAGCATACCGCGTATAGCTGGGAAGGCCTCAGATACGATTCCTGTCTGGATTAAAGGATTGTGGAGTCGTTCAATATATTAATATTTAAAAAAATCACTATATAAACTCAGCCTTCTAGTAAATCTATTTAAATATTTTGAGTTTAGATGAACAATTAGAACTTATTTCATTTTCTTTACTTGAAAGTGATTTCAAAAATGTTAATATTACATTTTAAATCTGTATTTAAGGTAACGTTAAGGTGTAATTTTGTCTTCTTAAAATACCTGGCCCATCGCGTGAAAAGCAAACGGTTATTATGTTGGGTCCACAGTAAATTACAAGGAACCTATAAAAACTACCCGAGCCTTTTAATTTAAAAAGCGGTCCTACTAGAACCTGTGATTAATAAATACGTTATCGTTTTTATACAGTAATTTTAATAGTATATGAGGGTTTAATAAAGTAAAAGTAAGTAAGTTTCCAAAAAGTTTTATTTTAATTGTACATTTCAGACATTTTTTTAACCTCGTTAATTTGTTTAACTTTACCTAGATCAAACTTTGATAATTAATAACTAAAATGCTAATTGCTTAGTTGTTTCATTTGTCTAATATATACAATTACACAAACATACATACATATGTTTCTAAGTAATCAGAGCCAATCTTTATATTTGAGGAAAAAAATTACTTAAAAGAAGTTCATTTTCAACGACCTCATTCCATTTCTTCTCATGCGTAATTTCGACCCAAACCATTCATCTTGTTTTAGTAATCAACGGTTAGATTGCTACCTGCTTTAATTATTTTCTCAACTTAACTCAAAAAATGTTATGCGAGTAAAAAATGAACCGAATGCATTAGTAGAATCGATTATATGACCATCAGGCACTGGGCAAACTGGTTGTGTTCCGACTTGTTTTTTTATTTTTTCTATCCCTCTCTAACATTACATGATAAGGATACGATATAGAATATATTAAGAAGAAACCAATATCGATTTAAATAAAATACAAATAAATGAACGGTGAATGAAATGAATTTTTTACATGCGTTTAGCTTTTAATTTGTAAAAGTTGTCTTAGTTTGTGGGAATACAAATATCGATTTAGTAATTTGTGGCATAAATGATTATAAATTACAATTAATAGTACACTTAAGAAAACCTGTGTATGTACTTATGAACGCACGTAAGAACTTCTTTGGCGTAGCAGAACAAAATTAGCTATAGATTTCGTCCGTATGTCACAACTCTCTGTTTGTAAAAGGAATGCAGCTAACCTCACCATGTCGCTTTTTGGCTGTCGGTGAGCGCGCGACTTCAAAAAATTTAAAGGATGTCAAATATGACAAAAACGAAATTATTATAAGCTACTAGCAATCGCTTTATTTTCTATACAAAAATATTTAGTTTTATATATTCTCTATTAGATAGTCAAAGAAAATATTTCATTAGAAAAAGATATTTCCATTACAAAGGTCTTTATTTAAAATAACACTTCGATTGTTTTTCTTGGAAAACATACAGGACCAGCGGGGCTATTATATCGCGTTAGACCCCAGTTTGGGCTCTTTTCGTTTTGTATTTAAGAAAGTTAACACTATAGCTCCTATTTTAAGGGATATAAAGTCGAAGTTTGTTTATTTTTTTAATCTACTTCAGATCTGCCCGGAGGCGAGTCGACACAAAGGTATAGAATTGTTGCGGATTTCACGTAAACATCGATAGCTTTATCGTCAAGTCGGGCATGCAAGAGTGCAAAGTGTATACCCTTTTTCGGGGTGTTTGTATCCTATCTATGAAAACTCATGTCGATGAATTTGACTTTATCTAATATATTACTGTATGGAGTGTATAAATTGAGTTTATTTTTATCTTTACTGAATTTCAATAGTTTGCTCTTCCTAGTAGTGAATTGTTTTCAATCAATATTGATTATGGGGTTTTGTTTGCATAATTTAAATTATTATCAGAATCTGTAATAAATAAATAAATAAATAAATACGTGGCTAGTTAAAGTATTAGTATGTAATTAATTTCATTTATCACATCACCACAATTCTAGTTTGATTTACGTTGAAATAAATGTATAAAATGTAAAACCAAATACCTACGTACTTCCTTCCTGTATAGAATATAAAAAGAATGTAAAAAAATATCTATCTCGATGCAAAGATGGGGTATAGATATCTTCAAGCCCGAATGAGTAACGGGTCGATAAAGTTTCTAAGATGAATTGCCTACAGTAAACTTTCCACATATGGATAGGTGTAGAACGCCTGCAGGCTGTTTAAATTTGAAGGAAATGAAAGCTGTGTTATAAAAGTTTAACTTTATTATTAAATATTAGAGATTATTATTATATAGGAATAAGGAATTATATATACTAATATTATAAAGAGGTAAAGTTTGTGAGTTCGTGATGTTGTGAGCTTGTGAAGTAGTAGGAGGTAATCTCTGGATCTATTGAACTGATTAAGATGAAATTTGGTAGCAAGATAGTTCGAGACCCTGGGAAGAACATAGGATACTTTTATTCCGAAAATCATCCCTTAAAGGGATGAAAATGGAGATGAAAGTTCATATTGGGAAGCAAGCTAGGGACGAACCCGAGCGAAGCGAGGGTGAGTCGCTAGTTATTAAATTCAAAGTTAGTATGTTTTTTTAATTTGTTTTTGAGAAGTTTATAACGACCTTAAGTCAAAAACTCTGTATGCTACTGTTGTCTCTTACTAAAATATAAACCGTTTATTACATCCACTTATAACAAACTCGTACAATTATAAAACCTCTCAGTCTAGTCAGTTAAATCAAGTTCACAATAACTATATTTGTTTCAACTTTTTACTTTCTTCAATGGAACGCCTCTACCGTTCTCTACAATTATGTAGGTATATTATCTCGGCATCTCGCTAAGGAATGAGATATAAACCAGTTATCAAATATGCAGTACCATCGACCGACTGGGACGTTTAGAACAAACACTGGACCGATGCCACTTGAATGACTCTCCGAGTATAAATATTTGTACAATGCGCGTTCTATATGCACTTATATTGCGAAGTTTTAAAATATTCATCAAAAACTAGATTGAAAATTGATGATAACTTATGATACATGGGGCTCACACATTGGACATATTTCTCGCCAGCTCCTCTGTGACTGTGGACGACTAGAGGACTGTGGCTTTATGTTACTGAACTGGTGGTAGATTCATGTCGTTCAGTGAAAATTGTAATTACTTAATGTCAAATAAAAGAAAATGTGTGTGTGTGTGTGTACTTATGTACGCACGTAAGAAGTTATACTTCTTTGGCGTAACAGACCATAAATAGCTAGATTTCATCCCGTATGTCACAGCTCTCTGTTTGTAAAAGGAATGCAGCTAACTTCATCATGTCGCTTTTTGGCTGTCGATGTGCACGCGCATCGTAAAAAATTTATTCTCATATTTTTTTTCCAAACGTGCGAAAAGTAGTATAACTTCATAAATCGCATTTGAATTATATCTAACGAGGTGTGGTTTCCTTAAAAACAAATATAACATCTTGTTAAACTATTTACTTTCTACTTTAAAATGCCTTAAAACTTATTATAAACTAAATCGCGCCACAGCTTTTGAATGAAGTATAATTAAAGTTAGCATATTCTACATATTTTAACTGTTTAAGTGAATAAATAAACATATAATGAAAAATATACAAAAATTCTAACGTATCATTTTAGTGCATTATCCATATAAAGTAGATAATATCGACTCACGATCACTCGGAGCCGCTGGAGCCGCAGCACTCATAGCGATCACCACAAACACCACTACGATAGATAGAGCCATTGTTACTGTTAGTGTATACTCGATCAGCTTTATATATAATGACCGTGACTGCCCACGGCGTCATTAGGTCCATCCAAATCGGCCTTGGCAATTGGATAATCGTATCTCATTGTTGGATTTTCCTCTGGTTAGGTCTATAAATATTTGTGATCATTTCTATTGTTCTGTGCTCTACCTGTTGTATAGTTCTGTGGAAGTGCGTTGCATAAATTTGCGTAAGTGGGGATTGATATAATATGTATCTTTATATTTTATATGCTTAAAATGAATCCGGAAAAGCATTTCTGTAATATATCTTAGTGCTGGGATGTCTTTGGCAATAGTAGATTATTATCAAAGGTTTGTACGCATTGCCCACATTGATGTTTATCCGGCCGAGTCTAGGGAATGCTTTAGTGAATTTCGATTATCTATACTAACCATAGCTAACTCTCATCGCCAAAATATAAAACATGCTAGTTTTTATATCGGCATGATAATATAGGTAGTTATGTATTTGAATTATGAATAGTGCGCCATTTTTATCTCGGGGAATCTTGTTTCCTGTGAGATATAAATAAACGTACGCTTCAACGATGTTTGTAAACATATTAAGTACTGCAAAACGACTTAGAAGAAGGTTCAGTCTCTAGTATTTAAAGAAGTTATAAGCGCAAATTACCAATTTTTTTTTTCAAATTCAAATTCAAAATATTTTATTCAGCATTAAATTATTACAATTTTTTACTGAACGTCATGAGTCTACTACCAGTTCGGAAAAATGAAACCTCAGACCTGAGAAGAACTGGCGAAAGAAACTCAGCGGGACTAATATTTTTTTTTAATAAATTGTAATTTACAATATTTTTATAAAGTTGAAGTAGCCTGGAGGCGATCACTTCATTCCCAAGGCGTGCTATCTTCTATGAAATTATTTATTGTATAATAGCCTTTAGCACACAAACGTTCTTTAACAATTTTTTTGAATTTAATGATAGAAGCTTTTTGAACATTTTCTGGGATCCTGTTGTACAAGCGTATACATTGTCCATAAAAAGAATTACTGACTCTCTTTAAACGAGTTACAGGCATTACAAGTTTGTGTTTGCTCCTAGTATTAAAGTTATGCATGTCACAATTCTTGGGAAATTCGTGTATATTTTTACGAACATACATAACACATTCGTACACGTACTGAGAAGCAACAGTCAATATTTTTATTTCTTTAAACTTATCTCTTAATGACGCTCTAGGACCTAAACTATAAATTGCACGAATAGCTCTTTTCTGCAGTACAAAAATCGTATTAACAGTTGCTGCATTTCCCCAGAGTAAGATACCATACGACATAATACTATGAAAATAGCTAAAATATACTATGCGAGCTGTATCTACATTAGTAAGAAGTCTAATTTTTTTTACCGCGAACGCTGCAGAGCTGAGTCTACTCGCTAGTCCCTCAATATGGGGGCCCCACTGCAATTTGGAATCTATGATAATACCCAGGAATTTAGTGGACTCTACCGGTTTTAACATTTCCCCATTTAATATTACACCATTATCAACAAGTTTAACATTGGGTGTTGTGAATTTTATTAATTTTGTCTTTTTATTATTTAATAATAAATTATTAGAATCAAACCAATAGACAACCTTTGAGAGAGCATCGTTTACATCGTCGTACATAAGCAAATTTCGCTTCACTTTAAAAATAAGTGAAGTGTCATCAGCGAACAATACTATCTCATGTTTGTCCTGTACAAAAGATGGCAAATCATTAATATAAATTAGAAAAAGAAAGGGGCCGAGAATAGACCCTTGTGGAACCCCCATATCTAACGGAGCTCCAGGAGATCTCTTACCATTAACATCAACCCTCTGTATTCTATTATTTAAATACGAATTCAAAAGGTCGAGTGCCTTATTTCTAATACCATAATGATGCAGTTTCTTGATCAGCGTCTCATGATGCACACAATCAAAGGCCTTGGATAAGTCACAGAATATCCCAAGTGCATCTTGTGACCTTTCCCAAGCCTCAAAAATATTTCTTACTAACTCAACACTAGCATCTGCCGTGGAGCGGCCTTTCGTAAATCCAAACTGTTTCTTATGAAGTAGATTGTGTGCATTGAAATGCGTTAACATTTGCGCGAGTATGATTTTCTCAAAAATTTTACTAAACGTTGGCAGTACCGAAATTGGTCTAAAATTATTAGGGTCTAAGGTACTACCTGATTTAAAAATAGGAATAATTTTACTGTGTTTCATTAGATCAGGAAACGCACCATGCTCTATACTGCTATTAAATACAGTAGCTAAATGAGGTGCAACAACATCAATTACCGAGCTAATAACTTTTACAGATATACCCCATAGGTCAGCGGTTTTCTTGAGATCCAAACTTTTGAAGGCAGCAATGATATCTTTGGGGTATACAGGTTTAAATTTAAATACTACATTACATTCTTTAACATGTTTCTTAAGTAAAGATTCGGCAATAGCGGGAGATGAATTGAGTGATTGCGTTGTTGAAATTGGAATGTCAGTGAAAAATTTTTCAAACTCAGATGCAACTTCTTGGTTTGAAGTAATAAAATTATTGTTTATATTCAACTTAAAATCGAAGCTGCGATCTGTGACTCTCCCACTTTCACAAGCAATTATGTTCCATGTCACTTTTACTTTATTATGTGCATTTTTTATTTTGTCTTTAATATACAAAGATTTTGCCATGGAACATACTCTCCTAAACATTTTTGAGTAGGCACTTACAAAAGAAGCAAACGATGTACTATGATTATAAGCTTTTTCACCATACAATTCATATAGTCTTTGCCTGCTCTTGTAGATGCCAGGAGTTGCCCATTCACTAAATGACAAGAGACCCCCTGAATTTTCGACTCAAACCAACTCACTCTTTCACATTTGTTCATTAGGCAAGTTTAAACGGGGTGGCGGATACTGAATCGATACCCGTTGCTGGCATCTTTTGTTAGGGATCATCCCCTACTGGGCCTAAGCCACCCTAACGCGTACGAGAGAATTTTACAAAGCGAATATGTGACGCATTACACATTTGAGTACCTACGCAGTTGTACATACATTTCATATATTTATAAAAATAGGACTTAAACTTGTGGAGTTTTTTTAATACCACTATATCTAATATATTTAAACGAGCAATTTTTGTATATTTATATCTTTATTTATTTATACCAGCGATCTCGGAAACGGCTCTAATGATTTCGCTAAAATTTGGTATTTCGGGGGCGAATAATCGATCTAGATTAGTCTCATATCTGGGAAAACGCATGTTTTCGAGTTTTCATGCGGTTTTTTTTGCATTATTCTACGCAGAATATGGTCGATAATTTCTTACACACGGATATAAGGATCGTGGTACAGCGGTCAAGGCGCAAGTTAGACAACACATATGCCTGGGATCGAGTCCCGGTCGGAATACAAAGATTTTACTTTTGTTTTTTTTTTTTGTATTTATCTAAGTTTTTAGTTTTTTTTATCTAAAAATACGATATAACAAAAAGAATTCCGAACGAAGCTCGGTCGCCCAGGTACTAAATATAATGTTTAGTAAATACTTGTAAATGATAGTACTAATTTCACATGTAAATACATATATCTCCGTTAATGGAATTAAAAATATCCAGTCAAAGCCCGGACTGATCGCTAGTTTTTTTATGTTAATCTATACATATTATAAAACTGTAGAGGTCGAATATCTGTACATAGAAAGAAAATGCTAAAAACCGAGTCAGGGGGATGTAAGAAGAGAAATAGAACAAATCCAGATTTTTTCAATATTTTTGTTTCTCTGTCTGTTTGTCTATTTACACGGGTTTTTCTATGTGTACGGGCTAATCTCTGACATTGTTGAACCGATTTGAATGAAAATTTGCATGGTGGTACCTTATATCCCCGGTCAACATTTTAGATACTTTTCATACCGGAAAATTTCCCGTACGATAGTTAAAAAACTATAGTAACTTATACAACTTAGTACACAAAAAAACTGATTGGATTTTAATTAAACTTTACAATAATATAGTTCACACATCAGATTAACAAATAAGGTTATTTTTATCCTGGAAAAATGTACGGTTCCCGTGGGGCGAACCCGAGCGAAGCGAGGGTGAGCCGCTAGTTTAACATATAACAGGCTATTAAGAAATGACACACTAAAATTTTATACATTTCTTATAAATAATATGAATAAATAGCTTTTCTAAATTAATTGTTATTAATTTATGCAGTTTTAAATACTTATTGACTAAGTTACATACATACCTATGTAGGCGGCATTGTTTAATGCGAACGTGTCGACAACGTGAGGATCGACAGCCTCCTGTATGGCGATGAATATTTTAAATAGTAAAGTCTTGTGTAACTGGTATAGTGGTTTAACAAGATTCGTATTTATTTACGAATTTGCCAAAGAAGGAAAATTTTCAAAACTTTAGAAACTGAAAAAAAATAACCTTTTCTTCTTATATCTTAACGTTTCCTGGTGTTTGATTATATATTATTTGTCACCGGCTATACTGATTTTAACTTTGATAAAAAAACATACATGTCATGCACTAGCAATGAAAATGTGTTCGATTTTGTAACACTCTATTTTTATTTGTCTTCTAATTTCTCGATTTCATTCTAAAACTGCATTTGAACCAGTAGCAATTTCCCAACGGACTGATAACACAGAATCAAATTGACAAATCAAAAGCGCTTGTAAAAGTTTTGTTCAAAGTATATTTTGAGTTAAATTTACTGTAACAATCGCATCGAAGTTGTATTGTATTGTATCATCCATCATTTTACTAGATATTGTAAAAAAGTATTATTTATAGGAACGATGGCTATTATAATAAATGCCAGACACGTCTTTCAAGTTTCTACGTAACAATTAAGCCTCTAACAAGTTTTAGAATGTCTGTAGTTAATTCCAGATAAGCCAAGTATTCGTCGTTTATTAACAGCGTTTTCTTAGTAGGTAAATGTGTATGCAATATTATTACAAAATATATGAAGGAATGATAAATAATATAGGTATTAATCCTGTACAAGTAGACTTTACGTATAAGAAAATATTAACTTTAAATGTAGTATCGATGTAGATAAATATCTTTAGAATATTTTTCCGATCTTTCTTATAAAGTTTATTTCGTTTTTATAACATTTGTATATATCTGCCTTGACTATCAAAGAAATGGCAAATTTTATATTTGTTCTATAAATAAACCACATTACGGCTTACAAAATGTTGACACTCTACACTCTACAGTATGTTATGAGGCTTGATTTTTGGACATCCCTGTTTTATAACAAAAAACTCGATGATTTAGAATAGTAGATAATCCCTATGCGCTTTAAATATACAATTTTATAAAAGAGTGCCAGTCCCAAATTTGCTTTCCGTGCGGGGTAAAAATGTAATGTACGGACAATATTTATAAGTATTTTATTTATTTGAATATAAAGCCTGAAATTCCTTTACATAAGTGTAAATATGACTTACATTCGTGATAATATCACGATGCTTCCCTATTAAGTATGTTTGAAGTGCCGTATCGCGTCTGCAAAGAGTTTTTCAGTTAAAATCCTAGAGCTACGCCACTTCGCTTTGCTATGAAGAACGGAGTGAATAGCTCCTTTTGCCTTTGAATATATCTCTTAAGACTGGCACTTGTTTAAATATTTTCCTTCATAACATACATAGCAGATGTTTTTACAACTAAAAATAATTTCGTCTAATACTAACATTTCTTAATTGATAGATATTAGTTACTAGCGACCCACGCGCACGCACGCACACACGCACACACACACGCACGCACACACACACACACACACACACACACACACACGCACACACACACGCACACGCACACGCACACGCGCGCGCACGCACACACACACACACACACACACACACACACACACACACACACACACACACACACACACACACACACACACACACACACACACACGCACGCACACACGTAAACACACACGCACACATGCACACAAACGCACGCATGCACGCACGTTCGCTAACTTACACACAAATTCCGATATCGAGATTGTTAATATTAGGTACATTGAATTATCTTTATTAACTCAATAGATTTTACGACAAATAAACCACGATATTTTGTAAAATGTGCACTAGTTTATCATCTCACTCTAGGGAAATGACGCAGAAATATAAGTACAGTTTTATGAGAGCCCCGTGGCGAGGCGTTACGTGCCACATTTCATACTAGTTTCTCTTACTTTAATGATGTTTTAGTTATATATTTATCAACAAGTAAGTTAGGTGTTTAATAATAATGTGCTGAACGTTCATCACTTTTTCTTTTAAAAAACATAACTATTGCGTTATACCTACTTAAGTAGCGAAAAAAAATACCTTCATTTCTTTTTCAAAAAAAAAAAAATACAATGTTCCTTCTTTAGTCATCAATCCTTTAAAATTCTCTCTAGTGTTATCTGTAATCATCAAAGTCATGATTAAAGTAGACATTTAAATTGTCCGCATAGGATAGTTTTAAAGTAGTTCCCCGGGCGACGCCGCAGGCGTTCCGCTAGTGAATTATAAATCCGAGGATCTTACCGTTGAAAAAGTTCTCGATTGCCTTCCAATTTACGAGAGCTATAAATATTTTGTTTTCTCCTATTCAAAGTTGGAAGCCAACTTGCCTCATAATTCTGTCGTACGCTGGAAAAAGTTCGTAAGTTAAACTCGACGTTCTCATTGAAGTTTTACAGAGGCTTTATATGTTTAACTTGTATCTGTAATCTCTACAAATAACTATTGTTAATGATAGCACGCAAACAAAGTTACTCTATACGAACAGTTTAATATTAATACATAGATGTCGTAAGTTTCTGTTTTATATGATGTTATATATTAACGTAGATAAATAATTTATTATTGTATTTTTAATAAGCAATTTCTATACTACAGTTTGTATTTTACAGTATATTTGTCAGCAACATAAGCATAAAAAATAAAAAATTATAATCTGTTTTATCACTTTTAATTTATAGATAGATATGTATATTTGTAATATTTCGCTATGTTCAATACGAAGCCAGCTTTATTGAGACCCGTTCAAAGAGATGATTCACTTATTCAATAGGGGGATAATGGAATGAAACATATTTCAGAGCTAAGTTTGTTTGCTTTCAAATGCCTGAAGTTGTGAAGGATAACAATATCAAACGTAACGGAAAGGAATTTCTCTGCGGATATATAAAGATTAAATTACAATTATGGGAATAAAAAATTTGCTTTTGAAGGCAAGTGAACTTTATGTCCGTTTGTCCAAAATAAAGTTTTTAATTATTACAAAATCGAATTTTCGACATTAAACTAAAATGTGTGAAAAAAGTCTATTACACTACTTTTATTCATTAATTAAAAGTATGAATATTGAAAATAGGAAAATTGGATAAACGTTGAAGAGAAACAAGATATCATATAGTGTAAAAGCTATATTTGAATTTTACTCTCTAGATAAACTATCGGATAAGAAATCGTCGTCTAAATAATTTTAGGATTAGAAAAGTAATAAAAAGTGTTACCGCATGAATAGTTCCGGAGCAATATGTAACGGACCAATGAATACGGATATTTCGCTAATACTGCTACAGACAGATATATATATATATATATATATATATATATATATATATATATATATATATATATATATATATATATACTTTATAACTATAAATAATTATTGTACAATAAATCCTGAAATAAAACACTAATTCATGGATTTGTTAATGGAATATGCAGTCGTTTAGGACCCCCTACAATGGCATGCTGGGCATTAATGTCTTTACATTGGAGTTTTGTAGCAATACAATAAGAAACTAATGCCATATTATGTATCAATTTTTAAAACTATAGTAAAAACTCCTTTGCTTTTCTGTTTCAGATAACAATTTCATCGGACAGCACGCTAAAGGTATGACAAGCTAACCAATAAGAAGCTAAATTTAAAAACTATCCTTAAGGATTTTTTCGCAGATTCATTATTATGTTCGGTTCAAAAACCAAAAATAAAAATGAATCCGCAAAAAAAAACCGAAAACATAGTTTTATTTAAAACTATTATAAACTAAAATATTATATTGATATATCAAAAATATTTAAATATTTTATAAAATTAATAAAATTGTAAATGTTAATGTGAACTTCTAAGAAATTATAAAAACTGTGTTAATTGTAAAAACTCGAATTAGTCTTAGTGCATTGACATTTCGGCTCGTATAAAAAATCTAGAGCTTTCGTGGAAGTCGCACAGCCAACATTTGTAGGCGATCATACTTACTGAGAGTGTGATTTCTATATAAGTACGTGTCCTTATGAGTGTAGCTTGCATTAGTGTGCTAACGCTGACTCATATAAATAGGCATAGTTTAGACCACTCACCACACTAATTGAGCTTATAATAACTATTAAATAATAATTATATAACACGATACACTACGATCTTTAGGAGAGCGAGCCAAGACACATGCAAACGCTAGTTAATAAATAAAGCATTTCTTTAAATTAATACAAAAACAAAAAATAGAATAATACTATTAACAAAAAATAGAATAATACTATTTGGTCTCATATTGCAAACCTGTAAAATAAACAGTTACTGGTGGAATTACCAAATCAAAACACTTATCAACAACCGGCTATCAAAAACAAAAATCTGTCTAAAAAAGATATTTATTTGGCCGGCCATAACGACTTTTTACCACATGAAGCGTAATTTTATCGCTTAATATAATTAACAACAGAAATAGTCTACGGATTCGCGTCTACGCTTTTATTAGCCCTTAGGCAATTACAACTACCTTTTATGGTACACCGTACAACATATTACGAAAAGCTCAAGTACCTACATATCTTTAAACTTACTAGACTAATGGGAGAGATTTCTAGTGGCAAATAAAAAAATAAACATCGTTGTAACACTTTTTGATTAATTATCTATTAGTTAAGTTACAGCAAATACACAAAAAATAAGAAAAATCTCATACGACTCGGCTCTTGTACTCGATTTGTTGTAGGTTCAGTTATTGTAGAGCTTCCATGGACAGTGAATCGGTTTGACTGTGGTTCAAATCATGACAAGTGTTAGATTGCGGAAGTGATACACGCGCAATAATATTAATCTATACATATAATAAAATTGTAACTAAGCCGAATCTGTACATTAAATATTTTTTGGAAAATCCTATTGAAATAAACATTATTATCGATACAGAGTTCAAATCTATAGTTTTTAGAATTTTTGTCTGTCTGTCTGTTACCGTATCACAGAAAAACCACTGGAGGGATTTTGACGAAATTTGGTGATAGCTGGTTATCCGGATCAACATATAGGATACCTTTTACCGCGGGAAAATATCTCATTTCCGAGAAAAAATTGCAATGTGAGAGTATACTAATATGTAAAACCAAAGAATTTGCTTTTTGGTCAATTATATACGGTACTTATAAGAATAATTATTATTATCGTAGACTGATGATGATATATTATTTTTCCTAGTAGTATGGTAATGATAATCATGATACACCTTTTAGAAATCCTTGTGTCTATTTTATTCAGCCCTTTAATTTGATATTCATATGTAGTTCTAGCTTTTGCCAGCAACTTCGTCCGCATATGTCCTACTGAACCGAATTTGATGAAATTTGGTACATAAGTAGATTAGACCTTGAGAAAGGACATAAGACATATAAAACTGATATATCTATGTGGACGAAGTCGCTGACATAAGGTAGTCAGTTTTATATAGCCTTTACCCTTCTCCCAAACTCTAGCTTATCTATCTCTGTACCAAATTTCATCAAAATCGCTTTAGTGGTTTAGGCGTGATAGCTTAACAGATAAACAGATAGACAGAGTTACTTTCACATTATAATATTAGAAAGGTTTAGTAAGGACTCGAAAAAATTTTTTTTGTCATTGTATTATTTTTTAGTATTACAGTTATGATAATCATGATATACCTTTTTGAAATCCTTGTGTTGAGCCCTTTAATTTGATACCCCATATTGCAGTATTCGAAAAAAATATGATTTTCGCCAAGTCTAATGGCGTCGCATAGCCGCCATGTTTGTTTTTTTTAACGTCACCTATCTAAGAACACTCGGGCTGCTAAGACGAGTCTAACGATACCTCAAATATGTAAATCCGTTTAGCGATTCTGGAGCGATAAACATAACCCTTCCTTGGCAGTCGGGTAATTAAAGTTCGAAGATATCCAAAAAAGAGTTTTACTTAAAACATTACAAGCTTCGTTGCTTACCATGGAACTCAATGTTACTGTTTGTTAATGTTCCAACATATTTATTTATTTAAATATAATTAACCAAGGAATCTTCGACAAAACACTAAAATTAAGCTAGTAGGTACTGCGCCTCTGCCACCGACTTGAGAGGTAGCTTAGTGGCGTAACAAAAAAGTTTCCGTTCTTAGGAAGACACATTAAACTTCCAATTTCTTGTTATCAAACGATAACGTTCGTTAACCTGCTTTAGCGTATATCTGGCGGCATGATAAACTCTGACACAAAAGAAAATGGATCACTTACCTCATAAGAAAAAAGAAGAAAAAAAAATATACAGATTAAAGTTGTCATTGAATTTATGTATGTTTGTTCCATTATGATTAATGAGAAATTATTAAATCTTAACGCCACAACTTTTAAATTAATTAGGTTGTTAGAAGTAAAACAGGGATTTTAGAAATTTTTTGTACTTTTTTTTGTTTCGACTGTTAGATAAACGACTAGTCTTATCGGTGGGGAAGGTGGCCCCTTAATTAAAATTAAAATTCACGTCAGGCTTATAAATGGTTCATGGTTTCCAATACATTTAAGTGCTGCAAATTGAAATTTAGTGTTCTATAATTTTTCAGTACGTTGTTGAATTCGAAAACAATATTAAAGTATTAAGTATTTAAGTAATGGATAAAAATTTTAACGGAATTTGTCTCTTCTTTGTTTTTTGTTTGATAAATATATGAGTAAATAAACGTGATTTATATCAGTATGAAGTTTTAGTCATATTTAATACTTTTTTATCATTTTTCTTATGATACCGTACGGTAATTAAAACCATTCAGAATCTGTATTACAATCTTTCGTTCTGAAACATTTAGTATACCTAAATATTTACATGATAAATATTTATCAACCTACTTTAAAAAGGAGGAGGTTTTCAATTCGGCTGTATTTTTTTTTATGTTTGTTTGTAAAATGTGCATGATTGTCTTAATTTAAGCACACTAACTCCTCATAAAATAATATGAACAACATTGAAATTATTATAATTTTGAAATTGTAAACCAATCTTTGTAAAATGTAAGAGCAACCCTGAACGTTTGGAAGGAGGAAAGCAACGCATAATTGCACTGATTCACAACTGAGTAGACGTGGTATCGATTAGTAAAAAGCTAAGTGGTGAAGTGTATAAGACTACTCGAGTTATGACCAGAAAATATGTTCAAAATGTATTTAAATCTATCCATTAATGCTTTACTTATTTAAATTAACGTAGCTTTTTCCTTCCTATCTAACAATGTCGTTATAACACAAGTGACTATAAAGCAACTCTATTTAACGTTAAGTTTAAATCTTACAAAAATACCTAAATCCATAGAGATCAAGTTTTTCTTTATTTCAAGTTACATCAATATGTATGTGTATGTATATTTGTGCTATTTAGACACTAGTGGTGTCCTTCATTAGTTATAGCGTCGTTTATAATACCTGTGATCCTGTTACATGAACGTTAGTTAAGCTTTAAAATACTTAAAAAAGGTATCATAAAACTTTAACTTCTCTAATACACTTGCCACCTAAAAGATATCAAGTATCGGCTTCCAGTAAGACTCATAACCATTGAATGGCGCAGACGTCGCACTCGCATACTCAACGTTCGTGAGTAGCATCCAAATCGCTTCGCTTTACTACAGGGTTGACTTTACTAAACTTATTTAATCAGTGAAAATGTAAGAAGTTTTATTCAACAATATTTTATATAACATGTAAAAACATTATATTGTAGAGTAATGTCACTAGTGAAGAAGGACAGTCAGAGACGAAAAATATAAAAATAAAAGTAGACGAGAAATGAAAATCTAGACTTACTATAGAACTATAGGTAAATAAACTGTTTAATATTAGAATAGTTGAAAGGAGCGCTAGCAGACATAGAGCTCGGTAAAATATGTTATATTTACGTAATGTAAACTATAAAAGAACAAAAATTACTAGGAATTTATAATGAACTTCATTTTGCTCTTTGAACTGTGAGCAATTTAACTATATTTATAATTCTATATAGACGTAGAATATTATTAAATAAAATTGAGGTTTTTTCTATTTATAAAAAAAAATCGATTTTTATTAGTCTACGATATTGCTTAGTATATCTGAATCCATATTAATTTTATAAATGCGATAGTAACTCTGTCTGTTTGTTACTTTTTCATGCTTAATCTGCTGTACCGATTTAGATGGGTATGAAGATAGTTTGAGACCCTGGGAAGGACATAAGATAGATATTATCCCGGAAATCGCTTAAGGAGATGAAAAGGGGGTGGAAGTTTGTTTGGGGAATCAATCTTTTCTCAAGTAAAGGATATAAAACTCATCTGTCATCATACCTATGTAAATATATAAAATAAAGTCTATCTATTCCATACTAACCGTTAAATAAAAAAATATGAAAAGAAATCATACATTACTCGTAATTGTAAAAACTTTTTGAAATTATTCATTAAAAATGTTAATGTTACGAATATTTTTATAATATTATACTTAATAAAATATCAAAGACAATTTTAAATATAGGGGGCATAATAAAATAATTATATCACTACTTAATCATATTACTTTTGTCTAATACGTTAATATTACTTAACGTTCTGTAGATTCATGGTTGATACTTGTCGAACTTATTTAATCAGACGACGTTAGAGTGGAAGTAGTTTCCTCTGATCTTTTTCCAATAAAGTTAGACGATATTCTTGAAGAAAACGGTATAGCTGTTAAGCGGCTTCGTTGCTCTCACACTCATCCGATCAGCATATAATTTTATTAGTGAGTTGCATTTTGCAATATACATATTTGTTTACTAGCGACTAATCCTCGCTATGCCCGGGTTTGTCCCTAGGTGGTTCATTAAATTTAAATAACTTTGCGCACAAACGCATAGACAAACGGATAAAAATTTTTAAAATAATTGTTTGGATTCTATTGCCTAACAAAGACCCGCAATAATAGTTTTTCTCAAATATCTTCCATGTACAGACAGCGATCAATTACACTTTTATTATATGTATAGATTATATAATATTAATACGATCTGATGTTGTCAATGTTGATAACTTTAAATAAATGTACAAATTGTATTATACTCATTATTAACTATGCTTTAATATAAGTATACTAACTGTATTATTCTTTTTTTATAGTTTTGAATTCAATTTCTCTTAATAACTATTTACTGCATGTTTTAAATATCTTTAGATTTAATAATTTAAATATAACTAAAAATAATATAAAAATATATGACCCTCATGCCAGGAAGAGTACCCCACCTGCACGCAGCATTCCTTCTTTATATAGCTAGCTTATGCGATGATTAAGGAAGCTATCAACGTTGGGACGTCTTAAATAACTTACGATTTTACAAATAGTTGTAAGAAAATGGAAATGTTTAAAAAGCTCAAGCGGAACATCATGAATTTGATATTTATTCTATAAACTCCACAAACACTAAACATTAACCAAGGAATTTATATCCTTTATTAATAAGTACCTGGGCAACCGAGCTTCTCTCGGAGTTCTTTTTTGTTGTATCGTATTTTTTAGATAAAAAGAAACTAAAAACTTCAATAAATATAAAAAAAAACTAAAGAAATATTTTGTGTCCGATCGAGATTCGAACTCGGACACCTGAAATTGTTAATCTTGCACCTTGGTCGCTTGACCACGATGTTTATGTTTAAGCGTAAGAAATTATCGACCATATTCTGCGTGGAATAATGCGAAAGAAAACCGCATGAAAACTCAAAAACACGCGTTTTTCCAGACATAAGACTAATCTAAATCGAATTTTCACCCCCGAAAACCCCCATACACATTTCTGCGAAATCTTTAGAGCCGTTTCCGAGATCGCCGGTATAAATAAATAAATATACAAGAATTGCTCGTTTAAATATATATATGATTTTTAAACGCTCTGGATAAGACTTTATAAAATAAAGGCAAGTTATTAGTGACAGCCCTGAATCATTAAAGAATCTGTGTTCGTTACATTTGAAGCAAGCGTCTCAGAACGACGCGACAAGGCGGGAATTATGATTTGTCGATTGTATGAAAGTTGTTAGCCAAGTTGCTTACCACATACCATTAATGGGGTAAAAATAAGTTATTATAATAACAAAATTATTTAAGAACAACTTCTTTGAACCTTCTTTTTAAGGAAAAAATTTAATCGTACTTGTGAAAATTGTGAAATTCGATCATAATCATTACAGAAAATTTGAAGGAAATATAATATGAATAGAATTTACCTATTTATATAAAAAAACTATTTTATTATTGGTAGCACTAAAGCTCGTCAGTAGCTTGAAAACAAAAAAAAAGAAAATCGTTTGACAAACATTGGATACTACCTGCATTTACCGTAGGTTTTATTCTACAAGTAGTTTTTATCATTTTTCAAATAAGTTTTTTCTCTTCAAATGTAGAGTACCTAAGCTCTCTCTAAACTCAATTTGTATTAATAATTAATTAATAAGCAAAACACATTAAAAATATAATAATTAATTATTTCGTTGTGGTAGCATATATTAGGTATATAATTTTCCTCATGGTATGCTTTAGTATAGGTTCAGATTAGTTAACTGAACCTATATACATTTCTATTTTATCCTTGACTGGTTATTAAACAAGTAAACTACAGTTGCTAAGTCAAATATCTCTTTGAGGGAACATCGCGTCGTACGCAAGATATATATATTTATTTGCGGTGAAAACGGACTACGGAATAAACTTGAATTATGACGCTAAATGAGCATTTTCTTCATATTGTAGTTTCAGTTAATTGTTTTTACTGTTCAAATTACATCAATGGTTAAGGCTTTTTTTATCTTTATGTCGGAGTTAAAAAAAAACTAACCAAATTGTCCAAAATAAAAAGAACTATGCTAGCAATTCGATACTTAATTTCAATAGATATATTCTATAAAATAGCTATTTAAAGTCTCGTCGTCAAAGAATTTGCAATTGTAATATGTTATCCAACTTGTGTTCACTTCCTTCAAACGATTGCGTGTAACGTTCAAAGTTACATACAAATACCTTATACAAAAATATATGCATAGTTAATAAATTTACTTATTTCCAAAGAAAGCTATTTTCTTTTAGATACTTACATATATGTAAAAAATAGAGTATTTTTAAATGTTTTATGTCTATTTCTTTTTGTTCAAGAAAGACTTGTTCGATTTTTTTGTGTGTATTTGTTTATTATACCTATTTAATAGTTATTTTATATAGTTTTCGTGATTAGGACACATTAATTACATAGGGCTATTTTCGCGCTTATAATCATCATGTCCGTTGATATCCTCCAGACTCCAGACGGCGGCCAATCTCACTGAGACTCGTCAACTGTGTAGGAGATATTATAACACACAAGTGTACGTGCAGACATAAGTGCACTTTCTATTCCTATCACTCTCAAATTCCGATGGATCGATAATTCGACACGACCGGTGAGAAATAAGCCGCAGGATTGACGGCTCTACATACTTGGGTGTGAAACACCGTCCCAACTCCGGACTGTTACTAGGACTTTCTTAACAGAAAGATTCAATAACTAAACTTGGCCCAACCCGGGCCTCGAACCCAGGACCTCTGGATGTACAATCGTATACGCTAGCCACTACACCACCTAGGCAGTTATTTATACCATATGTAGGCACAAATATATATACACACAAACATACACAGACATCCTTTTTATACTTTTATATTTTTAATTAAGACCTTTTTCATTTACTTTTTATAAATTATATTTGTGACAGATTCCAATAAAAAAAAAGAGAAAAGAATGGACATTAAAAAGACATGCAATTTTAAGCACGATTTTTATATTCTATTTTTAATAAAAAAGATTAATCAATCGAATATTGCTGCAACGACCATACATATAACTAATAAAACAAAATAGCGTAGTTGTTTTTAATATACATTAAATAATCTACCATTTTTAATTTCTATAAAACTTATCAGAAAATGTTCTTCATATGACGAGAAACCTGTAAATTATCACAGTAACTCGATAAGAAGCCGTAATTAGAGTTCACGGAAGGTCTCCACTTCCCAACGAGTTCCCAGGCGCCGAACCGGAACTGCCCTGCTATTGTAATAAATATTCAAACTTACAACCAGTGTGACTACCTTTTTTATTAAATAACAGTTTTATCACTTTAACTAGACAATATTATATATACATAATATATTTAACATTTTAAATAAAATCTAAGAAAGTATTATAATATATTTAACTATAGTGAAAAATGATTTTGATATAAAATTTATAAACAACAATTATAAAATACTTTTATCCGTATTATTCTAAAGTATCAATAAACAACGATACTTATCTATAACAGTATATTTCATTTGGGGACAATATTGTGTAATGGATCGAAAGAAAAAAAGCTTACCAAATTGCCTTGTTTAGTACCAAAGAGTAATCAGACGGAATATGTTAAATTGAACGAAAACTTTATTATTTACAGGAAAAATTAAGCTTCATATAAAAAAATGGTAAAATAAATATTTATTCATATAAAACACAAAAATATATTTTAATAAATATTTATTTTGTCATAGTGCCGTTTCAGTACAGTGTACTGAAGCTACTTACCATATCGCAATGGACTCTTGCAGTGCATTAAACATTCAACGAGACTATTAGGTGCATAAGTACATCGCTCGTTTACTGTATGGTGTTAGAATAACTTAGAAATTGATTCTTTGTTTACATTTATTAAATATTTACAATGAAAATATGCAACTTTTATGTACGACTCTGAAATACACATAAGGCCCCCATAAAACAACTAACATTTGAGATGGGGAAAAACATCTTTTATAATATATTAACGCACTCAAAGATTTATTAGGCATAGTTGAATAATAAAAACTTAATTTTACTTCTAGGATTACTCGATCGCTATTTCGATTGCAAATTTCATATAAGTTCTAAAACAATATTGTGTGCCACGCACGTATGAATGCCAAATGCATTTTAGTATTGTCAACAACATTCCTCGTAGTGTGCGCTCTTTTTGCATCTGTTCCTTTTGGAATATAAATATGTAGTCTGTTTCTGATAGATAAATAAATATGCTCGCCTAAAAGCTTTGAACAGAATGAATTAAACTACGACATTGCAGTCTGGGAAATGTCTAAATATTTTGCGTCGGTAAATATATATAAGTATTAAGCACTATTTTTTAATATCTATACAGATAAATAAAATTGGAGTATCTGTTTGTAATATTAAAATAACCGCTTTTTACTAAATGCATATGGATGTCTACACGGTACACATACCAAAACAACATTTTTTACAATTTTTGTCTGTCTGTCTGTCTGTCTGTCTGTCGGTCTGTCTGTCTGTCTGTCTGTCTGTCTGTCTGTCTGTCGGTCTGTCTGTCTGTCTGTTTCGGCTAATCTCCGAAACGGCTGGACCGATTTTGACGGGACTTTCACTGGCAGATGTTTTGATTGTTGTTGATTTCACTGATATAAGGAGTAACTTAGGCTACTTTTATTTTAGAAAAAGAATCAGGGTTCCGCGAAAAAAAATTAAAACCTATGAAATTGTGAACAAAATCCGCGTACGGCGTACGCAATAACGTACGCACGTAACGTAAATCGCTATATTAAATTATATATGAATGAATATCTTAGAAGTAGCAAGCTACTATTTATGTATAAACAGCTAACCGTGAAAATGAGTCCGTAATAAATGAAGGTTTAAATGATTAAATTCATGGAGGGCATTGTTGTTTTATGAAAGACCAGAAAATAATTTCCAGTGTCGTTAAACGGTTATTGGTGATTTCAATCCTATTATTAATCTCATTATTATTATAAATGCGAAAGTTTGGATGGATGTTTGTTACTCAATCACGCCAAAACGGCTGAACGGATCTGGATGAAATTTGGCACAGAGATAGATTATAGTCTGGAATAGCGCATAGGTTACTTTTTATTCCGGAAAAATGTACGGTTCCCGTGGGACGGAATTGTTTTTGTTTTTCACTAGGCACGAACCCGAGCGAAGCCAGGGTGAGTTGCTAGAATGTATATATTTCTCTGGCAAATAATTGTGTAATAAATTATGAAAAGGAATATAATCTTAAAAATATTTATTGATTAAAATATTAAACTGTGAATTTAACTTTAGAAATAGTTTCACGGAAGTTATTTTAATCTCGAAGTTAAAGTTAAACTTTGAACGTAGAAGGTTTGTGAATCTGAAACGAATGGACCGGCTGTCTAATTATTAAAGTAGTTCTTTAATTTTTTAAATACCTTTCGTGGTAAAAATTATATTAATTTTGATTCTAAATTTCTGTGTAGAATAAAAATTAATATATTTTGTAATAAATAAAATTTATGCAATTTTATATATATTTTATATATTATATACATACAAGGGCCGAGTGAAGTGCGTGTATAAACATGCAGTGCGTAATATATTACGAGGTAAACGTCAAAAATAAATACATATATAGTCGTTTCATAACATGCCGCCTTCAAATTGCAAATAATATTCAATCTAATATTTAGGTAAACTATAATAATATTACCGTCCATATAATTATAATAAAAATTCAAATATTCTGTTACCCACTTAATAATATTTTAGAAATTAAAATCATTTAACATATAGTTAAAACTTTATTATTTCTAAAACTGGGTTCAAACTCTGCAAGGCTCGGGGACACTCTAATTTTAAGAGCTCCCGCACACTACAGACTTTCTATCATCCAATAGTTTAGTTGGAAGCATCTCATTCCACTTGCAAAAGCATCTTCATTTAGGATTTCTTTTTAAAAATCTTTTCTTTGCCGTAATCATATCTTTCTTATTCTTACTTTGGCGGGTTAAATAACTTATTCACAAGTATTAAACTAACAATCTGATTGATGATGGAAAGATACATATGTACATACGTAATACATGTTTAATAAGTAGGTTTAAAATTGTATTTTACCATTTATGTATTAATAGATGGATATTAAGTACAATAAAATTATTATAATAAAAAAAATAGGTAGTCATGGGGACTGGCAACATGAGTGACAACTTATAACTTTGAAATAACTGTATATTTTTAATTTTTTAATTAATTATAATATGAATAATTAAAATTTTATAATTTGTAAATTGAAATTATTTATTAGTTTGGTTTTCACATCTATTGGTACTCCAGCAATAATTATTTAATAATCAAAACATATGACGCTGCGCTTCTCCATTTTGCGCCAGATGCGTCACTGCGTCGACACGTCACATGTCATACGTAGAATGTCGGTGACGCGAACCCATAAGTTTTGCCCCTACCATAAATCCTTCAACGCAACTAAAGAAGTTTTCACTTCAGTAAGTTCTTAGAATTTATAAAAACACTAACGGAAACGCGCTTGTATTGTAACTTCATTAACACATTGAGTAAAAGTTAAGACTGTAAGTTTTGTTTGTCAATCTGATTGGTATTGGTTGGATTGGATAAATTCCATGGAATATTTTTATTACACAGCTTATTAATTGCATTTTAAACATTATTTAGTTTTCGCTTAAAAATCAATTGGCTAGAGTTGTTTAGATTATTCAAATAATACTAAAAAACACAAAAGCACCTTAGGTTTTCTATAATAAACTATGGTTTGAGCAAATCAGATTTCGTTAGAACTGTGAAACCGCTTCTATCTAAAGTTATATAGGTACTCATCCTGAGCCTTAAACTTGTTAGGTATGGCTGAATGTCTCTTCACTCGAAGTCTGGAGTCCCACAAACTTCGAACTTTATTAGACTTCCGAATTGATGTGACTTGTTTAAGGTTAAGGGCGTGAGGTAAAGTTTGCATTGCAATCCGATAATTGTAATAATATTCGAGTTTCATGAAGTTATATTTATTATTATAGCTTTTTCCAAACTGCCTCAGTGGTCTAATGGCTAGCATGTACGGCTGCAGTTCTGGAGTTCCTGGGTTTGTATCCAGGGTCGGGCCAAGTTCAGTTATTGAGTTTTTTTCTTAACAAAGTCTCAGTAATAGACCGACGTTGGCGGTGTTTCACCCCCGTCGAGTCAAACGAGCTTAGGCTCTACTACGAACTCTAGTTTATTATCACATATTCTTACAGTGTCTTTTTATCACATATCTTACACTATTTATAAATTATAAAAATATACAGATTATATGATGATGATGATGGCTTTACTTAGCCACAATTGTTGAAAGTAAATTTTATTTCCATAGTTAAAGTCCTCATTTAATTTATTAATACGCACATATCTATAAATTCTTAGACGCTTAATAAAAATAATTTAGAAAACTAATTTGAACTTAAGCAATAACCAATAAATCTGTTATAAGCGTGGTTCCGGCTCGATAGGCTCGCTAAAACCCTACCCTTATCAGGCACCTGCCCCTGTCTAACAATAATATCATATTTTATAACTTCCCTGATTACACTATAGAATATTTTTGTTTAATTTTGCATTAACCTAGTGGCTGTATACATTTCAATATTGGGGCAGGATGAATATTAATGTAATGAATAACTTGTAGCCGGAAGTAAAATAGCCTTTGGTTAATTTGTAATTGGAAGTACTGTTAACGCAATAAATATTTATCTGAGATGTGATTTTTTATATATAGTTTATGAGTCGTAATAAGATATTGGCTGCTTTTTATCCCAATATATTCCATAATGGGTGGTTCCAATGAAACATTACTGTATTTTAACAAGTTACTGAAGAATATGTACGCTTGTGCATGAGTTGGAGGATTGAAGTTGGCTGACTAATATTGTTTAACTGCCTGGTCAAGTGTTGAGTTTGTACGGCTACATATCCGGAGATCCTGGGCTTGGGTCGAGCAAAGAGTAGCTATGGGGGTTTTCTATCAAGAAATTCTCAGTTACAGCCTGGAGTTGCTAATGCGGTTGGCGTTGGCGGTATAACACCACCGAGCCTTGAAGAACAAGTAAAGCTGTCGATCATGCGTCTTACCTCTTATTGTTTGTGTCGAATTGTAGTCTTACCGAATTTGGAGAGTGAAAGGAATAGAGAGTGCACAGTGTATAATATCCTCTGAGAAGATGTCTGAAATCTAATTGAGATTATATAAGGATTCATTACACTGTATACATAAGAAATAAGACATACATACATAAGAAATGTACTCTAATAAAACAGATCATGAAATACAATATTTAAATTTTGCCCTACTTAGATCTTGTATTAATATTTATGACGAAAACATTTAGGCTCTCATCTAATTATGCTGTATCAGTAAATTTGCTTCTTTACATATTTACCGACTGAAGTCAACAACCGTTTGAAATCTTCTAAAACAGACACGATACTCTGTCAAAGATTAAATCCAGTTACATATTAAAACGCCCACATTGACATATCTCGTGGGAGGCAGGTTTAAAAGATTTTTTTTCTACATTTCCCATTTCCATATAACATATGCTTTAAAGAAGTTTTTATACCATACTAGCGACTCACCCTCGCTCCGCTCGGGTTCGTCCCTACTTACGTTTTAAAGTTTAGTATAGATTTCTTGTTTCCAAAACTCCATGGAAAGAAGTATGATGGGGAAAAGACTATCGGACAAAATACAAATGGTAACTATTAAGAAATACACAAAGACAAAAGACGTCATAAAAACAATAAAAAAGTTAAAATGGAAGTGGTCAGGACATACCATTAGAGGGAAGGAAAAATGGTCAAAATTAGTAATGAACTGGTTCTTAAGTCATAAATTAAGGAAACGTGGTAGACCATATAAAAGATGGATTGATGACATTAAAGCCATAGTAGGTACTACATGGACAAGAGTGGCTAATGACAGAGAGAAATGGAGGCAGTTGGAGGAGGCCTTTGCCAATTCGTGGCATACAGACAGGGTTGTCGATGCATAACGTTGATTAATTATATTGAAATACTGTCTGAATAAAGGCTATTATTATTATTATTATAGATTTCTTAGAGATGAGATATTTTCCTCCAGTAAAAAGTATCCTATATGTTGACCCGATATTGGTTTGTAGTACATGCTATGTATCAGAGATGGCGCTGTATGTGAAAAAGATATTCCCGCATTCTGTTGAAATGTTTCCTGAATTTTCTTTGCTATAAACCTCACGGAGCCCGAGACCTTTCTAATGATCTAACCGTGGAAATCGGTTCGTGCGTTCTGGAGTTATAGCGTCAGGAAGAAAAACCCGACTTATTTTTATATAGTAGATTTGCAATACTTATGAATATATATTTAATAATTAATTAGATCAGTAATAATAATATATATAATCAAGAATAAGACAAGTAGTCTTATTCTTGATTATATATATATTTTATTAATAGTTTTTTTATTGTTTATTTACATAAAAAGTAGTATCTTCAAAAATGTAGTATAAATTGTTGTTAAGATTTCCATTACCTCTGTTATAAGTGTGAAACGTAAGTCAAAACACAATTAGGTAGATTCTCAACCCATTCCGCGCTTTAGTGAACTGGCGCGTCTGCATCATTCATTAGACTTAAGCCCAGTAGTTGAAACCCCGCTTCTTGGCAAGCCGCTTATGTTCCGCCCGAAATTTGCACAAACTTGAAAATTTAATGAACAAACCAAATGTTCTATCTCGCGGAATTACTTTTTCTCATTTAACTTTTATGCATATTTGTTGTTGTGTTGTTGTTCTTTATGTAACAAATTTATTTTAAGAAAATCTCTAAGGTTTAAAATATAGGTATACCTATTAATATATTATAATATAGTAATACCTTTTTATATGGATTTTGCATATATGTATATCTATCGCTAAAAGTTAATTAAATCGGTTTAAAATTTAATTAATAAATACATTACACAACACGTATTATTTTTATGACAAATGTACCTATTACTTTTTCTGTGCTAAAAGCTAAAATAGCTTTAACATCATAAACCTGATGACTAATCGAAGATTGGATCGATGGAATAATCACAAAAAGTCACCAATGAATAAACCAAAAAAAAAATATTACACACTGGCCCCGAAAGGGACTGTATTTAGTATTAGGCTGTATCTTATAATAAATATTAGTTATATAATGTTTACTGTTATAAAGAAACACACGGTGACTTACACACGCTTGTAAGCGACTGTTTGTTACTTTTTCAATGTTCAATGGGTTTGAGTAAATTCGCAACGGAAGCTTTAGCTTACATCATAGATTTACTTTATTACTCTATTTTATATCGACGAACCTTTCACACGAATGTACTCGCGGGCAATAACTAGTAAACTTTATGAATTTTATAAATCAGTACTATAATATATACATTTCTTAACCGACGAAATGTCGTTCTTCGCCACACTCACATGCCCACACTACTTCGTAGTACTACAAAAAAGGTTTTACGATTTTAAGCTGCTTACTATCCACTAAGCCTAGCCAGTTTGTTTACGTTAAACCTGTACATAGTCATGCTAACATAATGGAGTGAGTAATAAAGCCAGCATTAGTTAGCCGCGGTCACGTAGAATCGCGTGTATAATCGAATCGATTCTAGCTCAAATTATTACTACTAGGAATTTACAACGTTATTTAATATAACCCATGGAAGGTGACCCTTGCAATGTATTCAAATTTATTTTAAATATATCATAAATGTCATGTCCTTTCAATTTTATTTAAAATTTAATTTTTGATGTTCTATCGTTTTAAGAATTTTTATCATATCTTTTTATAGATGGCAAATTTAGTTTCTTTTTCCTTGGTTTAGACAGCTACAAATTATTTTCTTTGATTTTTTTTATCGTATCGATAAGCTTTATAAAAATTAAAAGCTTTGGTAATAATTTAAGTCGTGAGCCGCTATTATGAATGCATCGACATTTATTATTATATCAATATCAGCATTTTACAACTCATTAAGCTTATTACGCTCAATATGTTAGTCTAATGGCTATAAAGATTAGCTGACGGGATCGATCGCATAACAAATGAATTGGATATTTATTGCTTGAATTTGTTTAAGGTCTTTATTGAAATATTTTTTATTGTATATAGGAATATGTAAGAAATAAACTTACACAATAATACCGTTTTCGTATTTATAACATTTCTTAACTTTGTTCTAAAGCTTTCTGAGTAAATATGCGGCCTAATCTCTAAATGCAATTTAGCTTAAACGTTTGTGCTTCCAAGTTTAATAGATTTTATTTCCATGCCAGAAAATATTTAACGCAGAATCACAGCAGTGTATTGTTTGTCAGGTTCAAGGGCGAGACGCTCGCTGCCAAGGTTACTCTCGGTTAAGCTTGTGCCGGTAAAATGCTGCTGCTCTATGTATTTTTTTAATATTCCTACGCTTTATTATTTATTACCTCTATTCGTAGCTATGTATTGAAACTATTTATTTCTGATGTGATCTGATGGTAAAAGTCACGAGATGATGCGACGATGTACGTCACGATGGTATTGCTTAGTACCTACATCTGTATCGTTTTTTCGGACAATTTTATCGGACAAACGCACTGGTGCACTTAGTTGGACAAAATTATTTAAATAGAATTTTATATACATATTATGTAATTACGACTATAAAAAATAAACATTTTAATACTCATATTTAGATAATTATTAAAAAAAATACCGTATACTTCTCTCTGAGAAGTGATATTTTTGTATTTTCTCACAATTCATAGAGAAGATGAGATTATTTCATTTGAGTAGTGCCGACGCTTAAGAACAATTAAACATTTCATGCTTAAATCTTAGATGCGTCGATGACAATCGATACACAGCCGTATTCCAATATGTTAGGACTTAGGATCCTTAGCATTTACTGCTTTTGATTTTACGTATCTATTATTATGTATTAAATATTATTTTCGATTAATTTCTCATCTTAAAGTCTTGATTGTCTACTTCATAGATACTGTAAACGTGTAGTACACTAGCTCTTATCTTTTAAATAAAGAAAATAATTGCAAATGTAGTTAAAGACTACTTTTTCACATAACATATTTTCAAATGCAGCATGGGCGGCTTATATACAATAGGCAAAAAAATGTTTATTTCTATATATGTACCTGTAAAATCAAGCTATTTCAAATTATAGCTATTAAATGTTATGCTCCTGATTGTCTTCTTGGTATAAAAAATATAGTTCAGTATGAACTGAACTATAAAAAGCCGCTTATACCATACACATTTCGATTAAGTTACAAATCATTCGTTGATGGTTATTAATTTCGAAATTCAATTTCATTTTCGCTCATTCAAGAGGTTATTCACTTATTAAGTCATATACAACTACTGTTTCTCAGTTTTTTCTTAATCATATTCATAGTGATATTTAAGTGAACTTAATTCTATTCCATTTTTATGGCTTTGCTTTAATGAACATGCATTTTTTATTTACAAATTGATCAATATCGATTATTTCCGTTTATAATTATAACCATATAATGGCTTAATCGGATTTTATTTTATTTTTAATGTAACAAGCACTTTCTTGCGCCTGCGTCAGCGTATTTATTTCAATTAACTATGTGACCACTAAACAGGATCTCTACTTTGTATGAATGTAAATAGAATGGAAAGCCCAAGTATCTGGTCTCGATAGATCGATCAAAATGAAACTTTTTGAATCGTAAATAACATGTACTTACTTAAAAGTCCTTGTATTAATGTTAAATATGATTACTTTTAGTAAATAGCAGCCAATCTAAATGCAGACTATCAAATTAAATCAATTGCATCCTTTACTTAGGCTTCATCAAAGGCTTCTTTTAATTAAATGACACACGCTGACCGATAGAGCAATGAAAGTAGTTGATAATTCATTTTAAACCTTATCGCGGTGTAATAGATATTAATGTTGATAAAAAAATGCTTAGACATTTTGCATATTATTTCTAAACAGGTTCAAGTTTGTGGTTATTTGTAGTCGGCATCTGTTTCATGTTTTCTAACTAGATAATCCAGTCCGTATATTTATGAGCTAAGCGAGTCCATTGTTATAATTTACTATCATTTTGTACATTTAAAAATGCTAATTTATTTTAATCTAAAATACTTAAAAAAAAAGAGTCTTATACGATATAAGAATTTTTAAGTGTGATCTTGTCTAGCAATCAGTTTATTGTAGTTTCTGAACACTTTATTAAAGTGCTTCTCTTTCTGTATATAATTCTAACCCAGATAAGCAAACATTGTTCTAATATAGATTTTCTTGTTGTTTTCTTTGGAAAAATTAAAAAAATCTAGACCTCAAGAACTATAGCTAAAAGTCATCGATGTACTATAGTATAAAAAAAAAACAAAATTGGTCAAGCCATTTAAGGGAAGAAGAATTACAAACACACGAACACTTGAACTTTATATACAAAGATATTATATTTATATTTATAATGGAGTTTGTTCCTTAATCGCATTACAGTTCATTCAAGTGCAGTAATGCCCTAGGATAGACTTAGGCTTATTGTATTTACAAGTCCGTAAAACTTTTAAATTCTTTTTATTTTGAATTTATTATTAATCTTTATTCAAGTATTTTTATTTAATCGACTAATATTTATTTGTAAAATACAGATAAATTTTCCTAAAACTTAAGTTTAAATCTTTTACAGTAACCAATAAATTATGGCGATTGTTTTGATGATAAAGAATGCTTTTTATTCAGCATTTATGCTAAAGGAGCATTAGTAAAGTAGCGTTAGGTATTTAATAATGGCAAGATTATTTAGAATTGTCAAAATGTTCAAATTTAATAATAATAATAATTAATTATTATTTATTTATAAAATTATCTTATTATTTAAAATTTATATTTGTTAGATCATCACAGTTGCATTCACATTTAAGTGTTTTGTTCTATCATCTCATTAGAGTGCATTCATGCGCTCTAACTCCTTGTCTAGGATAGAGTTACAAGTAACCAGTTTAGTTTAACCAGATCTAGAACTTTAGCGTACGGTTCGCGTTTGCGTTGGCTTCATTAGGAACTCTAGTCGTAACTGGACAAAGAGACCTTGTAACATGGTATTTTAATATCGAATATACCTATTATAAAACCAGTCATAACATTTTGTTATTTGTCCTGACTCTTGGTATAACACAGATAATAATATTATTGAAGCTCAATACATTATATAAATAGTAGAAATGTGGAGAACGGTATGGGAAGTCCGCCATTTATTAAAGCGTACCTTACAAATAAATTGCAAATGTCTTTATTGAAGCTAATGCTGCTTCTTTCGTGGTCTATGTATATCTGCGTACTTCATCGTACCTACCCTACGAATATACAGTAGCGAAGTGGATTTTGTACACTAGATATGTTTGTAACAAATATATACATACATAGATGTAATTGAGTTTTATTAGAATCAGATGTTGATCCATAAGCTAACCATTGCTTAAGCTTCCTGTGCTATAGTGTTTCTTATACAGTGGGTTTTACTTTAAGTTATAAGTAGGTAAATAAAAATATGGACGCCTCGTGGGAAGCCCTAAACTCCTAGTCCTTACTAATGCTTTAAAAGCGAGAGCGTTCATTTTAGTTTATGACATAGAAAAAGCTTATAGGATACAGAATGATGTAGGCTTGTTTATTTCAAATATCTATACTAATATTTCTATACTAATATTATAAAGCTGAAGAGTTTGTTTGTTTGGTTGAACGCGCTAATCTCAGGAACTACCGAACCGATTTGAAAAATTCTTTTTGCATTTGATAGCCAGTTAACTGAGGAAGGCTATAGGCTATAATATATCATCCTGAAAAAGTGTACGGGTCCCAGGGGATAAATTTGTTTTTTCTAGGGACGAACCCGAAGCGAAGCGAGGGTGAGCCGCTAGTATTAAATTATTTTTGTGGGATATTATCATGTTATGAATAGTTTGGTATCTTCTTCAATACGCGCTTCAGCAAAGCAAGGGTGGGTCACTAGTCTTAAATAAATATAAAATCCACACGTAAATTCAAGTGAAAATTTCAACAAAGTTAAATCCGGGAATCCTTGAAAATATATAGTATTTACTTGGTAAATCTGTTGCTACAAGACGCTTACACAGCGTTAAACTTAGGTTTAGCGTAGTGTAGTAATAGTGCAATTTTAATTAAAACAGATCTCGAGGCATTCTCCACCTTATTTGTGGTCTGGAGATAAGTTCTTTGAAGACATTTCCTTTCTCTTTATGTAGCAATTTGTTTCTGTGCTTCAATTTAAATACCTCATATATGTTTTTTATTATTATGAATGCGAAAATAGCTAATGATTATTGGTTTTCTTGCACGTAAAAGTTTTTTTTAATTAACATATTTTTTTCATAAAATACTGTACAGTTTATTAGTGTACTTCATAATATTCTGAAAAATCAAATGGGTCTCATCTAATTAGTGCTTATATTACAAGTTAAATATAAATTGTAATGTAATTTATATGATTCTACAGAAATCCTTATTACTTCTACGAGTTTATTTTGAAATGATAGTGCTTGACTTACTTTATTTATATTTTGCATTTCAAATACGGCATTCGGTTGAGATTGAGTTTTTAAATTTTTGAACAAAAATGTAGTATTAATTAAACTTTTACGTATTATTTTTAAGGTTCCGTACCTCAAAAGGTAAAAAAAGGAATCCGTATAAGATCACTTTCTTGTCCGTGTGTCCGTCTATCTGCCTGTGTGTCACCACCGATTTTCTCAGGAACGGGTGGACTTAGCAAGTTGAAATTTATAGCATATACTGAGGTCTATAGTCCCTATTAGGTGTATAAAAATTGAGGTCCTGAGTCAATATGATAAAAAGGTATGGGCAAATTTATATTTTTGCGAAAACTTGTTAAGTACCAAAATTTACCTTAATTTTCAACTTTTTTTTATTTTTTGAAATTTTCCCTTTACTTGTGCTGTAAGACCTTGCTTTTTTAAATTGACAATTCTAGGTCAACCGGAAGTACCCTATAGGTTTTTGGGTCGAAAACCTATATGGTAGTTCCCGTTGACCTAGAATCACGAAATTTGGCACAAAGCAAGGTCTTGCAGCACAAATACAGGAAAAATTCTAAAAAATAAAAAAGCTGAAAATTAAAGGTCTCTTTCCCTCTGTGAGCGAGTCCGACTCGCACTTGTCCGGTTTTTTTAATATAGTATGTATAATAATTATTAAATTATATAATACTTTCTTAGATTTACGCGAATATTAGACATTTAAATAAAACTATCTTTTTGGATTTTTTCGCGGATTTATTTTGATTTTTTTTCCCGACGTTTCGATTGCTTTACAGCTATCATGGTCACGGGAGACGGTCTCTCCCGGAAAAGATAGTTTTATTAAATTATAATTTTATATGATTCATTGCTGACGATTTAAGAAACTATCGTTCTGCTCATTATAATTACAATATTTATTTGTTTTATTTTTATTTCTCCTAAATAAAACAGCAGCACTTTTGTTTATAATTGACTAGAGACTCGCTTCGCTCGGGTTCGTCATTAGATTGCTTCCCCGTACAAACTTTCATCCCTATTTTCACCCCCTTAAAGGATGATTTCCTTGATAAAATCCTTCCTATGTCCTTTCCAGGGTCTCAAACTATCTTTTTACCGAATTTCATCTCAACTGGTTCTGTAGTTTCGGAGCCTATTCTGTACAAACAAACAAACCAACAAACATACAAACAAACACTCTTTTCTCTTTATAATATTAGTATAGATATCGTATAAACCCGTTATCTAATCGCAACCTTTTTATAAAGTGAGAGTAAATCCGCGGACTACTAACCAAGCATATATGTATCATAACCCTTGCGTCATAAAACAACAATAAAAACGTCCTCTCGCTTTTGTTAAATTAAAAGTACGTTATAACTATTAATTTTCATGCTGACCCTATATTTTATATAACCGTTAAATCTGACAAATCTGTTATTGGATTTCGTTGATTTATTAGTAAAAAATGAGACGGATCAACACTTATTCTAAAGTGTTTTTATACTACATCAGTATAGCTAGATACATACATATCAATACCTCAGTTCTAAAGAGCAACAATTCAGAAAAGGGTTCTTAAGAGATTATTAGAAAATTATACGACAAGTGATACTTTTTACTACCAGCATATTTTTTACACATTCTTAAATTAATTTGAAATGTAATATTATTATGAAGTGTTAGGTAAGCCCATAATGCAACGGAAAAAACTAATAATCCTTAAGCCATTCAGAAGTTTTTCTACTTTTTATTTAGTTGTTATACTTTGGAACTGAGGTATCGATATATTCGCCTTGGATATGGGAAAGGTGCCATGAACGGGACATTTTTTTTTGTGTAAGATTTTGAGCAAAAAATGAGGTATAATAAAAAAGTTTTTGTACGTATACGTACGTATATATATACATACATATATATATATATATATATATATATATATATATATATATATATATATATATATATATATATATATATATATATAAATTATATCTTATCCTGTGTGTGTATATTTATCTTCTTAATAGATAAAACTAAACTTGCTGAATTTTAGTTATTAGGCATAAGTTATTTATAGTAGGTACTATTCAAAATACAATATAAACAAATTAAAAATGACATATATATAAAATAGTTTATTTTACTTTGATATTGAGTTAATATATAATTAACTTCATCATAGTCAATTATTTTGAACCTGTTATGAGATTCCTTGACAAAGTGCTTCTAACGAGGTCGTATATGACAAAGCCTGTAATATCCCGCTTTACTAACCAAGCATATATCGCCTTGCCAATTACATTAGGTGTTACATTGCATGTAACTCATGATTGATGGATATCGACCCTTGACGGCGTCCTCAACATCAATCTCTGACAATGGCTTTAACGGCAGTTCTACTCTAGTGTCTCTTTGCTTGTGTTGTATGTTTAAAACTATATATCAAGCAAACCGAATAGTTAATAATATACATTAATAAGTTAGTAAGTTTTATTTAAATAGGGATGATTTATTGGTCAAAATCACACTTCTTTTGTCTGATACTGGTCGGTTTTAGGGGCGCGTATGAGCGAATTAAAAACGCGTAATTAATGTTCTAAAGAAATAATTTCATAAATGGCTCATAGATACACCTAACTTTTCCAATCCATTTGGTTTTTGAAAAAAATTAAATCCATTTATTTTTTAAGGTTCTGTACCTCAAAAAAAAAAAAGGAACCCTTGTAGGATCACTTCGTTGTACATATATCTGTCAGTCTGTCTGTTAAATTATTATATATAAATATTTTAATTTATTATTTGTACAAACATTTAAATTATTTCTTATCTGTACAAACATTCAAAATCCTTGGTGTTAATTTATGGAAAACGATTGATCCCTCGAGTGCCTAATGTCAGGTTTCAGACATATTGGTTACCTCAATACTAATCGATCACAGCACTTGGTAGACTCAGTAATGCTATAATTTATTTAAAGAATTCAGGATTCACGACGAGACTAAGGGTATTCCGCTCTGCTACCCAAGCATATATCACATTGTAATTATTATTAACCTAACTGTAACACTTACGTTTTCTATTACACGGTCATGATCATGTCTTGAATTCTTAAAAAGTAGGTGAGAAGATCTTTTTGCATGTTTTTTTTTATATAGAAATATATAAATATTAAAAGTGGAAGTAAGTAATATAAGTAAAGTTAATAGATCATAAGCTTTATGTAGAAAATTTGCGGCTTTAACAATACACGAGGCGATAAAATTTGTCGACTTTATTGACTTTTGTAATCTTTATCTAAAAAACAAAAAATGTTTTGATTTATTTTAATTTAAGTTATTCTTATTAACATATTATTATTGCAGCATTACATTGTATAACAAGGATTATCTATGTTTTAAAATTATGAGTATTCTTATGAAATATTTACTACGTAAAGACAACAGACAATTAATTGAATTCCTTATTTTCATGTAAAATGAATGGATGGATTCACTATAATTTATTTTAATATCGTAATATGAAAATATATAGTACAGCCAAAGCAGGTTTAATTTACAACGAAGGGTTACAACATTATTGTGAAATACATAACGCAATGATGATTTTATAATAAACTAGTGACTCACCCTTGCTTCGCTCGGGTTCGTCCCTAGGTTGATTCCCCATACAAACTTTCATCCCCATTTTCACCCCCTTAAGAGATGATTTCTGGAATAAAAAATATCATATATCCTTCCCAGGGTCTCACACTATCTTCTTACTAAATTTCATCTAAATTGGTCCAACATTTTTTGAGTTTATTCGTTACAAACATACAGAAATACAAATCTTCCTAGTGTAGAGTAGCGGCTTACCCTCGCTGCGCTCGGGTGCGCGGATTTTGTTCACAATTTCATGAGATTTAGTTTTTTTGCGCGTCACCCTGATTCTTTTTCTAAAATAAAAGCCTAAGTTACTCCTTGTAACATCAGCTATCTGCCAGTAAAAGTCCCGTTAAAATCGGTCCAGCCGTTTTGGAGATTAGCCGGAACAAACAGACAGACAAATAAAAAAAAATAAAAATTGTTTTTTTCTTATTAGTACCGTATATGTACTTTCGTATGAATTTAGTAAAAAGCTGTTATTTTACAAACATACACTTCAATGTTATTTATCTGTATAGATAAAATAAATATGAAAGGATCGTTATGAATATCCTGTTTTAAAGATGTCTATTTATACGTATAGCTATAAAAATTTAAGGTTACCTAGACAAACATATTTTTCCCTTTTACCATAAAACAAATTGCACCGCTTAGTGAGTAATTGAGCAGTAAATAAATTTTACAGCAAACGTGATTGATTATCGCGTCCGCTCGTCAACTTGACAGCGGAATCAATCAGAGCGACGCCACGTGTTTTTGTTTTTCAATCGGTTAGAGCTGAGAGCTTAAGATAATTAAAAGTTAAACGTTAAGTTAAAGTTAATGCTGACCGAGACAAATCCTTTTGAAGTTAAAACAAATATTCTTTTCTTTTTATTATATACAGTACCATCTACATATAAGACCATATGCCAAACAATTCAAATACAACGTTGCGACAGTTTTACCATTTAATTTTGAGCCAATCTCAAAGTATACGTAAATGTTAGTAGTACTTGTTATAATTTCATTTTTTATTATAATAGAATCTAAAACTTTTGCTACTAACTAATTAATTATAATATATGTATTATTAGTCTTTAACAGTTTGCCTTGCCCTGTCCAGTAAACGCTCCTATGAATAATTAGGAGAATATTATGTTAAATATTTTAATTAAATTCATTATCTTCATTTTTCACGAATAATTTCAATAATTATGTACTCGTATTTAATCTATATGTCAATATTTTGTTATGGTCTTGCTTTTCAATATTTTTGTTAAAGAAATGACACTAACCTTTTGCTGAATACGGAAGAAACTAAACAACTTTATGAAAAAAACCCCGCCATATTCGTGAACTAGGCCCATTCCAACCGTGTGGTTTAAATTTAGTTCCCTCCCCTCATTCAGCAATATTGTCTGAATTTCCCTCTTACCCTGTTTTTATTTCTTTTCCAGGATCCTTTAAGGTCTTTTACGTCGAGTTTTCATAGTTATTTATATAGATTGTCTCAAAATAGACTCTTCTTGAAATAGATATTTACTTTCTTTTTTGTGTAAAAAATAAAGTAAAGATCATTAAAAGTAACAGTTGTATTTTTTTTTTTGTATTTTTATGTAACTTCAGTTTCGCACATTAAATCATGTAACAATTTACGTTATGGATAGTTTTCGTTTCAAATAAATTTTGTATAGTTAGCAATAGAGTTATTATAATAAAGTAAAAAAACAATGTATTTCCTCATATTATCTACACTCTATACAAATAAATAAAATTGAAGTGCCTGTGTGTAATGTCAAAATAACAGCTTTTTACTAAATGAATCATCAAATTTGTAATCTGTGCTCAACTGACTCGCTTTGAAGCCATTAACAAGAAAATTGAATTGAATTGTAATGCAAATAAAAATATATAAGTTACGTAGGTACCTGTAATAAGAAATACTTTTTCAAAAATATTGTCTGTCTCTCTATTTGTTTGTTATTTTAGAAAAAGAATTACGGTTCCGAACAATAAAAATTAAAATCTATGAATTGTTGAACGTGAAACTAAACGTTAACTTCTTTCCTAACGAATTAAGCTTTCTGAAATGTGGTTATATTAAGGCTTGGATATATTTAAATCGCTTTATCCACATAGCTTTATTTTCCATTACGTTCGCCAAGAAATCCAACACATCATCAGATGGGCTTAATGTGAAAGCTGAAGCTTGTTAGTTGATATGTGATTAATCAGTCGGGTAGTCGGATAGCCGCCTCCCGTAGACAGGGATAATCCGCCTCCCAAAGGTATTGCACGCCTTTTATAGCAGTTAGATAAGCTAAGTGCAACTTAAATAATAGGATTAAAATAAAAAGAAATTTAGCACTTACTAAGAAACTGATCTTGAAAGCTTTAGTATTTAGGTATTAAATAACAAGGTCTAATTTTACTGCCTTGCGCGTGCTCTTATTGTTGCAGATTATTCAGAATAGTGACTCTAAATATCACTCTACTTGTACCAATGTAGAGACTGATCATATTATTATTAAAGATAGACATTAAAGTTGCGTTTGTCCTATGTCAAAAATTTCAAATGAATTTTTCGATTGCTTAACAAACTCCTATACATATTTGATAGTGACAGGCCGTATACATTATTGCCAAACATATCTGTAAGATAAATAGAAATATTCACTTTTTAATGTGAACTATGAAATTGAGCTACGATGGCATAACTATTTACTGCATACACAATTTTAAAATAACATCCTGAGTATCTACTGTAAGCGAAAAGAGTTAAAACGTCTCCTTTTAACTGGAATCCATTTTTAGGTTTCATGTTAATTCTACTGAGCAGAGCTTCCTTACGAGCTGGTAATAACGTCAGCGTAAAATTGATAAAAGTGCTCCTGACTGACTATTTAAATAAAGCTTATTTGGACTTTTCATATTTTTTAGGGTTCCATAGACGAAGTTTATTTTTTATTTCGATAAAAAATCAGCTGTATCATTTGAACTATAAAAATAGTTCTTGAAATTTCTCGGAATATAAAAAACTGTTCAAGTGTAAGTCTATAATTTGTTCTTTTTCGAGTTGAGCTAAACCATTAATCAATGTAAATCTTGTTATATTGGCAAATACGAAGCACGAAATATATTGTTTGGTAATAACGCAACTCTCCATATATTTTTCAGAGTGGGAGGCTAACCTCTGGCGTAGAGAAAAATAGTCTACACGTTTTTCTTATTTAAAATTTTCTCTAAAGTACCTATTATATTACAGCGACCAAAGTGGATTTAGCACTCTAATTAAGGTAATTCCAATATGCAACGAAGAGAATGAAAGTCAAAATATGAAAAATGTGGCTTATCCTAGTCAGCCAGACTAAAACTATAGAGCGATACTGGATAACCACTTGATATCAAGAACTCTTCATTATTCTGATGCATGATGCAGTACCTACCTACAATGTTCGATGTATAGCATTCACGTATGTATGTATGTGTATCACAAAGTAGAAACTAAAAGGGTAATAAAAACATAGATTTTAAATCTTAAGTCGTAAATATGTGTGCTTTCTCTATGCCTTCTTTCTAATTATAAAAGTTTTAGCTTATTATAAATTGCTTGGTTCAAAAGCATAAAATTTCACTCAAGACTTTACATTAAAGATGTTAACTAAGGTTTTTTATGGAAAGATTTTGGAAAATTCATCTCTTAAAGCGATATAACCGTTAGGTTGAAAATTATGGAAGTTCGTTATTTATGTCGTAAGAAATATAAAATTTAATGTTTAAGTTTCAGTTTATATTCCCATCGGACTCGCTACTTCTGCATTTATGCACATATAAAACAATCATTAAAATATTTAACAACAATAATTACCTATTAAAACATCGTCTTATTTATATTCTGAAAAGTATGTAAAAGATAAAAAGCTCCGTAAAGAAGCAAACTTTAATACTAACACATTTAGTATCAGAATGCTTTGCGCTTATGTGGCTTTTTCGAATGCAAACATTACCAATTTCCGACGAACTTGTTCTGTAGAATGCGAAACAGCTTTATTTTTGTGCTTTGAATCGCAAAAGTTTCTTAATTAGAACGAAGCAATCGTACGAAATTGCCTTTGTGTAATTATATTGTTAAGATATTCTTCCAATGAGAGAGCACATTCAATAAAAATATTATTATTTATGACTATACATGCCTTTTTTATCCCTGCATATTTAAAGATACCAACTTAATCCAGATTATTATTTGTGGATTGTTTTTTAACTGCCCCCATATTTTTTATTTATTAATTTTACTATGTTAAAATATGTGTAATTAACTTTAAACAATAACGAGCGTGTTGGTAGGTGAAATATTGCGTGTAAGTATCAATAGCAGGGGTAGGTAAATTGCAGCTGAGACTGAAACCGAAAGTTTCAAAAGTTATTTATGTATATTATAAAAATAGCATACCGGTAGCTCTATTAGTGTAATTATTCAAGAAGTGCAAAAACTAAAATGAAAATATAATTGTGATAGTGACGTAATAAAAATAATTAAATCCTTACTATGGCGTAATATTATTTATAATATAAATATTTGAAAGGAAATACGTAATCAAGTGAAATATTCCTAATAGAAAAATTTAAAAACAGAAATATGTTAGTGACATATTTTGACCACGTGATTTAATCGTAGTTATATCAATTTCATATAAGCCCGCAAAGTTCATCCAATTTTAGGGTTATAAAACTTTCTCGTCAAACACACAGCAACTTAATAAACTACCGCTTCATGAAGTTAATATTCTTTATAGAGCTTTCTTATAACATAGAGCTTTCCATATAAAATGATGGACGTTCAAAACAAGACGCATTTTCAACCCCCCGCAACGATCCCTTGTCGGGGGTCCGGATGCTAGAGACGTACAGACTTTTCCACATAAATAGCAATACATTAATAATAATTATATTTTATGTGGACATGTTTTTCGAAAGCGAGTATGCAATTCTCTAATAGAAATTACTTAGGGTCTTGTCATTGCATTTAATAGGCGTAACTATGTAATATCCATATTGGATATACGAGGGTTAATAAATAATTGTATTTATAGATTCCATTCATTTGCAATCACTAAGTTTTGTTTTTGATTTACGTCATTTAAAATGAATCCTGAATTTACTGATTGAAAAAAATCTTAATAAAAAAACATTTTAAAAAAAAGTAAAAAAAATATAAGCTGTACATTGAACAACATTTTAACCTTATTTCTAATATGCAATTAAGGACCATAGAATTAAGTGAAAAATTATAATTAATAATTTATGTTTGTAAGAGAAAAGAAATTACGAGAACAATGCTAGATATATCAATTTTTTTTACATATTAATCATAATTATATTGATTATTGATTTATGTATGAACATTGTGATACTGCTCGTGGGGAGCATAAACGTAAATATATGTACATATCGAACGATGTCCGCAACGCGCCGTCTGTCCCAACATAATTCAAATTAAGCTCATAACTGAAGGGTCATAAAAGCAAGGGACGTACGAAATTTCAGAGCTGGTAATTATACTTTTGAGTTAAAAATGTCTAAATAAAACGTAGAATGGTTCACAAGTGGTTAATAAAATTATAGGTAAACGAAAGAAAATAATATTTAGATAAAAAAACAAATTGTACGAAAAGTCAAGAAATGATGGAATAAATAGGTGTAATAGTAGGTATAATATTGATAAGAAATGTAAAAGTAATATTGGGATGAAGTTTTAAATTGAAATTTAGTCTATTAGTCTACAGTCCCCAGATAGGTAATTGAAGTTATACGGATTGCCTACGTGCCGTCCATAACAATCGCTTGGATTCGCTACGAAGCTATTTACAGTTGGAGCGATATAATTTATTGTTCAACTTAGTACTAAAGAATTTTCTTATATCGATATAATTATATAAATTTTACGCGAATTTGGTATATAACAGTTTTTGACCGAATTTAAAAAAGAGGAAGTACTTACTCAATTCTGGTGTATGTATATTGTTGTTTCTTTGTTTATATATTTACACAAAAAACCTACCTACGCGATATGTTCTACAATTGTGAACCGATTTTCATGATTGTTTTTTAAGTTAAAGCTGAGGTTAGGGACTTCAAAACTATTTTTCAAAACTGATTCTTGCTAACTTTAAAAATTTATATGAAACCTCTGCGGTGTAAACTTTACACAAAAAATACACTTGAATTAAGTACCTCCTCTTTTTAAAGCCAATCCAAAAATAACTTTTAATATTTAGTTTAGTTTACTGGAGTATTATAAGTGTTAAAAACAAATTATATACATTTACGATTCGCCAATAATAAGACATTATCGTCTTAATTATATCAGAAGATATTAAAACGCATTTAAGGGATTCGAACGCATTATTTTCGACGTATTAGACAGGTTTAACATAATTAAATACACTAACGTGAAATATTTTTGAACACAGCTGTTCGCGATTTATCAAAAAAAATTCTATTCAAAGTACTATTCATACAACATATTGCTAACTAATTGGATGCGTTTTATTTTATAATTCGGTTGTCTAAAATTAAATTAATTCTGAGGTAGAAATATCCTTTTACGTTCCTATACTACATACTAATTGACTAAACGTACAGTCAATCTGGGTAACTTTGTCCTTCCGTATAACATTGGCCCACACTTACACACTTACTGACAATTTTAATTAATTTACTGCTACAGCGCTGAAATAATGTATTTCAAATAAAAAATAATAATTAATTTAGCTATCCTGGTAAATGATCTCTAAGAATAAGATAAGAAACTTCCAAGAAACTAAAACGTAAATGTGACAATCTTTCCATTCTAAAAACTTGTATTATAATTTCAAAACGGATATAAAATAGAGTTGCAAAAACATACTAAGGTTAATTATTAAGGCTTCAAACTTTGTGTGCATATTTAGATACATAAACGTGTATAAACAGGCATGAATTTTTTTTATTTACAATATATATTAAAACTCTACGTTGAAACAATATAAGTATTGTTGTTTTTGAAATATACATATCCACTTCTAAATCTCCATACTTCTAACGCTAAAATAAAGATTCCTGTATAAATCACGATGACGTCATGCTTTTGTTCAGATGGGCTTGGGGAAAGAAAAAATATTTAATCCACCAACCGGCAGTACAGCGCTTATTCTGATATCTGTGTATCATCTAACGAAACATTTCTTATCGTATTCATTGTTCGAATTTTACTTACGCTGTATTTCTTTCTATAAAGCAACTATTAAAAAACAATTACTGAATTAATTATGACGACATGTCTGGCTCAGTTTGTAGTGACCCTACTTGCTATGCCAATACAATGTTTGTACTCCAGTCATGGGTGTTTATATTTATAATACGTATCTATTTAAAGTTATATATGTCTAGTGTATCAACTATCTGGTATCCATAACACAAGCCTCGTAGCTTATACCATGGAACTAGATAGTACTGTGTGGTAATGTCCTAATATATATAATATATTTATTTTATATTTGTCATAAAATTTTCAGAGAATTATATTTTTTAATTATGAATATTATTTGTCTATTACCAGCGACCTATCATAGCTTCGATCGGGTGGCGAGCCTAAGTACCTAACAATAGCCTATGTGTTACTTCAGTTTATAAGTCTATTTGTGTACTAAATTTCATCTAAATTTCGTCCAACCGTTTTAGCGTGCGTTTCACGTACAAACTTTCGCTATTACAGTTGCTTCGTAGTTTTAGTAACGAATTTAGTACGCAAGAGAATACAAAAACTGTAATTTACTATATTTAATGATTATTAGGGAATAATATTTTATAATTAAGTTATTTAATAAAAAATCTAAAATTCAGAATAAGCGCTCCGTATGAGTGTATGAATTATTCATAACTGGTCCGCGCTAACGAATACAGAGGCAGTTTTCAAGGGCGTCGCACCCCAGAAGTTATCCAAAATAATAACGCTTGGAAATTTAAAATTTCCCGTTATTGATTCATCGTTTAAATATTATATAATACCGTCTTGTATTTAGTTAAATTATGGCAATTAACATTAGACTTTCCTCTTGGTTATCTGACACGCAACTTTAAACAGTAACGCAATTTATAGCGGCTATACGTGAATAATTTGAATAATAAAAGCAGTTTTAATAATTTATTACTTTTAAACATATTCAGAATAGTAACTTATCACGACATATCGAGTCGATCCTTTTCAACGTCGAAATCAACTGGGAAACTGATTAATGCTTAAACCCTTTTCGGTTTGTCGTTCCACATGTCAAAGACTTAAGCAAGTCGATATGTCAAAATCTAATAGGGTTCAGAAAAACTTTACATGGAAAATCAGGAGATAAATAATACCTACTTAAAATAGAAATATTTTATTATGATTATTACTAGTAGTCGAGTGCAATTAGGTTTATACCTCGGAACCCAGCTGTAGTAATTGGATTCGGCTGATTTTGGATTTTTTGAATTTCTTATACTAAAAATTAGAAAGTTTATCTTTTGAAACCTTCCGCTAATGTTATTTTAAGGGTGTTTTTTTTTGTCCCATGAAAATGATGCTACTTCTAGTATATTTATAGTTATATTTAAGGCTTTATTTTTTGTTTCGAGAACTAGTTACCTACACTAGCGACTCACCCTCGCTTCGCTTCGGGTTTGCCCCTAGACAAAAACAAATCTATTCCACGGGAACCGTACTTTTTCCGGGATGATATTTAGCCTAAAGTATTCCTCAATAAATGGACTATCCAATACAAAAAGAATTTTTCAATTCCAACCAGTAGTTCCTGAGACTAGCGCGTTCTACCAAGCAAACAAACAAACTCTTCAGCTTTATAATATTAGTATAGATAAAGGTAATAAAACAGTTACTTAGCGAAATCGATGTGCGCATTTCACGCAAAAGGTAATGAACCGATTTTAAATAAATTTTGTATCATGATAACTTATTACTCGAGTCAATATTTAGGGTACCTTTTACTACAGGGAAATCTTTCATTCCCACGGGAAAACACAATAACTGGTTCTATCGAGTCGTTTTTAGAAATTTACAAGTCTAACGCTGGCTAAACTTTAAGAGATATATCAAAACAATGTACTAGAAAATTGTACGTCTTCATAAGGCCTACAGAAATATTTGCAAAAGCATTAGTCTTTCACTTGCTAAAAGCGAGTGAAAGACTAATGCTTTTGTTTTTTGTTAATGCATTAGTCATACACTCGCAATAACTAGCGAAGTAAGGGTAAGGGAAAAATTCTTTTTGTATTGGATAGTCCATTTATTGAGGAATACTTTAGGCTAAATATCATCCCGGAAAAAGTACGGTTCCCGTGGAATAGATTTGTTTTTGTCTAGGGGCAAACCCGAAGCGAAGCGAGGGTGAGTCGCTAGTGTAGGTATAAATAAAAGTAGATATTGCGAGTGTACCTTAGGAGTTAGACATATATTGTCGTGGACTTTTATGTGGATCTTTTTAAGACCTACAATTTTCTACTACATTATTTTGCTATATCTCTTAAGGTTTAGCCAGCGTTAGCTAAATAAATTGTTAAGGGTGACTTGATAGAACCTTGTTAGTTGATAATATTTACTTTTTTGTTGATATTAACTTGCTATTTTTTGCGAAATATAATTTTTAGGTATAAAATTGAAATATTTACTGTAAACATTTTTTTCCTCTTGTCCGTCTCATTTTTCAGTAAATTGTTTTTGTAAATTGTTGTAATCAAATCCACTAAGTGAAACAGCCTATATATCGTAAGATCTGCTAGTCACAACGTACCTCAAAGCGTCATTCAGTCTGTCTACAGTCTACGTATTAATACAATTCTAAAGGAAGTAGAGCATAATAATTCTATGGCTTCGCAAACCAGTTGAATTCGTGTTGGTATCTTGCGGTCTTAGATTGCTATTATAAAAGGACTTTAAAGAAGGCCACAACAGCCAATTATTTACATTCACTTATTCTTATACTGTGATTATTGTACTCCCGCTCACTATCGTTTGCACAGCAAAGTGCTCTTAGGGCATTGGAAAATACGATTCAACTTCGTTCAAATCCTTCATTGTATTTTAACAACGAATGACTGAATACCGAATTTCTTTATGTATTAAGCTTTTCAGAAAATTGTAACAGCACTTATGAAAAATATCATAGAAATTGATACCATAATCATTATAATTGTTTCTGTATTGAAATGAAATTAAGCATATAAATGTCACAAGCAAAATAAGAGCCAAAGGTAAAATGGTATAGATATGGGTAAATTCCCTTTTCCCAAATGGTCCCTGAGCTTCGAGCATTGCGTAAAGGACGTTACAATATTATTGGGATATGTAGATTCCTTCGCTTTATACTCCGAGTAAAACTTTTTTATCTCTCTTTTTATATCTGGAACAGTTTTATTTCTTTTCATGATCGTAATTTCAGGTTTTCTATTCATAAAAATTAAAATGAACATTAAATTTCAATTATAACTTTTTAATAGAATTATATTAAAAATATAAAGACTTTATAACAGGTTAATATAATACACATATATAAATGATAAATACGTATATAATTTATTGTATGTACTATTATTTTCTCCCACGGCTGGAAAAGATCTCTTTTAAAGATATCCGCCCAACTGTATTAATTTTATTTAAAACAAGCGACTCACGCTCGCTTCGCTCGCGTTCGTCCCTAGGTACGTTTTCGCAGTTAGCTATGTTTATACATAAATAGTAACTTGCTACTCCTAAGATATTCATTTAAATTATAAAGCGATTTACCCTCGCTACGCTAGGGTGCGTATGTTTGTGGGTGCGTGGGTTTTAATTTTTTTCGCGGAACCCTAATTCTTTTCTAAAATAAAAGTAGCCTTAGTTACTCCTTATAACATCAGCTATCTGCCAGTGAAATTCCCGTCAAAATCGGTTTAGCCGTTTCGGAGATTAGCCGGAACAAACATTCAGACAGACAAAAATTTAAAAAAATGTTGTTTTGGTATATGTACCGTGTATACATCCATATGCATATAGTAAAAGGTGATTATTTTAATATTACAAACAGACACTCCAATTTTATTTATCTATATAGATGTATAGATTTCCGTATTACTATTAAGTTTTATAAATAATATTTAGTTATAATCGTGTAAATTAATGATAAACGATTCCTAATCGTTAGGATTATAATTATATATTCTTTATTATACTTAGTAAAAGCATCGAAATAAAAATCGAACAATGGCAATAAAATTAACAAAAGAGACAAATTACAAAGAGATGTTGCGGACGAAATAGAATTCCCATATGAAACACAGACTGATAATGCAATATCAACATTCAACACCGTATTTTGTTACTGATCCAGCACTGCAATCAACTTCAACACTCCAAACTTTCACAGTAAATAACGTTTTAAGAGTTTTAATTGAAGGATTTTCCACAAGATTTCGCGTTAATTAAACTTTATTTTTAGATAAGGATTTTGAAGGCGAATTTCAATGGATGTTGATTGAACTTTTATGAAAGTTTTCCTTTCCTGCGTTATGTTAGTTCATAATTATAAAATAAAGATTGAATTAAAATATTTATATTAAAACCAATTAATCTTTATTGTAAATTCGGAAGGAAAACGTATAGTCCCAGTTGCAATCACTTTTTCATAAAAAAATAAAATTCTCATATTATAGGATTACAAATTATCAAAAATATAATGAAGATCAAGATATGTTTTTGCAAACAAAATTTATATACAACAACAGCATTGTTTACGAAGAGCCAACCGTCAATAAACAGGCAAAACACTTTATGTTGCGTTTAATTAGTGGATGAAATAGGCTTTTGCTGCCATTTTAATCCTGCAGACAACGCCACTCGTTTTACGGTCGGTAAAAGAGGATTACAATCGTAAAACCGAAAAAAGACAAACGCAACTATATCAGTATTCAACTCAGATGGAGGATATAGGCATTAAAGAGGGTCACCATTATGGAAATCGTCTTGAACGAATTCGAGCTAGTCTTCATTTAAGAGTCAAATTTTAATATACATATTTTTCCTTATGAACTTATATTGGTATAGTAAATATTATATTAAAGTGGTACATTTTACTGTTTATCAGCCCGTATTTTTTTCTGTTAAAACTAAAAGAATTTCATAAAATGCAATAGTGTAAGATCAGGGATACGAATAAAAGCATAAGCTTTTTATTAAGCTAATAATAATATTAGCGCACTAAGTATAAATTATAAAATTAAACATTATACAACAGAAATTTTACGCGCAGCGTCGTTCCAACATTATGTCTAATTGTTTTTCATTTTCTTTTTCCTATTCTTAAAATCATTTAATACATCTCTTTTACTTAAATAAATGACATTTACAAATTTATCATCTTCCAATCCCACATACACATACATCCAAACTTACTAATATTATAAATGTGAAAGTGTGTTTTTTTCGTTTGTTTTTGTTTGTTTATTTGTCCTTTTTTCACGTCGTAACAGAGTGACGGATTGGTGTGATTTTTTGTATGGAGATAGTTGGAGGGCTGAAGAGTGACATAGGCTTACCTAGAGTATATTTTATCGCGGGAGATTATCCCATCCCCACGGGAAAACACGTTATAATACAACCCACAACCCGAGCAAAGTGAGGGCGAGCCGCTATTTGTTTATAAGTTTGGAGCTTACTTGAAAATGTAATATATCAGAATGCGAGTAAATAATACAATAGTTTAAATTAATAAGTTTATACTATATGTAGTATTAAATATTATGAAGTCTGTGTTTAAACTCCAACAAACAACAATTTTGATTGCATTTCAATCATGCCCTAGTGGCTAAACGAGTTAGCATGGCTACAAACCTAGTATACCTATTGACCTATGTATATAATATTGATTTTGCATATAAGGTAAAATTTAATCTAGAAACACAAGTTTTTTAGTTTGTAGTAGCTCAGCGCATCTTTTTTGTTACTTTAAAAAAATATTGTACGCAATTTTTTATCTTTTCAAAAGGATATGATATATGTATGTATGTATATGTAGTTTTATGAACAGTTTTTTCCGCTTTCAAATCTTACTTTTATACCTTTATTCGAAAAGGTTAGAGTCATTATGCTCTTTAGTTGAAAGCTAATTTTAAAAGAGACGAGAGAAAGCTTTCAGAACAATATTAGATCTGCTTGATAATAGCCGTACTAAATTCTTATTTTGAAACCAAACCTTTATAGCTACCTATATCGTTATACATCTTTCAAATCTATAAAAACATTGAAATACTGATTAAATTTTTCATTTGTTATTTAAGTTATAAACAATTTTTATAATAAAATAACAAAACAAGGATATCCTACATTTTTATTATAATTTGTTACAATACAGTGTAAGGTTTCACTTTTATATTTGAGCGTTTTAATGGAAAATAATATATTTGATTAATTTTTAATGATTTATCTATGTATATGGCATGTGATTATGTGATGTTGGCCGATAAGAATGTATTGAATTAAAAAAAAAATAAAAACCGACTTCCAGGCACTGAAAAGTAAAAAATAACTAAACGGGGGTTTTCATTTAGAATAGATACTTAATCAGATTTTTTCGAAGTCGGTGTGCTTTGATTTGTATTGGCTGGCACCGACTTCGAAAAAATCTGATTAAGTATCTATTCTAAATGAAAACCCCCGTTTAGTTATTTTTTACTTTTCAGTGCCTGGAAGTCGGTTTTTTTTTTTTTTTAAAGTTTTTATTTTTCCATTTTTAGTGTAAACGTATCATCAATACAAATTAATCAAGCCCAAACACCAGGTAATTGCTGTAAATCGTTGAGGAGTTCCCTCGATTATCTTTCGGGTCCATCATCAGATCGACTCCAGACCTTCATTAAATAGTAGTGCTTTAAAATACCTAATGAAAATGTTAACAAACGCACTAGTCGCCGCTACAATTTTCGAAAGTTCCCTTCGATTTCTCTGGGATCCCATCATCAGATCCTGGTTTCCTTATCATGGTACCACTCTTGGGATATCTCCTTTCCAACAAAAAAACAATTATCAAAATCGGTTCATAAACGACGAAAAAATGCCCGAACAAACATAAAAAAAAAAACATATATACGGTCGAATTGAGAACCTCCTCCTTTTTTTGGAAGTCGGTTAAAAAAACAAAAAAGGACGCGGATATTCTTTTGTTTTCCCCGCGCTTGACAGAGGGGCAGATCTCGATACCATCCTGTAGTGACTAGCCATAGATTGTTTGTAATACTGAAAATGATTGTTGTAAATTATGTAACTCATTATTTAAAAGATTAACTGTTGAGTTTCTTGCCGGCTCTTCTCAGCAGCACTGTTTTCCAAACCGGTGGTAGCTCTTATACGGACAAACGTACTGACGATTATAAAAGTACTAAATATATGAATGCGAGGAATATCTTATAGTTTTATTGGTGACCTCCTACAATAGATATAAAAAATAGCTTTTTAATAGAACAACCTATGAAAATTCTATATCACCTTTTTCGTTTATACGAAATGGAAAAGTGCACGCGGGCCTGCTTTTCGTTTATTCGAAAAGAAAATGCGAAACAGTGTGAAATATAGCGGGGTTCTGAAACATTTGATAATGCGCTGGGGAGACGCGAGCTGTCGTGATAACTTTGTGGAATATTATTATGGTTTCAGTATACCTTAAACGCCTCTTTGTTTTGATATCAGCTATCAGTTTTACTTAGAGATTTAGGCAAAAGAAACATTTCTATTACATCTAGTTGGTTATTCTAATTAAATATAATAAATATTTAATACTGAAATGTACAAGAAATATATACTCGTATATATACTGCATAGAATATAATAATCTCCTGTATACAATTAAACTAATAAAATCTTTTTATTATAGCGTAGGATTAGATGCTACTAAATAATAGATACTATAAATATAATGCGTACTAATATTATAAATGTGAAAGTGTATTTGTTTGTTTATCCTTTTTTCTCACGTCGAAGCGGAATAACGTATTGGCGTATTTTTTGTGTGGAGATACTCGTATTTTGGAAGGTTGGAGAGTTACATAGGCTACTTTTTACCTCCCGGGGGAGAGCTGACTCCTACCGGGCGCGTCCCCAGGTGGCGGATAGGGGAACGCCACCCGCTTGGACCCAGCGGGTGGTACCGGAGAAATCCGGCGTGGACCAACAGCATGGGGGTGCCTCTGGCCGTGGGCCGTCGAACGCGGTTGAGGCACCTCCCTGGTGGGGCCGCTCTCCGTTGAGGCTTCGGCTTCCGGAGTTGCGGCTACCGGGGGTGGGCCGCTTTTGTGGTCCCGCAACCGGAGGGTTTGGGGCCTCTCTCTCGTCGTGGCTGCATCTGACGGCGTTGCGGCCACTGGTTGTGGGGTTGCTTTGGCGATCCCGCGATCGGATGAGAGGGGGGCGGACGCGGTGGGGCTGCAGGGGAAGAGGCGTGTCGGTGTTTCGTTGCCGCTCTCCCTGTCCTCTGCAGCCGAGGTAGTGTTGCCCACTTCGGTGGGCGGTGATGTTTAGTGGGGCTGCTCCGGGTACTTCTCTGTTTTGCAGAGTGGACTTTGGAGCAGCCTCATTGGTTTGGTGGCCGACAGGCCTGCCGTCGGGGCGTCGCGGAAGTTATGCGCAAGCGTTCCCGCGGCGTCCCAATATGGCGGAGGGGAGGGGAAAGTTGGGGTTTAGTGGGTAGTACCGGCTCTTCTAGTCGGTGAGCCCCACATAACCACCTGGGGGTACAGGTGGTATGCGTAAATGCATTCCCCAACTATAAAAAAAAAAAAAAAAAAAAGGCTACTTTTTACCGCGAGAGATTATCTCATTCCCACAGGAAAATACGTTATAATACAACTCAAAAAATATTTACGATCAGAATAACGTGAAACTTGGCCCTTCAACACTATTAAATAAATACGTGTTTTAGTATTTTTTGAAATTCATCCCATAAGGGGGTAAAATAGGCCATGAAAGTTTGTTATAGTACTTACCTTTTTAGCGTTTTTTTTTGTAATTTTAGCATGAGCGGAGCCGCGGTTTCTGCTAGTATTAAATAATTTTCGCTGAGTATTAATTGTCTTACTTTGAAATGATAAACTGAAACTGTAATATTTAGATTTTACACTAATATTCTTCTTTATTGATTTGATTTTACACTATATTTTGACTTAAAAAAGTAATTTGCACTATTTTTAGAGAATAACTTATTATACATTATGTATACACAACCTTCCATTACTTATGTTCTTACTACATCATGATCTTAGAATATAATTAATTAATGTACTATAGCAATAATGTATGATTTATGTTTTTACCTTTTTATATAAAATAATAATAATATAAGGGTTTTAATATATAAAACAAAAGACAGCAACAGCAGGTCTAAATGAAGGTATTAAAATATGCAAGTTATTGCTATGCCCTCCTAATTAGAAGCACAATTAACGTCCCAGGAGTTAGACCTTACGGTTATAGCTGAATTTGAAATAACTGCCTAACTACATTGGATATAATGATTATTGTTCTGATTATGTCCCAAGATTCAGAATCCCACAGGTTTTCTCTGCCTCTGCGTTCACGCAGTTATATTCTATGTAAAAACACTTTTAATTTTAATTAACTTTAATTAATGACACAAATAGTATCAAACGAACACTTATTATTCTTACTTTTTGTTGATCTCAACACGATTCTTTTGAATGGCAATGCAGAAAAAGTAAAAAGGGATTCACTGGGAGTCATTACTCGTTACTTTTATAGATAATAAAAAGAAAATAATTAATTACAAAACAGTTATTTATTTCTTCACTAAGAATCATTTTTAATTAATAGTAAATAACTTTGTTTATGTTTTCGAAGATGTATGAGGCCATATATGATACAAATCAAGCAAAATTTTATAATGTTTTTTAGCACTAATGGTAATTTCTAGTAGTTATGGATAACATTACTTATTATGTACTTCTTAATTCGATGAAAAAAAAATATAATTGTTGTGTTGATGCTTAATAATTTCTTTTTGTATTAAATAATTAAAATGTAATGATCTATTTTTTTAATAATTAAATTTTAAATAAATGAAAGAATTCAACACTATTTTTATTTTAATTAGGAGACTCAGAATAAACGAAATTTCAACGTTTCTTGCAATTTTGATTATAAAATTTGCTCTGGCGCGATGTAATTACAACATTTGCCTGAAAGTATAATCAGATACAAAATTCGGTCTACTTGTAGCGTGAATATTAAACATGATTATGCAATTATCTAAATCCACTTATTATTCATTCATCCATTTTTTTAATTCTAAATGTAGATTTTAATTACAGTGTAAAATATGAACAGGTTTAAAAGATCTATCGTTACAAGACGTTATTTTTTTTTCAAGTACCTATAGGTATTTAAGAGCAAAAAATGCTTTACAGAATGTAGAAACCTATTAAAAGAAAAGCTAATATGTTATCGTTAGATTTAATAAAAACTCTACCTAGCATTTAATTTGTTGAATTTGTAATAGAACACTTCTTACGGGTACGGGTCTTATTTATTGTATACCAACCAATAATGTCACCAGAATCTAATTCTAAGAAGCAATGATCTTAACCCTTACCCTAACCCTATAAGAGGAATGCTTTTATAACATTCTAAAGTAAACAAATTAAAAATAATAGCAAAATAATAAGCGAAATATAATATTTTCTTTGAAGCTATTTAACTATTTGCCAAGATATACTCGTATTGTCAACAAAAACGTAAATAGGTTCTCTTGTCCTTACTAGTATACATTTTATTAAGTATACTGAATATTATAGCAGCGTAGTAAACATCTACCGTACCCATCAGTGTGCTCGTAAAATATGTATATTATAGGTATAATATTTAATCATATAATAATATTAATATGTCTGCGGTTTGTCACATTTAATTGTATTGAGCAGCTAAAGATCAAAAAAGAGCTTTTACAAAATATGAAGTATGAACCGCTACGTAGACATACTAGTAATGAATTTAAATATGTATTAACGTTTTAATTAATAAGGCAACACTAATTATAACAAAAAAAAATTACAATAAAAAATAATTAATTAAAGATTTGTACAAACACACCCGGAAAACTAAACTTAAAGTATCTACAATCTAAACTACACACAAAATTAGAAGGCTTGAAATACGAATGAGTGTAATTCAAGTTTGCAATTTAACAATAATAGCAGTTTATTTATTTATTTTTATGTATATAATGTCTTGATATTTCTCCTTTAAAAGCATAAAATATTCTTTGATAATATTTTGTGATATAATTTTATTCCGTCTCAACAATTTGTTTACATTGAGTTTCATGGCTCAGTAATTAGCCAACATCAAACCTGCTGTTTGTTCAGGATACTCAAAGCTAACAGTTTTCATTTTGCCCGTTTACCCTCCGTTTTTATATAATTTATCTTCATAAATTTTTAAATGCACTCCGAATTTTTATTTCCGAGGGGAGATCCTTCAATGGAACTTTACTATCGCGTGGAGATTTAATGACGCTGCTGAAACTTTTATGCAATTAACGTCTCTGAATTTTTCAAAGATATAATAGTTTGAAATTTTCAGCAAGTCAGCTTTTTTATTTATTTTTGTTGTATAATAAAATAAAACAGATTTTTTTGTATCTGTCGTTGACACTAAATTAAATTGTAGGTAACATGTTTTTATTAAACTAAATTATGCAGTCCATTGTACGTAAAATGTGCGCTTCAAATATTATATATAAATTAATTTTATGATTTCGTTACAGGTAAGCAGCAAAAACTTTAATTCAACTTTGAGCTTGTAAGTACATATCTTAATATATAGGTATAAATCTCGTGTCACGATGTTGGTCCGGGATGAACTCCGAAACTACTTATCCGATCTTAACGTTTTTTTTTCAAAATGTGTGATTTGTTCCAACTTAAAAGATAGGATAGTTTTTATCCCGATTATTTCCTTTTTTTATTGCAAAATTGACGATTTTCATATGTGTGCCACAGCAACGCGTGGCCGGGTCTGCTAGTATTTATTAAAAATAAGGAATATTCGAACTGAATCACTTTGAAAATATTAAAGTTAAACGAAAAAAGAATGCACAGATCTAAAAATATAGTGATTCTTGACAAAGGCTAGCTATAAGGGAAAATGGGTCATGAAAAAATCCTTTATCATGCAGGAAAAATGTAATATGCTGACATATTTCTTATTCAACATTGATAACAGTTAAATTATTGCATATTTATACGATTGTGGATAACCGTTGTTAGTTTATAGATTTCGAGTGTATCTATTGATCTACGTTTGTCTGCGAGAAATGGTTCATTTTTAACAGTTATTAAGAGAATATAAGCGTTCATCATTTGTTTTAAAAATTAGTGACTGTTGGATAATTTATATAGTTATTTTCCTGGTATAACAAAGTAACTAAATTGTTAAAAAATACTTCAAAAAAAAGCATTCAATAATGAAAATTGTTAGTTTGAAAAGTTAAACGAAATGTACAGTAATACAGATTGCAGAAAGCAATAAAATCATGTAGTATTGCTACTAAAATAGCAATAAGTAAAAAGACCTACGTCCGAACAGCTGTAGTGGACAGGCATGTTAGCTAGAATTACAGCTTTCGATACGTCTAAAAGGTAAGGAATATAAATGAATAAAAATATGTTTGAAATAACTCGTACGAAGTTTAATAGATTTTTGATATTTGTAGGGAAGTAAGTGTAACGATTTTAATAAATAGTATACTTCTAATCTATACGTATACATATAATAAAATTCTGAGTCGAATCTGTACATTAAACATTTTTCCGAAAATCTTTTTGAAATAGTCATTATTATCAATACAAATTTTTGTGTCTGTTTTCTATCTGGGAACGCATTACGACAAAACCACTGGACAGATTTTGATGAAATTTGGTATGATTATAACTGGTTACCCGGGTCAACATAATATAGGATACTTCTTACTGCGGGAAAATATTTTATCTCTGAGAAATCTATACTAAACGTTAAAACATAACTAGGGACAACCCGAGCGGAGCAAGGGTGAGTCGCTAGTGTAATACTATATTTTTAACAAATTGAAAATAAGCATACTGTCAGAAATTCTTTCTTTTCTAAACGGCATGGATAGTCGGTTCCTTTTTAATAAGAAGATACTTTTAATTTAATCTTAATGAACTGATTAAGGTGTATACTAAAACTTATCAATTGTATATTCATAGGCTTTCAACCCAGCTGGTCTTTAAAACGTTTAACTAAGTTTATCTACAGCCACTACCTTACAAATTACAGTTTTACATTTATTTATAGCATCCATTTTATCATAAACCATTTATGTCGTTAATTAATGCTCTCGTAAATAAGAACTTACATTAAGTTGGTTATCTAAGAAAACATGATATCTTCCTTGTTACAAAATTAATTTTGCTCAGAATAAATAGCCTCCACTTTAGTTCAATTACATGCAAATTGGTTGCCATCGCAACTCAACCGAGTGGAATGACACATCATTCTATGTTGCCATAAAATGGGAAAAGCCATAATTTTTTATAGGACTGAATAAGGTCTTCGATCAAATTATTCAATAGCACGCACCTCTGGGTACTTCAAATACGTTACGTAAAGCAATAACATCGATATTAATGAGTTTTAAATGGCGTAGCGGCTGATCAGTTATCGGTCCTTATATACAGAAAAAAAAAACACTCTCTAAGATCTATCAACTGGCGTGCAAAGTATAACGATATTAGAATATATTTGTACCTTGTTTTCGATATGGACTTAGTATTGATAGTAACTGGGCATAGTAACTTAATATAAAGAAGTACATCTAGTCATCTTATTTAGAAGTTTATTGGAGGTAATATCATTAGACGTATGATCTAATATCATAATGTTTTCCGCTCTGTACAATATGCGGGTTACTTGTCTTGATGTAATTACAGGATATGCTAATAATTGGCTAAAGACTCTAAAATGGTCAGTCTTGTTGACATTTCCCATATGACCTGAAATGTAAATAGTACACACTGTAATACTAATTGGAATTTATACATACTCAGAAGTAATCTTCCATAATTATTCGGCGCTTTGACAATAGTAACAAGTGCTTTAATTTTATTACCAACAACTTTTCGCAATTCACTAAATAAATAAAATAAAACAATCAATCTCGGTTTATTCTGATGAATACTAACAACAACGCTAATAAATCATTCAAAGACACTGGACAATGAAATTCTCCCGCCGAATCATTTTGTTGCCTATTCGAAATACGTCCTCTTGAATTAAATGCCGCTGAATTCACGATCCCTATAACGTTGTTTACAGCGCTATAAAGTTATATATTTGGCGCCATTACGCCTCTACTATTGGTAAAATACCTTTTAGTAAGACGAGTGAGCTTAAGTTTATTAATAAAGTAAAAAATATTACACATGCGAGGACAATATAGCCTAAGTCAATATATATACATATAATAAAATTGTAACTGAGCCGAATTTATACATTAAATATTTTTTGGAAAATCTTATTGAAAGAAACATTATTTATTACAGATTTATTACAGAGGCCGAATCTATAGTTTTTAGAATTTTTGTCTGTCTGTCTGTCTGTCTGTTACCGCATAGAAAAACCACTGAAGGGATTTTGATGAAATTTGGTATGCTGATAGCTGCTTATCCGGGTCAACATATAGGATACTTTTTATTGTAGGAAAATATCTCATTTCTAAGAAAAAATACAAAAACTGCAATGTAAGAGTATTCTAATATGTAAAACCTAATAATTTGGTTCTTAGTCACCTGAGCGCGAGCGGAGCCGCGGGCAATGCTAGTATATAGTAAATATAAAACTCAGGGTTTGTACTAAATCTTATGGAGACTAGCCAACTGAATTTAAGTGTAGGTTACGACTACACCGCCGGTCATGATCAGGCGCAAGACCGACAGCTTTACGTGCTCTCTGTGGAACACACCACCTGCCACCACCACCTACTTACCAAATCTGATCTACCTCTAAGATTTTTTGACAGGACAGAAATGCCTAATGACTAACTATTGGCCGCACTTGGTATTTCAACCTATTTCGTAATTTGCAGCCGAAAATATAAGCCATTGGATCGAAAATTACGTGTAAATTTGAAACCAAACCCACAACTATTTATAAGGCTACGACCCACGATTGTCATAAAGCAAGTTATTATATCTATGTATATCCTTGTGTTGTGAATAGCGAGAGATATTTGGATTGATAAATATGAGAAACCTACTAAAATTGGGTGAGGTGATTATGTATACTGTTTATTTCGCGTTAATACGATAGCGACAGTATTTAAGTTATGCAAACTACAATAACCACTCGTAATAGAGCTATTATGCCAGAATTGTAGTATGTAGTGTTATTTTATACTACTAGTCTACTACATAAATTTATTTAAATAATGATACTCGTAAATAGGGATGTCAAGTATCAATGTGCTTGCAACGAGTTGTCGACTGCTATTTTGTAATGTCTGGCTCAACGATTTGCCTTGAAATAGAATATTTACTGTTTATTTTAATACTGGGTAATATTCATTGCTATGCAGATGATAGCACTGTACACGGTCGATACTTTGGCCATCCTGCCGCAAATCGAACCGAGATCGAGAATAAGAGAACTGAACTTGTCCGTGAGCTCGACGATGTCTTGTACCGCGTTTCAGAATGGGGTTCAAAGAACCTGGTCGAGTTCAATGCCAAGAAGACGCAGGTATGCGCGTTCTCAGCAAAAAAATCTCCATTCCTTTGTCTTCCCTCTCTTCAGAACACACGCCTTATGATGCAGGGCAGCATCAACATCCTCGGAGTTAACATCCGTAGCGATCTGAACCAAAAAAGCCATATCGAGAGTGTCATTTCGTTAGCCTCACGTAAACTCGGGGTCCTAAACAGGGTGAAGCGGTTCTTCTCGCCTGAGCAGCTATGTCTTCTGTACAAGACTCAAGTGCGCTCATGCGTTGAGTACTGCTCCCACCTCTGGGATGGCTCCGCTAAGTACTTGTTAGACGCTCTTGATAGACTTCAACGCCGTGCTGTCCGCATAATTAATAAAGCTGAGGCTACTCAATATCTCGAATCTCTGCAACTGCGTAGAGATGTTGCTTCACTAGCCGCTTTTTACCGCCTATATTACGGCGAGTGTTCTGAAGAGCTCTTCCATCTTATACCCTCCTCTCCTTTCCTCTCCAAGACCACACGTGCTGGTCGGAAATTCCATCCTCACACGGTACTACGCATACCATCTCGTACCAAAAGGTTTGGTAACTCCTACCTGTGCCGCACCATTAGGAAATGGAATTCATTACCGTCTCACGTGTTTCCCTCTTCTTACAATCCTGGGTCTTATAAACGGAGCGTGAAAAAGCATTTATGCGGGCCGACGAGGTGAGATTGATCGGTATCGAGATCATGTCCCGGAACCGATCGATCTCATTCCTGGACTCCACTGTTGCTTACCATCAGGCGACATGGAGTCATCTTGTCGAGCGAATATAAAAAAAAAAAAAAAAAAAAAAAAATACCTGTTGACCTGTTTGACATGTTTTGTACATTGCTATTACATCACACATCAAGTGAGAAATAAAATTTTACAATTTCTTATTCTTTAAGTTTAACTTGGCTTGGTCGAAAAGAAATTGACTCTAATGGAGATTTTCTTTCACAAAGGTGTAAAGTGTACTCACTCATGCAACCTTCTGGAGTATATTAACATGATGACAAAAGACTAGATGGTGATGATGGACGGACTCTACAGTGCAACACTACGTGCGTTAATACATTTGGACCCATCTCAAGTTAGGGAACGCCTAATATGAGAAAAAGTATGAATTGTTAAAAATATGTACATACATATTATATATATGTAAATACGCCTATTTTATCCAAAATGATTTCTTAATAACTGTTTCACAGTAGAAACCCTTGGGCATCTGGAATGGAAGTACTTCAAACTTGCCAAATCCCAACGCCTCGTGTTAACGTCTCTACTGGTGTCAAGAGGGCTTTCAATATTTAAATGTCATATTTTTTATATATTCTACTATTTCATAACATTTATGTCTTCTTTCAGTCGGCTTAAGGGCGACCTCTAAAGGTTTTTGGGACAAAAAATTTCCCCCGAATGATTAAACACTGTAAAATCAATATTTAACAAAAATAATTAAACTGAGAGAAGATGATTCTTTATAGTAGAATTAATAACAAGTAGCGTTTTGAACAAACAGTAATATTTCATTGTGTGTAAACCTATGAAAGAACTGTAGAAACACTGTGTAAATACAAGAAACACAATATCTTATGAAGTTTCTTCTGTAAGCTCAACGATTTATTAGCGACGTAATTTTATGAGTTGGCTCATTCACTGTAAGCCGCAGTTTACGCACACGTATTTGTTTTATGGAAACAGTCAGATACGTGCTCTCATATAAAAACTTATCCACAAGCCAAATATGCCGTTCTAGGTCAGTAGAGCTTTATTTATACTAAAAAAATGTTATATCAACAAACTATTTTAGTGTTGTTGTATTGTTTAAATTAAAAGAAAATTATAAAATGTAAATTTTTAATATTAACAAACAATTGTGAATGATATTCTTAATACATATTTGCATAAAAAGTTAATTTTCTGTAACCTTAACAACAATTTTAGTAGGTACTTGTCAACAGACTAGTCATCAGGGAACGTCTATAAACTGTATTGTTTACGATCCCCATGATACGTGCCAACATATTAACTCTACATCTATTTTATACATCTACTATACATATTATATATATATATATATATATATATATATATATATATATATATATATATATATATATATATATATATATATATATATATATATATATATATATATATAATATAGTAAATGAAGCTTGCACACTCATTTGCCCTATGGCGACCTTTACTAATATTGAGATACACAGACACACAGACGAAATGACTCGGGGACGTCGATAATCTATTAATGGTTCCCATGCTACGTGCCATGCCGTAATTGGAGTCAGACATGTCTACAGGTAAATGAAATACGCGAAATTCGGAAAACTATTATTACTACTAATACTAATAACTAATATTAACTTCTTTATTATATATTAAAGATGACAAATAATGTAATTCATAACAATGTCATAATATCACATTTGTTTTAGTATTTAATTGAACATTTGACATATAATTATTATATTTTTTGTCTAATAAAAATGCTCACCTTATTACTCTGTTTCTAGTTCCTAAAAGCTTATTTTACTTTTCAAAATCTATTTATGTTCCGTCACATGTTCAATAAATTCTTATTATAGTATACTCGAGATAGGTCCCTAATAAGTCTAGTCTAATTTTGGCTATTTTACATAGGTACGTATTGTTTTGAAATGAGTTTAAAATTAAATTCTAGTTGAATAATAATAAAGAATAAGTGGATATTGTAAGAGTTATTTATATGATATCGAAATGATAAAGGAACTGTTAGGACTATCGGTGACATTCAAATCATATAAAGCTCACTGATAAAACTTCTTATGTAATTCGTTCTAAGTCACGTCGTGTTTCGCACGCGGCGCTTGTACTCAGAAGTATTCAAATGAGATAAAGGTTTTGTGTAATAGCAAAATAAACGATTACAGCCTTTGTATAATACTTGGTTGGATAAACCACTTAGTTTTACTAAACTTTAGATTAAATATCGCATTAAGTGTCAGTGCTAATCACAGGTTTCAAAGTAAGATTACACCTGCGGTTTTTGAACCCCAGTCGAAAAATGCTAAAAGCTTTATAATTTTCATAGAATATAAAGCTTATTACAATTTCATAGAAAATTCGTAAGTATTTTTAAATATTCAGTTAATCACGTCATTCAGCTTTCGCAGAATAAATAGTGAGACAGTTACCTAATTTAAACACATACAAGGTCTCAAAGCACTGCAAATAGACGTAAACGAGTAACTTCTTGTACGTTTATTTGTACATTCGAGAATTGTTACCGAGATTACCATCTCAGTGAACCAAAAAAAGTATTCTTTGGTATAGTTTATTCTAACCGTTGCGGTTAATACTATTAATACTTTGATAAATGAGGTTTTCTTTAAACAATAAACTTTTCTAGTTAATCTTAACCAAACACTAATCTTTTTTACGAACCTAAAACGAAATGGCTTTGCGTACAAAATTAAAGCTTACAAACTGATTTTCCAAAGTCGAATTTGCCGAGGCGAAAGGTTTCTAAAGCTATTTAATTAGAGTGAATTTTCGGTTAGTACTTGGCCGCTCTGTCCTGACCCCTGACCAAACATCCTTTGAATGTTGTACCTAGTAATTATCTTAGTGTACGATCCACTTAACTCCTCCTGTCATGTCGTGAATTAGAGGAGAACTTTTGACTTTCATGTTTTCGTTTTTTATGTACTCACTTTTCTTTTTCCCTTTTATGTATTGAGTACATTAAGTAAAGTAACACATTTTGTGTTAATGTCCACGCTTAAAGCGAATTAGTGTATGTTTTTAAGAAAAAAATGTATTGGAAAAAAACTATGTATTTCATTATTTTAATCACCACATAGTATAAAACAAAGTCGCTTCCCGCTGTCTGTCTGTCTTTATAAATGCTTAGATCTTTAAAACTACGCAACGGATTTTGATGCGGTATTTTAAATAGATATAGCGATTCAAGAGGAAGGTTTATATGTATAATACATGCATATTATAGTATTAAAAAGCCGAGAAATTCAAAGATTTGTATTTCATACTAACCGTTAAAACGTACTTAGGGACGAAGTATTATAGAATTATTATAGAAATATTATATATGAGTCGCTAGTATTATATATTTTTAACTTTATTGTGTGTCTAAGATCTTTGTTTTCTGACAATTAACAAATTCTAAGATATCAAAATTTGCTACCGTATTATACCTAATATCGCCACTCGGACAGTTCACGTCCAAATAGTTTCCATTTTGTAATATTTGAAAAGAATGTTCAATAGCGTTTATTCATATCTTTATTATACCTTTATCGAAAAACTTTTAATTTTATCATTCTTAATATCGAAGAAAGAATGTCATTTGAATAAGCAATTTAATTTTCTTCGCAAAATTGCGACCTAAAGACACTTTTCAATGTCCGTACCGCATACCAGACGCTCATTGCTAAGTCCTAACTTACTTTAGTACTAGCAATTTTACTTCCTGTATTCAGTATTAGGGTTGTCTAGTAAGCCTAAAAATTTTGTTTAGGCAAAACTTTAGCTCAAATAGATCTTCAAATGTTTTCTATGAATTTATAATATGAAGAATATAAATAAAAATATTATAAAGCAAATTATTTAACACTTGGATATACTTTAAATGATAATGTATAGTGACTTTTATAAAAGAGTATTGTCAACCCTATTTCAGACATTCGTTCTTACTGCCTCACCGCTTCTGTGCTTTTCCAACACTTCTGTTATTTCGTTTCCGAACGTAAAATGCAATATCGACTGAATAATAAAATTGTGCATTGAAATTTATTTATTAAATTTAAAATTCTACTATACTGTAAGGCATAGTTTTCGATACAGAGAAATATTAAACATATTTTTACCGTACTGCGGTGAAGCCTAAAGGAGGGTTAGTTATTTGACTGTTTGATATATGTATGTCCGATCCTATGTACCCTCGTATTTATTAAACGGCTTAACCGATTTTATTTATTCATACGTGGTTATATTAAACTTGATAACAAGAGTGCTTTATGGATGTTATTAAAATTCTAAATGGCGGATTTCGTGCGCCGATTTGTGTCTTAAAATATTTTTTTCCAAGTCTATGGAGTGGACATCAAAATGAATCATCACGGGAGAGACTCTTCATAATTGCTTTAAAACATTCGAAACGTCGGGGAGCAAAAATCAAATTAAATCCGCGAAATAATCCAAAAAGATAGTTTTATTTAAAATGTCAAATATTCACGTAAATCTAGGAAAGTATTAAAGTAAAATATGTTAAGCACTTAAGAGATTAGGTATATTACTAGAAAATTATATAAAAATGTAATTTATTCTATGCCTTTTAAATAAAGTCTATTTTTGTTATGCTAAAAATGAGTATATATTTAAAACTTTATAATAGCTCTTTGTTTGAAGATATAGCTAGTATAAAAAACCTGTGGCTAAGTAAAATACGCATTAAGTAACATTATATTTTTACTCTCTTACTTTTTCCTTGTGCTTCGTCATTACGTTTCAAAACGTTTTCCAGAAGTTCGCTATCATTGATGAATTTCATCTATCGTGTATTTTCTTATCTTCTATTATCTAAAAACCTTGAGCCCTAAAAGATTACTATGCCTGTTTTTAAAGACCTATAGAGCTAAAACAATATTTTCTTTTTCATAATCTCTTGAAATTTGGTGAAGATTCCTTCTTTTAATTCAGTGCTTAGACGCAGAATTTACATTCAAGGTACATATAAAAAAGGCTTGTTCATTTTTATGAATAGCTATGACAAGGTCTTCATTAGTTCCAATTTAATATATAAAAGTGAAGAAAGAATTTTTAAAGCAAGATTCTTAAAGTTCTTTTTTTCATAAATCAGCTTAAGCAAGTACATATTCATTAAAAAGATGATTATGTCTAGATAAACTGGTGCTATTTCTTCGACTCTCTTTCCCATAAAATATCGTATTGTATATTTTGACCCTTATACTTATCTATTCTTATCTCTAAACATAGATCATCCTAGACCTAAACAATTGAACATGTGAATTTTCAAGTATAAATCTTCAACATCGAATAAATGTACACAGCCATCATATGAATAAACGTCATCCCCGTTAGAGTACTTTCTGAGTATTATATATTGCGCGTAACGGTCCCTTGGTCGTTTATCTCGACCTTTGACTGGATAGATATGCAATGTACATGTAATATTACAAAGGAATACAAGACTTCTTACTTAGGAAGTAAACACAAACAAGATTGTTGAGAAAATTGCAATACATATATGTTTTATTTCTTATTAAAATATGTAATAAGAAGAATTGCAAAAAATTAAATATTGTTTTAGAAATTTTCGCTAATATAAATGTGAGTGTGTTAGTCGGTTTATCCACACTTGACGCACCAGCGGAGCTATATATTAACTTTATTTTTGCTTAGAAATAGTTTATGGGTTGAAAACCGTGACCTAAGCTACTTTTAAATTCGGTACATCCAATAGTTTCCGTGGGATACTATAATAATATGTTGCAAAAAGTTGATGAGGGACTCTAATTGATTAATAATGATACTAATTTATATTTAACATACATATTTAATTTTTTGAAAAATTAGAAACTATTTTTAAAATAGCCAAAAAATAAGACAAATATAAACTCATTTAAAATAAGTACCGACTAGTGACAGACAAGGCATGCTAAAACAAATCTAATTAGATGTTTACAGGTGTGACACCAAAATAATTGATGCATAATTTTTTTACTATAGTATTCTTAGACGTTTACGTTGGAACTTCTTCTATACTTTTAATAAAATTTTAACTAAGTCATATCTGTATATTAAATATTTTTTGGGAAATCTTTTTGAAATAGTGATTTTTATCGATACAGAAGCGGAATCTATAGTTTTTGCAATTTTTGTCTGTCCGTCTATCTGTCTGTCTGGGAACGCATTACGAGAAAACCACTGGAGAGGTTTTGATGAAATTTGGTATGATGGTAGCTGGTTATCCCGGTCAACATTTAGGATACTTTTTACTGTGGGAAAATATTTCATCTCTGAGAAATCTATACTAACCGTTAAAACGTGGGTGAGTCGCTAATCTTATATGAATTACAACTAAAATGTCAAAAATAAATAATGTAATTAATATAAACTATTACTTATATTATAATAACTTTAAAAAGATCGTTTAGCCGATTTATTTTAGGTGCATAAAATCTGTCACATCAGAATAAATCTGGCTGGCATTCACGCGTGTAACTAATACTGCGGGCAGCTGATATCGTGTGTAGGGAATTGTGTTTTTGGTAATATAACCTTTATTATGTGGTTAGTAAGATCTATGACCGTATTTGTCCGTTACGAATTACTCAATATAAAAAATGTCGACATTTTCCATCGTTAAACGATACATTCGATGTTTGTGTTGTAAAAAGTTACGATATTACGTACATACATCGTTAGTTAAAACTATTTGCGAATTTTCTGCATGTAACTAAAAATTTAGACTAAACTACAAAATTTGAGATCGATATTGGTTGAGCAATAACTTTTTATTTTGATTTTTGATTTTGAATATAAAAAAATGTGTTTGTTTCTTTCACAGGTCGAAGCTATTTTTACACTGGAATAGTTTTAGGCGTTATAGATATCGTCATAGATAATTTTTATCCTGACAAAATTCAGTAATTCCCAAAGTTTAAAATAAACTTATAAGTTATAGCGAAAGTATACGATGTCTAAGAGTGATACCAATCATACCAGAAATCTTGCATATTATTATATTTACATGAGGTTAATATTTGTAAATGTTCAACAGATATTACTCGAGTAACAACAAGTTAGACAAGATTCAAAATAATTTTAGAATCTTTAACTACCCCTTAAAGGTAATATTGTGACTAGCTATTATTTATGTCCCCTACTGTGAAAGTATTTCTAATAAAATACGATTAATTGCTATATAAAAATGAATATTATTAAAACAACTATCTACATCTTTAGCCCCATGATGTAAACCGCTCAACGGATCAAAGTGATTTATTGCATTCATATTCATATTCAGTTATGTACTTTTTATTCTGGTACGATGTTTAACTGCCTCGGTGATGTAGTGGCTAGCATGTACGGCCACAGATCCGAAGGTTCTGGGTTCGAGTCCTGGGTCGGGCCAAGTTTAGTTATTGAGTATTTCTGTCAAGAAATTCTAGTAACAGTCCGGATTTCGGAAGTTTTTTTTTCACCCTCGCGCCTCGGAGAGTCCTGCGCCTTACCTCTCACCGATGGGTCGAAGTATCGTCCCATCGGACTTTGAGAGTGACGGGAATTGACAGTGCCTTTGTGTCTGCGCGTACAGTTGTGCACTATAGTATCTCTTGCATATCTGGCTAGTTTCAGTGAGTACTTTATTATTATTTTGATACATCGGGTAGCTCTGCTGCTATGTAACTTTCTTTTAAAAAGCTACTTAGTGATAAGCCCAAATGAATGAGAGCAAATCACTAGTTTTCATACCGTTTTTACAGTAACATTGACTCCTTTACAATTCCATAATTATAATGATAATGATAATTATGAATAGGTATACGTCAAAACGTCCTTTGTAAACATTAGTCACAGTAACGTAAAGGAAGCTTAACTTAAGCGCTAGAAATCTAGACAAGGTTCTCTTATTAATGATTCTGGATTACAGGCAGCACTGATTAATTTATCTTATCATAAATAATATATTATATTAATTATCTCAATGTCTATTGATTTATAATAGCTTGTAGTGGCAGTTAAAGTTATTATAGCAATAAATCAGATTACGTTATAGGCTTGCTGGATTATACTTCTTAAGTAAGTATTTGTAATTTTTATTGATATTACAGTAAAAATGAATAGACATACGTATGATTGTCTATGCTAATACTCTTTCTATGTGTCTGTCTGTATATTTCTCTTTCTGGCTAGTAGTGCTTTGATTTTACGATTGAACGGCTGAACCGATTTCGATGGAATTTTAGTTATATTTGGCGACACGACAACTCCTTCAATAAATAGTAGTAAATAAAAGTAGCAGAGTTTAAAATTTAAAAAAATATGGTTTAATCCGTTGCTTATAATATAGTTATGTTACAATTTGAATAAGTTTATCACAAAATATATAAAGGTATTTGTACGAACAGCCGTAAGTTTTACGATTCAGATTATAAAACCTTGCATAAATAACGAAATAGCCAAAATCATGAAGAAAGCATACGTGTACATAAGTAGAAGTTACTCAATATTGAACTATTTGTAGTCATAAAAGAGCAGTAAATCACAGCTAATCATGATCACTTACACGCATTTATCAGTCGGTAATGGGTAGGCTTCAACTTGAAACACCGGATGCGGTCCCTGCCATATTTCCCGTCAAACCCGCTCGGCTCCTGTTAACGGCACTGCTTTTGACTGATATTTGTATAGGCTATTGCTTTTAAAGCAGTCAATTATCAAATAAGATTACCAAATATTAAACAAATTTGGTTTCTTAAACTGATCTATTTAGCTTTCTCAGAATTAGGGGTAATGTTTGTATATAAAGTTTTGAAGAATATTAATTTCTTACAGAAGAAGATTATATTGATTAGAAGATTTTTTGAAGAAGAATGGATATTATACCGTTAAAACATTGCATAAATTAATAAACATTACAAGTATCATTATTTCTATGTTTTCTCTATAAAATACTTTACTTCACTTAAACTATATAGAAAAAGATATACGTAAGATTATACCTAAGTAAGAAGTATTACAACTATGCCATGAGAAACCAAACATAGCGTTGGACGATCCCAACGAGTTGCTTGGCGGTAAAAAGTTCATAAGAAATCTTTCAAGTACTCGCTTCCTATACCCCATGTATAGGCCCGTGTAATAGAATTAATTCAGCTCAATCATATTAAATGATTGCTACTTACCCTCGCTTCGCTCGGGTGCGTCCCTAGGTACGCCGATTTGTTCACAATTTCATGAGTTTTAATTTTTTTGCACGGAACACTGATTCTTTTCCTAAAATAAAGGAAGCTTAAGTTACTCCTTATAACATTAGAAGAGAAAGCCCCATCAAAATCGGTCCAGCCGTTTCAGAGGTAAACTGGAACAAACAGACAGACCAAAATTTTAAAAATTGTTTCCTTTTTATTAGTACCATATAACTATACTGTAATATTATATAAATTTAGTAAAAAGCTGTTATTTTGACGCTACAAACAGTCACTCCAATTTTATTTATCATATAGATTGGTTTAAAAAACCATAATTTTATGTATACTTTACGCTGAGTGACGCTTCATTGAACTAATTAAGGTAAACAAATAATATAAAACGAATGAAGGCTATCAATGTAATTAATCTTGTATCTGCATATGACAATATACAATTAATAAAATTATTAAAATGTATTGCATTATAAAAATGAAGTAAGTGAATAATATTTTATATTTAAATCTCACTCGAGCTCGCATAAACAAAGCTAGCGTTTTTTGAGTTCAGAGCTTATTTGAGCCACCCGTATTGTCAGAGCTTAACAGACCCTTTTTATTTAAACTCTGCGCTTCATTGAATTTTAATATTTACACACATATGTGATAAAGAGGACTTTTTTAACAAATTCCAAGTTTAATTAATTTAGAACAAACCAATTAAAAGCTTAATAAAATTATGGACTATTTAATGTATTTATTGTAAAAAATACCATGTAATATAAGTTACTAGTATGGGGTATGTTTGTCTGTTTGTAAAATATGCATTCCTAAACCATTTATCCTACTGTGATGATGATTAACTGATGAATTATCATGGGCACTCTCGCGAACGTTTCTGACATAGTATCATCAGAGAACGACAGCTGGCGCTTGAGTCGTATCGGGTAAAATGAAATTTATTACTCTACGCACAACCAAAAGAGCATGCAGGTACATATGTATATCCGAAATGTGTATTGTGTATTTGCATCAATCTACACCATGGCGAAGTCTAATATGGAATATATGAACAACACAGTGGGAATAAGCAAATTTGACTATGGACATTAATATTAAATTATGTTAGCATTGTTTTAAAAATCTAAAATGTTCAAAACTTCAAAAACTAATGGCTAATATAATATGCCATACCAATGAAATTAAAAAAATGAATATAAAATGAATGCGTGCAGGTAGACGCGGATACGACCGGTCCTGAGGCTTGTATTAACGGAAATTGCTTACTAAATTACCTTAACCACTGCATTGAAATTTACATCTTATACCTATTATATTACCGTCTCATTACAAACTATTGATTTCACAGGATTTGCGTGAACTTTTTACATACACTTAACGAAATTAAACACCCTCACAAAATACGTACTGCGCAAAGAATGCGATCTCAAGACCTGCGTCTACATCTGTTTCCTCTTTTTTGTGTATTTTTATAGATATATTTGCAATAAATCTCACTTTTTCTCATAAATCTAATACAAGTTCCATTCAGTACTTACGCAAGTAATTGAGCTGAATTATGGATAATTTACTGCCGCTTACTTCTCTGGTCAGACCTATTAAGTTCGGTGATTAAAGTGCCAATGTAAAACGTTTGATTACTAGGAATACTATTATTTGTTGTAAAAAATAATTTTTATCTTGCAGCTTCGTGGAATCGGATTTGCTTTCTCTCTTTTTGTTATTTTTTATGTGTCACGGATTGTAGTGAAAATCTAAATTTGTATTTGCTTGGCTGACATAATTTATAGTTTTTATGTAACAGTGTTTCTTAGATTTACACAAAAACTAAGTATAAATAACGTGCAATATTTATTATAAAATTTTATTTTTGTGAAATTTTAATAGGTAATTATATATTTATAACAAGTGGGAAATTATCTTCTGAATAATGTATTAACTTTTTGACTATAAAACATTTTAAATTACGAAACGAAAACGGAAAAGCAAAGAAACTTCTCTCCAACTACAAACATGGTACTTTCAACACAATTTCCAACGATTTACAACTAGTTCAAGTTTCTTCGCGTACTTTGTAGTAGAGCGTGCCACTAAGAGCTTCGTAAGGAATTTACGCCAGTTTCAAACAAGCTACCGTAATGAAATCACCTAACAACGAGATATTACCTAAGTACTTCTCGAACTGTATGTTTTTGATTTTTATATTCGTAGTTAATGTCACCAACATTTACTGCGAAACAGAAATAGCAGTATGCAATTAGTATATAAAATAGCAAGCGACTCGCTCTGGCTGTACCCGTATGTTTCATTTGAGTTAAAAAATATTTACTACTGTGACAATCTCTAAATCGCACTTTCGTTTCCTTGGTGATTTAATTTAAAAACTCTCTTTTTAGTACCCACTAAAAAGAGAGTTAGTGGCGAGTGGCACTAACTAGAGCTATTTATGATAATTAAAAATACGCTGTTATGTAATGAATCATTCTGGACATATGATTTTCTTCTATTATATTAAAAAAATCATTCGATCGTACGAATTCACTTGAGAAAAGTGTTTACCTTTTACAGAGTAGTTGGCAGAGAAAACATCTTAAGCTCCTTTATCACTTTATTTTTCCATTTTAGTTTTCTACCTGTGATTTAAAATTCTTTATCTATACAGATAAATAAAATTGGAGTGTCTGTTTGTAATATTAAAATAACCGCTTTTTACTAAATGCATATGGATGTATACACGGTACATATACCAAAACAATATTTTTTACAATTTTTGTCTGTCTGTCTGTCTGTCTGTTTGTTCCGGCTAATCTCCGAAACGGCTGGACCGATTTTGACGAGGCTTTCACTGGCAGATAGCTGATGTTATAGGGAGTAACTTAGGCTACTTTTATTTTAGAAAAATTATCAGGGTTCCGCGAAAAAAAAATTAAAACCCATGAAATTGTGAACAAAATCCGCGTACGGCGTACGCACCCGAGCAAAACGAGGGTAAATCGCTATATAATTTAAATAAAATGAATATCTTAGGAGTAGCAAGCTACTATTTATGTATACCTAAACATAACTAACCGTGAAAACGTACCTAAGGACGAACGCGAGCGAAGCGAGCGTGAGTCGCTAGTCTGATAAATGATTATATTCGTAACTAAGCCAACCCTGAAAGGATTTTACTTTAAGTAAATGGAACGTACGCTACAAAGGATACCCACTGTAAGTTTTATTTCAACAAATAAACACTAAGTTTAAAAGAGAAAAGTTAATTGTCTCGCAATAACTTCAGCGTAAAGACTTCCTAGTCTCGTGGTTTTCTGTTAATATGTTCCTATTGTTTTTAGTTTTCTTTTATTGTGTTTCTTCAAGACTAGTACAAATTCTTTCGTTCTTCAAAAAATAATAGGAGATGTGAATAAAAAAATCTTATCCTATAAACTATTAACTTAAATATATTATAAGCCCCTTTTACATTATATCAAATACGTTAAATTAAAAAGTAAAATAAATAAACTGACTGCGTAGAAAACTACATAAAAAGATGAAAATAAATTGAAAAAGGAACCAACACATTATGCAGTCGGATACATATGTACATGTTTAATACTTGCTATGTACATATACGTATGTCTCCGACTGCATAGTTTTTTATGCAATTGGTTTTGAAGTTATACTTCTTTTGGCACGTTTGGAAAAAACTATGATAGTAAAATTTTTACGATGCGCGCGCACACCGCGACATGATGAAGTTGAAGCCAAAGAAGTACAACTTCTTTTTACTTTTTGCCAGTTTTCAGAAATTTAACATTTTAAGTTGTAAACATACAAGGTATATCTTTTTGTGATCGTCACTTAAAAACGTTGATTTTAATAGATTTGGAGAAATTTTCTTCGCCGCAGTTAGGTAAAAAAGGAACATAGGAATGTACGCTAGATTGGCTCTACTCTATGTTGTTTAGTAAATACTAAAGCATTTGTATCAAAGGTGGCAGATTCCATATTATCGGGAGATTTTTTTTATATTAGACCTCATAGAGATCCTACCATGTCTGTAATGACCTTGTCTACCTAAATTCAGTAGAAATCTTCACTACGTTTATTCTGTGCCTAATCTACGTATAGGGGAAAATTATTATTATTATATTTTTTTAACATTATTTGAAGTGCCCCTTCAACGAATTCGGCGTATTGGAGCAGTAATGGAGAGCACTCGAAGGACAATCCACGATCCAATTTATCAGCCTCTTAAAATGGTCGCTTGTATTTCACGACTGCCTACGATGACAACAGTAGGTATGGAGTATAGTATACTAATATAAATAAAATTATTTTATTTCATTGTAACGTTTGAATTGATTTTCTACTTAATTCATTATAAATTAAAGAATTTGTATATTAAAAATGTTTGTTTTGGTTTCGCATTAAAGGTAGGATAATATACATATATTACTAGCAAAACCCGCTGCTTCGCTCGCGCTAAAACTACAACAAAAAAACTTTAAAAAGGTAGGTTTCATACAAATTTTCATTCCTTATTTTATCTCCTTACGGGATGAATTTCAAATAAATGCTAAAACACATATTTATTTAATTGTATTGAAGAGCATTAATACCAAGTTTCAAGAAATTCTGATCATAAATATTTTTTGGGTTGTGTTATAACGTGTATTCACGTGGGAATAAGATAATCTCCCGCGGTAAAAAGTATCCTTTATGTTGACCCGGATATCCAGCTATCATCATACCAAATTTCATCAAAATCCCTTCAGTGGTTTTTCTGTGATGCGGTAACAGACAGACAGACAGACAGACAGACAGACAATTCTAAAAACTATAGATTCGGTCTCTGTATCGATAATAAAGTCTATTTCAATAAGTAAAACTATCTTTTTGGATTTTTTCGCGGATTTATTTTGATTTTTGTTTCCCGACGTTTCGATTGCTTTACACCAATCATGGTCACGGGAGTCTCTCCCGTGACCATGATCTTAAAATGTCTAATATTCGCGTAAATCTAAGAAAGTATTATTTCAATAAGATTTTCCAAAAAATATTTAAGGTACAGATTCAGTTAGAATTTCATTATATGTATAGATAACTAACTACTAAGAGTTTGCAAGAGAGGCAAAAAAGCTGAAAACTCAAGCAAAAAAAGTCTTAAAATATGTTATTCATTAATAGTATTTCTATGAAATCCTTAAAAATATTCTGACAAATAATTCATAATTTAACGATAAATGTTAGTATGGAGAGCTTTCAACTTTTGCACTCAAATTTGTCAACCTCTTCGACCGTGGCATGACAAAGCACATGTATAGCGCCTGGTTGTCCCATGAAATACGATAGTCCTTGTCAGGTGATACTCAAACTTATTATTGACGAGCATTTGGATGCGACTTCGCACCGTTTCTGTAATTGTTCAGCTCTTAAAGCTAGCATGATACTAGATAGCCCATATCTAACTTCCTCGATAAATAGGCTATAAAATGCAAGATTCTTTTAAAATGGGACTAGTTATAGTCAGATATAAGCGCACTCAAAAGGATACACAAATAATAGAAAAAATTATTATTAAAAAATTAAAGACCATAAAATCTATTCAAAAATTATATTAAACTATTCAAAATAGCGGAAAACATAACACAACAACAAAACTTATTTGAAATTTTCATATTGACACCTTCGTACATTCCTGACCTGAATCCCGGTATTATCTACTCGTATTTCCTTCCCTAATCTTATTAATATTTAGCTGACTCATATATTAAAAATATTCTATCGTATCATATGTCGCAATATTATATCAAAGTATACTTTTCAATTTTTCTATGGAATTTCTCAACTAAGAAAATTTCAAGAACAGGATATTAGGCTTTTATTAGATACATCTCGAACATGGATACAAAACACAATTTATTCAAAACATATATACAACATACATACATTCCTATAATAATTGTTTTTTTATGTGTAGTTAGTTTCATCTTTCATCGAACCTAAAAACTGCAAAAAACTTTTCATGAATTTAACATTAGGTGCAAAAATGTTTTCAACATATTTTCATTATTTGGTTTCCCAAACAATAGAGCTTTCATAAATAATTACGAGAAACAATATTTTGTCATAAGCCAAATTAATAAGCGTCGGCGTTACAGGGGAAATTCATAAACATAAATAAACAGTATATGAACACCTGCACCATAATAAGCGAGATTCTATGGCAACCCCCACTTGAATGGAGGGGGAGGCTCACTTGACTCTTAGAGGAGCGATACGGCGACCCCAGCTTGGAAGAAATCGACGTTCGATAGGCATTGCTATGTATAAAAGTATAAATAATAACATCCATAAACTTGTTTAGAGTTATACATATTTTTATAGCTATATCATATTGTAAATTAAGCCATTTTGATTTGCATTTTCAACCGACTTCAAAAAGTAGAAAGTTCTCAATTTGATTGGTATTTTTTTTAATGTATGTACACCGATTACGCTGCGATTTATGATCCGATTTACGTGATTCTTCTTTAGTTTGATGCGAAATAGTTGCCATGTAGTCCCGTAAAAATTTAACATAATTTGGCTCAGTAGTTTTACTTTTGTTTGATTTGACAAGCCCAATACGTTAGAATCGGATTTTAGTGTCAGAATTTTTAGTGTTACTAATAAAGGCGCATTTTAGTTTGTCAGTATTCATAAAGTATGCTACTACTATTATGTCTACATTAAGAAGGGAAAAATAAAAACTTTTTAAGAAAAAAATGAAAACCGACTTCAAAAAAATCACTAAAAAGTAAAAGTCGGTGTGCTTTGATTTGTATCAGCTGGCACCGACTTCGAAAATATCTGATTAGGTATCTATAGTAAATGAAAACTACCAATCAGTTATTTTTTACTTTTTAATGCTTTTTTTGAAGTCGATTTTTATTTTTTTCTTAAAAAGTTTTTTATAAACAAATTTATTTATTTTAGATTCTAAAGTGGACCTCTATGAAGTAAAGAATAGTATGAAATTTAATATACCTAAAATTCTTTTTGCATTAGATAGCCCGTTAAGTGAGGAAGGCTATAGGATATATATCATCCCGGAAAAATGTACGGTTCCCGTGGGATAGATTTGTTTTTGTCTAGGGACATACGCGAAGCGAAGCGAGGGTGAGTCGCTAGTAATACATATGTATATCTAAAAAGTAAATTGTTGATGAATGCATTAATTGAAATAAAAAATCTCTTAAAATAGAATGTGGTTGTAATAAATGAAAAGAGTGTATAAATTAAACAAAAGACACTGTTAATGACTATACGATTATTTAATATCACCTCGTGAAAAAGGTAAAAAATATTACTATTATGGTAAAAGTTACGCTTTCGAAACTGAATGCTGACAATTACAAAAATATAAAGAGAGAAATGAAAGAGAGACATGTCTGACAATGATAGAATACAGTTAGTATGAAATTAAAAAGATATCATTAGGAAGCAGCCACACAATACTTAGATTTAAATATTATAATTAAAACACTGCATAAGATTGATAAAAACAATTATTTTTAATGAGCATCGCCCATACAAAGCTAAAGGAAAACACATGACACTCGTGGAAATTGCATCAAAGGTTAAAAATAATGACTGGGCTTTTAGAGATGCATCGTGAGTCTTTGTGAGATTTTCCGAAGTTTTTACATTTCATGACATACCTACCTACTCGTGAAGTGACCTGCTCTAATTTCGTTCGTACATAAATTTTCCAAATGAAAAGTTCCCTGTAGCATAGATAGGGGAGATTTAACTGAGACATAGAAACGGTAAAATTAATTTAAGTGAAAAAAAAAATTATATATACGTTTAAGATACGGAAATAAACAAAACGTTTTTAAATAATTAGGCTAGAAGTTGTTACGAATGTGTTTCAAATTCACATGATTATTTATCAATTACGTATAGTGTCAAATGAACAAAGAAAATACCAATGTGGGGTAAGCATACAGATAAATTTTGCACCTTTGTGTAGACTGAACAAATTACACGGTGCGCTGTACCATTTTATGCTGACCCTTAAAAAGGCTTGTGTTTCCCCAGTTTCGTATCAATTTTCCCTATTATTTGGGGAACAGGAGGTTCAACGTGGATGGTCGGTATAGAATTGCTGTGATTCAGCTTCGGACAATACATTGAATGGGGTACCAAAGCACAATAGAATATGGATTCCCATATAGATCGGGATTTCAGATGGACATTTTATTACATGTATTTTGACACGAAGAGAAATGAAAAATATTATTCATATGTTCAAACAATAAGTTCTAAAAATAAAACACTCTTCTTGTCATCTATTATTATTTACTACTAGCAGAACCCATGGCTTCTATATAGGTATAGAAGCGAATATAGGTTTCATACAAACTTTTATCTCCTATTTTATCCCCTTATGTGATGAATTTCGGAAAAAAAGTATTGAAGAACATAATACCAAGTTTCAAATAATTCTGAACACAAATATTTTTTGGGTTGTATTATTTATAATATTAGTATGGATTAGAAACATCAGTGAGTAAATATTTTGAGAAAAAAGTTTGTTTAATAAGTATTGCCTTAAAGTTAAGTAATAAATATTAATTTAAAGAAGATGGATTTTCGTTTATTTAGCTTAGATTTGAAAACGTAAAGACATTAAAAGTTTTAATTCGCTTTTCGTATTCTACATTTCCCTTTTCACCTCGGACCTCAAACATCTGGTGTTGGAACCTAAAATAATGTATATCACAAATAAATAATACAATACTAAACATAAATTTTTTAAGGAAAAATATATTTTACGTAGGTACATATATAAAAATACTTTTATAAGAAATCTGTTTGGTGCTTAAGTACTTTAAAACTAACTTAACAGCTAACAGCTATAGTCACGAGAAACTGTGTAAATGTACTACGTAAAATCTATGCTTTAAAATATTATATTGAATTTCCCATAACCGATTCCTTCAAGACAGCACAAAAGATTCTATTGAACGGTTCCCCTTATGTTGGTTTAACGCCAGGAAAAGTAACTAAGGTGAATGAATGGGATCCGATAAACCTCTTAGATCTATTCAGAAGAAATCTTCTGTATAGATTACGCTCTTTTGCAGGAAATATAAAAATGTATGGCTTTATATAAAAATGTAGTATAGCAATAAATGCATTCTTTAAACATCTCTATCTTTTTTTTTAACGTGCTTTATATGTACGAGTAAATTAAATGTAATATTTTTTGTGGTGAAATCATGACGAGACATTTATATTTAATTAATGTATATGATACATCTAGTAAGTATACATTTACTCATAATTAGATAAATCAACTTTATATCAATTGCATTGCTATGACAATATTGTATAAATATTGGAATTAATAGGACCAGTTAGACCTGGCATTTTCATTAAGACTTCTTCTAAACTATCTTTCTATATTTATAACTATTAACAAAATAATGATACTCTTGTTTATGGAAAAAGAATAACTCTTGAGACCCAAAAAATGACCAGCGTAAAACTAAACTGGACCAAACAACAATCATCTATGTGAAACATTTTCTCAAAAATATATCTCATACACACAAACAAACAGCAGAATATATTTTTCAAATAGATACCAACGTCAGAACTTTTTAAACACTTCAAAAGTTATCAAAATATTTAACGTGTTTAAAAAGGGTATCTTCACGCGACTATCAAAGGGCTCCATTCAAGTTAACCAACAGTTTAGATTTCCATGATTTCCACGTGGAGTACGGAAGCGGCATACAATAAGGGTTCAAAATAACTGGTGTAGGGATAGGCATTGTGCGCATCCTAGACGCTTCAGACCACTCAACGTCCCTCTTAATTAAGGGGGGCAATACTCAAATGCTCCTAGCGCGTCGAATAGCCCCATTCAGACATATGCCGTCTGCGACGAGATAACGAACCTCTCCCGGTTATTACACTTCTATTTCTTTTTTTATCTGTGTTCGCAGCTCCACTTGTTTGCAATGACGGCTTGATTAAACAAGGCTGTATACAATTGTGTCATTGCGTTTCCAAATTGTTTGAAAAAATTACCATGATTTCGTTTTTTTCTTCTGTTTTTGTGAGATCTCATTTGACGTAAGACAAATATTACATTTACGTTTGCGGTCATGATAATCGGATATTAACCGTGGAAAAGTTGAGATTGATGGTAAGATGAAGATAATATGTAATTTATATTTACCACAGTTACCCATTAAAATCAACTTGACGCCTTATGTAGTTATGTTTATTTTTAAGTTTTTTAACGTACAGTTTGTGAATAAAACGAAGTCAAATCCAATTAGCTCAACCAAAGTTTTTTTAAGTTATGTAATCAATTTAGGACTTTTAAATATTCTTTCTTTTATGTATCATAAATGTATAAGTATTTTATCTAATACATATGAGTAAATATAGGTACGTGTAATGGATAAATTTACGTGGTAGTTACACTTTTATATCATATAACCTAGCGGTGGTGAGCTAAGGTGTACAAACATAAATTTTTATATCCTAATAAATTAACATGCATTTCTAGTAATAAACTTTTATTAATAGCACTCTGGATAGTAGTATCTACGAAGGAGGAACATAAAAAGTTAAATGTACTACTGCTTTATAAGGAGCACACGTTTATCTCTTGGTCAGAATCATGTTTTTTGCTTAATCGCCATCATTTTTAAATTACTCTTAAATTTCATTCATACGGTCCGTAATTGCGCAGCATTCGTCTACGTCTCGTCATGCCGTTATATCTGCCAATAGTTAAACGAGAATGCTGAACCAAGGTCGTAAAAACATCTATGCTTTTTACTCGCAGCCGTAAAGCCTTACATACAAATGCAGTGTGGAACGTAAGAGTTTATTGATCGAATAATATCTTCTGAATATAAATGTTCACATCCTTTTAAGTTAAGGGTATATTGCAAATAGTGTCTGTATTAAGATATCTAGAAAGCGAACTTAAACGAATGTCGTGTAATGAAGCAATTAAATATTATTGGACTATTTACTAAATAAATGGTTCCTTTAATTTCTCAAATGTATAAAGAACCAGTTAAAATATATTAAAATTAATAAATATTGTAATTATTATATTATAAATTGTATATATACACCGTTACCGAGCATAAGTAAGGTACACCTACTATGGTTAGGTTAGGCTTAATTATAGAAATAAGCTTTAAAATACAGCAATTATACTTAAAATGGCTTCGGAGATGTCAGTATATTGAAATCGAGCTGACATAGTATAGTGATTTAAAAAATAGCTCTGCATTTAAAAAGCTTATACTCGCTATATATAGGAGAAAAATGTTAGTAAACATTTTTATTACAATCATGCCTTATAACAGATCTCATTATTTTGATCTCGCATCTGCGGATGATTCTTGACTAAAAAAGCATTACGGAACAAAACATGATAAATGTTTGACACTTTCAAACAATTCATAAGACAATACAATGGGAGCACAAAATTTTACCCTGTTAGGGGAAAATAAACAATTGTTTTTTGAAGATGAAAAATCAAACGTTTTTAAGGAATAGGAGGAAACCATTAATAATAAGGTAACAAAGTTGTAATATTTTTGATAATTGACATACAATGTCAAGATGGAATTAAATCAAATACACGTTATTTATAAAATAAATGTATTTTTTTACATTCAATTTCAGTGTAAAAAAATTCGACGCTTTGTGAGGCTTTATAGACAAGTGGAAGGTTCAATTATAAGTAATATTTTAATATCCTAAAAAAAGGTAAAATAGATTTACTCATAGTTCTTTGTCTTGAAAATATTTATTTAGATTTGAGTATAACTTTCATAACTACATACTAAAATAATGTTTTATTATTGTTTCTCTTAAAATTATTTTGCGAAAATGTGTTTATGGATTTGTATTACTAAGCATATCGACGAATATTTTGCAAAGCAATAATTTTGGAGATAGAAACTGTTATAGTGTCTTTGTTTTCTCGGTGTATCAAGCTGTTCCCATAAGTTATAAATCTCTCGTAAAAAGTTAATTAGAGACGCACATGAGCGAAACAAGAGCCAGAATTTAAAAAACAAACATCAAACATGTTGTATAGTAACTCATATTAGCTATTAACACATACACATACATTTTTATTGCTAAAAACAAATCTATCCCACGGGAACCGTATATTTTTCCGGGATAAAAAGTAGCCTATTTGTTATTCTGATGTATGAACTGTATTATTGTAAAGTTTCATCAAAATCCAATCAGTATTTTTTGTGTACTAAGCTGTATAAGTTACTATAGTTTTTAAACTATCCCACGGGAATTCTTTAATTTTCCGGGATGAAAAGTATCTAATATGTTGACCGGGGATATAAAGTGCCATGTAAAATTTTTCATTTAAATCAGTCCAACAGTTTCGGAGATTAACTCTTACAAACAGACAAATAGAGAAACAAAAAAAATGAAAAATATCTGGATTTGTTCTATTTCTCTTCTTATATCCCCCTGACTCAGTATTTAGCATTTTTTTCTTCTATGTACAGACATTCGACCTCTACGGTTTTTATTATATGTATAGATTGTGAATTATAGGTCATATACCTATTACGTACAATACATTCATCAAATATACAATTCTTCACAGTCTAGCGGAGTTACCTGCCTATGAATATAAGTTTGTAACGTGTTCCGGTCAATGACTTATTGCGTCTTTGCATACAACCTCTATACTATTAATGTGAAATAAACACACGATTTATTAAATTTTCGTTTGCTTTTTAAGTGTAGTGTTCACCGCTAGGTGAATTATTCTAAAAGTTGACTATTTACTTGAATTTATGCCTATTTTACACGGAAAGCGAAAGTTTTACTCTTTATTTATCTTTTTTGTAGGCTTAAGTGACATTCCATAGCAATAATAATATTGATATTAAAATTCATACATATATATTATTTTGCTAAAAAAACTGACATACTTATATTATATTATTATAAATTGTGATTCTTTCTTTTACGCAACAAGTACTTAATAGTAAAACAAATACATATATTTCTTACTTTAATATTATTATGTGATATATTGTGCATTCTTGTTTAATAGTTAATTTATTAGGCTATGACTGAATTAGTGTCAAGGTCAACTTTTGCCCAAATAAGGGTACAAAGAATTATTTAAAAAATCGTATAAAGACTGATAATATTAAATGTAAATAAGTCATGACAAATACATTCAAAACGGCACATTCTATAAAGACATCAAAGGATAGACGACGCTAGGCAAAACTGAATTAAATATAGCTTAGTAAATATAGCGAAGAATATCGCATAACCTACATTTCTCTGATCGATAGTATGAAGACTGAGTTATTGCTAATAATAGTCTTCTTTTAAAATTCCCTATAAGTGGCACTGGCAGTCCGTCATCGTACTGCAATCATAGGACAGCGACCCCACCGGTCGATAGGGTTTTGTTTTATTAAGTACACGCTTAGTTAATGTCCTGCTCTGTAGATTACATAATTTACTATTTTACATAATAACTAGTATTTAATAAGTTAATAGTAATGAACTGACGTATTTAGTCTAAATTAATTATTAGTAATTGTGGAATTAATTTAAATTTATAGTGCAGTTAATGTGACTGCGATTATATGATTAAAAAAAAATTACTAATGAGTTACTCTTGTTTCTTTACTATATGAGTTACTTTATGTAGAACATTTAAGAAATATAGTCAGATTGTCACACTTGCTTCTTCTAAATCTTACTTTCTACATACCTATTCATTACATGCTTCATAGAAAAGTGTCACCCAACTTACAAGTGTGTTAGGTTTTGTTTAGTTTTCCCCGAGCAAAGTGCAGTGACTCTAACAGTTTGTTCTTCCACTCTCACATGCTTAACATCTACCATTAGACAGTCTAGTTTGTTTATCAAAGGTTCTCTTAACATGTATTACACAATAATATAATGGGATGTAAAAATTTTTAAAGATTAGAATAAAACCCTCTTTAAAAATATGTAACATATATACGATGTATGTATATTTATATGATATAGTTAATGGGTGTTTAAAATAACGATCATGGCGCAGTAGCGTATGTGTGGGGAGCCCATCCTAATGGAGATGCCAATACAATTCCTGTAGGAAGCGAACGCTACTATTTTATTAATGCGAGTGTTTACGTACGAGATGCGTTTTGTTACTTCTTCATTGATTATGGATACGACTGGACGGTTTCAGATGAAACTTAGTACATATATAGCAATACCTTAATAATTAACACGTAGGCTATTTTTAGGCACCTAGGGGCGCACCCAAGCAAAGCGAGGTTAACTAGCTATTCCTATACTTAGTTTAGTTTTTTTCCTATTGAAGCAAAAAAAGTGAATTAGTAAAGAACAAATATTTGAAAATCACGGAAATTTTATTGCCATGCAAAGTTTTTGCCAGAATCATTTGAATCAATTCAGCACGAATCAAGTGATTTGCGTAGGCACAATACTAAATTTCAATTTAGGTCATTGACATTGACATGGAACGTAAATTAAAAAATGTAACATAAAAGTATTTTATTAATAATCCTATAAATTCTTAATCATATCTATTTAAAAAGTATAGGCCATAAATAATATTAATTTTATGGATGCTGGTTAAGTACTCGACGGCAGGTCCGATATTCGGTGGTCATTTGTAAACGATGTCACGACGCGACGCCATAAAAACAAGGCACAAATAAAGCCGTCAAAACGCAATAAAACGAAACAGTCGGCAGCGATTAAAACGGTAAGCGGATTTAGTATATAATTATTAAAATTTTTAACGACTCTTAACTTGTGCCGTTTATGATAAAATTAAAGTGGTCTAAGCAAATTATTTCACAATTTCAGCTTTTATTATTTTATACTAGCGTTATTTTACGAATGAATTCATTTTATTATTTAGTTCGCAAGCATGGGGTAATTTTGGCCCGTGTTTTTATAATAAGAATAGCTCAAGATAACTATTTAATTATCTGTTGTACTACTTGGGATTAAATATACATAATAGATTAAAGTAAATGCTACTTATAAATTAAGATGAACTAACAGCTATTATTATGTATAAAAATTTTAGACCCAAGCTTTTTATTTGTGTTCATAATGGAATTGGACGCATTTAATTATTAAATAATCTTTCTATTCTGCATTTAGCGATTAATTTCTTAAGAAAAAAGAAACCAACTTCAAAGTAAGGATAAAATTTGACACTATTTAATATCCTTGGTGAGTTCCATGTAAAAGATTTGATAAGTCGAATTGACATTAATTTTATGTGTACTACTAATGATACTTATATGTATGTGTAGATAAATGACCACATTCCTCCGTACTTCATGGCATTTGGACTCCTAACTTTTAGTAGCTGATTAAGTTAGATGATTCCATAACATGAACTCATCGTTTTACGAAAAATAAATTATTATACATAGTAGACTATTTTTTTTTTAAATATTACAAAAAATTCTAGAAAACCATTTTTAGTAGAGCTAAAGCGCTTCGTCGCCGGCGTCACCGTGTCATTAAGATTATTTGATACGACACAACATTGATAGATCGCATAGCACACGGTAATTAATATCTTTACTTATAACGAACCTTGAAAATAGATAATCTGATACTAAAAAATAATATACCTAATGCTTGTCAATTATTTTATATTGTTGAATAGAAATATAATATCTTCGATGTACGTTTACCTCTCGCGAGGTAAACGAAACCGCAGATAACTATCGCATCTACTTTTTGCTTATAACAGATTTAAAAAAAGAAGTGAACCCTAATTTGCAGAGAATAAAATTTATGACCTTAAGCGTAGTAACTAGTTAAATACGACATTCCTATGCCAAGATATAAAGGCTTAAAGCCAAACTTTATAAGTTTAACTTTATACTTTATAAATCCTCTCTACATTGAGCTCATGTTGCACAATATCAAAGTCCAACTATTACATAATATTTGTTTTACTGTCTGTCTGCTTGTTTGTTTCTCGCTAATATTTGTAACTGAGCTGATTTCCACAACATTTTCCAAAGTTATTAAAGAGTTTCACGCGCAAAGCTATAAGGGTTTTTTTTTTTCAAAACTAAAATGAAATACTTTTTTAAGCAAATCTTAACCTAACGGAATATATTTTAACGGAATAGGATTTTTTATTTAAGGGAATAAGCTAGTAGATCACGCTGAGTGACAAACGATTTCTATTCCAACACGATTTGGTGCAATTCGTCAAGCTTACACATGAGCCTAGGCCGAATTGAAGTAATATCACCGATCTCCACGCATTCGCTTTATACGTATAGTTGACAGTCACTGACTTGCTGGAATTAGACACGTAGAGGGTTTAATGTTATCAATTTTACTTTATGTGTGAGCTTAATAATACGTTAAAATTGTATATTTTATTTATAAAATTGTATAATTTAAGTTTATTTTATTTTTAATATCAGAGGATTAGACATTTTTTTATTATCAATAAAAGTAAAGTTAAGATACCTCTTATTTACATATTTATATATTTTCGACTTCGGCCAAGTAAACTAAAACACGTACAAAAACAAATAAAATATACGTTATGCATATTCATAAAATGATTGAGATGAATTTTGTAATTTATAATTGAGAAATAATTTTACATTATATAAATACACATATATTATATTTCTATAGAAGTAACTTACTTCTGAAGAAATATATATAACATATTTGTATTTACGTAGAGTATGTAATAACAATATCTAGTAAACATCATATGATCACTTGTAATAAGAATTAAGAAAGAACCTATAAATGTTACTTTATTTTCAAAATTACCAATATCCAAATAAGTATCATGTACCGAGTAATTTGCTTTTACTTACACTAAATCTATACATATAATAAAATTGTAACTAAGCCGAATCTGTACATTAAATATTTTTTGGACATTCTTATTGAAATAGACAGTATTATTATCGACACAGAGACTGAAACTATAGTTTTTAGAATTTTTGTCTGTATGCCTGTCTGTCTGTCTGTTACCGCATCACGAGAAAACCACTGGAGAGATTTTGATGAAATTTGGTATGATGATAACTAGCTATCCGGGTCAACATATAGGATACTTTTTATTGCGAGAAAATGTCTTATCTCTGAGAAATCTATAGGAGCGAGGGGAGTCGCTAGTATTAAATAAAATAGTAGCATATTCTAGTGCACATTTTTTTTTAACAGAACTTGAATTAAACTTTTATAAAAAATATAAGGCAAACAATTAATAATAAGTATTTAGTTTAGCATACCTATCATAAAAGATGACTCTACATAAAATACGTTAACATTAAAATGAACCCACTGTTCATTTTACGTGTAAAAACAATCATTAATTATATTCAAAATCTTCCCTCTTTGTTTTGGTTAATTCTTGCAAATTTCAGTTTTCATTAAAGCGTTACGAAGCAAAAATTTCGTGGTTAAATTAATCATTAGTTATTTACTAAACTGTAAATTATGTCTTTGGTTTCATTATATTAGGAATCTGCACGAATTTTTGGTAAACTAGTTACTTGGATAAACTGATAATTAAATTTATGTCGATATAATAAATAACTATTATGAGAATATGAATCATTTTAAGAATTTTAGCCAATTTTAAGAAAACATTTAAATATTTAAAACGACAGAATTTTTTATTTCTTTTGATTATTATAGTTTAGCTGATTTATATGTTTTCCTTTTCTAGATGGCGATCAATGCGTAAAAAAAAAGAAAATCTCACTCTGCTCATATAAGGTTAGTCTTTAATATTAATATGTATGTATTAGTAAAAATAAAAGTTTTTCTTGTTCTTATTTGGGTATGTGTTTAGATTAAACATTATTTTCGCAATATGTTTTATGATAATTTTATTGTTGTATTTTTCTGCTTTTTTTGTGTGTTTTCATGGACTAAACATAAAGAATAACTCTGCACCCTTTTTGATAATATCTGACGAGATGATGCCTATTGGATGCCACTAACTGAAATAGTAGTTAGTAGAAACATTCACTTGAAGGTTGCATAGAATTGCGTTAAATTCGTTATTTACTCATCTGATATCATACATAATATATCTGATATGATATATAATATAACAATTATATAAATATTTTATGAGAAATGTTATAATTCCCAAAAGGCTACGTTTTATATCAAAAATTATCTTCGCTGCAGGCAACTGTTAATCATAGATAAAGTCTGACCCTCATCATATTATAAAGCAGTAGTTTGCGCCTTTTTTGTTAGCTTGATAACCACCGAACTAATTTACATAATAGCTTTTGTTGGTGAAGAGATGTTTTTAAATATTCCTCTGGAAAAAATATAAATACTTTAAAATAAGCGTATAGATCACCTGCTTTACTATTTATACCGATTATAGTAACCTATTATTAATTATACTATTCAATCGAGTACTATTCTATAAGAGAAACATCATGAGTGCAGCAAAAACAACTATATCATCAAATAAAATTTCTCCCCATGCGAAAATCGAAGTCACGACCAGCTCGATAGCACTGTACTTGAAAGCTTTATATTTGAATTTAAGACGAAGCTTTTTGAAAGTATTATAAGAGTTTACTTTCGTAGACCTTAAAGAGTTATTTTAGCGCTGAATGTAGCGATCTTCCAACGAATAAGTACATATCAAATGGCCGACTTAGGGCGGGGATAGAAATTGAATCGGCAATTCCGAACACGCTTAATAGATAGCACCATTAGCGATAGGGAAACATCAATTTTGGATGGATTTATCCCATTTCATTGGGAAGAGTGAGCTAAAACATAAAACGATGAAAATGAATATATGTATTAGTTAAATATAAATTATTAGGTAAAAATAAGTAAATAAGACTTTATCAATAATATGCATAATATGTACAGTTGATATTTTATCTTTTTAGAACAAAAGACATAAGAAAGGAGAGCAATTAAAGATTAAAATTTTAACTAACTAAAAATAAACATCCGCTCATAGGAAATCAAATAGATGATCTTCAGCGCACAAAACAGTTCCGTCTAGACTCACTCTACATTTGACATTTACTAACAAATTAACCTTCTATTGATAGTTATTTCATGAGTTAATTGAATAGTAAATGAAAACGGTTAGATATTTACATTATAAAGCATTAAACTAAACAAATTAAAGTATTGTCTGATTGTATCCCGCTCACTAGCATTTGATAATAGCAATAGTAGTACGCAATACATGCATACTTCTATTTAGAATATTAATATTCTAGGGGAATGTACGTACTTATTGCAATTGGAATGTTTTGACTATAAGGGATGTGGAAAAATGTATAAAGCTTTTAGATAGGTTTTTTGATAGTTCAGGCAATAACTAAATTATATATTAAAAAAACATTTTACACCAAATACCTAAGGAAAACAGGTAGGTTCAACTACGGTTAATGTTTTCGTATCCAGACGTTTTATAAAATTGTTGACATTTTACGCCCCTACAAGCCTCAGTAAATACTATTTCGAGCGTTTTATTCGACAAATTGTTATTGTTATCTATTTTGGCTCTATCATTTGCTGCTATTGTGATATGCGCTAAAGCACTCCGATCTATTTTGCATGGAATTTTTATGTCTGCATCGAATAGATCAATCTTATAGTTTTGTATATATATATATTACTTATTACCATATTAATAACCTTTTACTTACACCTTTTCGTAATAAAAATCAAATACTAATATCATTACTAAATTTGATACCTACTTTATACTATTTTTAAAAGATATACCTACACCTAATTAAGTCCTTTAGTCACTACGTGGAGGGTTATTATTATTGTTGTTAAGCGCTGTTTTTTTTAAGTTAGACAAAATAAATATTTAATCTATATTATAAAATATAAAATGTTCTTAAGAATACTAATAAAACCACAAATATATACATTTAACTACGTGCCGCTAATTGTTAAAGATATAAATCGATGTGTTTTTCTTATAGCAATTTAACGACAGAAAAATCGTCCTATAGCTATCAGATAAATACATTGTAAAAGGAAATTGCCACGCACTTTCATTAATTGCCCCATTAATCTTAGACCTTAGCCGATTCCTGCTGAAATGGCTGATTTTCGCCGAAAACTCCCGATTCCTATAAACACCAATAATAATTGTGCAAGGGATTAAAGGATAATGTTTTCGCTGGCGTTTTGATCTCGGATTAGCCTGTTTGTTTATGCTGCTTACTTGTTTAAAGACACTGATATTTCAGGTTATTAATTTTCTCATATGATGTTTTCCATATAAATATTTATAGTATATAACCCAGTTTAATAATATATAATCTAGTTTGCATTAATAGAAAATTTTCATTTTATTTAAATGTAAATCTACAATGCATTAATTAAACATGTTTTATATAAATATAAAATACTAAAGAATATCATAGTAAATATTAGGTACTTCAAAGCAATCTAGAGTTTCTTTAATTATTCTGACAAACGTTTATTATCCTACATAAATTCTGATATTGCTGTTAGTATTTGTCCGTGCACGTCGCATATAAATTGACTGTTTCATGTTGATACCAATTAATGCTTACCATTTTATTACTCTACAGCTAATGTCAGAAATTATTTTTACTTTAAAACCTATTTGTTTGAGTTAAATATAAATTTTAACGTGATGCATTGCATACTGTGCTAAAATAGGAAGTCGCGGTTGCAAGTATCGTGCGTGGCATACTGATCTATTTAAATTTTAAACTGAATGATGACATTTGCATTGTATCGCAACACTGAATATGTTTATTTATATTTAAGAAAAAAATAGTTCAAGCTTATATAGATCTTCTTTTTTATCTACAGATGGGCAACCGAAGTCTATGGAGGACGAGGCGGCGTTGTTGTAGGTGAATAGTGAGCAGAATGGCGCGGTGGGCGCTAGCGGCTCTCGCCGCTCTAGCGCTCTCGACCGTGCACGCTTACCTTATCATCGTCCCTGACACCGCACCACCAGGCCACGTCGTTTTAGATGCAGCTGTATACAAACTGGGCTCGGAACGCACTTACACTATCGACGTACACAGAACCGCTAACTTTGTTCATCACATTCTTCGAGTTAACAGAACGTCTGGTCTCGTCACATTGAGAAAGAAACTAAGATGTGATGGCGTCCTCTACCCAAATTTATTTACTTTCTACGTAGACTCTACGTCTGAACGAATTCGTGATATTGATTACTACAGTCTACCAATCAGAGTTTTAGTGGCCGGAGAAGATTGTAGTCGGCGACATGCTGATTTATACGATATTGATTTTGACCGTGTTTACGATCAAAACGATGCCGCTCTTCAGTATGAGGATGACCACCCTAGAGATAAAAGAGAAATTAGTTATTCAGAAAGTATAGATTGGAGATTATTAGAAGAGAATGAGTTGGGTTCTAGTCAATATAGCGTATTGTCAACGGCTTATCCATGGTCAAACGCAATGTTTGAAGATTATGTAGCTACAAATAAAAGTAGAATAAAGCGATCTCCATTAGTGCCATTTGATATGGCAATAGACGTAAAAATAGCTGAAGCAAAACAATGGATTTCAGAAACGTACGCTAGTTTTGCTATACCAACAACAGATCGGTGGAATGGCATTTGTTTGAAAAGATCTCAATTTGTAAATTCTTTAACCGCATTCCTGCCTAGAACTGTTCAAAAAAAATGTAGAGTTCAATTCTTAGATGTAAGTGATCCACGTTTTGTCATCGAGAATAGTCAAGGTGATTTAGTGGCTAGCAATGATGTGTGTATTCTAGAGCCGATGTGGAAAGTGTCTATTCTCTTTACGTTTAATTGTGAACGGACTAACATTGTGGACTCAGATCATAGGTTGAAAATAGTGTATCATCATCAAGAACTCAACGACACTGATATAGCGAAACGCGTTAAGCGTGAATTACGAAATCAATCTCCTTACTTCGAGCAAGCTTTGTATGTAGCATCTGTGGCTGAAGAGCAACCACCAGGAGTAATAGTCACTACCGTACGAGCTCGGTAAGTTTTAATTTCTATATTTAGAGTTAAATGTTCTATTATGTCATTTAGAAGCGATGTGGTTTAACTGATGCATTTCACCGCAAGCCCCGCCTAATACCGTTCCAGTCTTTAATCCAAATTATACTAATCAATGAGTCATGAATGCCACGGAAGTAACACCCCGGCCGTAAACCATCTGCTTTGCTTTAATTGACTTTAAGCTGGCTCGTTGAGCTTTTATGATCTCATCTATTTTATGCGGTCCGGAAACAATGTAATCGTGACGGATAACAATGGCGGGGGCTATAAAGCTAAAATACCTCAATTACTGCGGAGTTGCCTCGAGAAGTTACTGGCATGTTCTGACTGTAACTATATTTTCTTACAAAATAACGATTCTTGTCATGTATGTAATATATCTTCATTAGTAAAGTGGTAAATAATGTATGCAAATTTAATTAAAAGACGTACGTATTTAAAGTTGCTTTGAGTTAATAAGGGATAAATACTTAAATAATTATAGACACAACTGATTCAAATTAGGCAAAAGCTACTTTAAGATTCCTTTACTTAAAGTAATTGAAACAAATCTAAAGATTAACTAAGAATGCTGGTCTTACTATAAATTTTTAAATAGCTATCAGATTCCATGAAGTACCTACTTACACATGCTAACATATTTTAGAAAATATAACGTATGCTTGATGATGTAAAATATAAGATGATTTATACTCAATTCTTATATATTTGATATACATTCCTACATATGTATAAATAAATTTTATGTGAAGTCTTAAACTTAATTGATACAAAAAATGAAATAATAATTTAAAAAAAAAGCTTTTAGTTAAATCTAAAAAAAAAGAAAATAAACTTTAAATTAAATCAAATTAATCAATTTATTACAAAGTGCTGAAAAAAAACATTGTTCGTCATCTTTGGGAGTCCGCCATATTGAATTTACAATGACGTCACTTTACTTATTGTACTTTGTTTCGCTCATCAAGCCCTTTCCCATTTGATGCTCATATCTTAAGGGTCACTATAGACATGATAAATCGCCATTTCGTAACGTTCGCCATATTGGATTAAAAATGGCGACATTTAGTTAATCGTGCAGTCACGAGAACCAAACGTGTATGCCAAATTTTAGCTCTATCGGACACTGGGAAGTGGGTCATATTAACTTGCAAGATTCTATTACAGGCCGGAACAGGTGAAACTAAATAAAAACGAAAACTTAATTGTTTCATATAAACAAACATATTCATCTCTTAAAGTATTCAGTTAGAGAGATGAATTTAAATCACTGTTATCTTAATATCTACAATACTGTAAAATTATATTCATTCCATGTAATGGTATTTTACACCTTTAATAACTAGACAAGATCGGACAATTTAGTCAATTTCCTGGGTACTCCGTGCGACTGAATTTCCCTTTTGCGGAGTTGTTGCGCCGCCGCCCATATAATTAGATGCGGTGGTGTAGGAACTCGTATTTGCAGTTTTCTGTGCACTTAATGTCATTGTAACGTGTTTTTAAATATAAAGCGTATACGCGAGTAAAGTGCAAAGCTTTTTGTTGCTTATCATGCTAGTAAATTATTCCTGCATGTAATTTATAGACGTATATTCTTCTGATGAAGTAATCTTGTAATTGTTCGTTTATTCATACAAATAGTACACTAGAGTAACATTGTTTCTACCCTACTTTGTGTATAAAGCTTAAAACGTGGAGTGGGAAGTTAAATTGAGGGTCGCGTCCATCCATACTTAAAACGATTATTTTGCTGTGAAGGAGTTATAGTTAAATTTTTAATTGTAAAAAAACCGTTTGTTTTACGTATTTTACTAGTTATTTCTCGTCATTTTTACAGCGATCCAGAAAATAGTCCAGTAACATACTCCATGTCGAGTCTTCTGGACTCTAGATCGGCTGGTATGTTCGCCGTGGATACACGGACTGGTGTAGTCACAACTCAAGCTCGCTTAGATAGAGAGAGGCTCGACGTGCATTACTTCAGAGTTGTCGCTCAGGATGATACGTTCCCACCGAGAAGCGGTACCACAACGCTTCAGGTAATTAGGTTTTATAATAATATCATATTGTCTCGTCTATATTCAAGACTACGAGGTGAAACATTTAAATTATAAAGTTGATTAGATGTTTATAAAATACCAATTGATTAGATCTATCTTAACGCGTAATATAAAAATTGTACTTATGCAAAGAAATTGCGAAAATCTTATTTAAGAAGCATGAAAAACTAAATAAAAATATATTTGTATTAATATTTAGATCAACGTGTTGGACTGCAATGATCATGCCCCTATTTTTGAAATGCAACAATATGAGGCGTCAGTTAGAGAAGGCGCAAGCCCCGGTACAACAGTTTTAACGCTTAAAGCAACGGATCAGGATATAGGGAAAAATGCTGAGGTAAGGTTATAAATTATAATGTTATTTTAAATGTAAGGCTTTTCACTTATTTCATGTATTTAACATTTAAGTCCTATTAATATTAAGTATAATCTGTAAGCTATGAAAATTTTACAGTCAAAATTATAATATTATTCAATTACAAAATTATTCAATTTTCTAATGTGTTAATTTATAAAAGTAATCGTTCGGGTGCGTACCTAGGGACGTTTTATTTTATTTTGAGCTGAACCCTAATTCATTTTCTAAAAAAGTAGCCTAAGTTACTTCATATAACATCAGCTATCTGCCAGTGAAAATGCCGTCAAAATCAGTCCAGCCGTTTCGGTGATTTGCAGAAAATAACAGATAGACAAAATTTTTAAAAATTGTATTTGAATATAAGTACCGCATATAAATTCATATGCATTTAGTATAAAGCTGTTATTTTGACATTACAAACAAACGCTTCAATTTTATTTACCTGTATAGATTGACCCGCAAAGAAAACTTAAAGAAAGTGTTATTGTGTTATTAACAAGATAGAAGTGTAATAAAAATGCCTCCGCGTTAAATTACTAGAAAACTGTGCTATTAATTGTTTTACTACACCGTAATAAATTATGGGCGTCAGCGTACAAGCACCATCATCAACTGGTTTGACAACTAGTGTACCTGGCTTGTTATCGCGAAATAATTACCATAAACTTGAAATAATAAAGACATTTCATCTGTACCACTTTGATATTCACGACTTTATTATTATTGCAAATATTTTATATACATATAACTTTTCTGAGATTCTTCAGGGTCGATGACTTAATACCTGATTGTAACAGATAATAATCGCTCTCACATAAAATACGCTATCTTATTAGGTATGGTGTTACGCTAAAGGGAATGAATGCTGTATTCTGGTTTATGTATTCTAATTTAGATAAATTGTATCGATTTGTAGAGATTCTTTAAATATAACACTGATTAACTAACCGTTCCTTTATTTAATACTAGCGACTCACCCTCGCTCCACTCGGGTTCGTCCCTACTTACGTTTTAATGTTGATGATGTTTTAATGTCTCAGAGATGAGATAATTTCCCGCAGCAAAAAGTATCCTATATATACCCGGATGACCAGCTATCATAATACCAAATTTCATCAAAATCCCTCTAGTGGTTTTTCCGTGATGCGATCACAGACAGATAGACAGACAAAGATTCTAAAAACTATAGATTCGGCCTCTGTATCGATAATAATGTCTATTTCAATAAGAAAATTTTTCCAAAAATATTTAATATACAGATTCGGCAATTTTATTGTATGTATAGATGATACATAAATTTCAATATTGTGATACAAATGTTGCCATCACTTTTCACCTTTAAGGATGATAACATTTCAGATTGATCTGGTCGTTAATGAATCATCTAAGACAAGTAACTTTATGTAAATAGATTACTTACTTTTACTTGTACATTACACATGGTGTTAGGTTCTTAACGAAGTGTCGTGAGTTTTGAATTTAATATTATTTCTTTCATTTCAACGCTAGTAATTTTGTATTTCATTGCTCTTATTTGACATGTAGCGTAATCCAAGTGTATTATATATTATTTCTACGGGTTATTCTCAATCGTGTCTTCTCCATTCTATGGAGTATATAATAACTTGTGCTCAAGTGGCACGACTACGTCATAAAATTAAGAACAAATCATGTATTTTGAATTGGTATCCACTGGTTGGTTCCAATATGGTTTATAGAGTTTAAATCAAATACAATTTCTTCCAGGTTGAATATTCCATTGATTCAGTAAAAGCGGAAACATTAAATCCGGAAGACTTTAACGAATCTATAGATTCAGATATAGAAGCAGACGCTCAAGATGTATTTAGGGTGGACGGTAGAAGTGGCGCATTACTGACGCGATCAACGCTGGATAGAGAAAAAGTTTCGAGATACACAGTTATAGTGAAGGCTACGGACCAGGCGAGTCCGTTATCCGATCGATTGTCAAGCAGGTTGGTATTTTTTTTTTTGTCTAACTTATTTCGTGACTGAAAAGTTTTTCTTTCTTTTTACATATCATGACCAACGTTTTTATAGTTTTTTGACAGAAAACTTTTGCAGTATTAAATTAAGGTTTTTTCCTGTTATTTAATAGTAATGGTTTAATAGGTTTCAAATGTTTATATTAACAGTATATTCATTGTAATTCCAATAAAAATCTTTTCAGTTGGGATAATGTTACCTTTTATTAATACTAAACAATAATATGAATAAATTTATTAATAAAAAATGTTTTAGCGCAACTATCCATGTTAACATCTTGGATGACAATGACAACTACCCGCAGTTCAGTGAGAAAACCTACACCGTGAATGTGGATGAAGATATTAGCGTCAGCGACAACCCTGTCATTGCCAGGATCAAGTAAGATTCCTACGTATTTACATATTGGTTTATTATTTATATTATGACGGTGTATTTAAAAAAGAAACGTGTGTGTCTGTACTTACGTACACACGTAAGAAGTTATACTTCTTCGGCGTAACAGATCAAAAATAACTAAAGATTTCATCCCGTATGTTACAATTCTCTGTTTGGAAAATGAAAGCAGCTAACTTCATTATGTCGCTTTTTGACTGTCGGTGTGCGCGCGCATCGTAAAAATTTTACTCTCATATTTTTTACCAAGCGTGCCAAAAGAAGTATAACTTCAAAAAGACTATTCAATTGAGCATGTAAATGTTTATTCTAATAATATATATTTTTATTTATTCCGAATTGATTGTCTTCAAAATATATCACAGAAAATACCTAGTCATTTTATTTGAATAGCATTTTGCACGGACATAGAGGCGGAATTAGAGCAAGCTCGGCTAAAGCACTTAGAGGACGATTACTGCCTTAACTAACATGTTGTGTTATATTATAAAGCAAACAAGAGACTAAGCAATCTCAAAGTCGTGTAAAAGCAGTAAAATTATCGTACATACAGAGGCTATGAGAGATTCATCAAGTAAATTTGGACTTTGATTCAGCATTGCTACTTTTTATATTTACTTCAAATTTTTTCATTAATAATAGATGAAGTGTATTGTTGACATTTATTATTAGTCAACAATAAAAATATAAAATTGAGAGTCTTTACCCTTTTTAACCGCATTACGCCTCCAGATACTAATAAAAAGCGTGCAAATACAATGCAGCTTTTGGAATGAAATAAGAATAAGTTTTTTTCATCTTAGTCCTTTAAATGATAGCTGAATAACACATATAATATGTATTATGATTTTTTAAATAAATACCAATACAATTTAATACTAATTTAATATTGATGCCTAAGAGGATTGAATACACTCTTACTCCATAGTTCACAAAAACATTAAAACTGGACTTGAAAATAATAAATATGGAATTATACCTGGTGGATTTTTATTAAAAAACAAATTTTATCCGAGTTGCATTATATTAAAATCTACAAAGCACAAGAGACATGTTGCTCAATTTCTTCGCATCTTTTTAAACGTTACAGCGCCGTCTGCTTTTTCGAATTTATGGGTCTGAAATAAATTGTTGTTTATGGATATTGCGTTTCCGATATGTGTAAAGTAAAATGTGTAGTCGAAATTCACTTCGAATAGTTTTATTCGCAAATACAAATTCTTAGAAAAAATACTTGCGGTCGTCACTACTGTGCTGCACTTACGTATTACAATCTTCTAAGAATTCAACTTTTTTCTTTTAAGAATTAAAACCAATTGTGTATACAATATTATTGTAATTGAAAAAAATCATTTATTATGATTAATATATTAGAAGACAATAATGCTAACAATATACTGTTTGACATTAATTAAGCATTTCCCCAACTATAAGAATAGCTCAAAAATTGCATAGAAGAGTCCTTAAATCGTTACAAATCACTCTATTTTAAATCAAATTTACAGATTTAGCATAAACTGAGTTATTCTTAGTAATTATACAGCCTTCAGTTCGTCTAAATCGGTATAAAATCTATTTAAGTATAGCTAACTGTCCGTGTCGGGACGATCACTTTAAAGTTACGACAGTAGTTGCTTTAGAGTATGACAGCCAACCAATTTAGCTAATAGAAATATCGCGTGCAATCTATATACCATTCGACGTGATCGTCCCTTGATATTTTTGAAGTAAAGTACTTTAACGTAATATTATATCTGATTCAGAAAAATGCCGTGTTTTATAGAGTCATTTTATTTATTTAGTTTATTGATAACATAAAATCCTCGTAAACTTTAGTTGGTAAATTCTTTTATTGTGCGTCTTACCTTACACGTTTATATATTTGATTTTTGTACATAATTAAGGAATTATAGATACGTTTGATTTATTTTATTCTAAAAAAATTAACAGGAAAACACAGTATTAAATCAACCATTTTAATCATAATAATTATCCTATTACATTCTTCAACCTTAGCATTCTCTTTTAGAATTAGTAACAAAAGAAACAGTATAAGTCAAATATATCTAAACTATCTCAACGTATTTTACAACAATTACATGAATTTACATGAAGTATCGGAACAATAACTTTATTAAATTTATATACATATACTTTTCTAACTCGGCACAAATAATATGATTTTATATAAAACACTTCAAACCTATAATTTACCAATACCGTTTAACATCTTCACCGGGCCAGCAGCTATTGCAAAGTGAAGTATATTTTTCGTACTCAAGCTTGAAGAAATGCCAATTGTCAAGAAGTACTGCATTTACCGTCATTCTTTTGTATCAAAATTGCAGAGGGCACCTCACATTAGAGTTGCCACATGGATAAACACCAGGGCGACAACAAAATTTTTAAGCGTTTTTTGTATTTTTCATAGAGCAACAGATGCAGATGTAGGTGCGAATGCAGCTATTCGGTATGCAATCATCGGTGGAAACACTCAGATGCAGTTTTCAATAGACAGTCTAAGTGGAGACGTTTCATTGGTAAAGCCTCTCGACTATGAACAAGTACGAAGTTACCGACTGGTGATTAGAGCTCAAGGTATGTTGTATTAGAATGAGTTGTTCGAAATAGAATGTTAAAATTTTTTAAACTTTTTAGATTTTATTTGAAAAAATATTGTGTTTTAATACTCTAACAAATAAGATACACTGACAACAAAATCACTCTAAAAGTAATTTATTGTTCCACCAATTAAGTAATGGTGTTTTTAAAGTATAATCTCTTAAAGTATATTCTATATATTCATTAAAAAATGAGTTATGAATATCTATTCGCAAGTGGCGTAGTCATCACGTAACAAAAGACATGCCGTTTAGTACCTCCTATCTTTTAAAGTCGATCAAAAATAGCTTATTATGATAACCACGCCTAAAATTATTTATTTAAATTATACTTTATGTATAAATTATGCAAATATTTGAAAAATACCAATTTAATTGACATTAATGTATGTATAAATTTTATACTTATGTATATAAACGATTAGAAACGATGAAACGATTAATTGGACAAGATAGTAGATTGCTACGTATGTTGGTTCCCTTTTTTGTAAACCTACCAGTATGGAAAATCTAAAGAACAACTGTTAAGTTTTTGCCGTTTCGCCTAAGCAGAATTTTGCATTCCGTAAAGTAGTGGTATATGGTAGTGCCCGGTGGTTACTTGCATGTCACCTGTGAAACATTTTTTAATCAATCTTATTTACTTGGGCATGCAAAAATGTTGTATAGAGCTAATAATATATACATCTAATATAAAATATAATAAATATATAAAACGTTTAAATATTCGTTTATACACTCTTATCTTTCATAGTAAATAAAAATGATATATTGACTTGTTTTCGATCACTTTATTATTCACTGCCTCCTGTACTATTATTGTAGTATGACCATACCGTCCTTCTAATATTTTATTTTTAATAAATAAAAGACCAAATTACCAAATAAAAGTTAATCAGATCAAATAAAGAAAAATAAGAACAAAAACGTACATAAAAAAATATTTTATAGCATTGAAGCTTTCATTTCGATACTTTTGAATGCCACTGCGCTACGTTAAAAAAAGAATTATCAAAATCGGTTCATAAACGACAAAAAAAATCCCCGAACAAACATAAAAAAAAAAAATTAAAAAAAAATATATACGATCGAATTGAGAACCTCCTCCTTTTTTTGGAAGTCGGTTAAAAATCGACAAAGTCGTATTTTAGAACTACACAAGTGCTTACACTTTTCCATTCACAGTGACTCTTGAGTCCATCCTGCTCATAAATAATTTAGTGTGAGAACTACATTATTTATAAGCAACGCTTCACACGGTACTGACACATGATACAAGTAGTGCGTTAGTAACTGAACTACGAGCTAGAGCCTAGGATATAAGAAATTGAATGAATATTTATTACTTCACACTTCTACATGCCTCGGGCTTTGCTGCTATATCATTGAGTGCAGTAGGATCTCTATTTATAAGTATCTACTTAGGATCTCTTCCTATTTAAATAATAAATTGTTATTTTTCTCATCAGGTTTCTATAATATATTTTCTCTTTATTCTATATAGAGTCTGTTGTGAAATTAGTTATTGGAAAATATATAACATAGAAATTAATGGTACAGAATTTTATTATTTCTCTATTTAATAAAATTGGTTTCATGTATTTGCTATTATATTCTAAGGAATTTGATAAAATAATCATCAATTTAACAATAATTCTCGTAAGTTAGTTTTCATTCTTGTGGTTTCGACGTCAACTCTATACTTTATACTTGACTACATTATGGTTAAGACGATCATGTTATACCTACACCTGTTTCTAGTAAATCCTTTTTATTTATTTTAATATTCCTTCAGACGGTGGCAGTCCATCTCGCTCTAACACCACACAACTGTTAGTGAATGTAAAGGACGTGAATGATAACCCGCCGAGATTTTACACGTCGCTCTTCCAAGAATCGGTCAGCGAAAGTGTTCCTGTTGGTTATAGTATTGTTAGGGTGAGTATTTGGAAAAATATATTTTGTTATTTGTAATAAATAATATTACCATGAATTCTCCTCCTTTTTTTTAGAAAAAAAAACTATCTTTTGGTAAAAATCATAATATAACAAAAGTATACGAGAATCAACATAAGTATTAAAATAATGATAGAGTCATTTCTAAAAACGTTTTATACCAGAAACGAACATTTCACATTCTATGATCGAGAAAACAAAAAAAAAACAAAAATTTAAACATTATTTTCGTTACAGGTGCAAGCCTACGACGCAGACGAAGGAGTTAACGCGGAACTGACATACACACTAGCAGATAAAGAATACAACGGCAATAATGATCTACCCATTACGATTGATCCTCGCTCAGGATGGGTTTATACCTCGGGACAGTTAGATCGAGAAGTGCAATCGAAATATCAACTTCAGGTATTTATTTCTTACTAGCGACACCCTCGCTTTGCTTGAGTGTCTTCCTAGGTGTCTAAGAGTAGCCTATATCTTACTTCACGTCATAATAATAAAGACAAGATTGCGTCTGATATATACATTGCGTCTGATACATATGTGAACAATGCATCGCGTAGTTTTAAGAGCGGGGAGTGCGGGACGGCGAGATTAAAGGATCGCTGGACGACCGGCAGAATGACTTAACTCACGTTACAATCGCATATTATATTGTCGTGTTGGCTCTGTGTATAGTACTATCTATTAAATCAATTAAGTACAGTTCACTCTTTAATTTAGTCTCTATAGGGTAGTCAGTTTTTCCTATCACGAAGTGTATAGGGCACTGTCACCATCACATAGTTTATGTGACTACTAAATTTTATCAAAATCCATTCAGTCATTTCACCGTGAAGAAATAACAAACATACAAACACACCCACACAATGTGCTGTGTATTATTAACAGCATTTGCTATATACAGTTAACAATTTTTTTTTAATTGTTCATGATTATGAAAACTGTTTATTCCAATAACTTCAACTCTCAGCCTTCAGCTTACCGTGCATGAATTAGCACACTTGTTAAATACAATCATTTTCTTATATTTATATATACTTTACTTTTATCACAATACACAGCACTGAATCGATTAATTTATTGTTTTAAAAAATAAAAACAGAGTACTCATAATAAAAACCATAAGCTTGTAATTTCCCTGTAATTTATATTCCATACAAACGTCCGTAAAAAAATTATTTCCAATTTCCCTAACGACGCAGCATAATGATTGCGATTATATCGTATAACTCGGCGCGTATTGATCCTAAGCGTCATTAGAGTAATAACTTAGGTCATACTCTAATATAACGGGTACTTTTAGAATATCCACTTTATTTAAACATCAATGTATTGCATGAATGTATGAATTATTTATACGTTGAATTTAATGTCGAAAGACTTCTATTATTTTACTTAACTTTCTTATCTATCACGTCGTTGAATATATTACATACTAGCGGCTCACCCTAGCTTTGCTCGGGTTCTAAACAAACAAATCCAAATCTATTCCATGGGAAGCGTACATTTTTCCGGGAAAAAAGTAAACTATTTGTTATTCTGATGTATGAACTATGTTATTGTAAAGTTTCATTAAAATCAAATCAGTAATTTTTGTATACTAAGCCGTATAAATGACTATAGTTTTTAACTATCCCACGGGAACTTTTTAATTTTCTGGGATAAAACGTATCTAAGATGTTGACCGAGGATATAAGGTACCACCATACAAAATTTCATTTTAACCGGTCCAATAGCTTCGGAGATTAGCCCGTACAAACCGACAAACAGACAGAGAAACAAAAAATTAAAACAAATCTGGATTTGTTCTATTTCTCTTCTTACATCCCCCTGACTCGCTTTTTAGCATTTTTTTTCTATGTACATGTATAGACATTTGACCTCTACAGTTTTATTATATGTATAGATATTGGTTCGGTATTTGCTTGAGTTAAATTTTCCCATGGACGTTATGTGTTCTTTTATTTGATAACATAGTACTTATTGTAGAGTTAAATTCTTGTTTTCATCCGCGGATTTACATATTACAATTATTGGTTGACATTTCTCTGATGGTACTTAATATAATACAATATTACAATAATGTCTACTAGCATAGCGCAATATTGTAAACCGATATTGTTTTTAAAATAGTAACCTTTTAATTTCTCGCTATCTGTTCTCAGCAGAACTGCCTTCATGACGTATAATTTATATTTCAAAAAATATGTGTAGCTCCGACGCACGACTGAAGTTTACTCATATAGGAAACGGAATGTTTCATTATGTAAAATATTTAATTTTATTATTAAAATTAAATTATTAATTTAATTTTAATAATTATATTATAAATAAAATTATAATATAATCAATATATGTTCTATATTTTATTATATTGAATTATATTAAAAAAAAAATCATGTGACATCTTTCAAAGTGAAAGGTGCACTAGGTACGTTGCGCAGAAAAATACAACTTATTATTAAGTTATAACTTATTATTAAGTTAAGTATTAATTTCACTCCTCCTTAAAATTTCCATACCGGGGGAATAAACTTCAAAAATGTGAAAATTAAAGATTCAGAAGTGCTTGTAAGTCTATTTTAGTAGAAAACTTTCTTACGTTCTTTCAACTATGGAAAGATACAATAAAACTTATTTTTTCAGGTAACAGCAACAGATAACGGGTCTCCCCCTCGATCAGCGACAGCCTCAGTAGTGGTTGTGATACAAGATGTGAATGACAACGACCCGGTTTTCTCTCCGCCGCAGTATGAAGTGGAATTAGCCGAAGACGAGCCCCCTGGAACACCGGTTGTTACTGTGACGGCGACGGATGCGGATGAGGATAACAGGTGAGAAAAATATAAATATTCTTCATTGCTCTAAGTAATTGATAAAAAAATACACAGAAAGTGACATGGATAATATTAGTAGTATATAAACATTATATACTCGTCGACTTAAATAAGAGATTATATGTCTATAAACTGTTCGATATTAAATCTATACAGATAAATAAAATTGGAGTGTCTGTTTGTAATATTAAAATAACCGCTTTTTACTAAATGCATATGGATGTATACACGGTACATATACCAAAACAACATTTTTTACAATTTTTGTCTGTCTGTCTGTCTGTTTGTTTGTTCCGGCTAATCTCCGTAACGGCTGGACCGATTTTGACGGGACTTTCACTGTATATGCCAGGTACGCTGATGTTATAAGGTGTAATTTAGGCTACTTTTATTTTAGATAAAGAATCAGGGTTCCGCGAAAAAAAATAAAAACCCATGAAATTGTGAACAAAATCCGCGTACGGCATACGCACCCGAGCAAAACGAGGGTAAATCGCTATATAATTTAAATAAATGAATATCTTAGAAGTAGCAAGCTACTATTTATGTATAAACATAGCTAACCGTGAAAATGTACCTAGGGACGAACGCGAGCGAAGCAAGCGTGAGTCGCTATTGTCGAAATAAACATATTAGCGGAACGTTAAGTTAGTTTTAACCAATAAACTATTGGTGATAACTTTTGTTTTCTTGATCATTTTTTAAACTTAAATTAAAATTATCTCTTAGAATAAATATCATTTTATATTTAAGAATGTTAATGTTATTTAAAGATTAAAGTGTTTTGTTGAACCCAATTATACCTTTCAGACAATTCGACCCCATTTTCCCCTAAACGATTTGATTAGACCTATTCTAGATCCTAGCCTACAACATTCTAAAAACACTATTATCTTATCAACAGATTACACTACGAAATAACCGGAGGTAATACGAGAGGGAGGTTCTCAATAACGTCTCAAAATGGCCGCGGTCTAATAACCGTTGCTCAGCCTTTGGATTTCAAACAAGAAAGACGATATGTTCTCACCGTCACTGCTACGGATTCAGGAGGAAGATCTGATACAGCCATGGTCCATATAAATATCACTGATGCGAATAACTACGCGCCGGTATTCGAAAATGCACCTTATACGGCTTCGGTGAGGTTCAATTTTGCTTGTTACACGCAGTTATGATAATTTATGTATGACAGAGGTTAATTATTATCACGTGGTTCTCTTGGGATATCTGTACAAATGGCCGAGATCTCCTGATTATTATCTATATTTTTTTCCTGTTTGATATTATTTAATTGATAGTAGCTTAATAATTTGTAAAAAAAAAACAGTAAAACATTTTTTTCTTCACTTCTATTTAGGTATTCGAGGATGCGCCAGTAGGCACAACAGTTCTAGTGGTATCAGCAACCGATAGCGATGTAGGAGTAAATGCACAAATAACATACACACTGAGTTCGGAAATATCCAACGAAGCGGTCGCTCACCATGAACAAGAGTTCCATATCAATCCGCAAACTGGAGCTATCACGACGAATAAACTACTTGACAGAGAAACTATGAGTGGTAAGTAATTGTAGAAGATTTTTACTTTATTTTGCTCTTAATAAATCGTTTTAAAATGAGTACATCAGAAATTTGAATAATTAATAATCTTCAACAAAAGGGATATACTAGGAAGACGAAGGTTTACTTCCGGCTCTAAAATTTATATTTTGCGAAAATAATAATAAAATATTTGAGAATTAAGCTCAAAAAAATCTTCCTTCTAAGAGTGTTCATGTTAATATTGTAAGTTATAAATGTGGAAAGCGTCTGGGACGCTAGTAATTAAATTATAACTCATAATTATATTAAGAAGATCGAATTTTTAATTATTAAGAGTTTATGAGCTCGATTTGTGCTCTATGGTTTTTATCTAGTTTCTCCCTAAGATATTATTTTAAAACAAAAAAATCTATATTTAGGTCCTTAATATATATGATACGTTTTAACGGTAATTATAGATTATTATATATAGTCTTCTATTATATTGTATATATATATTTATTATTATAATTGCCAATTTTTTTAAAGTATAAAAATGTATTTTTTCCGACACCTCCAACAAATATTTTGGGCAATGTACACAAAAACTTAACAAATTATATACTAAAACCTTTCTCTCGTATCACTCTTTCTATTTAAAAAAAACTGCATCAAAATCCGCTGCGTAGTTTTAAACATCTAAGCATACATGGGGACAGACAGACAGCAGGAAGCGACTTTGTTTTATATTATGTGAGAAGAATCCTAAAGCTATAATATTTTGTCTTCCAGGCTATCTCTTAACAGTAACAGCGCGTGATGGCGGCGTGCCGTCCCTCTCCGACACCACGGACGTGGAGATATCTGTGGTGGATGTGAACGATAATGCGCCGGTGTTCAAGCAACAGCTGTATACTGCTACTATTATGGAAGATGCTTTAGTTGGTAAGTTATTTGATACTTAGCTGTTTTTCCTATTAATTATTTTAGATTGAAGAGACTGTATGTATATATGCAATATCCTTAACAAATTATTTTGTTTTGAAAGTATGCTATACATTTATCTTGACTTAAATATGAAGATGTAGTTAAGTTTAATTACTGCTATTTTAATTTATGACTCGATGTACTCCTGTTTATTATTTTATGTAGTTAATTTAATACGATACTATTTATAAGTATTCATATAAAATAAAAATAGTGTAAAACATTTTGTTGTTAAATTCAATAGTATCAAGTAGTACCTACTTAGGGATGGAATCTTGTCTTGAATTCATATAAAATGAAAATCTTTTCAAATTAAAAAAAAAAACTAAATTCAATAGGCGCTGCTAAAAACTAATGTAAAAATTTAAGTATAATTTTGTAATAAATACGCATATTTCCACAAAGTTAGCATTAAACTTTTTAGAAAAATAGCAAGCTATTAAGTCTAATAGCAACACTAACATTAAAAAAATTAAAATAAATCTTTCAGGTACTTCTGTGACCCAAATTAGTGCAACGGACGCCGATGTTGGTTTGAACGGTAGAGTGCATTATGAGTTAGAAGCGAAAGACAGAGAGGAAGGTTCCTTCGTAATCGATCCCGCTTCAGGGGTCATCAGGACCAACAAGGCTTTGGACCGCGAGTCGGTCGCTATATATGATTTGAAGGCGTTAGCGGTAGACGGGGGCACCCCGCCACAAAGTTCAACCGTATGTATTAGCTTTGTATCGTTTGGATTGTTTTTTATTTCTATTGGTAATACTATATTTTCAATAATAATCAATAATAATTTAAATGGCTTGTAATTTATTGATGATATCATCAAAAGATTTTGACAATATTGACTATGTATACTATTCCATATATTTACTAATTTTGGAATTTATTTATTTTTATTTATTTATTTATTCATTTAAAACAGTACATGCATAACAGAAACAACTAAACGATTATAACTACATTAGTGTAAAACTGTGTCGCAGTTATTAGCGCCCGCCTCACAAGCGTCGTAAATAACAAAAAACTAATGCTACACATATTAGACAAAAGTGAGCACACCAGCAAAATCAATTATCTAATTAAATAAAAAAAAATGTATACATAATTATGCTCTCATAAGCTTAAAAGTTACACCAAATAAGAAATAGATTTTTAAAGTAATGGATTTGATCAGTTATTATCCCTCTGACAGTAATATTGCCACAAATTAACACAGTATACGGTGTTTTACTTATATAGTGTTATTATAAATTTTAGGTAATAGTCCACATAAAGGTGGAAGATATCAACGATTCTCCGCCGGTATTCGAAAGCGATTGTCTAACATTTTACATTCCTGAGAACAGTCCAATAGGAACGACAGTGGGCGAGATATACGCTCGTGATCCTGATGAAGGAGCTAATGCAGTTGTTCATTATTCTATCAAAGGTAAGTTTTTAAAACAAAACAAGTTTTTGGCTTTGTGAAAATTGAATTACTAAAATACCTTCTTATAGCGTGTTACATATGTTATAGATATAAATTATAATATTGTCTTTGATGAACTGTGGAGCTAACGAGTTTTGATAGCAAAATAACATGTAAAAGTTATTTTGTAAAGGAATATAAGGAAATATAGCCCTGCAGATTTATGAACAGATCAATTCCCATTTTTAACAAATTTATCTATTTTACAGGTATTTATCACGATACTAGCGACTCACCTCGCTTCGGGTTCGTCCCTAGGTTGATTCCCCATACAAACTTTCATCCCCATTTTCACTCCCTTAAGGGATGATTTCCGCTATAATATCTATCCTATATCCTTCCCAGGATCTCAAACTATCTTCTTACCAAATTTCATCTAAATCGGTTCAGTAATTTCGGAGCCTATTCGGTGCAAGCAAACAATCAAATCCTTCCTTTTTATAATATTAGTATATCACGATATAAAATATACCCAAGTACTCGGTATTCCAAAAGAAGTGTAACCTTATGAACCCGACAAACCAACGAACCCAACCAATTCTATGGGATAGAATTATGTAACATAATTTTTTATATATTTATTATAGGCGGAGATGATTCAAACAGCTTTTCCTTGGAAACGCGTCAAGGCTCGGACAAGGCGGAATTAGTCACGATGGTGGACCTCGACTATGAAAGTCCAAGAAAGAAATACGAGCTTGTCATTCGAGCAGCGAGTCCGCCATTATGGAATGACGTCAGAGTGGAAATATTAGTGACCGATATGAACGATAATGCACCTATGATGAAGGATTTTCAGATTATATTCAATAATTATAAGGACTGTTTTCCCGTGGGACCGTTTGGGAGAGTGCCGGCCTATGATGCTGATGTTACTGATAGAGTAAGTTTTTAAGTTGTTAAGATAATCCTATTTTCCATTGTTTTCGAGTACGTGTTTTGTCTAGATACATAAAGTTGTAAGAAGTGACCTTAAGAAAGATATTAACGCTATAAAATTGTATTATATATGTTTGTTTTAGAATTTTATGTTTTTAAAAAGTACTAGACATTAGAAAATTCTGATTTCTGTGTTTTTGCCATCACTTATTGTACATTAAGAACTTATGCTTTTGTTAAGGGAAATTCTAGAATATTTTTTACTAATTACTTACTAATATATTTTTTTAATATTTTTCTAGCTTCAATATCGTATTCTATCTGGTAACAATGCCAATCTGGTACTCCTAAATGAAACTACTGGTTCTATGACATTATCGCCTCAGTTAAACACAAATGTTCCAAAATTAGCTACCATGGAAATATCAGTAACAGGTAAAAGTGTAAACATAATTTCATAAACTTTACAAATAGCAAAATAACTTTAAATTTCTTTTTAATTCTTTCGTCTTTTTATATTAATTAAAATTTAATATGTACATTACATGCAATATTGTGAACTTAAATATATCATACAATATTCTAACATTAAATGCCAAAACTATGTACGTGGAATAAATATATATTTTAAACTAGCTAGGTACGTTTTGCGGTTAGCTATGTTTATACATAAACAGTAGCTTGCTACTCCTAAGATATTCATTTAAATTATATAGCGATTTACCCTCGCTTTGCTCGGGTGCGTATGCCGTACGCAGATTTTGTTCACAATTTCATGGGTTTTAATTTTTTTTCGCGGAACCCTGATTCTTTTTCTAAAATAAATGTAGCCTAAGTTACTCCTTATAACATCAGCTATTTACCAGTGAAAGTCCCGTCAAAATCGGTCCAGCCATTTCGGAGATTAGCCGGAACAAACAGACAGACAGAAAGACAGACAGACAGACAAAAAATGAAAAAAATGTTGTTTTGTTATATATACCGTGTATACATCCATATGCATTTAGTAAAAAGCGGTTATTTTAATATTACAAACAGACACTCCAATTTTATTTATCTGTATAGATATGTATAAAACACTTGCTTAAAGATTTCCTATATTCTTTGTTTAGATGGTGTAAACGAAGTGAAAGCAGTAATGCAACTTCTAGTACGACTGATAACAGAAGAGATGTTGTTCAGTTCTATAACAGTTCGATTAAATGATATGACGGCGGAGCAGTTCCTGTCCCCTTTACTAGGCTTCTTCATTGACGGCCTTGCAGCTATTATACCGTGCCCTAAAGAAAATATTTATGTATTCAGTGTACAAGTAAGTTATAAAGGTTTTTGTTTAAAATAGTACGTACATTTTGTTCACAATTTCATGGGTTTTAATTTTTTACGCGGAACCTGATTCTTTTTCTACAATAAAAGTAGCCTTAGTTACTCTTTATAAAACGGGTCCAGCCGTTTCGTAGATTAGCCGGAACAAGCGGAGTGACAAAAAAAAATATGTTTTTTTCTTATTGTACTAATAATATAATGCATCTTATGCATTTAGTATTTTATTTGCCTGTCTAGGTTTTTACTTCTTAAACTCTCTTGTAAAACTTAGATGGTTTAAACTTTAAGCAGTTTTTATTTAATTTTGAAAAAGTCTGAAAGTAATAGCTAAAAAGGTACACCGGTTTTCAAATCACATAAAAATTAAGTAATTGCATCATCCTCCTCGGCAGTTTTTTTTTATAATTTTTACGGAACCTTCAATCCTTGAAGGACAAAAGGTTATGAAAACCGGCAACTTTAATCAATTGGTGAAGATATCTTATAGATGGAATAGATAGAGATAGATGGAATTTTACAAAAAACTGTTTTCATTTGTATTCAGCCCTTTTTTTAACGTCCCACTGCTGGGCACGGGCCTCCCTTCAATACGAGGTGGATCAGACCATAGTCCACCACGCTGGCCAAGTGCGGATTGGCGGACTTCACATGTCTTTCGAAAACTTGCTAAGTTCTCTCAGACATGCAGGTTTCCTCACGATGTTTTCCTTCACCGTAAGGCAAGTGATAATCAAGTTAGGAGTGATTCGCACATGAAAATATCAGAGGTGCGAGACCCGGGATTTGAACCCGTTTCACTCGGTTACCCAAGCGAGCGCGTTACCACTGGGCTACCACTGCTATTCATTCATTTCATTTATTGTTTTTAATTGTAGGACGACACAGACGTAACGGGCAACATACTGAACGTGTCGTTCTCGGCGCGGCGGCCCGACGCCGAGGTCGGGCTCGGCGGCGACGCCTCCCCGTACTACTCGCCCACGCACCTGCGCGAGCGCGTGTACCTGCACCGCGCCACGCTGGCCCGCCTGGCCACTGTACAGGTAGGACTGTTCATTTTATATCACTGGTTTATTGTATTATTCATTAATATTATTACTGTTTTTGTTTATTATTGAAGGTAACATTATTATTTTTTGAATACTTGATCGATCTATTTTAAATCTAATTGTAATTATCTTTTCCGATTTTGTTTTAAGTTTTTGTTACCAGTGTTTCTGAGTTTCATTTAATATGTCAAATATTCGCGTAAATCTAGGAAAGAGTAATTTTGATTTAAATACGTAATAGCATGAATGGTAAGTGAAAAAGAATAAAATAAAAATATTTTGATCAATATAAAATATCGATCAGTATAATAATTGTACATAATTTATAGTTCAATTAACTATAACTAGCCCTATTTTACCCTTAGGTCCTTCCATTCGACGACAACATTTGCGTGCATGAGCCGTGTCTGAACTACGAAGAGTGTCTAACAGTACTGAAATTCGGAAATGCATCGGGCTTCATACACAGTGACTCAGTGCTCTTTCGTCCGATATATCCTGTGACAACATTTACTTGCAAATGTCCGCAAGGGTTTACAGGTAAGACGATTTTAATTATGTAAACGCCATTTATGTTACGAATGCGAAAATTTATGGACAAGAGGGGGAGTAAACCTGCTTATCGTTCCACGCTGTTTGGCTCGATGGATTCAAGTAAAATTCGGAAACGCGTGTTATATTTTCAAAAGTTCGTATGTACTGTTAGTTTGTTATATATTAATATTACACATACTAGATAGATATATAGATCAATACTTTATTGTACACACAAAAGAAGAATACTTACAGATGATGAAAAGCAAAAGGACGGTAACAAAAAGGTCTTATTACTATGAGCAATCTCTTACAATTGTCTGTAAGAGTACAATCTCAAACTCTTTGGTAAAAGGATTAGGGTACAATTAATATTAAATGTATACAAGCTCAAAAAGATAAACATATGTTTGTAGTGTATAATATACATATATGTAGATATATTTATGTAGTGTATAATATAAATATATCTACATATATGTATATTATACACTAAGTAAAAATTAGTTAGTAGACGTTTAAATATCTACCAATTTCGAATGGCGAACATACTACTTTTATGTTTATCAAATTTTTCAGCAGTTATTTTTTAATAAATGGTTCTGATAATAATTTTAATGTTTAGGTTCCCGAGATCACTACATGTGTGACACAGAGGTCGACTTGTGTTATTCATCACCGTGTAAAAACAACGGTACTTGTATACGTCGAGAGAGCGGCTATACGTGCGTCTGTGGCGCGGGATTTACAGGTAGAGTCATGAAATTATTTCTTATAAATGTTTCCTGCTGTAATAGAAATAATATATACATAATTAAAATTATAATTTATATTATTATAATCTGGAAATATATATATGGGTACTAAAAATATTTTTTAGACCAAAGTTTAGTCCAATTATTTCAATTATGTTAAACTAAAATAATCAAATTGTTGTAAATAAAGTTATGTTTTTGAATTACTTCGCGGATTCATTTTGATTTTTACTTCAAATATTTTATAACTATCATGATCACAAGAGAGACTAAGATTTTTAACGTGGCAGAAGTTATTATATAGTTTTTAGAGGTCTACCCATAAAATTATACATTTGTTTTGAAAAACAGAGAAATGGCATCGAAACGAAAAAATAGTTTTATATAATATGTCAAATATTTGTCTAAATCTATTAAAATATTAAGCTGTTATATTTGTTCCCTAGGAGTAAATTGCGAAACGATACTAACCAAAGCAACATGCGACATGAACGGTGACGGCAGCATATGCCGCAGCGGCTCCCAGTGCGTCGCTAGAAAAGAAGGCGGGATCTTGTGTCAGGGGTGTACGATAGACGCGGCGTATACGACGGCCGTGTGTGAACTGAAAGCTAGGAGCTTTCCTGCTACTTCGTTTTTGACTTTCGCTGGACTGAAAAAGCGACACCGATTCAATTTGAAATTGAAGTAAGTTTTCGTTTATTTATTTATGTACGTATTCTTTAATTTTTATTTACCAATATATCAGAGTGAAAACTAATGGATAATGTGCTTGTGACTTTCTGCCGATTAGTGAAAAAAAATCAAGCTCAGAAACTTTATAATAAATATACCTTTTATATTTACTCTATAGTCAATATTTTATTCTTTTGAAATAAAAAGTAAAAACTAATCATATACAAAATACAATATTAATATCATCCATATTACGTACAATTAAAAAAAAAGTTTTATTTGTAACACTGTCTACAAATAAAATGCTAAAAAATATATTAAAGAGTGCGTGTATGAATGTGTACACGCGCAAGAAGTAAAGCTTTTGTACGTTATCGGTACTCTTTATGAAATTCAATTTATGTTTTAAATAATTGGGATAGGTGAGTTACTAAAAATAACGCATATTAGGCATATTACAATCATATATTTATACAATATCATTTAAGGAAAGAATATAACTTTAAATATCTGTACGGAACACCGCACAATAAGTAAAATAATATTATACATATAAAACTGTGTCAATTACGTTACACATGTTGTGTTTCCGCACACACACAATTCTCCGGCGCCTATAAATTGTTAGCTAATTAATTATAATTTTCAGTGTGTCTTTGATTAATTAATCAAAACTATCATTCGTTGGGTTTTGTTTCGTACTTAACATTTCCCTCCTATTCTCTATAAACTGTAACACAGCACAGTTTTTGGCCCTTCGATTCTGGATAACTGACTCTCAGGATTTGTCCGACAATAACAACGGTTACCATGGCAACAAACGTACGTACATGTTTTCGTAACGCATTCACCAGCTCACAATGTAACATCCCACTAGGTTCGCAACCCAGAGCCCATCGGGGCTGCTCCTGTACAACGGGCGGTACAACGAGCGCCACGACTTCATCGCGCTGGAGACGGTGAGCGCGGGCGCGGGGCGCGGCGGCGGCGCCGGCCTGCGCTTCAGCTTCGCGCTGGGCGGCGGCCGCAGCGAGCTCACCGTGGAGGCGCAGGTGGCGGACGGCGCCTGGCACAGTGTCGAGCTCGACTACTTCAATAGGGTAAGGACTTTATGTTAATAAAATTAAAATTACATATAGATATTTAAAAATGAATAGTTTTTAAATTAAGAACATATGTATAAAAATAAATAAATGGCAGAAAAAATGAGTGAAATGTATTATATTTCCATTCTGGAACACTAAGGATAGAAGGTCGGTCAAGAGGATTACTTAATAAATAGTATTATTAAAATTAAATTTTTATTTTTACTTACGTTTTAACGTTTAGTATAGATTTCTCAGGGATGAGATATTTTCTCGTAGTAAACAGTATCCTGTATGTTGACCCGGAAAACCAGCTATCATTATACTCATCAAAATCCCTCCAGTGGTTTTTCCGTGGTGCGATCACTGACAGGCAGACGAAAATTTTAAGAACTAAAAGATTCGGCCTCTTTATTGATAACAAAGTCTATGTCAATAAGATTTTCCAAAAAATATTTAATGTATAGATCGGCTTAATTACAATTTTTTTATATGTATAGATGTACGATCTGAAACTTTATTTTTTTTACAGACAGCGACAATTATATTAGACGAGTGCGACAAAGCTCTGTCCCTAGCGGGTGCTGCGGACTTTGGCGTTAAGTATGCGTGCGCCAACTTCACTATGAAGGAACTGCCTCCACGCTGCGATAACCCAACGGAAACCTGTCACAGGTAAGAAAATACCAAATCTTTTTCAGTAATTATATTTTTTATTTTGAGTAAATAAAACACCACAGACATTTCGTCCGTGACTTTTTTGTATTATTTTTTATTTTTTTATTTGAGTTAGATTCTTGAGTACGTACAATTTTCCTCTTTGGGATCAAAAATATAAAAACAAAACTATGTCTGGTAAGGTCTGTTCATCTAGAGACACATCGCTAGTGACTTTTTATTAGTTTGTATTTAGGGGGTTAACTTTTAAAATTACGTTTGCTCTTATATAAGTTATACATATATTCTAATTCTTTACATCTACTATTTATCGATTCGATACATGTCTATTAATAAATACGATAAAGTCTTCTCTTGTATTATAATATGTATCGATAGTTTTACGTTTACCACCAGGTTCCTCGATCTCACCGGACCACTGCAAGTGGGCGGACTGCCGAACATCCCTAGCAGCTTCCAAGTGAAGAATAAAGATTTTGTAGGATGTATATCTGATTTATACATCGATTATAAGTTCATTGATTTAAATAGGTGAGATGATGATTATTTCCGTAAACAAAAGTTAAAATATAAATTGATATATCCGTCTCCACTGTTGTAATATGAGCCATAAAAATATTACCAAATTGACTCATTAAACTGTTGCTATTTGAAGGAAAACTGGAATAAGAGAATTACTTTCACATTTATAATTAGAAAATCATATAGTGTATATTAAGGCAGTGGGAGCCGAGTGGTAACGCATTCGCTCGGGAAACCGAGTGAAGCGGGTTCAAATCCCGGGTCTCGCACGTCTGATATTTTCATGTGCGAATCATTTCTAACTTGATTACCACTTGCCTTACGGTGAAGGAAAACATCGTGAGGAAACCTGCATGTCTGAGAGAACCTAGCAAGTTTTCGAAAGACATGTGAAGTCCGCCAACCCGCACTTGTCCAGCGTGGTGGACTATGGCCTGATCCCCCTCGCACTGAAGGGAGGCCCGTACCCAGCAGTGGGACGTTAAAAAGGGCTGAATACATACATAGTGTATACGTAAACCTTCGATATACTAACATATATTATCCATGTAATATTATAGTTAAAAGTTTGTATTGGGAGCATATTATGTTTCAAGTTAACAACAAATCGTTATATCCTATAGTTTTGGTAAAAATAAAGAATGTTTCGGCGTTTTTGATCATTTAAGGTAACACAGGGGATGATTTCAAGTTTTTTTTAAAGTAGTTACCTATTATTCTATACCTGTGTATGTGTTATGTAAATCATTATATAAATCTTTCTAATTTATTGCTATTTCTAACAGTTACGTAGCAGATAACGGCACATTGGCCGGTTGTCCAGAAAAGCGTTCTCAGTGCAGCAGCGCGCCCTGCTACAACGACGGGGAGTGCCTCGACCTGTGGGACACCTTCCTGTGCAGGTGCAGCGAGGGGTACACCGGGAAGGACTGTGCTGAATGTAAGTTACATGTTTAGTTAGGACCTGACAGAAGTTGAATCTTTATTTAAGACTAACTGACCTGATAGAAGTTGTTCAAATATCAATTAATTTTGTGTTCGTTATCTTTAAGTCGATACAAAAATTCAGTTTTTACCAATTTTTCGGGCAACTTTTCCAAATTTTCCACCTTAAAACCATTGAAACTAATACAATATATTTTTTAAATTAATTAAATTAGTTTTATTTGATGCGCTGCGCTTACCAACGTATATTTTGTTTTTATTTTTATACATAAGAATAAGGTATAAGATAAATACTTCACTTATCGTACAGAACAAAGCTATTTATATAGTATAATTATGTTTAATTTTATATTAAATATGATTTTACGTATAACAAGAAATTTTCAAATACTAAATAGACTGAATAATGGTCACGGGAGAGACAAGGTTTTAAACATCTCAAAGTTCACTACAGATATATTTGTTACAGGCAGTATGAAAGGAAAGTATTATAAAATTAGAATTTGTCATTTTTAAGTAAAACTATGTTTTCGGATTTTTTCGCGGATTTATTTTGATTTTTGGTTCCCGTCCATTGGTTTTATTTAAATGTGTAATATTCACGTAAATCTAAGAAAGTATTATTCGACAGCAACAACCCCCCCATGGCGGTTCAGCGGGGACGGCATGTTGTCCTTCAACCCGCTGCTGAGGCCCATACAGCTGCCGTGGCTCAACGCGCTGTCCCTCCGCACGCGGCAGCGGGACGCCTTCCTCATGTCCGTGCAAGTGGGGCAGAACAGCTCCGTCATTGTTACTGTGAGTTGTTCTATCTTTGTTTACTTGGTTTTGTATGTGGTTGTGGCGGTCATGTCCACACGAACTTAATTACTGATATTTAATTTAAATGTTAAATTACTACATGTTATAAAGTCAAGCGTAAGCCGATATAGTTATATGAAAACAATGTAATTATTTTATGAAATTATTCCTCTTAAGAAGATCTATTCAGCTGTAGAAATGTCAACGCAACGCAAAAGCGAAGCGAGGATAAGTTACTAGTAATGCATAAATTGTCGATTTAGAAGTACATATTTGATTTGTTGGTTTAGGCGTGTGGTTGATACATTATTCAAAATTAGGTATTTCTTACCTATAAGAATGTCGCTCAAACTCGTTGTCTGTTTGACTTATTAAATAAATTACTAAAGCTATAAATAGTAAATATTTAAAGATTCATGTCACAATTTTTGTTATGAATTCATAAAGTACATTCAAAAGTTTTAAACAATATATAGATATTGATACCTTAATTTTGATTTTTTTCCTCAAATCATTCATCGAATCATATAAACTTTTCCTTACAGCTAAAATCCGGTCTTCTCCATTACTCTTACAATGGTGAAACTATGTTCTTACCTTCGACCACTTTGGCGGATGGGTCCTGGCATCGTATTGAGATCAAATGGCTCGGAACCGATATCTCAGTCAGCATCGACTATGGGCTAAGAAACGCCTTGTTACCGATGCTAGCAAATAAAATACAAGGACAGTATGTTGGGAAGATACTTATTGGTGGTCTCGATACTACAGCAGGAATACTCGCCTCAGATGTCGGGTACTTTGAAGGATGTATTCAGGTGCGTATAATGAAAAATAATGTATATTGTTGAGTATATATGTCTTTTTTATAAACGAAGAAAAAAACTTATATAATTTACTGTCTGTCTGTATAATATGAATCTTTTTTTCATTTAAATTGATAAATTTAAAAGTGGGTATAAAAATAAGATGAAAGTCCCTTATTATGTATAATTTTAATAATTATATACATTATAAATATTTTTAGGATGTACGTGTTGGAACAGCTCAATCTTTACTAAATCGGCCAACAGTTAGGGAAAATGTACGAGATGGATGTCAATCCCGGGCCGACTGCATGCTGTCTATTTGTCCACCTTTTGTGAGTATGAACATTATTTACCGTTTTACTGTCACAGACTACTACATCGAATAGTGCAGATTTAATTTCCGTACAAAGCGAATTTATTGTTGTTATGGATTATAATTTCTATGGATTTTTATATGCCTCTCATTAGACAGCTTTGGTTGGTACTAATGCTCTTCAGATAGAGAGTGAAAGAGTAGTTATTATGTTATACACCATACGTCGCGTCGTTAAGAAAATAACTGGAAGGTGCAAATAAAAATTTCCTTGTTTAAATTATTATACATACAAGTGATAAAATGAAATTACTCTTTATAATATCTACATAATTTTCTCGGCGGCTCTTCCCAGCAAAACTGCCTTTCCGAGCCGATGGTAGCTTCCTCACGGACTGACTATACTGGGGCTATTTTAATTAAGTTGACTATTCGAAATTGTGACAAGTCTAATTGAATAAAATTTAATTTCATTTATTCATAAATAATAATCTAGTTTAGCAACAAGTAAACGGAATTGACTTGTTTTGCTGATAAAATTGTCTGTATTTTACCACTTACCAATACACACGTTTAAGTCCCGTAGCGTGATCTATACATATAATAAAACTGTTGAGGTCGAATGTCTGTACGTAGAAAAAAATGCTAAAAACCGAGTTAGGGGGATGTAAGAAGAGAAATAGAAAAAATCCAGTTTTTTTTTTATTTTATTTTTTGTTTCTCTGTCTAAGATATAAGACCGATTTAAATGAAATATTTGTATGGTAGTACCTTATATCCTCGATCAACATCTTAGCTACTTTTCATACTTTTAGTCGGAAAATTAAAGAGTTTCTATGAGATAGTTGAAAAACTATAGTAACTTATACAGCTTAGTACACAAAAATTACTGATTGGATTTTAATGAAACTTTACAATAATATAGTTCATACATCAGAATAACAAATAGACTACTTTTTATCCCGGAAAAATGTACGGTTCCCGTGGGATGGTTTGTTTTTGTTTGTCTAGAGGCGAAACCAAGCGAGGGTGAGCCGTTAGTTATTATATAATTTAAGTTTTTTTAGTTTGAAGTTTGTGTACTAATATATAGTTTGTGCTACGTAACACAGAGCAAGTGCACGGCCAGCTGGGACAGCACGGAGTGCGTGTGCGCGGCGGGGCGCGTGGGCCCGCAGTGCGCGGCGGCCTGCGAGCTGCGGCCGTGCGGCGCGCGCGCGCGCTGCGAGCCCGCCGCCGCGCCGCGCGGCTACCGCTGCCTCTGCGACCCGGGATATGTTATGACTGGTTAGTTATTATCATAATAATACATTTTTTATTGATATAATTTTATACATACTTATATAAATTGTTAAAGTTTATTGCATGTACAATAGTAACAAAACTGATGATTACTTTAGTGAATTATTTAGCTAGATAAATATCACAAACTATCTAGATAGTTTACTAATATTGTTACCATAACATAAATATAACAAAACTATTTGGACTACTAATAGAATTGCGAAAGTTTGCGAAAGTGTGTACGTCTGATATGTCTTTACGCTGAATCGGTTGGGTAGTTTTGAATAAAACTTAGTACACAGATAGATTATGAACTGGAGTGACATATCGGCTACATATAAACTATATGGCTGCTCAAACCCCTAACTAAAACTAAAAGCCAATCTGTATGGTAACAGAAACTAACTAATGACATTGTTTACACCATAACTGAGGTCATCTCCCCCGCAGCGGAGGGGTGCGTGGCGGAGGGGCCGGCGGAGTGCCCGGGCGGCTGGTGGGGGCGCGCGGGCGCGTGCGGGCCCTGCGCCTGCGCCGCGCCCGGCCTGCACCCGCACTGCGACGCGCGCACCGGCGGCTGTCGCTGCAAGGTATGCTCGGGACCATGGATCACTCTCTACTTGAAAAAACTTCTACATTCACATTGTTTTTGTATGATGAGGTTTGAATGAGGAGTAGGTACTTCTCTATTCGGGTGCTTTTATTTCAGTATAAATTTACACTTCATCTTATGATTTCAAATTTTGTATTTTTCTCACCGCTATGAGTGAAATTTTAAAGTAATTTTCATGTCGGTATGTCATGTATTTTTTTTGTAAAGAAATGATTATTTTAAATAACTTTTAATGAGGATTTAAAAAAAAACGTAAAATACTATATTAACTTTCTATTTAATATAAGAAATGCATTCATCATTTAAAATTAAATTCGTAAATTAATATATATTATATAAATTAAAGATTAACGACTTACCCTCGGTTGATTTCTCAAATAAACTTTCATCCCCATTTTCACTCCCTTAAAGGATGATTTCCGGGATAAAAACTATCCTATATCTTTCCCAGGGTCTCAAAACTATCTTCTTACCAAATTTCAAAATTTCCAAATTTCTTACAAAATCTTAATCGGTTCAGTAGTTTCGGAGCCTATTCGGTGCAAACAAACAAACAATCAAATCTTTATAATATTAGTATAGATGACTGTTTGTTCTCTTCTTTGACCTTCTCAATACGAACACTGGGACAAATAATTGATGTATCCCACTGTCGGTCCAGGAGAACCACTACCGGCCGGCGGGGGCGGCGCAGTGCGCGCCGTGCCAGTGCTACGCGGCGGGCTCGCTCAACGGCTCGTGCTCGCCGGCGGGCCAGTGCCACTGCCGCAGCGGCGTCATCGGCCGCGCCTGCGACTCCTGCGCCAACGTCTACGCCGAGGTCACGCCTAGTGCTGGATGTAAAGGTTTGTTACTCTGAAATACATACTATGTTTATTTACAGTACTATTAAAAGTTTGTATGTGTGTGCGCGTATGTGTGCGTGTTTGTATGTGTGTGCGTGTGTGTATGTGTTCTGATTTCTGAATGGATTTGGATGAAGTTTAGTTCATAGACCTGGAGCAATATATAGGTTACGTTTAAGCCCCTAGAGCGAAGCGAACCCACTAAAGTGAAGCGATTTACGAAAGGAAGGCTTGACTAGTCAATTCTAATTTTTTTAATATTTTTCTTTGTTATTTATAAATATGCCTTACCTCTTTGCCCAAGCGATATTTAAGTTATCGTTTTCTTACAGTAATTTATGACGGGTGCCCGAGGTCCTTCGCGGGTGGTGTTTGGTGGCCGCAAACTAAGTTTGGAGTTGAAGCTGTAACCGATTGTCCTCCAGGTAAAGTGATAATATACAATTTTGTAATTTTTGTTTTAATAACTTACACATATATGATTTTATTTTTATATATTCAGGCCGTTAATTTTATTGTTTTGTAAATTAAAAGGAAAACTTGCAGCCATTATAGGATCACTCGTGTGAATATATGTTCGTGTATCACACACTATTTACCTAAGGTAGATGACCAAATGATATACATAAGTGTATTTTGGGAATAGGCAAAGTTTTATCAAATTCATCATATGCGTTGCTAAAATTGTTTTAAAAAGAATTAAAATGATTTTACGAAAAATGAACACTTTTCACCATATTATCTACGAAAAGACTAAGTTCAGAATTTGAAATATGTTATAGAAAAGAGGATTTCACTCGTACCTTACTGAAAGAAAAAAAAACACTTACTCTTTGGTACCGTTGGTACTTATCCAATTTTTTACTTTATCATGAAATTCTTTTTTGGTACTTATTAGGTTCTAGTGGCAAAGCAACACGTACGTGCGACGAAAGTCGAGTGATCCCTTGGAATGAGCCTGATATGTTTAATTGTACCACATCGACATTCTATCAATTAAGAAAACAAGTAAGCGTTGCGTTTTTTACTTTTAAAATATTTTTTTATAAGTACTTTATCCATATTAATAAATTTATCGAGATTTCCCACTATTTTAATACGTAAAATTATTTACTAAAATGTTATGATTTGTTTCTATAAAAATATATTTTCCTTTGCAAAAAATGTTGTACTTTCATATTCCATCGAAAGTATAAGTACATGTTTGACAATTATTGAAAAAAGTTCCTTTTCTACTTATGGAAAATGTAACTTAAATGTTTCAGCTAATTTTTGCCAGTATCAATATTGAGATTATTTTAGTTATAAAAGTGTCGTTTATTCACATTAAACACATCGTCGCCATTTCTAAAATTTACTATTTCTTATACAAAATAAATAGATAAAACTATTCAAGGAATCAATCATTTTGTTTCTCTAGCTCCATAAAATAGAAACAGGAGAGTTACAAGTGAACACATTCGTGGGTGTACGTTTAGCTGAAGACTTGGCTTCCGCGTGTTCCAACACGCCTACATTGTATGGGGCTGATGTGTTGGTAGCAGAAGGCATTTTGTTAGAACTTATACAATACGAATTGAAACAAGGTGGTTTAAACCTTACACATAGTCAAGATAAGGATTATGTTCGCGTAAGTATTTAATTTTACTTATCATATTGTCGTTACAGTGCTTATTTTTCCAAATTTACTGTGAGAATTATTGACTTTTAATATCAATTCTATTGGTATAAAATACTCATTTTTCTTTATAAAAGCCGAAAAGATGTATTTTGTAAAGTACAACTAGTATTGGCAATTGGAACAAATAAACATATATGCCGATATGTGCTCTTAAATTTTTGTAGTTCATAGCAATAGTCATTTTTCCTTTTTTAAATTCGCGTAGGTAAAAATATCTTCAATGTTAATCTATTTGTGTCATTGTTTGTTGTTGAAAAAAAAAATATGGGAAACCTTATGTCCTTTTCCAACATCTATTTTAGTGATTCATCTTATTCAAGAATTGAATTCTTTGTCTTGTTAATATAAATCATTTATATTGACGATATAAATGATTTACATTAAAAAGACATAGAGGCTATGATAAAGGCAATGCCGGTGTTTTGTTCTGTCAATCCTAGTTAGATGTTTTAAGGTAATTTTTTTAACATAAAGAGTTCCTCTAAAATTAATATTACTTACATTTTCAGAATATATTAAAATCATCCAACACAATATTGGACAATCGATACAGTAAAGAGTGGAAACGTATAAGGGAGCTAACAGGACGGGGCGTTGAGCACTTGGTGCAGCAGTTCGACAAGTACATAGCGGTACTTGCTGAGAGTCAACACGATACTTATACAAATCCTTTTGAAATCGTTACATCGGATTTAGGTGAGGGTCTTCATAATCAGAAGGAGAATGTCACGATATCTATAGCTAATAGAAAAATAAATAATATTTGGATATGATTTATTTGTCCTAGCGGCACACCCTCGCTTCGCTCGGGTTCGCCTCTAGACAAACAAAAATAAATCTACCCCACGGAAACTGTACATTTTTCCGGGATAAAAAGTAGCCAATTTTTTATTCTGATGTGTGAACTATATTATTGTAAAGTTTCATTAAAATCCAATCAGTATTTTTTGTACTAAGCTCTTTAATTTTCCGGAATGAAAAGTATCTAAGATGTTGCCCGGGTTATATAAGGTACCACCATGCAAAATTTCATTTATATCGGTCCAACAGTTTCGGAAATTAGTCCGTTCAAACAGACAAACACACAGATAAACAAAAAAAAATTGAAAAAAAAACTGGATTTGTTCTATTTCTCTTCTTACACCTCTCTGAATTGGTTTTTAGTATTTTTTTTCTATGTACGGACATTCGACCTCTACAGTTTTATTATATGTAGAGATTAGTTAATTAAAAAAATGAAATGAACTTTATTAAAATAGACTTATTACAAGCACTTTTGAATCGCCAATTTAAAGCGTCAGTGTAGTCAGTCCGTGAGGAAGCTACCACAAAAAAATTCAACTTGTCTAAAAACTCTTTGTAGATAATAATTTTTCTTACCACAAATTTAAAAAAAATATATTAATATTTTAATACCTTTTATTAATTTAACTAATATTTTTAGTGATTGGTGTGGATATAGTAACAGCAGAATCAATCTACGGCTTTGAACCCACTACCCTAAACCATTACGGTGACACATACACCACAGAACGAGTCGTGCTACCGGACACCTCATCGTTTATACACTCACCTTTACAAACGCCAGGCTATTATGGTATCAAAGCGAAGAACAGGAAACCCTCGAGTCCTACCGTTTCGTTCCCAAAATATAATAACTATGTCAAAAATAAAAATAAGTTCGATAAGTTCTCAAGAGTTCTACTGCCTTTGGATTTAATTGGGATCAATAATGCTCAAGGTATGTTTGTTATTTTAGTTATATATTACTCGAATGCGTAACGTTTTTAGTACTATCATCGGTCAACTTGTGGGCAAATAGTAGAATAATTCGAACACAGAGAATACAGCGTATGCAACAATCACTTTTTAATCATTTTCACATTAATTATCTTAAACAAAACGTTGGATAGTTCCTAGTGGAGAGGTCTTGATCTCAGCTCGGCTCGAAGATAAGTAACTGGCCCTCAGCATGCCTCCATTAGCTAGGCTCCGTCGTAGCACGAAGTTCGCCGAGTGTCGACGATGTTGCCGACGGTGCTGCCATCACTCGGGTGTCGTGCCGCGCTTCGTTTAGCGACTGTATTCATGACCGTCTCCGACACGGCCATCCTGCGCTACACACGTCCTCGGGTGTTCATTCTGCGAAAAAGAAAATAAATACCACAGTACATGATGTTCGGTCATTCCTGACAAAAAAAGATAATTCTAGCACTCATTTTACAATCAATTTCAAAAATGAAAATAAACTTCATCACTATAGCATTATTTATTTTCCTCACTAACTAAATACAAAAAAAGAAAATCTAAATAAACTTGATTTCATTAAATACTTCTTTCGTTTGAAAAGAATTATTTTTGTCTGTTAATTTACTTTAAAGATAACACAACATAACAAACAAATGATAAAATCAAACAATAACGCTAGAGAAACCAAGTACCCTTTTAATTTATCACTTGCAAAGAAATCATTATTAAAATTAAATATTATCACTAAGCAGGTATCTTATTCGTGGCCTATGGCTTTACATTTAGCCTCTCCAACAAACCTCTGTTTGTTTTATTGCATTCCTCATGAATGCCGAGTCCCACACGACTCTTATGGTCTCTACCAGACCTGACCTCCGCCAGAGCCACCCGCGCACCGCGCATCCACGGACTACAACAAGTAGATACCGACTTCTACCAGACTACGGCTACGAAATGGCAACTGGTACGGTCCGACCATCCGAACTAAGATTCCACGCTGTCATTCAACTTAACCTTCTCTATTTCAATTTTAAGTAGTACTTGGCCCTCGGGCATTCTCCTTAACCGATTGGGTAATTTTTTTGGCTTTATATGCTCTCCCTGATCATTAATAAGCTAGTTATCTTTAGGACAAATTTCTCAAACCTAATCTTTAAACTGACTGAAACCTAAAAACTATACACACAACTTATCATTGAGTACAAGTTACAGAAGTAAGTGTCTCGTATGTCAATCAAGTCGGTGTCTCACAGGCTACTACTCCGGTGACTCTCGCCACTAAAACTACATTTGCCACATAGGCTTGTCAATGTTACATAACCTCGTCAATTCAGTCATTCTAGTTTATGTTACTTAGGTTCATTAACATTAAGCTGCTAAAGGCTTACATTGGAAATAATTACTATAATCTTTCACAGTCGTCTTTAATTGTACATTCTGTCAAACTTTCAGTCTAATCAATCTAATATTAGAGATCAATTGGCTCCTACACTAAACAAAATGGAAACGTCTCACCATATTACATTCATAGCAGATTAAACGAAACAGATATCCATTCTTTGCTCAACCTATGCATCACTGGACAGTCTTCTTCTAGGACAGCGTATACGTATGACGTGGTCTGGTTTAGCGTAATTAAACTGGCTGAAGCAAGCGGTCCTCTTTACGCTAAATATAGCTGTTGAAACGAAGCATTCAATATTTTCACTTTAAAAATCCTGAAATAAAGCAAATGATTAAAATACAAAACATTTTTTGACATATTCTTTGACAAAAACATATTTTATTTTAAACGAAGTCCTTATATATTTCATCAAGCACAAGCATTTCAAAAATAATTCTCGTAGTTTATCGATTGCATAAATTGACTTCATATTTTAGTTTATCGTGCATCGCCATTTTGTGTGTCCATTTTTAATAACATTTGTCATGGCATTTCGTGTCAAAATCTGAAAATATTTTTGCACCAAATTTTCAAATGGCCGCTAATATCTGTCTTTGCCTTGCTCTTCGGGTTATCCCGCTTCTGAACTCGAATGCGTAACGTTTTTAGTACTATCATCGGTCAACTTGTGGGCAAATAGTAGAATAATTCGAACACAGAGAATACAGCGTATGCAACAATCACTTTTTAATCATTTTCACATTAATTATCTTAAACAAAACGTTGGATAGTTCCTAGTGGAGAGGTCTTGATCTCAGCTCGGCTCGAAGATAAGTAACTGGCCCTCAGCATGCCTCCATTAGCTAGGCTCCGTCGTAGCACGAAGTTCGCCGAGTGTCGACGATGTTGCCGACGGTGCTGCCATCACTCGGGTGTCGTGCCGCGCTTCGTTTAGCGACTGTATTCATGACCGTCTCCGACATATTTATATATATTAAAAAGAATTCTGGCAATTGTATTATTTATAAACAATGACTATATGACATATCAAATCATTTTCTTATTAAAACTTCTAAAATAATATAACATTTCAATTATTACGATTCACTGTACATTGTACAATACGCAAAAGTTGTAATCAATAATCTTCCAATCTTTATTATTTATTTAATTTAATTATTTTTATATTTTATACTTCATATATTTAATTATTGATTTCTTTTAATTTAATTGCGATATTTGCCAAAAAGGTATCACTTTAACCGCTCGTAAAGGTTACACGCACTCATTTTTTTCTTAAAATTTATATAGACCAATCGTAGGATATATTTAAAAAAAATTAAATTAATCGAATAACCAACCAAAAAGGATGCCCGAATTTAGTACCTTCTACATTTTACAGAAAACCTAGAAACAAATTACGAATCTCGAGCAGTATTCTCCTATTTCCAATACTCGCGGAACACATCACAACTCATGCCTTTGAGAATGGACGAGTCGGTCAGCCGTCGGTGGGGAGTGAACATTACTATCGGATCTCCGATACTTCAAGTTGCATTGTTTGTGCCTGAGTATGTGTGGTTTAGAGAGACTAAAGATAACGAGGATGGGGATAATGGCGATTTTGAGGGTAGGTACCAGAATTTTTAGGTGGTCATCAAATATGCTTATTATTAACTAAATTTATACAAGTTTGTATTAACATATGTTTCATAGTTTTTTTTTAAATGTATTTTTATAGGTATAGTATACAATAACAAAGGCCAAACACACCCTACTGTCAATCAGAACACAAATAACGTTCATCCCAAACACAACACATGGCCTCAACCAGACGACGATATTGCTATCAACCACGGCCCAGTCGTCATACAACCAGCTTACAAAAAACAAGAAAAACCTTATATCAATGATAATTTCCAAGAAAATGACTCATCATATGTCGCAGAGAGAATCGAAAATTCCGATGGACCGAAAGTCATGGCCTTAGTCATGGACAATGAGGCGAAAAAAGATAATTCATCCAAAGAGGTTGTGAAGAAAAAGTTGCTATATAAAGGTTTAAATGGAGTGAGATTGAAGAAACCCATAAGGTTGCAAATGTGGTTGGATATTAATCGAGAGACGTTCGGGTCGAGGACAAACCCGCAATGTGTTCATTGGTCTACATTGAAAGGGTAAGTTTTAGAATTTTATTAAGTCTTTTTGACGTGATGATTACTGCGGCTTTATTCTTTTTTGTATATATATTTTTATTCCAATAAGAATTAATTAACAGAATTACCTTTTTAGGTTTTTTTAATTTGAGCTTGTAAGCTCAACGTGTAAATACACCATTGTTCTCTACAAATGTATTGTTTACTGTTTTTTTTTTTATATTTACTGTTTAATAATTTATACCCTATAATATTTAATTTCAGTGAAGGGGAATGGTCCCGCGTCGGGTGCCACACTGAGATCGACTACGACTGGTCGCCGTATTCCAATGACCCGTTACTTATAAACTGTACCTGTAACCATCTATCGACCTTTGCTGTTTTGGTCGACGACGTTGATATTGAGGTAAATTATTAATCAGTTTAAATCTTCAAATTTAAAGTATTTTTTTAAAAGTTCATATTTCATAGTAACTGGCATAGATTCTTTTCTAGAGTCTTAACTGTAGGTTAGCTCAAGAATTATTTATCAGGAATAATACAAAACTAAACAAATTAAATTAAAAATGAATTAAATAGTCAATATTAATTTAAGTGTCTAGTGCCCATTGCAAGCAAGCTCATACTAAAAATAGAGTAAAACGGCATTAAACTGCAGTTCAAAAATATTCATATACAAACTTTATTTTCATCATGATTTTTATTTATATGATGAACTAGCGACTCACTTTCGCTTTGCTCTGGTTCGTCCGTAGCTTGCTTCCTCACACACTCCACCCCCATTTTCAACCCCGTTAAGGAAGGATTTCTGGGACAAAACTATCCTTTGTCCTTCCCAGGGTCTCAAACTATTTCCTTACCAAATTTCATCTAAGTCGCTTCAGTAGTATCGGAGCCTATTCGATACAAACAAATAAACAAAAAAAAAATTTTCCTCTTTATAATATTAGAAAAGAATGAACGTATCATAAAGAAACTTGCATATCTGAGAGACCCTAATTAAGTTTCAAAAAACGTATGAAATCCACCAACCCATATTTGGCCAGGGATCCCGACTGTACCCTACTCCCCCTCACATGGAGGGAGTTGATTTTTTATTATTATCTACGTATTCTTTAAAAAAGTCAGACTATAAACTGTAAACTCTAACTTTAATAATTAAATATGCTCATTCCAGTTCATACCAGAGCCGTCATTATTAGAATCAGTGACGTCATACACCGGGTTCAGCATATCGCTCCCCCTACTCATGTGGACGTGGGCGGCGCTCTGCATGATGCGGGGCGGCGCCGCGACCGTCTCTAACTCTATACACAAACATCTGATATTCTGCGTGTTCATGGCCGAGTTGTTGTATCTGATAGCTTTAAAGGCTCGAACCTCGTTAGTGCAGAATGAGGTAATTATATATACACTGTCTGCAATAATCATGTGAAAATCATCATATATTCTCATATAAGTTAGTTAAAGAAACTTCGAAATAATTCTAATAATTATTATTAATAATGTCCTTCTAACCGATTTCGGTCCCGGCGGCCGATCTCATTAAGACTAGCCAACTACGCAGGAAATGTTATAGTGCACAAGGGTGCGCGTATACACAATTGCAATTCTCAAAATCCGATGGGACGATTCTGTGAAACGGCCGGTGAGAGTTAAAGCGCAGGACCGACGGCTTTACGTGCTCTCTGAGTCACGGGGGTGCAACACCGCCCACTTCCCAAATCCGGGCTACAACTAAGTATATTTTAACAGAAAAACTCAGTTATTAAACTTGGCCCGACCCGGGACTCGAACTCAGGACCTTCGGATCGGCACCCGTACACGCTAGCCACTTAACCAGTTTTAATCCATATAATGTACATGTACTATATAGAAAAATATATAGAAAACGATAGCTTAGTTGAGGGTAATGTGTGTACGTGTGTGTACTTATGTTTGTATGTGTGTGTGTGTGCGTGAACAGTTCGCGTGCAAGCTGATAGCGATGTCGCTGCACTACTGGTGGGTGAGCGCGCTGGCGTGGGCGGCGTGCGACGCGTGGCAGCTGCGGCGCCTGCTGCGCGAGCTGCGCGACGTCAACCACGGGCCGCTGCTGGCGCAGCTGGCGGCCGCCTACGCCGCGCCCGCCGTGCTGCTGGCGCTGGCCGCCGCGCACCACCAGCACCAGTATGGGAATGCGCTTTTGTGAGTACATATGTATATATTTACTGACCCTTTTTTTTGTTTTCGCTGGACGAACTCTAAGTAACCTAGGGTTTTAGGTTACTTAGGGTTCGTCCATTGGAACCCGTCGCCACAGTGCAGTGGGGCGTTGCGGGACACACTAATAGAAATAATAAAAATATAGGAACGAACGTGTACTTTTGTTTTTCCTTTACACTGATATGGCTGAACGAATATTCTCTTTTCCATTTGTATAAAAAGCTCTTCTTTAAATAATAATTATTTTTATAATACTTACTTTTCAACTAAAAATATAAATTTAAACTTGTTTACTATTAGTTTTTTTTAATTTACACGAAGTATATTATACTATTTCCTTGCTTATACAATAACGTGTCACAGCTGTTGGGTGAGCTGCCACGAAGCAGTGGTGTGGTGGGTGGTGGTCCCGGCGGGCGTGTACGCGGGCGCGGCGGTCGTGTTCCTGGCGGGCGCCACGCGCGCGGCCTTCACTGTGCGCGACCACGTTATTGGCTTTGGGAATTTGAGGTGAGTGTTTTGGATAGGAAATGTATGCAATCTGTACAATAAAATTTTGTTGAAAAATTTAATTGAAATAGTCATTATTATTGTATATTAATACAGAGGCCGAATCTATAGTTTTTAGATATATTGTTTCTGTCTGTCTGTCTGTGACTGCATCACGAGAAAACCACTGTCAAGTCTATACTAAGTCTATACTAAACGTTGAAACGTAACTAGGGACGATATTGAAAAATATTACTAGTATAATATTATATTATACTTTTATAATCTAACCGATATATATATTTTAACATTTTTTTTTTATGTAAAGTTAATAAAAAATATAGATTCTGAAAAGATATGTTTTTTATTTAAATAGTATCAAGGATCTTAAATAAATTTCCATATTTTTTCTGGTAATTGAAAATCAGCCATTATATAGTAAAGTTTTTGCTCATCATATTCATAGATGCATTTTCTTGAGCTGTTTATCTTGTTTTGAAATGACTAAATTAATTTTTAAAATGACTATATAAGTGTCCAATTTCTTGGTATGGGAATTACTAGTATAATTTTATTGTCTCTTGTGTATATTATTTTAAAGGCAGTGTTAGCCGACTGGTAACACGCTCGCTCGGGAAACCGAGTGAACAGGGTTCAAATCCCGAGTTTCACACCTCTGATATTTTCATGTGCGAATCATTTTTAACATGAATATCAGTTGTCTTACGGTCAAGAAAGATATTGCGAGGAAACCTGCATGTCTGAGAGAACCTAGCAAGTTTTCGAAAGACATATGAAATCCGCCAGCTGGCACTTCGCCAGGATGGCAGACTATGACCTAATCCCCCTTATACTAAAGGGGATCTGTGCCTAGCAGTGGGACGTTAAAAATGGTTGAAACAAATACATTTAATTTTACTTCTTCTGTTGCTTATTATTCATATTTATAGTTCCTTAAATCCTAAGCACACACTCCCTAATCCAAGCTTGACACGAAGCAGTTATTACAGAATGCTGCTAGCGGTGAGCATCGTGTGCCTGCCGCTGCTGTGCGTGGCGTGGGCGGCGGCGCTGGTGCTGGGCAGCGAGGCGGGCGCGCGCCGCGCCGCGCTCAGCTCCGCGCTGGCCGGCGCCGTGGCGCTGCACGCCGCCGCCGCCTCGCTCGGGTACATCGCCTTCAACATACGCGTGCGGGATAATCTCAAGAGGTTGGTTTTTTGGAACCGTACTAATATTATAATTGTGAAACTATGTTTGTTTGTTTGTCCTTATTTCACATCCAACAGAGTGACGGATTGCTGTAATTCATATGCGATTATTTCATTCCCATGGAAAATATACCTATGTATATATACATAATAATCTATTCCATACTGTTAAAATGTACCTACATACATTAGATTTATTTATATTGTCTGAGATATCCAAAAAATATTGTTTCTCGTGTAAAAGTTGGCATTCGTTTAGATTGAAGAATTTCATAAAATCTTTCCTTAATTATATCTATGTTATTGTTGAAATAAGTTCAAAAATTTGATTTGATTTGATTGATTGAAAACATTATACAACTGTATAATATTAAGTAACAGTTTAAAAAAATCATTGTCCGACATTCCTGTAAGAATTTATTTGTTCCAGAACGATTCTAAGATGTATGGGCAAAAAGGTGCCACTTGCGGATACGTCAGTTATAATCAGTACAAGTGCTCAAAATCTATCACAAGTCAACAGGTATTTTTTTAGAATTTGTTGTTATTTTTTTTTTGCCCATCCACGTTCATCTTGTGATTCTGCGAATAGAGGAATAGTATTTTGTTATGCCATTTATACTATTGCCCAAATTAATGTGTTGTGTTTATTGTTGGGGTATGACGTTATTGCTCCTTTTTCCTATTCTCCTATTATATTTCTCCTATTTATATTATATTTTTTAATATATCTTATTCAAAATTAGTTTAAAAGACAAAAAAGGGCAAATATTTTTTTGAAAGCAAATAAAAATCCTGACAAAATAGACAGTCATTCCACTACCAAAGAAATGTAGTCCATCTTCTTTTTGCTACTACCTTCCTATTTCTATTCTTCCTTTCCCATCAAAAGTACAAGAACGTCCAGCAGTTAAGTACTTCAATTTACAAGCACAATCTCCTAAATAGCATGCAATCCGGTTTCCGTTCTAATCATAGTACGACTACTGCTTTAGTCAAAATCACGGATGACATTAGTCAAGGCATGGATGATCATAGGGTCATGCTGACATCAGGACTATGCTGACATTTGTTATCTTGACATCAGAGTAGCACCTGATTAAGCTTGAGCGACCCCAAAATCATTGTAGACGGTTTGTTTTCGGTCTCAGAAAATATGACAACATTTCTTAGTTTTGCAATAAGCTCAAGTGGTTCCTAATCTGATTCCGCAGGAATACGCATATTCTTCATCTTCTCTACTGCATGCTGTATAATCTTTCAACTAATATCTATCTGACTCTCATACTCGTTCCTTTCACTCTGATCACCTCCTTCTTAGACTCCTTTCCACTCTTCTTAGACTCCTCTTAGACTCCTCTGAACCTCCTTCTTAGACTCCTTTCCACTCTTCCTGTTTCTACACGAATTCTTTTACAATTAAAGCTGCTCGCCTTTAGAATTCTTTAAATATAAAACGCGCTAAAAGTTTGGACAGATTAAAATTTTTATTAAAAGAATACTATTTATCTCTTTAGCTATCTCCCTTTATCCTTGTCCTTACCCTAATGTGATTACTATTATTTTCGTTGTCTGAATTATTTATTTATTTTTGTATTACTTTTTCATTAAAATATTATTGTAAAGATGTCTTCTGATGAGTTCTTCTATATGTACTTAAGTATGATGAATTTATGTATGTATATGTATGTATGTATGTATATTTTTTGTTTAGATGTATGCATATATTATATCCATTTATTTTATATACATTTTATTTATGTGTATCTTTATAAAGTGTTCGAGTACATCGCCTACCGTATTTATAAAAACTTACTCCTCCACATTAAGGTTGCCTGGTAGAGATCGCATTTAGCGATAAGGCCGCCTTCTGTGCATCTTTTCTTTGTGAGCTTATGTATTTCTGTTTATACTATCTTTTTCTTGGTGTACAATAAAGTGTAATTGACTAAAAATGTTTCTATTGATTCTATCTCTTATGTTAATATAATATCTTAAAAATACGTGTTATCTGTTAAACAGGTCAGCTCTGGCGTACCACAGCAGTACAGAGCCAGGCCGCCAACTCCGTAATATCGGTATCTCCGCCTCGTCCACCACTTCGCGGTCTACCACTAAGACTAGTTCAAGCCCTTACAGGTAAATTTTATTTATAAAGTAGCAACTCAACCTCGCTTCACTCGGGTTCGCCCCTAGTGAAAAACAAAAATCAATCCCACGGGAACCGTACATTTTTCCGGGATAAAAAGTAACTTATATACTATTTCAGACTATAATATATCTCTGTGCAAAATTTCATCCAGATCCGTGTGGCCGTTCTGGCGTGATTGAGTAACAAACATCCATCCTTCCGAACTTTCGCATTTATAACATTAATGGGAATAATGGGATGATTATTATAGCTTAAATATTAATAACGTTCTAAATTTTATACATTTTTAGTGCTATTATTTTAAGAAATCTTATCATATGTAGTTGTAGATATGCGTGAACCTAGAACTTAATAATTAATTCCTTTTTATTATTTACAAAAAAAAAATACTCTATTATTTTATTTATTATATTCTTGTATAAAATTTGACATAAAACCTTCTCAACAGCCGCAGTGACGGTCAATTGCGTCACACCAGCACTTCCACCTCCAACTACAACACTAGTGCAAGCGACATGCCGGCGTATTTAAGAGGGTTCGACTCCTCACTGCATACCCGAAAAGATGGCGAGTATTATTTGTATTAATTGTATTTTTTAATATATTTAACATTAAACTCAATATATATATATAAAATATCTAAAATACTGTATGTGTGTATATTGAAAAGGGAGTGTTTTCACCGTGAAAATACTTACGTTTCAAATACTTTTGGTAACACAATTTGCACATTTCTGTTTGACTATTATTATTGTTTGTTTTTTACAATCACATAGTAAAATTATTAGTGTTAAACATGCTCTGTAATATTATTGATTTGCACTTATAATTAAGGATGGAAGAGAGCGCTGACTCCTGACATACAGGTTTAATCTAGTTTGGGAGTCAGAAGCTTCAATAGGCTTATGTAATAACAAACAATTGTGACAATAAATAAAATATGTTCTATATTATATATTCATAATATATACAAAACCACATCCCTTAATAAAAAAACAACCCCAATGAACAAAAAGTTTTGACAGACGAAAGCCGGCGCCGCAAGTCCCGCGCCGAGGTAGACGGCGCCGAGGGCTCGGACAGCGAGAGCGAGGCGTCGGCGCGCTCGCTCGACCTCGCCTCCAGCCACTCCTCTGATGATGAAGACACCTCGAGGAGGTCCAGCCATCCGCCGTCTGCACACCGTAAGATTGTTATATATCTATATTAATATTATAAAGAGACAGAGTTTGTTTGTTTGTTTGAGCGCGCTAATCCCAGGAACTATTAATCCGATTTGAAAAAATATTTTTACTTTAGATAGCCCGTTTATTGAGAAATTCTATATCATGCTACTACCAAAGGGAGCGGAGCAGTAATCATGAATGTCAACAAATTGGGCAGACATCCATACATTATTGTAGAACTGATGTTTATATCTTAAGTTTGAACGCTGAGGAAGCCGCGGGTACTGATAGTCTTGTATATAAATAAAAATGAATGTTCGTATGTTTGTCCCGTATGCGTTCTTAGACCATTGATTCGATTGTGATAAAACTCTGATCAGTTATTCTGTATACGCCTGTGAAGATTCATGATTCAAAAAGAATGAATTTTTCTTTAGACATTTGTCTTTTATGCGTTCCTAAACCATTCAACTTAGAGACGCATCCGATCTAAGCAAGAGTTTATGTATAATGTAAGTAAGTTTATGTATAATATAATCAAAATAGTCTTTTATAGCAAATTTTCTACTTCCTTAATTTAAAGATGAAACTCCCAACTAAAAAGGTGTTTTTTTATATTCTATATATAATACAAACAAAACATACAAGTTTATTTATGTATAGGTGATAGAGGAACAAACAACACGGGTGGCAACTACTTGCCCAATATCGCCGAGGGCGCGCCTCTAGCGATGTCGCCGCGGTGGCCCTCGCATATTAGAGAAGGTAGTATCTGTTTTATAATTATTTATTTAAATTGATGTTATTTTTATAAGATATAGATTATATATTCTAGCAAAGTCATTTCAGCTATACAGGATGGATTTTTGAGACGGGACAGTAAGGGCAGGTACCTAAACTGTTATAGTTTCAGAAAAATGTTCATAGGAGACCATCCATAACTTTTTGAGATATTTTGAACTACATTTACATATTTTGGAAAAATTGTACAGTCAGCGAAAAAAATTTTAAAATACCAAAAAAAAAAATTTCGAAATCGATCCTATTTTATGTAAGGATCAAAAGACTCTATGGGACCAATTAAGGTATGAGAACTAGAAATTACAGAAATCGCCAAAAAATTTTCTCATACATTTTGTACGGAAAAACGATTAATCAACTCGAAATATCCTTTGTTACCAAACGGTCCTATTTCCTACTGTGATCAAAAGACTCTTTGAGGCCTACTGAAATTTGAGTACAGGAACTACGGTAGGTAGGTACGATAGGTAGGATTAATATATCTTTACTGTCCCGTCTCAAAAATCCACCCTGTACCTATATGATTATTTTATACTAATTACTCATCTTGAGTTCTTATTATTTCTAGATTTTTGTTTTTTTTTTATTTTGTTCTTACAGATATAGTCTATATTATTTATAAAGTTAATATTTATCACTACATTATTCCAGTGTAACGTCATATTTATATTAGCAGACACCAATCTATCAATCTAGAGTTCCTCTCGTCTCACAACTGTATTATTTTCAGAATCAAACCGCCCAGACATGGGTCGTTGGTCACAAGAGACGGGTTCCGAGGAGGGAATGAACCCGGGACCAGCGACACCGTCACCAAACCCCCTACCCAACCCAGATCTCACATCAGACGTGTATCAACTAAGCCGACATAGACTTAAGCCTTCGATACTGGAAAATGTTCACGACACATACGTCGCTAGCGTAGACGCCTCAAGACTGCCGCTCGATAATAGGTTTGTCTTTTTTTTTTCTTCTCTCTTTTTTTGTGTCATTATTTCTTTCTTTCTCTTTATGGTGTGATGTTTTATTATTGATATATTTATTTAATATAACATAACGTAGTAATGTGTTAGTAAACTAATGAACAAATAGTCTCAAATGAGTTTGATACCCCAACTCCCAAGAGGTTTTTGTTTGTATTGTCGTCCATAAATCTTAATCTAATTAAGACATAACACATAAATCGAAATAAAAATTGGATAATAGAACAGCCAATTTATTACCTCTGCATACCCTTATATTAAAAATATACTTAATATTATATATATTTTTTATAGATATGGCGTAATGGAAGACGAACTAATGTATGGAGTGATGCCCAATGACGCGGACAAACAAGTGCCATACGATCCCAACTACCCCATCTCCCCCACCATGTACAGGCTACCGACCAACCCTTACGGCTCGAAAACGTATTTATCGTCAAGAACATCAGACTATGGATACAGTCCGACGAAATATCTAAACACTGATCCCAATGTATACGGGTCCCGGGATTTCCGGGATTCGACAGTTACCCCACGGGAACACGATGGGTACCCGCCACGGGATTTCAGAGATTCCGGGATAGCAACAATGCTTAAGAACGATTATCAAAGAAAAATGGAAGGTCATTACGATTATAGCGATAGAATGTCGGACGGGTCGGACAAACATCATCCTCACGATAAATATTTGTTCCCGTATACAGGTCAGTATTTTTTATTTTATTTTTTTTTTTTTTTTGTTTATGGTAACGTTTTCTTTCAAAGTAATATATGATTTATTTCTTAGTGTTAGTCATTTTTTGTCTGAACTCACGAATGTAATTCAATACACGTAAATCCCTTTTTATTTTGACTTTAATTTTCTTTTATTTAATAATAATTTTTTAGTTCAATAAGTATATAAAATTAACAACTTTTTTTGACTAGAACCGAGCTTAAAACATAGCCTTGTGTTTTTATTTGACTTGCAACACGTAGTTCCTTAGCTTAAGCACACACACATAGACACATGTGTTGCCATTTGCAAAAGAAAAAGAGTGACTTATAATTTTATTTTTTTGAATATTATTTGTGTTTTGTGTGCAGTATATTTTAATTTTGCGTATATAAGATGCTTATTGAAGTGGCTTTGTGTATTTGCTTTAACTAGCGGAGGAAGACCACGCGAGCGCGCGCGCGCCGCGGTCGCCGCAGCGCCTTAATAGTGCCCATACAGGTAATTGCTATATAGTATTCAGCCCTTTTTAACGTCCCACTGCTGGGCACGGGCCTCCCTTCAATACGAGGGGATCAGGACATAGTCCACCACGCTGGCCAAGTGCGGGTTGGCGGACTTCACAAGTCTTTCGAAAACTTGCTAGGTTCTCTCAGACATGCAGGTTTCCTCACGATGTTTTCCTACACCGTCAAGACAAGTGGTAATCATGTTGGAAATGATTCGCAAATGAAAATATCAGGATCCGGGATTTGTACCTGCTTCACTCTGTTTCCCGAGCGAGCGCGTTGCCACTGGGCTACCACTGTCCTCTGCTTACTACTAAATAGTAGTAGTGTTAGCTAAATCTTAAGATTTTTTTGAGTTGAAGTAAAAGATATGAGGAGGTCGTCGTCAAGTCAACTTTTGCTTTTTTTTTCCTCGGGTGTATCTCTAAATGCCTAATAGTACATCATCTCAGTACTTATGTTTTATCCAAACGACCAATTTACTGAAAAAGTTTTTAATACAGAATTATTAATTTTTAAATAGCAATTCTATTTGTACCAAATACAGTTTTTTTTTTAAAAAAAAAGATGTATTTTATCTACTTACATTTATATGTGAATCTTAAAAAAAACCTTTGTTTTTAAAATAGGAAAAAATCTCTACTGTAAAATACAACAAGTATTGGTAGTTTCAACAAATAAGCACTAAGGCGACGTACTGTTAGGTGTTACAGCAGTAGTATATGTGTCCATACTCCAGGTCTTAGTTTATCTGTTTATTAAATTTTATCCAAATGCGTCCAGCTGTTTAAATGAAGGAGTAATAAACATACACATACTTTTACAAACATTTGATTTTAGCTCAAGTGTTAAGGGTTAAGTTTATGAATAAATAAGTACAATGAAACAAATTTCCATATAATTACAGAATGTAATAGAATCCCGCGGGAGTTTTCGGTTACTAAAATTCACGTTTTTGTATACGAAATTTCCTTGATAACGATATAGATAAAGCAATTCTAGATTGGCCTTAAAGTTAATTTTAGCAGTGGCATGTAACAAACCAGCAGACACTACATATTTCATTTTTACTTTGCCTTAAGGCAAAAAATAAACAAAATAACGATATCTCACCTAGTAGACGGTACAAAATTGATATATTCAACTTTAAACAATGAATTCAAATTCATATCCATTTAAAAATATGATATTTTTTTCAGGCGATAGTCAACAACAAATGGGAGCGCCATTAGCGAGTATGGGAGAGACGAGCGAGTAAGAGAAATCATATATTATCTGTACTAATCTATTTATTTTTTAGTTATAACATTAAATATGCATCAATTTTAATCACAGCATGATCTACATCAATGCATGAAGTAAATAAAACGAAATTTAAATTAACACTAAAAATAAATAGTACCTTTGTCGTTTCTTATTTAAAAATATATTAAAATTTTCGTACCACATCATTTATCATCGACTCAGCTAAACTTGTTTCATAATTGTGTTATTTATCTTTTCAAATTATTCTATACTGATAACTCATTCCCTTATCACTGCTCCATGTGAGCGAGATTACCTTCATACATAGCTACCATACCGTATATGTACTTTATTATGTAATATGATAAAATCAGTCAGACTACATTACTCCTATAACATACTAACGAATGGCATGTTAAATATATTTATATCTTTGTACTAAATGCCACAATGTTAAAACTAATATGTTAATTAAAAACAAAAAAATAGACTGAAATACATATGTATATAATATATATACATATATATAAAGGATTGTATCACGGCCATATAATATATATCAAAATGTTTGATAGATGGTGGCGGTTGTATGAGAAACACTCATTGTAAATCATCTTTTGCTTTCCTAACCGGTGGTGTTCGCGTCATCTGTCACCGCACTCGTAGGGAGGAGGTAATTTATTGTGTATAAGCATGCTTCGACTACAGTTTATTAATCCATACATAGTCATCTTATTAAGACGTATCGAAGGCCTGTTTAAAAACCGATTGATATTTATTGGTTTCTATGTGGCTTTTGTCGCTTTTGATGGCATCCTATTGGAGTTTCCAACAGGAAGGGCCTGTTTTCCAATTACAGTACTAAAGCGCGTTATGCGGCATAATGCTCAACTTTTTTTCAACTACAACAACGCTCCGCACTATCCAGCACTTTACTTTAAAAAGTATTACTTTGGCGTAATGCGCGCAGAGGATACCAACTCAGTAGCAGAAAATATAAGAAGTGTTTTTAAGTTGTTCGTGTTTGGTCGCCAAAGTGCGACAATTTGCTCTGTAATTGGAAAACAGGGGTAGTCATCTTATTCAAGCGTATATACAGGGCTATCATGCGGAGGTGCCCCCGACTGTCGTAAAAAATTTTGTATGACATTCGGGAAATGACTTCAGGGTTAACGGGCAGTGCCGAATTCAACCTTAGCGCCGCCCCTGGGCACTGTAAAAATGCCGCCCCATTATCGAAATTTTGCATAAAATGGATAAAGTTTAATTTCTTTTAAATATATATATTTTAAAAAGGCAAATAAATGATTTATAAATATTTTCAATCTTTCGAAAAATGTACTAGTATTTTATTTTTATTTTTTTTAAAAATACAAATATCATTTTTGATAACATTTCGAAAAAATTTTTTTTACCCTCTGAATTTTGACGCCCCTGAAAATTTGCCGCCCTGGGCACTTGCCCCGAGTGCCCCTAGTGTAAATCCAGCGCTGTTGAGGGGTATCACTGTAACTTGCCACGAGATGACACCTCAGTGCTTTGACTTCAAAACGGTTCGCCTTGAAAACGTTAAAAATGAAGGCGATCGTCTTATGTATGGATTTTTATACTGTATTTTAACGCTCTATATGTTCGGACTTACTATACTTTCTGCACAAATTATCATAATTTTTTGATTTCTTTATCAAGATATTTGAACTGTAAATGGATATCTATATTTGCTAAACATATTCAGAACGTTAAAATCAAAATTAAACAAATCTGCAAGTAGCCATTTTAGAATGTGCATTACATTTTATAATTTATTTTTTATGTTTGTGAAGTAAAGCCGTTTTTACAAATTAATAACTTAAACATTTCAAGGAACTTGATAAAGATTCTGCAACGTTAAGCCAATCATTTAAAAAATATTATTTTATATAACACAAAGTCACAATTTTACGTTTAAAAATAAATGTGAATCCGAACATAATATAGCTTATATTATTATGTGTTGTAAATCACTAAGTTGCCAATAATTGCATTTATTATTAATGCCAAATGCTTTTGGCAACTTTAGTGTAGATCCATAAGGTAAAAAGAAAAACAATATTATTTTAGGTTAAAGGTAAGATGTCTTATGGGAGTTTTAGTTAAATATATATTAATAAATAAGAAGATTTTAATCCTTATATTCTTATCAATAAATAACTTTTCAGGAAATCTACTACTGAAGACGACGCAGAAACGAGGGTTTAAGACCACATAGTACAAGATTTCCAATGAATCTCAATTAGTTATTTAATTTATTTAACTTTTAATTGTAAGATATTACACATATTAATTATAGTTTAGCAGTTATCCCGCGAAGACTGTCATAATATCTCAGTGCTCACTGCCATAGAGTAGCTAACGGCTATTTATTTAAACAATATTTTGTCTATGCTTTAAATAGAATAAATATTGACATTATAAAAAAAAATGGTACATTGTAGTAAGATTTTGAATATAGTAGTAAACTAACTTTTTATAAACTCGGTTATCCACCTTCGTACTAATGCTCAAAAAAAATTAAATCAAAATAAATAAGATCTCAAGTATTATAAACTGGAAGTATATGATAAAAACTTTTTACTTAGAATAAAATTATGTTTTAATTCAATGCGTCATTGCTAATTATTTTAATTATTTATCATTTAAAAATATTTAAAAATTGTATAGTATAAAAAATATTTTCAAAAGAAAGTGCATGAATTCATACTTTACGTAAATTCCCCTTTTTATGAAAAAATAACTGCGGATTTTAGTGGAACTACATCTAGATTACCGTTTCCAGCAGTGGCCCATTGCTAATCGGCATTACTTATAGGAATTAAAGATTTCTATTGATATTTTCAAGTAATTAAATTAAATAGTTTTAAATAGACTATTTTTCCAAATTAGACTGCTTTAAACAATTTAGGCTTCTTAGACTTTACTTTCTAAGCGACACACAGAGTCAGTTGTACATAGGATAAGTTAGACATAGATCTATAGCTTATTACGAGATGTGAAATATTTTTTTATAAAATACCAAATCTTATTAAATGTAATAAATGTTCAGTAAATTCAAGATTTTGTGAAACTCGTGTAGTAAAATAGAATTCAATTTATAGAGATTAATAGTTTTTAGAATAAATATTTGCAATGTACATATTTCAGTACCAACTGTCAAGAGTGTTGTGTGTTTTGAGCGTTTTAACGAAGAGTCCACCTATTTTGTAAATAAATAGACTTTTACACTTTTTAGTTTTAAGTTGTATTTATAGGGAGTTGAAGCTTTACTCGTATCTCTTGTCTTATGCCATATTTATATGAGTTTTATATTTGCAACGTAGTCTTGTAAACGTTAATGATTTGCATGTGACGACAGTTAGAAAAAATATACTTATTGTTATAAAATAGTTAATGCTACATTTAACAAATAAATTATTACATTTTTGTCAAAGTATAGGTGTCGAATATAAACGTAATAAAAAACAAAAGTAATAAAAAAGTTGTAGGTACCTACCTATTCATTTTTCATTATAAAAGTCTAGAGACAAACAAACACATGCAAATCTTATTATATATTCTGCTCAGATGCTTTACAAAAATATATAAATTGCTATTAAGTTAAACAATCAACATTGAACTTTCATTGTGAAACTTAACATTCCGCTTTGTGATAGATTTTTACTACATTCCCTTTTAAATACGTTGTATAGTAGCAGTACAAATGTAGCATCTGAACTGTTTTATATTAAAATAAAATGTTTTATTGCTATAATGTATTGGTCTTTTATTTTGTGCTCGTCTACCTTCATAATTAGAAAAGAACCCTTATATTAGAAAAGTTCAGATGATTAGAACAAATTATTGATTATACATATATTTCAACAGGATTTAACTATCAACAAGTAGAAGTGTAACATCACTAATGCAACAGCAAAAATCAACAAATTGTGCGCATGCGTCATATCTTGTACATAGATTAACCTTTCGAGGACCACATACACGCCGGCGTGTACCATAACAATTAAATTAATTTCGGAAATTCACACGGATTTCTTAGAAATTATTCCTGGAGATTAACCAGCACTTATGTGGCTACTGGCTCAGTAGCTAACGTATGATGTTGCTATTCGGACCGATATCCTCAAAGTAAAATATCGCAACTGATCGTTTTCATTTAAAGTCCTAGAACATAGATCCTATAAAACGTCCTTTTATTTTTTAAGGAATATATCTATCTGGATATTATTTTCAAAATCAAATTGCAAAGGTTAAATATGTAATTGTGTACAATATACCTACTATCTATTATTTCTATCATAAGAGTTTAAAAAATGAAATTTAGTTAAAATCTGTTGATAACTTGCCTTTAATTATATTCATCTTTATATTTACATACACTACATATTTACTAGTAAACACCTTAGTTTGCTGTTATATTACAACTAAACAACACTAAATGAGAAGATATGTAGAAGGACCAAGAACACTGATTTAGTCTATCGAATCTCCAAACTTAAGTGACAGTGGGCGGAGAACTCTCAGAACGGATGGTTGCTAATGACCCACAGTTCTGAACAACAGTCTGCCTTCCATAAGATAGACCGACGACTTTGTCAAAGTAGTTAGAACTGACTGAAGCCACTGGATGCAGATAGCACAAAACCGGCCGTCGTGGAAATCTTTGAAAGCCCTATATCAAGCAATGTACTACGTCTATTGGTTAAAATTGTAGTTGGCGGAAACAAGTAGGTAGACAGAATAAATATAATTCAAAGGGCCTAATGAAGTGTTAAATACATTCGTATTCATAAAACGAGAACTAACAAGATTCTATATTACCTAATATGGACACAATATTAAGATACCTAATTTAGTTTTCAGTGTAGTCCCACAGGTCATCTGTACTGTGACGGTCGTTATAAGTGCAGTTGTTTCTTGGTCCCGACTTCACGTACAAATTTACTTTCTATTATTTATTTATTTAATTATGTAGGTACCATAAAATATATGTTATCTATACTATAATAAAGCAGTAACTTAGCAAAATCTGTACATGAAATATTTTTTAAAAACAATGACTGTAGCGTATTATGTATACAATATAGACCCCAAAACAATAGCTATTAAAAATTTTGTCTGTTTGTCTGTTTGTCTGTGCGCGTTTCACGCAAAAAGTAATGAACCGATTTTAAACGAAATTTGGTGGAGTGATAACTTATTACTCGGGTCAACATTTAGGATACCTTTTATTTCATGAAAATCTTTCTTTCCCACGGGAAATGACAATAACTGGTTTTATCGAGTCCTCCTTAGAAACGTTCCTCTGGCTAAACCTTAAGACATACATCAAAACAATGTACTAAAAAATTGTAGGTCTCGAAAAGGCCAACAGAAAAATGTGCAACAGTACATATCTATATCTCTTAAGGTACACTCGCAATACCTATTCTTATCTATACCTATAATAAAACTAACTTAAGTCAAATCGATGTGCGCGTTTCACGCAAAAACTACTGAACCGATTTTAACTAAATTTTGTATAGTGATGGCTTATCACTCGGGTCAACATTTAAGATACCTTTTACTACAGGCACATTTTTCATTCCCGCGGGAAAACGCAATGACTGGTTCTATCGAGTCGTCTTTAGAATTTTACCTATATGGCTAACGCTGGCTAAACCTTAAGAGATACATCAAAACAATGTACTGGAAAATTGTAGGTCTTAAAAAGTTATACGAGCAAGTTCGCAATAGTATACGTCTATCTCCTAAGGTACATTCGCAATTACTATTTTTATGTCTTTACCAGCTTTATATGTCCATACTAATATTAAATGCGAAACTAACTCTATCTGTCATCTTTTCACGCTTAACCGTTGAACTGATTTAGATGAAATGTGGTATGGAAATAGTTTGAGACCACAGGAATGACATGAGATAGTTTTCATCCCGGAAAACATATCATATATGGAAAGTGTGGTGGAAGATTGGATGGGGAATCAATCATTTCTCAAGTAAAGGATATGTATATATATAACTATTTATAATACTTACCTACTTTTCTATACCTGTTTTCCTGTTATAACGCACCTAGAGACGAACTCGAGCGAAGCGAGTCTGAGTCGCTAGTACAAAATAAAGTAATAGTATGTCAACAAAGGATAATTTATCTCTTTAAGAGATTTCTTCCAGAAACCCTTCAAAAATAAGAAAATAAGTTAATTTAGAGAATCTCTTATGTGTAAGAGATCTTAGTGGCGGACTTTTAGCGGATTTTGATTGACTATATAGGCTGTTAAATGTTTGCTGCCCTCGCTTTCATAACTGTACTGTTTCATAACTAATTAAGGAACTCGACTTAATTATTTTAACAAACCAACAGTTTAGTCGCCATGACACAAGAAATAGTTTATAGGTATGCTTTTTTGGGTATAATTTTGAGCTAATCAAAACTCTAATCATGTTTCGAATTGTTATAAGTCTTTCTGCTTTCTGCAATGCGCTTTAAAAGAATTTTGCCCTAAATACGTCGCCCCTAAAACCACCACTTGTAAGATCAAATATTCAGATGCCCAATTTTAAAATTATATGATTATTTTATCTTCAAATACTGATCCCCAGTCACGAGACTGTTTTTGCCGTAATAGTGAAGTTTCCTTAAACAAAAGTATTTATTTTCAATAAGAAAATCTTATCTTTTCGTACGGCCATTTCTTAATTTCAAATTTCAGTGATAAATATGGCATCTATAAAAAAAGGTTCGAGGCACTCCTTAAAGGAAGAATTCCAAAAACAAAGAATTGAATTGATGTTGGGAACCAAAAATCAAAATAAATCCGCGTAATAATCCCAAGAGATAGTTTTATTTAAAATGTCAAATAATAGCGTAAATCTAAGAAAGTATTAATTAAATTGAATTAGAAAAAGCAGATAGATTATATCAATTCAAACATCGCGCTTATTTTATACTAGCTGCTCACCCTCGCTTCGCTCTGGTTTGCCTCTAGAAAAACAAAAACAAATTATCCCACGGGAACCGTACAATTTTCCGGGATAAAAAGAAGCCTGTGTTATTCTGATACATGAGCTATTTTATTGTAAAGTTTCATTAAAATCCATTTAGTAGTTTTTGCGTGAAAGAGTAACAAACATTTATACATCTTTACATCCAGACATCCATAGATCCTCACAAACTATCGCACTTATAATATTAGTATAGATTAATGATAATGACCTCGCGACCGACAATTCGGCCACGGCGCCCAGTCTCATTGAGACTAGCTATCTGCGCAGGAGATATTATAATGCACAAGTGTACACGCAGACACAAGTACACTCTAGATTCCTGTCACTCTCATACTCTGGTGGGACGACTACTTGACACGACCAGTGAGAGTTAAGGCGCAGGACCGATGGCTTACATGCTCTCCGAGGCACGGGGGTGAAACACCGCCAACTTCCCTTCTCCGGGCTGTTACTGAGACTTCCTGAACAGGAAGACTCAATAACTAAAGTTGGCCCGACCCAGGACTCGAACCCAGGACCTCTCGATGTGCAGCCGTACATGCTAACCACTACACCACCGAGGCAGTTAGATAATATATCATGTGACTTTCAGCATGAGTTCTATATTAGCAAGTGAATATTTGCTTTAGCAATTGATAATACATAATCAGGAAAAAGACCGTTTAGTGTGAAGTAAAGTATGCAATCTATTTTAACAAAAAAGGCAACAACATGAAATATAATAAAATTCTAACTGACAAGGAGGTATTCCCTACTCATCATCACCGATTTCGGTCAAACTTATAGAATATGCAGGGCTTGGCTAGAAATGAAAGTACTTGAAGTGGGAGCTCCAAATGGCCAAGCATTTAGAAAATAAAAGCAAATAAAAAATAAAAAAATGTTTCGCACCTTATGAACCACTTAAATCAATAGACAATAATTCGTTTGAGTGCATTAAAATTCCAAAAAAAAACCCTCGTTATTTATATGGAAAATCAAAAATCACGATGAGCCACCTCTTAATATTAATATTAAGAGCTCAAACTTTATCAGAATTTTTTTCCCGTCATCTTGGACAATATTTTTATGGTAACTAAAGAAAAAAAAAAGGTTTTTTTGGCCCACTCTAAATCAATTGCACACCTTTACATTATTTTTAGATAGTAAAGTTCTTATATAAAATAAGCTATAACTTTTCAGCAACTTGCTTGAACAAAACTTGAACTCCAACATTATGATAAACTACATCCTCTTGAGCCTTGTAAATTAAACAAGCTTCAATTTCCACATTGCCGCATTTGTTTCCTATCCCTTTCCTAACATAGGAGTTCCATCTAAAAATTTAACTAAATTAAATAATTTACAGGTATTTTTTTTATTAGATTCATAAATCACGACATAAATACTAAATTATATTAAGCAATGCAATATACAACACTAAAGACAATAATAACAGATAAAACTTTTAGCTATTTATTCATCAACATACATAATATCTACATTTGCACAAATGTTTAACTTATAAACGTATCAGTAAAGTACTTAGGCTGACACAATAATACTTTTCGACTTTTTGTTCCATAAATTACTGCACACTTTGTGCTGAAGTTTCGATAATCGTTTATAAAGAACGGCAATCATATAACACCTAATTTAAGATAATATGGATATGAATTTACACATACAATAAATTAGTGTTTATTTAAGAGTAAGAGGAAGCAAACTAATATTTACAAGTTGAAATTTCATATAAAATAGACATCAATTTCCAAAAGGCAACAATACTTAGGTGATCATAAATGACTACTGACACTTTAAAAGATTGTGATATACTTGGAATATCAATAAAAAATAATAATATTGACTTTTATATAAACAGGCATGCTTCCTACACTTAACATCTTAAGCAACAAACACATGTGGTCTCTCTTTAGATAATGGTTCCCATTATGGCTTTATAGGAAAAATATATTTACTTATAAAGTGTCATTTATTTTATATACAGGCTATAACCAATCAAAGCTTTCACAAATGTTGTATTAACATTTCATGGAATGTTTAAGCCTTAAACAAAATGACTACATACATAGATGCATTTTGCCAGAAATAATTATTCTTTGTTACTTTGTAACATTAATAAATAAATGATGAACTAACTAATGCACCATATATATAGTCAATTTAAGATAGGACACTGTGATATGGTTAGGCATTCATATCTATTGGTTATAAAGTCTAAAAACACTCCAATACAATCCAGTAAAAATATCTAGATCTTAGCACAAAATAAGCAACCTTATGACTTTAATTTTCAATAAACACACTTCAATTATATTCCAAAATTGCTTTACAAAAATAAAAACTAGGGTTTAAGACATACTGAGTATAAGAATGAATAATAGTAATATAATATTTAAAAAGAATAATCTATTAAAAATATTTTTATACATGCAGAAAATAATTAAATACAAAGGCCAGTGCTAAGAACAGATATTTTTCAAACAGTAATAGTCAAATAAAACATAGTTTATAGTAACACATCAACAAAACCGAAATTCAGGAGTATACAAGTCCAACACTTATTGAAAACTTGAAAGCTTAAAGTTGCTTTTTGGATAAATATTGATTAGCACTGGTTGTGTCAGATGGTCCAAGTCAAGGTCGGGGCAGAATGGTCCAGTGCTTTTGAACACTGAAAATAATGTAAGCATATATTAATGGGGCTTTTTTTACCTTAGCCAATAACATGTTGCATAATCTGTAAAGTTATCATATTATATCAATAATAATAATGAGTTTTAACTTTACTAGATTAGTTTGTGAAAAGCAATGTATTTAATTATTTTACTACTTCTATTCTGAATATTCATTACAAATCAAGAAATTTGAATAATTAAGATATATTACAAATTACTTATTTAGAGATGTTCAAAGTGGTAATTATCATAAGACAAAGTAAAATAATGATTATTAATATAGGGACACATTGATAATAATAATAGTGTTCTCCTGACTGATTCCGGCCACGGCGGCCAATCTCATTGACACTAGCCAACTGCCCAGGAGATATTATAGTGCACAAGTGTACACGCAGACACAAGTGTACTCTCTATTCCTGTCACTCTCTAATCCGGTGCGAGGGCTACTTGACACGACCGGTGAGAGTTAAGGCACAGGACCGACGGCTTTACGTGCTCTCCGAGGTACGGGGTGAAACACTGCCAACTTCCCAACTCCGGGCTATTACTGAGGCTTACTATACAGAAAGACTCAATAACTAAACTTGGCCAGACCCGGGACTCGAACCCAGGACCTCAGGATGTGTAGCCACTACACCACCGAGGCAGTTAACACATTGATAATGAGTAATATATAACATACACATTATAAAATATATGATAAATTTACATAAAGAATAATACTTACACTTATTTTCGAGTTTAATTTTCTTACTTTATTGGTTGCCCATTTTGACCTTTGATGTCATGTAGATTCCTACAATAAGACCAAACAACCCTATGGCTGATCCAAAGATTTCTACAATAAGAATCTTTACAAAGAGGGCAGCATTGGCAGCATCAGCAAGCGCAGCACCTGAACCGACGATACCAACTGAGATACCGCAAAACAAGTTCACAAGCCCAACGGCCAGACCAGCACCGAACATCACATATCCAGCCGTCCAGTTTTGTTCCTTAATTGAAGAATCCAAGAATGGCTCTTTGTACTGTTCAAGTATACCAGATAGCACAATAGCTGTAATCAATCCATAAATAGCCACAGCTTCACAGAAAATGACGGAGATTAAGTTCTTGGTCTTGATTCTTGGAGCTTTGACACCGCCTCCGACTATACTTACTCCTGTTGTGTGGATGCCCATTGCTGCCCCCACAACTGAGAAGGCGACGGCAAATGCTATTCCTAGGGTACCCCACATGTAGGGGGAGGTATTTTCAAGGAACCATCCTATACTTATCTGTTCACCCTTTCCAGTCAATAAGTAGTACATCGAAAATATGGGTATCGCTAACGATAGCAGGAGCACAAACAAGTAAGTCAAAAAGTATCTCATCTTGATGGTGTTTTTGAATCAATTGGAGTTCTTAAACCAGAAGATCCCAAAAGGGACGGCCTTTTTTTCTCCAATTTCTACCTTGACAGAAAACTCAAAACGGAGAAGTCTTGTGATCACAAGACGTCAGAGACAATAAAAATGTTGCCATTTTAAACACATCACATTATTACCATAGAGATCAATAAAGTGAAACCATAAAGATTTTACATTTCAAGGCAATATGGAATATATTTTTATATAATAAAAGTAAACCTATTAGTTTTTATCTAATGAATTTTCACGTAATAAACTGTTTTCAGATTAAATTTAAAGATAAATATACAAAAAAAACAATTGTAGCTTAATATTTAAGCATTATGTATTATCATCTTTTAGCTCACTCTCACCTTACTTCCAAATGCATTTTCTTCCTTTATTGCGAAGAAAACTACAGGTAACATATTGACTGCAGCTGTATATATTGTATATAGTGTGACTACAAAAATATAATGTGCCTTAAATATGGCTGAATTATGACAGCGGGATAGGTCATCCCATTTTGCAACTGTGCCTTACACGGAAATATACATCATTTACGTACCAAATTGTACGACTACGAACAAATATTTTATCATGTCTTCCTTGCATAAGAATTAACACCTGATAATCATGGCAATTTTTACATTAATCAATCTATACTAGCTTGTAGCCTTTGGTATCGTAACCGGTGACGTGATTATTGGTGAAAATTTCTTGAAATCTGACAAAATTTACTAACCTCATTGTTTTTAAAGCTACGGGCTACCCAATGTGCCAGTAGCAAAGGATCTACGAAAACGTAAATGATCCTTCTCCCCGTGGTTAAGAAGGGAAGTGGGAAAATAGGAAAAGGAGAAAATATCATAACAGGGGAAAATATCAATTTTTCCTTAAATAGATGTCCTGTAGAATACTACATTTTGATAGGATCTATCAACTCTGCTCATATTCTCATTGTACTGTCACACGCAGTTATAAAATTGCAATCTGAAGCAGTCTTCCAAAACGTGCTACGTACTAAAAACTATTCCATAACCGCAATATAAACGAAATCTAGATTATTTCATCTTTGGTGATGTTTCCTTGTTTATTATTGAGTGGCGTAAGGCGTTTAGGCTGTAGTACTTCACATATAAACCTAAAAATTCAATATAAAACGGACTGTTTGTTCTAGACATAGGTTTTACCCATCCAGGACCTTTGGACGAATACCTTTCTGGAACTATGTCAACGTCTTTGTTTTTAATGAGAGAAATTTTCGATGGTGAAGGAGCAGGATTCATTTGCATGTCTGACAAAAATATGAGGGTTCTTTGCTAGCTGTACCGAATCTAGCTTATCAGCCATACTATTGTAGAATGATTGATTATCATCATCTCTATAACTAAGTATCGCAGTATCCGGGTAGATTTGATAAATAAATCTGTATTTCATTATCTGAATTTTCATCAGTTACCTCAGAATTAGAGTTCTCAGATGTTAAAATAGTGATGCTAGATAAGAAGATATGAAAATACACCATCCTCATCATCTTCAATATGTTCCAACTCTTCGATAACCTCAAATAACGGTAATACCCTAACACGTGATCAGAAAACAAAAAATCATTATAAATAGATGAGTAATGTAATGTTATATTACTACCGTTTAGTAAAAAGAACACTTATTTTAATGAAAAATTTATTTTAAATATTTTAAATAACGTTATTTAGGCATATATCATTATTTAAAATGAAAAATGTGTTAGAAATGTTGTGAAAAATGGTAATATTACTGTGCTAAGGTTTCAATAGTTAAATATTTTGTAATTGATGTAAACCCACCTTTTATCATTCATCCTTATTTTTCACCAAAGTACTTTCAATAAAATAACCACAATGTAGTAACCAGATGCACTCAAAATCACTTGTAAACCAAAAGGTATACTCTAACCTTTCGGTGCACAACAAAATTTGTCATTTGTGTGATGAGCACGAATGTTTCTACTCCAGTCATGGGTGTTTATATTTATAATATGTATGTATTTAAAGTTATATACGTGTAGTATGTCTTAACTGTTATAACTCTGTAACATACAACTAACAAATGCTAAGGTTTTCTCGTATGCTTATGACATAGCTTTAGTTTTTACAGGTGATTCTTGGCATGATGTACGGCTTAATGCTAAAAACAGGGTTAGCTACAGGATCCAGGTGGTTATCTAAGATCCTGCTTACACTGAACATTTCTAAAACAAATTATATATGCTTTAGCATATGTAAACGTACACAACCTTATAGCGATGATTTCATTATAAAAATGCATCTCTTTAATAATGATAATAAAAAAAAGGGCAGTTGCTTAAACATAATAAGGGCCCCATGTGTTAGCCCCTCGAGAGTCGAGGGCACACCGGTGTGCCAGTTAACAATTGATTTCTTAGAATTTAACCAGGAGGTGTTGTAATTGGTTGTTTTCATTGACCAGAGATTATTTTGGCATCCTCAATTGATCATGTGGTAAACAGAGTCAGAAAACTGAGTTGGATGTTTCGGTCCTTAAGATACATAATTCCTAAAAAAGGTTTCAGCAGCACATTATATCGCCCCAGGAATCTCTTGAATGAAATATATTTTGCCTTAGTACAAACAGTACTATCATATTGTATCCCGATTTAGAGCGGAGCTGCTAAAGCGAAGGTCATTGAACATGAGAAAGCATAATGTACTCTAATAAAATGTTTGTACTTTAAAAAACTTACATTTCCAACTGAAAATCTGTCCCAAGTTACCACACTGCTCTCTGTTAGAAAGCTGTATATTACTCAAACCATACTAAAAGCACATGAGGCTGTTTCCTATGATGCGTTTTTAAGACTAAACAGAAAAAAAGAAAACATAATACAAATCCCTTAAACAAGAACAATGTTTGCGTCATTGCAAATCAGTAAAAGATCTGTACAGTTATATAACAAAATTAACAGAATCGTTTATGTTTAACCATACAAAACATGTATACGGTCGAATTGAGAACCTCCTCCTTTTTTTGGAAGTCGGTTAAAAAGACAAAAGAAGAAGCACTGTTACAACATATTTGTTAAATACTCACTCACGCACGTACACATACACACATACGCATACGCGTGCGCAGATACACATACAATGCACACACATTTACACACATATGCATGCAAATTTTGATTACTACATAAATTTGAAAGACTAGTATAATGTACCTACTAATTTAGATCTATATTAACTTACTTATTTAAGTTTGTTGTATTACCTTGTATAATTGGATTAAGGATTAAACCTGTACGTTTTGTTATAAAAGGACGGAGTCTCCTAATACAGGCAAAAATTACTTGCTTACCTAAGTTATATTATTTTTTATTATTGTTTGAGGTAGCAAGAGAAGGGTTGATTGCACAACTGGCAACAATCAATAATTACCATTTACCTTGAATTTTGACATTTGTATTTCTATTTTCTACAGTGTACCTACATCATGGTTTTTGTCACTTTTGTGACAAATATTTTTGCAAAATAATCTATTATTACACAAAAATGTAATCGTTATCAATTTTTTTGTACACAAAAAAAGCTTTAACTATGGGGAAATGTACAAGTCTTACGGGACAGTAAAATGGAGTAAGAAACTAAATATGAAATCAATGAAGTCAAGGACTAAACATGTTGTCTGCTTATGCCAGGTTTATTGTCCGTCACTCTTACTTTTTCCTTTTCACCATAGTCGTAACCTCCACTATACTCACTGTCATTCCACTAGTCTATCACGAACTGCCTTCATTCTCCGATCCAGTGGTTGGGTTCGAAACTAGAGGAACAACTTTAGCGCACCGTTTTATAGCTTGGGAAAATCTTATTGATGAGACAAGACCCTCAAGAAGGCTAGCTGTAAATCCTAAAGAAATAGAAGATCAACTACGTATGAATCAAACTTATTATAAGAATAGACTGAAACATGACAAAACTAAATTTGATCATAAACACTCAAAGAAACAGCATCATAAGAAGAAAAAGCTCAATAACAGTACTTTTGCAAAAACTTCATATAATTCACCAGAACAAAATACATCTTTAGATCATGTACATTGGGGATATGGAAAAAATGTTTCCATTGAAGATGAAAATGTAGTTTATCTAAAAAACCACTCAAGAAAACAATGGAAATCACTCAAAAATATGCAACAGAATCCAGACTATTTACATCATAATTATGCTTCTGGTGTTTGTGGTGCACCAGCTGGAGATTATGCTCACATTGTAGTCACATCCTCAGATAATAAATCAATGCTTTCATTTGAAAATGTAGAAAAGGTTTGTCAATTGCAGTCTTTGCTTATTGAAATAGCCGAAGATGATTTTTATAACCTGTGCCAAAGGTCTGCACACTCAGAAGATATGTGCTGCCCTATATGGAGTGTGTCAAATTATATAGCTTTAATATCTGGTAAGAACTCATGTGAAAATTTAACTAGGGAAGATGTTAAAAATGTTGTAAATATTTTAAAGAAGTGTGCAGGTTATTTTCATAATTTTACTCTTATGGCGTCTTGTGACAGAGATAGGTGTAGAGTTCCAAAATATTGTGCCCAGTATGATGCTGTGTATAATTTGTTATTCTATATAATAGACTCTGATGCCTTTTCTCCGCCTACATATTCTGCAACATTTGTGAAAAATGTGATGATATTTCTGCCTTTGCCAACTAGTAGCACTATATTGCCCTATTATATGAAACTACAAGAAACTGATTTAATATATGATACTCTTTCAATACCAGCAATGGATTTGGGGTTAAAAAATGCTTTATTTGACTTATGGATTATTCAAGATACTTGGCTCATAGGACTGGGAGGTCTATTTGTATTCTTGTGTGTCTGGGTATATACTAAATCCCTAATACTCACTTTATTGCTGTTTACAGCTATCACTTATTCTATTGGTGTAGCATATTTTCTGTATATATATGTTTTCAATTTGGAATTCTTCCCATTCATGAATTTATTAGTCGTAGTTATAGTGATCGGGATTGGAGCTGATGATGCATTTCTTTATGTCAAAATTTGGAAAATGATAAGTAAACAACTTATTAGAGATAATATAGTTAGTAATGATAATGGCATAACAGATATTAAAAATGTTTCAAGTGCAGGTGAGACTATACTAGTACAGATATTAGAGGAAACTTTGAAACATTCAATCATAGCTATCTTTGTCACTACTTTGACAACTGCAGTTGCATTTTATGCCTCATATGTGAGTTATATTCCAGCCATTAATTGTTTTAGTGTCTTTGCAGGCACTGCAGTATTAGTTAACTTTTTGCTTATGGTAAGTTGGCTGCCAGTATCAGTATTTATATTAGATGTAAAAATATGTATAAATAAAACAGTAGTGCTAGGTGCAATTAGTAAAACTATTAATGAAATTGGAGAGGATATCAAAGTTATTCTTAATCGATTTATTATCACTTGTATAATGAGGTTGCATACATTGATTGTAGTTATTTTGGGTGCTATTGGAGTCTGCAGTGTTGTAGTGGTATTTTACTATCCCGGACTTCAACTTCCAGATTCAAAACAGTTTCAACTTTTTCAAACATCACACCCTTTTGAGCAATATGATATGAATTATAGAGAAAAATTTTTGTTTGAAAGATTTGGCAGTGACATTGGAATTGGGAGCAAAATGCCTCTTAGATGGATTTGGGGTGTCAAAGCTATTGATAATGGAAATCATATGGATCCATTTTCGAAAGGTAAATTAATTTTTGATGAAAATTTTAGTATATCAAATCCAAAATCTCAGGTTTGGTTATTAGAATTCTGTGCCAAAATCAAAAGACAGTCATTTTATCAACAAATGTTAGGTCCACTATTACCAAATTGCTTTATTGAAAGCTTTAAAATGTATATGAGCCGGCGATGTATAGATAATATAGACAACATAAACAGGACACCATGTTGTGAATCATCACAATTTCCTTATACCAAAGAAGTGTTTGACTTTTGTATAATTAAAGCAGTAGAATCTCTTTATAGAACACCTCGTGAAATTTTTATGCCAGGAGTTGCGGGCCCTAAATTTTTGAGAAGTGCCCACCCACCTTCAGTTGCAGCCATAGTTGTGGAATATGAAAGTGTTATACCATATTCAATGTCTTATAGAGAAATGGATAAATTCTTTATTGAAGTGGAAAATTGGACCAGAAAAGAACTAGGTGATGCACCTCCAGGCATGAAATGTGGATGGTTCCTTTCTGATCTTCAATTTTATGATCTCCAAGGCACTTTAGCTGGTGGCACTGTGATAGCGATGTTGCTTTCGGCTGGTTTAGGTTTTATAGTCCTAATACCATCTACATTTAGTTGTATTGTAAGTGTTAGTGCACTTCTAGCGATAACTTTTTCATCAACTGTTACGATAGCTATACTCGTTTTGAGTGGTTGGAAATTAAATATATTGGAAAGTGTGGCAATATCGACGTCAGCAGGGTTAGCTGTAGATTTTAGTTTACATTATGCTTTAAGTTACACAAACGCAAGTGGCACAAAGTCTACCAGAGTTAAATTTGCACTTTCGGCCTCTTCAGGACCGACAGCGGCCGCAGCATTAACTACTGGGTTCGCTGGAATATTTCTTTTACGTTCAAATCTTCTTCCATATTCCCAAATAGGCACCTTCTTAACCTTAATCATGTCAGTTAGTTGGATTTATGCAACATTTTTCCTTTGCGCTTTACTAAAAGTTTTCGGAACAAGTTCTTCGAAAGATCCACCAACGGAAGAAAGAAAATCTATTTCACGTGTAAGTTCTATTTGTTCTGTTGTACCCAATTTAGAAAGTCACGAACTAGAACATTTAGCAGATAGCAATCGAACAAATATTACCCATTCTCATAGCCCTTCCAGTGTAAGCGCAACAACTGTTGTGATTCATGATGATTATGAAAACTCATTGTGTAAAATTGATAAGAAACCTTCTGTTGACTTAAATAACGACTGAACTTTTAGAATAAATAGTTAACTAAGAAGAGCTAAAGCTCTTTTTTGGAGTATTATTTTATATTTCGACAGTATTATTTGTATTGCTTTATATTTTGAATTTGTAACTTGAAACTTTTATTCTTGAATTTCAATATTTAGAGATTAATTGAAAACTATGGAAATCAAAATTAAGGAATGTTTATCGTGACAATAACTAACACATACTAGTTCACACGACAATACAAGATCTAAACGAGCTTGGACACTTACATACATAATGTGTTATGTTGCTTAATTCTGTAAGACCGGTTATTTTGTTCGATATAGAGAGGCTATCTTAAGCCTATATGAAATTAAAGATAAGGTTGATGTCAATTTGCACGTATTATATGTCTACTGTATTATTTCTAAAAAGTCCGGACAATTGTTTGTAGGGTAAAATAACGTTGTAATTGCGAGAGTGACGATAAACTCCAATATGTGTAACAATATTGCAGTAAATTATTATGTAAAAATGACTAACGTAATAATGTTTTTTTTTGACATTAACATATTATTTATGAGCCGTTAATAGTATTAATCTTATTTTCACTGTCACTCTCCTCTAAGGTTGTTGGTCTTACTAATTAAAACAGTGAATGCTCGAATTGAACTTAGGTTTAAGTCATCGTTAATCTTCGATTAGTTTCTAAGAAATATGTAAACAAAATGTGCCGTACAAGGCAACAAATAGTATATAATACGTGTATTATGAATATTGCTATTTTTTACTCATTTCATTGCACAAAATGTTATATTCAAATTATTAGCTATCATGAATCAGGTGTCGATTCAAGTAACAAATTAAGAAAATATTTTTGTTAGGATTATATTGTACCGTAAGTCGATTGACGATGGTAATATAAGATCTGAATATTATACGAAGTATTAATAAATATATGTATTATTTGCATTTACAGTAGATATATAAGATAACTGTTATATCGATGTTAATATTTGTAGACACTGAACTTGTTTCTTAGTTTAACGTGTACTTAATTACTTCATATTTAAAATGTGTAAAAAATTAAAATGTTAATTTTTATAAAGACGACTTTATTTTAATCCTTTGCATTCGCCTTTAGCATTGGTAATCGTAACTCAATATTTTGTTAAGAATGAACAGTGTTAAAATTTGCGTGGGTCGTTGATAAAAATAAAATATAACCAATAAATGGCCCGTAAAACGTTTGAACTTTGCTGTGAATTTTTGTGTGGGCGCTTGAATGTTTATATTTTTACCTAGTGTTTACTAAAATTGTCACCTATCTGCTTAAACGTTATACATATTAGTTTCTTGTCCATGTTGATTGCTCAACGCCCATGTCGCTGCTAACTCGAGTAGATAATATGGCGACATCCTTATTCCTATTCCTATACCTAAATATAAACCGAACAAAAACTTTTACTAATCAAAGGTGTAAAGTAAAGATACTATTAGGTAGAAGTGAAAGCCTTTAATAAAATTTAACAACCATTGCTGCCAATTTAATAATGATTTAAATAGTAAATAATTGGACTTAAAAAAGTGTCCTCATCTTAAGAAACAACTATGAAAATACAATATTTTGTAAAACAGTGCTTCGTGCGCCCTAATTTTAAATAGTTTTTTTAATTTTTTAGATAAAATTTATTGAATTATATAGGACATATAATAGTTATAATTTCTCCCGCTTTGATCTATGCAAACATAAGATACCATTGTATTTATTCAGCACTTTTTAAGGTCCCACTGCTGTGCACGGGTCTCCTTCAGTCAATACCTCGCCATCTCGCTGGTCTAGTGCGGATTGGCGGACTCTACATGTCTTTCCAAAACTTGCTAGGTTCTCTCAGACATGCACGTTTCCTCACGATGTTTCCTTTAGCGTAAGACTAGTAGTAAACTTGTTGGAAATGATTCGTACATGAAAATATCAGAGGTGCAAGACCCGGGATGTGAACCCGCTTCACTCGGTTTCTCAAGCGGGCGTATTACCACTAGACTACCACTTTTTTTAACGTTGGGAAAGGCATTTAGGCACGAAACATGGGACTCACAGTTAGTAGTATTCACTCAGTCACTCGACAGTCACTTAGTGACCCAGTGACTTTGTGACCTACTTAGTGACGCAATCAATGAGTGACCCATTCTTTTAGTGACACATTCACTTAGTGACCCGGACAATTATTAAGTTAGTGACCAAGTTACTTATTTACCTAGTCAATTAGTGACACATTTACTTACTGACAAAGTCAATTAGTGACCGATTCTATTAGTGACCCAGACAATTAGTAACCCTGTCTGGCTTTGTGACCCAGTGACTTAATGGCCCAGTTACTTAGTGAGCCAGTCATTTAGTGACCCGGTCAATTATTGACCCAATGACTTAGTGACACGGTTACTGTTACCAGTCAAATAGTGACTTAGTAACCCACTCACTTAGTGCCTTAATGACCTAGTCACTTAGTGATTTACTGACCCAGTCACTTATAGACCCAGTCTATAAGTGACAGTTACTTAATACACAATCAATTACTGACCCAGTCAATTAGTGACCCAGTCTTTTAATGACAGTTATTTTGTGATCCAGTCAATAAGTGACACAGTCATTTAGGGACCCAGTCCATTAGTAACACATTCACTTAATGGCTCAGTCAATTATTGACCCATTCAATTAGTGATCCTGTCACTTAGTGACCCAGTCTGAGAATTATAAAAAATAATTTTTGATTCTTTTCTAAATAATTAATTGCAAACTAAATTAAAATTATTATTTTTAATTAATTTCAATTTTAACTTTTTTTAAATTACACAATAATGATGCTTTGAATAATTAATATTTTGTTTTCTTTATGTTTATAAATAAAATAATGGCAACACTAAATAAGATTACTATATAATTAATTAATTTTTCTAAAAAATTGTAATGAATATAATAATAACAGCCAAAATTAAATAAATGATATCCCGTACTGTAATGGCATTTTTGAATCTTTTGAATTTATTTTGTTAATTTGTGGGTAGGCTGTCTGTAACAACTTTGTCATCTATGGTGACAACTGTATAATGCATATGAGACATCTTAAACCTTAGTCTCTCCCACGACCACAATTGCTCATTGCTGTAAGTGTAAAGCATTCAAAACGTCGTGAACTAAAAATTAAAACAAATTCGCGAAAAAAACCGAAAAGATAGTTTTATTTACAAGATTGTGTTATGATGTATATTATTTTAATGGTAAAAAAAAATTCAATGGAAAAAATTATATTTTTTTATTATAATATGATTATATAATATTTTTAATAATTTAGTATTATTAATAATTGTGACAGAACATATATGTCCTAGACCATGGATGACAAATAAAAGTCCTAGACTCCTAATTGACAGTTGTCAATTTGACAGCTGTTTTGATAGTGAATGGTGATTCATAGAAATTACAAACAATTAATTCCTTTATTACTCATACATACAAATATAAATTATTTAGATACGGTATAAAGTGTTCATAAAAATGTTTTCTTCAAGTCCTAATTATTCAAAACTTAAAACTCATTTGAGATTAGCTATAAACCGCCTCAAACTGCTAGAAAAGAAAAAAACTGAATTGGCTCAAAAAGCTCGTAAGGAAATAGCAGAATATATCGCTGCTGGTAAAAGTGAACGTGCAAAAATTCGAGTGGAACACATAATTAGGTATGTCAACTTAAACTTACACTTTAAGAGCCCTTAATCATGTTATTATAGCCATATTTAATGATTGCAATTTCCCTAGCTATCATAAAACTATTATGACAGATATATTTATTTTACGCAATATTTTCCACACTGAATATTATTTATCTTTTTGAAAATACGATAAACATAAGTCAATTGTTTACATCTAGAGAAGACTACATGGTAGAGGCTATGGAGATAGTAGAAATGTACTGTGACTTGGTGTTGGCTCGATTTGGTTTGGTTACGCAGATGAAAGAACTAGACGAAGGCTTAAGTGAAGCTATATCTACTTTGATATGGGTTGCCCCAAGAATGCACACTGATGTACAGGTAAATAATTCATTTTATTTTATAGAGTATATAGTCCATAGAAATTACTTAACATAATGTATCAAGATTAATGTTCTATTTTAGGAACTTAAAATTATATCTGATTTGCTGACAGCCAAATATGGCAAAATATATGCTGATGCATGCAGAAGTGAAAATGTGAATACTATAAGTGATAAATTGAAACATAAGATGTCTGTTCATAGCCCACCTAAAATACTTGTGGAAAGGTACCTCATTGAAATTGCTAAGAATTACAATGTTGAATACACTCCTGATGAACAAGTGATGAGAGAGGAAGAAGGTCAGTAATTATAATATTAGCCATTCTGATGTGCATCAATTTTTTGTAAGTCTAGGAGTTAAACCTTTAAATAAATGTTAAGATAGTTAAAAATATTAGCATCAAAATATGTTTTTTTAACTTGTTAAGCAATAATAACAAAAAAAAATAGTTTAAATAAAGGATAGACAAAAACCAAAGGATTGTTCATCTATGACATAATAATGTAATTGAATCACTTATCTTCATTTAAATGTTTACTAATGTAATTGTATGTAACTAATGTACATCTGATTATATCCTGTACTTCTTTTACTGTGATTTCTTTTTTACTTTAGTAAAGAAAGAATAGAGATACCATAAATAAAATATGATGTTTGTTGTTGCCAATTTTTATGTCACTGATGTGAAAGGAACAGCAGTTTGTCATATTAATAAATAATATCATGCTATCTCTTACAAGATTGTAGTGTATTTTACTTTTTTCTACTTAAAAAGCAAAGAAATATAAATAAATGAACATAATAATCACATACTCTTTTTGCCTGACTTTTTATGTAAGCAGTACATACGTCTGTAAATTTAAATGTATTTCTGTTGAATTTTTAACAATTTCAGGCCGAGATGCAATGCTTATAGACATCAATGGTCCACCAAACCCTCCTGGTTTTATCGGCTATCCTGCAACACAAATGCCTGCAATGCCAAACATGCCACCACCACCTACTGTGACTCCGTTTAACTATCCAACTGTATGTATATTTACTTATTTACCTTTATTAGTGACTCTCCTTCAACCTTTGTCAAATTATAAGTGAAGCGTCACTTACATATATATTTAAGATTTAGCAAAAGAATATATAACAAGGAGAATGTATGTATAAGGAATGAGCGAAAAAAAAATTTTTTCCTTTTTTTGTCTTAGCTTGGGGGTAGAATTTGTAGCTTATAAAAAAACTAAATTTTTGAAATAAAAACAAAATCTCAACATTTTGAGGTTTTTTGAGGAAAAATCTCAGCTTTTGAGGTGGCCCACTGATTGATTAAAATATGATTCACTGATTGATTGATATAATGATGATTAAAATAAATATTTTATTTTAACTTTCACTGTTAATATTGCACTATTGCAATTTAAAAAAAACATTGAAAAAGTAACATGTTACTTTTTTGTATTACAGTGAAAGTTGAGTAGAAAATGATTATATTCGTTAATTCTCGAACGTTTTCAAAGATAATTCACGCGAAAAAAAAAAACTTTTCATTCAAACCAAAAATTTAAATTATTTTAAAAACCAGTGGGCCACCTCAAAAGCTGAGATATTTTTTTATTATTTCAAGAATTTAGTTTTTTTATAAGCTACAAATTCTACGCCAAAGCTAAGAAAAAAAAAGTTTTTTTTTTCAATCCACTCTAATATGTATATTTAGAGTGAGATACCTTCTATGTATTTCCCTTTCCTTGGTTGCTATTTTTAAATACATATTATTATACTTGATATAATTACAACAACACAAATCTAGTGTGCCAAAAAAAATAAACATACATGTACAGAAAAGTACTAATTTTTGCAATGATTTTCTATTACTAAAAGGCTCTTTGGACTACTTTTCTCTCTAGAATGAGTCAATTTAATTAATTCCACAAAATATATTTTAGCAACCATCTGGTGGTAAAGCCGGTGGTTTCATAGCAACACCACCAGGCTATGGAGAACCGAGCAAGTCTATGAATTTTAATGTACCTCCCGGTGTCGATTCTACTTCTTTAAACAATAGCTTCTTACAGGTAACACTGAGTTCTATATTTATTTAGAGTGGTTTTGTTTGCTTTATTTAAAACACATTTAGTTTGATGTTTTAGTTTTAATTTTAGTTTATCACTCATTTTCCTCATTATTTTTTTGTTTTATTATTTGATTCTAATAATTTGATATTTTAATAATTAACAGAATGTAAAGTAAATTTAAGTGGTATCAATTCTAAAGTATTTCAAAAGTATTGTATATGTTGGTCGGTCATTGTAATATGGTATTTTCAGGAGGAAATGCACAACTTGCCTCCCGCTTATGACAGCATCGCTCATGATTCGGTAATATAACTTTATTTTTGTTTTTTTTTCATGAGCAACATTTTTAACTATCATAAGATTCTACTTTTGATTTTTTAGTTTGGTTTTGGTTTTTTGTTTCGTTATTATTAGTAACTAAGCATGAAATACATTGTTTTAATCAATACAGATAAATAAAATTGAAGTGTGTGTTTGTAATGCCGAAATAACATCTTTTTACTAAATGCATATTAAATTGTATACGGCACTTATAAAAAACTCATTTTTTTTTATTTTTGTCTGTCTGCCTGTTTGTCCCGGCTAATCTCCTAAATGGCTGGACTGATTTTGATAGTACTTTCACTGGCAGATAGCTTATGTTATAATGAGTAACTTAGGCTACTTTAATTTTAGAAATAGAAGTAGGGTTCCGCTCAAAAAAAATTAAAACGTACTTACAAACGCACCGGAACGATGTGAAGGTAAGTCGCTAGTTATTACTATATAAAATCGTTATGTAGCTATATGATAGTGAACAATGTTTTTTAGATATAAATTAATAGACATTTGTAAAGTCTAATTTTTCTGTTTTTATATATTTTGTTATAAGTAGAAGTTACTTGGAAATGGGTTTTCATTAATCTCTCACTAAAACATTTTTTAATTATATTTCAATGTTGAAAATGTTTTCAGAAATAGAAAGGAATAGAAAGTAGTGTACATAATAAAATGTCTTCGAATTCACGTGAAGCAAAAATTAGCACTGTCGTAACTGTAGCCTTGGCTTGTTTGCTTGTATTCAGCCCTTTTTCACGTCTCACTGCTGGGCACGGGCCTCCCTTCAATACGAGGGGGATCAGGCCATAGTCAAGAAAAAAACATACAAATCTTACATTGTATGCTTTTTACATGACTTCTCTACACACATGCCAAATTTCATGCGATTTAGTAGAATGGTATTTAAATAAAATTGATTTTTATGATTGGAGTAGACAATTCTCCAAAAAAAGAAAAAAAATCATAACTTCTAAACTATTGATTTTCGCGGAACTAATGTTTGTTTTAAATGAGTTGTTAGGGTGTCCTCTACCTGCAAAAAATCCTTGGACCACTATAAATGGACCACCCTGTCTTCTTCTGCCTGGCATTTATTTATCCCGGCTATTGCCAGGGTCTGCCTTCCTGCTAAGCCTACTCCACTTTGCACGGTCTTTCGCGTCATCCTGTGTAAGTCCATTGGCTCTCATATCCTGTTTCACGACATCCAGCCATCGCTTTCTTGGGCGCCCGGGAGGTCTTGTTCCAGGGACAAATATATCAAGGCACTTTCTTCCAACATAGTCCTCAGACCTACGCGCGACATGACCATACCACCTCAGACGATGCTCTTGGAGCTTATCCGCTACGTCACGGACCCCGAGACTGCCTCGGATGAACGTGTTGCGTATGCGGTCAGCCCGCGTTACGCCGCACATCCACCTCAGCATCTTCATCTCCGTGACGTGAAGCTCCTGAGTGTGCCGAGACAGCGATGCCCAGCACTCGCTTCCGTATGGAAGGACTGGTCGGATGATGCTCTTGTATATCTGTCCCTTGAGCTTGGGCGGTATTCTGCGATCGCAGACCACACCTGTGACCTCCCGCCATTTGGCCCAAGCAGCTCTTATACGGGCTTGAACGTCGTGATCGATGCTTCCGGACTCGTGCAGGACGGATCCAAGGTACCTGAACTTCTCCGACTTAACGGCTGGTTCAAGCCCTATTTGGATGGTGATAGAGTCCGGACTCCCGCAAGCCATGTACTCGGTCTTCGCCACATTTAGTTTAAGACCGCCGTTCTCAAGCGTACCCTTCCACAGGTTCACTCTACGCTCCAGCTCTAGACGGTTCTCATCAACGAGCACTATGTCATCGGCATACATCATCAACCATGGAGGCTGGTCCTGGATGCATGTCGAGACAACATCTAGTACTACGTTAAATAAGAACGGGCTAAGAGCGGAGCCCTGGTGGACCCCTACAGTGATTGGAAAGGGCTCGGTATCGCCAACAGCGGTTCTAACCACGGAAGCGGAATTGCGGTACATGTCTCTGATAATGTCAATATTGGTCTCAGGCACGCCTTTGAATCGCAACGCCCACCAGATGCATTGACGAGGCACACAGTCAAAGGCCTTCTGCAGGTCCAAGAATGCCAAATGCAGAGTTTTCCTTTTCTCCCTGTAAGCCTCAATCAAAGTTCTGAGGGCAAAAATGGCGTCCATGGTGCCCGATCCTGGCTGGAACCCATATTGACACTCAGAGACAGAACACTCTTGACGGAGCCTGAGGTCGATTACGCGTTCGAAGAGCTTCATGGTGTGACACATGATTTTGATCCCTCTATAACTACCGCAATCTTGAACACTGCCCCTGCCTTTGTATAAAGGGGTTACAAAGCTAAAGCGCCACTGGTTTGGCATCTTTCCAGTGTTCAAGTTGCAGTTAAAGAGATCAGTAAGCATGAGCACACCAAGAGAGCCCAACGATTTCCACGCCTCGATCGGTATGTCGTCAGGTCCCACCGCTTTTCGGTTCTTCATGCGGCGAAGACAATCCCGAGTTTCGTCAGGTGTTATTGGGGCAACAAGTCCGAGGTTAGGGGGCGGTTCGGGTGGAAGACTATATGGGTGCTGGTTGTTCAGCAGCTCCCGGAAGTAGTCTTTCCATCTCTCCTTCACAGAGGCATGGTTACAAAGCAGCGTGCCCTGGGAGTCCCTGACGCAAAGACATTTTGTGATATCTTGCGTCGCTTTATCCCCGGCACGTGCCAGCTTGTATATGAGCTTTTGCCCCTCCGCAGTTTCTAGCTTATCATATAATGGTGATAAGCTATCACTGCGGGCTCTGGCTACAGCTCTCTTGCTGGCACGTTTGGCTGCATTGTACTCTTCTCTATCTTCAGGAGAGTTGGTTTGCTGCCACTCTTTAAACGCAGTCTTCTTTTCTCGAATCGCCCCCTGTACCTGGTCATTCCACCACCATGTCTCCTTGTCGATGACTCGTCCTCCCTTAGAAACGCCAAGAACTCGCCTTCCCGCCGCGGTAATTACCGACTGTGCTCGATCCCAAGCCTCCTGGGCGGTTTCGGTGTGAATCAATAGGTTTTGCTTCTCAACCTCCGCCAGGAAGTCAGTCCGCATCGGCCCATTCAGTAACCACCACTTGATTCTAGGTTTGCGTTTCTCGGCTAGTTTCTTTTTCGGGGTAAACAAATAGTCCATGACAAGGAGACGATGTAGGGCCGTCAGGCTTTCACCCGGAATGACTTTGCAGTTAGTCACCTTGCCGATATGACACCTTCTGGTCAGCAGATAGTCTATTTGAGTTGAGTGGGGCCCGCTCTTATACGTGATAAGGTGCTCAGCATTCTTTTGGAAGAACGTGTTCACGATGGCCAGATCAGACGCAATACAGGTTCTTAGAATGTTTACTCCCTCTGCATTGCGACGACCATAACCAAAACCACCGTGGACACGTTCATATGTCTCAGCTGCCTTACCGACGTGACCGTTTAAGTCCCCCCCAACGACTATTACTTCGGTAGTCTGTATAGCGCGTAGTACCTCTTCAAACTGCTCCCAGAAGGACTCCTTCTCGGCCTCACTACAGCCTGCCTGGGGGGCATAGGCACTGATTAAGTTCGTGGCAACACCCTCAATCAGTACCTTTACCCGCATCAGCCGGTCGCAGCAACGGTCAACTTCTAGGAGACCATTCCGAAGCTCTTCAGAAAGCACTACCGCTACACCATTTTTACCTGAACCCTGGTGACCCAGTGTATATAAGCTGGTAACCCTGTCCGATATTACGGGACTTATTGCCCTTCCAGCGAGTTTCCTGAAGGAAACACTGGACCCGACGTCTCATGAGTACATCTGCGAGTTCCCTGCATCGTCCTGTTAGAGAGCCAATATTCCACGTAGCAAAGCGGAGTTTCCGTCTGGGTACTAACGTCTTTAACCGTGCCCGTACTTGACACGGTAGCCCTTGCCCACTTGTCGCAGGTGTAGGGCGATGTGCCTGCGCGTCGTTTAGCGGTGACGCCCTAGCCGTACCCAGCATTTTTGTATCTGTCCTCGTTTACATGGCGAAATTGGTTTTAAATGGAGCGATTGCCAAATGGACCACCCTGTATTTAAAAAAAAAAGAGATCTGTAAATTTACAATTTCTATTTAGATTTATACGCATAACCGCTCAAATATTTGCTACATAGACAAATTCTTCGAATTAGAATATACAAAACAATGACCTTAGTATTAAATAAGCATGTATTTACACTGGACATAATAGTTTTATTAATACATTGTAGGTACTAGGTACTAGCGACTTAACTTCGCTTCACTTTAGTGCTGCACAACACTTATAGTTACTTTAGGTCATAGTGTACTTATGTAATAGATAACATCCAAATCTGCCAAGCCATTTCAGCATAACAAACATACATACATATATACTTTCACATTTATAATAATAATCTGATTATTTCAGCCCGCACACAACGTTCCAACGCCTCAGCCAAGGTCTAAATTGCCCAACTACTTCCCCGAGCTGCCAGAACTTCCCTCGGTGCCTTCAGACCTGATCCTCCCCTCTGTGCCTCAAAGCAACAACTCTAATACAAGCACAAACTCAAACAATGCAAATGCCCCCGATGAAATAGATTTTGAAGATTTGAACAGACGTTTTGAAGAGTTGAAAAAGAAAAAGTAATGTTAGTTATGGGAGTATTTGTCATTACATTTATTTTCTTATGACATTGTAATATATAAGAATAATTTTCCTTAATATATCCATTTAAATATGTTTTTTTTTATCTGTTATGATTTTTTGTTTCTAAGTTACAATTATCGAAGCTGTTTTAAATGTTCCTTTCCAAGTTTTTGGGTTATATATCAAAGCCAATTTGGATATATTAAATTATTACATTAATATTATCAAAGAATTACTTTAATATAAAACTTTTTTGATGTCGTAAAGTTTTTTTATTTAGAAGCGAAAAAGGGGATTTCAGATGGTAAATTATCAATTTTGGTATGCTAGCAGTTCGCACAAAACTTAAATGCTGTGAAGTCAGCTGCATGTCAATTTATTTTATTTTGTGCTCGATTTAACTGTACGTATAAAAGTATGATGAATAAAATAATATAGTACATAATATGGCTCAATAAATATTTCATTACATTAACTTCCTAATTTCAAGAGGTAGTTTATGAGCACTATTTAAGTTTTGTGCGATATGATCTGAGTAACTTATGTATATGATCTGAAATAAGCCACATACAAAAATACAATTTATATAAAATTGTATAATTCATTTTGACAATATTTTACTGTAAAAAAAAATATTGCGATATAAAGCTTTATAATGTTTTATAAAATGTATCAAAATATATTTGTTTAAGCTACTGCTTCGTTTGATTTGAATTAGAGCTTATATAGGGGTATTTTATTATAATAATTGTCGTGTACCTAAATAATATTAAATATTGTGATATACATAACATGTATTTATTTGTTAGTATATAAAGATCTTAGAAGCTCAACGAGTGAACGTTAACGTCAAATCGCAACTCGATCTGCCTTTTTTTGTTATTCACGAAAGCTATTCCTGCACGTTAAAGTATAGGTGCGAATTGAAAATAGCGACAAACAAATTATCATTTTTACAGTTCCCGTATTAGATGTGAAAATATACTTTTTTTTTTAATCTCAAAAATTACATTACATTAGCAGAAAATTTGCTAAAAATCAGCTTGATTGCATTATTAAAATGGATATATACTATGTCTATATACTATATTGACATTTGATATTGAAACTCGTGCTAGAAATGGGACCCATAGAATTTGTGCTCACGTTTCACACCGACAATAAACTTATAATCTTATTATACACTATTGTTTTATGCAACATGCAGTTAATTATAACTGTGTTGTCTAAAGTTTGACAAGACTAGTCTCAGAGACATTTTAATATACTGTGGAGTGGTCACAATTTTATTTACAGTTTGGAGATGGATGTTTCTAAGTCGTTAATAAAAATAATATCAATTTAAAAATAAAATCACATACCACTGTTTTCTCTATCTATAATAATTCTTTATTGCACACCAAAAAAACAATAGATATAAAGAAAATTTAAAAACACAAAGAAAAGATGTACATCAGCCGACCTTATCGTTAGAAGCTATCTAGCCAGGCAACCTTGAGCAGGAGGAGTATTTTCATAAAACGGTAGGCGGTGTACTTGCTTTATTACTTTTACTTAGTTATAGTATTTAAATGATAAATACTATACTAAGAGTGTGAGAAGGAAAAAAATACTGTTACTGTATAATCATTAATACTCAACATACATTTAAAGCAACAAAATTATTAAATAAATCATATAATAAAATTTATAATATATAATAAAAGCTATTAAATTATAATCGTTTACTATTAAGTTAGTTATTCATTCAGAATTTGTACATTGTGTTAGCTAAATAAATTTTTGTACATTTATCACTGATGAATTTTGTAATATATTATATTATATAAATAATACTTTCTTAGATTTACTTGAATATTTGACATTTTAAATGAAACTATCTTTTCGGATGTTGTCGCGGTTTTACTTTATATTTTGGTCCCCGACGATTCGAATGCTTTATATCAAACGTGGTCAGTGATCAAGAGAGAATAAAACCGCGATAAAATCCAAAAAGATAGTTTTATTTATATTACAAATGTAAAAATATAGTTGTATTTAATATAACATATATTATTATAATATCATATTCTATAGACAAAAAAATGAGTGCGTGTAACCTTTACGCGCGGTTGAAGTAAAACTTCTTTGGCGCTGTGGCAGATACCGCAATTAAATTAAAATCAAAATATAAACATATTAATTTTCATAAAATTTCGCTCAGCTTCGTCCCTAGCTTGCTTCCCAATACAAACTCATCCCCATTTTCACCTCCTTAAGGTTTAAGGGGTGATTTCCGGAATAAAAAGTATTATATGTTCTTCCCAAGGTCTCAAACTATCTTTTTACCAAATCACATCTAAATCGGTTCAGTAGATCCAGAGCTTACCCCCCTACAACCTCACAAACTTTACCTCTTTATAATATTAGTATAGATTAGTGATAAATAAACATATTTCTATAAATAATAAAAATAATGAATGAAATATGATATTTTTTTAATTATGATTGATAAATGTCTTACTTCCGCGACTTCTTTTCTTATTTTACCTCAGTCACGGCTAAAGAAGTTTCACTTCAAAAAGTGGTTTAAAACAAATATTATAATATAGTATAATATTATTTTATACATAAATAACATATATAGAATGAAATAAAAGATTGTTTTCAATTTAAGTTATATTCATTTTACTAATGCCTGTTAACAATTCATTGTTGGTACATAAATTATCGATATTCAATTATACTGTTCATGAGTCAGATGTTATGTATAAAATTAGAAATTATTTTTTTATTCAATAAATCATTTCACTAACATTATTCTTTCATTTTAATTATATCGAGATCAAATTTTGTGATAAAAGCGAATATTTTATTCATATCGATATTAAATTTTGATTGAAATATCGTTTTTATTGATTACAATATAAATTATTAGAAAAATGCCTATACGGCTATGACAATTGTACAGGTATACATTGGATTTCACAAAACGGAGAATTGTAAATGACAACCAATCTTATTGCTATCATTTTAAGGATTAATTCATAACAGTCTTAGTATTTGTTGGGAGCATATAGATATTTTCTTGAAGTTAGGGACCACGTTGGAACAATTGTTCTTTAGTTTGTTATGTAACTGGGTGTTAGAGACTATTTTAGTTTGTATTACCAACTTGTTTGGTGATTCCGCTAATATTGTACCGAGCGCTACCAAACCCCTGCAAAAATATACAAAAATAACATTACTATTTAATAATAGTATAATTTGACTTAATAATAGTATCATTTTGAATAAGATTAGAGTTCAGAATTAAAATATCAACAAAAATTAACCTGTTATAACATGACAATTTATTATATGAAAGGTAATATTTTCTTTCTTAGATATACGTGAATATTTGACATTTTAAATAAAACTATATTCGGAATTTTTCGCGGTATGACGAATCACTGTCCGTAACAACTTAAAACATGCCTGGTTAACGATCTTGGCGCTTACCCGTATGTTCTTTTCAGAAGATATTTTCAAAGACGCAGGAATGAGACGATGATCCCGACATCTCTTCAAGAATGTTACAGATGTTAATAAAAATAATTCGCGAAAAAATCCGAGAAGATAGTTCTATGTAACGTAGTTCAGAAAAAGTGATAATAAACCGTTCAACTCTAGCTCCGTGATATCTATGTCAGTAGAAAATCGAAAATAAAGTATTTTTTTACCACCTTTGTTTACTAGAGTTGCTAGAGTGGCAGTATTCAGTTCTAATTTAAAAGAATATTCGTATTAAATACCTGAAGTGAGCTTCATTGTCAGTGACCTTGTTCAACAAACTAATAATGCATTCGGCAAGCTCCATGTTATCTGTCTGTTGTGCGAGTGCTACTGATAAGTTCAGAAGTAGAGATGTTGCCGCAATCTGTTAATAAAAACATATTTTTTTTTTATTTTGCATAAATAACAAATATTTTGTAATGTTATCATAAGCGTAATTAGACTATGGCCTGATTCCGTATATTGAAGATTGAAGAGCTGAATACAATATAGTCATAAATTTTTCTAATCTATGTATAAAGGCAATATATATGACTGACTAATAGGTAACAAAATTTTAATAACTATCAATAGGGTATAGTAGATTATGCAACAACACATCAGCTTCAAAGTCAAGGGTGTAATTTTGTTAATGAAATTTGTATATTATCCATGTATATTCAATGAAGAAATTATTACTTTATATAAGAGGTCACCAATAAAAGATGTTGCTCATCTTTCTATGTATATTCAGTACTTTTATAATCGTCAGTACGTTTGTCCGTATAAAAGCTACCACCGGCTCGGAAAACAGTGCTGCTGAGAAGTGCCGGCAAGAAACTCAACAGTTAATCTTTTAAATAATGAGTTACATAATTTACAATAATCATTTTCAGCATTACACACAATCTATGACTAGTCACTACAGGATGGTACCGAGATCTGCTCCTCTGTCAAGCGCAGGGAAAACCAAAAGAATATCAGAGTCCTATTTTCTTAAATACATTCTTATCGGCCAACGTCATATAATGACATGCCATATACATACATAAATCATTAGAAATTAATTATATATATTATTTTCCTTTAAAACGCTCAAATATAAACGTGCAACCTTACATTTACATACATATAAAAATGAATTAGTTTTAATTATTAGGCAGTTCTAGGATACATCATATATAAAACATTAATCCGGATTGCTATCAGTTTTCTTTTGCCAGATGGAACATATTCGAAAGCAGATTGTAATATATTAAAGCTAACGGAAACGAACCTGTCAAGAGAGGGAGCTAATAATCTATTTATAGAATTTGTTATCTACAGTATTCGACTTTTTTCGAATATAATATGTTTCATCTTTCAAAGGATGGCAATTCGAATGAATATTATCTTCTCATATACATACAGCTATTAAGCAAGCGACTTCACACTACTAACAATGAAGTGAGCGACATATGACTATCTCGCTCATACCTGCGCATTGTTGTTGAGGTGAGAGAGATAGATAATCGCGTGTATGACTCTCTCCCTCGCGGCTAAATTGAATGAATGTAATCTTCTCATATACAGCTGTAAAACAAAACGAGTCCAGACTGCTAACAATGAAGCGAGCGACATATGTCTATCTCGCTCATACCTGCGAATTGTTGTTGAGGTGAGAGAGATAGATGAGCGCGTGTATGACGCTCTCCCTCGCGGCTAAATTGAATGAATGTAATCTTCTCATATACAACTGTAAAACAAAACGAGTCCAGACTGCTAACAATGAAGCGAGCGACATATGTCTATCTCGCTCATACCTGCGAATTGTTGTTGAGGTGAGAGAGATAGATGAGCGCGTGTATGACGCTCTCCCTCGCGGCTAAATTGAATAATTGTAATCTTCTCATATACAGCTGTAAAACAAAACGAGTCCAGACTGCTAACAATGAAGCGAGCGATATATGTCTATCTCGCTCATACCTGCGCATTGTTGTTGAGGTGAGAGAGACAGATGAGCGCATGTATGACGCTCTCCCTCGCGGCTAGAACCAGCATCTCTCCGGGCAGGTCGCTGAACGCGTTCACTAACACCCGCATTGCTAGCATTTGGTTCGCTGGCAGATTGTCTGTAACAGTTAAAAAGAATAATAGGTTATATATTTATTTAGTACATAAAAAATATACATATACAATATTTTTTTAGTAGTGTTTTCTTTAATTAACTGCAGATATTTTTTGCGAGGCAAATACTACAAAATTATCGAGTAAAAACTACAAGGTGCTGAAAAGTACACTTTGGTAAACTGTGACAAGTGTAGGTACCTACAGCTTTGAGTTAACCGACATCGTTATAAGGGAGATTGAGCAAGTAAAAAATTGACTTTCGCTGATGTCTAAGTCACGATGATATACGAAAACACCCGATTTCTTCCGACCGATAAGAAGTACCTACACTGCGTAAAACTTTTCGCAACATGTAATGTGACACAGGCCTAATAACCAGCCGCTGGATATCCGGCTCTCCAGCTTATAAGTGCTCGCCAGGTACCTTACATTCTGGCCTAACAACTATCCGTGTCATCTCTAATTAATTCATTTTTATTACCTTTACTGTTTTTTTATATCAGAATATACTTTTTACTGATTTTCACATACATCAACAAAAAAAAACGTGTGTGTACTTATGTACGCATGTAAGAAGTTATACTTTGGCGTAACAGAACAAAAATAGCTAAAGATTTCATCCCGTATGTCAAAACTCTCTGTTTGTAAAAGGAATGCAGTTAACTTTATCATGTCGCTTTTTGGCTGTCGGTGTGCGTGCGTTTCGTAAAAATTGTATTCTCATAATTTTTTTCAAACGTGGCGAATGAAACTTAACTTCAAAAATGAATACATGTAATGCCATCTATTGACATATAATTGCATTATTTTTTCTTTATCCCTGTTGAGAACTTATGCTAGTACATATAATAAACAGAAGGTTAGGAATATTTTTTTCAAACGTGCCAAATGAAACTTAACTTCAAAAATGAATACTTTAATGCCATCTATTGACATATAATTGCATTATTTTTTCTTTATCCCTGTTGAGAACTTATGCTAGTACATATAATAAACAGAAGGTTAGGAATATTTTTTTCAAACGTGCCAAATGAAACTTAACTTCAAAAATGAATACATGTAATGCCATCTATTGACATATAATTGCATTATTTTTTCTTTATCCCTGTTGAGAACTTATGCTAGTACATATAATAAACAGAAGGTTAGGAATATTTTTTTCAAACGTGCCAAATGAAACTTAACTTCAAAAATGAATACATGTAATGCCATCTATTGACATATAATTGCATTACTTTTTCTTTATCCCTGTTGAGAACTTATGCTAGTACATATAATAAACAGAAGGTTAGGAATATTTTTTTTCAAACGTGCCAAATGAAACTTAACTTCAAAAATGAATACATGTAATGCCATCTATTGACATATAATTGCATTATTTTTTCTTTATCCCTGTTGAGAAGTTATGCTAGTACAAATAATAAACAGAAGGTTAGGAATATGCAAGCTCACTAATACCAAAAACGCAAGGCTTACCTGGAGTCAGTAATGTAAGGAGGTATGTAACAAAATTTGGCCCATAATTTGTATCAAATATTTGACCATTGATTTCTTTTTTTCTAACTGCTAATCTAGTTACATCTAGCACTGGGAACAGTATCTCTGAAATTAAAAATAAGAAATGAAGTACAATGTTTAATTTTCTTAATAATTGACAGCTTTTTAAATTAAAAAAAGTTATTTTTGACATACCTTTCGGCCACTCCAACATTTTTTTCAGTAATGCTATTGTTTCAGGATTGAATGATGTATTCTGTAAATATAATATAAAAGAAAATATATTATTATAAGTCTCTTTTTAATAAAGTTTTAAACTTAGTCTCAAGTTAATATTCGAAAAAAAAAAACCACATAAAAATCTATAAACTTACCATTTCACCTAATTTAACGATATTTTCTAACTGTTCATCAGTGAAGGCACTCAGACCATCTCCAACTTTGCTGTTGAATTCTTTGAGCTTATCATATATTGCTTTTAAATTTGCTTGATCGAATCTAAAATTATAAACAGTATAATTATTATACGTTAATACTTTCTTAAAACGCGAATATCTGAAATATATTAAACCGACTTATATTAATTTTACTTGGATATAAATTACTATGGATAAGTTATTATAACATAAAAAATATATGAAAAATGGCACTTCTTGAATTAATTTAAAATAAAATAAAACTTTAAAATAAAAACTCAAAAAATAGAAAATGAAATATACAAAATGTATGAGAGGCGAGAGGACTATAAGAGGTACAAGAATATATAAGAACTACAAGAGGCGGCCTTATCTCTAAAAGAGCGATTTCTCCCAGGTAACCTTTAGGTGTAGCAAATTACTACTAATATAGAAGGGACGCGAATAATAAATAAAGAGATAGTAGAAAGAGTATATATTTATAAATATACTCATACGTACCATACAAATTTATACAGATAAAAACATCTGTCTGTTTGTAATGTCAAAATAATACCGTTTTAGTTTTTACTTAATGCATGTGAAATTACATACAGTACTTATAATATTTATACATCTGTCTATTTCTTCCGGCTAATCTCCGAAACAGGTGGACCGATTTTGACAAGTTTCACTGGCAGATAGCTGATGTTATGAGGAGTAACTTAGGCTAACTTTATTTTAGAAATAGAACTCATTACCCTCGCTTCGCTTAGGTTTGTCCCTAGCTTGCTTCCCAATACAAATTTTCATTCCTATTTTCACTCTCTTAAGGAATGATTTCGGGATAAATAGTATCCTATGTCCTTTCCAGGGTAGTAGTCAAACTATCTTGCCAAATTTCATCTAAATCGGTTCAGTAGATCCAGAGATTACCCCCCAACAACGTCACAAACTTTATCTCTTTATAATATTAGTATAGAATATAGATCAAGCTTTCAATAAATATAAGGCAATCTTACCTAATATAAGAATCGTGAGGCACTAAAGGTTTCTCTGCGGGGGCGGCGTGCGCGGTGGTGTAGGCGCCGGCGCCGGTGAAGGGGTCGGCGGCGGCGGGCGGCGGCCCCGCGCGCCCCGCGCCGCCCGCGCCCGCCGCGCCGCCCGCGCCCGGCACGTAGCGGGACTCCCCCGTGAACGGGTCTGCGAAGCTGCTGGGTGTTTGTTTGTTTGTTTAGAATATTGTGCAAGTTTTGAAAGGATCATTGGTTTTCTTAAATATATTATATATGTTAAATATAATACATTCTATATTGATTAAGGAATTATTCGAATATAAAACTTTAGTAGTTAATTCTAGTAAAAATTCCAATAAATAATTTTATTTTTAAATATATTTTATATTTAGATATTTAATGTAATATTTAAAAATGTTTTAAAAAACAATAATAAATAGCATTATGAAGGTTTCATGTGAACAATTTATTATATAGGAATTTGATTTTCTTCTTCTTCTGCCTGGCATTTATCAATCCCGGCTATTGCCAGGGTCTGCCTTCCTACTTAGCCTCCCCCACTTTGCACGATCTTTAGTATCATTCTGTGTGAGTCCATTTTATACCACTTTAATTAAAACTGGTAAAACTAATTACGTTTTTTAATAATTTATTTCAATCATTAATAATAAACATTATTATTTCATAAAAAAATACTAATTCTAACTCACAATACTTTGATGATACTTGATAAAACTTACCCATTGCTAGAAGCGGGCGCAGACTCCAATTTAGCATTAGTGATTATAAAATTGGCTACATTCTCTAAATATACTTGAGGTAGGTCATGTCTGCAAAAAGTCAAATAAATCAAAATTAATAAATAATATATATTAAGAATAAAAGTCTTGGTCATTAATAATCTATACAGATTAATAAAATTGGAGTGTCTGTTTGTAATAATAAAATAACCGCTTTTTACTAAACGCATATGGATGTATACACGGTACATAGGTATACCAAAACAACATTTTTTACAATTTTTGTCTGTCTGTCTGTTTGTTCCGGCTAATCTCTGAAACGGCTGGACCGATTTTGACGGGATTTTCACTGGCAGATAGCTGATGTTATAGGGAGTAACTTAGGCTACTTTTATTGTTAAAAAAGAATCAGGGTTCCGCGAAAAAAATTTAAAACCCATAAAATTGTGAACAAAATCCGCGTACGGCGTACGCACCCGAGTAAAACGAGGGTAAATCGCTATACAATTTAAATTAATTGAATATTTTAGGAGTAGCAAGCTATTTACATATGTATACCTAAACAAAGCTAACCGTGAAAACGTTCCTAGGGACGAACGCGAGCGAGCGTGAGTCGCTAGTAATTACATATATGAATACAATTTCGACGACACATTTGGCTCAGTTTGTAATGACACTACTTCCTGTGCAAGCGGTCGCGGGTTCGAGTCCCGATGGGGGCATTCATTTGTGTGATGAACACGGATGTTTGTACTCCAGTCATGGGTGTTTATATTTATAATATATATGTATTTAAAATTGTATATGTGTAGTGTATCAACTATCTGGTATCCATAACACAGGCCTCGTAGCTTACCATGGAACTAGATGGTGCTGTGTGTTAATGTCCCAACATATTTATTTATTTTATACATGTAGGATCTGAGAATGTAAATATAAGCACTTGATAGCTCACTATCTCTTCTAATATTATAAAGAGGAAAAAATTGTTTTTTTTAGGCTTCAAAACTACTGAACCGATTTAGATGAAATTTGGTAGACCTAGTTTGAGACCCTGGGAAGGTATGGGATAGTTTTTATCTCGGAAATCATCCCTTATGGATGTGAAAATTTTGTATGGGGAAGCAACCTAGGGACGAACCCGAGCGAAGTGAGATTCAGTCGATAGTTTATAACATTAAAAATCAGATGACAATGTTCACGCTTATCCATCTTTTATTTCATTCCATTTTTAAAATCATGCCACATGTCTCTTTTACTTATCAATACTATATTATTCACTTTTCGCCCAATCAAGTACTAATATACACTTTAATTTTTAGTACTTTAATGGTTAATGACTATACATATATGAAAAAAAAAGAAGCATTGAACGCTACCATCGAACTCACGACCTCCAACACACTATCGTAGACGGTATCCTAAATATTTTAACCTAAATTGTATTGTATTGTATTCAGCTCTTTTTTTAACGTCCCACTACTGGGCACGGGCCTCCCTTCAATACGAGGGGGATCAGGCCATAGTCCACCACGCTGGCCAAGTGCGGGTTGGCGGACTTCACATGTCTTTCGAAAACTTGCTAGGTTCTCTCAGACATGCAGGTTTCCTCACGATGTTTTCCTTCACCGTAAGGCAAGTGGTAATCAAGTTAGAAATGATTCGCACATGAAAATATCAGAGGTGCGAGACCCGGGATTTGAACCCGCTTCACTCGGTTTCCCAAGCGAACGCGTTACCACTAGGCTTACAAATAGAATAATATAATTATTCAATTCATTAATCAATTTATGTACATACTTATGAATGAACGTCTGTGCCGCCACCCACGGGTCTTCAGTCTTATTAAAGGGTAATTTGAGAGGTGGAGCGCCATCTTTAATATCTACACTGAACACAAAATCGTATTCCTGAAATAGATATTATTATTGTTTTTAATAAAAAAAAATAGAATATACTTTTAGATAAAAATCATACAATTTAGTTACATTTTATGCCTAGACAAAGACGGAGACGGAGCTCGCGAGAAAAACATTCAAGATAAAAAATAGTAGCGTGTTTTGTTGTTTATGCTACTATTTGTGATTTGGCCATACATATAATATAGTTTATTTTCTTCAAAGAGTACGGAAAAATGTTAAAGTACGTACTAGTTATAAATTTTCAATTTTTGAAAGCAAAAATGAATATTAACTATATAATTATATTATTTTGAGTTTTTTTCAGCATTAGTTCCCTTGCCATTGAAAGAGATATGGCATGATTATATATCAGCTTATCTATTTTTTTCTTTATTATAATAAAATTCGTTAGCTATTTATTTATCAACGTTTATGTAACAATGAATTATTGTAAAAATATTTGTATTCTATAATACTTTCTTAGATTTACGCGAATATTTGACATTTAAATAAAACTATCTTTTCGGATTTTTTTCGCGGATTTATTTTGATTTTTGTTTCCCGACGTTTCGATTGCTTTACAGCAATCATGGTCACGGGAGAGACTAAGGTGTTAGATGTCTCAATGTCATTATACAGTTGTTACAGACAGCCTACCTACTATTTTACAAAAATGATTTTAAAAATTCAAAAATGGCATCAAAGTACCTTACAATATTGGTTGATTTTAATTCTAAACATTTTAAAAAAATTTAATGTTTTTAATAAGTATTATAATTAAATATAGCAATATTATTTACTTAATTTTAGCTATTATAATAAATATTACAATTTTTCTTTATTAATTACTAATCTTATTTAGTGTTGCTATTATTATATTATCTGTAACCATAAAGATTATTAAATATTTTTAAATATCAATTATTTATTTAAGTAATATAATTGTTTTATAATATGTAGTTTAAAAAGAAGTTTAATATTATTTTAGATTGTTATTATTTAAAGTTAAAATCTTAAGCAACACTATTGTTAACTGTATAGATAAAAAATATATTAATTAGAATTACTATTCTTATTGCGATCCACACAGTATGAACTAACTACATCTACTGGTCTGTTATGTTTGTTTTTGTTGTTTGTTTTTATTATATTTATTACAGGATCCCATGATGATGGTAGTACCCAGCCATCTTCCCTATTGAACTTCAATAGGGAATTGAAGTGTACATATTATAAAACAATTATATTACTTAAATAAATAATTGATATTTAAAAATATTTAATAATCTTTATGGTTACAGATAATATAATAATAGCAACACTAAATAAGATTAGTAATTAATAAAGAAAAATTGTAATATTTATTATAATAGCTAAAATTAAGTAAATAATATTGCTATATTTAATTATAATACTTATTAAAAACATTAAATTTTTTTAAAATGTTTAGAATTAAAATCAACCAATATTGTAAGGTACTTTGATGCCATTTTTGAATTTTTAAAATCATTTTTGTAAAATAGTAGGTAGGCTGTCTGTAACAACTGTATAATGACATTGAGACATCTAACACCTTAGTCTCTCCCGTGACCATGATTGCTGTAAAGCAATCGAAACGTCGGGAAACAAAAATCAAAATAAATCCGCGAAAAAATCCGAAAAGATAGTTTTATTTAAATATTTGTATTCTGTTTTAAAATATTATATATTATTTTAAAACATTATTGCTTGGCTTTACATTTAGTTCTATGACATAGTGTCTTTATTATTCCTTAATCTAAGCAAGGAACACAGTGTATATGTCCTCTATGGCATAATATCATAAAGACTTATTAATATTACTCACTGATATAAGTAATCAATTTTTATTAAATAAAAATGCATACAGCGACTTGCAATTTGAAGAATTATAATATCTTTTATCACAAAAGTGACCTTAAAACAGTTAGCTTAATTAACTCACCTGTCCTTGATACATAGTCTTCCCTTCACTGGGAGGGTTCGCTCCCATAACATCTCCTATTTCATTCCACGTTTTTTCCGCTGCACTCCAAGAATAACATTTCACGTTCGTCCCTCGACGCACTAACTTTGTTTGCCCGTCGGATTTGCCCGGCTCTAACAAAGCTTCGGGACCTGGTAATCTAGAAATATTAGAGTACATAAGAAAACACATGAGTGTAAAAATATAATGTGTTCAGCCTTTTTTAATGACCCACAGCTGGGTACGGGCCTTCCTTCATTATGAGAGGGATCAAGCCATAGGCCACCATGCTGGCCAAGTGCAAGTTGGTGGACTAATATAATATTAAGGTGATAATAGTATCATAGGGGTAGTATTGATAATTAGCATTATAACACTTATCAATTAATTCCATTAGATAGCAAAATTATATTTTACTCGTAACTATGATAATATATAAAGTTGTTTATTTTTTTGTTTTTTTAACATTGTACATTACATAGCCCAAATATAAATTGAACATATAACATACTTTTATATACCAATTATTTGAAAGATACATACTCGGATAATTTAAAACCTCCTATCTCTTGTTGCGCGGCTGCCTGCATTTTTTGCACTTCTTCTTCAAATTGTTTGAGGGTTGCTTCATCTGCATATCTTTCAGGGTCTTTTGAGAATACTCGCACTAAACCATCACTCGAACCTTTAAAGTAAATTTTTTTTAAACAAAAGAAATATAATTGTATTATTGCAATTAAAATATAGCTTTTAACCTAAATAACCATAAGTATGTGATTAATAATATAGTATAAGTTATTTTTTTATGTCAAGATAATATATGGTTCCTGTGGGATAGGATATTGTATTTGTATTCAAATATTATTAAACAGTATTTTTTAAATTAGCATTTCAAAATTTTAAGTCCAGGAAAAGTAGTCACATGATAATTTTTTATGAAAATAAAAAAAATATGCAGAAATTATTATAACATATCATATATATCAAGATATCTTTAAGGGATAAGTCCACATATGTCCTTATCATTTTCTCTATTTCTGTAGTATCTGTTTTTTTTAAGTGTAATAAAGTATACATATAATAAAATTTGATTTCATTCGCTGATGACACACAACCTGAACTGAACGTTTGGCTTAGAAAGATAAAATTTTGCTCCAAGAAGTTTTTCCTTATGCAATGAAGGTGAAATGACAGCTTGTATGGAAGTTAATAATTGAAGTTAGTAATTAAACACCGTTGTTGGGTTTATAAGCTTTAACAATGAATCAAGGTCATATAATACACAGGGTAGTTACTAGTTAGTTACCAGTAACAATATCGCCATTATCAAGACAAGTGAGACTCCAAACAGAATGTGCTGGCACTTTCAATTCGCGCACACAGTCACCCGCCGCCCAAATACGTATAGATCCATCTTCTCCGCAACTAGCAAAACCTTGTGGTAGGCTTGGGTTTGTTGTGATACTAGAAAGTGAAATGAATACATAAATTTCATGGATTTTCAGATTTTGAAAAGTTTAGAAGTATGTTTTCTAACTGTAAACCAAATTTCAGTTCTGGAAATAATCCTATTAATATCATAAATAAGATAGTTTGTCCATACATCCTGTGTGGATATCTGGATATATGGATGTATAGATGTTTGATACTCGTTCATGCTTTTTACATCGCTGCGCCTTCGGTGCGCCTCATAAATCATAATACCGCGTTCGTTACAGGGGCGAAGCTGCAAGCTTTGGTATCCAATCATTTACTTTATATCCACTTTTTTTCAATAAAAAACAGACAGAATGCTTATGCTTAATGTGACATTAATATTTTGTTCGTTACGATAATAACATTGAAGAAATTGAGAATTCAGACATCTAAATCAATAAGAATTTGATGAAAGATTATCACTTTTATAATATATGGCTCCCTCAAAATTTTTTTTGACAACCAATCTGGAACCATATGTATCCAGAGGATACATGCTAATAAGTAGTTTATTAGCGACATAGGGATTTTAATAATTCGCTTAGCTTCTGTTATGTAACTGCTACCAAAGGACTCTTCATCCACATAACAGTGCTTGCAATGAGTTTTTTTACACTGTAAATTTATTTTAAATGCTATTTAACTTTCTATGGGTAAAGTTAGTGACTTGTTGTGACCCACAAAACTATGCAATAATAAGGAAGAAAAAATTTCTATTTCTTCAAAACTATTGTATATTTTGTTGATAAACTCATGTAATAACTATGACTTTAACGAGGTCAAAAATTTTTCTCCTGTGACCATGTTTGCTGTAAAGCATAAATGTCCAGAGCAGTCCTCAAGTTGTACCCAGAAAAAAAATACATTTTTGTTGAATTCAATATTGACTTAATTACATTTTATAGCAGACATCCAGAATTTTATGTATGTATTTAAAGTTATATATGTGTAGTGTATCAACTATCTGGTATCCATAACACAGGCTTCGTAGCTTACCATGGAACTAGATGGTGCTGTGTGTTAATGTCCCAACATATTTAAATATTTAAACTTAAATATTTATTTAAATTATTTAAATAAATTTGCACTCACCTGTAAATATAATTTGTGTGACCATAATAAGTGTTAAGGCATTGACCACTATTTGTCCATAATCTGATAGATGCATCATTAGAGCAACTGAGGAATGTTTCTGCATTTGCAACTGCTAAATCACGAACACAATCTGTATGTCCTATAAAAATAAACTTATTTTAAATGATACAAGTAATGGTAGTAGAAAAATAGTAGGTATAATATATTAAAGCTTTAAAAACGAAATAAATAGGGAGGATTTAATAAAGATTTATTATTTATTTACAAGAACTATTATTAAAGATAACTTTTTTCTAAAAATAGAGTTACCTGTAAGTGAAATAATAAAGCCTCCATCTTTTCGCCAGAGTTTTATACTTTTATCAGCAGAGGCTGTTGCATAAGTTCCATTACCAAGTTCTAAAGCTGCCCAAACAGCAGCTTGATGACCTTTAAGTATTATTGGTGCCATTTGAGGATTGTTTATATTCCATATTCGGGCAGTATTATCCCAACTTGAACTAGAAGTTTTTTTTAAACTTATAAAACATAAGAGAACAAAGAAAGCTAATAATGATTTTTCTTTTAAATATTAAAAACATTACAGGATAATGTAAGAAAAGGAAAGTATTTTATTGAAGCAAACTAAACCTTATAAGAATTCCAGAATCACGTCCTGGTGTAACACTGCATACTGTATTATCATGGCCTTTCAAATTTATCTGAACAACCCCATCTTGCAAATTATAGCCTAAGATTGTACTATCGTTGCTTCCTGTAATAACTAAGCCATCAGGGAATGCCTCACAAGGTGGAAGCCAACATACACACGACACGAAGTTGCTATGTCCCTGATAAGTAACTACATTGATAAAATCCTTCACCCTAAGAAAAAAAATAACAAAATTAAAAATAGAATATATATTTATAGTATAAAGAAAGATTGAAATATTTTAAGTACTTTAATGTGGAAGACATGAAAATACTAACCCTTCCGGGTGCCACAGTTTAGCGGTTCTATCTCGAGATGCTGATAATATGCAAAATTCTTTGGTAGTTGCAACACATCTTACGTCCATTGAATGACCACATAAAACAGTACTCAGTTTATAATCAGGTATAGCCATTGCACGAAATAAATAATTTATGTTTCAGTAAAGTTCTAGCAATTGGAAACAATCACAACGAAATATGTTTGTAACGTCATTTTGACGTTGTTAAAAAGTAAATTGTCATCTTCTAAGACTGCATTCAATATATTCTTTTTGTAAGAGAACATTTTATAGATATTTTGTAATGCAAAAGTCTTGAATAAGAGTGGTAATATTTTTAATATATTTTTAGAGAATAAAATTTAAATTAAAACAATATAATATATTTTAGATTAAATTTTAGAAATATTGTTGTTATGTGAATGCATTTATAGTTTTAATTTTTAGGTATAGCCAACATGACAGACATAAGGCGGGAAATAAAATATGAAATGAGTGATTTAAATTATATAATAAAATGTTACTGCTGTGTCAATTATATAGTATTGTTTTATATAGCTACCATTAATTAATAAAATCTTAAATGACGTAATGTAAGTAATTTGAAAAATAAACTTTAACAATACTGATTAATTTTGATTAATTAAGATATATTCAATTTTTGTAGCTTTATTTTTAAAACTATAGCAAACATTAAAAAATAGTATACTTTATTGTAGCACTTCTTTATAATTTTACCGGCAAATGTTAAAAATATTTATGTATATACATTGATACCAACCAAAGTTAGAGCTATAGATGGATTGGGCGGTTGTACATAGGTAGTGTAAAAATGGCGTCGACGGTGTGTGTATCTAAGTGCCGTCTCTTAGCTAAATTAGAAATAAATCGTGGATTGTGTTTATCTTCGATATTTAGAGATATATCAAATAACAGAGTAAGTACTTATTATTATAAGTGGTCCAGTAATTTTTTTTTATGAATTTTCATATACGATTGTCATTTTCGAGCTCGTTATGCACGTGTACATAAGTAAATTGATATGCATAGATATCTATTTATTTTTGAGCATCTGTCAAATGTCATTTTAACGAATTTATTTTATAAAAATAATCGGTATAATACTTTACGTAAAATTTGGTTTACAATGAAGTAATTATTAACATAATAACTACTAAAGAAATTCTAATAACAATGTTTTGTAAAGTTATAGAAATAAATAAATACGACTTTTCCATAATTTATCACTTGTTTACTTGGGTTCATGAAAATATAAATTAAAGGATTCGTTCTGTTAATGCTCTAATGTAATAAATCTTTTGTGATTTATTCCGAAGTACATAATAAAAACTTTTTTTCTATGTAATATTACATATTATGATATTAATAATGTAATATCTCTAGCAACTTGATTTATCCATTTTTCATTTAAATTGATAAAATATATGCACAGATTTTTTTCTATTAATATATTAGGTACTTATATAATATAAATATTTACATGGTTTAATTTACCCCAGTATGGTCTGTATATTTATTATTTTTAATTCTTTTTTCTGAATGTAAATCTATTTTAAAATGCTTGATATCAGTATATATATGCTTATGGACAATTTGTAAATACATTTTTTTATCAAATATAATCCATCAAATATATGTATAGAGAAGTTTTACTGATAAAGATTACGAGGTATACATAATTGTATATTGTGTATACTGTATTTATTATTTATAATTATGCTATATCCTAACACTGTATTACTGTTATAAAATGAAAGTTTGTGAGTATGGATGTTTGTCACTCTTTCACTCCAGAACGGCTGGACAAATCTGGATGAAATTTGGCACAGAGATAGATTATAGTTTGGAATAACACATAGGCTACTTTTTATTCCGGAAAAGTGCATGTTTCTTGTGGGATAGGCTTGTTTTTGTTTTCCTAAAGGTGAACCTAAAGTGAAGGGAGGGTGAGCCGCTAGTTTTAAATATAGTCCTATTCAAACCATCTTCTGTTAAGTAGACATATAAGTTTGAGATGTTTGTGTTACTATCTAAAATCATAATTGAGTGACTAATGAGTCACACAATATATTTTGTGGGATGTTAGTCATGATCGACACTGACTTGGCACAGCAACAACAATTGTCTTCATATATGCTAGACAATTTTATGAGGTCTTGATAAATTCATTTTACATATTTTAAAATTTTAATTAGAATAAAATTACTGGTAAATTAGAATACTATGGATATACTTACACATACTAACATTATAATTATAAAAAATAATAAATTAGTACGCTTACTTAAATAATAATTATATTTAAAATTATGTTTTGAAAGCTGATAGCAATGATAACAAAAATTTCAATGTAAAAAGACTGGAATTTAATTGGTGACATCATGCAGTGTTATATTTATAGGGTGCCTTGCACTTATTACCAACTACTGTATTGGTATTTTCCTGCCAATCAAATTATTTTTACAGATATTTGAAATACATAGTCTGCTTGCGTAAATTGAACTTAATTTAATAAACACATTCTACCACACGTCGCATGTCGCCAGAGATGAACATGTAGCGGTATTTGTTGTTCGTAATATTCACGTGACGATTTTATATTGCAAATACTTGGTTTAAACATGCCCATTAGTGATGCTACTGAAGCTAAGTAGTCTTTGATTTTTTCAAATTAGAAATGAATATTTACATTCATTTGCAATGAACGATAGTACTTAGGTAGGTACTCATATTTATACGTTACTAACAAGTGCCATTACTTGTTTCTCAAAATTCTGACTTAATTATTATTATGAATCTCTGAGTAGGTTTTATACGAAATTACTAAGCAGGTACGATGATAATATAAGGAATGATTCGAAATTCTATTTTCCTGTTACACGCTTTTTAGTGCTTAACTACATTTTATAATTTTGTTAATTGCTATTATTTATGTTTTTCACGTATTTGACTTTTATGCCAGGATTGTGTCTAGACTTGAAATATTCCACCATTTAAACATTATTCTGATAGCATTGTAAGCTGCTTATTCTGAAGGGTAATTTGATTGCATGCCAGGACAAATGACCCGAATGGTTACTGAACTCAATTTAGAGTTTCAGCCAAGCCAAAAGTTTATCTAATCCTAGTAATCCTTGTATTACGAAAAATAACAGATAAGATAATTTTATGGCATTCGGAAACACTAACATTGTCAAAAATTCTAAATTTTGTATTTTAGATAGCAATTATTCTATATTTTTTATTTTAACAATTATGCAGTATTTCTAAAATAAAATATTTTTATATTAAAGACACGTAAGAAATCTCTCCCCTACATTCCTACATTAAAAAATCTGACATGGTATTGGATAATAATATATCGCCTGGGGCTTAATTCGCGTAGCATATTAATGTACATACATATAATTGCTCCGCTCGATAAATAGGCTATAAAAAGCAAAAGGATTTTTTTTAAATCTTACTTTTAACTTCTTCAAAAAACTACTCAGTTATATACCTATATTAATATGGACTATGAGTATTATTTATTCAAACCATCAATTTCTATTATCTCATTCAGGTTTTTGAATTTTTAGAAGTTTTAACTTCTAGACTTTAATAAATTGCTTACCTACCAAACAAATTACTTAACCTAGCTCAATTGAACTGGAAATAAAATCATTAAAAGTACAAAAAAATTGTACTATCTCAAAACAATTTAGATCGTTTTGAAGTTACGAGTAGGTACTATTAAGTAAATCAGCGAAAGAATCAATCATAAAAACTGTTATGACTTTTTGCAATATTAAATATATCGTTTAAACACTATCCCCATGCCAGATTAAATATCCCGCGAGGACCGGGTTAAAGAGACACAATATACACTAATTAAAAACAAAAAATCACGTAGATCTTTACTGTTTAAAAGAAAGACGAACAAACAAACTGTCTTGCACATTTGTTAAAGTAGTAAGGATTGTTTTATTTTTAACAGGAATCATGGTGTCGGCGGTGGCGGCCTACACGTCGATCATTTTTCACAAGCGTGTGTGTGCATGGTTCCAAAGCTACACCTACAAAACTTGACCACGACATGTCTGACGGTAAGAGATGAAATTAAATAAAAATGTAATTTTCTATATAATTTAATATAAAGATAAGGAGACCATCACCAGGATTATAAATAATGTATTTCCTTAAAACTTGTAGTAATTTACGTTACACAATATTTTTTAAATGTCTTAATCTAATTTAGATATACATATAATTAGTCTAGGTATTTATTTATACGAATTACTAATGTACAAGTAATAATTTAATAGCATTCTTGAATAGGCACAGATCACAAGTAAGCAATAGGCTTGTTATTAAATTATATTATCTATTTTAAGGACCTATTACTATTTAAACTATCGAAACATGTTTCTAATACTTCAAATTCCTCAAACACCATTTCTCCAAATTTTCCCGGTGAGACTTTATTTTGCTCCGTGTTATTGTTAAGATAATAGAATTTTTTCTCAAAACTATTGTTATCGGCGTTTTGCTTATTTATTTCAGTTATATTTTCTTCTGATTCAGTCATAACTTTTGATTCATCAGTAGTTTTTTCATCAAGATTTATATCTGATTTCTGTGATACTGCCATTTCATTTGTTTTTGCTTTCGATTGCAGATTTTTTTCCTTTATTATATTATTTATATTTGCAGTAGCGCCACATTCTTTTTGTTGAAAAGGGGTTTTAACCATACCTTTATTGTAACTCTCCAAACGACATATTTTATTTTTTACTGAATTTTCATCGTCATATAATAACGGAGGATCTTCTTTCGAATTTTGTTTTCTGAATTTAAGTCTAGGGTTTCTTGCTTCGTCTGTGCCTGTTAATTCTAGACGACTGCTACAACTGTTAGATTTCACAAGCTTAAATTTAAAACCTGGAAAACCTTCTGTACATTTACTTTTATCCTGACTTTGGTTAGTCCCAAACTCGGTAAAAGTTTCAGTTTGTTTCTCAGAAAACATTTGTTGATGTTTGTCAGCTACAAGACAGGAACATTTATCTCCTTTACATTTCGTTTGGCAAGAATAACAATCCCTACTACAGTTCTTTTGTAAGCTTTTTATTTCCTCCATTATAGCTTTAGTCATAGGGCTAACAGTAGAGCTTGTTTTAGAATTCATTACCTTTCCGCCGTAATATGTAACGGAAGTTCCACATTCTCTTATTTTCTTTAGTATGTCAGGGCTAACATATTGACTTTCACAGCAAAAATCTTGACTTGCTGAATCGCAAAGATACTCGTCGCTAGAACTATACACATTATCTTTGAGAGTTTTTTGCGAGTAAGGACTCAAACCATCTGTTTCGTAATCGTTGTTTGAACTTAAGTCGCCACTGGACACACCACTTGAAAGACTAGCGTTATCCCATTTTTTATTACCGAAGTTTGTGTCTATTGTTAACTGTCGGGTAATCTTTTTTCTTCCTCCAGATTTACTGCTTTTTGTCTCTTCACTCAAATTTCTATAGGAGGTGGCACGGCGTGTGAGACCGACGTTTTCTTCTACCAGTGGCGGATCATGAGTCATTGGACTTTTCATTTTTAGCGTATCTTCAAATAAGTTACGAACTTTTTTGACCGTATCTGGATTCGGTAACTCCTCTTCTATGATTTCCTTATTAACTCTTATAGGGTGATAAAAGAAGTGTCTACGAATTGCGTTTTTCGATTTATCTACATGAGATGTATTATCATTTTTCTTCAGCAATGTCGGTGGTATTTTACATGTATCAGTATTTGTATTTTTTCTAGGCGCTGGTTCTACTTTCGTTCTTACTGGTTCAATAATTACTATATTATTATTCACAAGTAATTCTTGAAAACTATAATCTTGTAGATACTGTAACAGTCCATCGAATTGAGCTTCTTTGCGGTAGTTTGCTATCATACTATTTTTAAATAGTTCAGACTTCATTACTTTGTATCTTACATGGTCAAATTCATCACATCCTTTGTCAAAACCTTTTGCTTTTATAAGAGTGGCTTGGGTTTTTTGATTTTTATTGTCGTCACTGCTTAATTCTACTATTTCAATATCTGGGGTATCTCTAGACAATTCTAATTCAGGTTTCTTTATTTGCTTTTCAGGTCTTGGATTATCATATATGGTGCCAACGTTTTCTTTGATAATCTTTTCGACTGGTGTTTCCTCTATTTCTGAGTCACTTTTGACTTTTTCTGTTTCGTCTTTCCAGAGTTGTAATTTAGTTTGACTTATTTTTTTAATACTGTCCACAATTTTTACACTTTCTAAAGATTTAATTATGCTATTTACGGAGACTTCTGGAACACTATTGCTACTGTTGTTCTCTTGCTTTATTTCCTGTAATTCATTGTCATTTTTATTATTATCAGGAATTTCAGTTTTATCCGTGATTTCTATACTATTGTGACTTTCTGGTGATTTATCGATCAGTTTTGACCAATAATTTTTGACTGAATTAATTTTTTCTTGATATTCTATATCTGTCTTTATAGCGTTGTTCAGTTTTTCTTTAACATTGTTTGTTTCATATCTGACATCCTTTAGTTCCGAAACTGTCTCTGTTTTTGGGCAGCTCATTGTAAACTTACTTTTATCTGAATTAGTGTGTATATTCTGTCGTTTACTTTTAGAATCTATCACTTGCAAAACTTGAGGTCGAGTCATGACGTTGTCAAGTTTATTAGAATCAATTTTATTATCTTTTATTATAAGCCGTGGTGGTGGCCTTTTTAATTGTTGCTGGCAAAAAGTTCCTGGGTCACAACTTACAGTATTGGAATAATTTTCTGTTCTTAGTTTTGGAATAGTTTTCTTTACTACTTTTTTCAATTTTATAGTTATAAATGGATCTTTTGCATTATTTTTTAATTCTGGAAGATCGTCTTCGAGTATTTCTTCTTTACTTACTTTTGTTATATTGTTATGAGGTTCTGGAATAGAAGTTTTTATTTGTGTTTTTAAGTCTAAACTTATTTCTTCGTTTCTTAAGTTTACTTTTTCTTTAGTAACCAATGTTTCTTGATTTAGTGGTGGATCTATCACTATTGTCTGATGGCCACTGAGTGGTACTATAGCAATATTAGATTCCGCTGATGTTTTAAAAGATTGTACTCTTGAAAGCAGGGAGTGATTTTTTATTTGTTCACTAAACGATAAGTTCCTGGCAGGTGGTTGAAGAGGTTTATTACTTTTTATTTCTACAGTGGTTGTTGGACTGGGAAGGCGAAAGTTTTCATCATCTGTAGGATTGCGCTGTCGGAGTGAGTAGTGTTTTTTAATTCCGGTATTTGCTTTTCTATCTTTAATTGATTTATTTATATTGTCGTTGGAAAAAGATTTTAATATCTTAATATCTGGTCTATAAATTACTTTAGAAGCAAGTTTCAAACTCTCAGATTTAGTGATAACTTTATTATTCCTGATTGTTCCTTCTATTTCGTTTATTTCTCTTTCGTTTTGATGATGATCTAGTTGATAGATGTTAGACTGATTTTCGTCAGCATTAGAACTATCTATAGTAATTATCGATTTTAGGTCGTCTTCAAGCTTGGAAAAGTTCTGAATTAGTGATGTTTCACAAAATTCTGGTTGATAAATTTTGGTATTATTTTTTATATCGTTACAATTATTGTCAAATGTTATATTTATTTTATTCAAATGACCATAATTTTCATTATTTTTTGAAGACAATATCTCTCGAAAATGTGTTTGTGCTACTTCATATGTATTTTCGCAGGGTATATCTTCAGGATCTTCTTTTCTTAACTGAGCGTCTATTCTTTCGGACTTTCGTAAACATTTACTTATATTTATATCTGGTAAGGAATAGTACTGATTTTCTACAAAAGTTGCTAGGTAAGGTTCAGTTATTATATTCTTTGAAGATGTACAGTAATTGTCTTTATTATAATCGTCACTCCCTATAAATGTGTTACTTATATAATATTCTGATTGTGTATCAGTAGTGATAAGAGTTTCTTTACTATTGTCGTTAGTTCGATTTATGCAAGAATCTCGTTTTATATCAGCGAATGTTGTCTTTTTATGAATTGATGTATAAACTGGTTCCGCTTCGAGATCTTTTTTTTCACTATGTATGGTTTTGCAATTTATTGAATTACTTTCTTGAAATTGTGAATCACAATACTCATCAATTTTTTCTGCTAGTGAATTTGCTAGATATTCTAATTTGTGAGATTTATCAGACGAAGCAATTGAGATAGATATATATGAAGTTATACTGTCAGTTGGGCTAGATATAGTTCCGTCGTTTTCAGATATAACAGATTGAATATCGCAATCTTTTATTTGTTCCTCAGTATTTTCGCTTAACTTTGTATTTAAATTAGCTTTATTAATTTCTTCACTTTTTGTAGATATGACGTCATATTCAACAGGTTCGTTGTCTAAATTTGTTTGTATGCAGTCTTGCAACTTGTTTTGCTCAAAACTGAGGATAAGAGATTTCGGTCGATCTTCAACTTCGTTTTCACTATCGTGGTCGTCTGTAGTTATATACAATTCTTTACAATTATTTTGTGAAGTTACTGATCTTTCTGTGTCTGGAGAACTGTTATTATAATTTTTTAAGTGTGCTTCGAAATTGTAATGTTTCCTAACGTAATTAGAATCCAAGCTGTCAATTTCACTTGGATTACGTGAGTGTCCGATGCTGTCTTCTGAAAGATTTATTTGCTTGGAATCTTCGTTTAAGTTCGGCCAACTTCCACTTACTGATCTAGAATTACGACTTTCGTTCCTCGAAACTACGTCTTGTTGTGATTTATTATCAATATTATTTTGCTGATTTGGCAATTCTTCTTCAGTATTTTGCCTATTTATGTCTGCAAAGCACGAAACCGTACTGTCAATATAAATTCCTTCTAAAACTTCTTCTTTCGTTTGGTACTTAGCACGGCCAGTTAACCTGAAAATAATAAAATGTATACATGTATATAATTATAATTAAAGGAATTTCTAATTTAATTAATTTTTTAAATGAAAATGTAATAAAATATATTTTTTTTAATTTTTGTGGATTTATTTTGATTTTTAGTTCCCAACATTTTAATACTTTGCGGCAATCATGGTCATGACTATCCACCACCACAACTACGGCCATGATTGCTGTAACGTCCAGAACCAAAAATGAAAATAAATCCGCGAAAAAATCAAAAAATAATCAGAATCGTTACATTTAAAGTTTAAGTGATAGATAGATAAATAATCAATATTACCTGTCTCTAAAACAAGGCTTATCGAATAAACGCGCGCGGGGAATTAGTTGTGATCTTTTAGTCTTTTGATGGTTTTGTATCTGAAGATCAGTAAAAGTTTCTTCTCGTATGACAGCCAAACTCCGACTACGACGTAAATTAGACCCTTCTATTTCTTTGTGTCTGCATAAACGACCGTAGCTGCCGCTAAATTCGGTATCGGAGTTGGAAAATCGTTTTTGTAGAAACTCCTCTGCTGCTTTAGATCGCGTTAAGTGTTGATAGAATTCGTCTTGCGGTAACTGAACCGGAAGTTTATAGTATTCGGCAAGCTTACTTTGATATTTCTCTTGTTTTTTATTTTTAGTGTCTCCGTCTTTGTGTTTAGTTTTCCTCTTTTTAGGACGTTCTTCTGAATTCTTTTTACATTCAAGTGTATTACGCGGTTTGTCGAATTCTAACGTCTCTGAAGGATTTTCAAAATATTGTATATCAGCAACGGTGTTTGCCGCAGGCTTGTGTTCGTCCTGACTCGATTTCCTTTCGACGAGTTCTCGAAGGCGGCTTCGTGTGGAACTCGTAGAAGTGACACTTTCTGGCCGTTTGACAGGATATTCTAAATTTGATGATGACCTCCTGAAAAGGCTTGTCTTGATCGAGCCAAAGTCACATTCGTCTTGACAAGAAGCCGCTGAGAAATTCTGAGTCCTTATACGGTCTACGTGATTCTGACTAGAATACGACGCGACCGAGTCCACCGAGTGTCTGAAACAGGAAAGATAAGATTATGAAACGCCCTGTTTGCTTGGAAGAAAACGATAATAGTACTGTTTACAAAAGATATGTCATTACTGGCGGTATCTATGGCTAATCTAATGTTTGGGTTAGTTTTTGTTTAAAGCTAAACGAGTTATCTCTTTATCATTTAAAAGTATTTAGTTAATGGTCTACATGAGTATCTACTTATATATTTTTTTGAGAATGTAGTGCCGCTCGTCTGAAGAAAGTTCACAAGTCTCGTGAATTAGTATGTACTGGCAACCCGCCAGTACGAAAGGGACATTAACAACGGTATCATTACGCAGATTCTAAGCGAAAAAATCTAATTTTAATTTTGAATGTGTGTGAATTAGTACGATGAATTTTCTCTCGGCTATTTCTTAAAGTTAGCTTTTTTATCGAATCGTTTTAAAATTAAAATCTAATATAAAGTTTTATTATAATAATGCGGATTATTTTTATTATCTATATATTTTCTATTTTGTTATTAATATAATTAAGTAAAAATACAAATGCCTTAAGGCCATTTCACAGTTATGAGTATAATGACTTATAAAGTACGTACCAATTCTTAAAACATTTGAATCTCGGCCAAGAGTGGCGTCTCGTCGCGCTAATGATTGCATATATGTATAGTGATGGTCCTTAGACGCAAGTATGTACAATATGAGATATTATTATCGCTTTATTTATATCGGCTATGATAATTATTAATATAACCAAATAATTTAAAATATTATTAAGATATTATACGATATGCGAGTAATTGCAGTTTTTGCATATAAATTCTTAATGAATACCCCAACGTTTAGCACATGGCCTGGATTTTTTGTGAAGCTGCAAAGTCTTTTGATGTAAAATTGCAGCGGCAGGCCTCATATATTATCCAAGGAATAAGAGGGATGTGGAATGTGAGTGCTTCCATAGCTATCGCAAGAATGCCTCACATAAATATTCATTGGAATGAACCCGTCTTAGGACACTATATACAGTACTCTTGTAGAGCGTTTTAAATTTGTTTATTTGAAGATGTCGAAAAGTTAGTATTAATAAATTTCTATTAAACGAATATTAGGGAAGTAATAGATAGAAATTAAAAGGTAATCGATAAAAATAGTAGTGAAACAATTAATTAACGTGTTACTGTCTTATCGAAGAAAAAAAATGTTATAATTTGTAATTTCTAAAAATTCTATTACTTTTTAAGTATGTAACATTTCAGTTGGATTTTTTCGCGGATTTACTTTTATTTGTAAGGTCGCGAAAAATCCGAAAAAATAGTTTTAATATAAGATGTCAAATATTCGCGTAAATATAAGAAAGTATAATTTCGATTACTATGATATTTACTTAGAGGTTTATTGACTGTCTAGCGTGTAGGCGCTATGTCTAAGCTAGTCAGTATCATATTGACGTCGCGACGTTACTTGTCCCAAAATTCTGAATTACCTTTAATTTACTCTAGAGTGGTTTTTAAATTAAAATTTCTCTTTATATGCCTTGTGATATTATTAACATAATGACGTATGATTATGACTTTGAACTGTAACCGTAGTACGTTCTCAGGTTTATGCGAATATTTGACATTTTAAATAAAACTTTTAATAACTACTTTGGTGCCATTTTTGTATTTTTTAAATTTGTAATTTTGTGGTTAGGCACTGTCTGTAACAAATAATAAATAATGACCTTTGAAACGTCTAAAACCTTAGTCTCTCCCGTGACTATGATTGCTGTAAAGCATTTGAAACGTCCCTGATGTTCAAAAGACGTTGACGACCAAAAATCAAAATAAATTCGCGAAAAAATCCGAAAAGATCTATTTTATTTAAAACTAGCGACTCACCCTCGCTCCGCTCGGGTTCGTCCGTAATTTTAACGTTTAATATGGGTTTCTCAGAGATGAGATATTTTCCCACAGTAAAAAGTATCCTATATATTGGTCCGTACAACCAGCTATCATCACACCCAATTTCATTAAAATCTGTTCAGTAGTTTTCTCGTGATGCGGTCACAGATAGGCAGACAGACAGACAAAAAATCTAAAAACTAGATGGGGCCTCTGTATCTATAATAATGACTATTCCAATAAGATTTACCAAAAAATATTTAATGTACAGATTCAACTCTGTTATAATTTTATTATAATATAGATGTAACCGTAATGTCAAAAAGTTTTTTTTTTTAATTTAATGCTTTACAGTGCTCAATGTGTAAAAAAGTATTTAAAAATGGTATACCTGTATTAACGATTAAAATTATTATACAGATATCAATATTTAAATAAAACTATCTTTTCGGATTTTTTTGCGGATTTATTTTAATTTTTGGTTCCCGACGTTTCGAATGCTTTAAGCAATCATGGTCACGGGAGAGACTAAGGTGTTAGATGTCTCAAAAGCATTATATAGTTGTTACAGACAGCTCACCTACAAAATAACAAAAATGAATTCAAAATTTTGAAAATTGGAATCAAAGTACCTTACAATATTTGTTAATTTTAATTTTAAACCAAAAATCAAAATAAATCCGCGAAAAAATCCGAAAAGATAGTTTTATTTAAATGTCAAATATTCGCGTAAATCTCAGATGTCAATAGTTCAGTAGAAAATTTCATCTTATTTTTAATACAACCACGCATAATTACTTTTTATTAGTACACCTTGCCAAATTCTTGAATAGGCACACTTTGCTAAAATTAATACGCAAGAGAGTATTTGCTTTTATCTACGAGAAGTTTATCTTACGCGATACTTTAGTATTAAGTTAATATTATATTATTGATATATACTTATAAAGCTGAAGAGGTTGTTTGTTTTATTGTATGTTGAACGTGCTTATCAATAAATAAATAAATATGTTGGGACATTAACACACAGCATCATCTATTTATTTTATTAATAGACCCACCAGTAAAAGTCGAAGTATGAGAAATAACTAACATCACGTTAAATGCCTAGTCTCTAATGGTGTAGTGGCTAGCATGTACGGCTACAGATCCAGAGGTCGGCGGTTAGACTCGGGACGAGTCGGGTGGCTTTATTTATTGAATCTTTCTGTTAAGAAAGTTTTATTAACAGCTTGGAGTTGAGAAATTGGTGGTGATCCACCTCTGTGTCTAGGAGAGCATGTTAAGCCGTCATGTCCTTTATTTCTCACCGGTCGTGTCGAATTGTCGTCCCACCGGAAATTGCGAGTGAAAAAAATAAAGAGTGCACTTGTGTCTGCGCGTAGAATTGTGCACTATAACATCTCCTGCGCAGTTGGCTAGTCTTAAAAAGATTGGCCGCCGTGGCCGAAATCGGTCACGAGGGCATCATATCATCACCACAAGGAACGGAGCGATTGCACATACTAAATAAACTAGCGAGCGAAGCCGCTGGTATACAATAGTGATTATTATAAGCCTTAAATTTTGTATTGTTGCGATATAATTACATGAATGACAAATATAATGTACTAATAAAAATTACGGTTTAATTTAATGCAATCGTAACCTGGTTATCTGTTTATTGACTGATTATAATTTGCTGTAAAATATCCCATTTGACATACGTATAAGTAAGTAGATGGAGGTGAAATCTAGTTAGATAAAATTTTGGTCTCTCAAACGAATAATGCCTATTTTTTTCTCAATCCAAACTTTTATCGAGTAAGTGAAACTTTATTCTAACTTTATTATGATTCTTTTCAGTTTTACGCCGACCTAAGAAAGTCAATGATAAAGTTTTGTGTTCGTTACTTGTCGTAGTGTTAATTTTAGAGATGTGAAAATAGTTACGTGTGTTTCATGTCTTATTTCTGGCGCGGACGAATAAAAGTCATTTGGATTACATTAATAAATAAAAAAGTTGTTTCGGTGGAAATTTTCCATTCGGTTAATCTATACCACGTATTTTTTTTGGAAATTTTATTGAAATAGTCATTATTATCGATACAGAGGCCGTATCTATAATTTTAGAATTTTTGTCTGTCTGTCTTGGAACGCATCACGAGAAAACCACTGGATTTTGATGAAATTTAGTATGATGATAACCGGGTATCCGGGTCAACATATAGGATACTTTTTATCTCATCTTTGAAAAATCTACACTAACCGCTAAAATGCTCCTAGGGACGAGCCCGAGTGAAGCGAGGGTGAGCCGCTAATACCTACCTATAAGTAAAATTTATTAAAACGTAGAACGTTAGAAAACATTTTTCTATGTATGAGTTACTTAAAGTTAATGTTACTACGCGAGGGGAAACCATTACAATCTATATATATATATATATATATATATATATATATATATATATATATATATATACACAAAACAAGTGGATTGACGAAATTGGTTTAGTATATAAATAAATTATTTCATCAATATCCTTTGTTAGATAGGCAAAGAGAAGGTATTACCTAATAATATATTTTTAAATTTTCGTGAATTTCTGAACGATGCATGTTTTATTTAAGATTTACGTAAACAATATAAAAATATGTATGTCTAATGCAAACATCTGTGGAAATAACATAAGCGAATCGAATCAATAGTCTGCCGACACTCTAAGAGTAGGCATAGGTAATGTCAACATGGCGCCACTAAATGGAAATTTCTAATTATGAACATGAAAATACGTTTTATTGCAGTTATTTTATCAATAGATAAGTTAAAGATTTGACGAAGAAGAAAATTAATGCAAATACGTTCTTTATTTTTATGATCTTTATAAATGAAGCTTTTGTGGAATTATTGTTAAAAAAAAAACATAAAGTCAAAAATCATACATATAGTATATGGGTTAAGTAAAACCGGCCAAGTGCGAATCGTATTGCCGCTAAAAGCTTCCGTAAAGCACAAGCGGACATTAAAGATAATTTATATTATTTTATACATCAAATTTTATCAGATGAAGTGCAGTTTGTACATACTAGAAGTATATTATACTACTAGCGACTCACCCTCACTTCGTTCCGGTTCGTCCCTAGTAACGTTTTAACGTTTAGTATAGATTTCTCAAAGATGAGATATTTTCCCGCAGTAAAAAATATGCTATATGTTGACCCGGATACCCAGCTATCATCATACTAAATTTCATCAAAATCTGTCCAGTGGGTTTCTCGTGATGCGTTCCAAGACAGACAGACAAAAGTTCTAAAACTACAGACGTATATCGATAATAATGACTATTACAATAAGGTTTTCAAAAAATATTTAATGTGCAGATTTGACTCGGTTAAAATTTTATTTTATGTACCTAATACCTATAGATTAATCGACAATATAACATCGACAGGTTTGCACGTCATCTTTTTTAGCAGCATCCGAGTGGCCGCCTTTCTTCCGTGACACTCTACTTGTCGTGTTCACGCCGCATTTTATTCAATTACTCTCATCACCTATGTATAATGAATATGATTTAGAATTCTTAATATTACTTTAATGAAGTAACGGACGTCGTATTTATTTTTTAGCAGAACACGTTCGTGTGTATTTAGGATTTTTAAATTATGATCAAAATAACCACATTATACACATTTTATATTACTACATAATATATGTATATTACTTAGTACTTACTATGTTAAATATACTTATTATCTATATTATTTAAGCTCTTAATTATAAATTTCTACGACTACATAAAAAGACGTAATATTATACAGTACAATAGGTAAACTGTAAATATGTAATCTGTAAATATGTACCTTTGAAACTATTTTGAATGTGGAAAGTTTCAAGTCTGTCCTCGCTACTGCAGCTGTCGAACTGTTAGATCTCAAGAACAATCAAACTATGCAAAGTAACCAATCAAAGCCTTCGATGGATTAACTTGCAAACTAAATGTGTTAATTAACATAGGGGTGCGTTTCTTTAGAAATATCATTACAATAATGTCCTCTTTAACAAGAATTTGAGATGTTAAAGATAAGTTATTAATATGATGTTACGTTTGATAATAAGCAATTGTTATTACATTTTTTTTTTTAAATTGTAAGTTTATCTGTATATATTTAATATGTGATATAAGCTGATTTTTCTAAGAACTCCATGTGTATGTTGCATTAGTAAAGGGGAAAGTAAATATTACTCCAATTCTAAATGGTAAAGTTTATAAATGACTGAGTATTGTATATTACTTCACGTTATAACTGTTCAAGGATTTGAGTGAAATTCGAAGTCGAATAGGCGACTTTTTATTGGCATATCTAACACACGAGTGGAATTGTAGGCAAAAAGTAGTAGGGTACATTAAAAAAATATAATGTATGTAAATGGAAGACGTAATCTACCCAATAATTTTAGCTGTATCGTAAAAATTACTGTTATAATTTTTTATCAAGGATATTTACCCGACCATGTAGATCGGGTTAGGTTGGGGATTTATACCAAAATAAATATGCGAAAAAATCCGAAAAGATTAAAATGTTAAATAGTCGCGTAAATCTAAGAAAATATTATGGTTGGTAAAATTTTGAAATACGTAGGTTACATAATATATTATGTGATGTAAGTTGCTTATTAGGTTACATAATATATTATGTGATGTAAGTTGCTTATTGAATTTCAGGATATAATGAAGGTTATTTAGATATATGCGAACCGTGTTTACAGGTCGTTACACTATTTTATGTGCGAAAGTGAAAGATGCTGGAAAACATTGAGAACATCACAAGGCAGCGTAGACTATTAACTCTAATATATTGCTTGTAAAATAAACTGTATTTTAAAACGAAATGACGATCAATTAATTATCTGTAGTAATCAAGAATGTTTATATAAATATAAATATAAATAATATATTGAATTTATTTTGGTGGGTATAATGTCTTAATGACGTCAATTAAAAAGTTAATTTTCCTTGCCGAAATCGATACGAGGTTTTGAGGACTTTGTTTGAAAAGATGAAATTTCATTCATCCAATTAAACATCTCTGTTCAAGTATTCTTTAATGTCGGAAATTACAGAACTCAAATGTCGAGAAACAAATTATCTCAAAATGTGTTGTAATTATCTTTTTGTGTCGTTATTTTTCAACAGCATTACATCTTCAACGTAGTATCTCGATGTTGTGTAATATTCATAATGGTATTTTTATGACAAAACCGACACAGATTTTGCATTAGATTTTTTTGCAATACATTTTTTTCGGATCAATGATTTGCTATGAGTTAATTTATTATTGATTACTAGCAACTCACCCTCGCTTCGCTTCGGGTTCGTCCTTAGACAAAAACAAATCTAGCCCACGGGAACCGAACATTTTTCCGGGATGATATATAGCCTATAGGCTTCCTCAGTTAACGGGCTATATAATGCAAAAAGTATTTTTCAAATTGGATTAGTAATTTCTGAGATAAGCGCGTTCAACCAAACAAACAAACTCTTCAGCTTTATAAATTAGTATACACTAGCAACTCGCCTTCGCTCCGCTCGGGTTCGTCTCTCGTTACGTTTTAACGTTTAGCTCAGAGATGAAATATTTTCCCGTAGTAAAAAGTATTCTATATTATGTTGACCCGGATAACCAGCTATCATCATACCAAATTTCATCAAAATCTGTCCAGTGGTTTTTTCGTGATGCGGTAACAGACAGACTGACAAAAATTCTAAAAACTATAGATTCGGCCTCTGTATAATACATGTGCGAATAAAACTTTATTTTGATATCTATCTATACATATAAAATTGTAATTAAGCCGAATCTGTACATTAAATATTTTTTAGAAAATCTCATTGAAATAGACTTTATTATCGATACAGAAGCCAAATCTATAGTTTTTAGAATTTTTGTCTGTCTGTCTGTCTGTCTGTGTGTCTGTCTGTCTGTTGTGTGTCTGTCTGTTTGTGTGTCTGTCTGTCTGTCTGTGTGTCTGTCTGTCTGTCTGTGTGTCTGTCTGTCTGTCTGTGTGTCTGTCTGTCTGTCTGTTACCGCATCACAGAAAAACCACTGGAGGGATTTTGATGAAATTTGGTATGGTGATAGCTGGTTATCCGGGTCAACATATAGGATACTTTTTACCGCGGGAAAATATCTCATTTCTGAGAAAAAAAATACAAAAACTGCAATGTAAGAGTATACTAATATGTAAAACCTAAGAAATTGGTTTTTGGTCATCTGAACGCGGGCGGAGCCGCGGGCAATGCTAGTTAGTAATATTATTCAAAAATGAATTAATAATAATCACTGTTTCACTCGTTATTTTGTACATACATATTAAAGTATAACTATTTATAGATGCTGAATGATTCTAATACTTATAATATGTTATTTTCAACCGACTTCAAAAAGAAGGAGTTTCTCAATTTGGCTATATTTTTTTACGTTTCTTACCTCAGACCTCCGTCATTTATTAACCGATTTGGATAATTGTTGTCTTGTTTAAAAGTGTATACTTCCAGGTTGGTCCCATTTTAATTTGAAAAAATAATAATATGTAACTACTACGTACTAAGGGTGGAAAAATAGGTGCCTAATGAAAATTTAATTTATAATTATCATATTGACCTGAAACTTTGCAAGTGTTTCTATTTCCGTTAATAGTGCAGTGATTCGGTATCGTCGACCTGATATGATGGTAAGGCCAGAAGGTGGATAGGTGGGACTCTTCAAATGCTAATAGTAAATACTTTGAGTTTTGGCTTATTTTGTTTGATTTGACAAACGCAATACGTTAGAATTGGATTTCAAAACCTGATTTTTAGTGTTACTAATAAAAGCGAATTTTAGTTTGTCAGTCTTCATATAAAAATTGCAACTTAAACGGTTTAAGCGAATATTTTATTGAAATACTTTCTCCTTACTTTGCTACTACATACTAGGTCTACACTAAAATAAATAAAAACCGTCTCTGCCAGCCGACACAAATCGAAGCACACCGACTTCAAAAATATCTGATTAGGTAGATCTATAGTAAATAAAAACTATCAATTAGTAATTTTTTTTTACTTCTCAGTGTTTTTTTGAAGTCGATTTTTATTAGATTACGGAGATAAATCGCCACGATACTTTAGTTAAAATATTATATGCATAAGTTTTATCTCCTTATTTCTTGATTCGAAAGGTAAAAGTTTAAAAGCTTAACATAAAGTTTCACCAACATGGCTCGTTTACTTGTATATTTTGTGTAATAGGTATTTATAAGCGTACTCGTATGGCGCCACCTTCACCTCCTTTCGATGCTATTGACCACAACTTTAATAACAAGTTTTTGGCCTAAAGGGGAACATTTCTACAGAAATCAAAGTCAATCGGTGTCGCGCTCACATTGGCTGAGCCCTATTGCGTTCTAATTGGACTTCAATCAAGCCGACCTCGATTTGTCTCAGGTGGACACTTTATTCATAAAACTTAGCTAATGTTACTTAAATTCAATAGAGTTCAGTTAGGCAAGTAACTGATTGGCACTCTTTCCACAGACAGAGGTCGCGCGTTCAGTTTTCAAATGTTGCCATTTTTGTTATGGTAAGTCCGGGAGAGACGCCTATAAGGGAGAGATGCCTACTAAATTTGAAAATTAAATTAATTAATGTTGCGTGATCCGGAACGCATCCATAATACCTCAGTCGAAAGTTAATATCATTGTGGAAGTTTTTACACAAATACATATTATTTTTAATTAATATTTTGGTATTTTTTTTATTATTTGATTAATTTGTAAAATAAGGTAATTGTACTTAATATATACGTTAGGATATTTGAGATAGTTTGCCGTAATTTTTTTCCAACATTATGATCTTTTTTTGTTAACAACCCACCATTTTGTATTGCAAATGCTTTAGGATGTGTACATAGTCGATAGGATAGTCCCAATAATTAGGGAGAGATGCCCAATGATATTTTGGGGTTAGATGCCCAGTATATTAATTGGTGGGGGAGTTTAGCCGGGTGCTAATTAAGGCAGTGGTAGCCCAGTGGTAACGCGCTCACTTGAGAAACCGAGTGAAGTGGGTTCAAATCCTGAGTCTCGCATCTTGATATTTTCATGGACGTATCATTTTTAACATAATTACCATTTGCTTTACGGTGAAGGAAAACATCGTGAGGAAAACTGCATGTCTGAGAGAACCTAGCAAGTTTTCGAAAGACATGTGATGGCCACCAACCCGCATTTGGCCAGCGTTGTGGATTATGGCCTGATCCCCCTCGTATTGAGGCCCGTGGTAGTGGAGGTAGTGGGACGTTAAAAAGGGCTGAATACATACAGTTCAGCCGGGCGCGAAGCCAAGAAAAGCGCTGGGAGAAGGTCCACTTTGGTGGGAGCTGTAGCATGCGGGTTGCTCCTGGTACTTCTCTGACGGCAGAGTGGACCGTGGAAGCAACCTCATGGTTGTTGTAGTCTGCTTCGGCAGACCTGCCATCGCGGTGCCCCATTAAGACGGGGGAATTTTTATTGGGTTTTAGTTGGTAGTAGGTACTGGCTTTTCTAGCCGGTGAGTCCCACATGGTTATGTGGGACTCACCGGCTAGAAAAGCCAGCCATCAAACCTTGACATCTATAGGCAACTAACCCACATGTCTAGGTGAGATGCCTATTTTCCATTGTTTTTAAAAAACATTTTTTTAATCTAGAATATGTTGCACAATAGTTCTAAAATTAATCTAAATGGCATAAATAAACATTGAATTAAATTAAACTATGCGTATTTTATGTAGTATCTTACATATATAATTAATATTACCTACTCTTTTTTTTAAAACTATAGGCAACTTTCCCTGACTTACCATACATAATATATTAAACTTATTTTTTAATTAATAAATGAATAATACTATTTGAAAATATTATAATATATTTAACGTGTAAACTTAGCAAGTACTGTGTACATATGTACACTTAATTATAACTGTAAATATTCAAATGTTTTTTCATGATATATACCTACCTACTCGTAGGTAGATACAGCATGGCTAAATTTGATTGTATTTGTTTTTTTTTATTCTAGCTCTTAAAATGGGTAGCTAGGGAGTAAAGGTTCTATTTAACATATTCGTTGCATTTACGTAACCTGAATATTTCTTTTATATATTATAGATATACAAAAGACTGATATGTCAAAGTCAAATAAATTTCCGATTGCATGGTAGTCCATATTTATTCTGCCTGATGTGAACTACGGAATTTGGTGTATAAATATTAATTGAACAATCCTTTTTTTATTATAGGTACCTACTATAAGTTAGTTTTATAAATTCATTTATGTTTCCTTTATATCTTTTCATTTTATTATGTTTTCAACTCCACTACAATACGACAACTAAGGTCGAAATAGATTAAACTATAATAAAACAACACGCAAGCTTCTAATTTCTAACTCTCTATGTGAGAGATATTAATTAATCGCTGTGTCATTATTAAATCTTTTGAAAATCAGCACACGTCTTCCGCAATTTATTAGATAAAAGGATAAAGTTTTAATGGTAGTTTTTAATGGTTCTAAGAAAGAAAGGAGTAGGTGTCAAAATCTTTAGGTATGAAACATTAGAAGTGGCCGTGTAGTGCTTAAAATAGAGGATCAATTATATATATGTATGTAGTATAAGTCATAATAGGCAACATAAAATGAGAAAAGTGAATAGTTTTATTTTATTCTTTACCGCGAGCTACAACGTAAAATTTAATTTATTGACCATGTACTCGTAAATGAATACTATAAATAGCAAAAATATGCGTCATCATATTATTTCAAGTAAAATATGCAATATCCAGTAGAAATAGTCAAAATATGCAAATGCATATGCAATTTCATATAATCCGGTCTCTAGATAGAATATACATACATATATTACATGCACTATATATCAAACTTCGCTGAAATTTCACTTTCAGGTGTATAAGTAAGTAAGTACAAAGGTGGGGCATGACCCTGCATGGCTCAAACTGATAGGTTATAGCCTTCTGTCAAAGGACACATGACACAGACGGACCGTCAAATTTAATCGCCCGCATCAGCGATTATTAATTTATTGAATTGATCGCACAAATTCACAACCGTGTTAAGGTCAAAACAAATTCAAATCGTAAGCAATTTAAGATGCTGTTGATTTTGTTATTGTTTTTTTTATCATTTCACTTGAAAGGCGGAACTTCAATGAAATTCAATTCAATGAATAAAAATACTATGTTAGTGTACGTGTAATTTGAGTTTCAAGTCCTTCTCTTATCTATATTTACGGTATCTCAATGTAAAAAATGTAAAATTAGAACAATTTATATTGGAATAAAATTAACGTGATTTATTAGACCTACAACACTATGCGTTCATAATAATTGATGTCAATCATTTTAACAATGTTGTAGTAATAATTTTACGGCTTCTGTGTTTTAATTAAATATAAATTGGAAAATGAAGAATTTAGTTCACTGTTTTTATATCACCGATGGAAATTATTTTTCGTTGACTAGAAAATTCATATAAGTTAGCGACCTTAACGATCTAGGCCATGTTAAAGATTGATTGACTGCATGATATTTTATTTAATAAAATTTCCAGTACAAATTAATAGCACATTGCTAATATGCTGGGTGTGTTCAGACGTCGACAATTTATTTACTAGAAGTTTTATGTTTTTTTAGCATTTAGCGTAATATTGTAGTTTAGCAAGGTCTTTGCAAATAAATCAATACCACCAGTTGTCACGATTCTCAACGTCAATCATAATATTTATTCGAAAATTATTTTGGTTTAAAGCTGTAAAAGTATAATATTGTATATTATAAACAAAATTATTAAAATTACGTAATACAATATCGTAGTAATTTATCGGGTTCAAAATATAGTCATTTCACGATAAAATCTAATCTTAAAAAAAACGATATGAATAACACAAGTATCTTAAAGTAACGTGCAAAGAGGCCAATATGTCTTGAAAGAGGCTGAATGGAGAAAAGTGAACAGTTGAACATTTTTATTGAGCACTAAATTTGCAGCTACTTGAGAGAAGACGCTTTCTTTAGCTCAAGCGTACCTGCATATTATATTGCTGCTATCGACTTCAGCTTCCCGTCATGTTCGCTTTTTATTACAAATATTATTACTTTATAGTATCATATTACATTGCACTTTTGTTGAACAAAATGGACGTTCTTATTCAAGTGAATTTATTCATTTTAGAGAGAACTGAAATGCAGTAAATCGACTAAAAACAAAGAATCGCTTTAAATTTTAAGTTTGACTTTTTAAATAAAAAGCACATAACAAAATGTTATTTGTAGTAGTTACTTTTTAAATAAAAAAACAAATGACTTTTTTAAATAAAAAGCAAACGACGATGAAAGCAAATTCTGAATAGTGCATAATGTATAATTTCAAAATGCATTTGGCTAGTACTATTATATTCTAATCCTCACATTTAATCTTTTTTTAAAACGATAAAATGTGAAATTATTTAAAACGTTTAATGCATAAACATTACATATAATGTCATGTTTTTATTATTATTTTATATCGAATCATGGCTATGAATAAAATTGTAAGCAGTAGATAAAATTAAAACTAAGCACTTAGTATAAAATGTAGGTCAATTTTAATAAAACACAAGGTTCATTTCATTTATTTTGTCTATAATAATTATTATGTAGCTTTATTTTTAATTAAAACTTTAAGATTCAATATTTTCGTGAACGAACTTCCTTATCGCGCGTTATGCTCTCTAAGCGGATGGGAGCGAGACCGAAAAAAGTGTATTATTAAGACTTTTTTCCCACATTTCTTGCTATAGTTACAGCCGTGTATGGATTATATACATTATTTTTTACTTTTATTTATATTTTTATAGTAAATAATTAATGTTTATTTCTAAAATTAAAAAAAGCATTATTAATAAAATAAGATTTATACAGTTTTAAAATTTTTATTTGTTATTAACTTAATTATCCCAGATATTTTTCAATTGAACTCTATCAACTTGATATTTTGTAATATAAATTATATAGCAAACATCTACCAAAAAGCGAAAGGAACTTCGTTCTGTAGACCCCTCATTTGATTTTAATCTATATCTGTTATCTTCTCGCTAAAGTGAAATTCATTACTCTATGTTTTATGTCTTTTTAATGGGTGTTAATTATTGGTTTCGAATACCAATAATCTTCACTGAATTAAAGTTACAATAAGTAGTAATGTTCTAAATATGATACTAATGTAATGTTTACACAATTATTCTAATTGGACCGTCGTAGCAGAGAGGTGTGTTATCCAATGGAACTGTAAACTTACTTGTTCGTACTAAATTATGATAGTATATAATTATGGGAATGCCAATGTGCATTGTTGAAATTATTAGTTCTTAGTTTTTTTTATTTTTATTATACTCTACTTTCAAAACGTTTCTATTCTGAGAATCATTTTAAATTTTTTTCTAGAATAAGTAGATAATTACTTTTTTAACTTAAATGTTAAATCGACTTTAAAATTACTTCAAAAGAAATTAGTAATAATTAGTTTATCCTTAATTTTTTGGAAATGTATATGGAATTACACTTAAAGTATATACAATATATAAAACCTATCGCTTTTTTTTAAATATTATATAATATATAAAATAGTTACCATATTGAGTAAAGGAGTTCCTACTCCTTTTTAAATTCAGTCAAACATAGAAAACAGAGTTAGGTACTTTCCTCTGCATGTTCTTTTTTGGAAACGATTAGTTACGATATCGCATGTGACATAACAACATTTTTAACTATATTTCTCCTTTACTGTAAATTTTATGGTTTCGAATAGATTTATTATTAAGTGTTTATGAAAGAACGTTGATTAATATATTTTAACAAAGCAATCGAAAATACTCATTTGTAGCTGTAAACTGTCAGTGAGTGATAAGTAAAACTCTAAAGTGTGTTAGTTTTTTAACCGAGCCCGTATCTATCGTATTGAAAGTCAATGGTGTCATTGACCCAGACACCAGCTGTTCTTTATTTTTTGTCACGTATCATTATTTCTATTAAATAATTGTAAATAAATACATGGTTGGGTGATGTAGACACAAATATATATACACACAAACATACACAGACATCCTTTTTATACTTTTATATTTTTAATTAAGACCTTTTTCATTTTCTTTTATGTTTGTGACAGATTCCAATAAAAAAAGAGGAGAAAAGTATTGACACAAGGCATACAATTTTAGGCACGATTTTTATTTTCTATTTTTAATAAAATAGATTAATCAATCGAATATTGCTGCAACGACCATATTGGTGATATTTTATTTATTCATCACTACTTAGTACTCTAAAATAGTATTTATTATTTAACTAAATTTACGAACTGCAAAACTTGCTTCATTAAGTCTGAGCTTGCAATTTCTCATCTTACTTCAACTCTAGCTTAATGGTTTTCCTGTGAAGTTTTTGAGATAATTTGCCTCATGAAATATCCTTGACACACAATGCAGACAAGTTTAATAAAAATATTACGTTTTTACCTTATCTATGTTGGATTATTAATAAACATAAAAGTATCCATACTAATATTATAAGTGCGAAAGTAACTATTTGTTTGTTTGTTACATTTTCACGACTAAACGGCTGAACCAATTTAGATGGAATTAGGCATGAAGATAGTTTGAGACTCTAGGAAGGATAGAGAATAATTTTTATCCCATGAGGGGTTGAACAGGGGTGTGGAAGTTGTGTTTTTTTTTATTTTATAAAATACGTACCTACTTTTCTATACCTACGCATGTACATATATATTATAGGCTATCTATTCCATACTCACCGTTAAAACGTACCTAAGGATAAACCCCGAGCGAAGCGAGGGTGAGTCGCTAGTGAAGATAAAACCACGTAATTAAAGCTGTCTGATAATACAAAATGTAAGCTTAATACTGTTTGGTATTGAAAAATTTAATAATGTTAGTCATGATAATTGAGCAGTCAAATAGATAATACAATTTTCTTGGTAATCTCGATAACAGGAACAAATATGGAAATTTTTCTATAAACATTTTTCCGATCGTCATCAAAACATATTCTTTTTTTTTTTGTTTCGTAAACGTTGTAAATACTATTAATTCAAATGTATCAGAGTATAAGCCTCACTTATTGTTATTCAAAAAGGGTTATTTAAAGATCTGTATCTGGTTAAAGATGAGTGATATAACACGTATCGTTTCAAGTGCGGAACTAGCACGTTGAAACAGATAAGCTATAGGCAGATAATCTTTTGAAAAGTACTTGTAAAGTAGTTGTACTTCTAAATGCTTTTTTTATTCTTTATATTTACCATTAAGTAATAGATGCATTTTGTATTATATGATGTTTTGCTTTTGAAGTGATTTTTAAGTTTAATAAATAAAGCTTGTACGCTTGTAAGATTGTTACAAATTAAGTATTATTATTCATATTTATTGCAATCTATCACGATCTAAAGAGTCATTAATATAACAATAAAGAATAATAGCTAATTATTTATTATAAAAAACATATTTACTAATAATTTATCTAAATATTCATAAATTATGTACATCACTGTAACAAATTTAACATAACGAGTGAATCTTTTATGAAATTGAAGAAGCGTTGAAAATGTTATTGCTGCCAATATAATTCATAAATAATTTGTGAAAGATTGAGATTTAAAAAAAAACACTTACGTAAGTGACGAAATTGCTTAGTAGTTTAAAGTTTGAACTCGTGAACAAACTTTTGGTGCCGGAGTCTATACCTATAGGTTCAGCAAAAGTGTAAAGTTATATGACCTGGCTTAATTTGAGTAATTTTGATACTCGTACGATAACATACTTTATAAGTCGCGTGACAGCATAATATACTAGTTCAAAATGAAAAAAGAATGTTCTAAACAGCGTTGTTTTACACTTTTAAATTATTTTATTATGAGTAATAGAGTAGAGTAGTTTTATATTGCACTTATACCGATTATCTGTACTCTACATTAATTTTGCTCTATTATCAAATTACGCCGCTATTAGAAATGAAACTGAATAATCTGAGTGAAATTGGTGTTTAATCTGAAAAGATCATCTTCTTTAATAACGAAGCTAATAATGAAGATGGTTAAATCGGTATTTTAATGTAAACAAATAGAATGAATCGTTTTCTATTTCTTTGAACTGTTTTGAATTTCTAATCTTATGTGAGAAGACATCTGAAGCTTCTCGAAAGCTAATGATGCGTAAATGATTTGGAAACGCTCGATGAAACAACACTTGATCTAATTAACCATTCACTGTTAAGTCTGTACGGGGCTTTCAGTGCATTTACAAATATAAAATTAAGCTGCATTATTAAAAACTAATAGATAAACTTGTAAATATGTTTTTTTTTTCAATATGTCATGGGAGATTCCTTGTTTTAGTAACAAAATTATATAAATATGATACTTATTACAAATGATTAGCTAAGGCAAAGTATATATTTCTTATGTAGTCCAATATATGTATAACCTATTCGATGATTTTTAAAATATCAATATGATCATTTTAATAAAGTGTTGTCATTCTGGTATTATGTATCACTTTCATAAACGAGTAACATTTGTGTAACTGTGAGACAATTTGACGGCTCTCGTTATGTAAATGTTACAGATTAGCCATTTTGTAATGTGGACATTACCTAGATCTTTTACATTTATAACGACTTCTAATAACATAGATACGTAATGGGCATTATCGCGTGTTATTGTGAATTAACTTATGCAATTTGATATTAAGTGGATAATAAAGTTATATTTACATTTAAGGTTGTATGTGTATATAGGTATTGTATTCATGAAACTTTATGACATTTACATAATACAAACCTATATACTATTTATCTATAGTGATAAAGTTCTGATGCACTGAGCGGTTTAATATTTAGTTTGGAACTCATTTTAAAAGTCATCTACATATTTCTAAATGGGGATTCTCGTAGGTGCATATATCAATAAATAGTGACTTATTTTTCAATATTATCTGCCTACCATGCAAGAGAGATACATATATTGTGAAGTCGATAAAAATAAGTAAAAATGACTGCTGTGATGAAATGAACGGTGTTCCTAACATATAAGTTTTAGGCATAAAAATTAAAGAGGTTGTTTTGAAATCTTGGTAAGGTTATACGAGTATTGTCATGTCAACTTAAATTTAAAATGACTTCATACATTATAAAACCAAATACGAGGGCACGCACTTTTGCTAACTGTGATAAAAGTTTAAACAATACTAGCTTTTATTTTTACTCTAATAAGGGTTATAACATCAATTATGCTCATTAGCGTTTTGGCTTCAAACCGTAGTTCCTGTCGCATTGTTTTCAACGAACCAGCGTCGATTATGTATGTGATAAGATTACGTTGTCAAATGCATGTTTGAATTTTGATCATGGGACGCATACATTTATTTAACATACAATTATTTACCTCTGGGTAAACTTTTATTTTAATTTAAAGCTGTATAATAATTTTAATACCATTTGCAAAAAAAGAAATATTTTATCTATCATATTGATTATTATTTAAGAAGAATTCTCTTAGCTTTACTTCCTTAAATGAGCTCTTAACAATTCTTAAGGTGAAGGATCACGATAGCTTAAAATTAAAAATCTAATGGATCAAACGTGGAAGTCACGATGTATGCGTTAGATAAAAGATTAGAGAATATAACCGTCATCATCCTCGTTCCATGACATCATGTTCTGAAAAATCTCCCCATTTAATAAATAATAACTTGATTTATCACTCGGCGTTGATAGACTTATTATCTCATTTCCAAGACATTTTCTGAGTTTTCCTGATCGAATATCACGAAATACAAATTACTAAACGAATAATATAATATTTTATGTCACTGTAAGCAAATAACTTAATGGTTAAAGAACGATTAGAAAACGAGATAATCTAGAGAAAACAACAAAAACGAGTAAACGTTAATTATTTATCAATGTCAATCAGTAATAGGTATTACTTTCAAAATTTTCGTAATGAACTAATTGGACGAGAAAATCGACTGTAACTTTAAGCGATTTGTATTCGGGTGCAGTAAAAAGTGTGTAACATGCGGTAGTAAAAGTAAAGACATGCCTTCGCAAGCAATTACGATACATTTGCATGGTGATTATAATAGATAGGGCCCTAAGAATTCTAATTTAGGAAAATTTGTAATCAGGATTCAGTAATTATTGTTTTTACGATTCAACAATAAATAAACGGTTTTTGAAATTATAATGAGTATAAAATATTTTGTGAAATACTAATTAGATAATAATTAAATTTTATATGTACATATGTATGTAGGTTTAATCTAATTAATCATAATTTGATATAATAATATTGTGCTTTTGTAATTAATTTTCATAAACATTCTCTAGCGGTAGGTACCCTTCACAAACTTGACGTCGCTCACGAAATTCAAGATGAAGTTAAGGACATGACTGTTATAATTAAGTAAGCGGATCCGTGATTACTTTGCGGGATTATTATCGAGTGGAGTTAATTGACGCACCTATTTATAAGGTAAAGTTTAGTTTGCTTTAATTATTGTGCTAAGTATTGATAAAGCTTCAATAAAGCAATTATACACTTAAAGTGCTATCGAAATAAGTAAATACACGTTATCGTGGGAACGCCTCAAGTTTCTAATCTTCTTATCAAGGAAATGGAAGTGTTACTCGCGGAGTTGGAAATAAAAACTAACTAACGTTTATTGTAGAGATGTCTTAAAGTTATTAATCATACCTATACGATTATCTATTATTTTCTGAATACAAAGAAAATATTATTATACACCCATGTATTAGACAAAGGTGAGAAAACCTTGTCAACGGTAAATTGAAAAGGAAAGTTTGACCTATTATGCGAGAGCTACAGTTCTATGATAAATACCGAGTATATTTCGTTATCAGTAGAGATAAGATATCCGGATGGGGTTCGAGAAAAAGCTAATCATATCACTTTGTGAAAAGCAAACAATATTATAACTGGTAAAGCAAACATGGTATCGATAAACCTATTTTACTTGATGCAAATATTTACCAATATGCAATATCACACTGAAATCAATTTACATAACTCAGTTACATGATACTAGTAACATTTATTATTTAAATGTATGAGGGTTTATTTTTATTTTGCGTTTCATTTGTTGCATTAAAGTTTAGCAACTTTAGTAATAGTAAAAATAAATTAATTTATAGGTAAATTTCGAAAAGTATAATTTATCATATACATATTTATATCATACATTGCTTAATGGTTATTATGCTTAATGGTTATGGTGTATTTGTATTATATGTTGCCTTTCTTAATGCTACCTTTGCCATATTTCTCAGCGCTAAAATATAATATTATTACTTATATCATTTAAATATATACAAAAAGAAAAGAAAACAAAATATTAATGCTACCTTCGTGCAGCGGAAATAGTGTATGGTTGTTAGATTGCGACGTTTTGAAGTTTTCCAATAAAACACGAAGAAGAGCAAACTAATGTGCCGGTTGTCGAAACAAAAGCATCCGTCTACAAAGGCTTGTTATCTATTGTTTCGATATTGCATGCGAAACCGTCTTACAATTTACCCTTTGATCCTCCTTTTTGATGCTAGGAAAATGGTTCATTAAATCGGTTTTCCTTTACGGTGATTAAAAATTGTTTGTCAGTATCTTTGCGGTAATGGAAAATTATAAATAGAAATCATGAATGAAGACAACATTTTTGCTTATAACTTCTTGTACCTATTTGTTGTATAAAAAGTAATAATGAATAAGATATAAAACTAAAAGTAGTACTATATTTTCAAAAATGTAGTTGTAATTTCTAAATGTTAAACAATTTTGTTTAATATAAATAATATAGCAGTATATATTATATAACTAAACAACACAAAACAAAACATACCATATATGTATACAATAATAGAGCTTAATAGTCTAAATTGTGTTAACTTGTTAAGTTTTGAGCTCAAAACTGCGAGCACTAATCGGGGTTAACTTATAAAAACATAAGAATAATTACCTGTAAGAATGAAGCCATAATCACAAACACATACACTTTAGGTTATAATAATTATCTGTTTTCACTTCACGCGCGTCAAGTAATACGAAAGGTGTAGAGTGCTATGCGCGGAGGCTGTCGCGCGGCGGCCGCACGTCTGACAGGTTGCGCGGGCGCATACATCACGTGCGCAGTGGCGCTTGCGTGCCGGCCTTTGCGGCTGATGCCAGAACTAACGGCACTTTTCACGCTTCACTTATCTGCTATGAATGATTACTCTCAGATATAGGTATTATTTTATTTAACACTTTCTTTAACAAAAATTGTATTTTTTAATTTTTATTTGTTGACATTGTAAATGAAACTTTCTTTTCGGATTTATTCGCTGATTTATTTTGATTTTTGGTGCCCAACGTTTCGAATGCTTTACAGCAATCGTAATCACGGGAGAGTCTCCGAGAAGATAGTTTTATTTGAAATTTCAAATATTCGCGTAAATCTAAGAAAATATAATTTTATTTGTTGATATAAAAGATAGGTTGTGACTTGTCACTGTATAATGTATAAATAGTACTTGAACACAAGTTTTTATTGGTGTCACAATAAAGGTCAATGTTAGTAGTTAAACAGTTAAAAAAGTTAATTGTAACGAGATTTCAATACGTAAGTCGTCAAACTATAATTTAAGCAATATACTAGAATTGAAAAATGGTATGACTTTATAAATCTTTAAGATAAAATTTAAATCCAAAATGCTTCTCTATCTGAACTTCTGACATTGTGCCAATAGTGAAGTGCAGAAACGGCACTCTTCTCACTTCAGTGAAGAGTTAACCTTATGCAAACAGACTACGTCGCACTTTATTCAATTACATGAAAGTATAAATAAATAAACTTAATGGGTTGTCACAATTTGAGGAAAAAAACAAGGAAGAACAATTGTGATTTTAAGGGTTGATTTTTAAAGAGAGGTCACATAAAATAAACCTCATCGAGTACATTGTATACAACCCTATTAAACCAACCCATATTAAAGTCCCACTGCTGGGCATGATTTGTTCGATTGGAAATGATGAAATTCCTTTGAGACAATATAATCAAAATAATAACTAGTACATTTGGGCTCTCATCGCTTTTCAGTTTGGTCAAGATATTAATAAAGTTTTTAATCGTCTTCATTGCTTTTCAGAAATTTTAATCTTTAAAAATTATAAGAAAAAAATCTATAAAATATTTAAAAAATGTCTATTAAAATTTACGAAGAAGACGAAGAAGATGCGTACATATAAAAGTAAAATATGTTTGGTGATCATTTTTATAACCAATAGTTGATTGATTTGGTGAGACAAGAGATGGCCATAAGAAGATTGTATATCGAAAGTCACGTTTTCGTTCTTTCCGTCACGCGGCTCACGATCGTTTATGACACTCATGAATATTTTTGTATCTACAATGGCAAAGAATAAATAATTCTACATGTATATTTTATTTATTATAACATGTAGTTGCCATGTTTCACCTTGAAAGAAAATACTCGTACATGACAATTGACGACAAAATTAGATATACATGTTGAAATTATATACATGTGTATGTCTAAAATAGCATAAACTTTGCCTTACTTAAAATAATTGCATAACAACAAAAATAACATAAAGATCATTATTTTCGACGCTTTGTAATATTATAGCGAAGGTTTTGAAATATGCAATATTGCCGACTTTAAGGCGTTAACCTCTTAAATGCGGGGTGAAAACAGAAAGTCCGAAAGTACCTCGTGTAATAAAACGTTATAGATGGGATTAAACATATAGCGAGGCCAGAAAAATAGCCTTATTACTTTATCATGAAAATAAACGACCGAATTAATTTTGTTTTTAACCGACTTCAAAAAGGAGGAGGTTCTCAGTTCGATTGGTATTTTTTTTAATGTATGTACACCGATTACGCTGAGATTTATGATCCGATTTACGTGATTCTTTTTTAGTTTGATGTGGAATAGTTGCCATTCGGTCTCATAAAAATGCAACATAGTTTGGCCCAGTAGTTTTCATTTTGTTTGATTTAACAAGCCCAATACGCTAGAATCGGATTTTACAGCCAGAATTTTTAGTGTTACTAATAAAAGCGAATTTTAGTTTGTCAGTCTTTATACTTTGCTACTATTATTCTGAGTCGAATCTGTACCTAAAATATTTTTTGGAAAATTTTATTGAAATAGACTTTATTATCGATACAGAGACCGAATCTATAGTTTTTAGAATTTTTGTCTGTCTGTTTGTCTGTTACCGCATCACAGAAAAATCACTGGAGGGATTTTGATGAAATTTGGTTTGATGATAGCTGGATATCCGGGTCAACTAATAGGATACTTTTTACCCCGGGAAATTATCTCATTCCTACGGAAATACACGTTATAACACAAACCAAAAAATATTCATGGTCAGAATTTCTTGAAACTTGGTATTAATGTTCTTCAATACATTTAAATAAATACGTGTTTTAGCGTTTTTTGGAATTCATCCCATAAGGAGATAAAATAAGAATGAAAATTTGTTTGATACCTTTTTTAATGTTTTTTTTGTTGTAGTTTTAGCGCGAGCGAAGCCACGGGTTTTGCTAGTCTACAATAAAAAGAAAAATAAAAGCTTTTTAAGAAAAAAATAAAAACTTACATTTTTCCGGGATAAAAAGTAGCCTTTGCCTTAGGTCAAAATGACGTCCGTCACACACAACTGATTTATTGTTAGTATAAAAGACGCTATGCTAGACACTTTTTGTAATGTTTTACTTTCCTGCGGGAACTCGTCGGTTTTATGGGATTTATAAATTTTATATTACACATCGTGAAACAATTTTCACCGGCAATATAAGGTATCAATCAGCATGCCAAATTTTACTAAATTAGGTGCATAAGTTGTTGTGTACTAAGCTGTATAAGTTACTATAGTTTTTTAACTATCTCACGGGAACTATTTAATTTTCCGGGATGAAAAGTATCTAAAATGTTGCTCGAGAATATAAGGTACCACCATACAAAGTTTCATTTAAATCGGTCCAACAGTTTCAGAGATTAGCCTGTACAAACAGACAAACAGACAGAAACAAAAAAAAATGAAAAAAATCTGGATTTGTTCTCTTCTTACACCCTCCTGACTCGGTTTTTAGCATTTTTTTTTGAACAGACATTCGAACTCTACAGTTTTTTATATGTATAGATTGATAGGATAATGTGCTTCTGTGGATTATCCTGTTCACTTAGGATCTTTTTCCGATACGTTAAGTGGTCCTCGTAGGAAATAGGACATTAGTTTGTTCCAAAAACTTTCTCTATAGTTGTACTCTCTTCTACTTTATTACTGGCACAATAACAATGGACTGTAATGTTAGACATACTGAATTCATTATCTAAATTATTTCATTAACTCGCTAAAGTCAGGTTTCTTCATTAGTGTTCATTTCTATATACTTTAATGGCCATGAATTTGTTTTTAAACAGGAAGTTGGGCGAATTGGTATAGGGGTCTCGTCTCGGAAAACTTTCAAGGAAATTTAGGTTCTTGTTAAACGTTGTTACATTTGTTTGTTTTGTTAGCAAACCGGTTCTTTTATAAACTTTAACTATTTTAATCAACTATAATTGTTTATTGGGATTTACTACAAAAGTATTTATGGACGTGAAATCTGTAACAACGATTTATTTTCACCGAATTTTAGATAATATTTTTTATCATTAGTTATTAGAAGAATTAGACACGAAATTCCGACTGAGCATAGTGTCCAACGTTAGCTTAAGTACCAAGCTGTTTCTAAACATTATTTATATAAGCTAATCATAAAGATTTTATTGAATTTATACTTCAGTTCGTTATTTTAACACGTAGGGCTTTCAAAAGAAAATTTTACTTAAAATGTAAATGCAAGAATAACAGGAATTAATTTTCAAGGATTTTTCCTCGATATCATGGAGTCACTTTATTTTAAACTAGCGACTCACGCTCGCTTCGCTCGCGTTCGTTCCTAGGTACGTTTTCAGGGTTAGCTATGTTTATACATAAATAGTAGCTTGCTATTCTTAAGATAATTAATTAAATTATATAGCGATTTACGTTATGTACGTACGTTATTGTGTACGCCGTACGCGGATTTTGTTCACAATTTCATGGGTTTTCATTTTTTTCGCGGAACCCTGATTCTTTTTCTAAAATAAAAGTAGCCTAAGTTACTCCTTTTAACAGCAGCTATCTGCCAGTGAAAGTCCCGTCAAAATCGGTCCAGCCGTTTCGGAGATTAGCCGGAACAAACAGACAGACAGACAGACAGACAAAAATTGTAAAAAATGTTGTTTTGGTATATGTACCGTGTATACATCCATATGCATTTAGTAAAAAGCGGTTATTTTAATATTACAAACAGACAATCCAATTTTATCTGTATAGATGATGTACCAAAGTACTAGATATTTCTTATTTAAATCTTATACGTCAGTTATATTTTTTTCTAATAATAATATTTTTACACTATTGTGATTGTATTTTTTTACTCTTAATTCATCCTTTTCACAGTTAAAAAAGCTTACTATTAGTAAAGGTATTTTTAGAATCAGGTCAGTGATTTCGAAAATTCATTTCCTATATCCAAGTTCACAAACGTTAACTCTATACAAGCTTTTATACTCATCTCTATATCATTTCTGTTTTATAAAGACATAAATGTGTTGTAACGTTATTATAAAACATTTCAAATCATAAGATGTTGTTTATAAGCGATGTTTGTCATGTTAAGCTTTGCCTTAATGCTGTTTAACAAGTAAATCTGCCAAATCTCGGAAAATCTTAGGTAGAAGCAGATTGTTTACAACAGATTAAGTGATTGTCAGCTTAGCGAAGGACGTCGCTGATGCGAGAAATAAGACAATGGACACTAAATTAATTGATAAAACCCCTTCGGTGGCGTGAACGAATATAGACTTTTTCACATGTACAGTAATAATGTCTCACTTAAATCGATGTAGGTATATGTATCATGGATAATATATTATTTTAATGTGCAATTTCGCTTTTGATTGAACAATAACATAATAACTAGATGGAAATATTTAATAAGAAGTTTAAATTTTTACGTTGAATTATTTTACCAATTTAAGAAAAAAAATATTTTTGATGTAAGTAGGTATAGTTCTTCGAGTTCTATAGACTACGAGTATGTTTCCCTCGGTGACACAATAATGACGCTTTGGAATTTTTTTTATAAATATTGACTTTTTTCTACATATTAAATTAAAAGTTCGAACATTGCAAAGTCACTATAGGTCATTGATAAAATTCGCAGAGAATAAAGCAGCGGAAAATTAAGTTAGTATCAGTTCTATTTGCAACAATGAACTTTAGTTTTTAAGGTCACCTTGCGGTTTCAATTTCTAGCAGTGTCAGGCCGTACATTATACGCAAGTATTGTCTTTTTGTTTAGTTTATTGTTTGGTACTAATTACTCTGACTTATACTCTAATTTCAAGCAAGCGACCAAGTTTCTAAGATTTTTATATGGAATTTATATACAGAAATAAAGGCCAATTCCAAATGCGAGCGTTTCGAGTGTGTGTTTTTCTTAACGCTGTAAGAGCTTAACGAATTTGGGTAAAATTCTGAATGGCTATATCTTATCATCATCCTGGATTAACTCACATACTAGGTACTTACATACGAATATTATAGCTTCCGAACTAGTGAAGCTAAAGTTATATTATTTGGAATCTATATATTATATAAAACAAAGTTGAGTTTGTTACAATACTTGTAACTTGAAAACGGCTGGACCGATTTTTATGATCTTTGTTTTGTTGGATTTGTATTCACCCCGAATAGAACTGCCTATTAGAGAAAACAACTATTAGAACGTCGGAAAAATTCACGGAAAAAAAATTGACAAAAAATTCTATTCTATACTAAGGTACAACGTATCAAATTGTCAAAATCACTTTGGGTAATTTTTAATGTATTTATTATATCATTAGTGAAACAAGCACATTCAGTGACGGCAAATATAATTTCTGCTTCTATGATAGTAATTAGTGCTGACGACTTTAGGAGGTTATTTGAGTATGGTGTTTTACGAGTATCATTAACTGATATTTTTTCCTAAATTATGAGTTTTTTTATTGCAGTTTTTACTCCTGCGCATTAGTTTGTGAAAAACTTATCATTATACTATCAAGTCGTTTCCTACAGCGATAATTTCGAGGAGCAATCAATAAGTACTCTAATTCACAAATTTAGATAATATAATAATAACTAAGCCTTAATTAAATACTTCGTTTATTAAAAGGTACAAAGTATATATATATAGTTTGTTTTATATTACGTTAATTAAAAACTATTTTTTTAATTGGTTTAGTTTTGATCCCATATATTTATATCTATCTTGCTTTCCAGTTTATGATGAGAAAGGCGGAATTAAAGTTAGTGTAATTTGCGCTGCATGCAATAACTTCTTGCATTGAGCGCAAAGCATTTAGTTTATGCTATATCTATGTATATTTGTAAACGTTGACATTTATTTTTTTATTTTAAGACAACGTCAACAACGTCAGACACGTAATGTTTATACATGCTTGTATATTTAAAATATTTACTACTCTTACTAGCAACCTACACTGTTTCTTTATTGTACTTGACACTCCATAATTTGTTTCCAGTACAGCACAAAATAAAGTATAAAAAAATCGTCAAAATTTCAGCTTTTCAGAACGGAATACACTATCCGACCGACTTTTCGTTTTTCGAAAATGATTATAACTTTTTCTAGGATATTGGTCTTCGAACAATCTTTTTTTATCTTTTATATTGAATAATTTTAGACTTTGTGGGCTTTAGAAATGGGCTCTTCTTCCTGCACGACTTTTTTTGCACTTAGGCATTGTTGCCAGTTGTGCGTGAGCTTGTGCTGTGTGCAGTGTTAGTCTTTCCACCCCAGGCTGTCCCTGTAGTCTAGCAGGCTGCCGGTGTCCTGGACGATTTCCGGGAGCGGCCTACGGTAGCCAAGTTTCTCTCTAGGTGTTCCACTTCACAGCATCCTAGAAGAATGTAGGCCGGTGTTTCATGCCCTCTAAAGCATGCCTTGCACAGGGGTCTATCTGTGATGTATTGAAAAGATGTTTGTTGAGATGGCAGTGACCTGTTATAAGTTCCACCACCATTTTTAGTTTTGTTCTGCTTAAGCGTATTAGTTAATTGTTATTTAGTTTGTTAAGTTTAGTGAATGCTTCTTTAGACTGACAGCAGTCAGTATTGGCCTTCCAAAATATGTCTACTGTTTTGTTTGTTAGATCGAGTAGCCACGATTTGTATTCGCTGAAGGGGATATGAGTTAGTGTTGAAGGCCCTTATACCTTAAGTTTATAGTGAGGCTTGTTGAGCCAAATGGTCGGCAGTCATATTGCTTTCATTATTATAGTGACCCTTTACCCACGATAGCTTAACTTTATTGGTTAAAGAAAGGTGTTCAAGAGTGTTAGAAATGGGTTATACAGAACTTTTGGTTTATTACTTTATAAAGTGTGGCTATTGTATAGCCCTATTTGTTTCAATTTGGCTAAGCCTAAGAATCGCCAGCCAGCACGCAATGTTCTTTATTAGACAGGGACGATAAAATAAAGTAATTAGCTGATTGATGCCCTTCTTGGTTGTCCTATTTACTTTGTTTCTATAATTAAAAAAAAGTTTCGAAAACTGTGGTTTAATTAGAACATAATATTATCAGCTCTTAATTCCATGAAAATACTGTTTGCTTAATTAATATAAGTATAATATATCTAGTTCTCGTACATGGAAAATATCAAAATTTTGAATTGCAGCAATGTTTGATGCTACGCATGTCACGTATGTACGTGACTAGATCGCGTGAACCGCGCTAATGAGAGACGTATTTGAGGAATTTTAACGTAATATAAAATTAGTAAATTGCACAGCGAAATACATTTCTTTAAATGTGAAGGATTTTTTCCTGTAAAAACAAAAATAATTGTATAGGGAAAAAGCTCGTCGGTTCTTTTATTAATTTTTAAAGAGACTTTTATTTTTGTAAGTCCGTTTCGTATGAAATACCTATGGTGTTTCAGTTATTTGATTTTTACCTTACTTTTATCCAACATAACGCTTAATTTTATTCACTAATTGGTAGGTAGAGTCAACGTTATCTGTTTGTTTTGTTTTTGTAATTAGTTCTTAGCTATACTATACTATATATATTATTGGGTTTATGAACAATAGTTAATAATATTCAATTATCTTAACTAATCCGGTAACCAAGTATGCACTGATTATTTAATAGGGAATGTTTGCCCCATATCGAATTGATTCATTCAGGTTAGTAAGCTTTAGCTAATAAAATAGTACTATTTTAAGTTGACTCCATCAACTCCATCCTTCCAAGTTGAATCCATAATCTATACGTATAATAAAATTCTAACTAAGCCGAATCTCTTCATTAAATATTTTTTCTTACTCATTAGTTACGTTTTAACGTTTTGTTCTAACGTGAGATATTTTCCCGCAGTAAAAAGTATTCTATATGTAGACCCGGATAACCAAAAATTTCATCAAAATCTGTCCAGTGGTTTTCTCGTGATGCGTTTCCAGACAGACAGATAAAAATTCTAAAAACTATAGATTCGGTCGCTGTATCGATAATAATGACTATTTTAATAAGATTTTTTAAAAATATATTTAATGCACAGATTTGACTCAGTAAGAATCTTATTATATGTGTAAATGTACATGAGGCAATGTGTATTTTAAGCAAAGTTATCTTTATATATAGCGAGTTAAGAAATCCTTTTTTTCTACAAAGATTTTGATATTAAGTTATCAGTTTCAACAATCTATTAATATGAAAAAATATCGAAATTATTTTCGTAAAATACTATTCATAATAACTAATAGTCACAATTAAATTTCAGCATCTACCGTTACTTAGAATATAACCTGTGAAGTATTTATGTGTATACATATATTTGTGTATAAGATTGACTTTTCTTTGATAAGATTTTCTGTAATATTTGGCTTTTAGTACAATTGCTAAAGCATCTTTTACGAGCCAAATGTACTGGAAACGCTTACAATAAAGCTTTCTTTATAAAACCTCTCAAGAGATATTACTCATAAGTATAAATGATAAAAGCTTCGCCTAAGATATATACATCATTGAAATTATTTCACATTGTTTATATTATTGTTAATTCTTTATTACACATAATCGCTTTCTTTTGTTTCAGGTAAACCTCTTTCATTATACCCAAGAGTATTAAGTTATCCAACTATACCTGGGCAAAATATCTTGAGTAAGAATATTTTTATTGACTTAGCGAGTTGCCGGTAGACCGGGCTCTGATTGAACATCAAAGGTCCCCTTAATTATGTTGAATTTTACTCACAAAGCCTTTACGCTCGAAGTTCCCAAAGTGTATGAACTTTTTTGAGTTGAATAATTACGGTTCTAAAAACTTTTTTAGAAATTTTTATTTTTAGATACTTATTTGCTCTTAAGAATAAAAAAGTCTATATTGTGTCTATTTTGAAGACACGTTTCGCTCAGTTTGTAGTGATCCTACTTGCTGTACCAGCCGTCGCGGGTTCGAATCCCGCTGGGGGCATTCATTTATGTGATGAACACGAATATTTGTATTCCAGTCATGGGTGTTTATATTGTAAAGAAAACCACCAGAGTACACTTCAAACGTATAATAATTATTGATTTTCATATAAGGATTACAACACACTGTATATATCACTGCTTTATACTAGAATTTACACAACACTGTTTCAGCATAATTACACAGTAACTCTTCCTGAACAAGAATGAATCCCAATCATAGAAAGAACTCCTTATATATTAATTTTAATTTCAATCAACCCACCTTTTTTAATAATTTTAATGTAACTTCAACTACTTCCGGCGTAATCTTTAAATCATAGTAGTCAATTAATGTATTTAATTTATAAAAGCATACTTAAAATATAAAACATAATTTCATTGAAACTTTAGTTAATTACAAGAAATATAGGTAACTTTAAATATGTCTAACAATATTAGCACTAAAATTAATGAATCATAACACTCGGCCATCGACATGCGTGCTATCTCCGGAGCACGCAAATCTCACAACACTCGGCGTAAGGTATGTTCATGATTCTCTATTATAATTTCAAAACAATATTAATAATTACAGCATGTAATACAAGCAAAAAAAATATATCGTTACATTAATATAAACCAGATTATACTACACTAGATAAAACTTAAATACTTTTATTTTTCAGTATCACTGTTCTCCGAGCTTGAGGAGCTGTATTCAGAACCAGAAGATTTGTCCAACTATTGCCTGAATGCGAAACGCTTTCATATCTCATGGTACTAAAACCGGGAGCATAGTTAGAGATTTTATATGAAACAATAAATTTTGGGAACTTCCCTTCATCTATCATTTTAAATAATATAACGAATACTATTGTTTTATTGCCACTTATTAATACCGCTAATAAATTCTGCATCGATTTAGTTAACCCTAATATTAACTTAGTTTAAATGGAATGAAATGAAATAAACTTAATTCAAATAGACTTGATTCAAAAGCATTTAATGTAAGCGTCAGTGAAGTCTGTCCGTGAGGAATCTACCACCGGCTCAGTGGCCGGCAAGAAACTCAACAGTTGCTCTTTTAAATATCGAAATTACATTTATTTTATTAATATATCATGTAGATAGCCCGCATACGAGTCAATAATACTCAATTCCACACATTTTCATCAACAAGAAACTCTTGAACCGTGTAATATGCTTTGCCCAATAAAACATTTTTAATTATATCTTTAAATTTTTGAAAAGATAAATCTAGGATATTTTGTAGAATCTTATTATATCTGCGTATACTCAGGCCCACGAAGGATTTATTCACCTTTTGGAGCCGAAGTCTAGGTCTAACAAACTTATTTCTATTCCTAGTGTTTCTTGTATGTCTATCTTTAGGTTTTTGCGAACAAATAATATATTACACAGTATAATTGCGAATCACGAGCTCTTAGATCATAAATAGCCCGTACTGGTCTTTTTTTTAAGAATAAATACCGAATTAATTAGTGCGGCACTGCCCCAAAGAAGTATTCCGTACGATAAAATACTATGAAAATAACTAAAATATACAAGTCGGGCAGTGTTAATATCCGTTAAGTTTTTAATTTTTCTAACTGCATTAATTATATAACTTAAATAATTATATAACTACCAAAGCCCCTAATGACGGGCAGATATTCATTACTTTTTTAAGGTCCAGCACATTAGCAATAGAATATTTTATGATACCAAAATCTATAAATGCACTCAAAAACTTGACATTAATTTAATTTAATATACCACACACATTTTTAATGTTAATAAGCAAATATACTTTTCGCTTTAGATGCAATTTCCACACAATTACGTTTATACGAAATCACTTCACCTAACACTAGATTCAAATTCTCTGTTTGACATCTTAATTGGGGTCTGTTCATTTTGACTACTTATTTCGTGCGTAAGACTACTGCTTATTTCGTGGGTTTTCTAGAACAATCATCGAAGTTATGTCCTATTCTACTTACATTTCACAATAGGTTTTGTATAATTATTACGTATATGTATGACCTAGTTCTTGATAATTAAAACACGTGAAGTTATTTTGTCCATTTGTATTACCTGGTAAAATGTTATGACCATTTCTAAAATCTCGTTTCATAAAGGTATACTATTTATAAGCGAGGAACTTCTTGAGTTCTCTTTAATCTGGTTAAACTGTGGTGAAGCTAAATAATTTAACAAGTCTTCTGGTTCACTACATTTAAGAGCTTGAGTTCTATTACGTACAGAGTTATTAGTTATTCCGAAAATAATACAATCAACTGCCTTTCGTCCAGCAATATCATATCTACTTAATAATGAAAGTTTATCATAAAAATATTCTCAAGTTTTCACCTTTCGGGAATGCCTTACTAATTTTAACTAACTTTTGAGCTTTGGTAAAGATTCATACAATTGAAAGAATAACTTAATTTCTATCTCATTCATAAATTACGGCACATTCGTTAACTTTCTTTAGTCATCGCTCAACATCTTGTGATCTATTATCTTGATGAAATTCCGGAACTACATTAGTAGAAGTCTTACTTGCATTATCTGAAGCGCTGCTATAAATTTCTTCAGGTCTTCGGTTGTTAGGTAATCGGATAATCGTTTAATTTTAGCTGGTACTTCAGCATCACCAGAAGATGACCTCCTTCGACGTCGATTGGGCCTTTCTGGAGTAAAGCCCTCTGATCCATCTCTGTCACCTGGAGGATTGTTTTTTTAACGCAGTAAAATCTGTCATTACAACTGCATACTTGGATATAGATATCAAATTTACTTAAGCTTCTAATCTTAACCTCTGCTAATGTTTAATCTTAACTAAATATCTCTAAAGAAAATATTTGAAATTAAGGGTATTTGTAACTTTAAAATAACTTAATGCAATACACTAAAATAACACTATAAAAATTAATGTTCTCCTGACCGATTCCGGCCATGGCGGCCACTCATTGAGACTAGCCAAATGCACAGAAGATATTATAGTGCACAAGTGTATGCGCAGACACAAGTACACTATTCTTGCCACTCATATTCCGGTGGGACGACTACTCGACTCGACCGGTGGGAGATCAACGCCTTTACGTGCTCTCCGAGGCACAGGGATAAAACACAACTAACTTCACAACTTCTTGTAGTTACCGAGGCTTACAATACAGAAACAATTAATCTTGGCCCGACCCGGGACTCGAACCCAGGACTTCCGGGTGTGCTAGTCACTACACCACCGAGGTATTAAAATTACATGTCAACTAACATCACACATCACCTTCTTGACTATAGCTATAATGCTAATACATTACTACTGCGGCACACCTATATGTCCAGTATCTAAGGTCAACATACATGGCTACCACAGCACACATATATACATACATGGCTGTATCATACAGTCATTTACGTTATCCAGGCATACTTACTTGGGTCATAATTGAAGCACTTCCAATCGAGTCCAGTGATCAAACATTGATCACTCAATCCAGTGATCAAACATAGACCACTCAATCCAGTGATCAAACATAGACCACTTAATCCAGTGATCAAACATAGACCACTCAATCCAGTGATCAAACATATACCACTCAATCCAGTGATCAAACATAGACCACTCAATCCAGTGATCAAACATAGACCACTCAATCCAGTGGTAAAACATAGATCACTCATTCCAGTGATCAAACATATACCACTCAATCCAGTGATCAAACATAGACCACTCAATCCAGTGATCAAACATAGACCACCCAATCCAGTGGTAAAACATAGATCACTCATTCCAGTGATCAAACATATACCACTCAATCCAGTGATCAAACATAGACCACTCAATCCAGTGATCAAACATAGACCACTCAATCCAGTGGTAAAACATAGATCACTCATTCCAGCGATCAGACATAGATCATTCATTCCAGCGATCAGACATAGATCACTATCCAGTGCTGCAAAACAGACCACTCAATTTTGCGATCAAACACAGATCATCGTTCCAGCGATCTGCCATAGGTTACTCAATCCAGCCAGCAAACCCATCTATCAATCTAGCGGCCACCAGCCTAGAACTTTCGGTATTAAATATAAACCATGTATTAAAAAAGAACCGATAAACAACACATTTCATAAGTTCTTAATCACCATCATCATCATACTAATATTCCATATGTGAAATATAATAAACTTTTCCAACCGTAACTACGTTTTAAGTTTTTAACCACCATCATCATCATCATACTAATATTCATTATGTGAAATATAATAAACGTTTCCAACCGTAACTACGTTTTAACGTTCAGCTCAGAGATGAGTCATTTATCCGCAGTTAAAAGTTCAAATTCAACCAGCCAAGCTCAGCCTTAGAGCATGGAACAATACAATTTAATAACAATTCATTATAATAATTACAATAAATACAATATACCCAAAATTACATGTTACGACTTTATCCAAAACATAATCATTAATAGAATAATACGTCTTTTCTAATAAAAATTTCTTCAATCTTTGCTTAAATATATTAATTTCATTAACCTCCAGAATACATTTAAGTAAATGATTATCAGTACAGAAAATACTCTTCGAGAAAAGGTCGAGTCACACATCGAGGGTGGCGAAGTAAGGCCCTATGTCTTATACCATAACAATTTTCAAATAAATATAGATTATTTCTAATATAAATAATAGTCTCACAAATGCACACACTTGGTAACGTCATTATATTGTAATTTCCAAATACATAGTTTGCATCTTTCTATTATTCACAAATTAAATATTGCTCGAATACATTTGCTTCGAATGCTAATTTATGTACCGAATTACCCCAAAAAAAAATAATAATACAACACCTTGACAAAGGAGCAACATAAACATGATACACAGTTATTAAGGTTGAAACATTGACCGTTTTGGCCAACACGTGGAGTGCAAAAGAAAATTGTCGTAATTGTATGCTTACCTCCTCAATATGCTTTTTCCAATTTAAATTATTACCAATATTGAGACCTAATAATTTTGTTACATCCACCTGCTTTATTTCCTTACCCTCAAAATCGATATCCAAAGCATTTAACTTATTTTTCCTGTTTTTAAAGAACATTAAATTAGTTTTATCCAAATTGTTCATGAGCTCTAGAACATTTCCTGTAACACCATAGTGAAAAAGTTTATTTAATCAACATAATCAAAAGCCTCCGTTAAGTCCATAAATAAAGCATACACAGGAACTTTATCATTTAAATTAGTCACGACATAACTTAAGAAAGCTATAGACAGCCATATTTATACTTTTGTTTTTACGAAAACCAAATCGATCCTTTGTAAATAATTTATTCCTTTCAAAGAAATCATTCAATGCATTATAAATTATTTTCTCAAAAACCTTACTTAAAATAGGAACAAGCAAGTGTCCTACATATTGACCCGGACAACCAGCCATCATCATACCAAATTTCATCAAAATCTGTACAGTGGTCTTCCCGTGATGCGGTAATAGACAGACAGACAAAAACCAAAAACTATAGATTTGGTTTCTGTATCGATAAAAAAAAGTACTTCAATAAGATTTTCCAAAAAAAGAAATATTTAATTTACAGACTCGGATTAGCTACAATTTTATTACATGTATAGATGTATATCAATATAAAAAAAAAAAAAAAAAAAAAATTAAATGAATTAATAAATCAAATAATTGTGGGTATCATAATAAATACATGAATACAACTGGAACGAGTCTCACGTTATCGTGTCTATCGTAATCTACGTGTTACATTACCAGGGAGTAGCCCTGACCACACACAACACGTATTGTATTAAAAGACGTAACATAGTATCCTGTCATGTATACCTCACAATGATACTCACGTAAAAAATAAATAAAATAAAAATGCATCATTAACATAAATATACTCTGTAGTTCATTTTTCATAATAAAATAATTAAGTGCCACACAGTAGGTTATATATAGTAATTGGTTATAGACAGAAACGTGTTGGATGCTATCGGAGAGTAGCCCCGATCACGCACCGACACTTTCTGCACTATGTCCATATTATGCTATAATGTAGAAATACTACCAGGGAGTTGCCCTGACCAAGCATTCTCGCACATTAAAACACAATTTACGCATAACATCGTCAGAGAGTTGCCCTGACCAGACATTTTACGCAACTACCGTCCTGAATGACGCTTAAAAATTTCACGTGGGCGTAACTTATAAATTATAATTATTAAAAAAATATAAATTATATATATAAATTATTCTTCAATAAAATTAAAAATATAACATAAAATAATTGTCAAATTCCTGTTTCCTTTTTTTCTTGGGTTGTGTTCCCACTTCAGAGTGTAAAGAAAACCACCAGAGTACACTTCAAACGTATAATAATTATTGATTTTCATATAAGGATTACAACACACTGTATATATCACTGCTTTATACTAGAATTTACACAACACTGTTTCAGCATAATTACACAGTAACTCTTCCTGAACAAGAATGAATCCCAATCATAGAAAGAACTCCTTATATATTAATTTTAATTTCAATCAACCCACCTTTTTTAATAATTTTAATGTAACTTCAACTACTTCCGGCGTAATCTTTAAATCATAGTAGTCAATTAATGTATTTAATTTATAAAAGCATACTTAAAATATAAAACATAATTTCATTGAAACTTTAGTTAATTACAAGAAATATAGGTAACTTTAAATATGTCTAACAATATTAGCACTAAAATTAATGAATCATAACAATATTTATAATATGTATGTATATAAAGTTATACATGTGTAGTGTATCAACTATCTATAACACATCCATAACATATCCATAACACAAGCCTCGTGGCCTACCATGGAACTAGGTGGTACTGTGTGTTAATGTCCCAACATATTTAAATTTTTTGTGTCTGTTTGTTGTTTTCTGCGAATCTCAATTATATATATACATATATATACTGAACATGATTGACGATAAAAGAAATTATCACTTTATTAATTTATTATCTATATCTATAAAAACATTCTTTTTGTAATGTGGAACAACATAAAACTATTAAATAAAAAAAAATACATTTGAATGTGCAAAAGATCTTTTCATCGCGTCCTTCGTATAGGATTTAATCGTGACAGCTTTTTATAATACCTAGCATTTCTAAAGAAATACAAAGAGTAAAAGATGAATAGGATCTACATGAACTGTGTCTCGTTCTTGTTATTGCGAGTGCGGTGTTGGATACGGCAAAACGAAACCTGTATAATTTCATCATCATCTTTCTTATGATATATCACAATTCACACCACATATATCTAAATATTAAAATCTTATATAAGCTACAAGAAAAGTGTAAAAAAGTGCAGTTAAATAAATATAAACAGATAAAAACTAGATGTGACATTCTATACACTATAATCTTAACAGAATTAATGAAAGAGAGAATTTTCTGTCCCTCTCATCTCAAATAAAACTGTGTGTAGTAGGTACCTACGACCAAATAAATAAAAACTCCGAGTCTGACTCAAGGTTTTAACGTTAAATAAAAAAATTTAGCATTGTGATAGCACGAAACTTTCAGTAGGTCAGAGGTAGGTCAGTAAGTGTGTCAGACTCTTACTTGGAGGATAATAAAGTTTGTTTGAGATTATTTCCTTTTTCAGGTTTCTTTTATACTCACTTAAAGAAATAAGATGAAATAATATATTCTACCGAGTATTTTAACAGAAGTTTTGGACTTGATTAGACTCATCATTATATTTTTATATACTTTCCATATTTTTTAAAGTCGATCAATAACTTTTGAACCTTTATATTAATTATATATTTATACCATAACCTTAGTATATTTAACTCTCTTACGAGGTCCAATTTTAACTTTTCGTTGAAGCAAAGTATTATTTGTCTATTTCTCTGTTCCCTATAATAAAATCTTTTATAGTGTTTATACCATTAGATCTCTCGGGATAACAAAAAGTACGAAATTCTTTCATACCAACATTCTTGAAATGTTAAATACAATTTTAAGACACTACAGTCGATCAGATAAAATAAAGGTATCACTAATTCTTATTTCCAAAGCAGTCACGTTCGACACGTTCGCTGAATACGTCCGGAAATTGTCGTAAAGTGGTCCGAGCGAATCTAATCAGAAAGATGATTGGTTGTGACTGTTGCTCCCTCTGTTTACTGTCGATGAAATTTGCAGTCTAAAATTTTCACATATTGAACCGTAAAAACCGCTGGTAATTATAAATTGTTTTTGGCATTCCTTCGACGGGAACCACTTTGCATCGGAAAAGAAGCCTATATCTCTCTTTAGCTTCTAATCTTTATCCAAAAAATTATGTCCATGAAGCTAGTTGTAGCCCAGGGGTAACGCGTTCCCTTGGGAAACCGAGTGAAGCGGTTTAAATCCCGGGTCTCGCACCTCTGATATTTTCATGTGCGAATCATTTCCAATATTATTGCCACTTGTCTTACGGTGAGGAAAAACATCGTGAGGAAACCTGCTTGTTTGAGAGAACCTAGCAAGTTGGCCAGCGTGGTGGACTATGTCCTGATTACCCTCGTATTGAAGGGAGGCCCGTGCTCAACAGTAGGACGTTAAAAAGGACTCTGAATATAATATTTCGATCTGCTTGTTGCGTGAAAAAAAACACATTTGCATTTATAACATTATTAATTAACCTTTTCCACATGGCAGTGATAATAAATTGGCACGAGACTCATAAAATTGAATCATTTGTAAAATCAACAATGATTTAGTGAACGTTATTTATTAATACAATCAACATATGTTTCACGAAATTTAGTATATCATTTTGTATAAAATTTTGTGTATTTGAGTTTGTTTTCATACATAAATCACATTAATTATCTTTAGTTAAATTGTCATATTACTCAGATAAAATCACGTTTCTTTGAGTCAGACATGTGCCTAGAGAGACAGAGATATGTTGACACGTAAAACTAATTGTAAGAACAAAGCAGAACTAACTACCTTTCAGTTCTTTCATTTGGTTACACTAAACTGATTTTCTTAAGATTATGTTTATTAAGAAATATATAAACCAAATAAAAAATCCGTATAGAAACGACGAACGAAATATAGTCGTCAAGCAATACGAATTAAAAATGTTGTGTCTACGTATTTTATACCGGATACATGGGTCTTTATATACTAATTGTATGTATAAAATATATTATTTACTTTTCTTTGCTCAATTCTAGAATAACTATTGCTACTACTTATTTTGAAGGTTAGTTTCAGAAGATTTATAAAACGGCAATATGACATAAAATCACCTATTATTAATAATATGCAACTCACGATTTTCTTTCGTGACCGGAAAATCTCAGTTACACGAGAATGAATACTATGGGCTGTGATATTGAAAATAATATAAGACAACGGACGTGTATTTTTTTTTTCATGTCAATGACGAAAGTTTCATTTCATTAACCTTAATCGGTCATTTTCATTTAGAAAGTATTTATGTGGCGAGACGTTAATAAATTTATTCTGCCCTCAAAATCGATTTTTTTATTATATGTAGTACCTATATATAAATAGATATTCATACTACAATAGATGTTAAAGATTAATTAATCATCGTTAATTAATCATCTAAGATGGTAACAAGTGAAATATAAAAATATCTCTGCCATTTATCTTATATATTATCCTGTGTTAATTACTTTATAATTATTGTTTTAACCGTTTAGACATTTTACCAAATATGTAGAGACATAGGTACGTACAGTAAGCACCTTATATGAAATTAATTACCGTACCTATGTATTTTCAAGTTTCAAGTCGTAAAATTATTTTATTTTCTGTATCATCACGTTGTTAACGCATTATGTCTTGCTTTGTCATAGCGAGCCCAAACATGTTCATCTTAAGCCTTAAAGTATTCATGTGCGGCAGACGTTAATTGGTTAACTCTAACCCTCTAGAAATGAATATTATGCCATCATGAATTAGTCATTACATCGAGGTTGTAGAACTCAAATTTGAATAAACAAAATGGTGATAAATTCAAAGTGATACTACACTTAAGTACAAAGTTAAATTGGCTGTTCTATGACGTAAGACGGAAGACAAGGTGATTTTAGTTATTAAATTTTTTGTTAGTAAATAATAAAAAAAATTAAGCTCTATCTATAATTGGTTCAAAAGTTTTCTATTTTGTATAGAAAATAAATAAATTAGGACATAAAAAAAATCTAGGTTTTTATTGTCGTTATTATTTTATAGAGATGAAATGAATAAGCCGAATATACCAAATATTTTATCACCCATTTTTATGTGTGGAAATGCATTTGCGCATACCACCTGTAGACATACAAGTTATGTTAGGTTATGTGGGACTCACCGGCTAGAAAAGCCACCAGTGCTACCCAATAAAACCCAACAAAACCTCCTCCGTTTTAACGGGGCGTCGCAGGATCGCTTACGCACACAACTACGACGCCCCGACGGCAGGTCTGCCGAAGCAGACCACAGCAACCATGGGATTGCTCCACAGTCCACTCCGCTATCAGAGAAGTACCAGGAACAACCCGCATGGTACACCGCCGAAATGGGCCACCTCCAACCGCTCACTAAAGTGGGCCACCTCCCTTTGCGTTTCTTGGATTCGCGCCCAGCTGAACTGCCCGACCCTAATAAGCCCCCCCCCCCCCCCCCACGACAATGTGAACACAAATTTGGGGTATATTTTATCACCCTACTAACCTGACAGTCGACAAAACGGTAATTTGAAGTTTCGCCAAATACCTACATATATATAAAAATATCTTGCGCACACTAAGAAATTCCAGTAGTAGCATATTATAAACAACAACAACTATGAATTAAGACGAAATGTCTTTGTGAGTCGCAAAGCTTACAACACATTTTACTTTATTCAGGTAACAAATCTTCTATACAAATAAATAAAATTGAAGTGTCTGTTTGTAATGTCAACAGCTTTTTATTAAAATTATATATCTTATATATTTAAACGAGCAATTCTTGTATATTTATATCTTTATTTCTTTATTATTTATACCAGGGATCTCGGAAACGGCTCTAACGATTTCGCTGAAATTTGGTATATAGGGGCTTTCGGGGGCGAAATTAGATTAAAAAAATGATCTAGATTAGTCTCATGTCTGGGAAAACGCGTGTTTTCGAGTTTTTATGCGGTTTTCTTTTGCATTATTCTACGCAGAATATGTTCGATAATTTCTTACACTTGGATGTAAGCATCGTGGTCAAGCGGTCAAGGTGCAAGTTAGACAACACATATGCCCGGGATTGAGTCCCGGTCGGAATAAAAAGTTTTTACTTTTGTTTTTTTTTTCTATTTATTCAAGTTTTTTGTTTTGTTTTTTTTTTTTTTTATCTAAAAATATGATATAGCAAAAAAGAACTCCGAGCGAAGCTCGGTTGCCCAGGTACTTGCACTTATAAGACCAAATTAATTTCAAACATTTTTGTTTGTCTGTCTGTCTGTTAGTTGGCTGGACCAATTTTGACGGGACTTTCACTGGCAAATGTTATAAAGAGTTACTTAGGCTATTTTTATTTTAGAAAAAGAATTAAGGTTCCGCGAAAAAAAAATTAAACCCCATGAAATTGTGAAGAAAATTCGCTTACCAACGGAAGCGAGGATAAGTCAAGACAGGTTTTTATTTCAATTTCAATATAATACAAACAGATTAGAAACGCGATTTGTATAAGTATTCGATTGTCACCTAATCCGTTAAAATGTTTAAATAGTAAAAAAAAATCTTTCAGCGTGTGTAGGAAACTTTTTTTTGTAACTTGCTTGCTTTGCGAGAACAAGAGAAATCATTTATTACTATAAATTATTTTAAATTTGTGTTATTACTTTAATTTGCCATTATTTCACTGCGAGTGCTAATTCTTTTTAATTAACACTTAAATGGAGGTTTTAATTTGAAGGTACTTTGGTGTTACTTAAGTTTAGATTATTTTATACTTATATGTATATAAGTAAAGTCGATTGTATTAAATCGTGTAGTTTAATGGAAATCCGGTATTCCCCGGATATTGATTTACTATTTTTTCTTGTCCGGTCTTAAAGTAAAATTACGATTAGGCTGTATACCGAATAGTTATCGGATATACATCCTTTTATTTTTTATTTTTAATTTAAATAATAACACAAATATAATGTAATTAATTGCTCCACTTATTTTTATTTTAAAATAACAAAATGCAAAGAATTATAGTGTGTTTGCACACTGACCAATTTTTACTAGTTGTCTACTTGTCACTATAGAAATAATTCTATTCAAGTATAAACTACACTCGATTTTTAATCATATCTAATAAACAAAAATAAGACTATCTTACAGTTCGAGATATAACGAAAGGATAGCATAATGTAGAAGACAGGTAACGCCATCTATGTTTAATACATGCAACTAAATTAAATTAAACGATTAAACAATGGTTTACGTGATCTACATAGATATACATGTAATTCATAAATATCTCTATCGTATCGTCTAGTATATTGCATTATTTAATATAGAATGCATAATTGCAATAAATATGTAAATAGTTAAAGAGTATTATTTACACCCAATAGTTTTCAAATGTCTCTATATTATTTTGAAAAAATAACTCTATATTATTTTCTAAACAATGTCAAAGTTTGTTAAATAATAAGTAGTTTTAAAGAATAACAAATAAAAAAGTCTTCTTTTCGTTTTTTATAATATAGATTTTAATTTAATATTAATGAAAATTTCGGTCACGTCGGCCAATTTCACTGATTGTGAGACTCGTCAACTGTGCAGGAGATATTATAGACAGACACTAGTGCGCTTTCTTAACCTTTTCTTCCCAAAATCTAGTGGGAAGACAGTTCGCATAACAAGTGAAAGATTGGGCGTAGGATCAACGGTTATAATTGCTGCTACTTCCCAACTCCGGGCTGTTACTAATCCATGAATCGAAAATTCAAACTTGAATCCATGTCGTCGTTATTTTCAGCTGTACATGCTGTTAACTACACCAACCAGGCAGTTTTATTTAATATTTTACGAGTAAACAGTTCGAATTGAACAATCGTTTTCATACATTCGACTCGTCTTCATTTTTGCAGAGACAGCGACCCATATGTTACATTTATTATTGCTTATTGACTTTTATGTGCTTCAACTTGTTTTTGCTCGTTGTCTGTAAATTAATAATTTACATATAAGGAACTCAGATGAAAATGTAAAAATGATTTAGGTATGAGGTAGTTGTAATACTACAAGATGAAATATGTATTACATTATATACGTGTTTTTTTGAATAGCAAGCAATGGATTGGACGGGATTTCCCATCGGCAATACAAACACGTTTCCATTTTCAAAAAAGACGTTCCTACTTCCATAAAGGCTTTAATCCTCTATTTAACCTCTTCAGGAGATAATTTTTAATTATTCTTAGTATTTACCATTGATATTTTAAATCTCTTACTTACTTTTGTCGCTCGTATGTAAATTTCATTGACTTAGACTCAGTAGTTTAGAATGTGCGTTGCGTTGTCTTTCAGTAATTGTATTAGAGAATTTATTAAATAGATAATTGGTATCAAATAAAATTTGCCACCAAATATCAGAAAATTAAAATTATTCTTTCGTCTTTTTTCCTCTGAGACAATATTATCAGGACTTTTATACGTTACTAGCGGCTCACCCTAACTTCGCTTCGGGTTCGTCCCTAGACAAAACAAATCTATCCCACGGAAACCGTACATTTTTCCGAGAAGATATATAGCCTATAGCCTTCTTCAGATAACGGGCTATCTAATGCAAAAAAGTTTTTTCAAAACGGATTAGTAGTTCCTGCGATGAGCGCGTTCAATCAAACAAACGAACTCTTCAGCTTTATAAAATTATAGTACCTATAGATACGGCAATAAAAAAGTAATACTAAATCATATGTATTTATTTATTTATATAAACATTTTTAATTGCTTTCATTTCTAAAATGATTATTTTGAATCGTTATATTTTGTTCTTAAGTAAAGTTCCAGTCTTGCCATTTTCATTTACATTGAAAGTTCAAATGCTAGCTTTGAGTGTTTGCGAAGAACTTTTGAACATAGGCAAAATTATACCAAACAAACCTCTTTAATAAACATTGTAAATGAAAAGTAGGATAAGTAGGTATTATGAACTTCTAAAGTTATATCTTATTGAAGTTGGTTAAGTTACAAATACTTATACAAGTATATGAAATCCAGTACTTTACTTAAAGTTCTTACTTTACTTAAAGTACAGAAACTTTAATACATCGTAAGTGTAAAATGTTTGAAGATGTTATACATTTTTTATTTATTTAAAATATTTTTTTAATAATATGTACATTGTGAATATGTACCTACAAATGTAACTTAAATTCGTTAGGATTCGAGCTTTAATGTATTTGAATTAATTTAGCATTAGTAGATAAAAATTAATTTTGTTATTGGATAATCTTTTTTCGTTTTAAAATTTATTTTATTATCAAAATAATGCAGTAACTGTGCCCCGCGGCTTCACCTGCGTTAAATTTGTTTGATTATAAACATCAGTTTTACAATAGATAATGTGTGGAAGTCTGCCCAATTTGTTGACATTTATGATTACTGCTCCGCTACCTTCGGGAGTAGCATGATGATATAATATAGCCTATAGTCTTCCTCAATAAACGGGCTATTTATTGCAAAAAGAATTTTTCACTTAAATTTTAACTAGTCGGATTTATAGTTCCTGAGATTAACGCGTTCAAACAAACAAACAAATAAGTCTGCCTCTTTATAATATTAGTGTAGATTAACAATATATAATAAAATATATAATAATAAGATAATGATCTCATTAATAATACAAAAGTTAGAAATTGAACAACGTCTATGTACGTTATTAACATATTTATAATTTGGTAAATTGGTCTATAGATCCTGATCATATTTGGTCATACTTTATGAGATAGGTAACTTGTCAAATATTATAATGATGCCTACATAATTTATTTCTAAATAAATTTAGATAAGTAAATTAATTTAAACATACAAATAACTGGTTATATCATTTTGTCAATTTTAATGTCAATTTTAAACAACATAGGGTTACCTAGAAATATACTCAATAGATATGCTATTTTAATTTTATATTTGTTTAAATTATAAAGTAATCTAAAAAGTACATTAGAGTATTTAGGTATAAGGTCTGTTTATTTGTTTTTTTAATTAAATTTTAAAAGTTACTTTTATTAAGGGTCGTATTATTCACTTAAGATACATACCTAACTGTAATTAGTCCGAGACAATTCTGCTCGTTTAGCCAGCACGAATTGTAATAAACAAATCCCTTGGGTATAGTAATACACATATACAGTTAATAGTAGGTAATAAATACGTAGCAAACAATAGTCTCTATGTTTACTTTAGGTATATGAAGATAGTCGTATGTCATAAAGTATTTAAACACTCATCTAGATTCTCAAGACATATCTATTGTTTGTAAATATTTTTATATTGAAATGATTTGTTGTCGAAGCGTATCTTATGATTAGATATCGATCGGCAAAGCAAAAATCTGTTTCACAAATCATCAATTTGCGTAAAATTTAATATTTTTCGATCGAAGCTAAGGATTGTCCCCTTTTGAAGACCGATGACAAATTAAATTATATTTAAAAAAAAGATTGCTATCCATATGATAAAATTTAAGAAAACATCCATGACCTGGCGTTTGTCGAGGAAAAATATAATTATTGAATAATGAGAGATTTAAGAAAAAAAAAATTTAATCCAATGTTACCTCGGGCGTAGTGTACCTTCTGGTACGTGAATTGCCCACGCTTTGCTAAGGTTAGGCATTGGCTGTTTCTGGCGTCCCCCACAGGAAGTACACGCAGGGATATGGGATGTCGAAGTACAAAAGTAACATAGGTGTTATTATTTTTTGGTAATTTGTCGGAAAAAATCACACACGCAATTTATATAAAATATAACTACGGAAGACTTAAAACCAATTGTGTCATAGTATCTGTACATATAATAAAATTGTAGAGGTCGAATAAATATACATAAAAATAAATTGCTAAAAACCGGGATGAAAGAAGAAAAATCGAACAAATCCAGATTTTTTTCAATTCTTTTGTTTCTCTGTCTGTTTGTCTGTTAGTACGGACTAATCTCCGAAACTGTAGGATCGAATTAAATGAAATTTTGTATGGTGGTACCTTATATCCCCGGTCAACATCTTAGATACTTTCCATCCCGGAAAATTAAATAGTTCCCATGGGGTAGTTAAAAAACTATAGTAACTTATACAGCTTAGTACACAAAAACTACTGATTGGATTTTAATGAAAGTTTACAATAATATAGTTCATACATCAGAATAACAAATAGGCTACTTTTTATCCTGGATAAATGTACGGTTCCCGTGGGATAGATTTATTCTTGTTTGTCTAGCCGTAGGTGAGCCGCTAGTAAATAATGAAAAGGTAAAATCTTTATGTGTTGGGTTTCTATATTATGATATATGGTATGGTATAAAAATTATCGATATTTACTCCCCAAAATAGAAAGAAAATATGTTAGCATATTGTAAATAAGAAAAATAAAGATATTTTGACTCGACTAATAAGTTGCCCTACTGGCAGAAACACGGCGCCTGCCCTAATGTAATGTCATTTAGTGTTGTACAAATAATAATATTTGACAAACCGTGTAATTATTCAAAGAGCGATACCAATGGCTTTGATAATGGAATGACTAGTTAATGTGAGTGACCATAAGTAAGTTATTTGATTAATTATTATTATGCTATGTATATTGTGTTACATGATGAGGATGTATTATGTTATATAAATATAGAATAGAAGTGATATTGTTTCACAAAAAATTAAACCAAAAAAATTGTTTGACGTTTCACGTGACATCATAAAATAATTTAAATTCTAATATGTCAAATGACTGTTATTTCATAAAATTTAGTACACAGATAGATCTAATAACTAATAGGGTATCACGAGCCCGAGCGAAGCGAGTGTTAGTGGTAAACAATAATATGAACTATTGTTATATAATAGAAGCGCCTGCTGCATTATGTTGATTGTATATTATTTACCATGCGGCGAGTTGTGTAAAGAGAATTTAGGGGCTTTAACACTATGCAACATACATTTATTATATAATTCTTGTATGTATTCAGCCCTTTTTAACGTCCCACTGCTGGGCACGGGCCTCCCTTCAATACGAGGGGGATCAGGCCTTTGTCCACCGCGCTGGCCAAGTGCGAGATGGCGGACTTCACATGTCTTTCGAAAACTTGCTAGGTTCTCTCAGACATGCAGGTTTCCTCACGATGTTTTCCTTCACCGTAAGGCAAGTGGTAATCATGTTGGAAATGATTCGCACATGTAAATATCAAAGGTGCGAGACCCGGGATTTGAACTCGCTTCACTGGGTTTTCCAAGCAAGCGCGTTACCACTGGGCTACCACTGCCTCAATTCTTAGATTGATCCTAATAAATCTTTAAAAAAACATATAATATAATTCTTTCTTTTTACTTATAGCTTAATATATATTTATGTTATTTGATTTACATTGAATTTAACAAATTGATGTTATGATTTTATCAAACGAAAAACTTTTTTTTTATTTACATTAAACCTTTTAACATTAATGTTTGTTATTATTTTAAAATAATTTGCGTAAATATAGCGCCAAGTTTATTCTTAATAGAGACTTCAAGTAGTCATTACATTAGTAGCTAGCGAATTTACTGCAGAGTTTTTCATTAAAGTCCCACTGGTATTATTTTTTTTCATTACAAATAAATATAAACAGAAATTTTGCACTATATTTGATTTATGCTATACATATATGGTGCTTTGATTACTCAAAGCACCATATATGTAGAGAGAGTCTGTGGAATAAATTAAAGATGAAATAATATTTTCATATTAAACTACCCTTTTTAAATTGACTATAATGACATAATAATTGGAATGAGCAATTATCAAATTGTAATATAAGAGGTTTGCTAACCATATTTGAGAGATTTAAATCATATGAATAAACATTGCGAATGGTAGGAGCAAAAAACTTGTATTAAAACCGTACTTACACTATATTTTTCCCGATAGGTTTTCAAATAATAATGTCGCTTAGATAAGTAAAGTTTGTCATAAAACGTAGAGAGCATTACCTGTGAAAAAATATATAATAATAGCGAATGAGAAATGTTTTGCCTACTATAAAAACATTTTTGCGTCTGTATTTATTTAAAAACACGTTTATAAATTTGTTACAATTCCCTCGAACGTTTACTAAACTCGTAACTCGTCTGCATGATAGATTTATCGGAGTTCAGGGAAATCTGTGTCTCTGCAAAGGAGTCAAGTAACAAAGTATTTAAAAGACTGAACTTAATGACGAGTTATAAAAAGTTTTTATTAAGCTAAGTTAATAAATTTAATCGCTGGAAATTGCGGGTTCGATCTTTGTACGGGGTAATGTCTTTTTTATTGTATGAAATAAGAATAATGTATTATAAAAAAACGATATTTAATAAAAAAGTAGTTTTCTACTTTTTTAATTAAATTCAAAAGTATTCATTTCCATAAAGAAATATGGACAAAAGTGTTATTATATATTCTTTGTCTATTTCGTTAGGGAAAGTCCTACCGGTGGTAGGACTCTGTCAAGCCTGAGGAGTCCGACTGGATGGGTACCACCCCCTTATCTATTTCTGCCGCCAAGCAACAATGATTGCATTGTTGTGTTCCGGTTTGAAGGATAAGGTAGCCAGCGCAATTACAGGCAAGAGGCATATCATCTTAGTCCTCACAGTGATAACGCACCTGTGGTTCTGCATTTTTGTTACTTAAAACCTAAGTGTATGAACCGTAGGTGTTATGGGCGACAGGTACTGCTTTCCATCAGGTGGTCTGTCTGCTCGTTTGTCACTGAATCGCATAAAGAAAAAAAAAAGAAAGAGTATAAAACTATATGTATATCTGATATATTTAAACGGGCAATTCTTGTATATTTATTTATATATTTGTTTGTTTCTTTATTTATACCGGCGATTTCGCAAACGGCTCTAACGATTTCGCTGAAATTTGGTATGTGGGGGTTTTCGGGGGCGAAAAATCGATCTAGGCTAACCTAGATAAGACTAATCTTATGTCTGGAAAAACGCGTGTTTTCGAGTTTTCTTGCGGTTTTCTTTTGCATTATTCCACGCAAAATATGGTCGATAATTTCTTACGCTCGTTATTAATACAAACAAATAATTGATCAAAGGTTGACATGACTTCCTTATAGTTTATTTTCAGGAAGATTGATAGTTTTTCATATAAGTTATAATCCATCTTCCATTATAGTTTCTTATGTTAGCCCAGATTTGTATCAAAATAATATTAATATTATTCAATTATTATAATATCTTATAATTTTGATTACTTATATTATTTTTTAAAATCAATACAGTTACAGTTGAAAGCAAACCTTGTAAAAGACTGACATGGAGTGATAAAATATAAAAAAAGTAACTACATATAATAATAGATTAAAACAAGATAACGGCAAGCATTTTTATCTAAGTACTAATATTATATTTTATATTTTTACCTTTTCAATATCAACAAAGGTTTGTCTTGGCGTGTGAAGATATTTTTTTTTATATTTAGGAGGAAGTGCAAAATAATGCGTATAATATATGTTCTTCTGTTTCATATTCATAACGTAAAAAATGAAATACTTACTAGCGTTAAAATCTCTATAAAAATATATTTTATTCTAGTTTTACAATATGTGTTATGTAATCCAATAACATTTTGCTTATTTCTGTCTATTTGTTTTTTCTCCTGTAGGCTGTAGTAATAAAAATAAATTAAGTCAATAATTAAGATTGATTTCTCCTCGGTCCGGTCAGATAAGACATTCAACTTCGCAGTAATTGACAAGCTAAAATTGGTATTAGTCACGACTTGTGTACTACCGATACGATGTTTACTTTAGAAGTATATAACTTGGCAATTATGGGCTTGAACAAAAATTCACTTAGAAATACTTATCTCAATTTTATAGACTAAAGTTTTTAAATTTTAAAGACCAAAGATACCACACGTTTATGTGGACTCCAATTTTTATATTATTCGGTATTTCATATTTTTATGTTTTGCGAAATTGTGCGAATTTCAGCCTTATAGCTCTAATAGAGTACGAGTAAAGTGACAGACAGAGATAGACGGGCAGATATACATGATGAAGTTATACGAGTTTTTATTTTTAACTACGATTTTGATATTAGCAAAACCAAATTTAAAAGTGGAAATTTCTTCATTTACATTTCAACATCAGTTACAACTCAAACGAACTGAATGAACTCTACATCGAAAACTGCCTTTTCATCATTGCTCGGCATTTTTGTTGCTTAATTAGAAAATAGTGTACTAACGAGTGAGTTTTGCTATGGTACGCTAAAATTGTTTGCGGTTGCCCTTTTTCTCTTAGTTATAAATTTTTTAAAGTTTGCAATTGAAAGGCAGTTTCAAGGCTCAAAAGAAACATGACACTACAAAAAAATTTTTTAGTTTTCGTAATTTAAAAAAATATAATCACTTTAAGTAAACTCTGCCATATTGAAGTATTTCATTATTATTATAGTTTCGTTCCTTTCAACTCTTAGTAATAGATGTGATTTAGTAAAATACATCTGGAAATTTCACATAGAATTTCAATTAAGACAATATGGTTCACGAGACCAAGCAATTTCATTCGACTCAATAAAATATATTACGTTTCATTGGGTCTATCGACATATAGTATGAAGAATGATTCTTTGTTTTTTGCCTAACTGCGTTTGAAGTTATGCTGTGCAATGAACAGTTTGAAACTTGCCAATATTCGGAAATTCCGTACTTATAAAGTAATTTGCAATAGTTGAAATCAGCTTAGTAGCTCGTAGATCTAAATTAAATGAAGTTATTAAATCGTATCGCTCAGAAAGTTTGTTAATGTTTGTCATTGCAAGCAAATATACTGTTTCTGTAAATTGTAACATGCACTGCTTTATTTTCGAGGTATACAAATTTAGTCCCTCTTGTCATTCATGAAACGATTAACCTAAATCTACTCGACGTATTGTAGAGCTATAATCTAGTAAATTGTCTAGATAGGTCGGTCGTATTCTGAGTTTCATCAGTAATCATTATAATTTATAGTCATTATAGTTTTTTTTTATTTAGTAGTTTTCGGTTAGAAAACTATCTTGTTCATTTATAAAATGTTTCTTTAGTAAACATGGGAATACATTTTGATGACAACTTAACGGGACACGGACAATTTAAAGTATATCCAATTAAAGTATCAACAATACGACCGCGTAGCCGCTGGCAAAATTTGCTTTAATATAAAGAAACAAAAGCTAAGTCTTGTGAATATTAATTGTGTATATGTAATATCCTTAAAATGTAATTATCATGCTTTTTATTCTATTATATAATATGGTTAATTCACGTATACCTAGATTACTCGTTCTTAATGCTATAGGCAGTAATTTGCAGTGTGTGTATGTGTGAGATTGAATACTTCTGTCCTAATTATCGTAGAATCTACATAATTGGGAATTGTTTGCACAATGCTAACATTGTACAGTGTACGAGCAAGCACTTGATGTCAATTATGAAACAAGCCACTTGAGATTAAGTACGTTTTTGTATTGCTTTATTTAACTTTGGTACGTGTATGTGTGAACTTTTATGCCAACAGCATTTCAAGTCAAGATAAATAAATTATTTTTTCTAAATGCTTAACAAACTCTTATAATAAACAAAATACACAATATTTTAACTAAAATAAATCTACTGACATAGTTCATAAATATTGTGTATTATTAACCAAAAATATATAGGATAGGTTACATAATTTCCCTTATAATTTCATAAAAATTAATTTTGAACAACAGAATGTTCTACTATAAATAAATACATACGAGTAGTAACGGAACAAGCATTTACATTACTTGGCACAGACCGCAACGTGAATCCTTGATCTACGGAGTGCTACGAATTACGAGCGTAGCTAGGCGTCTACGAGGCCCTATTGGCTACGCTTTAAAACAATTTCAGTATACGTAATGCTGCAAATTTTTATATTCTGTGCGGTTGTATTGGTTAAGACTGCATTTAAAAAAAATAGTAAATGTCTACTCAATAAAACTCCTAACTGACTAACAGATCACGCTCAGCTTAAACTTCTTAAGGGTTTCTTGAATAACGAAGGTGAGTAGCAGTAATTTTCTAAGTTAATAAGTTTCATAAGGTTTCTAAAATTTCTTTCCTAAAGGTGTAAATAGGGAATAGAGAATAAAATCTAAAAGAATTTTCATCATACGTTTGCAAATTTTATCAACCACAAAATAGTAAAGCAATCTGAAGTCAGCCAGGCGATTATACAGTGCCATAAACTGTACATTCTGAATGAATGCTCTAATATTCTATACGATCTCTCAATAGGTATTATGTACTTCCATCGGCACACTATTCATAGGCGGTTAGTTTAATTGAAGGTTAAATAATTATTGTAGTAGTTTTTTATAAATAAATATGACTTGATAATAAATAAATATGACTTGATATTTTAGTTTCTTTTTTTCGCTAAATATTTTCGTAAAATATTGCTTGTGATAAAAGTATTTTAATATTATTTTTATTACAAGCGAAGTAATATTTTAAATAAAAATCTTTTCGGATTTTTTCTCGAATTTATTTTGATTTTTGGTTTCCGACATTTCGAATGCTTTACAGCAAATATGGTCATCATATAGTGGTAGTGGTGTACCCACAAAATTACAAAATGAATTCAAAAATACAAAAATGACTCCAAAGTACCTTACAATATATTTGTTTATTTTAATTTTAAACATTCTTACAGATTTAATAAGTTTTATAATTGAATATGGAATTATTATTAATTTCATTTTAGCTATATATAAATATTCATTACACTGCTTACTTAATGCGTGAATTTGTAAGTGGCTATATATCTTGTTCCCTAAGTTTCGAATGGGTTGCACCAACCGTGGCTACGGGCAGACTTAGTCAGTCCTGTAGTGTAATTATTATATAATTATGGAACGCGATAATTTAAAAAGTTAGTTTTAGCTGTTTTCTTTAAAATGTCAAATATTCTCGTAAATCTAAGAAAGTATTAAGCAATGTAATAACTACAAATTAGTGGAAAAAAGACATATAAAATGTAAATTACGTATAATTCAAGTAAATTATAATTTTATAAAAACTTTTATACCTATTCACGGACTTTTCTGAAATATAATCTTATTTCCAAATGATACTTTATATCAGATGCTGTTTGCCCTTGGGATAATAATATTCATCCATATATTGTTAGAAATATATGTAGTTTGCTCAAATGAATCTTTCATTCAGAGAGGAATACGTAAAGATATGTAACCATATTGGTCAGTTGGATGCAGCTGGTGCATGAGTCTAATTTCTATAAATAATAAAATATACACAAGTACTCCATTTGCTTACTATTTTACATAGAAATACTTAATATAAATATTCTAGACTAAATTTGAGTCGTAGATACCTCTAAATTCTCATGAGCATCCTGCTGAAATAGTTTTGAACATAACATTCAATTATAAAGCTTGAATAACATGAATTCAATTCTGGAAAACAGTATGTGCTTATTTGGTTTACTGCGTTTATCAACATTGTATTATGGTTTCAAGAAGGCGTAGTTTACATAGTTAATTACCAGAAGTATTTGCTACTGTTTTAACGCGTATTTTCTTTGACTTCGCAACTTAAGAGGAGTTTTCTACTAGGCGATATTTTTGCTTAACATTTAACCCCTCGAGAGTCGCGGGCACACCGGTGTGCCAGTAAACAATTGATTTCTTAGAATTTAACCAGGAAGTGTTAAAACACACATATTTTCAACTGACTTCCTAAAAGAGGAGGCTATTTGGTTATATTTTTTGTATGTATGTTATATCTTGTGATCTTCGCCAATTGTTCATCGATTTTAATATAATAATGTAAAAGACCTCACATAAATAAATAAAACACCAATTTTATATAACTACAAAAAAAAGATATCAACTTTTATTAAAATAATTGAATTTATACCATACTAATACAATTTGATAAGGTTTTTTGCGAGACTTTTTTCGCATACAAGTAGCCTATATTCTTATTGTCTAGATTTACCGAAAGTATCTAGTTGACATTTTTTTACTTGTTTTATGACACCTTTGACCTCCTAAGTATTTTCTTGGATATCTAATCTAGGGTAAAAATAAATAGCATATACTATATGTATGCTTTTACACGTGTAAGTGCTTACAGAAAAAGACTAGGTTACAAGTAAGACACACATATGTACATATTGTATGTCGAATATATACTTACAGGGGTGTCATGTTTATGAGGCAGATGGCGATATCGAGATAAGTATACTGTGTCATGTAAAGATTTGTAGCTGTGTCAATATCAAAATAATATATGGCCTAAATATACCCTTTCATTTTTTAGTACAAGGCCTATTCTTATTATAAGATATTTGTTATACATATGTTTGTGTGCTTCTATGTATAGTCTAAAACTTACTTTTGGGACAAAGGACTTGATACCTCTTTTCGTGCTCCGTACATTTACTGTCTAAACATTCTGTGTTGTTTACTAAGTAATAAATAAAATTTTCCCGCTTATAATTATAACTGTAAATTTTGGTATTTAATATTTCGGTGCTTGGACACTATTTAATATTTCGTATTTAGTAAAAAGATGATATTTCGGAGTGGTTCTAGCATGTGCTTTTGCTTTAGTTAGTATAATTGAGGTGGGGCAGTAACATTGTCAACTGCCTAACACATTGTTAAAAGATAAACGTTAGGTAAATGATTAACAGGACGAATGAGAAATTTAATATAAAAAGCTCCTCTGCATAATAAGTTATAACACATTGAGCAATCATTGTTAAATATTATAATATATTTATAACGTCCGTGTGAACCATCCATATGAATGTATAAATGTTATTTTGTTAAATGGAATTAAGGCTTTTAATTATTGTAGTACTGTCCCTACCTTTCGATAACTAGCATAATGTCACGACTTCCCCTGCTGCTTTTTTAACTTGATACTTATTAAAACTTATCCCTTGTGGGATTGAGTTTGGAAAGGAAGTTTTGAGTAAAAGTTGCCAGAAAATACAAAAAAAGACTTTTCCCCTATAGGATTTGAATTTCAAAAGACCTTGCTTAGAATACGTTGTTAATATTTCATTTTTATTTTTTGGTCTGCTTGTTGAAGAGATCATTGGGGTACATATTTTTTATAGTAGCGGCTCACCCTCGCTTCGCTCGGGTTCACCTCTGGGCTCTGGGGAAACAAAAACAAATCTATCGGGAATCGTACATTTTTCCGGTATAAAGTATCAGCATGCCAAATTTTACTAAATTAGGTGCATAAGTTGTTATGTACTAAGCTGTATAAGTTACTATAGTTTTTTAATTATCCCACGGGAACACGGGAAGTTTCGGAGATTAGCCCGTACAAACAGGTAAACAGAAAAACAGAAAATTTATTAAAACAGTATTAATATAATAATTAAAACTTTTGAATGTTCAATTGTATATTGTTCGTTTTAATTGTAGCTTTGACTTAATTAAAAAGAAAAAAACTAAATATAAATTCCTTTAACTTTCTGCTCTCTTTACACACAAAAAACTATCTATACTAAGAAAAGTATAAAGAGTAAATTGTTCTAAAATTACAAAAACCAAAATATACTAAAACGCTTTTTATTTCAGTACATTAAGCACAGGCTCAGTTTAAAATATTTATAAGAAATTAGTCTCGAGATATTTAACGCTGAATCTGATTTACAAATTGAGTCGCAAAGAGATTTCTAAAATCGCCTCCGTAGAAAACACAATTCAGAACTCTAAAAATTCTAAACGTGGTTTTAATAATACCTTCCCAGTTCACATTTTTCTCTTTTATGGGATTTCTTTCAGCAGATAAGCTTGAATTAAATTAATGAATGAAGAACAATAAAGTTTTGTTGTATAAATAATAAAGTTTTGTTCTAAAATCATTCTTAAATAAAAGAATAATTTGAATTCTTAAAAGTACAAATTTAAATAATTCAGAGCGAATTCAAATAAAAGCGGGTACAGAATTCTCAACTTACTGGTTTCGATAAGGAATACGTCGGTTAGATAATAAAGTAACTCTGGGCTGGACAGTCACGATGTTAAATCTTTTTAAGAAATAAGTTTATCTTTCTGCTATTTTCCGTTGTATTTTATGGTGAAATACTGTTGCGGATTCAGTAGAACCAAATTGATTTTTATTTTTTCGATGACAATGATGATATTATATAAATAGTAGGGCTAAAATTTATTGCATTGTGTATTGTAAAATTTCTTATATGATAAACGTATGTATATAGTATTAATTATTTTTTTTTTATGCGATTCAGTGACAAACGAGCAGCCAAACCACCTGATGGAAAGCAGTACCTGTCGCCCATAACACCTACGGTTCATGCACTTAGGTTTTAAGTAACAAAAATGCAGAACCACAGGTGCGTTGCCACTGTGAGGACTAAGATGATATGCCTCTTGCCTTTAATTATGTATATTTTTTTATCAATAATTACGTATAAATAGTTTTAAATGTCGTTGCTATTATTTGGATCTGGATATTAACCGCATGACTGCTGTTATTCGTTACACCGCATAATGATTAGATGCTGATTTTGTGGGTTAGTACATAAATTCTCCCTTTTCGAATTGTAATTTTAATATAATGGTCATTAATTGTATAATGATATGGGGTAAATTTTTCCTGGACATTTAAATTTGAAGGAAATAGCTGTGACGGCACGACAGGTAGAAGAACTCTATTTTCCCTATAAAGATATTGATTTTAGGAGTATATTACATTAAAAAAAAAACTAAACAGAAAAATATTACCGCACTTATTTCGCACCAATTCTTCTCAATATTGCAATTTTTATGAAGTTATTATGGAGCTGACATTTGCAAAAAGCTATATTCTTCACCAACTACGGTCTCATTTTAAGTTGTTTTAATTAAGGAGACGACATACATTGTATTCCATGTTTGACGAAGAAATTCAAACACCCATTGTTAAGACAAAATACATTGTCATCATAATTTTAACATAAGAAACCACATTTAAAAATTGAGCTATGTAACTTAATGTTGCATTTAATGAAATAATATACATATTTTAATGATGAAGATATATTTGATCATCAATATTTTGTAGCTGTTGTTTAAAATATTTTTTGCATTAATTTTAGTTATGAAAATGTTTATACAAAATATGTAATTTTGTGGCGTGACGCAAGTTGATAGCAATGGCTATTATACTTTATATTTAAATTATTATTATTATTATTATTATCTCGTTTTTATTTCAAATATATTTCTTACTGTTCAATTTATATTTCTAGGATCATATACTCGATTTTATCAAAAGAAACGTAAAAAGTGTAAATCGTTGTTTATATTAAACATTAGCGGCTCACCCTCGCTTCGCTCGGGTTCGTCGTTAGGTACGTTTTACATAGGTATTTAAAATAGTTATTTGCCAACGTTAGCCATATAAATTTTATTTATTTTTTTAATTTTTCTGATGTTTTAAAACTTATTATCCCATTTCGGACTAAGAGAAATAAAAAAAATCAATATCATAAATTGGTCCAGCCGTTCTTGAGTTATAAATGGTGTAACTAACACGACTTTGTTTTATATATGTATATCTATATAAACAACGACTTTACACTTTTACATTACTACTTAAGTCTATTAAATTAACTCGTTTAATTTTACTTTAATTCTAAATATAAAATTATATGGTAATATATTATAATAATCTTATCATAAAAGGGAATTTCATGCCTACATTAAGCATTAGTTCGCGTTTTTATAATTATGAGATATTAACCTACAGACTTATTTTTCATTTTGAGCATTTCAATGTAATAACGGGGTGTGAACATGTAATTATGTTATACTTGGGTTGAAAGTAGCGTGCAAAAAGCCTAAAAACCTAAAAACATACTATATTGAAGATATCTAAATCTAATTGACACTTTATTATAATATGCGACATGTTTTCGATATTCTGAAGTTGTGTATTTTCGATTTGTTTGCAAGGTTTATTAGTTTTACTGTGGCAATAATCATAAGTTTTTTCCTCATAATATCTTAGATCATAATAGGTGTACAAATAGTAATTATTTAATTGATTAAGAATTAATATACTAAATATATTTTTTCGATTCATATTAACTGAAATGTATGTTCGATGTTTACCGAAGAATAACAATTTATTAGCGACCCTAGCTTTATATGGTACAACAAGCTTTATATGATGAAAGTATTGTAACTTATCTTTGAGCCTTAGGAAAACTGAAAAAAAATATATTAAAGGTTTAAAGAAATAAGCTAACGATTTCCGGTAGAAAAACTATTAATATGGTAATAAAGATACAGTTAAAACAAACAATTTCAATAAAATCAAAATAAGTAGATATATAGGATGTAGATATTTATTTTAAGGTTAGTCTTTTGCATTATCAGCCTACACAGTGGAGATTTATCAGGTTTATATCGCTGTAAGTAAAAACTGTTTGATAGCTAGTCTTCAGATTTAATAATAATCTACACTGCTTGATGTACGTGTGCCTAGCTACATTTCTACTAGAATACGTGTTAATCTTGTTTTAAGCTGAAAGGTATACTATTCAAAGGCGACAGACATTAATTGGTAAAATCCTACACCCTAGTGATAGGCCCATAATAAAAGGTTTGATCTATATTATATTTTATGACATATGTCATAGAGTTCAGATTGCTGTAGACACCAATGTAATCCTACAGAAACCTAATATGAAGTTTGAATGGAAGCTTGGGAAATATGGTGATTTTAATTCTTTCATATGTTTTAGGCAGTGTTTATTTTGTTTTGATTACTTAAAGAGATTTATTAATAACAACTGTTACAAAATTACTTCAATAGTTTTATAATTAAAATTCTAATTTGCATTCTGGAACATTGATGAAGTAAAGTGATTGTTTTTATGTTTCATTTTATATACTGATCTAGTAAAAACATTACATGGATTATAGACAGTTTTATTCTAGTTCTATGAAATAGAATATTATTATTAATAATAATAAAACCTCTTTACTGCACACACAAAAAGAAGACGAAAACAATACAATAACAGAAAAGTATACAATAGGCGGCCTTATCGCTAAAACAGCGATTTCTTCCAGGCAACCTTTAGGAAATAGCAGTGTGAAGTGGAGGGGGTGTGAACACAGAGGTATTAATTAAAATATATATACATATGATATTATATATACGTATATACAAAAAAAAATTAAATACTATAAATACGTATTTTTTATAAAATAATATCAATAGATGGCTATAGATGAGTAAATACAATAACAAAACGTAATAGGCAAGAAATATTTTAATACTAATAAGGACAGTAGCTATTTATACATACGCATACTAAAAGAACAATAAAATGTATCAGACAATAAGGTATTAAAGTATATAGAAGTATTCTTTTAGACGATTTTTAAAATTCGTCAGAGTTTTTGCAAGCCTAACATCTTGGGGAAGGTAGTTCCAAAGGCGAGCGGCCATAATATTAAAGGAATTACTATAAAAGAAAGAGGAGTGGGAAGGGGTTTTTAGGATTAGGGTTTGATCAGAACGCAGATGGCGAGAATGGGAATCACCAAGGAATTAAAAAAAAAAAAATATTGTGAATTTTAGTTTTTTTTTTTTCTCTTTTGATTTTAAGGCTTAATCCATCATAAATACATTATTTCAATTTATTTTTTTTACATTTTGTACCAAGGTATTACTTTTATAAATAAAACCTATATTTTACCTATATAAATTGCTCGACTGTTTCCCTGACAGTATTCACCGGCCATTTGGTGAAGTATTTGCGCTCCGATGCATATTTTACCACAAAAAATTCACACGCTTGAGAAAATATCTTCTAGCTAACTACATGTATTTTTCTTATAATTAATATGACAATACAGTACATACGTAGTAGTTGATCAACAGTGAAATAGCAAATTATGTTCTTTTAAAATATTAAATAAGACCATAAAATAAGAATAATCCATAAAAGACTGTAAAGTCCATTGGTAAATGACGATACAAGTTCAATAATGTTATACAATTTTTCATATGTTCCAAGATTTTTAAAATATAGAAAGGGTAGTGCCAGATAATTGAATTCCTTATGCTTAACGGTGTTGGAACGCTTCCAGAAATACCTATATCTTGACATGTCTTTTCTAAATATTAGAAGACATACTAAACGAAACGTATAAAATAACATACTGTTGTTTTACTATCTTATCTATGTATCTATATGTTAAATCAATTGCCATTTGTTAGTCTCGCTAAAACTCAAAAACGGCTGGACCGATTTGAATAATTCTTTTTTTGTTTTATTGGGGATGTGTTAGGGGCAGTTTAAGTATAAAAAAATAGAGAAAACCCATAAGAACAGCTGGAAAATCGAAAAGTTCAGAACTGCTTATTTTGTATGGAAATCACTTCTTCGGGTTACTTTCAATAGTGGCGGACCTACCATCTACAACAATGCGTCAATTTTAAATTGGAAAAAAATTATATAGGTATATAATATATAGTCTGTTTATTCCATACTAACCGCTAAAACCTACCTAGGGACGAAGCCGAGTGAAGTGAGGGTGAGTTGCTAGTAAGAAATGAAATTAAATCTTCTAGATGTACATTACTTTAATAAATAACAAATTAGTTCTCCAAATGGCGCAAAGTGTGGTTACATTTGGAAATGTTCTAATTTTTCTACATTAGGGGAAGAACCTTCATTAAGAATAATGTGTTAGGTTATGAAGAGAGGTAAAATTATCTTTTTTTGTATCTTTCGCTGTCGTGTTCATTTAGAATGAATTTTAACCCATGTCCCTTATAGTGTGTTCTAATGACAGCACAGCCTATATTACTCCATACTCAGTAATAGTGTAGCTTTCTATTAGTGTCAGAATTTAAATCGTTCGTGCAAACACATTGACATACGTGAATTCAATTTTCAGTAAATTTTCAGAATTCAATTGAATGAAAATTTATAAAAGCGCATTTTTATATTTTCTAAATAGATTCTATTTTAATTCACTCAGGAAAATAAATATCCTTTTTCTTATAAAAATTAGGGATTTGTATGTGACAGTAGTTATTTTTAGTATCTTTTATATTTATTTGACCGAAATGATTTCCAGGCCGTTCATAAATTTTCATGCAAATGACCAGTCAGCTTGCACCATTTTCCTGTGATAGCCTCCCACATGTGGCGTATCAGCGTTTACAGAGTTATCGTCCGTTCGTAGAACTACCTGAAACAAAATTAGGAATATCCAGCTTATTTTAAATAATAAAAACAAAAGTTTTAAATGCGTTATTTACTATTTAGTTTAGCAGGCGAGTATTCATAAACGAATGACGCAATGGGGCTGAAATTCAATTTATATACTAATGATGAGTCCACAATTAGTATGACACTAAGCGAGTGCTTCTTTCCCCACTCCATCCCCTCCATTCCACGAACTTTTGGACCTCCCCTCGTAAATTGTGATTTACGATCAAGATAAAATGTTCATTTATATGGCTTAAAATACATTTTGAAACGATTTTTCGAGTATCTTTTCATATTAGTAGACGCAAGTTTTATACAAAAAAAAAAAAGATTTAGTTGGTCAACGCGATAATTTTCTTTTGTTTAGTGCGGCAAAGGTCACTAGACGAACGATGAAGGTGATAAGGAGAATCTATGGCCCATATTGATTTCCATCTTTTAGTAAGGTTATGAAAATGAAAATGGTATTTTTGGTATGGTTTATTAGCAACGAATACACTAAGAAATAATCCTATAAGTAGGTATTTGATTTGTTCGGTATTATATGGTGTGATAAGTGTTTCACTACCATTAGGTGCTATATTTTTACTGTATAACCAATACGAACATGTTAATGTTCTAAAATAGTATAGTCTCAATTTATAATATACTAGCAACTCACCTTTGCTTCGTTTGGGTTCGTCCCTAGATTGATTCCCCATATAAACTTTTATCCACATTTTCAATCCCTTAAGGGATCATTTCCGGGATAAAAAGTATCCTCAGTAGAGTATCAAACTATCTTCTTACCAAATTTCATCTAAATCGATTCAGTAGATCCAGAGATTACCCCCTACAACTTCACAAACTCACAAACTTTACCTCTTTATAATATTAGTATAGATAATTGTCGTGGTCAACTTCCAATTTTAATCCTTTTACTCTGCATTTGGCTTTTTCGATTTTCCGAAATTTATTGCCTTTAATATCATAGTTTACGACAATAGACTTCTTATAAGATTAGGAATCCTTAAGAAGTGTGAAAGTCTAGTATAGAATGTACAGTCATGTACATTTGTATGTATATTCTGGTAGTACAGTCTAATATTGACTGTTTAATTTGTGTAAATAATAATTTCTGTTTGTGATTGCTTTTGTGATTTTAAGCTGTTTTCCAAGTTGAATTTGACGGATTGGAAAGAGCTTTCAGGAAAATGGAAATTAAACATTTTTAAGACAGCGAATAGGTACGTTGTATACTTAACTTAAAATTGTGAGTTTCATATTTTAATAATGTCATATTCAATTTAATTCAATTCTTATGTTCAATGTCTTCTAGGAGTGCCGTTTGGGCACCATTTACTTCGCCAAATGTCATATTCAAAATTAATTCTCGAACTTGACATATTGATTGTCACAGTCATCACAGATATAGTTTTTGTCTTAATAAAAATGTATTTTTATTATTTGTTTTAAAAGTTTATTTTAGAAACCTCTATAAATTCATACAAAGCTGTTGTGTGTACATTTTGACATGAAACAAATCGGTCGTTTTAATGGTTTGTCGAAGTACATTAATAATGTGCTTTATGTTTTAGTAGTTGAACGAACGTGCCCGTAGAATTTATATAAATAATTAATTTTTACATTTCAATTGAAAATACAATTTGTATGGTTAAAAATAAAGTTGAGTTTTCAATGCATTCGAAATAGTCGTGCAAACGTAGGATCTTTTCTATTAGTATAGAGTATAGAAAAAAGATATCAAGCTGATTTTGTGTTAATTTTGTTGATTTTACAATAAAATCTTGTAAAAAGTCTTTCAACTCCTGATAACTTTATGATTGAGTCCAAGTTTATTTTTATCCAATAAAAAAATAAAGTGCTCCTTTGAAGTTCCTAAAATAAAGGCTTAGGTTATTTATTTTATTATTAAACCTTCTTGCTTATGGACTGGTACGGATAGTAAATAAAACTTGATTTGCATAATACAATTATAAAACTAAATCCCACTGTAAGTTAAGAGAGAACCTTATAATTTTTTCTGCAATATGACCATTTGTATTTTTGTAGAAAGGTAATTTGTTAAAAAAAAAACTTTAACTAGTATAAATACCAAAAAACAAAATAAATCCGCGAAGTAATGTAACGTGGACTCAATTTTCCACACTTAAACTCGGTCCTTTGTGCGTCCAAAATAAATCCGCGAAAAAAACCGAAAAGAAAGTTTTATTAAAAATGTCAAATATTCGCGTAAATCTAAGTATTAAATTTAATAAATAAAACTACCAAATAAAATAATTTCATTATAATTATTGTAAAATATATGTAATTTTGTTAAGATAAAATTTATTAAATATTTTTAATATAACGCCTGTTGTATTATGTTAGCTCCAAATTAGAAATCACTTGAATGGCATTTTGCATTAGAACAAAATGACGGCTCAATGATTAAAATACTCTATATGTAGTGAGTGGCATAATGTATTTAGAAAGTATAAATGTTACAACTTTTTTATATTTTTAGTTTTTTTCGATGATGATATTCTACCAAGATAATAATAAAGAAAGGACAAATAGCACGAAACTTTACTTTTTTTCACAAACTTTAGCACAGTGAAAGTTTTAGATATATGTAATAATCTTCAGTTATTTTCTCCTTGTTCGCCTCCATGGGAAACCTTAAACTTTATGAGTATAATGGATATTATAGTTTTTTTTATTCTTGCATCTTGAACAAAAGAGTATACAAATTTTACAAGTCCATACTAAAAATAAAGGAACTAACAGATATGTATTCTTTCTTATTTATTTATTACTAGCGGCACACTCTCGCTTCGCTCGGATTCGCGTCTAGAAAAATAAAAAAAGCTATCCTACAGGAATCGTACATTTTTCCGGGATAAAAAATAGCCTATGTGCTATTCCAGACTATAATCTATCTCTATGCTGAATTTCATCCAGATCTTTTCAGCCGTTCTGGCGTGATCGAGTATTACAAACAAACATCCCGACATCTAAACATTCACATTTGTAATATTAGTGAGAAGTGAGATAACTAACTATACGTAAGATATAGTTTTTGATAAAAATATTCGTAAAAATTTAAAATCAAAACACTGATATATTTAGTAAATTGATTATTTTATTAAAGAAATATAATTTATTCTTTTCGCGTTAAGGAATAACTTAGACGCCAATTCATATGAGTTGAAAAGCTAGCGTATTTTAGCGTTATTATACTTATCAGTGTAATATACTCTGGAACTAAGTATACGCTACGCATACTAATCAAATCGGACGTGCGTAGGGAAAGTTTCACGTACGTATATGTAATTTACACAACGTCCTTAAATGTAATTTGTCATATTAACGTAACTAAAGCTATGCAGTCTTTAAGTAGCTAAGTATTGTTTTAAGTATCAGACGCAATGCGTAATTGTTACTAGTTAATGTATTGTTTATAGTAAGATAGAGGTCAGATAAATATCTTCAATATTTTCAAATTCATATAAAACAAAAAGGAAAACATGATGCCAAAGTTAAATCATACCGTTAATAAAACATGTAGCATTAAATCTTGTATCAAAGATTTATGAAACATGGACTAAAGTTTGTTGTTTAAACATGCATGTTAGTAAAGGGAGCTCATTAAGTTAAATAACGATAAAGAAAAATATGAACAACATTTCAGATTTTGTTAACAAACAAACAGTAAAATGTGATTAGTAATATACTTCAATAGTAGATATAGTACTACTACATCATAATACTAGATATAAGTACTAATACTAGTTACGGTGACAATAAGCAATTATGAGCAATATATATATAGCTTATTTAAAACCCCTACTAATATTATAAAAGACTAGCAACTTACCCACGCTTTGCTCGGGTGTTGACCCTGGATACGTTTTTAATAATTAAAATAGTTATTGTGAATGATCCTTAGGAAATAGATACATGCTATTGTAGACTTTTTTGTTGGCTTTTTTAAGACCTACAATTTTCTACTACATTGTTTTGAGGTAAAGTTCAGCCAGCGTTTAGCTATGTGAGTGTACGAAAACATTTTTTTTCAAGACATCGTTATAACTCAGCCTTTTTGAACAAAATATTTTCAAATTATACATAGAAACCTTTCTAGTTTTACTAGTGAAAATAGTATTAAAATCCGGTTCATGGTTTAGAAGTAAGAGGAGAAGTAGACCCAGGCAGACAGCAACTTAGTTTTATACTATGTAAGTACAGATACATGTAGATGAGCGAATTGAAGGTGAACTTTTTGCAGCGATTTTACAGCATTTAATTGTTAAATGTATTAATTTTTAAGCTTGCTAGTAATGGTTTATGTGTAATAAATCATTGGACGACTCGGATGAACCAGTTAGTTCATATTCTCGTGGGGATAGGTGATTTTCCTGTAGTGATAAGTAATTAATAACTTAATGTTGATCCGGATAGTAACTTATTACTGTACAAAATCTAGTTAAAATTCGTTCAATATTTGTTACTTTCATTTCACGCAATGACATAATGCTATAGTAGCAGTACGGAGCAAGGGACCGAATAAATTTTTGGTTAGAAATTATGTAAAGTAAATAGGGTACTTAGTATTGGGTGTAAAAGAGGTCTTAGCAAAGCGAAGACTACCCGCATATAAATGACTAGAGCACTTAAATAACAATCACACGCTGTTTTCTGTTGATTTCCATTCTATTCTTTCGCATTTCATTAACAGAAACCTGTTATTTATATACAAAACCTTATTGAAGCTTGTTCCTTATAACAAAGTGTTGTAACCTTCCTATGTAGAATATGTGAGGGCTTTGAACAAACAATTGAAGAGAGTATAGCGGCTTAACAGATGGAACTTAAGCTGCTTTACAAAATACTTTGACATACATTTAGGGCTTGTGGCATGTTAGATTTTTTTATATTTATACCTTGGATATTTACATAGTTCTAGTAAATTTGAAAGATGCACTTATAATATTAGCATGGATAGCTAATATAGTACATACATAAAGTTTGGCTTAACTATATGTTTAAATGGATTATTTTTTTCTTTTAAGCTCATTTTTGATAATATTATAAATTATAAATCTGTTGAACGAGTTTGGATGGTACTTTGAATGCAATTATTAGCCTGTTATCTACATATTTGTTTGGGGTAATTCATAAAACTTAAACTTTCATGTTATTTTAGTTTTAAAATTATCAAAAGATGACTCTACAGTAATCTTAAAAGACGGTACTTTTGACGCAGACAAATCTGTAGGTAGATACTAGTTAAATAAAAATTAAAAAAAAAAAACAAGTCAAGAATAGAAATTTTCCTAGTTTGTATCCTTTCTTATATCTGCTCTGTTTAATAATAAAAGTTGTCTAAAATTATAGTCTTGGCCTATTGCCATTGTAGTGTGCAAACTTGAACTACGATTAACCTCAATATACGTACACAAGTGTCCTAATTTCATAGTTCTCTATAGCGTGCCTTCGCGCTATTGTTGTACAACATAACTACTATCATTTTGCGTTCTAATTGGCTATTTTTAATTATTATTAAAACAAGTAACTTTTAAACTATTTTAAAGAAAAATCTTTTTCGTTTTTATTACGTAAAGAAAATGTATGTACTCATCGAACATTTTACTTATTCTCAAACGTTCAAATCGTCTGGAAATCCCCCGATCTTCCGGTCTGGTAGAATGTGCTGAATATATGGATATATGAGAATATATAAAATCAGTCACTGCTTGATGGCTAGAACGATTTTTTTTTCTTCTGAATTTCAGGTTATAGAAGGAAATAAATATCAACGACTTGTAATGATAATGGAAATCTATTCTGTTGAAATAATCTTTAAAAATTTAAAATAAAAATTACAAATTCTTATAAAAATAAAAGAGATAACGTTTATATATGGCGGAATTTAAACTTTGGTGCAATTAAGGATAATAATTTTAAATTGTCTTAATATCCGTACCAACACAATTTTCTCAGTCTCATACATTTTGCGCCTCTTTAATAGAAATTCGATCCAAACAAGCTTAAGTCCTAGTTGGCGCAGCCCGCAGTACTAAGCTTTGATCTACTACGTGCTACGAGATGCAAGCGGCTACGGCGTGCTGCTAGCTACGACTATCCTTTATAAATGTAGCTTCAACGTTTCGTGGTTATGCGCTTAGAAAATTTAGAATTTAGTTCATTTATGTAAATATAAAAATAATTTTGAATTATGTTGTAATTTATTTGATTAAGTATTTTTTGTTGATATTTTTTTGTATTTTTATTAAAAAAAACTGATAATATATATTTATTTTTAACTAATTACATACTAGCGGCTCACCCTAGCCTCGCTCAGGTTCGCCTGAAGAAAAACAAAAATAAATCTATCCCACAGGAACCGTAGATTTTTCCTGAATAAAAAGTAGCCTATGTGTTATTCTGATGTACGAAATATATAAGAATATATATTAAAAATATTAATAGTAAAGTTTCATCAAAATCCATTCAGTAGTTTTTGCGTGAAAGTAATACATCCAGACATCTATACATCCTCACAAACTTTCGCATTTACAATATTAGTAGGACTATCGGATATATTTTTGTCTTTAGTAATAATGTTTGCATATTTTTTTAATTTATTAATTATATTTAATAACAGTACAGTTAGTTACACGTATGTATAATTTACGTAAGTTGACGTACATATAACTTCGTAATTTTCTCAAGTAAATATCAGAATCATCTATATTAATATTATAAATGTGAAAGTTTGTGAGTATGGATGTTTGTTACTCTTTCAGAACGGCTAATCGAATCTGGATGAAATTTGGCGCAAAGATAGATTATAGTTTGGAATAATACATAAGCTACTTTTTATCTCGGAAAAATGTACAATTCCCGTGAGATAAGTTTGTTTTTATTTTCCTAGAGCCGAACCCGAGCGAAGCAAGGGTGAGCCGCTAGTTCGAAATAAAACAGTTATTAAGAAATAAAGTATACAATATCTTTAGCGTAATATTTATCAATGTCAAGATATGGCCTCGAATATCAAAAATGCCTCGTGTTTTTGATATTAAAAGCTCCTACAATTTTTTGTCATGATTAGGCTATTATAAATGTGAAAGTGAATATTGAAACACGCAAAAATATTTACGTTTCCCTGATGTCATATTATTTCTTTTGAAATAATCTTCATATTATATAAACTTATTGATTACAGTGATATTGAATATTTAAAAACAATATTTTATTTACATTTTAAATTAGTAGTCCGCTTGCTGTGTTCTATACCTGTTTAATCTATACATATAATAAAAATGTAACTAAGAGCGAAGTGAGTCGCTAGTTTCAAAATATACCTATGTAAATTATATAGATGGCTTTCCATCTTCTTGTCGTTATCGCAATTGTTATAAAAGATATTGAATAAATCAACCACATTATAAATTACGTTAAATATAGAAGAATAAATGAAATTTATTTAGAATCACAGCTAGAAATATCATGTTTTCCACAAGACTGCTTATTGCAGCAATGTAAACTGTCGCCTGCCATGCGATGCGAAAAAGTGAAAAATTTAGGTAAACGTTGTTATTCTCTTAGCACAACAAATAATAGTGAATGAAAATCTCAACAATATTTTTTAGAAACCAAGGCCAATTTTTGCAACGGCTTAATATATCAATTAATATTAATATAGAAAAGTTTGTGGTTTCCAGCAAAAAAAACTTGCAAGGTTTCAACTGGATAAGACGATTATGAATAGGTTTAAATTAACGTTCAATATTTATTTACGTTACTTACTCGAAAATTCGAAATTTTAGTGATATGCCTAAATTATTCAATATTATTAAACATCACAACAAAACAAAACAATAATTATAGATACTTAAATCATATTAAAAAGAATTACTGCAAGTGGCGCATAAATCATGTCGATCCATTGATTCATCACCAAAAGGAAAGTAAACCAATAAGCAATTTACTATGTACATACATGATTATCACATAGAATGCCTTTTATCCCGTAATGTTATCCTGTGGCAGAAACTTATTATAGTTCAAAAGTTAAAAGAAAAAGAAATCCGCCGAAAAGCCGGTATAAACAAGAGTTGAGGTAAAAATAACGTGTATTTTTGTTACAAAATACAAGTAATGACAACTCGTAAAATTGAGAATGGAGCGTTTTTGTTAATATATAGTGTCAATTTCTGTAGTGATAGTCCCGTCGTATACAGCAACCTCAGTGATACATTGTTGTATATAATAGGTCCATTATAATATATAAATATTTATATGTTCTCTCTTGAAACTACAGGAATTACTTATTTTTTTGAAAGTTCTTTTCTATTTCATCAATAACCAACAAACAAAAAAATACTAGGGTCTCATTGTTTATTCTGACAGTTTTGTGAAAGTTTGTAATAGGTGCACATGTGAAGACTTACTTTGTAATTTAGTATTTATGTAAATATTACATAATAAGTAGACTATTAGTGTCCCTATTCGATATTATCGGGCGTTATATTTAGCCCTTTTTAGCGTCCCTCTGCTGGGCACTGAAGTAAGGCTACTTCAATATGAGGGGAATCAGGCCGTAGTCTACACTGGTTATGTACGAGTTGGCGGGAGTTAATACTGATAGAGAGAACGGGACGAGTTATCATTGTGTTCTCTCTGTCCATATGTTAAGCGTAATAGCGACAAAAAAAACTTCTTATTTAGTATAAATATTTATAAATAACTGCACGTGCTCCCTCTTATAACTAAGATTAGCACATAAAATATTTGATTATCCTATGATGCGTCAGAAAACTTTATCTTTATAGAGCGCTATTCAAAATTTGAAGTTTTAATACGGTTAAACTTAAGAGAGCTCTTAACTTTTCCAAATGACCCAAATACACCAGTTCTCAAGCGTGTACAGAGGATTTTATCTCTTTGTGGCAAACTAAAAACTAACGGCGTGTCGAGTTGAAATATGATGTCCAAAACATACATGTAGTTCAGGCTGCAATACGAATGCGAGTGCCAAGCGACCGACTTACGTCCTGCATAACCAGATTTATATCTGCGGTGAGTAGAATAACCTTGTTTTGACATAACTGCGATTTAATTTTAATCTGAATACTTCATTTTTTTGATAGTTTGTTATTTCATTTATTCGAGACAAAATTAGCAACTTGTTTATAATTGTTTTGAATAAAAAACAATGAAGTGAGCTAGAGGCCTTTGTTAATAGCTCTAAGATTATTTTGATGAGAAGGAAAGGTTAATCGAAAGTAGAGTAAAAAATAAAAATAAAAAATCGGGAAGAAGCTTAATAAAAAGTTTAAAAATGTGTGTGGGATTTTAACCTATACACAAACTACTACTTTTATAGCATATATTGGAAAAATATAAATATAACAAGAAAAAGTTTGAGCGAGTTTCGTTTGATTTTTATTAGTTAGTTTCGTGTTCACGCTGTATAAAACAATGGGCATAATATTATGTATTGCCCTGATTTATGGTTGATTACATGTACGTTAGTAATCATGCGTTACAAGCATAATATTTTTGAATTTTTTCCTCGTATTTCTCCATCGATTTCATTTTGAATGTGAAATATGCGAGATAACACCGACAAGCGAACGAAGCACTATAGTTCATTCGCGTTAAGAAAATAGTGAGTCATCGGTGTCCACCGGCCTAGCCACGCCCCGCGGCCAATTAGATTGCTTAAAATTATAAAAGTCAAGTTCATAATGACCAGTTGAAGACAGACTTAAATATATTATTAATGACTTTATTTTGATTTGAGATAATTATGTTCATTAATTATCTCAAATCAAAATAAAGTCACCATATAATGATAACGACTTTAAATATATTTAATAAACGTGTTGAGAGGCGCATAGACACCCGTGTGTATGTTAACAATTAATTTCCCGGAAATTCGCACGGAGGCGTTAAGTTTATTAATTAACTCAAATCAAAATAAAGTCATTATCATCTCAGACTAAGATTTGAGATAAATAAGATAATTAAGTTGATTTTTATCCATTAAACTTAACCTTGTGATATATTGAAATTGAATAGAATTTTTACTCCCGCTTTGTATATGCCTTTACCTGCCGTTGCACTTGATGACTCACTATTTTTTCAACGCGAATGGACTGCAGTAGGAATTAAATGACGTAATTTTTTACTACTTCTAGGTATTAAGGGTAAAAACCGGTAAATATTTTTTTATCGTAAATTTAAAAAAAAAAACTACATTCTTCTATAAAATTTAGATTACTACTTACTAACAGAAACATTATTTTGCCTTTTTATATTTTTGAGGTAAGTCTTAATAATAAGAAACGTAATTCGGCTCACATATAGCCACTCGTTATGTCAGTCAAAAAAGGGAGAGGGGCATAAGCTAATTTTCATTCCAGTTTATTAAGTGATACCGCTGAATTATTGATTACTACACTTACGCATATACGCGATTCATATATATATTACACAAATACTATATAAAATATTAGGAATGATAATACTGTGTTAGTAAACTAAATAATGCATAGTTCCAAACAATGTATGTACACATAAAAGTACCTAAGTTAGCATTTTAAAATATATTATTTCATGTTATACCACTCGCTGTTTTATTTACTTACATAAAAACATATTTTTGTAAGTAATGAAATATGAACTATGTAAATAAGCAGAAATAAACAGCTGCCTTAAACTTTTACACGGTGTGTAATTTTATAATTGGGTGCACCTGCGGCTGTGGCTTACCGAGGACGTAAGCCAGTACTAAGTTTAGTGGTTACTGTTGTTGAACTAGTTTTTGATGTTATTTCTTGTAATGTTAAAAATGAGTTTAAATTTTTAATAACATACTTCTTACAGTTTCTCTCTTCACTTTATTGTGTTTTAAGTTAAGAATACTCGAGAAATTCTTTATTAAGGATATCTTATGTATTTTTACCCGACTGCGCGACGCAAAGGAGTTGTAGTATGTTTGTCCATATATGGCGTTCTAGGAACCAAACGCATGGGCCGATTTTGATGATTTGTACGTCGTTAGATAACGTCTTGATCACGCGAGTGTCATAGGCTATATAGAAATAGTTAAAAATTAAAATGATGGATCTCAGGCGCCAATTTGTGTCTTTAAAAAAATCTTCTAAGCCAATCGAGTGGGGGGTATCAAAATAAAGATTTCTAAGAGGCGATCACATAAATATATACAACTTATATGTTTAAAACTAATTTAGGATAAAAAATTTCTAAATATAACTTCAAATGTTTAAATAGCAAACAATAATAAACTGTAAATTATAAAATATATTATAAAAATGAAAAATCCGACTGCATAAAAGCTAACTAAAAAGATGAAAATAAATTGACAACGGTATAAAGTATTATGTAGTCGGAGACATACACGTTTTATCCTTGCCGCAATATGTACATGTGTGTCTCCGATTGCATAATACCATATTCCTTCGTCAACTTGCTTTCATCTTGTATGCAGTCGAGTTTTTTAGGAAGTGGTGCTTGATTTTAATTATTTTTACTGTGAATTTTTTACACGACTTCAATATGAAATAATTAATTTTAGTTTTCTATGATGATAAACTCTATAATAAAAATACGCTTTCAGTACATACATACATACATGTTTTATATTGTTTTAATATTTTTATTCCCTTGTTGCAGGTAATAATTATGAAGAATATTCTGTTCTTAGATAAGGTTTGGTATAAGTTATGCGTATGATGTTTATTTGGAGGAGGTTGTGTAAGGTGTTTCGTATTTTAATAGGTTTTGCCCTTTACTCCTCTTGCGTATCTTTATTGCATATATTACCTATAATTTTCATTGATAAATATGCAAAAAGATTTTTTCCCATTGAATTGTAAGTTTAGATATTAACGCGTCCAAATCAACAAAAAATAATTTTTACTATGGTAATAGAAAAGTCTTTTCACATACTATATAGTCATTAATCAACTTCGGATATTTTCTACTTATACATCAGCTAAAGTCTAAATGGTATCTCAGTTACTTTAGTGCGCCTATAGCAGTTAGTTCTAGTGTTGCACTTTAATAAACTGCAACTTTCGATATCTCAACTGTCACTTCACTAGTGTCAAACGTCAAGTATAGAAATAATGTAATAATACATTTTCAGAGTTTATCGTTTGAAAATGTTTTTTTTTGTTTCATAAAATTGTATATCATTTAGCTTCCTTGCCTATTCATGAGGTCGGACCGCTTATATGTTAATTCCGCGATAATGTTTATTTTGAACAAAGAGATATTTTCCTGGAATGTTCAGATAAAGTAATGATGGGAATTTCCATTAACTAGTTTAAAAGCGGAGAACGGCCTATGTTTATTTTGTTTTTACAGTGTATCTCTCAAGAGAAATTGAGCTTTAGTTAACATGTTCATATTTAAATTTTATTATAATAAACAGTTAAAGTTCAGTTTAATGATGACACAATGAAAAAGTTCTACAATTTATGCGTATAAGAATGTTATTTAGTTTTATGTTATTTAGTTTGTATTTTACTGTCGAGTAAATTTAATTATTCAAATATCTTCATAATTATAAAGGCGTGTGCGACGACATTAAAAATATTAAATATTCATGAGTTTCTACGACAAAGTGTGGTAACACTAATTGAAATTGAAAGATTCAAGTAAGCATTGCCAGAGTAGCAACTAACAACATCGCATTAAACATTTTATATAAAGCGGTTGTATTGATAAAGAAATACAGGTTCATAAAAGCCAGTAAAATGAAAGCACACCTTTTTTAAATCGTATTATTTAAAGAATATCCTTATTTATATTTATAACTAAAATCTGCAAATATCTTCAAGAAAAATAAATATTTATTGGCTGCAAGTTGAAAAAAAACAATTCTCTAATTTATGCCAGTAACATCCCTATTCCATTTTGATCAACAGTTTTAATGCCACATTGCTCTTCGTAACAGCATTTTTTTTAATTCTTATTGTGAATACAGAATTGTACAAAAATAATCATAAAGAAAAAAAAATTATAAAATAAGTTTTAATATATAAAAATAATAATAATGTTGGGACCATTGTTGTGTTAAAGCCAAAAGCAAAATATAGTGACCTACATAACCCGCTTTATTTAAACGTGTGCTGTGATGATGTGTTTTAATTTTACAGCTTTTTAAAGTTGTATATAAATTTAAAATGAATTCTATAGTTTTTATTTGTTTTAATTATTATTATTTTAATACTGCCTCACTCCGCTCTCCACTCGACCTTAGAATGTATAAAGGTACCTAATGATAATAACAGCAGAAGCGAAGGAGGTACGTAGAAATCGTAGCCCTAGGCACTCTGTTCTTTCTACCTACCCCGCAAGGGTTACAGTGTGAAGTTGTATGTGTGACGTCTGAGTTAGTGAGATTGTTCTGTTGGAGGTTTGCTTTCGACAAATATTGACCATATAATTTTTATCGCGGCTTATGTTTCCAAAAAGGAAATAATACGAAAACATAATTTGCTTACAAAATACGTTTTTACCAAGCATTCTGTTATAAATTAAATACCAAAACATGACACGTACTCGTTTACAGGAGTCATATTAAATCTAAATTGGCACTATATAATACATATATATGCATTTCCGATAGAACGTTTTTGCCTGCAGTGTGAAATATTCAGAGTAAGCTTAATACGACCGTCTGTCGTCGTAGCTTAACAAGCAAAGTTGGTAGAGTAAGAACGATCTAATAAACGGCTACGTTTAAACGTGCACGCTGTTGAATAAAAATTTATAAAATAATACTAATTTTATGATAAAATAAATTATAACATATATGTTTAAGAATAAAGAGGTATGCTTTATTTTTTTATTTTACTAGACTACATTATAGAGTAGTACATAGTCGTTTAATTATTAAAAACTGGCGGAAGCACGTGATATATCCTTATATCTCTTTGCCTCAAAAATAAGTTTTATTTTTGCAAAATTATGCACTCGAGAATATAGAAAAAACCGTATGTTAGACTTTATTAAATAAATGTATAAAATTACATCGATAAAAATTAGAGTACAGACCCTAAATATATATTTTTGTTATGTTTGATATGTTTAGGTCATCTAAATTCCACTTCTTTATGGAGCTTATCATTAGACTTAGATCTGTGATCAGATGTGGAATCTGACGCTGCTAGATTGATATGTGATAAGAACTAAAACACGTCCTAATATCATTCGTGTAAGCCGTAAATAAAATTGTACATGTATGAAGCCGAAAAATCGCGTTGTTCAGTTGACGTTAAAAAATTTCGTAGCGCTCTTTATACATGCCATAGGAGTGTCCTTATCTCGTATTTTTTGCGTAATGATGTGATTTTGTTTTACCAGTATTTTTTATATTTTAGGTTAGCATAAAAATGACATAGATTTTTATTTTTTGTCAAATAAAGACAGCTAGAGGTAATATTGCGTGCACGATATAATTTAAATTTACATTTAATCCATATTTTGCATTAATTTAATTGGCAAGCTGGTTATATTAAATTATATATGTACCACGTTTTAATAAAAGTGTCATTTTGATTTCTTTAATGTATATATAATATATATGTTTATAATAATATTAATAAAATAAGATTTATATCTGTAACAACAATATTAATAAGTATTTATTGCCATAAGCTCGAAAAATAGTTCCAAACTAAGACGAACTTTAAAACTGAAAGCAAGCTAAAACGACTGAATGACGGCGTTATTGTGATAGTAATGAGACCATTCGCCCTTAAAGGCAACGATGGTACTTGGCTTCGGGTGTTTATCTTCGCTTCGCTTGATTACTGCTTTGGTTATGAGGCAATTCGCTCTAAAACCTGTGAATATAAAGCGTTATTTTGGAACGTTATTATTGAAAAATAGATGTTCTCGTTTCTCTAACAGCAATTTTGCTAGCTTCATTATTCCTGTCAACAATAATTATGGATATTTTGTCAAAAGGGACTAGAATTATTATATTACAATCCGGATTTCACATTTCTATTCAAAGAGTCGATATGACAGAAGGAGGGTAATATCGACTTTTAAAATTTAATTACCTAGTTACGAGTAGAAAACCTTGTTAATAAAATAACATATATATGTAGGTAGTAAGTGAAGTATGAAGCGATCATTTATCATTTATAATTAATGTCCCGTTAAATTATTTCATTAATATGCATTATGTAGTAGAATTAACCGAATATAAGCATTTAATTACGTTTATTCAAAAAAATTAGTCATCAAGCATGGTACATAGTCACATGTAATCTAAAAGTATTTGATTAAATCAGTGGTTTGCTTAGCCTGTGTGTTTGGATGTTTGCAATTTTATATGTTTCATAATCCTTATTAGTAAGCTTGATATCTGTGGATAGATAGATAGATAATACTCATTTATAAGGTTATTGTACACCTTATAAAAGAATCAAACATAATGAAAATGAAATAATATACGAAAAGAAAATGAATGTTCAGCAGGCGGCCTTATCGCTAAGAGCGATCTCTTCCAGGCAACCTTGAGGTGGAGGAGAAGTGTGTGGCAAAGACGGTAGGCGGTGTGCAGATAATTGATTTTTGTTTATAAATAAATACATACTTTAATTATTGTATAAAAACAAACATACTTATATACATACATAAATACATACATACATACATACATACATACATACATATACACATTTATTAATCGACAGCTAAAAATTTATACTACCTATATATTAAAGAGAATGTGAAGTAAAGAAAGGACTAAAGGGATAGGAAATATTCTTTTACTAAAATTTTAAACCTTTCTTGACTTTTCACTTCTTACCTTTACAGGAAGAGAATTCCAAAGTCTGGCTTTTACAGGTTTTGGATCAAAGTGCTTAAGATATATTATCTTAAGATCTACTTGACCAATTGAAATGAAACAGGTATATTTTTAATTCACATATTAGCTGTTCAGTAAAACAAAATATGTAATAATTCCAGAGTCTTTAGTCCGACGTAGAAATATTGAACATTTTGAACATTAATATTTTCAATAAATATTTAAATATGCTACACTGATTGTTACAATTTGACTGATATTATTACAAAAATCCGACAAATGTGAGTTTGATCCAAAGGTACCCCATAATATTATGTACCAAAAAACATAATACGTTCGTATGTCCACAACTGAAAGAACTCTACGATTTATAATATTCTTTAAGCTAAATAAAGTATTATCAGGAAAAAATATTATTCACGTGAAAACCAAATATTTAAATAAAATACTGTTTTAAGTAAGGAATTTAAGTCTCGTTATATATACGCTTTATGTTGAATGAACAATGATAACAGTAAAGGAAGTTTGAGTTTGAGCGTATTTACATAATTCGATTTCGTTTTAAAGCAACATTCAGTACTTTTTGTCATAAAAATGTAAATTAATTTATCAGTTTGTCTGTAGCGGTAGCGTGTGTCGTTAGTATATGTATTCGTGTAAAAAGAATATGAATTTGTTTACTACGTATGCATTAATTTGTTTTAGTTACGTTTACTTTTACTTTTACACACTAAAAAGAAGATTCTTGACTCAGCGGCAACCTTGTTTACGTTTGAAAATTGAGTATCCATTTCTTTGAAATGTAAGAGTTTTTATTACATACTTGCTTACTTTTACGAATTCGTTCATGTTTTATCGCGATGAAAATCATACCATTACCAAGGAAAATTGTTATAGCTAATTAAATGCAAAATAAAAACATGGCGGTACGAAGGTATATATTACACAACCAACATGTCTAAAAGCCAATTTTTCAAGAAGAATTCTGTAGAATATGGTGCATGGGCCAATGAATGATTACTTTCTGTAATACCCTTTAATAAAATGTATAACGGTAAATAATTTTATAAGTTAAGTTTTAGGTTGCGTTTAATTAAAATAATTTTGATCATATTACTACAGTGAAATAAAAATAAAGTTTAAAATAATAGATAAAATGAAGTATTCATATAAAATAAGATATTGTTTTGAATTTATCATTTAAAAATATTACATAAAATCTAACAAAGGGAGATTTAATCCATAATTGATAAGAACCTGTGCATGGCAAACACTTGTCTTATCTCGACCTAACCCACTCGTGTCATGTCAACCACCACTTCGTAGCAATTTAGGTACGAGTGGGGAATTACCATCTCTAGGGTTTGTAATTTACTTAATGTAGATTCAACGAGAATTTTTGGTGCGAAATTCTCGTTTAATTTATTTGTACACATTTTATTTATATTTAAAAATAAATTATAAATTAATTAAGTTGAATGAATTGGAAAGACTGAATTTTAGTTTTTAAGATTAGAGAAGCAAATAAAATAAATATGTTGTAATATATAAATATCTGCCTTGTTTGATGACTTTTAGATCCAGGACTTTCTATGTAAAAAAAAAAGAAAATAACCTTAACCAATCGAGCTAAAAAATTAAACTCCAACCTGTCGAGTTTTACTAAACTTTTTGGTCCATGATTTTTTGTGTGTAAAAAAAGAAAAGATCCACTACTTGCGGAGCTAGGAATGTAATTTATAGCAGAATGTCCATGCATCATAAACACAAGACAATTATTTTATCTATGTTTTTTTTAATTTAAGTTAATTTATTAACTTAAATTAATTTACAATATTTGGAATGTATTGATGATGATCCATTTCAAACCTTATTACAGATCTAAAATCCGTATTAATATTATAAATGTGAAAGTTTGTGAATATGGATGTTTGTTACTCTTTCACGCCAGAACGTCTGAACAGATCTGGATGAATTTGGCACAGAGATAGATTGTAGTCTGGAATAACACATAGGCTACTTTTTACCCGGAAAAATATACGGTTCCCGTGGTATAGGTTTGTTTTTGTTTTTCTAGAGGCGAACTCGAGCTAAGCGAAGGTGAGCTGCTATTATTATTAATAAACTTAATAGTTAGAAACAATTTAGTATTATCATTTAAAAATAAGAGCCTCCTTTCATTTACCTATCTGTTCGTAGATTAGTCGCATTAGTCGTCCGTTATGTATAGCTTACATCTCTTTACATTTAATCACTTAAAAATGTCGATTTAACCAATATCGAAGTAAACTCACGATGTTAAATTGTTATTTGTTTCGCTGACGATGTGTAGTTAATATTAATTTCACTGCGAGAAGTTGCTAAAGTGTACACACATTGCAAACTGCATCTAATTGCAAGTCTGAAATAGAGATGTAGAGTATTGTCTTTGTTGTTTATAATTTAAAATTTCAATTTGTTTTATATTCCAATATCTCATTTATATGTAAATATTAATTGAAATTCAGTCTGCACATTGAATATGAGCATTTTATTAAAATTTTCGGAATGGAATACCTAGAATAACAAACTTTCCTTTATTTTTCTTCTTCATTATCTTCTCTCCTTTTTATAATAAGATACCGATTTAGCGAAGTCAATAAAATTGCTTTAGTATATGCTTTTTTATAGATTCTTTTTGTAGTGAGATAAAAAAACACAACTTGATCTCTCAATGCTTGGCGGTATCACATAAAGCGAGCGTCATGCATAGGTACTGTGTGTAGTAATCCCGGCTAGAAATCATTGGAAAAGATACATATAAAGATTTTGTCTTTTATATAAAAGTTTGAATAGATATTTCCTTAGCAACTTTATTTTTCTGTATCTGTTCTGAAACGGTACTACGGCATGTTATACACCAGTTCCTTTTATTGTCTAAGTCAGTAATGAGATTAATTCGTGCAAACTTTTGGATACTGAGGAAACTAATGAAAGATTTCTTTATATACCAACAAAGGTATATGAAGAAATGTTTTATATCTATATATTCTTCGTTAGACTGTAAAATAAATAAAGGAACAAATAATTTTATGGTATATTATTTTTTTCATTTATAATATTAAATAAAAATTAAATTTTGTGATATAAAATTAAAAATAAAACAGTATCCTAATGTAACCTATAAATTGCCTATTTATAAATGAAATTCAATTTCTCCGTTGCATCATAAGAACCGAAGGACCTGTCATTTAAAAAACGAAAATTAGGCAAAACGTTCACAAATATTTTTCAGTCAGAAATTTAACCGCAAGGGACGTTTATATTTTGTCAGAGAAGAGGGTAAAAGTTTGGCTTGTCACGGCCTCTTGCTTTGGTGGATTCCACGGTGTTTATGGGCGAAGTTTTCATTTAGTTTTTAGCTTAAAAATTCTACCTTTAAAGTATGGATGAAGCCATACTTTAAAGGTAGAATTTTTTAATTTAGTTTAATTACGGTCGTGCTTCATATATAAATTATAAAACAATAGCTTTCCTGTTATTAATAGTAATATTGCATATTATAACAAACTAAGATTAAAATACATTATGTTGAAATGAATCATTGCAGCAATGGTAGCCCAGTGGTAACGCGCTCGCTTGGGAAACCGAGTGAAGCGGGTTCAAATCCCGGGTCTCGCACCTCTGATATTTTCATGTACAAATCATTTCCAACGTGATTACCACTTGTCTTACGGTGAAGTAAAATATTGTGATGAAACCTGCATGTCTGGGAGAACCTAGCAAGTTTTCGAAAGACATGTGAAGTCTGCCAACCCGCACTTGACTAGCGTGATGGACTATGGCCTGATCCCTCTCGTAATGAAGGGGGACACGTGCACAGGAGTGGGACGTTAAAAAAGGATAAATATAATTGAATCATGATTTTTGCTCATAATTAAATTCAATTTCAATTCAAGGCAATCAATAAATTCGAACATTTTAAAGGTATCTCTTCCTTTCTATAATAAGTATAGCTAATAAAATAAACAATAATATCAACATTAAGTTTTAAACTCCGATCGCCTTTTTGTCAACTATTGAAGTAGTTGCTGTTTAAAATAATCTTTCCTTTTTCTTTTTGATTTGGCTCACACAAGAACAATTTTCAGATGTATAAAAAATATAAGTGCTATATGCACTTCTCATCTCTCTCTCATCTTTCAATTCTCATCCTTTTACCTATATAAATTACTTGTATTTTACATATATACATATATATTAAACAAAACATAAGTAATTTTCACATATATGTACATTTACATAACTAATTTAATTTTAATCTTATTATTTTGATGTTTAGCTAGCGTGAAACGATTTAGCCGTTTACATATGTCTCAGTAGAAAAATGTAGTGTGGAGAAACGCGAGAGGCTCGCACGCTTCGTTGCGCACTTTTTACACGAAGCGTTGATGCACCGCACCTACAGCGGACGTTTGAGTTACGACAATATTTCGATTGCAAATTGCTGTTAACTCCAAATTAGTACTTATCTTGTAAACTTTTTTTTTGTTGGAGGCAAAAGTAATATTTGAGTGATACAACTTCTATTTATTTTAATAGTTACTTTCTAGTTTTAAGCTTTTTGTATCACTTAAGATTAATAAGGCATATAAAGTGCAAAAAAATATATTTTAAGTCAACTTATTCATGTAACTATTTATTTACTAAATTAAATAATATCGTTTTAAAGATAAAAATATATATCCCTGCTTAAAAGTATATTATTTTATGTGGACTTAATCTAATTTGTAAATATTCTAGCCTTTACTAATTAAATTTTTCATTTACGTTAAAAAGTTACCCTCGAGTTACCAATTTTGCTACCGCATTTCACGCAAATTTAAATTTATTAATTTTATTAAATTAAGAAATTTTATGTAGGCTCATAAATCAAGGGATGCTTACGTTTTATTATGTATGTACGTAAGAGAACAAGATAACCGAAAAATTAAACTACATTATTAATAAGAAGATTGATTTATCACGCGTGCAGTGAAAACATATTGTGTAACTGTAAATTAATTTTAATGTGTTTCGCAATGTGAAGAAACTTTTATTCTGTTTCAGAATTTATATGGCTAAATAATTATAAATTAACCGTAAAATACATATAGAAAGAAAAGTGTTATGAACGGTATAAGCTCTGTATTATATTATACTCAAGTCGTGACTTCGTCCAAGTTTTTTGTTTTATTATATATTTTTCACAAACTTTCCGGTGTCCCTTTTTGTTTCTTTTTGTTGATTGATAATTTGGATATTAAAACATTTTCTCATGCTATAGAATGTTGCTTAAAATAGTGCTTGTGATGCTTTATTTTTATTAGATTTAATTATTTTCTATCGTCTCAGTGTTTTCCTAACAGACTTCCATTATTCAAATATTAACTGTTCTACTATTTATATACATTGAGTAGAATATTTCGTTTGTATTTTTCACTCTGTTAGCAATGAGACGTAACATATTTAAGGTTAAACTAAATATATCTATTACTTATAAAATTAAAACCTCCCTTTTATAGTAAGAATCTCTATATAATCTCTATTTGTTATAATAGGAGTGTAATCCAATTTTATATCAGGAAATTTTGTCGACGTTATTAAATGCATTTCATATGGATGGAATCTAAGAACTTGATAACGGCGCTCGCTCTCCGTAGTTCCAGTTAGGATTCGCTCCAATTGCGCTGCACTGGCGAGCCAGTGCTAATCGCTAGTGGACGCGAAGACTGTGCAATACCTACTTATACTTCGTATATAACGTAAGTCCATATAAGTTAAGTCAGAGAAAACTTATATTATTTTGTTTACTTTATTTACTTTTCGAAATATACTAACGTATCAAATTGACTCTGTTGTCTGGGCATCATTGAGACAGTCGTACTGGGTATTTGGAACTGCTTTTAACTTTGACTTTTCGATGAAAAAATATTACATTAACAATATCGTAATAAGAGTAGAAATCAGTTTACGGGTGTTCACGATATCTATCCATCTATCAAATAATATACGATATATGGAATACGATAGAGTATTCCAGGCGTAGGTATGTACACTGGCCAAGTGCGGGTTGGCAGACTTCACATGTCTTTCGAAAACTTGATAAGTTCTCTCAGACATGCAGGTTTCCTTACGATGTTTGCCTTTACCGTTATACATTTGGTAATTATGTTGGAAGTGATTCGCACATTGAAAGTATTAGAGGTACGAAATCCGGGATTTGAACTCGCTTCACTCGGTTTTCCAAGCGATTGCGTTACCACTGCCGGGCACCTATCAATGGCGCTATTCTAGATGGTAGCAGTTACGAATATGTATATCTATTTGACAACTTCTTGCTAATAATGATTGTTTTTATCACTTTTGTGAACAACTGCAGTGTATCATTAGTATTATAGTATAAAATAAATAAACATAATATAAAAAGACAAAATTTTTGTTTGTTATTTCTTCATGCTTTAACGCCTTAAATGATTAAGTGAAATTAGTCATATTATAGAGATAGCTTGTATCATGGTACATTACTTGTCCATCAACATCTCTATCAGTTAATTCATGAATTGACTCATAGAGATGTTTTTTAACAACGTAACCAATACGTGAGTGAAGACGCGGGGAAAACTAGTGATTAAAATATTTATTTATGCGCAGTAAAACGTACGTGGAGATGAGTCTGTTTTATTGAAGCTCTCGACTCGTAAACTTTGTCCGAATCTCGTTGAGAGCACACGAGCTGTGGAAAATTGTCGCGTTAAATTATTTCGTCAATATTAGTAAAATATTTCATTCGTTTTACAACAGCACCTTAAAAAAATATTTTTTAAAAATTCAGTAGCTTTCTTTTGTACTTTAAAAAATATTTTAATAAATGTAAAAAAATTGTATGTGGATGACAAACCTGTAATATTATCTCTTCGCCATTATCAGAAGCGACTTAAGTTATCAAGTTAGCAAATTAAAAAAATAATAGTTCTTGTACAATATAAGTATGTATATTGTGAAGTAAACATCAAAAAATAATCGACTGTTTTGATGCTCTATTATTGGCTAGCATGCGTGGCTATAGAACCGGAGGTCCTGAGATGGAGAACTGGGTTGGAGAACTGGGTTGGGCTAAGTAGAGTTATTGTGTTTTCCTGTTAAAAAATCTCAGTAACAGGCCGGAGTTGGGAAGTCGGCGGTGTTATATCCCCGTGGATGTAACACTGCCTCCTTCCTATCGCCGACTTGTAATCTGCAGCACGGACCTCAGGGAGTAAGTAAAGCTGTCGGTCCTGCGGCCTGTTCTCAAATCAGACCAGTTGAATTGTCGTCCCATAGAACTTTGAGAATGAAAGGAATAGGGAACACAATTGTATTTGTGTACTACACAGACTATATATAATCTCGTGCGCAGTTGTCTAGCCTCAGTGAGATTTGACGCCTTGGCAGAAATCGGTCAGGAAAACTTTATTCAATTCAATTCTTTTGTTTAGTAGCTTCCAGGAGTGAAGACATTTTTATCTATACATATAATAAAACTGTAGAGTTCGAATGTCTGTACATAGAATAAAATATGTTAAAAACCGAGTCAGGGGGATGTAAGAAGAAAAATAGAACAAATCCAGATTTTTTTCTTTTTTTTTGTTTCTCTGTTTGTACGAGCTAATCTCCGAAACTGTTAGACCGATTTAAATGAGATTTTGCATGGTGGTACCTTATAACCCCGGTCAACATTTAGGATACTTTTCATTCCGGAAAATTAAAGAGTTCCCGTGGGATAGTTAAAAACTATAGTAACTTATACAGCTTAGTACACAAAAACTCATGATTGGATTTTAATGAAATTTAACAATGATATAGTTCATACATCAGAATAACAAGTAGGCTACTTTTTATCCCGGAAAAATGTACAGTTCGCGTGGGTTGGTTATAAAATAAAAATAAAGTACTATAGAGGAAAAGGGTATTGTGAGAATAGGAGTAAAGTGACGGCGAATTGCTTGTATATAACATATCAATCGTAAATTGAAAAGCGTCCGTGTTGCGCCATAAAATTTCAGTGAAAGCCCGTATAATAAAAGTTTGTGCTAAATTGTCGCTTGAGCGTCTTACCTGCTATTGACAAAAATATGTTGTACGTAGTTGTTTATTATATTGTTACTTAAATAACAAAAACTGTGTGAAAAATTATATTATTTTCAAATAAAACGCATTCAAAGAACTGACTGTCCAAATGAATATATCAATAAATCTTTCCTACTTTAGACATTTTCATTTCCATTGAAGATAATTTAAAACTAGGTTAGTGAATTCACTAACCTAGTTTTAAATTATCTTTCATGTATTTTTTCTCTCTTTAACAATGCATTTGAAATAAAGGTATTTTGTTTCAGATAGTGGAACTTCTAAGTATTCATTAGTTCTTTTTATAGAAAAAATAAATAATCTTTCTAAGGTAAATTAGTTATCTGTACTCCTTGTTTACCTAACTGTAAGAGATTTTTTAAAAGTGTTTGTCCCGCCAACCAAGCTTATAAACTTGTATGAGACTAGCGGCTTACCCTCGCTTCGCTTGGGTTCCGCTCTAGAAAAACAAAAACAAATCATATAAATATAGCCTATATGGTAAATATAGGATAAAAGTAGCCTATATGTTATTCCAGACTAATCTCTGTGCCAAATTTCATGCAGATCCGTTCAGTCGTTCTGGCGTGATTGAGTAACAAACATCCAAATATGTAATCTTTCATGTTTATAATATTAGTAAGAAGTAAGATAGCTACTTTGAAATAACAGATAGACTCTTCAATTTTATTTATAGGTACAGTTCACGAGAAAATAGAATTGGAATCGATTAGAGATAAGTTAGTAAGATAGTGATGTATACATTTTAGCTTTGAATGCTTTAAGCGTATTTTCTGCATCGGTTTCGTGACTTAGTCACCGATATCTATTATAAGTGAATTATGTTTTTGGATACTCAATATGTATTATGTAATTTCAAATGTTTTCTTTTTTTGGTTTTAAAAAGAATGTATATTTAAAGTACATTAGAATAAATTGTTTTTTTTAATGATATTCAGTGACAAACGAGCAGACAGACCACCTGATGGAAAGCAGTACCTGTCGCCCATAACACCTACGGTTCATGCACTTAGGTTTTGAGTAACAAAAATGCAGAACCATAGGTGCGTTGTCACTGTGAGGACTAAGATGATATGCCTCTTGCTTGTGATTGCGCTGGCTACCTTATCCTTCATACCGGAACACAACAATGCAATCATTGTTGCTTGGCGGCAGAAATAGATAAGGGGGTTGTACCCATCCAGTCGGACTCCTCAGGCTTGACAGAGTCCTACCACCGGTAAAAATGAATATTTTCCTCAATAAGCTTAAAGTTTCCTTTATCCATTTCCGATATTGACTAAGTTGAAATATTGCATACCTTTCCATAATGTGCGTTTTTAATGAAGATTATCATAGCTCATTGACTAGTGTTGCCTATTACTGTAAAGATTGCAGAATCTATACAACTTAGTGTTGCCCAAATGCAAGAACAAGACGAGACTTGGCCAGTCTTGGTCTTGGTCTTGCGCCAATACACCTGGTCTTGGTCTTGGTCTTGGTCTTGCGCTCCCAGTCTTGGTCTTGGTCTTGGTCTTGCAGCAAGAGTCTTGCAAGTCTTGCAATTACCTATTAGACTATTGCTATTTATTAAAGTTTACTTTAGATCTTTAGAATTAACATAGCCAAAGCAAAGAACAATCAGATTAATAAATGTCTGAAGATTTGATAAAAAATTTGATAACCGCCACATGGTTATCAACTGAGCTATATGCCGTTTTCCATGGGAGTAACTGTTTCTTAATAAACATTTACGCTTTATAAGCTTACATGTGCTAAAACATAGCGGACCCCGGGCGCCAGAGCGCTGGCTTTGGTCGCGACTGGGATTAACGCTGGGATGATGATGATGATGATGATGTGCTAAAACATGTAAAAAACAAATTATCAAGCCTCCGTGGCGTAGTGGGTGATGAGCCGACTGCGAAGCGTGAGGTCGTGGGTTCGATCCCCACCCAGGATAAATCTTTGTGTGATGAGCACTACGATTTATTCTGTGTCTGGGTGTTATTTGTCTATAATATGTATGTATTTAAAATTATATATGTATGTTTATCAGTTGGGATCAGATGGCCGTGTGTGAGATGTCCCAGGATATTTATTTATTTACAATAAATTGACTGTATTTTAAAGAATCTCTCTAGAAAGAGATTGAACCCTCAACTTATATGAAATTTAATAAAAGAGTTTTACGATTTATCATTTATTTCAATAAAAAAAAAATACAACACAAATCAAATAACATAACAGTACACAACAGCTTTGTCATTAGGTTCTGTTACTTTATATCAATTCTTTTGACCAAGAATTAATACAAAGTAACCATCTGGCTGACTCATCACTTAACCTATTTCTATGTTTTCTAATTACTAATGATGCTTTAGAAAATAATCTCTCAGCAGGTACTGAAGTTGCAGGTATTGAGAGAAAATCACGGGCCATCTTCGATAAAGTCGGATACTCTGTCTCATGCGTCCTCCACCAATCTAAAATGTCTTCCGAGCTGCCAGCTCTTGGTTTTCTCAGGTACTCCTCCAACTCGTTTATCACTAAGCCTTGAAGACAAGATCCAGATGACGTCGAGGGACAATCATACAGTTTATCAAAGTCTATTACGTCTTCATCTTCATCAGATACCTTATTTTCTTTTCTTGGTAATTCCAGAGACTTGTTCAGTGAGTGTAGATTGTAGTATTCTTCATAAAGTTCATTGAACTTGCGCAGGCTTTCTGTTTTAAGTTGCTTCCCCCATACTGTCAGGTCAAAAGTCTGAGCCTTATGCCTTGGGTCTAAAATTAAAGAAGTACAATAAATCCAGTTGCTCTTCTTATAATGTTTAAGCATTTTGTCTCGAGCTGCTTGGAAAGCCAGAATGAGCCTTTCATCCACTTCAGATCGATTAGGTTTCTCATCTAACTGTTTTACCATGGATTCAATTTTATCGAGCAAGAGATTGAATGATACAATGACTAGCGGTAATGTAACATATTTTTCTCCACCAAGTTTTGTACTTAAAAGTTTAAAGTTTATTAGAAACTTATGTATTTTTTCGAGTATTTGCCATTCACTAGCTGTGATTTGAAAATCATTCAATTCGGTGACAGAACTGCACAATATGTTAATGCCCGCTCTCACTTTTAAACCAAATCCAATCATATCATGTGTGGAATTCCATCTCGTTGTACAGTCAAGAATGGGATTCAGATTTGATGGCACGCCAGCTGCTTCACAAGCAGACTGAAACTTCTTCTTCACTATTTCACTTCTTTTTATTTTACTGGAAATACTGCGCAGCTTTGTTACAGATGTACGCGAATCAGCAATATTTGGTGCATATTCTTCATCTTCTTCATCATCCTCAGTTTCGTCTGCATAGTCTTCATACTGCTGATCTTCCGCGTTAGTGTCAGTCTCACAGTGTAATGCTAAGGTCTTTAATAAATCTTGTACACCAAGGTTTAAAATGTGAGCAAAGCACCGGAAATGTTGATTGTCTGAATCAAAGTGTGGTGGCAGCTGTTTGCCTAGTTCATACATAAATTTGGTATTTGCAGTTGCGTTGTCGACCGTGATACCTTGTATTTTATCAATTATGTCATATTCCAATAAACATTCGTGGAAAATCGTTGCAATATCTTCCCCAGTATGTCGACCGCGTGATGGTATAAAATCAAGAACTACAGATCGATACTTCCATTCGTTGTCTATATAATGCATAGTAACCCCGTAGTAACTCCTACCAGTAATTGACGTCCACCCATCAATAGTAAACGACATTTTAGATGATAATTGTTGAAGTCGTTCCTTGAGATTCAATTGGAGCTCTTCAAATCGCTCTTTGACTTTCCTTCTAAGTGTGGACCTTTTAGGAAACACCATATTCGGGCAAATACGTCGAAAATATACTTGTGTAGCTTCGTCATCGAAAAATGAGAAGGGAAGATATTTTTTCACCACCCAATCAACTGTAGCTATCGTGATGTTGTCATTCCTGTTTTCCGACTGAAATAAAACAATAAATCTGTGTTATTATTTAAAACATACTAGGTTTGAGCGTTTAGGAGGAGGAGGTTTGTTGTTGTTAAATTGAGGTTTGTTATATTAACCCTTAATTTGACTATGAGAAGAATACTAGACTACAACTTTGAAAAAATTTACAACTAAATCATTGAAGTCTACTGGTCGACTTTCAATATAGTTTGTTAGCTTAATAATTCCCCCACCCAAATAAAATTTGACGACCGCTTTTGAGTGAGTTAAACCTATCAGTTGCCGCCAAGATGGAGGAGAGTCAAGGTGCGTCGCGCCGGCACGGGGTAATTAACGTTTTTATCGTATTTATTAAAAGGAAATATATTTTAATTATAATTAAAAATAATTGCTAAAAGTATGATAATTTAATTTGTGTTATATTGTTTTACGAAACTGTTCGGAATTTTGTTTTATTTTTATCTAAATACTCATGTCCAGTATAATTCCCTTTGTCAAATACTATGTGTTGTGATGTTTATTTATATTGTCCAGTATAATGGCCATTACCAATTAGGTACACAATTAGGTATTAAAATTGGTGTGTAATATAATTCACATAGTCTTATAAAACTTTTAATTTCAGTTTTCAAAGAAATTTTCAAGAGCGAATAAAATATTAGCTTTGATACCGGAAATTGATGCGCCATCCGATATTGATAATAATACCAGCTCCAGCGATGAAGAACAAATAATAAGAGAGTGTTATGCGGATAATTACTCATCAGATGCACCATCAATATCAACGTCTTTAGAAGAATTGAACCTGTTAGAATCAGATAGTCCAGATGTATTAGAAGAAATTGACCAAGAGACACCAGTACCAATAACACCAATTTTAAAACAAGTATTTCCAACCCCTACCCAGGTAAACTATGATAATATTCCTAGTCTGTCTTCAATAACATCAATATCATCGCCTGCGCTCCATGATATACCTCCTACGCCATGTACTCCAACAACACGTTCAAAACGTAAATTAGTAGGACGTTTCATAAAACCTGTTAGAAAGAAGCCTAAAAAACTTCCACTAAAACAATATTCTTGGAAAAAAGGTCAGTTTAGACACAAGGCCTTAATACCGAAGGATGAGTTTATATTTGATATGACTGGCGACAACTCACCATTGGATTATTTTTTCAAATACTTTTCTGTAGATATTTTTACGGACATTGTATTAAATACCAACCTTTACTCAGTGCAGAAAACAGGAAAATCTATTAACATAACAGAAAACGAATTGAGAGATTTTATATCTATATTGTTAATTATAGGGGTGGTATCGATGCCTTCATATTTAGATTACTGGTCAAATAAATTAAGGTACGCTAGTATAGCTAACATAATGACTAAAAAGATTCCAACAAATTCGGAGATATTTACACTTCATAGACAATTCTTGTCCTGATTCCGACCGATTTTATAAAGTGAGACCGTTAGTAGAAAAGATATGACGTAACTGTTTGGCTACAGAAGAAGAACTGCGATATAGTATTGATGAAATGACTATACCATATAAGGGTAAAAAAGCGGGAAACCGTAAACAGTACAACCCAATTAAACCTAACAAATGGGGGTTTAAAAACATTGTACGTGCTGGAGCTTCGGGTATAGTGTATGATTTTATATTATATGCAGGAGAAGATACATTCAGGTTCATTAAATTTTCAGAAATAGAGGAGAATATGACTTTGGGGGCTAAATTAGTTATTGCTCTTTGCAAAACAATTCAAACTAAAGCAAGTGTTGTTTATTATGATAACTACTTTTCAACTCTAGATCTATCCTTTCATCTGAGAGACAGTTATGGTTTATTTAGTTTAGGAACAATAAGACAGAATAGATTAAGAGGGTGTGAAAAATTATTAATGAGCGACAAAGACATGAAAAAGAAGGGAAGAGGTACTTTCAGTCAGGTGGTAGATAACGAAAGAAAACTAGCAGTAGTCAAATGGTTTGACAACAAAATAGTCACGTTAGTAAGCTCCTATGCCGATGCATATCCCGTTGAAAAAATTAAACGTTATAGTAAAGAGCAAAAAGGAAAAATTGACGTGGACTGTCCATGTCTCATTAAACATTACAATCAGCATATGGGTGGTGTCGATCTCTGTGATATGTTGATAGCTCTATACAGGACTACATTCAAGAGTCGTCGCTGGTACTCGGGAATATTTGCTCAAATGCTTGATATATGCGTTAATAATGCCTGGTTACTATACCGACGAAATTGTAGTCGTCAAGGAACTCAGCATACTAACTTGAAGACATTTAGAGTGGAACTAGCAAAAGAACTGCAACAAACAGGGAGGTCATCTGAATTGCATTCTTCTAAAAATAAAAATGTTCCTATTATTCAAACTCCTATGATACCTAGGCCTGTTGAGTCGGTACGTTATGATGGGGTAGGTCACTGGCAAGGTTTTACAAGTTATGGTAGATGTAGATATTGTACAAAAAATAAGACTGAGGTGTACTGTATCAAATGCAACCAAAGGCTGTGTTATGTAAGGAAAAGAAATTGTTTCCATAACTTTCACTCAAAATAATTAATTAGATTGGTATTAAAACCTGTAAGACTGATTTTATATATTATGTCACACAAATTAATGATTCGTTTTTTGTTATTAATAACTATGAAAGTCAATAATAATTAATAAGTTAAACATTTAATTATGTGATCTCAATTACCTCAATATGCCTAAGATTGTTGAATTTTATGTATAAGAAGTGATATTCTACGTTATAAAATATAACCTATTTTTCTTGTATGTTTCCTATTTGATATAATAAAGTTTACTGTTTTTTAACTGTTTTTTTATACAAACTTAACAATTTTTTCACTATATATAGTGGGCAATGTGCATAGTTCTGGACATCTCAGATTGTTACGACATTTTTGTCTTATGTGCAGTGTGAAGTATACTTGACACAGGTTTTTTTTAAAACTAATGACAAAGGATTTTTTTTTGTTTTTTTCTTAGTTATAATAGACATAAATAATAAATAAAATCAAATAAAAATAATAAATTTCCATACTTTTTTCTCCTGCCAAATTAAGGGTTAAGGTTGCACTGTACTGTAATTTACCAAAATAAAGTACTTAGTTGTTTACAGGGCGATTATGAAAACAAATGAAAATATGAGTGTTTTATAAAAAATATTTAACACGATAATTACATACTTAATATGGTGTTATGTAATTAAATAAATAAATATATTCGGACATCTCACACACGGCCACCTGATCCCAAACTAAGCAGAGCTTGTACTATGGAAATCAGACAACTGATAAACATACATATAAATTCTAAATACATACATATTATAGATAAATAACACCCAGACACAGAATACATCATCGTGCTCATCACACAAAGATTTATCCTGGGTGGGGATCGAACCCACGACCTCTGGCGTAGCAGTCAGGGTCACTAACCACTAGACCACAGGCCCGTCAGTTGTGAGATAAGTAAATTTATTCTTACCTGTCCACTTCTTCCAGCAGTTACGAAAAAGCTTGCGATATCTCCGCTTAATTTTGGTTTAACAGGAAGAAATATTTGTGATTCCTTTTTGTGGAAAGATATTAGATGTTTCCTTAAGCCTGAAGTGTTTCTGTTTTTCATTTTTATTTCAACTTTTTTATGTTGGCACAATTTACACAAGGCAGTTTGGGATTGGGATGCATGAATTATTTCGAAAAACTCCTCAAATTTGCTTTTGTGTCTTTTAGATCTGTAACTCTCATTACTCGGACTAGAACAATTTGAATCTTCGTCCCTCATATTAAATTGTAGACGTGATACGTTTTCCGTAAACAACAAGAATTAGTAAAAACTATTATTACGTTAGACTCGAAGCACAGCTCAATTAAAAATGACTGGAATTAAATAATTCCTTATTATATAGTACATTTCCTTGCTTTCTACCGCGCGGCCACGGCACGTGCCAACTCTATTAAAAGGATGCCGCCGTAAATCAAACGACGCCGCGTGCGGCGTTCAAACACAGATTAAATACCTACTTGTATAGATGCGTGACATTGTCCAATCACTATTCTTTACATATAAATGAATGTTTTGTCGTACATCTATACTAATATTATAAAGCTGAAAAGTTTGTTTGTATGTTTGATGACAGAAGTTTTAAAATAAATAAATAAATCCTGAACGTCACTATACCTCCAAAGTTACTATTCCTCGTGGACGAAGTCGCGGGCACTGCTAGTAAATACTTACTCTCATCATCTCCCTCAGAGATATTCGGGCTCATAAGCAATACAAAAATCGTATTGCATGCAGGCTTTTTATTTTAAAAGTAGGTAGGTACGCTTTTTATATTATTTTATTAGTTTTGTAGAATTTTTTTACACGTTTCAAGTATGTTTAAAAGTGGCTACAATATTTATCAAACGGGTGATATTTGACCACATTTTTGCTATTTTTTCTTGTAAAAAATTAAGAAATTTAAAAAATATTTTGACTAAATGTACAATAATAGTACCTAAGTATTTAGTTTAAACCCATATAATCAACTAGCAGTCACTCGCGACTTCGTCCCCGTGGCTTATTCGTCCTTGCCGAGTTTCATACAAACTTTTATAAACTATCCCGTTTTTACAACATTTTTTATTACTGCTCGGCTCCTATTGGTCGTAGCGTGATGTTATATAGCCTATAGCCTTCTTCGGTAAGTGGACTAACCAACATAAAAAGAATTTTTCAATTCTGGCCAGTAGTTCCTGAGATTAGCGCGTTCAAACAAACAAACAAACTCTTCAGCTTTATTATTATAGATAAGAAGATATTATACTATATACTTACTAGAATAAATTATTATGACATCTACTACCTATCCTTACCATTATCTAATCATAATACTACTTGCGTGATCAGTATAATGTATGTATTCGTTTCCATTATAAGCACACTGAAACTTATTTATTCTTTGGAACACCTGTGCCCTTAAAACTATACCTAGGTTCTATGGCGGCAATCAATTAGTGTCAAATGTTGTGATTTCGGCGCGGCGGCACCGATTGTTGTATGTGAATTCAAAAGAAGCCGCCGCCACGTGTATCATCCCCATGTACTTCCGAAAAGCGACAAATTTCTTTGAGACGTCAGTACAAAACCTTTGATGCCGCATTATCAAAGTGCCGATGTAAAAACAAAACTATGCATGCACTCTGTTTGATTTTAATGGATATTTTTTTATTCGCTATGTATGCTTATGGTAGGTATTGGTCGTAATGCGAATAGGTCCAGTTTTTCATATTCTTTGATACAGTTTTTTGCGTCTCATAGAATTCCTAAGCGTACCTATACACCGAACTGTTATTCCTAACTACTCCGTGAAATAGCGCTAAGTCCTAGCTGCAAGACGCAAGAGTCTTGCGGGATTAGTCTTGTTCTTGCTCAAGTCTTGCATGGTCAGTCTTGGTCTTGGTCTTGCTAAAAATACGCGGTCTTGTTCTTGGTCTTGGTCTTGCAAAAATGCAAGACCAAGACCAAGACTGCAAGACCAAGACTGAATTTGGGCAACACTAATACAACTACGTAAATATTTTTACTGTCATTTTTTTCTTTGGCCTTTACTATCCCCCTTTTAGAAAACTCATAAAAATAATAGACAAATTAAATTTTATTATAATTTATATAAATTAAGGCTAAATTGATTTTAACCGAAGTTTATTGGTAGATAGCTGGGTATGACAAGCGGAACCTACCTTATGTTTGTCGCTTGTCATGCCCAGCTATCTACCAGTAAACTTCAGTTAAGATCTATTTAGCCTTACTGGAATATAGTGAGTAATCACAGAATATTATAGAAAAACATATTAAAAATAGCTTAGACTTTCGCATCGTTCTATAACCATATGAATTTAATATGGATTAGCTACTTTTTAATAATAAAATATATAAAAATAAAAATCGTTGGTAAAGTTTTATTATTGACTTACACAAAATGGTAATTTTCATATATTTTTTCACAACCAGGTCGTCGCCATACATCTTTATTACATTTCTATCAGTATATTAGGGCGCCTTGAGAGAAGGTACATCCCTCTGGGGATAATATTATAATGTCTTTGGGCATTCTGATTTCTGCTCATGTCTCGACTCGGGTTAGTGTATTTGATATTATGATCACTATCCAATCCGAATAAAGATCAGTTATGGATTGAAGTACTATATAGATATAAGTATCAACTTAACCCACATTTTTTATATGATTTCAAATATGTGTTTTCATTAGTTTTAGTATTGTTTGCTTGTATCTTCATAAAAATATGTATTTCTTTCTCTATGTACAATGAAGTGAATGATGCAATATTTTTAACAGAAAAAGACTAAAATATACATGTGAAGAAGTTTAATTATATTTTTTTTAAATAATATCAAATTGAAAATATTATGGTAAAATTAACTTTGTTTGTTTTTCCATTTTTGTTATTAAAGCTTTAATTTTCATGCCCTCGAGCATAATTTAATTAATATATAACCCGTTTCAGATCTACCACGATTTAATCAAAGTCTTGGTAATTAATGGATGTTATGAGGAGTGAATAACCGTAGTTAATACGATTTAAACCACAGTTAATTAGTATATTATATTTTAAATCTGCTTTGGTGTTAACGGTCTTGTTAGTTGTTAGTATATATGGTTGCAGATCCGGAGATCCTGGGTTCTGCTCCCAAGTCGGGCCGTGTACAGATATTGGGTTTTTCTATAAAAAAAAAAATTGTCACAGCTCCGTTTGGAAAGTTAATGATGTTTTATCCCCGGACCTTAGAAAGCACATAAAGCCATTGGGCCCTACGCTTGATCTCTTACCGGTCGTGTCATAAGTTCGTCACAATGGAATTAAGTAATAAAAGAAATAAAGAGGACACTTGTGTTTGTTAGCATATATGCATTTTAACGTCTGCTGCACAGTTTTCTAATCCCAGATTGGCCCCCGTAGCTGCAATTAGTCAGGAGGATATTATTATATTTTATTAGGACTATGAAAAAGTATTAAAAATTTTAGCAGATTACTTTGTATTTCATGATTTAATTGATTTGTAGCTAATATTTCATTAGTATTGTTCTCTTTGTTTCTCCAATTATTTGTACAACACTGAACACACAAAAGTTTCATAAGAAACAAGCATGAAACATTTAAGTTTTAGTGCTACTTTGTAACGTCTTTTGGAGTCAAAAGCCTTTTACAACGAGTGAGCTTGAGTGTAATCTAACGCGCTGAAACCACTACACTTGATGAGAATAATACATGTCACTGAATTTCTTAACTTCCTTTTTTATATAACGATATTTTAGATCTTGCCAGTTTTATCTTATTATAGAGCTTGTATTCTTGTTTAAAATGTTAAAGACATTGCTTTCCCTACATTCCAACTACAATGTAGGGGATTAAAAGTAAACACTTTAAGGGGAAATTTTCATCACTAAAACGTATTATGATAATGTTTATGATAAGATAAAACATTGCGATTAGAAAAATAAAATATTATGAAATAATTTATGAATGGCTGTTACCTTTGATATTATAAACATAAGAGTTTGTTTGTTAGTTTTCAATACATACATATTAAATCTATACATATAATAAAACTGTAGAGGTCGAATGTCTGTACATAGAAAAAAAATTTGCTAAAAACCGAGTCAGAGAAATAGAACAAATCCAACTTTTTTTCAAATTTTTTGTTTCTCTGTCTGTTTGTCTATTTGTTCGGGCTAATCTCCGAAACTGTTGTACCGATTTAAATAAAATTCTGCATATTAGCACCACATATCCCCGGTCAACATTTTAGACACTTTTTTCACGGAAAATTAAAGAGTTCCCGTGGGATAGTTAAAAACTATAGTAATTTATACAGCTTAGTACACAAAAACTACTGATTGGATTTTAATGAAACTGTACAATAATATAGCTCACACATCAGAATAACAAATAGGCTACTTTTATTCTGGAAAAATGCACCGTTCCCGTGGGATAGATTTGTTTTTGTTTGTCTAGAGGTAAACCCGAGCGAAGCGAGGGTGAGCCGCTGGTTTACAATACGTACATAATATGTATTTAAAGTTATATATGTGTCGTGTATCAACTATCTGGTAATCATAAGACAAGCCTCGTAGCTTACCATAGAACTAGATAGCACTGTGTACTAATATCCCAACATATTTATTTATAGTTTTCAGGGTTCCATACCCGAAATGTTCCAGCGGAACCCTATTACTAAGCCTCCGCTGTCCGTCCATCCGTCTGTCAGAGAGAGGGCTGTATCTCATAAACCGTAATAGATAGATTACGATAATATTTTCACAGAATGTGTATTTCTTTTTTCGCTATAACAACAAATAAAAACTAAGAGGGCGAATTTCAGAGCTGCAATTAAAACAAATCGATTATGGTACGCAATCCTTCCTGTGCAAGTCCGACTTGCACTTGATTTAATTTTTTTTTATTTCTTTTTTTCAAACAGTAATAGAGTAACACGTGATTTTTTAGATTATAAAAAAAGTTTATGGGCTAGATGATGACATTCCTCCGCATCATTTCTATTAAAAGATTAATACGTTCAGGACATAATATATTGATATATAATACATATGTAAAGATCGGATGATAATTTTTCATAGAAAAATATAGTTTAGGGTTTTTCTTGAAAATAGAAAATTTTTAGTATATCTTTTTATATATTATTCGCAGCTGTTGAAGATCATTGTACCGCATTGTTGTGCGTAAAATATGTGCATTAATCATATGTGTAATTATAGCAAGAGTAATGACGCTATCTATTCATAAAATATATTTTAGTAGTTTCAAAGATTATCACATCACTTTATACAAGAAAAGAAAAATGAATAATGAAAGATGATGGTTGATAATTAAATACATAAGATGTTATATTAAAACACAAGTAATATTACATATTACAAGTTAGTAAAAATACATTATAAATAAGATAGTCTCTACCTCGGTATGTTAAGTAGTTGTAACTAACACGAATCTGTTTTACGACTCCCAACTATAATGACGATGTTATGAATAATATTTACTTGCAAGTAATATCGTAAATATGAATGAAGTATGCAAGCAAAAGTAAAAGTAAATAAATAATTTAGTAGTAATAATAAGTGCTTTATCACCCCTCAATCTGTCTAACTGATCTAGTTAAGAAATAAATTAGAAACCACTTAATTCAAATTATTACGGTCTTCGTTTCTCTGCGCCAAGACGCATAACAGAGTTATTAAGATGTGAATTTTGATGTCTTAGATAGTACAATTTTATTTATTTGCAAGATACGCACGCGCCTATTTCTTACTAGCAACCATTGTTTAAGATGCTTACTTTCTATAAGGGCGACAAAAGTCAAACGGCAGTATAAAGTGAATATAGCTATCTTTTATTGCATCACCAAAACATAATTTTTACAACTATGACCCCGATAGTGCTTAATTATATGAATAGATAAGACTAATTAAAATACTTTTTGTTCGTTCACGCTTTCTTAACGGAGTAGATATAGAAAACAATATCGTATTATATATTCCATACCGTTATGTAGTCGTCAATATACCAATATCGGGACTTCGTCTCAACTAGACCGCGTTATACATCTATCTTTACCTATAGATAAATAAAATTGAAGCGTTGTCGGTTTGTAATTTAAATATAACAGCTTTTTACTAAGTGCATATTTTAAAATTTTTGTCTGTCTGTTTTTCTGTATGTTTGTTCCGGTTAATCTCCGAAATGGCTGGACTGATTTTTACAGTATTTTCATTGGCAGATAGTTGATGTTACAAGAAGTAATTTAGACTAATTTCATTTAAAAAAAGAGTGAGGATTATGCTAAAAAAATTAAAACGTACCCGAGAGTAGGGACGCAACCGAGCCAAGCGACGGCAAGTCGCTAGTGATAAATATAAATAATTACTCCGTGCAAAATGGTTATCAGAAACCATTGTTTGTATATCAATATCAGAAACCTTTGATGCCATACACAGTGTATATCTATTAAAGACAATAGACACAAGGATATGTTATATATAATTTTGGTGTTCAGTTACATATTAAGTATATAGGTTTTTCCGTCATCACACTATAAATATTATATATATATATATATATATATATATATATATATATACATAATATATATATATATATATATATATATATATATATATATATATATATATATATATATATATATATATATATATCCCAGGCGCCCAGTATATTTGTAACTTAAAAACATGTGTAAATCACATGAGTGTTGGCAAAATGATTTGGTGAAATATATTATAATAAATTTATTTGCCCATATTCATAACGCTGCAAGGATTACAAAGAAAAGTCTAATTCACGTATAGTAGGTATATTATGTATCTGAGGCAGATAACTTCTATTTTGAAAAGTTTACCTATCAAATGTAGTACATATATAATTTAAGGTCTAAACAAAGTAGAATGATAATAATAATTAAATAAGTCTTATCATTTCCAACATGATTACCACTTGTCTTACGGTGAAACATTGTGAGGAAACCTGCGTGTCGGGGAGAACCTAGCATGTTTTCGAAAGACACGTGAAGTCCGCCAATCTGCACTTGGCCAGTGTGGTAGAATATGGCCTGATCCCCTCGTATTGAAGAAAGGCCCGTGCCCAGCAGTGGGACATAAAAAAAGGGCTGAATACAAGTCTTATTATGAATAAATGAATATGATATCATATTAGGGGTCGATCAAAGAATTCCTTAAATAATCAAATCATAATACTACTATAATATATTTTGTTCTTTACAAAAAGTCACACAAATCATAACATGTAGGCTTAGTAAAAATCCAAAATTTTTCCCGTGTTATTACAAGATAATGTTTTGGATTCTGGATTGGATCTGAACTACAAAATACTTGGACCAATATCATATTATTATATATTTTCTTGTCTTACATTACAATTTGGAATTTCTTATGTTTGAACGTAATAATTTACAGCTTATAAATCTATCGTGCCTATACCATTAATTAATTCAAAGAGTGATTGATTGATAACTACAGAGGACTGCTAACATTCCATTCACTCGCGTAGCAGAAAATTACTATATGTGGATTATAATTATATTATCATGCTTAACCTACATCGAGATGATCCATTTCTCGGGACTCAAATTTCACTCGAACATTATACCTATGGATTGTTTTTTTGTATTTAATAAAATTCTAATATATTCTATAACTATGAAAACGTTGATTTAACTGTCGAAATATTCGTCTTTAAATTATACTATTGGTTAAGGAGGTTTGTATAATATTCAAATGTTAATTTAAATCAAATATAATTTTCTTTAAAGTTAAATTTCTTTTTCTTCTTTTTCAATAATACATTAGATATGTATATAGAGTTTAAATTAAATATGTATTGAAGAAAAATAAATTTATTATTTTATGAATGATGGTTTGTAAACGATTTGTTGTATGAATTCACCGAATTTCATAAAATTTGTTTTAGATCTTGTTTACCTCAGGTTACCTTCAGGTCGGAAATTACTTTTAGATAAGATTACAGTTTTAGGAAATCAAAGTCCTCTTAACTAACCAGATAACGCACCAAAGATTGGGCTGATTTATCCGAAACTTTAACCAGAAAATGTATAAAATAAAAACAATATCTCCTTTGTTGGTGCCATTTTATTTTATGAGAAAAATGCATCGCGCTTAAGTGAAAAAGTTTAATAAAAACTGCGTGAACTACCGAGGGAATATCTCGATTGTTTGCAAAAATATCTTTTTTACTCAACGATATGTTAAATTTTTCAATGGTAACAATTGGTCCACTTTATAAACTGAAATTTAAAAAATATGAAACACTTAATTGTAAACAATATAATCAAGTCACTTGAGTAAATTATGTAATGCGTAGTTATAATCGTTCATCAGAAATCATCGTTAAAGACCTCGAATACATATACAAAAGTCTAAAGTTGGCAAAAATGTATCACATATTACAATCTAGGAAATAGGATACAAGTTAAGGTCTAAACAATAACGGATAGCCGTTAGCATTGTGAATTGCTTTTGTATGACAGTCAATAATCAAAATGAACGCAATAATTGATTGAGCATTGTATGACGACAAATATGTTCTTATTTATTTAGTAACATTAAGAAATTATATATTTCTCCTATTGTTATTCTTCTTGTTATTTATTATTCTTCTATTTCTAAGTATAGCCTATACCTAAATAAAGTTAAATATTATTTGTGTTTGTACAAAAACCCAATTCCCTGTATAGTCATTCAATAGAAATGCTTCTAAGGACTTATTGACTCGATAAATCTTTTAATACAATAGGGAAAACATATTATGATGTTCAAAGAATTCAAATTAAATGATGTTCGTTTTACAAATACTTTACTTTATGTTGACAATAAACATCCTACGAATTTCAAAGGGCCGTCTTTCCTATGATATTCCAATATTAGATTTTGAAGGTCTTTGCAACAGGTGAATAAACTTTTACAGTGGCATCAATTCAATTACTTTTCGCCTATCTTATATATAAATTTCACTTCAGTACGCGTATTGATCTACAATATTTTTTTAAAATTGTAATATATATTAAATTAATAATAATATAATTGTAATATATAATAAATTAATAATAAAATAACTGCATATTTATATACCATAAAAAATATATATTATTACCTTTTATTTAATTTATGGACGTACGTAAGTAATAATACTTTTAATTAAATAAATGACAATTTTAATCTAATAGTTTTAACAAAAACTAAATAATACCTTCGTCTTCTATGCGTTTTCTTCCTATCGTGGGCGGGCGGGTCGCTAGTCGCGCCCACGTCGCCCTCTGCGCTGTGTCCCGCTCCCATTCTATCCCATTCCACTACACACACCGTCACTGACACACGACCTACGACACCCTAAATGACCCTTAAAATTACACAACCTGTATAGGTTAACCCCTAAGGTTACATAACCCTTATTTAAGGGTAACTTTTCACTAAGCTGGGTGCCGCGGTAAAGCCACGTTCTGTCCGCGCGGACCGCGATGTGAATGTGAAACGTACCGTCGCACACGCATACCGCACGTTACATTACTCTTAATTGTTCGAGTTTTCAACGACGGTCTTATACTTGTGCGAATTGAATTATCTCGTAATGTATTAAGGGCAATAAGTGTAATAGATGTCGTTAGTTAAGAATAGGCCATGATTTGTCAATTCTGTTGATAGTTTATATTTTCAATCTCTATTTTAGAACTATTTAGTATGTAAGCTTTTAAAATTGTTGTCTGTTTTTTTGACTCGCCAACATTGCATCATGAAATTAGAAATATATTATTATTCATGTACATTCATTCAACCTTTCTTGTGAAAAAAAACTTTTCTCTTATAAATACGCAATATCTAGATTTAAGTGAATACTTTCATCATAAGATATATAGGCATATACGCAAGATTACAAAAGAAACTTAATATAGGATGGCATTTTGAAATCAAGTAAAATCTTTGTTTACCTCGTGTATTAATCCTATACATACGAGTAGTTTGCAGTCCTGGCATTTCACAATAAGACTCAAACCTAAAAGGTATTTAATGAAATAAGTCTTTATCAAAGGATCCTGTAACATACATAAAATATACGTTTATAATTGTGAGAAAATAAAGCATGTGAATACGAGCACGAAATATAAAACAGATATTTCTCATTTAGAGCAAAGAAAGTAAAAGGAAATTAAATAAATATTTTAAAAACTTTATCATGTTTATATTCAATTTTATTTATCGTTCTAGTAAAGATTCTATAAAAGTTTTATGCTATTAAACTTATAATAGAGCTAAGCTGTTCTCGTAGATATGATTAACCAACTTAGAGAGCGCTGAGCACATACGAAAACACTTTGAACTTCTTTCCGCTGCTACGCTTTGTCGGTAAAAATTGTGTAAGTAGTAAGCTTTTTAAAGAACATCGAATTAGAAAGTTTTTATAACGTTTCAACATTAAACTTCTATAGAAGAAAATATGTACGGCTTAGTAAAATCAATATATATTTAGCAAGATTATCTCAGCAATAAATGTGGATTAAATAAATTGGGTGGTAGTCTTCAACGAACGCGGCGTTTACTGCATGAATCTGAACCCTTACAACCAGAGCCTAATTTAAACCTATCTGCCTTTACCTACATAGTAGATAAACCCAAAATAGAAGAAATAATATTGTAATATTACGGTGGATTCTGAACATCAGGAGACCTCGCTCGTAGCTTTTCATACACGGATTAGTCGTATGGCGACCAATCCGCTGGATTATTTCATATAGCATACGAATACATATAAATTTCGGATTTAATTGCCTTCACGTCGTATAACTATTATCAGTAGTTGGTACATAATTTACAATAATATATGAAAGAACCTATCCGCAAATTTGATGTCTTTTATAATTAAGGATATCGGCATGTTGGTATCGAAACATGTACATGAAAACCGAAGCTACTTTCCATATAAATAATAATAATAATGTCCTCCTGGCCAATGTCGGCCACGGCAGTTAATCTCACTGAAGCTAGCCCAATGCATAGGAGTCAAAGTGCACAAGTGCACTCTATTCCTTTTACTCTCAAAGGTTAAGTTGAGTTAAGGCGCAGGACCCACGGCTTTACGTGCTCTCCGAGGCACGAGGGTAAAACAACGCCAACTTTCCAACTCAACTGTTACTGAGAATTTCTTAACAGAAACACTCAATAACTGAACTTGCCCCGACCCGGGACTCGTACCCAGGACTTTCGGATTTGCGGCCGTACTGCTAGCGTCTAGACTAGTATATAAAATACTAATTTAATATTCAATTTTATATAGTTATCATTTTCTACATACCTTTCGTACTTATAAAATATTTACCTATATTATTTGTAAACAAAATAAGCTATTATTTTTAGGCATAATGCTATAAAGCTGTACTTAAATGTAAGATTGTAATCTCGAACTAATAAACGCTATTTTTCGTTAAGTGTTAGTTCACAGTCTACCTCATGACATTACATAAAATGTAGGGGAGAAATATTTAAGGCTTAATTAAAGTTACCGTTAGCCATTCATTTGTTAGAAAGCAAATGATATATTAGTTTTTCTAAATAATATTTAAATGACTTATTTTTATAAGAATTTCTACATTTCTATAATCAACAGCCTCTATCCCGTTTTTGAAATATTTTATTTTTTAACTAGCATCTCATTATATATACCTACTAGCGTTGTCTGCGGCTTACGTAGTTTGTTTTTTTATGTAACCACAATAGTTCATTTTTATGTTTCTAGGAGTAAAAACAAGACTTTTATATAAACTTTCGATAGGTCTTCAATCGGATCTGTCGTAAAATCCATTCGTAGCTGACGTCTCCAAGCTCCCAAATTTCTGCTTCATAGATCAAGTTTCAAAATTTCTTAATTAATAAGTGAATGATCTGTCGCTTTTATATATATATATATATATATATATATATATATATATATAAAAAAAACAATAATTTGTCATGTATTTTTTGTAGTCTTTTCAATTTTGATGATAACTAGGTAAAGTGTTACAATCTACTTTAGTAAAAGAAAACTGCTCATGATGTCGCGCTTCAGAGATCGTCCGTTGAGATCTTCCGTTATTCTGTCTCTGTCTAGCTCAAGCAAAACGTATGCAAGAGAAAGAGATAAAACAATAAACGGTTGTTATTATACTGTTAATGTGTTATGATCATAAGTGATTAATGTTGGTTACCGTTTGTTGGTCAGTGTGATCGCGCTTCGTTCTTATGGAATCCTTTGAATATTTTTTTGGAACTCAATCTAGACATTTACCTTTTATAGTGTTATTGATGTTATTTGGTTACTCATGCAGGGTTATGTAGAACAATCTTTACTACGCCGGTCATGCATTATAAAAGAAAAAAAAACTAATTAGATCTATTGTTTCTCTCTATTTTTACCAGATTTATTCTATATAAGATAACGTATCTTATTCTACTCGACATTGGCGAAGCGGTTTTAACCGCTAAAACGTATAGATAGGGACGAACCCGAGCGGAGCGAGGGCGAATCGCTAGTAATTCATAAATATGGTTTTAAATATTTTTTGCAATCAGAAAATTCAAGACTGTTATATCCCATAAATAGTTTATCTATTTTTTTCTTACATATATGTCTGTAACAGAAATACCAATGTTAAAATATAAATAATAATGATTTGACCAAGCTTGGTCACGGCGACTTACCTCATTGTGATTAGTTAGTTATCTATGCGAATTGTTATAATGCACTATTGTGGGGATAAAAAAAGGTCGAGTCAGTACTCAATCATTCTTGTAGTTTAATAAAAATGGAAAAATCAGGTAGAGAATATGGCTTTATTTGATTTCCAACGCAGAAGGATGAGTATTGAAATATGATCAACTTCCTGTTCTCTCAGCCTACGTTAATGTTATTGAAAATTTTAGAACAGAAAATCTCATTTAGCATTGCATGTTAACAGCTGTCTAAGCTAGACAGGTAAGCTAGAGTTAAAAGTCCGAAGTTATATTATGTATATATATTTATGTATATAAATATATCGTTCAGTCATTTGCTACATCTGCGGGTATACTCAAACCGCAAACGCATAATTCTCTTCGAGTAATCGAAATCAACATAAAATATAATTATTTACAATTTAATTAAGTTGAACGCTGAGTTAAAATTAAAATAATTACAATTTGATTTAAAACATCGAGTAAACATGGAATTAAAATTAAAAATAAATAGTGAAATGTTACATTCTGTAAAATCACATTATCCCTTTAGTTTTAAAATTATGAATGCTACTTAAAAATATTTCAACTGCAGCATTAAATGTTTTCAGCCTTCATAAATGAATTCACCTGTCTTGAACATTTAATTGGATCATCGTTTATGCAGAATCTCGGCAATATAAAAGTACCGGGCACATCCAAATGAGTTTTATCTCTTTTTAGACAAAATGTTATTTACCATTTTTTCTTATTTTGCTTTCAGTAATGTATATTCTTGGCCAGCGTGGTGGACTATAGCCTGATTCCCCTCGTATTGAAGGGAGGCCCGTGCCCAGCAGTGGGACGTTAAAAAGGGTTGAATATAATGTATGTTAATATTTTTAAAATTACATTCAATAATAGCACCAGCTTTAAATAAGAGCAAGTGTATCTTTAGATTTTGACCCAAGTAATATAACTTTTTGATTAATAAACGATTTTTCAGTTTACTAACTTTTACTAACTTAATTATTAATTTGCAAGTCAGGACAAAGAACATACAATAGCTCTCTAATATTCGTTTTTGTATAATATAATGATGGCTTAGAGGAAAAGAGAACTTACTTAGAACTTACTTTTTACTAAAGCACTGTCTTCACAAGTGGCATGATAAAATTATTATTTGTATATAATAGGAAATAATATTTATAGTGAATATATTAAATTATATGCGGAAATAACATTATTATTTTACAGTACAAGTACCTAATATTTTTATTTCGCCACTCATAGCGGTGCTCAAGAATCCCCACCCAGGGCGCATCCTCCTAAAACTCGGCGAAAATTGTAATACTGATTTATTAGTTTCGTTGTTCAGCCCTCTAGATATTTCTGTTTTTATTTGAAAGCTTAGCAATTTTACTTTATCTCAATATTTTATAAGTAAGAGACCACAAAAGCGTCTTATCGAAACGGATTAAGACTTAAGTATCTTAGTACTGAGTAATTTATCTATTGTGCCAACGTAATCGTAAGTTGTGAAGTACTGCGGTATGCGGATATAGATTCGTTTTTATTAACCCCCGACGCAAAAAGAGGGGTGTTATAAGTTTGACGTCGATATCTGTCTGTGTGTGTGTATGTGTCTGTCTGTGGCATCGTAGCTCTTAAACGGATGGACCGATTTTGATGCGGTTTTTTTCATTTAAAAGTCAGTTTCCTTGCGGTGTTTCTTAGTTATGTTTGGTTAATATAGGTCCAGCAGTGTAAGAGTATCAGCTCTTTTATAAAATGATGTAAGGCATTTTGGCGTATAATTACTCAATTAAGTGCTTCACGCATGCCAGTGTAATCGTTAAATGACAATTAATTGATTACTTTGACCTGATGCAACCAGAATGGTCTCCAGAGAACCCAACTCTTCGCAAACTCACAGTAGACATATCGTATTTTTGGGTTCAATAAATTAGTTACAATGAGTAGGTAAGGTACCTACATGGGTATATGGTACCTACTGCAGGTATATAGATATATACCTTGCAGCTATAATCTTGCAATACGGTCACGTAGACCTGGTGTTGCAACCAGGATGATGGTCTCCAGAAAACTGCATTCTACATTAAACCTCTGATTCTTTGCTTTAGCCAATGATAGGTATGTAATATACCTATCACTGTTACAGCCTTCCCCGCTGGGAGGTACTCCCAGCTTATGTAATATTTATTTATTATACTCGCTTAGGTTTCTATATTTATTGTATTGCCCTATTGGTTAGTTCAGTTTAAAAAGCTTAAAATTAAACCTTAATTAAAAATTTAAAAAACATCCTACGCAAAAAATACGTAATTAAAAAGTAAAAAATAATTGTCTTTTATCAGTTGTTAGAACCAAATAAACTAATGTTTATTGAAATGTGAATTGAAAAATATTCAACAAGCCGTCTCTAAACATTATATTTTCTGATGAAACTTAACAATAAACTATATACTCAATTTAACAATATTTGTTTTTCAACATTCCGAAATGCACCTAGATTTTTTTGTAGTCGTTTAAAGTCAAAAACTTTAAATATCGATTCTTCTTCTTCTATCGCATTTGTGACATATCAATTGTGAAATTGGCGCTCATCAGCTCCTTTGGTGTACCTACATGGACAAGCAGCAATATCGGTTCTGAACTAGCGTAGGGGTTTTTTTTAATTTTTAATTTAATTGAGAAATAAATATTAGGATAAGAAATAAGGGTAGTAAATAAGGTTTTAAAGTGTCTATTTTAAATAGAAGATTCTAGATCACGTTGCTTATTTTGTATTAACTATTATGAGAACTAGTCTAGAAATAATCGCAGCTCTTCAAGTACACCTAAAAAAGAAAAACGTACCCAACATGCAATAATATTTGAGAGAAATACATATAAGGGGATCAAAAGGGTGCATTGAATATTTGTAGAAAATGTTTTGTTTTGAACAAAGTATCATTAGCGTGCGTTATCATGGACAAACATGATATTTTGTACTCATTAGGACCCGCAGGATTTGGCATCCTTGGAATGTTGATTCACGTACGCCCACCATTCGTTCTGTTCTTCAAAGACACAATTAGAGAAACCAGCTTCTATTGATCGCAAACTGTATGAATATAAAGTTTGCGATCAATAGAAGCTACATGGTCCTAATGAGTACAAAATATCATGTTTGTCCATGATAACGCACGCTAATGATACTTTTAATACTCGTTTATGATATGTTACTTGTCGTAACATATTGTTCTAATTATATTCTTTTTAGTATGTACATACGTAATTATATTGCGGCAGGTCTAATTTAGAATAAAACTACTTCACATAGACTAAAACTTTACAAGTACTTAAACACTAGAAACCGGCTCAAAGAAACGCCAAGTAAAACTTTTTGACACTCGAGCTCAGACGAGTTAAGTGGCGTAAAGTTTAATTTTGTAAGTTTTTAGTTTCAATCTGTAGTAATTTTATAATGCAATAGGTTACTGCGTTCCGCTACTTTTATCTTGATTCATTATGTATGGCTCCCGTGCGATATTTGTATAAAGCAATTAATCTTAGAGTGCTGGGACAAATGTAGCTTCCAGTTATGTCCTGAGCAAGTTAGGTAATAGTATGAAATACATAATTTTAGTTCAAAGTTTAATGATTTTTTGTTTATAAAATTTATAAACTACGCCTATTGCGTATTATAATTTGAATACAAAAATGTGTCACTAAAACTTTCAAGTTGAGAAAATAAAAAGGTCAAAGAAAAGACAAAGAAAAAGTAGGTTAAGTTCTGGCTCAGTTTATAAAATCAGTTGTGACAAGTCCACATCGCACCTCTGAAAACATTTTCTATTTGTAAAACTTCATAGAACTCCGCTCAGTGTCGACTGAGTTACCTGTACGCTAAGCTTTATTCACTTACTATCGGAATACGTAATCAGCTCAACTAGTACTTTTATACTGTTTCTTTAATATAAATATACTACAATACTTATATTAAATTAAAGAATATATTTTATGTTTTAATTTTTTTAAACGCCATAAATTGCTTGATTTATTTCTCCTAATTCCCTTATATTTATTTCGATTTATTTCCATTTCAATTAAAAAAGGATTGTGAAAGTTAAATGTGCCTAAAAATCCATTATGTTTGCGGTATAAAAAAAAACAAAGCGAAGCGAGGGTGAGTCGCTAGTTATATATAAATAAAAAGCTAACTTTCTAAATTGCTAAATATCTTATTTCCAACCTCGTGCCATGTCATAATAGGCAAAGGCATTTTTAATGCCATTTTTCTCCATGAATTTCCAATAAAGCAAGCACCCTTATTGCATTCAGCCCTTTTTATTGACATTTTGTACGGTAATAATATGAGAGTTTTTATTTTCTTACAGCTTATATTTTTATGACTGTAATAATTTTGGTGAATTAAAAAAACATATATAATGTTAAAGTCATTTATACAAATATAAAAATAATAAGTAACTAACTAAATACATGGATATTATACATACATTTGTTTATATTCATGACTAGTAACTACGTACATATGTAAATGCAAGGAGAGCTTAATATATACATTCATTTGCTTTGCAAAATCCGGCAACTCGGTTCTCGCTAATACAGATTAAATAAGAGGTCTCTAATAATTGACGTTATTTGTACAGAATCTATGAGTAATGTCAAGCCTTATTGATTTATATGAATTTATAATGTTTTGTGTGAACTAGCACATACTATCGAGGCCATGAACTTTAAAATGCATGATTTTTTTCCCTATTACGTCATCACGTAAAAACTACTGAAAGTATCGGGTTCTGTCTGTAGATGGTTCTAAGCTATTTATTTTTTGAATTCCATACGCTCATCACATTTATTTATATTAATATTTTTCCCGTTACACTTTTTTTTTATTTAACCAAAATATTTCATTTATAAGCGAAAACCCAAATATACATTAAGGTATCTGAAGAGCAAAAGAAACAGTTACGTACGCACAGGAAAGAGGACGGATGACGGCTAGTTAAACTTCTATACATATTTCAAATCTATATGTGTGTACATATATATGTTGGTAAAAATGTTTGATAGGGGAATGGTAGGGGACTCTTTTTTTTATGACATTCAGTGACAAACGAGCAGACAGACCACCTGATGGAAAGCAGCACCTGTCGCCCATAACACCTACGGTTCATGCATTTAGGTTTTAAGTAACAAAAATGCAGAACCACAGGTGCGTTGTCACTGTGAGGACTAAGATGATATGCCTCTTGCCTGTAATTGCGCTGGCTACCTTATCCTTCAAACCGGAACACAACAATGCAATCATTGTTGCTTGGCGGCAGAAATAGATAAGGGGGTGGTACCCATCCAGTCGGACTCCTCAGGCTTGACAAAGGAGTTGTTTGCACACAATGATTAATTTGATTAATATCAATGGTTTTTTTATTGCAATTGAAAACATTGCTAAAATATACTCGTAGAAGTGTTTATACATAAGTTCTCTGTATTTAAATTTTATTTTATTCTTAATACCGTTAATATAAATCATTGAGGCAAATAAAAGGAATAAGGAAGATTAAGACGTGCGAATTTCACCCTCCCTTGGAACGTGTAAGACCGTGAAAATATGCGAAATCGCGGTAGGTAAAAGAAATGAAAGGGTGGCCTTTGTGATTCGTAAAATTTATAGAGTCATCTCATTAAAAATACTTATAAGGCTATTTTACTACTGTTTTATCATTATAATATTGTATATTATATATTTCTTGCGAATAATTAAAGTGAGAATAAATATATATGTAGTTTTTGGATGTATCGAAAGCCATGTTATTTTTCCTTAACACTTCAAAGGTTAATTATGGTAGTTCCCGTAAGGTTTCGTGTAACCTATGTATGAAATTATGCGTTAAGCTTCTAAACGTTTAATTTGTGATGCTATCTTATTAAGACGTAAGTAGAAAGCTTATCAAGATTAAGGTGCCTTATAAACTATTTACGTACAGATTCTCTTAGTTATGATTAGGTAAGTTTCAGATGACGAGCGTCTCCATATTCGTTCTTTAGCGCTTGGAGTTTAAAACTTATTATTAGTGACATTATATGTACATATAGTAAATACAAGTTATTTAGCAGATAAGTCTAACGTTTAGATATTCTTTCCTTTTTTCGTTTTTCGTCCCAAGTTAAAATACGTGCTTGCTAGCAGTTTCCAAAGTTTTAGATATATCGCGACGACCGTCTATATAGTTTAATATACTCGTATTAATCTAGATAAAGATATTCATTATCTTCATTCGGGCTATCTAGAAATTCTCGACTTCTAATAATGCCTGAGATAACATTGCATTGTCGAAACTGGAAAGACATTTAAGAATATAAAATTGTTATCTACATTCTTTTACGACGTTCATAAATGTTATATTTTCTAATTGCATATTTTTTTTTAATTTAAAAATTACGATTTTAGAATTTCTTAGTCAAAAGGATGTAACGAAAAACCATACCGAACCCATAACAAACTTTCGTTTGTCTATATGTTATTTCTCTAGCTATTTTACTCGAACACAAAAACATTGAGAATGTATGTTTATGCTGAATATGCGTATACTAACAAGGTCACTTTTGCCCTTAGATGCAAAGTTGGTTAAATGCATCAATAAGTTTGAAAATGTAGAACAAAGAACTATTTATTCTCTATCGGTTTTACGGTAAGTGATTCGTAATGGAACGAACAAAAATTACAATTCTTATAATAATAATTTACCAAATTATTTTGGAAATTTATCTACAAATTTTACATGTAGTTGTTAAAACTAAAATATTAAAGTCTATCAAAAGCACTTTTGAAATGACAACGTGAAGAGAATATTTTATAAGTCTTTGTAGCAATTTTCTTGCAGTTTAGTTTTTCCTTGCATGCCAAGTAGATTTGCAGATGCTCCTTATTATTATAATATTCTCTAAATAATTCAAAAGAATTTTATGAAAAGATTTATGAACAATTATTTTTTATTTATTTTATTTAATTCTAAGGAATAAAAATAACTTTCACCTTATATTATCCCCAAGGTAATGCTTAAATTAAAGTGATTATTTATATAAATAAAATATTATCATTAGAACACTATTGAATACTGAATATTATACGATAATCCCACTAATAACGTTATAATTGGGAAAGTTTCTGAGAGTTCTTCACGCTCATAGGTCAAGGGGTTTATCTATTTAGAAAACTACACTAACAACACACATATTAAAATATTTATATACATACATCTAGAAGACAATAATAATTAATCAGATATGTATGTCTCTATAAGTGTACATATAATATTCGCTATAATTACACAATCAAAAGTATACATTAAATTATAATAAATTAATATAAGGGTAAATATAGTTAATAAATATAATTCAAATACAATAAAAATGATTCTTGATAAGTCAACACCTGTCAGCCAAAATTATAATTAATGTAAATAATGTTAAAAAAAGTCAAATCATATAAGTCAAATTAAAAATTGATGAAATAAAATCAAATAAATTCAAAGTCAAGTTAAAGACCAATCAAATAATAACAAAGTCAAAATAAAGTGATTCAGAAATTACAAATTGATAGTACATGTCACATTAATCAAAATCAAAATGGGATCGAGGAATTTGAGTGAAATTCGTGATGGAGGTATTTTTTTAACGTCACCAACGTTCATCGTCCCCCACGAACCTTTCTCGTCTTCATGTGGCATCGCAAAACCACTTCGTACTCAACTACGACGCCCCGACGCGATGGCTGGCCTGCCGATGCAGACTACAACAACCATGAGGTTGCTTCTAAGGTCCACTCTGCTATCAGAGAAGTACCAGAAGCAACCCGCATGTTACACTTCGCACCTCCTAGTATTCTTCATGCTCGGCTGGATTGAGATTTATCCTGGATTAACACACAGCGGGACTCGAACCCGCGACCGCTGTCACAGCAAGTAGGTCACTACAAACTCAGCTAAACGTGTCGTCATATTTTAATATATGTAGGTATATATCAAAAATTAAAATTATCACAGGTTTTTTAATTAATTAGTAGTGAAAGTATATATAATTATTTTTTTTCGTTTTTTTACACGAAATATTTGAAATGCAAAATTTGCGTCTAAGTTATTTGAATAGGCTTAAAGTCTATTCAGATTTTACGTTAGTTCTTATATATTAACATAATATGGTAATTAGAATTTAATTTTTTTTATGACATTCAGTGACAAACGAGCAGACAGACCACCTGATGGAAAGCATTACCTGTCGCCCATAACACCTATGTTTCTGCACTTAGGTTTTAAGTAACAAAAATGCAGAACCGCAGGTGCGTTGTCACTGTGAGGACTAAGATGATATGCCTCTTGCCTGTAATTGCGCTGGCTACCTTATCCTTCAAACCGGAACACAACAATGCAATCATTGTTGCTTGGCGGCAGAAATAGATAAGGGGGTGGTACCCATCCAGTCGAACTCCTCAGGCTTGACAGAGTCCTACCACCGGTAAAAATTGGAATGTTGAACAAAATGCTACAATAACATAGATTGTTACAATTAGTGTAATTGCTCATTATTGGGCTATTTTCCTATTGCTTTACAATACATATGAGTATTTCGATGTAGTAATTTCACTGTATAATTATTTAAAAAGTAGGTATTATTTCATAGATATTTGGTTGTAGTTCAAAAAGTTATAGAATGTTATATAGTCTTATCATCCGGATTTCACTAACTTATAAAATTTCAAATCGATACAATTAGATGAATGTCAAAATCAACTTATTAATTTTATAATACATACTTATTGCTTACATATATACATATATTTACAATGTAGCGGCTCACTCTCGCTTCGCTCGGGTTCGTCCCTGGAAGACACTATTTTTTCCGGTTTAATTCACAAATATCGTTACAGGGGTAGATTGTTTTTGCAAATGTTTATAAAACTACATATATTGGTATTGGTGAAAACCATACAAAGTCTACATAGTATATTCTGATATGTTTTTGAAACACAATTTTTTATAATACGCAGTGATAATAAACATAAGTATACTAATAAGTATACTTATAAGTACTATAAGTGCTATTTGTAATAAACATTGTCACGGTATTAATTATATGGACCACTCCGGCTATGTCGGGACTTGTAACTCAATATTCGCATAGCGTACACGTGAAGGTACATAATATATATATATTATAATATATATGTTGTATACCTCGCACTGTATCTTACGGGTAAACGGAGGATTATACGATCGGAGAGAACATCTTTTTTAACTTAGTTATTCTCATCATGCTTTGTAGTCGAAGTTGGCAAGCTCCGCTTACTATCGTTAAATATATTAAGGAGAACTTTTTACCTCTACATGCTTGTTATGTTTTTGATTAAATATAACAGTAAAAAGAACTATTCAGTGTATGTACATATGTATATCGTTTGAACAATTTGTGTGGTTTGTGGTTGTCAATTTACTGATTATGTACATATTTATATAAATACTAGCGGCTCACCCTCGCTTTGCTCGGGTTTGCCTCTAGACAATTAAAAACAAATCTATTTTTCGGGGATAAAAAGTAGCCTATTTGTTATTCTGATATATGAACTATATTATTGTAAAGTTTCATTAAAATCCAATCAGTAGTTTTTGTGTACTAAAGTAAGCTGTATAGGTTACTATAGTTTTTAACTGCCCCACGGAAACTCTTTAATTTTAGATATTAGGTACCATACTATATCATGCAATGTTCTATTTCTCTTCTTACATACCCCTGACTGGATATTCAGCATTTTTTTCTATGTACAAACATTCAACCTCTACAGTTTTATTATATGTATAGATATGTATTAAGAACATTATTTTTGTTACCAGCCATTATAAATAAATCTCTTTTATTATATCGAGGAATGTTATATACTATTTGAAGACTATAAGGTTATGACCAAAGGCAATATGGCAAAGGATGTGATAGTATGTTTTTTTTTGGTTTATCGGCTATCCACGCAATAATGTATTAACGGATTGACGTGATTTATTTCAGAGATATTTATGGGGCTTATAGTAACATAGACGTCTCATATATTGTAATTTTATCCCGATACATTTTTAAGTTTCCATGGGGTATTAGCCATAGTGAAAAAAGTTACAAGTCACTACACTAGCTACTCAATAAAGCAGTGACAAAATGTTTTCTCTAATACAATGTTAATTTAAAAACAATAAGTACCTGCACTTATAGACATGGCAGAGCGTGCTTCTTCAAGTAGAACATGACAAATGGTTCGTGTAGACTTTACCCGCGTGTTAACGAGGTGTTATTTCTTAGTACATGCAATTGAACATTGAACTTTCACAGGTATAATGATATGCACAAGCAAAATAATCAATTATGTTGCGTGATTGAAACTTAGTTTTTAATACCTATAGGAGTGAGAGTGTTCCCCCTGACGTGTCTCGTGGTGGGGATTTGATGAGGTTGCTTGCGATTAGCGTGTGCCATGCCGGTAGCTCCTAGTTACCTACTTCTCTGATAGCAGAGTGGACCGTAGCAGCAACCCTTTCGGAGTTCGGTGTTGTTGCATGCAGTCGTTAAGGCAGCACGTTTGAGTACGTAAGCGATCCTGTGGCGTCCCATTAAGATTGCAGATGTTCCGTTGGGTTTTAATGGGTAATACTGGCGTGTATGTATGCAGGTGGTGTGCGTAAATGCATTTCCCAACATTTAAGAAACGGGTGAGGGTGCCGTGTGATCTTACAGCAAATGTACAGCAATCGAGGTTATTAATCTCTCAAGGATAATTTCTAAGAAATCTGTGCGAATTTTCAAGAATTCAATTGTTATCGTACACGCCGGCGTGTATGCGGTCCTCTAGGAGTTAATGTACTACAGTTGGGCATATAATTTTAAGCCAAGTATACGTGATATGTAATGAAACTTAAATGAAATATTTTGAAAATTTATTTAGAATACTTGACGTTTATCTACTTAAGTTTCCATTTAACGCTATCCAATGTATTCTTGAATAATGTATAGTAGAGAGGTATCATGACCCTTTACCTCATCCTTTATTAATGTAGAAAAAGGCCTGTGAGGAAATTTAGACATGAATATTTGACACTCTTACAACAAAGTTTACGTAAACCATTATATTTATTGAAATAATAAAGCATTTTAATATAGAAAGACACAAAGTAAGACTAATTTGTTTTAAAATAGTGTCTATACTAAATTATATTATATATTGCACAAACTAGTAATACAATAAAATTACATAGAAAGTGACGTGGACATAATATAACATAGTAGTAGCAAATCTATACTAATATTATAAATATTTTAATGAAAGTTTGTGAGTATATATGTTTGTTACTCTTTTACGCCAGAACGACTGAGGATCTGGATGAAATTTTACACAGACATAGATAATAGTCTAGAATAATACATAGGTTACATTTTGAGCCGCTTGTATTCAATATAGATGACGTGAGAACTCGTACTTATAAAGAACCATGAAGGTTAATCGATTAATGTAATTGTAATGTATTTACGAATATATTTACTAGTTGACTAATAACATTGCCTTTTTAATAAATGCGGCTAATTGTCCATCAATAAATAATTCGACAAATTACATACTACATGTTGCTATAAAACAGGCTATTTGCAACGCTCGTTACCGATGAAGAATTGCGACTTATAAGAAAAACTTTCTAAGAATGTCTTCTAAAAGCAATGTTTTCGTTGACAAACTTTTCTTATCGAAACTTACGCAGAACCTGCGCTAATGCTTCTTATTTTCTGATATGAATGTACGATGTTTTTCCATTTTTCAGTCTTCGTTGCTTATACCTGTCAAGTTTGTGAGTTAAATTATTATTAAGTCTCACGTTAATTCATAAGTCACAATTTTATTTTACATTTTAAAACATTTTTGCCCTACTCCAGATAGCCGTGTAGCACAAATGTTTGTTTGTTTGTTTGTTTATCCTTCTTTTACGTAAAAACAGAGTGACGGATTGGCGTAATTTTTTATGTGAACATCGTTAAAGACACGGGAGATTATTTTATTCTCACGGGAAAACACGTTATAATACAACCCAAAAAACTATTTATGATCAGAATTGCTTGGTATAAGTGCTCTTCAATACAATTAAATAAATACGTGTTTTAGCATTTTTCAAAATGGATCCCATAAGAGGGTAAAATAGAGGATGAAAGTTTGTATAAAACCTACCTTATTAGAGTTTTTTTTGTAGTTATAGGGCGAGCTAATTTCCAATAAAGTAATCTATACAGATAAATAAAATTGGAGTGTCTGTTTGTAATATTAAAATAACCGCTTTTTACTAAATGCATATGGATGTATACACGGTACATATACTAAAACAACATTTTTTTTAAATTTCTATCTGTCTGTCTATCTGTCTCTCTGCCTGTCTGTTTGTTTCGGCTAATCTCCGAAACGGCTCGACTGATTTTGACGGGACTTTCACTGGCAGATAGCTGCTGTTATAAGGAGTAACTTAGGCTACTTTTATTTTAGAAAAAGAATCAGGGTTCCGCGAAAAAAATTAAAACCTATGAAATAGTGAACAAAATCCGCGCACGGCGTACGCACCCGAGCGAAGCGAGGGTAAATCGCTATATAATTTAAACTAGCGACTCACGCTCGCTTCGCTCGCGTTCGTCCCTTATATCTTATATCTTAGGAGTAGCAAGCTACTATTTATGTATAAACATAGCTAACCGCGAAAACGTACATAGGGACGAACGCGAGCGAAGCGAGCGTGAGTCGCTAGTATATAGTAAAAATTATTATAGACACTAAGAATTTTAATATCAGCTTAAAAGCAGTTACGTTTTTTGTGGACCTTAATTAAAAATGTGTTATTTAGACTGCATGTTGCCCTAGAAGGTAAATTTTTAATAAAGCTAAAATATTTAACTTTCAAAGTACCCTTCCCGCGAGACTCTGGTTAATTTTGAGAAATGACGCCATTAATCGGGTTTATGCACAGTGGAATTGCTCCAATTTTCACTAAAGTGGCCGTTCATCGTGACTAGATAATTTCTTTAGCAGCCTTTCTGTCAATAATTTTATGAAAATAAAATTTTATTTATAATAACTTATAAAAATATGATTAAAAGAAAAATTACGAATAAAACTGTACTACGAATTTACCAAACGTATCGCGTAAGTACATAACATTACTTAGAATTATTTCAATATTTAGTTGCAGTGAAGTAGGAAAATGAAAATTGAAAAATGGTTAACCTGTTTAGAAACGAATGATAATTATTATAAGTATCTTTTACAGAAATGATACACTCTTTGGTCTTTATTTTTATGCAAGGAGCTGTTACATAAAATAACCATTTTTCATGCGATCAGTGAACGCAAGTAGGAATTACCCTGTAAGCTATTTGCCAGACTCTACTGTGAAGTATGACAGTTGGCGTATGATCGATAGCTATTGGTTTATTAAAATTTACTTGGGTTTTACCATCTATTATGCGGCAAATTGAAAGTAAGCACAATAAATAATATACTTACTTCTTATAAAGAAAAGTTTCTTAATCATTGACTTGACAATCATTTTAATTTATACATATAATATAAAATTACAAGTAGCATTTGTACATTTTTTGGAAAATCTTATTGAAATTGTCATTATTATCGATACGGAGGCGAAATCTATAGTTTTTAAAATTCTTGTCTGTCTGTCTAGGAAGGCATCACGAGAAAACCACTTGAAAGATTTTGATGAAATTAGGTATGACGATAGCTGGTTATTTCAGTCAACATATAGGATACTACTGCGGGAAAATATGCCTATAAATATCTTATATTCCTTTCACATTCTAATAGAAAATTTATACATACTCGTATCTCAAATTTATGATCACGCCGTTTATTATGACAGCGTATTGTGATATTAATAAAATACCTAATTGAAGATTAAATAGACTTATCAGTCCAGTCATCAATTTTCTTTCCATTCTCTAGACAATTCCCAATGTGTTTTATCTTAAGCATACAGCTTATTGTATTGAATCTGCACCAGTACGCAGCTGTGTTCGCTTCGCTTAGTTTAAAATACAACAAAAATAATGTAAAAAATAACACCAAAAAAAAAAGGAAGACAATCAACAAAAGCATCAATAAAAGTGCTCGGAATTATTACTTGCACAATCCAGTAAAAGATAGGTACGAAAAAACGGAGATGGTGGAGAAACGTTGGTATGGCGATAATTAGGAAAGTGACAGGGCAATTACATCGTCGGCCTGCGCACGCGCCGCGTCGCTCTCAGTATGCGCATATTAAGTAAACTAAGTATAAAGTAAACGAAAAAGCGGATGTGAATTTATTAGCAGATTGTTTTACTCCCATTAGAGGTTTTTTACGGAAATTATATAGGCTTATATTTAAATAAATACGATAAATAATAAAATATTATCACTAATGGTCGATTAACTTACGTATCACTTGTGATTTATATATTTATTCATTAATGATATACATATACTGATAATTACAACCATACGTCGTATAATATTCCCTTTTAATTTACTTTATTCTTAGTCACTTGTGGCTTGGGCAGTGTTAGTCTCTTTAAACGATTAGCAGACATGAAAGTCCAATACAATTTTGTACTGGTCTGTACAGTTTCAAATACGTGATCTTAAATAAGAAATATTTGGTTTAGTTTAGTCAATTAATACATACAAAATTGACATACATTATGTAATGCAGTGTGAAAATTAATAATGTTCACAATTTGTATGAAGATAAGTCTTATAAATATACTCGATTAAATTCCGTAACCTCACTTGCTTTTCATTCTGCGAAGAGAAATCATATCCAATTTGTACTAGACATCAGAAGCGTTAAATGCGGACTAAGTTCCGCTAAAGCTAGCTGCCAGCTTAATTACAACTTCAATCCTCTTCTTGCCGTAACGGCCCTTGATTGAACTTAATTTTTCTATGTTCCATCTATTATTTTTTTGCTCAATTTTTTACGGGATTATTTTTACTAAAAACAAGTGAAAATGTTTAAATTACCAACTTTTATGCAATTTACGCTAGAAATTGAAATTTTATCATGTAGCATGAATGTATACACTTTACATCACAGAAATATTTATCGTAAACAATTTGATTGACTAATGGCTTCTACGTTAAAAGCCCTTAGCCAATAAATAAGTAGTGAAATTACCCGATTAATATGTTAATTGTACATTTTCTAAGCATTGTGCATTATGAAGTCGATTGTACGTACAGGCGAGTGGGTAAGTGGAGCGCGTAATCAGGCTGCGTCCGGACGCCGGCGCAGGTGTTTGAGCACTGCATGTATGGCGCTATGCTATGCTAGAAGGTGAAATAAAATAAAATCTATATTTAACAGGCAACTTATAGATCTCCCAGTATTCTATCTGTGTGATAAGTTTCATCCGTTTCAGCGTGAAGGAAAAACAACATACATAGTCATACAAACATTCGCATTTATATTAGCAGCCCGATAATTAAAATAAGCACTTTTATGACACGACTACTGCGTGAAAACAAAGCGTACAAACACTTTTTACCGGTGGTAGGACTCTGTCAAGCCTGAGGAGTCCGACTGGATGGGTACCACCCCCTTATCTATTTCTTCCGCCAAGCAACAATGATTGCATTGTTGTGTTCCGGTTTGAAGGATAAGGTAGCCAGCGCAATTACAGGCAAGAGGCATATCATCTTAGTCCTCACAGTGACAACGCACCTGTGGTTCTGCAATTTTGTTACTTAAAACCTAAGTGCATGAACCGTAGGTGTTATGGGCGACAGGTCCTGCTTTCCATCAGGTGGTCTGTCTGCTCGTTTGTCACTGAATCGCATAAAAAAAAAAAAAAAAAAAAAACTTAGATGTACAATATACATATATGTACATATAAGTAGATATAGTTTACTTTTCATATATAATTATTCTTTCTTTGAGATCTGTTTTCTCAGACAAAAAGTATCTTACATGTTGACACCGATGGGCAACAACTGTATTTGTATGGTGTCACCCGATTTATAAATTTTCCTGATAATTGAATAATCAGTCTGTGATTTTAACATTGTATTATGTTTTTATAGATGTCGCTGTTTAAGTTTTTTGAGTTAATTAAATGTGTTCACGATTACTTAATGTTATCCCCAAAACTTGTTTTATTTTTTACTATACATTTTAATCACAAAACAGTTCACTCAGTCACTTGTACCAAGAACAGTATTAGGTACCATACGCCATCTAGCGTCTACTGAGGGTAGTGCAGTTTCGTATATGGGATGAGGTATCTGTACTAGTAGGTACATATATCATTATGTCAAAACATGTGTATTTTTAAAAAAATTTAGAATACAAGTAGGTAATCGTTCTGAGTTCGCGATATTTCCGCTGTATTTCTAATATTATGCACTACGACTACGAGTGCAAAATTTAGTGGACGCTAAGCATTGTAAAACAATTTAGTTCTAATAGTACCACCATAATAAAATGTTTCTTTGTGGTGTGATGTCTTGATACGATACATTTAAATTAGTTTCGTAGTAACATTGTTGAAATTACTACTATAATTTGCCTAGAGAAAGTAAGAATCTCTATTTGATTAACAGTTTTGATATAATTTAAATGATAATCGTCATCGTGTAGTACTATCGTCTATATAGGGTGACAGATACCCATTATTGTAATAGGCTAAATATTCAAGCTGCCTTACCTAAAAACTTATTTATTTGCTATATGCTAAGTTATCAAAACCTAAAGGAAGTTACGGAAAGAATTATTAAATATATCTAACCAACATCCATCCATCCAAAATTTCACATTAGTAATATTAATAGGATTAATTAATAGCATAATGGGATATGTATGTATAACAAATGATGTGTTAGCTAGTGAGGTGAAGTGTTATTTAGGACGTAAGTAGTATATTGAAAAGGTTGCTTTTATGTAGCCACCAGTATATGGAATCCTTAGTTATTTCATGAATGTGGGGTTTGCTTGTTAATTTTATTTCTGAATTATAAGAGCTTAGCCAGCCATGCAGCCTATGGACCATACATGTATAGTCGGATTTACGTATATTTTTCTTTTTTTTAGTACAGAAAATGAAATATTTCGACAGCTTTCATGTAAACGCTATCTATCGTCTATACAGACAACGAAAAAAACCGAATTAGATCCTAATTAAAGCGAAGGGGGAGGAATTCTAATATAAGAATCAATATACTCTTTTATATCTTTATTTGAAAAACCATATTTTCTGACTAACTTTCTGTATAACCTTTAATAAATTAAACATCGTTTACATACACATTAATGAGTTCTAACAAACTTTACAGCATTCGCCTGGTGTATTTATACTTAATAAAGGAAATTACTTTGTGACTTTCCCTTTTATTTTTCCGCATTGCGTATTCATAGTACCCTTTAAATATGGTATGATATTCTTTTATTCATATTGACTTTATCAACATTTACCTACACATGTATACTAAATATATTAAACTGCTCTTGTTAGTCTAGCGGTTAGCTGATACGGCTATAAATTATAGTACCTGGGCGACTGAGTTTCGCTCGAAGTTCTTTTTTGTTACATCGTATTTTTTAGATAAAAAAGTAAAAACTTGAATAAATACAAAAAAAAAAAAAAACAAAAGTAAAAACTTTGTATCCGACCGGAATTCGAATCCGGTCATTTGTGATTGTCATTCTTGCACTTTGGCCGCTTGGCCACGATGTTTATGCTTAAGCGTAAGAAATTATCGACCATATATTGCGTGGAATAATTTATTTTATTTATATATTTATAAATACTTTATTTCACACACAAGGAAGATACATAAAATCAAAGAGAAAGAAAGATAACAAAAGGCATGCAAAGGCGGTCTTATTGCTATGAGCAATTTCTTACAGACAACGTCTGGTGAATATTACCCTCAAACTTCATAACTGTAGTGTTATTACATATAATCTCTTTGTTTTTTATTTCGTTTTATAAAGTACGCCCAAAATTAAAAATTTTGTAGGTATTTAATTTAAGAAAAATATTGTTTTTCATATTTAAGTAATTTTTTTGTAATTTTTTGGGAAATAAATTCTTTAAACCTAATAAGATTAATTAGAGTTCCTGGATGCAAGGCCTAATATAGTTAGTGAGTTTGTGATGAAATAAGACTTTGGTAGTTTTATTATATATTGCAGAACACAAAAAGGCATTAGTCCCTCGCCTGAAAACTCTCCAGTTTTCTTGATTTGCGGCCTCATCCGGCTATAAAACTGAGGAAATAAAAAGTGTGCCTGAATTTATACACTACTGCACTATAATATCACATTAGTTATTAGTAAGTTTTAGTTGGCCGGTAATAATGAAAGTTGATCAGAAATTATTTAGTAGTATTGCTTATGTATATCCCTCAACTTTATTTGCCTAGTTAAATGTAACAAACATACCTATATATCTATATACAAACCCATTTTTGTTTAATCATACAAATATTATTAAATAAGTACCCGTTGTAAATGCTGCGTGTAATATATTCCAGAGAAATAAAACCCAAAACTATCTGTTATATTTTTAGAGAGCTATGCTATTTTCAGTTTGACCTAACAACCACTGCTGTAATAACAAAAAGAATAAAGTTTTATATGCAAGGAAACAAGTTCGTGAGACGATAAACATCTGCACGTTTATGTTGCGTGAAATAAAATCTTTTCGGTACATTTGCCCAAATATCTGCCTCCGGCTAGTAATGACACTCTGAGATATTTTTGGCTACTTTCGGCTTGCAAATTCAAAGGAGAATTATTTTGGTTAATTAGGACTTCCTAAAAAATATTTGCACTCGTTGCATAGTTATATAATGGAACGGACTCATCATTTTATTGTTCACTTTCACTGTTAATTATCTAACGGCGCTTTAAATACGCGTCTTCAGTTACACCTGGCAGGAAGTATTGTATTAATATGCTACCAATTTACAATGAGTGTGGAATTAGAATCTACAAAGCTATCCTTTGATGTTACTTTTCAACTGCGGTCAGATGACGAATGAGCTGTTGGCTTAATATCTGTCGGTCTAAACCACAATATCCAAATATGAGTACCTATAAAACGCAAATAATGAAAATAGTGACCACCCACTAAGTACATTTGGCAGTTTTTTCTTACATTTGGCAGGTGTAATTGCTTAATTTTAGTGGTTTAAGGAGTTGAACTTTAACAATATTATTCAAACTTTCTAATTATATTAGCATAGTCGGACTACTATTATAAATGCGAGAGTTAGTTGTTTGTTACACCTTAAAAATGAAGTGACTTGGATGATGGATTTGGGTGAAGTGTTCAGATAGAATAGACTATGACCAGTAGTAAGGAACTAAGTATGCAACTTTTTTTAATGTTGCCAAATGCATTAATGCATTCCACCTGTATACATACAGGTTATGTGGGACTTACCGTCTAGAAAAACCAATATTACCCACTAAAACTTTACGGAACCACCACAGTAATGGGTCGTCGCTAGATAAATTATACACCCAAACGATAATACCCTGACAACCAAGGGGCAAACCACAGAGGCAAACCACAGCAACCAAGGGGTTGCTCCCACGATCCATTCTGCTACGAGAGAAATATCAGGATCGACCGATGGTACACTACCCACCGTGTTGGCCCACCTTCCAGTGCATTTCTAGGATTCATTCCCTGCTATATTGCCGAACGCTAATGAGCCCTATAATATATATGTTAATAGATACTTTTTCTTGTTACAGAAGTGTCAGTCACATACCGACGAGGGCTACCAGTGATAACTGTACCACTGCCGTCGCGTCGCGAACGCTGTCGGTTTACGTTGCGTCCAGTTTCGCAAACCGTCGGTGACCTGCTCGAACAGGTACTTTTCTTAACTATTTAAAAATATTTAAGGGTAATTATGGCTATAATCTTTTTAGGAAAATTTTTTTTAGGGAATTATTATAATTATATATTTAGGGATTATTATAATTGTAAAATGAAACGTATACGAGCATAATAGTATTGTACTACCTATTTAAAACTACACTTTAAGTCTCACTTTAAAACAAAAACTCTTCTATACTGAATTTTACATTTATTATAATAAGTTTAATTTATAGCTTAAATTAGTAATATAATTATTTAATTCAAGGTGAAGGCTGAAGACCGTGGCGTAGAGCGTGCGGTGGCTCTAGCGGCGGACGAACGCGTGCGGATTGCAGCCAGTGACACGGTCGAGTCGCTACTGGAAAATGATTTCCGACTGCTCATCAATGACACTGAATATTACGTCAAGAGTCCACCGCAGGTACTGTTGATTTCCAAATTAATTGTGAAATTAATTAAAAACACATTCTAGTCTGTATGTTTGTATGTACAGTTTTCATAGAATGGATAAAACAAACATAGTAATAGTTCTTTTGGTTCTCCTTTGCCGGAAAGAGCTGTGTTGATATGGTGTAGACTTTGTTATCGTCAATATTTACATTAGGCAAGGATTGAACTTGCGATCTCCGAAGTATAAAGCAGTGCCAGTCGTCTTCTTATATTTACTATATTACTATAAACAGGCTTTTATTTTACTATACAAGCTAGAAAGGTTATTTAAGATCTAAGAAGAAAAAAGAATACTAATATTTTTTTACTTTTCTTATATAAAAGCTATTATAAAGCTCAATACATATATTATTGAGGTACCTATAGATCACACTTCTACTCCCAAAGGTTATTCGTACTCTTTTAGAAAAGCAATAAAGTATAGTGCAAGTTGTAAAATTGAGTTATATTTTAGAATCTGCACAAAAACTTTTGACGCAATCTTCAAATGTAAATCTATTTAAAAGATATTTTTAATAAAAAACTATATTTTAGTACGCATAATGTAATGCTTCGAACAACTTTAGGGTTTAGTTAAAATACAGTCTCTAGAGCTTTTCCTTTCGGAGTAGGCAGTATAGATTTTTTACTACAGTTTAAACCGTAAACACTGTGTGTTAGATGACAGTACTTAGCTTCGCGTTCTGTATTAATGTTTCAAGGAAGAACATCTGTATTATTATTTGAAGTAAATATACAGGGAATGAATATGCGATCTCTAACGCAGTACTTAGTAGGTCAATGTTCATTTAAAATATTTAAATTACATACGTTGTTATTATACGATTTGAATACAAATTACATTTATGCTAAAAATAATAAATTTTGTTTAGAGAGGATTATGGTTTCCGTCGCGATATGGCATTTCAAATCTGAACTAATATTGCTTTTACGGCAAAATCCTTCAATCCTATTATAATATACTCAATTAAACTGCATTAGCCGCAAATGGGACTGTAAAAGTCATATTTTAATGAAAACTATTTCTAAATAAGTGTTTTTTTTTTAAATAGTGCCTTTACCAATGCAAAAATACTTGCATATAAAACAGGACTATCTTAGGTAAAGATTTTATATTTAAAAGACATACAAAATTTTATATAAGTTTCTTAAAATATAGCTTTAGCACACAGCTTTCACTCACATTTTCTTTTTCACACTGAACATCCATAACTCTCTCTGTCTACCTCTACTTCTATATTTCATGCTTTTAATGTAACAAACATTTCTAATAACATTCTTATTCAATAATTAATGATCTGTCTCAACTTCGCCTTGTGCGTATTTGGTCGAGAATATTGAAAATGTCATTAACTGTATCGAAGAGCAGTAAAACTAAGTATCAGGGAAATGAGACCAGAAAAAGTATTTTTTATTTATAAAAAAATAAATAACTAAAAATGTCTTTAAATATTAAATAATTCTCTTAATACAATTATTTTATAACAGTTATTATTTGTTACATTTTAATTCAACGATGCTTCTATGGATACATATAAGGGCTCGCTTGATTACGTTTGTGAATTGTGGCTTCATTACCAACGTATGCATTAGGGTTATCCCGACACGTTTGACTTTGATAGATAGATCAATAAGTTTGCATTGCCTTTGACGTGATATATTTTTCTATTTTAACTGATTTTATATTCACTTAATTAAAGCTTTATAATATTAAAGTGCTAGATTTGTTGATTATATACTTAATATACGTTTTTTTAGTCCAATCATAAAATAGATTTTCTGTAATTTTGTATCACGTGGGATGAAAAAAAATTAAATTTACCTAATTATAACAAAAAAATTATTACACCTTTTTGATAAAATATTTTTTTATGTTACACAAAGCGCATAATTTCATTAATAAATTGGTAGATACTTGTTAAGAGTACTCGTAACAGCTCAAAGTGATCAACATTTTACAACTGTTTTAAAAACTCCCGAACACCATTAATTCTAGTTAAAATGCAGTTAAACAAAGCGGCCACTTGAAAACTGTACTTAACCTAATAGCTTTCACGTAATTTGTGACCTGATTCCGTCTAAACAAGGTCGCTAAATGAATTTCACATATGTTCATATATTTTTTAACAAAAAAGGTACATCGATTTAAAGTCAACAATTTTTGCACCCTTAGATATAAAATATTTTTATGGGACTACTCTTGATGTAATTTAAAAAATATGCAACTTGATTCCCAATTTGTAAAGATATCACGTAACATACAAACCTTCTTGTCTTTGAAGTTGGTCAAAAAAAGTGATATATGCATTAAGTAACGAAGTATGTTTATAATAATATAGCTATTATTTGTGTATTTAATATTGTTTTAATTGAAAAAGAAGTGTTTTTTTATCTTATTTAACTGTAGTTCGAGCTGTGGTAGCTTCTTAATTTAAAAAATGTGCTTTGAATTTAAGATAAAGCTTACTTTACGTTATTTTCGTCTAGAGTTGAACAACTTTCATGATGGTATTTTCTAACTATAATTTTATGAAAATTTTATCTGTTTATTGCTTTTAGTTAATATACTTCTCACGCTACACTATTCTACTGGATAAGATAAGCAATATGATTTGTATTAAATATAAATTTACTAAAACGAAAATAAATTATAATGTGTTTGAAATCAGTTTTTAATATTTTCCTAGCCAATTTTCGGTTTAGCTAGCTGCTAGGCGACTATAATTCGTAAGTATTTGTCAAGAAAAATAAATAATATAATAAGAAGTTTCTCTGAAACTAGTTATCTAGGTCAAAGGTACTATAGAGATTAAAGTGTATCATGGCCACCTTCACAATTTCGGATTATTATTTCTTTTTTCATACGAAATCACAATAAAGTAGCTCGAAGCGGAAATTGAATCTAGGAACTCGTCCAATTAGGTTTTGTGCAGCTTTATAAGCTAGAAGAACTCTTCTCGTCACAAACAAGTACTCATAATGCAGTACAACAAAGGCAGCATAATCTCATTAAATATATATCCCTTCCTTTTGAGGACATTATGGTCTGAAATATTTTTCTTGTTAAATAAATACCATTCTATTTATTAAAAAAATAATGAAAATCGCTTCACAATTGGCGAATAAAACAACACAAATAACAATGTATGATGTTATTACTAGTGCTTCTTCTTTTTTTGAAGACGGTCAAAGACAAATTTTTTGGGACTACTGATAGTTACGATTTTAGAATTTATAGTAATAATAAATAATGAAAACATTTTTCTATTTTCTGTCAAAAAGAAACATCCCTTCAATTTGTCAGGAAAAATGAATGTCTGTTAAGCGTTATAATGTTGTTAGAGGAAAGTAAAATTCATTATTCACTCCATTTCTGCGATAAATTTTTTTGAAATGATTTATAGCTTATTGTTTTTTAGTACAAATGATGTAATATTTTAAATGTTAACGAAATTGGATTAAAACTATAAAATATTTAAATAACAGTTTATATTTACTGATAACATTTAAAAAAATATATTTTATGTACCTAAATATAATAAAGAACGCAGTAATCTTGCAAAGTGCATCTTTCCCTCTCTAATCTCTTGGGATATGTATAATATTTTACGACGTATGACAATACGTCCCCTAAGTTGCATTTATCACGAACAAAGCCCTTTCTGACCCGACCCATGTCGAGGCGAAGTGAGACAAATTCATTCGTCACCTATTTAACCTTTCAAGGTTGCCGAAGTTCAACAAATATATTTTAAAAGAAAGCCATTTGAACAATTTTATATCACAGTAACATACAACTGTATTATTAAATTCTATTATAAATCGGAAATTTGTTACTCTTTTACCTGAAACTGAAATTTTAGTATACAGATAGACTATGACTTAGAATAACATATAAGTTACTGTAAATATTATTTTTTCCACAAAGTGGCGTTATCTGCATATAATACTAGCAACTCACCCGCTTTGCTCGGGTTCGTAACTAGTGAAAAACAAAAACAAATCTATCCCACGGGAACCGTACAATTTTCCGGGATAAAAAGTAACCTATGTGCTATTCCGGACTATAATCAATCTCTATACCAAATTTCATCCAGATCGATTCAGCCGATCTGGCTTCATTGAGTAACAAACGTTCATCCAAACTTTCCATTTATAATATTAAAATAATAACGGGATTACTGTATTATATTATACATAAGGTACCTTTAAAGGCACCCGGACAAAGCGTGGGGAGGTCGCTAGTATGAAATGTTAAAAAAAATGGGTTTATTAACCTAAAATAATGGAATTTCTTTTGGCGAACTATAATATTTTGTACATAAACGTCAGTTACTTATCACTAAAACTATTGACTATCACGCGAGCTAGGCGTTTCATGATATTGCTTTATTTTATAATCCAGAGAAATCCTTGCACGCAAACCGAAATCAAATGTACAATGGTTGTATCGGTGGTTGTTATGGTGTAATCGACAGAGGTATCAAAAAGTACTTAATTTAGTATCGTATAAATCTAGAAACTTAAAGTAGAAATATTTCTTGGATTTTCTAAACACTATCACTATTTTCTAAATCATTTTTTAACTGGCAAATATATTGCATGTCACACTCCTATTCCTTCAATGTTTGCCAAAAATTAAATATATTCAATCGAAATAAAAAGTACATATATAAATTGTATCTAAGTATAAAAAAACTCTGAAATGCTGAAAACTCCGAATATCACGTACACATTCTCGTTAGTGCCAGAAATCTATGTCAAAGAGAAATATCAAGTATTTTTATAATGACGCCTCGTCAATTTAACGAGTGCTATTTTCCCGATAATGATTTGTTTTCTTGAAAATTTTTCTTCTACAGTCTACAATTAAGTTATCGCACTACTAAAGATATTAGTTTTCACTATAAATGTTAAAGTTTGTATGTGTGTGTACAATATACATGTTTGATACATTTACACACACATACAAATTTTCACGCGAAAACGGCTGGATGATTTTTTTATGTTTAGGTAATACTTGGAAAGACTATGACCTGAAGTAACATAAACTATTTTAGTATTAAAGGTTGAGTTGCATATTATAAAATCTTTAATAAAAAGTCGCTAGTTTAATTAATAAGTTTTAATTTATGATTTTGTTTTAACCAACTTCAAATTAAAAGGAAGGAAAAAAAAGGGGAAGTGTCTTTCTTGTTTGCATTTTTTTATGTATGTTTACTGTTCATCGATTTCTCGGAAATGGCTAAACCGATGTAGCTGATTGTAAGTTGATTTCAATATTTTTAATAGGTTTATTTAATGAAGAATAAAAATATTTCTTTTGAACATTTGCTTTTATTTTTAAATAAAACTATCTTTCCGGATTTTTTCGCGGATTTATTTTGATTTTTGGTTCCCGAGGCTGCGACGTTTCGATTGCTTTACAGCAATCATGGTCACGGCAGACATTAAGGTATTAAATGTCTCAAAGGTATTATATAGTTATTACAGACAGACTACCCACAAAATAACAAAATGAATTCAAGAAAAACTTGAAAATTGGCACCAAAGTACCTTACAATATTTGTTAATTTTAATTTAAAACATTTTTATAATTTTAATTACTTTTATACTTGAATATGGAATATTATTTATATAATGGTAGCTGTTATTATTATAATTTTTTAGAAAAGAAAAATAAAATATTATTTATTTTAGCCACACTATTGTTCTATGTGTAATTTAAAAAAATAATAATAATTAAGAATTACATTTACAAATGAAAAAAACAATTAGTACTTCAAATTAAAATTATTATTTATTTTTATGTCAACGTCAGAAAAATAAACTATAAAACTCGCTACGCTGGTTTTGCAGGAATTCCAGCTTTGTGTTTTCTTGATAATTGGATCTCCACGAAGTATTTTGGTTTACTTTTAAAAGAATTCGAACCAACTCTTTTCAATTAAGAGCTTTTAGTGCAAATGCATCGGTTACATTTTAAGTTTTAGATTTACTTCATGAAAATTCAACTAAATTCTATAAGTATATAGTTTGAGTTAAATTCAATTTGTATTGATTATAAAAGAATTTTGAGCAAATTCTTATTCAGCCTTTTTTAACATCCCACTGCTGGACACGGGCCTTCCCTTAATACGAAGAGGATCAGGTCATAGTCCACCACGCTAGCCAAGTGCGGGTTGGCAGACTTCACATGTCTTTCGAAAACTTGCTAGTTTTATATTAAGTACCTATAACTAAATACTGATTGCAACCTGTTCATTCATACGTTTTTCGTGATTGAAATTAGTCCACAGCTGCTAACAATCGTAACGCCCACTTTCTATTGAATCGCGAAGAATGAGGGCTATAGCCCTACGTTGAACTACTACAGCTGATGAAAATCAAATGTAGTTACATTTTTAACCGACTTCAAGGAAAGGTATTTTTCCATCTTTTAACTTTAATTCAATCGGGTATATGAATAATTTAAAAATACGATTAAAGTTTAAAAACACATATATTTTTGTTAGATCGATTTTTCTATATTAGTCAATTATATATAATTTAGTTTTTCACTCGCAATACGTTCGTTATAACGAAATTAACTATTCAACAATGATGAAACCTCGTTAGGCAGTTTAAGTGCTAGGCTCGTAGTTTTGTAATAAAATTTTCATTATAATTTCACTGTAGTACCTACCCATTAACAGAGGAATGATTTTTTTAACTATTTTAAAAGTTTTTAAAGTAGGTATACTCTCTAAAAACTAGATTGCGAATGGAGCCAAGTGCACTTTATATTTGTTATATAAATCTAACAACTACTTGACGTTTCTATGTATTTGAATCACAACCATCAAGTTTAATGAAGTATTCAACCTTATTAACATCCCACTGTTGGGCACGGACCTCCCGTCAGTACGATGGGGATCAGGCTATAGCCCACCACGCTGGCCGAATGTGGGGCGGACTGCGCACATGTCTTTCGAAAACTTGCTAGGTTCCCTCTTTCCTAGGTTACCTCACGATGTTTTCCTTCACCGCAAAACATATGGTAATCGTGTTGAAAATAAATCGCTCGTGAATATATCAGAAGGGTGAGACCCGAGATTTGAACTGGCTTCAGTTGGTCACATAAATAAAAAATATATTATATCTCGACTAAAGCCGCACGAGTATTTTTTAGGGCGGAATTCATAAGAGCATATATATTGCAGGAAGATATTGTAAATGTAAAATCTATATTTTAAAATAATTATGAACTCTGTTTTGTTCATACAAATACAATAGACGTGGCGTATAAAACGTATATCTATTTTTCCTCTTCAATTCAGCCCACTTAAAGCCGTCGTCGATGTACAATTAACAACGAAACAAACAGAAAAAATATACAATATAAAACTTCATTATATGACATAAGTAGCATCCATCGATGTGTAAATTTTAGCTTCCAAAATCATATTGCTTTCACTGAACCACATACAGTCTGTATGTCTCGAAAACGGCTCAACTTATAATAAGGTTTTGGGATTAAGGATTGGAAACTTTTAAATCTGAGACATAACAAATTAATAAATGTCATGAAATTAATAAAAATACTAAATAAGCACTAGTTACTTTATTAGAAATACACAAGTACTAAAAGAACATACTAGAAAAATAAAACGGTTTAAATGAGCTTGAAAATACTCAATTGATTTAATCGTGGGAGCGCAAGACGTGAAATAGGTCAATACAATTATACCTATTGATAAAATACAAAAGGACTTCTCGCCTTCGCCTTTTAGAGTTACGGGAATTTAAATAAAAACAGTGTGTTTATGTTAAAAGCCTTACAGCTTTTGTAAAAGATTATTGATTATTCATCATTGTATTCGTTAAAGATAAACTAAGATTAAGTCCGTTTAGAGTCTAGACGAACGATGGAATCAATCAATGTACCTACTATATTTTATTAACCGACGAGAAAAGGGAGGAGGTTCTTAATCGAAGTCGGTGTCAGTCAATGCAAATAAAAGCATACCGACTTGGAAAATATTTGAGTAGGTATCTATAAAAAATGAAAATTGCCAGTCACTTATTTTTTACTTTTTAGTGTTTTTCTTGAAGTCGATTTTTTTTGTTTTTATTCCTGCGAACCACTTTACCTTTACTTTTTTATCCCTTATCTAAATTTTGATAAATAGTTTCTTAATTGTTAGTGGTAGCAATAATACCTTCAAGTCTACATTTCAATAATACAATTTCCGTGACTATGTATTATTAAAATAGTTTCCTCATTTTAAATAAAACTGTCTTTTCGGATTATTTCGCGGATTTATTTTGATTTTTGGTTCCCGACGTTTCGAAATTTCGAATCTCTCCCGTGACCATGAATAAATCCGTGAAAAAATCCGAAAAATATAGTTTTATTTAAAATATTCGCGTAAATCTAAGAAACTATCAGTTACCTCATTTTGGAAACACGATCAGAAATTAAAACTATACAATTTATTTTCAAAACAATTACATGTTTTTTTTTTCTCATTCTTTATTTTAAACGGGTTTGGTCACAAAGTTATCATGCCTCCCATATACTATAGAAATAACTAAACATAATAAAAACAACTTATAATAAATAACAAAACTTAAACATTTTTATGTCTTAATCAGACTTCAATAACATGGCTTACAGGCTCGGTTTCTTAATGATATTATTGATTGATTATTGTGTTAATTTGAAAATTATTTGATTTGGTATTGTCAGTATTAATTGAGGTTCAATAACACAAAAAGTCAATTACGTTCTTTGAGTGTCTAAATAATATTATTCTAACAGTAAAATATTCACAAGAAAAAGGTAGGTACTGTGGAACAACCCAATATATCTGCGTTATTAGAAACCTTTACCTTTACAGAATATAGGAAATTGCTTAAGGCTTACAAACCTATTAAGTGTTTTGTTTATTTTTTTTACTATACATCTTTATATTTAGTATTTGTAATTTTAAAATTGCTTTGCCTAATGTTTGCCTTAGCTTGCTTAATTAAAAGTAAGAATAAAATAAATATCATCTCGTGAAGATTATGTCTTAGGAGTTTTCATTCGTAGCTCCACCGCCAAGACAGATATATTAATAACAAGTAGCCTATGCATTAATCTTGGATATAAATTATCCTTATCCCAAATTTGACTCAATTAAGTCCTTACAGTGTGAAAAATTACCAACCCACACCCATTTATGCAATAACTTAACATTTTAGTTATATCTATATAAGCTATCAACATCAAGAAGATAGTCACTTAATACAACATTATTTGTTTCTCTGTAACGTATAATGTACCTGTTAAAAAGAAATTAATTTATATGACAAAACCAATGGCATTTAACATGTTAATATTATCACACAGTTCTCATTTAATGCAAACTGCCAGTGCAGAGATCTCCGCACACTTTCAGGTCCCGTTGCATGTCTGAAACTTAGCAAACACTCGGCTTTTGTTGAAGGTGGGATTGTAGGAAATAGGTCTCTAACTTTGCTCTAAGTTTACCTCAATGTGTATTTATCAACTGGATACCTTTATACTGGATACTTTATGGAGCACGATATATATTTCAATATGAAAATCTATTTATGTTTTAAGTTATACTATTCGAATATTATACATAATTCATTCATCATTCATCGATTATATATATTTCTGCAGGAAAATTGAACTGAAAATTATTAATCCGTTTAACTTGTACTTATTAGGTTTTTGCTATCTCAGAAACCATTTCCTTTCGATAAGTCATAACTGCATGACCGGAACTAAAATCTATTTCGTCTTGAAACTTATGTCTTAATCTTGGAAGGAACTTCTTATTAATGAAATATTCGAAAGTTATACGAGGAAACTTTTTGCTATAACCCATTAACCGTATTTTATGAAAATCATAACACTTCGATCATCCGGTTCACTGAAGTTGAAAGATAAAGTGCTACGATACATTTTCCAATTAAATTTTTTCATATGAATTTTACAGGTTCGCTTGAAAATATTTTCCATACGATTTTTTTGTTTCTTTAGCTTTAAATAAAATAAAATAGTTATTTTCGTCATATGGTAACCTATACAGTATATATGGTACACTAATATAATTTTTCATTATTTCATATTATTTATTCATTATGTGACATAAATATATAATATTTGTTGTTAAGATGTTAAGATAAAAAGCATTGCTTCTCTTGTACAAAGATAAACAGTTCCGAAAATGTATTTCTTACAAAGCAAAGTGTAATGCAGCACCGTCTTACAATGTAGCTGATGAAGTAAATTTTAAACGTATTTTGCAGACTAACGAGTAGAGATGGCACAACTTTCAGTAGATGTCCTGAAATTTATTTCGAACAGCAGCAAGCAAGATGCATAAAGATGAAATTTCTGTCTTTTAACTTATGCCAGGTGTTTTAAAAGATAGTGTAAAATTTGATTAAAAATTCTTGAAACTTATAAGAATGGTCACGTATATTACTAATTTTCGTACTTTAGATGTACTTGGCTACCGTAAATCTTCAATAAAACCATTCATCTCAAATAACCCTAACTTCAAAATCTTTCTCGTTTTATCGGGCATCGAATGAACGTGATTTGTCTCTAACTAGCCCTGGATAGATGCCAAATAGTTGTACAAGTTCTGCTTGGGACAATAATATATTGATTTCGAAGTGAAAATTTCGAAAATATTGCATCGTCTAGAAATTATTGAAATGAGGCATGTGTTTTGTTGCACCATCATTATTAATGCTACAAAGACATAATAAAAAATGATTATAATATTATTTGACTATAAATATAAGGAACTAAGAATAATATTTATTTATTAATATAATTGAAATAACTCAATTTTTTCCTATAAATTTATATATTTGATAGATTGTACAGACAATCTAAATATTATAAATGTGAAAGTTTGCAAGTATGGATGTTCGTTACTCTTTCACGCCAGAACGGCTAAAACGGATGGCACAGAGATGGTTTACAGTCTGGAATAACATATATATATATATATATATATATATATATATATATATATATATATATATAGGCTATTTTTTTCCTAGGAAAAATGTAAATACACTAAAAAATATTACGTGTAAGTTGTTTATTTAATAGACGATAAATATTGAATAGTTTCTACGTAACGATTTCACATGAAAATATTTTCTTGTTTCATACTTTTTAGAGCGTGATTTTTCAGTAGTCGACTTTTAGTTTTTGAACTTACTTTTTATCTACTGCCAGACGTTATATAGACTTGGTGATTTTATATATTTTACGTCATAGTACGAGATCGATTAAAAAAAACGGTTGGGAGCTTAATATAAAAAAATTGGGTTATCTTTTAATGTAGAAGCCAAACCTAAAGTTTTATAATTTTTGTTCTTTTGTTCTCCTAGCTTGATAATGGATATCATACTTACATATATATGTATAATGATAATATAAGATATAAAATATATTAAATAATTAATAACATGACAAAAGATGCTCTCCTCAAATACCCTTTAATTTTTAAACTAGTTTTTTGTAAACTAGTTTTTGATATAAAACATTAATTTTTCAGGAACGTTTAAGCACTGAAGAGATCACCCGCTTAAGCGACGTACGCAACTTGGTCAACCAGCTGTACGAAGCATTGAACGTCCGGGAGCATCAGATACGCAAGGAGCGTGAACTGAGAGCGCAATTGGAGAAACTATCCACTGAACTGCAGCCACTTGAAGAGGTAATTGTATTGAAAACTGTACTTTTTTACTGTACTTGTAGTGTGTATAAACTAGGCAAATAACACAAAAAAGATAATTTTCCCTTAGGGAAGACTTAATAAGGGGGGGAAATGATATTCAAGCGCGTGTATGTATATTGTATGTATATGTATATATTGTATGTATATGTTTTTATCTTTGGCACGCTCTATACGGCTTGACTGATTTTAACATAATATAAGGTTTCCATCGGTCGATCTTATTAGTTGTTGTCGTGAATTTTGTTGTTTAATTTTACTAAATGACGTCTATGAATATATATTTTTCTATTATGTATACAATATGGGTATCAAATGAAAGCTTATTCCCAAAAAATATATAGGTACACATTATAACATATTTTTGTTAATGCTTTGCTACAATCTATAACACGGAAAGTTGCGTTTTTATAGGCGCTGACCGACCACAATTTAACTAGAACAGTGTTAATAGTAATTTATTATTCATTAATAACTAATGTCTATGTCTACATTTTCTTATTTTAACTATTTCTACATTCTAAATATCTACATTTTCTTATATTAACTATCTTTAACAATTCAGCCTCTTTCAATATTGTAACAGAAGCCAATATAACAATACCTAACGTTGTTCTTAGTCTCCTTTTGCCCATATGTATCATACAAATGACGACTGGGCGTATTTTATAGGAGCAATTTATTGCATTCATTTCAATCGGTTGAGTGGATTCAAAAAGATACATAGCTACAGTGCAGTCCTGTTATATATATAAAGCGGTTATATGTATATTCTACATTATATACGCGTGTATAATGCTGTTTGTTGTTTTTTTATATCATTCATGTCAAGGATGTATTATATAAAATAGGGTTCAAATAAAACTAATAGTACTCGAGACTGTTGCTATCGTGATGATTATTGGAATAAAAACATTGATTCCATTATTAATGGTAAGTATTTTACTTGTAGAAGAATAGTTTTAGTACCTAAGTTTTATCTTAAAATCTTTGTGTCTAGTTAGTTTTTTTTTTAGATTTACTTATGTTCACTATATTAGTGAACTATACTAAGTTTATTTCATAAGGTTTCCCTAAATTAAAGTCTAATAGGACGACGTTCTGACACTACTAGTGAAAGATCAAACGTAGGAGCACTTCACGTACTTTTCGAAACACGAGTCCGTAATATAACACCAACTTTCCAAATTTCCACTACTAATAATGTTATCTTAACGGTCCAATCTCCGTTGACGGATCTTAAGCCCGATCTAATACTCAATTATTGAAGCCGTATAAGCTTATATCCAGCTGAAATAAGTAGTAAATTAAAGATTGCATGGTAGAGATACTGATTTGCGATGAAAAAGATAATTATTTCCCTTTAGTTCAAAATAGTTATCAATCGCATATAAATATAAACAAATTCGCAACCAAAATATAAAACCATTGCAATATTCAATATTAAAAATTCCTTTATAAGGGATATTAAATATTACTGGTACCCGTCTGCGGGCACTTCCGCTACGTAAGTTATAAAGAAGGCACGAACAATAAAGTTATGACTCAGAAATATTTAATATTTGTTTGGTTTATGCTGTGGTTTTGTGCGCTAGGTACTCTAAAAATACAATATGTTTTTCTTGAAGTTATAAAATTTAATAAGTTTCTGTAAAGGTTGTCAAGTTAATAATGTACGCATTTAGGATGAGTTTCATAGTTATAACTTTAGTTTAAGTCAGAGTCGCTTTGGCAAAGTGACAAGAAACATTCCTTTTACTAAAGTAGAACTTTCTCATATTATTTAAGCGCAAGTGCGATCTTATGAATCTCGTTCTTAATAACAATGGGTATTATTAACTTTTTTTTCAATAAGATTGCAGGATAGAAAAACCTTTTATTACTTTGTTTGTAACACAACTACAATTAATGTTATTGATACCTTAGGCTCTAGATTTGCAAAGTCTCTATCGATTTCCAGAGGTCGTAGGTTCTAACTAAAATATTGAAGTAAATGGAATTATTTACAAAACACAGGAATTACATATGTGCTATATTATTTAATTATTAACGTTGTCCAATTAAAAGGATTTTGTTATTAAAATAAATTTTATGGATGAAGTTAAGATACTATATTAATTTGGAGACTTCTGGAAATTATTTAGGACGGTTTGTCCAAAGATAAACCGTTCTAAATAATTTAAAATTCCAATTTAATATACTGGAGTATGCCTGCATCAAACTAGATTACTCAGAATAAGTTTAACAAATAGAGGAGCTTAATCCGAGTACAGTATTACCATATACACGAGATTACTTTGCATTTCTCCTATTTCCGCAATTAATTGCGATAATAGTAGTAATAGTTTGACTCAATTAAGGTCTATAATGACGTGTGCATTTAGCATAAAGTGTCGAATATTACATATCATCTAAACATATAGTAAAATTGTAACTAAGCCGAATCTGTACATTAAATATTTTTTGTAAAATCTTATTGAAATAGACATTATTATCGATACAGAGGCCGAATCTATAGTTTTTAGAATTTTTGTCTATCTGTTACGAGAAAACGACTGGATAGATTTTCATGAAATTTGGTATTATAAGAGCTGGTTATCCAGGTCAGGTCAAATATCTCATCTCTGAGAAATTTGTACTAAATGATAAAACGTAAGTAGGGACGAACTCGAGCGGAGCCAGGTTGAATCGCTAGTTATATATAATAGTACAAGCTACTTCTAAGCACTAAGCAGATTATTGTATTTTTCTACTGTCTCGGTAGTGTAGTGCAGAGCAAGAATGTACCGAGGTATGGTACACATCCGAAGGTCCTGGGTTTGAATCTCGGATCGGGCTAAATTTAGTAATTGAATCTTTTTGCTTAGCAACTCTCAGTAACACTCCGGAGTTGGGAAGTTGACGGTATTTCACCCCCGTGTCTCAGAAAGTACGTAAAGCTGTCGGTCCTGCGCCATAATCCCTACCGATCGTGACTAAGTATCGTCCCATCGGAATTTAAGAGTGAAAGGAATAGAGTGCATTGGTGTCTACGCGTACACTTCTGCACCATAATATCTTCTTTACAGTTGGCTAGTCTCAGTGAAATTGGCCACCGTGGCCGAAATTGACCAGGAGGACATGATTGTATTTTTTGACTTTTCATTAGTCACTCAAGATAGAATGATAACATGTCTTTTCCTGTTGGTTGAAGAAAAGAACAACTAATATAGTTATTTACAAACGTTAGTAAAAATTTCACAAAGCAAAGATATATTTCTTCTTCATGTTCTCAACAACTTTAATATTCAAACTTTTTTTTATTATTTTAAATTCTCGGGATATTGTAGATGTTAGTTGATAATACAATTAGTGTCTTTATATCTTACTAGCGACTCACCCTCGCTTTACTTCGGTTCGTCCCTAGACAAAAACAAATCCCACGGAAACCGTACATTTTTCCGGGATAATATATATCCTATAGCCTTCCTCAGTTAACGAACTATTGAATGCAAAAAGAATTTTTCAAATAAGATTAGTACTTCCTGAGATTAGCGTGTTCAACCAAACAAACAAACAAACTCTTCGCTTTCGCTTTATAATATTAGTATAGATTATGGTTCTGAAAACTACTAATTAGTATTATAAATATAATTTGTCTGAAAAAAAAAAATATTTGTGAACCTATCAAAAAAATTAATAAAAGACAAAAAAATTGATATGTGTTAAAATTAATTTATACGTATAAGTTTTAAAAATAACATAAAACACATTATTTCAGAAACGTATGGCCCTCGAGGCTGAAACTAGTCGTCGTACGTCCGCATTAACTTGGATCGGCCTAGGTCTTATGGGCGTACAGTTTGGGGTACTCGCCAGGCTCACTTGGTGGGAGTATTCTTGGGATATCATGGAGCCTGTGACGTACTTTGTTACATATGGCACGGCCATGGCTGCGTATGCGTACTTTGTACTTACTAAACAGGTAAACCCCTTTTTTAAACCATAAATATTTAAAAGTAAAACTTTATGTACAAGAAAAGAAAACATTGAAATTACAAATGTACTTAGTTATATATTCAAAATAAATGTACGCTTAATTATTACTATATTAATCATTGCCGCGTAAAATTGTCGTATTATGCTAGTTGCATTCTCCTGCTAAACGACAATGCACATTCTTGGGTGAAAAAGAGCCAGCTCTCTTGTCATCAGTAGATGCGATAAGACGAGGTGTTGTCTTTTTTAGAACTGTTTAGCATCTAGAGTCACTTTGGTGTTAATAGTACTCATATAACGAATTTTAAAATAAAATATGGACTTATAGACATTTTTCTTGTAATTAAATGTCTCCTTTGTATTTGTTTGTAAATGGTTATCTTTAGTTTTGTTTTTTTTTTTAGGAATACATACTGCCAGATGTAAAGGATAGGCAACATTTAATCATGTTACACAAGAAGGCGAAAAAGATTGGGCTCGACATCAATCAGTACAATCATTTAAAAGACGAGGTAATATATTTTTATAAATGATTACAGACTATTTGTTTTACAAAAAGATTAGTACATAAAAGCTCATTATTCACAGCTAAAATGTTTCTTTTCGCAAAGCTATATTGATTTCCTTTTTACATATTAAAAAATACATACTTATTATTTTATGTGCAAATTAATATAGAAAAAAAAACGTGTGTGTGTACTTATGTACGCACATAAGCATGTAAGAAGTTATACTTCTTTGGCGTAACAGAAAAAAATTGCTAAAGATTTCATCCCGTATGTCACAACTCTCTGTAAAATGAATGCAGCTAACTTCGTCATGTCGCTTTCGGCTAACTTCATCATGTCGCTTTTCGGCTGTCGGTAAGCGCGCGCATCGTCAAAATTTTACTCTCATAATTTTGTTTTAAACGTGCCAAAAGAAGTATAGCTTCAAAAATAAATATCTTTTAATTGTAATAATTATTATAACTGTTTGATTTATTATTCATTTTATGTTACTACTATTATAAGTACAAAAGTTTGTATGTGAATGACTGTAAGGTGCCTTTATTAAATATAAATATCTTACCTAAAACTAAATAAAATTGCCTTTCTACAATCGATATCGCTAATAGAAAATTAAAAATATGTCATTTTTAATGACAAATTCCGACATTGCTATAATCTTTTAAAGCATAATAACGATAATGATTGCAGTGTATGATATACATATGTATTAATTCCAGGTAGACAAATTACAAAAAGACTTGGCCCGCCTTCGTGACCCACTGCACATACACTTACCACCTAACATCAACAAAATCGATGACGTTAAACGCTCACCCTTGACCAAAATAAAGGACATGCTAGAGGAGACCACCAAAAAGATGAAAATAACGTAATACATAAAATTGTTACAATAGATATAGCTTGTTGATTCTGTTTTGACCGTGGTTTTTGTTTGGACGTTGAACTGTATTGTACTGATTTAGGCGTTATCACGGAATATAGTAGTATAGAATTGTTATTGACTTTTGATATATCACAGGCTATATTTTTTTTTTGTTTTATTAAAAAATATGACATAATATAACAAATGTATGACAAAAAGATATAATATATGAATAATTTAATAATAATCTATGTATATTTTAATTTAAAAAAATGTTTGAATGATCGCACAAAGGCTATGCACAAAGCAAACAATCGAGTTCCGTGATAGCGCCCAGTTATACTAGATAGTAAAAATTCGAAATGCACAAAAAATATCACTGCATATTAAAATAATGTTAACGGAGAATTGGAGAATGGAGTCATAAAATATTAGGTACGTATGGTTCAATAAAGTTAAAGAAAGAAACAAGTCCGAAGATTTATTAGACAAAGAAATAACTAATAACGGTTTATCCTTAAACTATTGTTGCTATGATAAGTTATTTTAATTATAATATTATATTTTATCTACATTTTCATCTATTTAAATGTTATTTTAGTAGAAAATTATATTGACTCCAGAGTATCTGTAGTTATAACTATCTCTTTCTATTTTCTAAAGTCGAAAGAGATGGTGCTATTTAATTAATCATGTCTAAATTTTTCAAAAAATTGAAGATTGGGAAGACATTAGAACATTTTTTAATTGTTAATTTATTTAATTTAAATTAGTGAATTTTCTTCGACCTTATTTATAAGAATGTTTTAGCAATGTTTTAATACTTTCATCTTTGTCTTACAAAAATATCGACTACTTATTCTCTACGTTACTCTTATATGGGGTAGCCCCAAACCATATATATAAAAACTTAAGATACACAATTACCGTCTCAAAAGTGTCCTCAAAAAGAGTGCACTATTCAAAATTGAATTAATCTATTTGAAGTCAAAACTTCTATAGGTAGATTTGGATGGGGAGTGAATTCATGTACCCTGTCGAAAAAACTCCAATAGGATCCCATCAAAAGCGACAAAAGCCACATAGAAACCGATAAATATTTATTGGTTTCTATGTGGCTTTTGTCGCTTTTGATGGGATCCTATTGGAGTTTTTCAACAGGGTAAGTCGTCATCGACATGGTCACGTGACGTGTTTACAACATTCAGAGTGCCGATAGATGTCAAGACCAGATAAATATCAACAGTTTTAATTTACAAATTTTAGTTTAAGATCAAACAATTAATTTGAATATTAACAACTGTTTATTTATAGTCTTAAGTTTTCACTTCTGTCGGCTGTTTTTTTTTTATAATCTTTTTGCTCAAAGTACCTTATTTGGTGTGCGTAAGTTCGAATTTGTGTTTAGACGTTTAGATCTTTCGATATTTGAATTTTATTCTTTGGTTTGATTTAACGTTACTACTACACGAGACATTTGTAAGGAAATGTGTATCAGTTTTTATATTTTAATGCCTCAAAAGAAAATAAGATAGTCGAAGAGACGTAACCAAAGAAAACCGTCAATGTATGAAAGAAAATATATAAAGCAAATATCATTTTTATTATTATTCGATATTGCTGTTCCTGTGCAATATGAAATATTTACTTTATATGGACCTTTGAATAGTGGGATTTGTATTATAAACAGCTTTAATACTATTTTAAGCCTCAATCCCTATCATCTACGCGCTCCCTCTATCTTATTATTTTAATTGTATCATGTCCAATTTCGCTTTAGATAGAAATTTGTATACGTAATACGCTTATTTTCTTATATTGCTATTACTCCTTTATAAGTAAGAGGTATTTGGGGTTTTGGATTATATAAAATTTATTTAGTTGAATATGTTATAATTTGTTGGTGTTTCGCACTTGCTCAGAAATATTGTTTCCTATTCATTATAAGGTATTTTAGTGGATGTACAGAAATACTATGTACCTCTGTGCCAACGTGAAATTAACGAGAATCTAGTATAAGGATTCGAAGACTTTGCCTCTATGCAATATAACTATATCTCATTAAATTTAAAAAGATAACTTATTATTATTTGTATTTAAATGTAGTAAAATATATTATTTAAATCAATTCGTTTTAGTTATGAGAAATAAGTATATTCCTAGTGGTAATTTGTATTTATTCCTAGTAGTAATTCTAGTCTTGAAATTAGGATTTTTGGAGTGTGTTCCTTTTGGCTTGCCTCTAAATCAAATTTTTTTTTAATTAATGTTTAAAACAAAATATTTTAAATTTTAACAACGCACAAAAATGTTAGTGCTTGCAATTTGCTCGAATTTTTTTTTGGTTTAATTTGTTAATATAATACATTTTAATGTTGTGAGTTGATTTGTAATTAATTAAAAAAAAACCTTTTTATATCTAGTATTTTTTGTGACTAACATGTCTAGATTACTAACTATTTACTTGTGAAAGTGTTTGACCAAGTTTCGAAATATATAAATCTAAGGATTTATTAATTTAAACAATAGTCATATAAAATAATAAATAAAAATGGCGCCTACACATGGCGTAAATTTAAAATGAGGATGGCGGTTTTCTTATTAAATGATAAACTACGTAAAAAATGTTAAGCTTGAAATTGTTAATACTTTGTATGTATGCTTAAAATGTATTGCGAATTTAGTAATTATGTCTTAAACGAGCCGTAGGTATAATGAAGGCTGTGAAATAAATGTGTAAAGCCATTTCAAAATAAAAAAAATATAATATTATTATAAATAAAAAACTGAATTCATCTTTCATATTATAGTAAAACCTTTATGTTAATTTAAAAAAACGTTAATTTATTATTATTTATCATCTCTCTCCATTTCTTCATACTATTATTCATATACTCTAAGAAAAATGTAACCTAGATAAAGTTTCTTATTAAATATTGTTATATAACTGTCACTCTTAAATAAGTTTTATGGCCTTGAACTTACGGTCTAATATACTTTGTATATATCCTTTATAGAACTGTAAGCACGCACACTTTATAATGGTGTCGATGATTTTGCAATGGAAATAATGTCATATTTTTGTCACAGTTAATTTAAGTATCGGCTCAAATTTTTTGTGGTTTAATAATGAGACAAATATGTATATCTAATATATACAATTGTAACCAATTATTAAATTGGATGACCATTTATCGGATGCATGAATGATGTACATAGCTATTGTAAGGATATTTTTAAATAAAACTATCTTTTCGGTTTTTTTCGCGGATTATTTTGATTTTTGGCTCCTAACGCGATGTTTCGAATGCTTTACAGCAATCATGGTCTGACAGAGACTCCTATGAGTGAGTAAACATCCGAAGAGATAGTTTTATTTAAAGTATGAAATATTGGCGTAAATCTAAGAAAGTATTATTGTGGTGATAGTTAAATATTTAACTATAAACATTTTCATAGGGAGTGATAGATAGGCCTTGTGATAGTGGGCGGGTTGGAAATTTTATGTTAAGCGAGTTCAATCGTGAAGAAATCTGCATGTCTGAGAGAATCTAACTAGTTTTAAAAAGACACGGAATGAAGTCTGCCAAACAACCCTTGGCTAACGTAGTGTACTATGGCCTGTTCCGTTGTTCCGTTCCGTTGTTAAGACATGGAGATAGGTTAAAAGTGCTAAATTATTATTAGTATCTCTTCGGATTTCACGGGCTCGAAGGAGCTCGGTCTTTGTAAAGCTTGCGTAGGGACGCAGGGCCAAACACGTAGAGGTACCTTAAGAAATTCAAGTTTTTTTAATGTGACTCATCAGCCGGGATCCATCTCTGAGTAACCCATAGGGAAACAGTTTATCTCCGGATCATGTGTAAGAACTATCGAAAATAAGTAAAACTAATTGGATTTCTGGAATGGAGTTTCGTTTGGCTAGAAAACTGGGCTATTTGATGAGACCCTGCGAACATCTGCCTTCTGGACAGTCTTAACATTGAACTAAGATCTAAGGACAGACGGTGACTTATTATTAGTATCTGGGCGATCGAGCTTCGCTCGGAGTTCTTTTTTGTTATATCGTATTTTTTAGATAGAAAAAAAGTAAAAACGTGAATAAATATAAAAAAAAACAAAAGTAAAAACTTTGTATTCCGACCGGGACTCGATCCCGGGCATATGTGTTGTCTAACTTGCGCCTTTACCGCTTGACCACGACGATTATATCCGAATGTAAGAAATTATCGACCATATTCTGCGTAGAATAATTCAAAGGAAAACCGCGTGAAAACTCGAAAACACGCGTTTTCCCAGACATGAGACTAATTTAGATCAAATTTTTACCCCGAAAAGCCCCCATATACCAAATTTCAGCGAAATCGTTAGAGCCGTTTCCGAGATCGCTGGTATAAATAAATAAAGATATAAATATAAATATACAAGAATTGCTCGTTTAAATATATAAGATAAGATTATTATTATTATTTTCATTGCAAAATAATCGTCATCCAGCTTTCTCTGGTGATTTGCTACTTCGCCTTTTAGAGTCTTGTCGAATGTTTTTCTAGTAAAATAAAATTTTTATATACTTAGCCAATAAGTCGGAGCAAAGCTTCTGTTCGAGTTATTTACTGTAGTATGAAATGAAAAATTTTGTAACTTATTTTGAAAGTTAAGTATATTTTTGAGAGAACTGTGTTGTTTGATTGTTTACATTCAATATGAACCATCGTTACGTTATATCATTTACTACATTTAAATATTTATTATCTGTATCATATTTAGTAATAGATACCACATTAACAAGATATTAAAAATACGTTTATATTCTATTATACATGTATGTTTGTACGTTATTTTTATTACGCTATTAATGTTAAATAATTAATTTTAATAATCTTATTATGTATTAAACATGAAAACTACTGCTGGCTTCTAATAAGTTTCATATCGACTAGACACTTCGTTCGAACTCGCATGTAGTTAGGTATTTAATGATAGATATGTATATCTTAAGTAATAATTTAACCACATACTAACTTTCCTGTTTATTCACTTATGAAGATTGCCAAACTAACCTTCCAATTTATGCATTTCTTGTTAACTTTGTTACACTTTCGATGTCTCATTACCATGAATATAATTCCTAATAACCTTTACATTGATAATTAAAGCGTATAATTTTATGTAATATAATTTTAGTTTATACGTTTTTTAATATATATTATTTTAGGTTATTTTTGTTTAATTATTATTATTTTTTTGATTAAATTAGCTTTAGGAATTATATTCGTGTATGAGTCGTTAGTTATAAATCGTTATTGGTGGAGTGACATTCGGGAGCGCAGAGTGAGAAGTTCACACTGAAATATATCAGCCAGACTCCTTGTAATAGTTACTATTTTGCATTTTGTTAAATTTACAGTCGTGTTCGAATAAATTTGTAAAAAAATTCCGTCTTTCAATTTTTCCTTGGACTTTTAAATTAAACTCACGGTAAAGTATGAAGTCTTTATTTGCAGGTTAATTTAGAAAACATTTTTGTTGGGTTTAAAGCCTTATTTGTCGTATTTCTTGTGTGTTTATATTTGGCCTACGTTTCATCATTTTCCAAGGCTTCAGAAGGCGATATCGGCTTGGAACCGAATGGGTATAGATCAATGCTTTGTACATGAGCCCTAACTGACACGCCTGGAGGGATACCGAAGTAGTCCTCTCCTATATTCCTAATAATAGTGGTGTCAGGTTTGGAATGCTGTATGTTAAATCCTACGGCATATTCGGGTTTACTCTTATCGCCGTCGTCATCGAAATCGTTGGTTATAATCGTTTCTTGGGTAGGTTTTAGTGGTACGTAAGGTTTCTTCGACGGCCTATAAGGTTTGCTCGGACGCCACGGTTTGCCTGTAAGTGAACGGTTACTGAGTCTTTGTGCGCTCGCAGTGCTTTGGTGCCGAAGGGTGTGGTGTAATAAAAACCAGTTTGATAGTGAATAATATTTATTGCGATCAAGCAATTTGTTATAAAAGTAATTCCAAAGTGCGTCCTGTGCAACTCGATTGAATATTGTGATCTTGTTAATAAAATGGCACATTAAATACGGGAATTCAATTTCTCTTTCAATGAAAGAGAAGTTAGAAGCAATAAGCAATCCTCAGTCAGGTTTCCAAACAAAAGTTGATGAGAAATGATTTCGGATGAACAAGATCACTAACGTCAATCACTTGCCATCATCCGTGCTATGCATCACCTTGTCCTTTGGTCGGTTTGGGCCCTGCAAAGGTTTCTTCCTCGTCTATGTAACCCACGTCAGGGATTTCGCTTGGAGGCTCTTGGACAAAAGTCGGTCCTGGTCCATATGCTGGCTCTCCAGCCGGTTCTTCTTCAGAATCGCTGACTACAGGTGGAATGGGCTTAGTAGGTCGGTCACCTTCGGTGGGGAAAGGAGGTGGTTTTATATGTCCTGAAGCCGCTGTTCCGTCTGGCCCTAGAATTAGATATGTTTTAATTTAGAGCAACTTTTGTATTCATATAATTTATCGTATGCTGAGGAAAGTTATATTAAATAAGTTTTTTTTTCTGCCTACATTGCAACAATGTATGTTATCTGTCACTGTTGGTGACTGGCAACCAGATGGGTATAAATATCTTTACAATTTAAATATTCACCTTTATAGGAATCAAACCTGCAAGCTTTAAAGTAGCTTGCATTGTCTGACATAATATAAATATATCCTACAGTTCCATTTATTTGTTCTATCTCAGTAAATTGTAAAATATGGTTACAATTGAAATACCTTTGAAAACATCATCGCTGCTTTCGTCATTGGGCGTATAAACGGGAGATCCGAGACTGCCTCCCGCATTAAATGCTGGATCATACGGACTAGGCAGAGTCGGGAAGTACGACGGAATGAAAGGGTCATTGCTGTTCTTCACGATACGATATCCTATACCGGGACCAGCTATATAGTGAACTGTCCTAGTAAAATTAAATATTAAATTAATTATATTTCAATGACATTTATGAATAGTATTTATTGTTCAAATATAATGGGATTCTTATCAGTTAATTAGTACCTTTGTACCCCTTTATCATCTAGAAACGTGTACGACCCTCTGACGTTACCGTGTGAATCACTGCTTTCTGTTCTACGTTGGTCAGGACCCGCGGAAATGAATCTAAAAATCATAATTGTTACTAATGAGCACAGATTAAACATTGTAGCCAATTGTTTATTATATGTTTATACCTCAGTTTGAAGGTTTTAAGCAAAATAGGTCCAGAATTACTTGATTATATATATTACATTACCTTTGTATAGAAGTATCTATCCATATGTACTAGTACATATATTGACGTTCTATACAACCTAATCAGTTACTTATACCTGTAAGAACCATCGAGCCCTCTTTGGACTGCAGTCCTTCCCCTCGGTTTGCTCTCCCCCCTAACTAATGGTGCGTGGTGGAACGGTGTTCCTATACCATTAGGAGCATCTGGATGAGCTGATGATACATGGAACCCAGTATCTCTACCAGCAATATAGGATACGTCGTGTCGCTCGCCAATATCGTCCACAAATGTGTAATGTCCTAATAAAATTAAAGAATTTTAAATGAACTTACATATAGGTTTAGATATTTTATCGTTACGTATTTGAACTTCGGTAATAACTTTACCTTTCACATCACCCCTACTATCAGCATTTTCGTTTTTCGAATAAGTTCTTGTATCTTGTTTAAAAGAATAACTGGGGTCTTCACTGGGATCGAAGTAAGGGTCGTCCTTATTACCAATGTTTCCTCGAGGTCGTTGATCCAGATCAATCTTTCGATGAACATTTGGACCTTTTGCACGGAACCTAGAATTTTTTATAAAACAATTGTATCACATTCGCGTATATCTTCAAAATTAAATTAAGGCTGCTACAATTTAACTGTTAGTTAGAGATTAAAAAAAGATCCTTTCGAAAATTGTGTAGCTATGTTGAAAGTGCAGAGTGGAAAATCTGATATCTATCGTCACTACTACGTTTTTAATATTTAATGACCAATTATTTCAATAAGCTGGAATTTTATTTTAAGCGCTATATGATATATTAGCAAGACCCGCGGCTTCGCTCGCGCTAAAACTACAACAAAAAACCTTTAAAAAGGTAGGTTTCATACAAATTTTCATCCCTTATTTTATCTCCTTATGGGATGAATTTCAAAAAACACTAAAACACGTATTTATTTAATTATATTGAAGAGCATTAATACCAAGTTTCAAAAAATTTTGATCATAAATATTTTTTGGGTTGTGTTATAACGTGTATTCCCGTGGGAATGAGAAAATCTTCCGTAGTAAAAGTATCCTATATGTTGACCCGGATATCCAGCTATCATCATACCAAATTCCATTAAAATCCCTTCAGTGGTTTTTCTGTGATGCGGTAACAGACAGACAGACAAAAATTCTAAAAACTGTAGATTCGGGCTCTGTTTCGATAATAAAGTCTATTTCAATAAGATTTTTCAAAAAATATTTAAGGTACAGATTCGACTCAGTTAGAATTTTATTATATGTATAGATTAATAGCTATTGTCTTCCTCAAACCACCTTTTATTTTCATTTAGTAATTTTACATCTCATCCGGGGTTAAAAAAACTCATATCACTACTCCTCAAAAAAACTGACTGATTCAGGTTACGAGGACCTACATGTGTAATGTATAAGTGTATGCCCACACAAGTGTTCTCTCTATTCCATACACTCTCAAAGACCGGAGAGACATCTTTCATCATCATCAGACACAGGATAATGGCTTTACGCCTTACTCTTCGACCCACGAGAGTATAACCCTTTAACTTCAGGCTGTTATTGAGAATTTCGTTTAAACAAAAACCAAATAACTAAACTAGGTCCGACTCGGAACTCGAACCTAGGAAATCTGATCTCTAAGCAAAATAAGGGCTAACTAGCAAACACATTGACGTATATAATATTTATAAGACTGACAATATAACTTACCCTCTAGGCCCAGCAGTGTATATAGTCTCCTTCACCTCGTCTTTGCCGGGTTCCCTCGCGCCAAAGCGACCTCCGACCACGCCATTTGCGTTCCCATGTGCTAAGTGGTAACTTCCTCCTCGGTCTTTGTTTGCGTAACTATTAAATATAAGGTTTATATTTCGTTAAAGTACCTAATTAAGATTTTATACATTATAGATAAACATACCTATTGTTAGCATGATTAAAATATTAAAGACTTACTGAGACTTTATCGAATCGATCGAACTATCGAAATATTATTTTATTTTTTGTCCGTAGTTTATTTAAATTTACATATAGATTATTTATTTAGTAGCTGTTAAAAAAATCTAAATTACACATTTGTAAATGTATATAATCTATCTAATATATTTAAACGAGCAATTCTTGTATATTTATTTATTTTTTTATACCGGCGATCTCGGAAGCGGCTCTAACAATCAGCAGAAATGTGTATGTGTTAAGTAAGTGGTATGTGGGGGTTTTCGGGGGCAAAAAATTGATCTAGATTAGTGTTATGTCTAGAAAAACGCATGTTTTCGAGTTTTCATGCGGTTTTCTTTCACATTATTCCACACAAAATATAGTCGATAATGTCTTATGCTCAAAAAAAAATGGTTTAACATAAAAGAACTCCGAGCGAAGCTCGGTCGCCCAGGTACTGTGTATACGTAATAAAACCGATTTTTTATCCTGATTAACCGGAAGTTTTCTCCGTTTCGAAATTAAACAATGATATAAGTATTTTAAAAAGCTTTTTATATTAATCTATACACTCTATTCTAATATAGAAGAAACTCTATTCTAATATTGAAGAAGCAGAATGTGTTTGTTTGTTTGAACGCGCTAATCTCAGGAACTAGTAATCCGATCTGAAAAATTCTTTTTGCATTAGACAGTCCGTTTATTGAGGAAGACTATATGTTTTATATAATCATGCTACTACCCAAGGGAGCGGAACAGTAATCATAAATATCAGCAAATCGGGTAGATTTTCATACATTATTATAAAACTATAACTATAATATAGCGTCATATAAAAACTTAAATATAATAACTAAGAAAATTCACATAAAATACATAATAGCTATTTTGTGTGTAATATCCAACTTCCTACAGCTTGCTTTGTTTTTATTTTTCAACACTGTACTTGCAGTTTTTTCTAATATGTGTTCAGATTGCAATGGAGATATTTGCTAATTACGATGTAAAAAACTGATAAGTATCATAAATGTGTGTTTAGTATTAATGCGCTGGAAGGTTCTACTTATGTTTAAGTATGAATAGTTTATACCTATTATTATCCTATAATCCCTATGTGAATAGTTTTTGTAATACATATTATTATTTATACAAAGAAATAACTTGTATTAACATTTTTGTAAATATATTTTTCACGGATAATTATTATAATAGTAGTCTAACTTAATGAAAGCTTAAGTTAAAAAACCTGGCGAGATCTTTTACTAAACTCATATTACACAATACAAATTCTATTTTGGATTAATTTGAAAATTTAAATATTAAAATAATTTGAAGAAATTATTTTAAAATGAAAATTTGAGTCCGAGGCTGGAGTTATGGAGACTGGAACCCTCAATCAAAGTTGTTCCCCTTTTAAATTAAAAAAAAAAATACTATTATATAACAGCACTATTAATACTCAACGATAGGGCTTTAGGCCACTTGACTCGGTAGGAGAGGATACATTGCTTTTTTCTTTTTTCGAAATAGTTTAAAAATTTATTACTATTTATTTTAGTCCGTTAAATTTAAACCTGGTACCAGAACTGACTTGGATCCTGGAGGGTGAAATCATGGGAGTCATTTGATTAAAAAATTCAACCTCTGCTGTATTTGATAAAAAAAATCACCCTCTTCCATTTCGAAACACTAAAAATCCTTTTAAGGATCTTCAACTGTTGAATAGTGTCAGCGGGTCTACAGCTTCCTATTTACATACATTGGTAGTTATCCAATGTATTATCGAGTTCTTTTGCTAGTTATTGAATTTCAAAAACTACACGTAAGTGACAAAATATAGATATAATTACCCAAAATCGAAAGATCCATCGGTATTAACGTTGTTATAATCGCCATCAGCGGCTCTAGACTTGCTCGGTATAAGTTGAGTCCTTACTAGAGCGCACACACACAATATACCAACACCATATATCCACGACATGCTGACACGTTATCATCACCTCACTGAACTAGCACTTGGGAGACTATGCAGATAAAAAACATACTCGCCTTATATATGAGCGCTTAAAATGAGCGTTTGAAGCGGTTACCCCGCGCGAAAACGACCGGACATCATTGTTATTAATGATAGGCATGTTGTCTAACTCAATACGATTTATAGCTCAGTTAGGTTTTTTTTAATTTAATTTTATCATCGTTACAGTATAGTAAGACTACACGTCATCGAGTAGTTGTAAAAACCGTTAGTTTATAATCAATCTAGTGGAATTTTTAATTAATTATATATATCCATAGATTGTGAGCAGTCCCTAAAATTTGAAATCTTTTTTTTTTAACGTTAGGAGATGAATACATTTAAGCATACCACCAGCGTACATACAGGTTGTTATGTGGGACCTAGGAAAGTCAGTAACCTAAAACTCAACTGCCATCCCCGTATTTATGGGGTGGAGGACTTACGCACTCAACAAAGACAACTAAAGGGTTGCTTTTGTGGTACACTCTGCTATCAGAGAAGTACCAGGACCAACCGGCATGGTACACCGTCTACCGAGGTAGGCCACCTCCCTGATGTGCTTATCCCAGCTCCCTTAGCTTCGCACCACACGGTTGGATTGCCGATCACTAATAAGCACACTATGTATACCCTAATCTATGTACGGATAGGTTTGGTTAATTGTTATGTTTTAAATTTTTACTTAGTTGCAAATACGATTTATATCATGTACTTTAACATTGCAATTCGTTAGTAAAAACATTTTTTTCTATTTATGAAGCTTAGTTGATTACTCGAATCATATATATTACAGCATAGCATTTGATGGACGCAAGCGCAAGTACGAAGATGCAGCTATACTAGAGGGCCGTCATATCCTCCTCTGTGTACGACGTACCAGGAACAAATCTTGCGAACTTATAAATATGTAAACTTTAATATATTTTTATAAAATTAGTATTTAATTGTTAATTTTTACTCTTTATTGTATTTAAGTCAACAAGGCTCTAGGCATAGTATATAATTTACATATTTAAATAATGTCAAATATGATTTAGTAAAAAAAATTCATTATTTTATATATTCAACGTACACGTATTATAATTTTCAATATTCATCGTATTTATTTTCATATAAAAGAATTAAACGCGTTTCTATTACTGCCTTAAAGAAAAACAATAGTTCAGAGATATATGTATGTATATTTTAAAGTAAGTTATGCAATTGTCTTTTGTTATTTGTACACTTTCTTAAAAAAAAACCATTTAACAAAGACGAAAGTTATGATTCCTCTTTTCACCTAAACCTAGCTTTTTTTGCAATATGTTACATAGAAAATAATTTGAATTATCTTTTTAATTCTATAATATAGTTTTTATTACAGCAGAATTAAAAATAATATATTGACGTCACAGCAATCGTACTTGCTATCGAGTTCACTAATATCCGTGTCCGCCGTTTGTTCCACTTCCTTGTACCTTGGGGATGTTTCACAACGCTGCAATAAATGTCTAATTGTGATGAGATCTACTACAATGTGTTTCCATTGTATGCATACGATATTAAAAATATTTTCTAACAAAGCAATAATGATAAAAATGATGTTTTTAAGTATTATATTAATTAAAAATATATGAAATATATTATCATCCAGTAAATTGCCATTACTTTGTACGGGAATGATTCCGAATTCTAATCTCTGCTGATTAAATGATGCCGTATATAATATAAGATATAATGTACCATTATAAGTCACAAAACAGATGAAACCAAATTTTTATAATTTACAATAAAGGTGTATGAAGCGACGTATTAAATGGTCATCCGGGTCAACATATAGAATAATTTTTACTGCGGGAAAATATCCCATCTCGACGAACCCGAGTGGAGCAAGGGTAAGGCGCTAGTACGTAATACTATATGTTATTTTTTATCTCTGTTTTTGATTGCAGTATTACATTTTATATAGTAAATGTGATGATTTATAAATGAATATTGGCTATAATTAATCGCAGAAGTTTTAAGATTGTTACTATAAATAAAGTAAAACAAAATAGCCTTTATTACAAGAGTCTGAGTTACAGGGTTTACAGATAAAATTGTTTTAAAATTTATATAATATATCTGATTTCTGTGTGCCTTTTGGCAAAGACCTCCTCCAACTATCTTCATTGGACTCTATCTAGCGCCACTCGTGTCCACAGTGGTCCTAGATTTAGATGAATCTCATCCTCTCATCTCCTTATCTGACGTCCTCTTTTGCGTCTACCAACCCTGCGGTACCAGACCGTCACACGTTTGCTCCATTTCTCCAGGCTACTTCTTAGTAGGTGCTAGGTAGGTGCATGTGTCTATATAATATCTAATAAAAATCATGTTATGTAAAATAATATTTATTTTTCATGTAATTTTTATATTCAGATTATACGTAATAGATACGAAAATTTGTATGTGTGTATTTTTGTTATTACTTCATGCTGAAACCGCTAAACAGATTTGAATGATAGTAAACAGATAGACTACATGAAGAAATATATAGGATGCTTAATACTTTCTTAGATTTACGCGAATATTTGAAATTTTAAATACAACTATCTTATTGAATTTTCTGATATATTTTGATTTTTGTTTCCCGAAGTTTTGAAAACTTTACAGCAATCATGGTTACGGGAGAATCTATCTCGTGAAAATCCGAAAAGATAGTTTTACATAATTTACTATTGGGCACTTGATGCGAGGGTAAGTTGCTAATTATTTATATGAAAAATAGATAAAATAAAAATATTGAAACAGGTAAAATCATTACAATGGAAACTTAGTCTCTGATGTCCGTTCCGGTGCGATCATCGCGGATTAAACCGCCGAATTGTACTCACTCGGATGTAACACCTCTCAAACTTGACCCCTGAGGCCGAGCTAACTTAAATCATTTTCATTTATTTAGAGCTCAAGTTATGTTGGCTCATTTGCATATGTCCTTCCATCTGACCATTGTGTTGTAACGATATATTAGCTGCTAGAAGATATACCGATACGCCTTCCAAAGACAATCGCACTTCAGAGGGGGCACTGTACTTAGTAGGTACATATATGCTTATTTTATTATTATATAACAAAAGCTATTGTGTTTGTTATATTAAAAATATTCATATTTTAAAGTAACTTTTAGAAACATTCTTTTATAGAATTCAATTCAATTTCAAATATGATTTAATATCGATGAACATAGATCATATTAATAGACACAGTTTTAGTTGTTAGTTTCCCAAAACTTTTCGACTTATAATGTTTACATAGTTTGTGTATCTTTGCTACTTCTTTTCTTCGTTGAAGCGGTTGGACAAAGGATGAACTATACAGATCATCTACGGATCATCTACGATATATCACCATAGTATAATCTGGAGTAACATATTATAAGCTACTGTTTGAGACTTAGGTCGATAGTTTTATTATAAAATAAATCATTAAATGATTACAATATAAATATAACCATCTCATGTTTCGAAACCATTTTATTTTATTAATATAAAACATTGGCTATGAATTAACTTGTATGTATGTATTTATGTATTCAGCCCCTTTTGACGTCCCACTGCTGGGCACGGGCCTCCCTTCAGTACGAAGGGGATCAGGTCATAGTCAACCACACTGGCCAAGTGCGAGTTGGCGGACTTCACATGTCTTTTAATAACTTGCTAGGTTCTCTCAGATATGCAGGTTTCCTCACGATGATTTCCTTCACCGATAAGATTACTGGAAATTATGTTGGAAATGAGTCACACATGAAAATATCAGAGGTGCGAGACCCGGGATTTGAACCCGCTTCACTCGGTTTCCCAAGCGAGCGCGTTACTTAATCTCGTAATAATCTAAAATCCTATCGTTTTGTAAATATGTATGTAGAAATATCCGAGTACATGTAACTTATTAGTAAGTCATGTAGGGAGGAGGGCGGAGGTCGGAGGGCTCACAATGGAGCGGCGAAGGTCATCAGATCTTCACGGTGGTTGGTCTTGCTGACGGTTATTGAACAGTTTTTGTACTTGTACGTGTTAAGATATACTGCTTTTAATTGCCTATCGATGTACTTGCATTAATTACAGGTTCTTTAAAACTATATTTGTGAGTAAATAATTGTATAATATTAAGTTATGTACTCGTAAGTACATACGAGTATAGTTTATATACTCAGAGTCAGTAATAATATGAGATAGGGTGTAAATAAATATTTATAAATAATATATAGTGGATTTTATTATAATCAAGTTAAAAAAAATGCTAATATTATGCTATCTCACTTTTAAGGAAAGTGAACTATGTTTTAAAAATTGAAAAGAATATACTTAGTATTATTTTTATTATTTCTTTCCAGCGGATTTTTTTTAATATATTTGTAACTTAGATTCTTTATACTTATGCACATTTTCATATTATGTAACTAGCGGCTCACCCTCGCTTCGCTCGGGTTCGCCTCTAGACAAACAAAAACAAATCTATCCCACGGGAACCATACATTTTTCTGATGTATGAACTATATTACTGTAAAGTTTCATTAAAATCCAATCAGTAATTGTTGGGTACTAAGCTGTATAACTTACTATATTTTTTAACTTTCCCACGGGAACTCTTTAATTTTTCCAGATGAAAAGTATCTAAGATGTTGCCCGAGGACATAAGATATCACCATGCAAAATTTTACTCAAATCGGTCTAACAGATTTGGAGATTAGCCCGTACAAACAGACAAACAGAGAAACAAAAAAAAATTAAAAAAAAATCTAGATTCGTTCTATTTCTTTTCTTACATCCCCTTGACTCGGTTTTTAGCATTTTATTTCTATGTACAGACATTCGACCTCTACAGTTTGGTTATGCCCTTCAGAACGAAAGTCATAGTTACGCTCATTTTCTTCATATCTCAAGGTCAAAGCGGAATACGACAGTGAATTTATGAAAGTTATTGACACATAAGTTTCGATATAGGTTGCCATTAGGAACTGGTACGCTATACTTATCCAGCTAAACCCTTTCATCTAAATCAGTCCAGTAGTTTCGGAGCTTATTCAGTACAAACAAATAAACAAACAAAAAAGTCTTTCCTTTTTATAATATTATAGCGGGTCACCCTCGCTTCGCTCGGGTTCGACTCTAAATAAACAAAAACAGATTTATCCCACGCACCTTACCCGCCCAACGCAAATTAACCGCCTTAAGCACTTTACTCGCCCTACGCACTTTACCATACCTACGCATTTTGACCTACCTACGCACTTAAGAGGGAGGCCCGTGCCCAGCAGTGGGATGTTAAAAAAAAAAGGGCTGAATACATACGCACTTAAGCCGCCCTGCGCGCTTTGATCGCCCTACGCACATTACCCTCCTTACGCGCTTTATCTGCCCTACGCGCTTTTCCCGACCTACGCTCTTTACCCGGCCTACGCACTTTACCCGCCCTACGCACTTTGACCGCCATATACAAATTGACCGCCGTACGCATATTAACCACATCACGCACTTTGACTGCCCTACGCTCCTTGACGCCCTACGCACGTTGACCGCCATACGCATAGTATCCGTACTATGCACTTTACACAAACTACGCACGCTACCCACCCTACGCATTTTAACTGCCCTACGCACTATGACCGCTCTACGCCCTTTGACCTTCCTACACACTTTGATTGCCCAGCGCACTTGATCCCCCCCTCCCCCTTACGCACTGTAACCGACCTACCCACGTAGCCCGCCCTAAGCACTAAACCCGCCCTACACGTATTACCCGTCCTACGCTCATTACCCGCCCTATGCCCTTTACCCACTCTACGCACTTTAACCGCCCTACACACTTTTCTCGCCCTATACACTTACCCGCCTTACGTACGTTACCTGCATTACACACATTACTCGCCCTACGCACATTACCAGCACTACGCACATACCCAGGAGTATATATAATCTCACCGGCTCACCCTCGCTTTGCTCGGGTTTGCCTCTAAACAAAAACAAACCTATCCCACGGGAACCGTTCATTTTTCCGGAATAAAAAGTCGCTTATTTGTTATTCTGATGTATGAACTATATTATTGTAAAGTTTTATTTAAATCCAATCAGTATTTTTGGGTACTAAGCTGTATAGTTACTATAGTTTTTTAACTATCCCACGGGAATTCTTTAATTTTTCGGGATGAAAAGTATTTATAATGTTGACCGGGGATATAAGGTACCACCATACGAAATTTCATTTAAATCGGTTCTACAGTTTCGTAAATTAACCTGTACAAATAGACAAACAGACATAGTAACAAAAAATTTGAAAAATAAAACTGGATCTGTTCTATTGCGCTTCTTACACCCCCCTCATTCGGTTTTTAGCATTTTTTTCTATGTACAGACATTCGACCTCTACAATTTTAATATAGTATAGATAGATAGATAGATCGATTATTATTATTTTATCGATCGATCGATTATTTAAATAGGATTGTTATTGTTTAAAAAAAAATCTAAAAAAATATAATATGTTTTCAAAGGTTACCTTAAAACTCGCCTTAGTTTTAAGTTTCTAGCTTTGAAGATTTTCGAGATATGCCCTTTTGAACGAAAGTCATAGTTACGCTCATTTTCTTCATATCTCAAGGTCAAAGCGGAGTACGACAGTGAAACTCGTATGAATCGCTTTTCTACATCAAGCCCTTATTGACACATAAGATTCGATATAGGTTGCCGGTTTTCGTTTTCGGATTAGGGGGCCGGTTCACTATACTTATCCGGCCAAACCCTTACATCTAAATCGATCCAGTAGTTTCGGAGCTTATTCGGTACAGACAAATAAACAAACAAAAAAGTCTTTCCTTTTTATAATATTATACTGGCTTACCCTCGCTTCGCTCGGGTTCGACTCTAGACAAACAAAAACAAATCTATCCCACGGGAACCGTACATTTTTCCGGGATAAAAAGTAGCCTATTTGTTATTCTAATATATGAACTATATTATTGTAAAGTTTCATTAAAATCCAATGCGTAGTTTTTCTGTAATAAGCTGTATAAGTTACAATAGTTTTTTAACTATCCCACTGGAACTCTTTGATTTTCCGGGATAAAAAGTATCCTATATGTTGACCGGGGATATAAGGTACCACCATGCAAAATTTTATTCAAATCGGTCCAACAGCTTCGGAGATTAGCCCGTACAAACAGACAAACAGACAAACAGACAAACAGACAAACAGACAAACAGACAGAGAAACAAAAAAATTGAAAAAAATCAGGATTTGTTCTATTGCTCTTCTTACACCCCCCTGACTCGGTTTTAAGCATTTTTTTTCTATGTACAGACATTCGACCTCTACAGTTTTATTATAGTATAGATAGATGACGTTTTCATTCATTTCGTACACTCAAATATTTTTCATTTATAAAGCAGTACAACTATTTTTTTTTCATTAGAAAAAAATATTTTATTCTATATGTTGACCCGGATAACTAGCTATCATCATACCAAATTTCATCAAATTCTGTCCAGTTGTTTTCTCGTGATGCGTTTCCAGACAGAAAGATACATAAAAATTCTAATAATATTTAATGTACAGATTTGACTTTTTTTTAATTTTATTATATGTATAGAATAGTAACTATTATTTATAATATTTTTTTGTTTTCATCACTAGATACATAAGTGTAAGGTCTGACACGCAATTTCACTTTTATCTATGTGATATAAAGGAAGAGAGTGATCTTACTTCAAATCTATACTATAATAAAACTGTAGAGGTCGAATGTCTGTACATAGAAAAAAAATGCTTAAAACCGAGTCAGGGGGGTGTAAGAAGAGCAATAGAACAAATCCTGATTTTTTTCAATTTTTTTGTTTCTCTGTCTGTTTGTCTGTTTGTCTGTTTGTCTGTTTGTCTGTTTGTCTGTTTGTACGGGCTAATCTCCGAAGCTGTTGGACCGATTTGAATAAAATTTTGCATGGTGGTACCTTATATCCCCGGTCAACATATAGGATACTTTTTATCCCGGAAAATCAAAGAGTTCCAGTGGGATAGTTAAAAAACTATTGTAACTTATACAGCTTATTACAGAAAAACTACGCATTGGATTTTAATGAAACTTTACAATAATATAGTTCATATATTAGAATAACAAATAGGCTACTTTTTATCCCGGAAAAATGTACGGTTCCCGTGGGATAGATTTGTTTTTGTTTGTCTAGAGTCGAACCCGAGCGAAGCGAGGGTAAGCCAGTATAATATTATAAAAAGGAAAGACTTTTTTGTTTGTTTATTTGTCTGTACCGAATAAGCTCCGAAACTACTGGATCGATTTAGATGTAAGGGTTTGGCCGGATAAGTATAGTGAACCGGCCCCCTAATCCGAAAACGAAAACCGGCAACCTATATCGAATCTTATGTGTCAATAAGGGCTTGATGTAGAAAAGCGATTCATACGAGTTTCACTGTCGTACTCCGCTTTGACCTTGAGATATGAAGAAAATGAGCGTAACTATGACTTTCGTTCAAAAGGGCATATCTCGAAAATCTTCAAAGCTAGAAACTTAAAACTAAGGCGAGTTTTAAGGTAACCTTTGAAAACATATTATATTTTTTTAGATTTTTTTTTAAACAATAACAATCCTATTTAAATAATCGATCGATCGATAAAATAATAATAATCGATCTATCTATCTATCTATACTATATTAAAATTGTAGAGGTCGAATGTCTGTACATAGAAAAAAATGCTAAAAACCGAATGAGGGGGGTGTAAGAAGCGCAATAGAACAGATCCAGTTTTATTTTTCAAATTTTTTGTTACTATGTCTGTTTGTCTATTTGTACAGGTTAATTTACGAAACTGTAGAACCGATTTAAATGAAATTTCGTATGGTGGTACCTTATATCCCCGGTCAACATTATAAATACTTTTCATCCCGAAAAATTAAAGAATTCCCGTGGGATAGTTAAAAAACTATAGTAACTATACAGCTTAGTACCCAAAAATACTGATTGGATTTAAATAAAACTTTACAATAATATAGTTCATACATCAGAATAACAAATAAGCGACTTTTTATTCCGGAAAAATGAACGGTTCCCGTGGGATAGGTTTGTTTTTGTTTAGAGGCAAACCCGAGCAAAGCGAGGGTGAGCCGGTGAGATTATATATACTCCTGGGTATGTGCGTAGTGCTGGTAATGTGCGTAGGGCGAGTAATGTGTGTAATGCAGGTAACGTACGTAAGGCGGGTAAGTGTATAGGGCGAGAAAAGTGTGTAGGGCGGTTAAAGTGCGTAGAGTGGGTAAAGGGCATAGGGCGGGTAATGAGCGTAGGACGGGTAATACGTGTAGGGCGGGTTTAGTGCTTAGGGCGGGCTACGTGGGTAGGTCGGTTACAGTGCGTAAGGGGGAGGGGGGGATCAAGTGCGCTGGGCAATCAAAGTGTGTAGGAAGGTCAAAGGGCGTAGAGCGGTCATAGTGCGTAGGGCAGTTAAAATGCGTAGGGTGGGTAGCGTGCGTAGTTTGTGTAAAGTGCATAGTACGGATACTATGCGTATGGCGGTCAACGTGCGTAGGGCGTCAAGGAGCGTAGGGCAGTCAAAGTGCGTGATGTGGTTAATATGCGTACGGCGGTCAATTTGTATATGGCGGTCAAAGTGCGTAGGGCGGGTAAAGTGCGTAGGCCGGGTAAAGAGCGTAGGTCGGGAAAAGCGCGTAGGGCAGATAAAGCGCGTAAGGAGGGTAATGTGCGTAGGGCGATCAAAGCGCGCAGGGCGGCTTAAGTGCGTATGTATTCAGCCCTTTTTTTTTTAACATCCCACTGCTGGGCACGGGCCTCCCTCTTAAGTGCGTAGGTAGGTCAAAATGCGTAGGTATGGTAAAGTGCGTAGGGCGAGTAAAGTGCTTAAGGCGGTTAATTTGCGTTGGGCGGGTAAGGTGCGTGGGATAAATCTGTTTTTGTTTATTTAGAGTCGAACCCGAGCGAAGCGAGGGTGACCCGCTATAATATTATAAAAAGGAAAGACTTTTTTGTTTGTTTATTTGTTTGTACTGAATAAGCTCCGAAACTACTGGACTGATTTAGATGAAAGGGTTTAGCTGGATAAGTATAGCGTACCAGTTCCTAATGGCAACCTATATCGAAACTTATGTGTCAATAACTTTCATAAATTCACTGTCGTATTCCGCTTTGACCTTGAGATATGAAGAAAATGAGCGTAACTATGACTTTCGTTCTGAAGGGCATAACCAAACTGTAGAGGTCGAATGTCTGTACATAGAAATAAAATGCTAAAAACCGAGTCAAGGGGATGTAAGAAAAGAAATAGAACGAATCTAGATTTTTTTTTAATTTTTTTTTGTTTCTCTGTTTGTCTGTTTGTACGGGCTAATCTCCAAATCTGTTAGACCGATTTGAGTAAAATTTTGCATGGTGATATCTTATGTCCTCGGGCAACATCTTAGATACTTTTCATCTGGAAAAATTAAAGAGTTCCCGTGGGAAAGTTAAAAAATATAGTAAGTTATACAGCTTAGTACCCAACAATTACTGATTGGATTTTAATGAAACTTTACAGTAATATAGTTCATACATCAGAAAAATGTATGGTTCCCGTGGGATAGATTTGTTTTTGTTTGTCTAGAGGCGAACCCGAGCGAAGCGAGGGTGAGCCGCTAGTACTATATAAAATATTAAATATTAAGAAATTAATCTCGGCTCCGCCTTAGATCTATTAAGGATAGGGGGTCAAAGTTACTTTTTCCAACAGTTTAGGTACCTTAGTAATATCTACTTTATTTTGCAGCATTATTTTTTTTAATGAACTAAAAAAAAACTACAGTAAAATTATTATTGAAGACACGTTTGGCTCAGTTTGTAGTGTTACTTGCTATGCCAGCGTTCGCGGGTTCGAGTCCCGCTGGGGACATTCATTGGTGTTGAGCACAAATGTTCGTCCAGTCATGGGTGTTTATATTTATAATATGTATGTATTAAAATTATATATGTGTAGTGTATCAACTATCTGGTATCCATAACACAAGCCTTGTAGCTTACCATGGAACTAGATGGTGCTGTGTGTTAATGTCCGAACATATTTATTTTTATTTTTTTATTTATTACAAATATCCTAAATCATATTATATACAAAACTGCCCTTAAAAACTGGCTAATAAAATTATTTCTTCTATGATAAAGAACAACAAATATGTTTAGACGATCGCATCGTCGTTGTGATGATGAAAAGGATAAACCAATAATCATCCGCTTACATTATATTATTACTATGGATTATTCAGTAATAGCCCATTAGTAATGCGCTCGGATACAACTGAACTATACCTCTGAAATTTTAGGTGTAAATTATTTTACAAAATATTTATTATTAATTAAAACAATCGTTTTCAAGATCATTACTACAAGATTTATGATGAAGAAAAAAAAATCATGAGAAAACTAAGAGCCACACTTACACTTGTATGGTGGACTATGGCCTGATTCCTCTTACGTTGAAGAGAAACCCATGCTTACTCGTAGTTTTAAAAGGGCAGAATCATTATAATTACGAGGATTATTATTACTATAAGTGCATTATAATATATTATAAGTATATGTATACAGACGAACATAGGACCTCCTCCTTTTTAGAAGTCGGTTAATAAAATATATATGAATTAACTATGAACACGTCGTTCTACTTCTACATCAAAGAACATATACAAGCATTCTAAGAACAATAAAATATTATCTGTTAACCGAATCATATGCTATGAGAACTAAACAACAAAAGTTTGTAAAAAATTGATTTAAAAATCCCGGATTTACTACCAAAGTGTCTTGTTAGGAAAAACCTGAGTAATTAATTGCAAGTCCATCTATCTTATCTACATTACAATTGAATTTAGTAGGTATATTCTAACGAATTGGGAGGTCGTGGGATCGACGGGCAGACATAATTGTTGATAGCGATCGTCAATTTTGTTCGCGCTTTGTATTATGCTGTGCTTTATGAGGAAGCGGGCTGATTATGAAAATTTTATTCCGCCGCGAAATAATACAGCTTTGTTGCTTGGTTATTAATAATTAATTAATTGCTTTTGATATCGTTTTATAGTCTCATTAGGATTTTTGTTGTCTAATTAATGTTAGTTTGTCGATTGTAGGAAATATAACATTAAGCATTTTTTTTAATAATACTATTTTTTAAACTCAAACTTAATACGAATTGATAATGGATATATTTTAAGTTTTATAATTTCCCCTATTCTATATATAAGTACCTGGGCGACCGAGCTTCGCTCGGAGTTCTTGAAAGATTGTATATTTTACATTAAGTGACTAAGTGTTACTGAGAAAGTTGTATAGATGTCGCAATAAGAACAATTTTCTTTTTAATTTGGCTTAAAAATATTTTTACATTAAGTGACTAAGTGTTACTGAGAGAAATGTATAGATGTCGCGATTAAATTTCGCGTAGAATAATGCATAAGAAAAACGCATTAAAACTCAAAAACACGCGTTTTCCCACACATGTGACTAATCTAGATCAATTTTTCGCCCCCGAAAGTCCCCATATACCAAATTTCAGCAAAATCGTTAGAGCCGTTTCCGAGATCGCCGGTATAAATAAATAAATAAATAAATAAAGATATAAATATACAAGAATTGCTCGTTTAAATATATAAGATAAGCTTTCTGATGGACTGTCAAAACAGACACTTATTTTAATTTGATTAATTTAAAATGATATAATACTTTCTTAGATTTACGCGAATATTAGACATTTAAATAAAACTATCTTTTCGTATTTTTTCGCGGATTTATTTTAATTTTTGGTTCTCGACGTTTCGATTGCTTTACAGCAATCATGGTCACGGGAGACACTAAGGTGTTAGATGTCTTAAAATGATATACAAAGACCCTTCTACCAAAGAATATTTTTTGTTCAGTTTACATATACACCATTATATTTTTATTGTTACGAGTTATACAGGTGTCGAAAGTTTGCCTTAACTCAAAATTTTAACTTTATCTTAACACTAAAGTTAGATAACCAGTAGCTCTAAGCATCGACCTTGCATGTTTTATATTTCCTGTTTTTGTTTTTAAACAAATTGTTATTTTCTTCTTCTTTTTACTCTTCATAGATATATAAATATTATTATTTGCTGCTGGAAATATGAAAATACCAGCGATTAACTTACACGCTGCTCCGATTTATTGAAATTTTTACTGCTCCTCTCCCTTGACTCATATATAGGCTTATAGCCATCCTCAATAAACGAGCTATCTAATGCAAAACGAATTTTTCAAATCGGATTCAAATCGGATAGTAGTTCCTGAGATTAGCGCATTCAAACAAACAAACAAACAATCAAACTCTGCCTTTTTATAATATTAGTATAGATAATATATTACAGTCAGCGCCTCCTTTTAGCAAATTTTATAACTAGAATGACCTACTATGTGTTAATTAAGGTTATAGTTTGTCCATGTACGTATTCAAATCCAATCCAAAAAAATAATAAACATACACACTTTACTTATTAACTTTCGCATCTTAAACGTATCAAAGAGCCTTTGACCTTTGACCTGAGCCTTTAACTAAGAACGTCAAGTTAGAATAGAAATAATAATCATGCTCTAGAATTTAATAGCTTTTAATACTTTAAAACATTTTAAGTGAAAACAATATTAAAATAAAGACAAATGATAGTTGACAAGAGCAAAATTATGAAAAATCTAAGTCAATTAATACCATTTTTCGGCTTTCATTTTGACTCTATAGCAATAAATAACTTTGTAAAAAAACGAATAATCCACGAAAATTTGATGTAACTGTTTAAAAAAACGAATGATAATTCGTTGTCACTTTATCTGTGCAGACAATCACTTTTAATATATTACTTCGTTGCCATTTTATACAGAGACACACCAACATACACTTTTTCATTTATTATATTAGTAAGGATTACGCATAATATTTTTTTTTAATAATCGAATTATTTTACGTGAATATAGTATAAAGATGCGCCTGCTACATTTGTGAAAGCAATTTGGTTTATAGACTTTTAGAACGCATCTTTTATAACGTATATATACTCGTATAGGTAATTTTGTTTATATTGACTGTTAATGTTATATAGGTATACTAGCAACTCACCCTCACTCCACTTGGATTCATCCCTAGCTACATTTTAACGTTTCGCTGAGAGATTAAATATTTTCCCGCAGTAAAAAATATCTTATATGTTGACCCGCATAACCAGCTATCATCATACCAAATTTCATCAAAATCTATCCAGTGATTATCCCGTGATGCGGTAACAGACAGACAAACAGACAGACAAAAATTCTAAAAACTATAGATTTGGCTTCTGTATCGATAATAAAGTCTAATTCAATAATATTTTACAAAAAATATTTAAGGTACAGATTCGGCTTAGTTACAATTTTATTATATGTATAGATTAGTTCTTACGGACCGGGCATAGATTAAGAAAGATGGCAGCTCTGAACAGTTAAGTAATAAAGGCTTTTAAAAGTATTGCACAAAAATTAAATTAATTTTGTTAGCTTTTCTTTTGTTTGCCAAATTAACGGAACCACAAAAATAGATATATTTCTATTACGAGAGGTCTCGAAGCTACAGCCTTCTCTAGATCCTATTTTACTTATGGCTTACACGTGCAAGAAGGAAAACTTCTGTAGGTTATCGGTACTCTTTATGAAATTCAATTTATGTTTTAAATAATTAGGATAGGTGAAATACTAAAAATAACGCATATTAGGCATATTACAATCATATATGTATAGAATATCATTTAAGAAAATAATATAATATTATATACCATTTGTCAGACAATAACAACGGTTACCATGGCAACAAACGTACGTACATGTTTTCGTAACGCATTCACCAGCTTAGCCCCCCAAGTCAAGCGTAAAGAAGTTTTACTTCAGAACAGCCAATGTGTTAATTAGTCTGGAAAGTAAGTAAAAGCTATCTCTGTTTCAAACACTCAAATCTCTTAAGACGTTAAAGTACAAGGAATATAAAAGCAATTTTTTGAATTTCTTTCTCACAGCAACAGAGTAAAGAAGTGACGTTATATTTATTAAAAAATTCGTTTACGAGTCGGAGAGTGACAGATAACACGTTTGTGATTAGTTTGTTGTAATTTGTTGTTATTGTGTGTTATAATATGTTGTTCTTTTTTAAATATTAATTTAGATTTGAAAATTTTAAAGCATACTTTTGTTTACAGTACTAAGTAAAGATAACTAAATGTATTAGTTAATATTACTATGGTAATAATATTTGGTTTAATGAAACAAAATACTGTATGTATATATACATTTATTAAAGCTTAAAACTAAATTAATCTATCAGTTCGTTATAAAGCTTTTATCACCTAATATGTAGTGTATATAAAATTACATAAAGTATGTATTTGATAGGTAACTTTATTATATAAATTATATATTCAGCAAAAATAGATATAAAATAGACTGAAATAGAGATTTTTTTTACAGTTTTTTTTATACAACAAAGATATTTTAATATTCGAAGTATCTATACATAAACTTTATTATTTTTGAGTGTACAATACAATTTTTGTAAAATCTTACATATAATTATAATTAATAGTTAATGAGCATCACATTTTAGTATTTTATTAAGTAACATCTATATACAAACTTAATCAACTAAATTTAAACATGTATTTAGAAATATGAAAAATAGAAAAGAATTATTATTTAATTTGTTGGGACATTAACACACAGCACCATCTAGTTCCATGGTAAGCTACGAGGCTTGTGTTATGGATACCAGATAGTTAATACACTACACATATTATATAATTTTAAATACATATTATAAATACTAACACCCATGACTGGAGTACAATCATTTATGCTCATCACACAAATGTATGTTCCCAGAGGGACTCGAACCCGCGACCGCTGGCACAGCCAGTAGGGTAACTACAAACTGAGCCAAACGTGTCATCAAATGTTGTCAAACGAACAATATGTTTTCAATAATATTTAACACGTAGGTAATAAGAGTTTTCCGAGAACAATAACATTATCTATACTATAATAAAACTGTAGAGGTCGAATGTCTGTACATAGAAAAAAAATGCTTAAAACCGAGTCAGGGGGGTGTAAGAAGAGCAATAGAACAAATCCTGATTTTTTTCAATTTTTTTGTTTCTCTGTCTGTTTGTCTGTTTGTCTGTTTGTCTGTTTGTCTGTTTGTACGGGCTAATCTCCGAAGCTGTTGGACCGATTTGAATAAAATTTTGCATGGTGGTACCTTATATCCCCGGTCAACATATAGGATACTTTTTATCCCGGAAAATCAAAGAGTTCCAGTGGGATAGTTAAAAAACTATTGTAACTTATACAGCTTATTACAGAAAAACTACGCATTGGATTTTAATGAAACTTTACAATAATATAGTTCATATATTAGAATAACAAATAGGCTACTTTTTATCCCGGAAAAATGTACGGTTCCCGTGGGATAGATTTGTTTTTGTTTGTCTAGAGTCGAACCCGAGCGAAGCGAGGGTAAGCCAGTATAATATTATAAAAAGGAAAGACTTTTTTGTTTGTTTATTTGTCTGTACCGAATAAGCTCCGAAACTACTGGATCGATTTAGATGTAAGGGTTTGGCCGGATAAGTATAGTGAACCGGCCCCCTAATCCGAAAACGAAAACCGGCAACCTATATCGAATCTTATGTGTCAATAAGGGCTTGATGTAGAAAAGCGATTCATACGAGTTTCACTGTCGTACTCCGCTTTGACCTTGAGATATGAAGAAAATGAGCGTAACTATGACTTTCGTTCAAAAGGGCATATCTCGAAAATCTTCAAAGCTAGAAACTTAAAACTAAGGCGAGTTTTAAGGTAACCTTTGAAAACATATTATATTTTTTTAGATTTTTTTTTAAACAATAACAATCCTATTTAAATAATCGATCGATCGATAAAATAATAATAATCGATCTATCTATCTATCTATACTATATTAAAATTGTAGAGGTCGAATGTCTGTACATAGAAAAAAATGCTAAAAACCGAATGAGGGGGGTGTAAGAAGCGCAATAGAACAGATCCAGTTTTATTTTTCAAATTTTTTGTTACTATGTCTGTTTGTCTATTTGTACAGGTTAATTTACGAAACTGTAGAACCGATTTAAATGAAATTTCGTATGGTGGTACCTTATATCCCCGGTCAACATTATAAATACTTTTCATCCCGAAAAATTAAAGAATTCCCGTGGGATAGTTAAAAAACTATAGTAACTATACAGCTTAGTACCCAAAAATACTGATTGGATTTAAATAAAACTTTACAATAATATAGTTCATACATCAGAATAACAAATAAGCGACTTTTTATTCCGGAAAAATGAACGGTTCCCGTGGGATAGGTTTGTTTTTGTTTAGAGGCAAACCCGAGCAAAGCGAGGGTGAGCCGGTGAGATTATATATACTCCTGGGTATGTGCGTAGTGCTGGTAATGTGCGTAGGGCGAGTAATGTGTGTAATGCAGGTAACGTACGTAAGGCGGGTAAGTGTATAGGGCGAGAAAAGTGTGTAGGGCGGTTAAAGTGCGTAGAGTGGGTAAAGGGCATAGGGCGGGTAATGAGCGTAGGACGGGTAATACGTGTAGGGCGGGTTTAGTGCTTAGGGCGGGCTACGTGGGTAGGTCGGTTACAGTGCGTAAGGGGGAGGGGGGGATCAAGTGCGCTGGGCAATCAAAGTGTGTAGGAAGGTCAAAGGGCGTAGAGCGGTCATAGTGCGTAGGGCAGTTAAAATGCGTAGGGTGGGTAGCGTGCGTAGTTTGTGTAAAGTGCATAGTACGGATACTATGCGTATGGCGGTCAACGTGCGTAGGGCGTCAAGGAGCGTAGGGCAGTCAAAGTGCGTGATGTGGTTAATATGCGTACGGCGGTCAATTTGTATATGGCGGTCAAAGTGCGTAGGGCGGGTAAAGTGCGTAGGCCGGGTAAAGAGCGTAGGTCGGGAAAAGCGCGTAGGGCAGATAAAGCGCGTAAGGAGGGTAATGTGCGTAGGGCGATCAAAGCGCGCAGGGCGGCTTAAGTGCGTATGTATTCAGCCCTTTTTTTTTTAACATCCCACTGCTGGGCACGGGCCTCCCTCTTAAGTGCGTAGGTAGGTCAAAATGCGTAGGTATGGTAAAGTGCGTAGGGCGAGTAAAGTGCTTAAGGCGGTTAATTTGCGTTGGGCGGGTAAGGTGCGTGGGATAAATCTGTTTTTGTTTATTTAGAGTCGAACCCGAGCGAAGCGAGGGTGACCCGCTATAATATTATAAAAAGGAAAGACTTTTTTGTTTGTTTATTTGTTTGTACTGAATAAGCTCCGAAACTACTGGACTGATTTAGATGAAAGGGTTTAGCTGGATAAGTATAGCGTACCAGTTCCTAATGGCAACCTATATCGAAACTTATGTGTCAATAACTTTCATAAATTCACTGTCGTATTCCGCTTTGACCTTGAGATATGAAGAAAATGAGCGTAACTATGACTTTCGTTCTGAAGGGCATAACCAAACTGTAGAGGTCGAATGTCTGTACATAGAAATAAAATGCTAAAAACCGAGTCAAGGGGATGTAAGAAAAGAAATAGAACGAATCTAGATTTTTTTTTAATTTTTTTTTGTTTCTCTGTTTGTCTGTTTGTACGGGCTAATCTCCAAATCTGTTAGACCGATTTGAGTAAAATTTTGCATGGTGATATCTTATGTCCTCGGGCAACATCTTAGATACTTTTCATCTGGAAAAATTAAAGAGTTCCCGTGGGAAAGTTAAAAAATATAGTAAGTTATACAGCTTAGTACCCAACAATTACTGATTGGATTTTAATGAAACTTTACAGTAATATAGTTCATACATCAGAAAAATGTATGGTTCCCGTGGGATAGATTTGTTTTTGTTTGTCTAGAGGCGAACCCGAGCGAAGCGAGGGTGAGCCGCTAGTATATTAATATTTTTCATATTTCCAATAGTGTTGCGAATCATACGTACTATAATCCTACATAATATGGTAACTACTTATTATTATTTATTAACATGTGAACATATACTGCATATTATTCATAATTATACATCACTAGTACATACGTATAATGTATATATATATATATATATATATATATATATATATATATATATATATATATATATATATATATATATATATATATATATATATATATATGTATAGCAAACTGTAGCTTATAAAATAAACACGTTTATGTAAATGTAGAAAAAAAATCAAAATAAGATAAAATACAATAAAATAAGCATACACTTAAATATACTTTATATGTTTTATTTAATTTACTTTATAATAATAAATAAAAGAAATAAGAATAAGGAAAATCAAATATGCTTTTGGGAAAAAATAAAGTAAAAAATAAAAAACAGTTTAAATAAATAAGTAAACAAACAATAAGAATAATTGAATCTTTTAATAAGAAGAATAGATATTATAATTGAAAATTTTAAAAGAAGAAAAAAAAATAGTAGACATTTTTTATTTCACAAAAAAAAAATACATAGAAAGATGAGTGGAAAAAAAGAAAAAACAGTTTTATCACACTGTTTAATAAAGTTATAGTACCGGAAAACAAGTAACATACACAAATAAATATCATATATACAAAATGTCAGATTACATATACAAAAAAAACGTGTGTGTGTACTTATGTACGCACGTAAGAAGTTATACTTCTTTAGCGTAACAGAACAAAAATAGCTATAGATTTCATCCCGTATGTCACAATTCTCTGTAAAAGGAATGCAGCTAACTTCATCATGTCGCTTTTTGGCTGTCGGTGTGCGCGCGCATCGCAATAATTTTACTCCCATAACTTTTTCCAAACGTGCCAAAAGAAGTATAACTTCCAAAATATTCAATATAAATTAAAATAGAAAAACTATTAATAATTATAATATAATATATAAAAAAATGATATTATAGTCCCGCGTTCCCGCAATACTCGCCGATGCGGTCGGAGATACACTCGAATATGTCGAACGATACGTCACAATTGCGACCATTGTCTGTGAATTAGTATAACAAAAATTTTATATTGTGTTTTGTGTTATCTCGGTACCGCTTTACTAAATAAACATTGTACTACGAAAAAATAACATCCTGTACTAAAAAGGTATAGAATACTTTTTGAGATATTTAGACAGATAGATATTTTTGGGAAACGTTACAATTTAAACTACGGCCAAAATTTAATAGTTTACCTTAATTTTTATAAATAAATTTAAGCAAAAATAAGAAAGGGAGAACCTCTATATATATTTTGTATTCAGCCCTTTTTAACGTCCCACTGCTGGGCACGGGCCTCCCTTCAATATGAGGGGAATCAGCCCATAGTCCACCACGCTGGCCAAGTGCGGGTTGGCGGACTTCACATGTCTTTCGAAAACCTGCTAGGTTCTCTCAGACATGCAGGTTTCCTCACGAAGTTTTCCTTCACCGTAAGGCAAGTGGTAATCATGTTTGAAAACGATTCGCACATGAAAGTATCAGAGGTGCGACACCCGGGATTTGAACCCGCTTCACTCGGTTTCCCAAGCGAGCATGATACCACTAGGCTACCACTGCCAGACATATACATTTTATACATATTAAATTTTGTTTTATTAACTTTTGTGAAATATGTAAGACACTTACCCATAGGTACAGTTCGGGAGAATTTATCATGGTTCCTCATAAGACATTCCCTGGAAGCTTCAAGAACTGCCATGAAGTATCCCCTCTCGTTCACTCCGTCAGAGTAAAGCCCTACCAGACCTTCTAATGTGGGGAACCCATAGCCGTCCACCTTGAAAAAAATAGATTTATCAAGTGACCGGTCGTAACATTTTTGCGAAAACCGACAAGCAGTATAGAAGATGTAGGTACTACGCTGACCCCAAGTAATTTGGGAAATAAGTAGGAGGATGATGATGATGATTTTGATATGATATTCGGTCGAAAAATGTAGAGATCGTAACATTTAGTACTCTATACGCTTTGGCTACACGACATATAGCTTGAAGATGTAATAGATAATGTATAAAGGTGACTAACATCACAATATCTTTTTTTGTAGTAAATAATTAAATTGTCCCCTATCTTTGCTTATTCTGTCGACATATTAATCATGCTCTTCTCTAAAATTCGTAGCGTAATAATCTATGACATAGCCTAACATGTATACAAATAAATAAAATTGAAGTGTCTGTCTGTAAAGCCTAAATAACAGCTCTTTTCTAAATGCATGTGAAGGTATATTTTACTTATAAGAAAAAAACAATTGATATTTTTTTTCTCTGTCTGTCAGTCTGTTTATTTTGGCTAATCTCCAAAACAGTTGAACCGATTTTGACGGGACTTTCACTGGTAGACAGATAATGTTGTAAGGAGTAACTTAGGCAATTTTTATTTTAGAAGAAGAATTAGGGTATCGCGCAAAAAACACATGACATTGTAAACAAAATCCGCGTAGCTAAGGACGCACCCGAGCGAAGCGAGATTAAGTCGCTAGTTTCTCAATAAATATACTTTGCATGGTAAAAATGATTTTTCAATTATGATTGGCAGATACAGGGATTACCGTGTTCAAAAAAAAAACTCTTCAGCGTTACAATACTACTATAGCTGAACCTTTTATTTCTTTGCTCAATAGAAAAAGCTGTAATAAATATTATAAATCAAATTTAATTTTATATTGTAATGTTATGGTCAAATATATGTTTTATTTAAATTGAAAAATAGTAGCCTCATCAATATTATTTCTTGATTTTTACGAGCTACGTTGGTTTATGCTTTATTGTTTAAAGTTCAAACCGATCGGAATATATTCAATGAATTTATGCTCATGTAAAATAAATAAGAAATCTTATTTATATTTTTATTAGAAAATAATTTTAAAGCTATTGATTTACGTATTGACTGTGCAATATATAGTCTAGTTAATTGTTTAAGTATTTGTTCTTTTTCAAACATATACGTACTTATCTTAACTTTTATTTTTAACTAAAAATTCAATTTTTTTTCGTAATTAAATATATTACTCATAAAACCCTACTACTGTAATTTATGGTAACCTGTTACATATTATTATTTGCCCACATATTATTATTGATTGTTTTAATTTAAGAAATGAAATCTGTACATCTCAATAAAAGACAGTTCTATCGTAAAAAATATAATACATAAAAGCTTTAAAACTTTAAAGCTTTTAAAGCTTTTAAAAAAGAATTAACCGTCTTTTAATACGTCCTTTTCATCCATACCAATCCATTTTTAATACATAGCATAAATGTGTATATTGCCTCTTGGTATGGAATACTTGGTGCATATTTTCAACTCGTTCTTGGCAATTTATAATAAACGAACTATTTAATAATAGCTGTAGGGATTAATTAGTTAGCTTCTGCTTTCTTTTTTGTTAACTCTTTTCATTATTTTCTTCGATTCTAATTTCTATACTAGCGACTTACCCTCGCTGAGCTCGGGTGCGTCACTAGGTACGTTTTAACTCCTTATAACATCAGCTTTTTGTTAGTGAAAGTCCCATCAAAATCTGTCCAACCGTTTTGGGGATTAGTCGGAACAAACAGACAGACAGACAAAAATTATAAAAATTGTGTTTTTCTTGTAAGTACCGCATATAATTTCATGTGATTTAGTAAAAAGCTTATATTTTGACATTACAAACACACTTGAATTTCATTTTTCAAATCGAAATCGAAAGGTTTTAAATTTAAGTGTTACATATAAATAAAATATTGAAGTCAGAAATTATTTTTATATAAAATTAAATCATTGTACATCATACCTATATTATTTATAAATAACTAGAAATAGAAATAAATCTTTCATATATAGTCAAAATGAACATCTTGTACGTAGCTACTTGCTAAATTGTGAACGAAAAGACCTTGGCCTTCAGCAAAACTAATAACAGACTGCACCGAAGTTTATGAGAGTTGAAAATTATGACACATTCGCAAAGGGAATTTCAAGGGTAATAAATAGGCAGTTTTTTTTCAATTTTACGACTCCACCGGGTTTATAGTGAACAAATTGGAGCAATCTCGCGAAAAGACCATAAAAACTTAAATCGGACTTTTAAATTATTTAGTATTATTTATTTGTAAAATGACATTGACAGTCTCACTTCTTATTAAAAGTGGTTGGAATGTTGAATGTTATGACTAGCATGTACTTGTTGATTTTTAGCTGTATAAAGTAATTATATCTAGCCTTTAGACACGTTACTTATAGTTAGGTAACAGATACACAAATATAGAGAGTAATAATATTATCCTTTATTGTACACCCAATAAATAAGAGAGAGAAAAGAAAAAAAAAGCAGTGCGTGTGTGCAGAGATCAGGAGTATCAGGAGTAGGATAATTATAAGGTTTATTTTTTTATAATATTTTTACCAAGTTTAAATGTTATTTTATATTTTATTTGACACAAATATACATCACATATTATTCAGGAATAAATTTTATTATTTTACACTTCCTGTGAAATGAATTCTATCTCAAATAATAACGGTTACCATAGCAACATGGCAATGTATTCTATCTTGCAGGCTCAATCCTATGTATTTATGTATTTGTCTCTTTTTTGTTGAATTTTCGTAGCATCAAGTTTTAAATCACAACGATTCTAAAGAATTTTCAGTTCAAACATATAGAAAGATTGATAAATACAATTTATAACACAATATGAATGTTTCTCAGTAAAAATTGGAAATTGAACATGATGAAAATTCAAATTTTTGTATTATCTTAGATATTAGTATCACGGTTGATTAAACGAAGCGCATTTTTGGGTACTAACTAAGCAAGCAGATTCCCAAAACTAGAATTTTAGAATTTATAAAATCGAATCAATATTTTAAAATATTATACCTTTAATACAAATAAACATTTATGTCTTTGGAATAGTATAAGATTATATAACTAACAAGTGACTTACTCTCACTTCGTTCGGATGCGTCCCTAGGTACGTTTTTTTTGCTAATACTTTTCTAAAATAAAAGTAGCCTTATAATATATTATAAAATTAGTCCAGCCGTTTTGGAGTTTAGTCAGAACAAACACACTGACAGACAAACAAAAAATTTTTTTTTTTTTTTAAAGTACTGTATATAATTTCATATGCATTTAGTAAAAAGCTGTTATTTAGACATTACAAACAAACACTTTCAGTTTTATTTATCTATATAGACCACTTTTTAATTAAACTTCCATTAGTCTTTATTTAACAAATAATTTTACATATAAAATCAATATAGTATACGTAAATATCTCCGACTCTAGTTTCCATGATTGCTGATAACATGTTTATCGTTAGCTAACGAAGACACACCGTCCTTCCATCGTTTTACTGATTGAAACACGAAGAACAAAGATAAAAGAAAGCAAACGAACGAAAAAAAAAGAAAAATATTGACACAGATTTACAATTTCACTAAAACTAGAGTAAACAAGATATTTATTAGGTTAAAATGATTTACTTTTACTTTAGATACTCACCGCTTTCACTTTCCGGTATACGCATTGAAGTAGGCACTGGAAAATAGAGAAAATATACGTTATTAGTTGTTTGTATGCGAATGTACTTTTTCGCTCGAATTGTGCGTGAAATGACTTACGAGTATCATGTGCTTAGTGTGGTTACAACCGTAAATGTAATGCAATTTAGGAAATAGTCTAATAACCACAATATTATATCTACTTCTGTACTGTTTGCAAATTGACGTAGTCATTAATTTGTTAATAAATTAAAAACGCAGTTGTGATTTCCTTACTCATATACATTTATTTTTTTTGAGCGGCACCCTAATTTTTATTTCTAAAATAAAAGTAGTCTAAGTTACTTCTTATAGCATCAGCTATCTGCCAGAGAAAGTCCCGTCAAAATCAATCCAGACGTTTTGGAGATTAGCAGGAACAAACAGACAGACAGACAAAAATTTAACAAATTGTGCTTTTCTTATCCGTATATAATTTCATATGCATTTAGTAAAAAGCTGTTATTTTGAGATTACATACATACACTTCAGCTTTTTTATCTGTATAGATCATACATACATAACAAATATTTGAGTGGATACCCTACAGACTGAAGGTATTAGATCGGAAGGCAATGTTTTACCCGAAAATGGATGTTACATTTTATACAGACGACCTAACATCTAACTGTTGGCCAACATTTTCATAAGTAAATAAGGTGGTATTTCTGTCAGCTAACTACTGTCTACTTTCGTTTTTGATAGCATTTTGAATCTTTAGCAATTAAATATATCCTATTAAATATCCTATATTCATATCCTATCTTATTAAAATATCATGATCGTTTGACAGTTCTCCTCCAAAAAAATTTTTTCTTCAAAAAATTGGAAAACTGGTCATACAAATAGTATCAAAAATATTTATTTACACATTTACTAGATTAATATATAACAATTAACTTAGCTAAAGTTATATTTTAAAGTCAGACTAATAGCTAGCATATTTATTCTCTAGACAGAACTAAATCAAGCAACACAACAAATCAAACGAAACAAACAGGTACTATATTTTAAAGATCTCTCGGGCTAACACCTACTATCAACTATAAAAGCAGCCATAAAACCGAGTTACATCTTGTACTTAATAAAACTTTCAATAATCCTATTTATGCTAAATCTTTCAAGTATTACAGCCAGTTAACGTCTCCTCTATATAAAAGATGCGTACTAACGAGAGAGACCATCTTCATCGTCATAGAATTTTATTGGAGCTATAAGAAATGATTTGGAGCAAGACAACGTGAATGCTTTGTTATTTTTAGTCTGGATGCATTTAGTCCTATCAAATGTCAACATTATTTAAATTTAAAGTATATTTGTGATAATTTGCGGATTTGCTAACTTATTATTATTTATTTATATACTTAATTATAAAAGATAACTCTTGCAACAGACATGTTTCGATTATATTTTTGTTGTTAATTCATTAAAAAAATTAAATTTTCATAACAAACCTTCAAGATTGCAATTAACCTACTAAAAATACAATTAAAAATGTAAAGCAGTTTAAAATTATCTCTATATCAGTTGTCTTAAATGTAAAAATAAAGGCCAAATTAATTATAAACGATGACTAATATATGCATTATACATATATACATATGTAACATATGACATATGAAAGCTTATATTGTTACCACTTTATTTTACTTTTAAATGTAATAAGAAAAATAAAACCAAATTGTACTTGAAAGTGTGCCATAAACATTGCGAATACAACTGCACTATTTTATATAATAAAATTGATCTCATCTATAGGTAAATTCATTATAATTCTGAATCGAATCTGTACATTAAATATTTTTTGGAAAATCTTATTGAAATAGTCACTATTAATCGATGCAGAGGCCGAATCTACGATAGTTTTTAAAATGTTTGACTGTCACTGAACAGATTTTGATGAAATTTGGTATGATGATAGCGGTTATCTGGGTCAACATATAGGATACTTTTCACTGCGGGAAAATATCTCATCTTTGAGAAATCTATACTAAACGTTAATACATACATGGTCGATAAAGAATCTGATACCTATTTTATTGCACATAAATCTGTCAAAAGGTAAACTTTTGACTCATGTTATAATATTAGATTTTATTTAAATAAATAGCCTTATGGAAATACCATTAGGGACAACAAAAATATTTTTTTTGATTGTCTGATTGACGAATGCACACTGCGAAAGAAGAGTGCCACGCAGAAAAAAGTTGTTGCGAAGTGAATTTCTATAATAAAATATTTTTAAAAATAAATTTTGAACTTACTCCAGCTATCCGTTTTTCGTCATGTGTGAATGGAACTTCTCTTTTGTTTCTTCGTCTTTGTGCCGGCATCGTGTGCTCCTCCTTTATGACATCTAATGCTTCTGAAATTTAAAAAAGAAATATTACTTTTACATTATTGATATAGTGCCTAGCATGTATCACTGTAGATCAAGAGGCTCTGGGTTCGAATACCAAGTCGACTCAAATGTAATAATTGAATTTTTCTATCTAATAAATTCTCAGTAACAGTCTTGAGCTGGGAAATTGGCGGGTTTTCATCTCCGTGCATCATGCGTCGGTCCTTCGTCTGATCTCTACGGAAGTGTCGAATTGTCATCCCACCGGAGTTTAGAGTGCAAGAAATATAGAGAGCACTAATGTTTGCGCATACACTTGTGCGTTATATTATGCACTGCGCACATATCTAGCTAGTCCCAGTGAGATTTGTTTACTGTGTGGTATTACTGTTACGTAAATGTGTTTATAATATAAAATACTATTGATCTTAATACGTATGCAGAAATAATGTATTTTAAAACATAATTATGTAAATTCATGTTGACTTAGTTATATACCTATCCTATTTTTTTTTCGTAAGCTATAAAATAATAACGTGTTTTTAATTTGTTTCACATTATGTTTAATAACTAAAATCAAATGCATATGAAAATAAATCGTTTTTTAATTACGATTTCTGAGATCAAGAATATCATACACGGCAGCTGGCACATAACAAAGATGACAGTGAAATAAAAAGTTATTATTATATAGTTACTAGCAGAACCCGCGGCTTCACTCGCGCTATAACTATAAAAAAAGTTCTAAAAAGGTTCATATAAACTTTCATCCCGTTTTTTTCCCCCCTTACGGGATTAATTTCGAAAAATGCTTTAGCATTAACACGTATTTATTCAATTGTATTGAAGAGCTTAATACTTTCTTAGATTTACGCGAATATTTGACATTTTAAATAAAACTATCTTTTCGGATTTAAAATGTATTGAAGAGCGTTGATACAAAGTTTTAAGTAATTCTGATTATAAATATTTTTTTGGGTTGCATTATAATGTGTTTTCCCATTGGAATGAAATAATTTTCCACTGTAAAAAGTACACTCCAGCGATCCAACTATCTCCACACAAAAAATCACGCCAATCCGTCACTCTGTTTTGACGTGAAAGAAGGACAAACAAACAAACACACTTTCACATTTCTAATATCAGTATGGATAAGGATCATGTATAATATATATTTATTAATTTATAAAACATGCATATATATATATATATATATATATATATATGCAGGACCACCCTAATATATATATATATATATATATATATATATATATATATATATATATATATATATATATATATATATATATATATATATTAGGGTGGTCCTTATTTTTCGACTTTTGAATTATCCCCGGGGCACTTTCTCATTTGATTATATACCTCTAAATATGGAATAAGTTCTTTTTGTTTTTTTTTTAGTTAAGATTTAGAGGTCGCTACCAGCTGTCAAAATTTTTACAAAAAGCATTGAAGGACAGCTTAAATGATGGTTTCATTAATGTTTCATTTAGGTGTTTATATCACATTTTACGTGCAAGTGAAACTCGCATAAACAATCGCTTCTTATCCCTTCCTTCCCTCCACCTCTCTTCTGTACCGACGCGTCGAGATTTAGACCGTTCAAACAATCGAAAACATAAACCCATGAGACGTACAATTTGAGATGTACGCGTGCGCACTAACATCATAATAAGTTAAAAATTGGTTTGTGCGCATGCGTACGTCTTAAATTATACGTCTTACAGCTTATCTTTTTGATTGTGTGAATACCCTTACTCATAGTTTTTATTTAAAATTCAAACCTTGGTAGCGACCTCTACGACGATGTCATTTAAAAAATTCAAAAAAATACTGAAATACTTTCTTATGGTATATAATCAAATTACGTAGTGCCCCGCGAAATTAAAAAAAAAAAAAATTTCTTAGGAATAAGGACCACCCTAATATATATATATATATATATATATATATATATATATATATACATGTGTACACAATAGTTCGTCAGTTAATAGTTTTGACGAGGGTCAAACCCGCAACGTTTGACGTAAAAGCAGATACTCTGATCATAAATCTAGACAGTCCTTATTCACCTATTAATAACAATATTTCAATAAGCCCAAGAAAAAAGTAAAAAGGAAGTAAACACATTTCGCATTAAATTAACACAAATTATTTAATATTCACAAAGCAAGTAGTCAGGAAGTTAGAATTATTAATAAATAACATAATATTTGCTAATAATTAAATAAAACTGCGCTTGCGCATACAAGCCTATTAAAACTACGCCTTCGTGCAAACCGCAATTGGTAACGGCTGAATGACCGCATGTCCCTTATGCAAGGATTATGTTATGTAAAACTATATGGGTCGTCGCGATTGCACATAGCTTAGTTACTAATACATGTAGTGCCTTTTCTTGCTTCATTAGATTTTGAAAGAGTCGTATGGCTTCTAGTCATCATAATTTTTGTTATTTAGACCACCTGCCTTTATCCTTGAATTGAATGTGTTTAAATGATACATATTTTTTTGTTTGTTCTTATTTGCATATTTAACTCGTAAGTACTTAATTTATTTTGTCGTTTTGACACTGTAACATAATTTTAACACTGTAATATATTTAACGTTTATCTTAATAATCTATACATAATATAATAAAATTCTAATTGAATCGAATCTGTACGCTAAATATTATTTTGTAAACTTATAGAAATAGTTATTATTATCGATACAGAAGCCGAATCTATAGTTTTGGAATTTTTGTCTGTCTGTGACCGTATCACGAGAAAATCAATGGACAGATTTTGATGGAATTTGGTATAGCTGGTTATCTAGGTCAATTAATATATATGATATTTTTTACTGCGGGAAAATATCTCATCTCTGAGAAATCTATATTAAACGTTAAAACGTAACTAGGGACGAACCCGGGCGGAGCGAGGATTAGTCGCTAGTAATAAATACTTGTGCAAACTACTTTCAAGTACAATATATTAAGCTTATGCAAACATTAGGAAACGAATATGTTCCTTATGAGATACTAATACTTTCTAGAAGAATATTTTAATTAATTTTATTTACATACATTAAAAATACAATAAGTCACAGTTGAATGATCACATGTTCCTAACGCAAGGATTATGCAAGGAAATATGTACGAGTATATAGGTCGATTGCATTCACTTGAAATCACCAGATATGTAATAAGACCTAAGACTACGCAACATTCCAGTATTTTCTCCACCTGTCTGAAAAAAGATAAATTGAGTGATATTGCTAACTTGTTATGTGAAGGATTTCGTCATAAAACTTTAAGCTTCAAGCGTAGAGTTATATATAACCATAATAAATCTATAGGTACATATAATAAAATTCTAACTGAGTCGAACCTGTACATTTAATATTTTTTTTGAAAATCTTATTGAAATAGTTATTATTATCGATACAGAGGCCGAACTTATAGTTTTTAGAATTTTTGTCTGTCTATCTGTCAGTGACCGCATCACGAGAAAAGCACTGGGCAGACTTTGATGAAATTTGGTATGATGATAGCTGATTATCCGGGTCAACTATAGGATACTTTTTACTGCAGGGAAATATCTATCTCAGAGTAACTATACTAAATGTTAAAACGTAACTAGGGACGAACCCGAGCGGAGCAAGGATGCATCGCTAGTATACATTGAAAGCTGGTTCCGTAACTAATTGATCAAAGCGTAGGTCAATCTTCTATAACAAGTCTGTCATTTTAACAGCCTTTTTTATAAGGATTTAATTAGGTAAATGCTTTTGAAGACCGGTAAGTGATTTTAAATTAGACTTCTGAAGTAGGGAAGGTGGTTTTATGTCTAGAATATTTTTTTTCTATAGGGATGAATCTGTTAGTAATGATTTTTTTGAAAGTTAAAGTAACTTTTCAATCCTCCACATTGCCTAACTCAAAAAAATATACCATAAAATCATTAATTATTAATACTAGGGTAATTACTTTTAATGAATTTTCCTGAATGAGTTTTTAAAACAATTATCCTCATGCATCGCAATATTAACTAAAGGAAAAAAACGTTACACTTTAAACACTTTAGTAATCACAGGTCATTAAACTGCAAGGCCTACGTAATAGCCCTTAACGGTGTTGTCATTTTCTTGTAAGTATTGACTCAGAAGTAATATTTAGAGTCATATGAGAAAAATATATACGAACTTAATTGTTTCGTTTTGAAATTATTTTCTACCAAAGCTGATGACCGCGTATTGCCTTATTGGGAGGGTTTGGAGGCGTAGCGTCAACGATGTGTTCATATTCATAAAATTAAAATTATCACTATAACATCGAGTATTGTAACATATTATGTTCTTTTGAATTTTAACTAAAATTTATAATTTTTTTAACACTGTTTAAGCATAGCTTTAGAAAGAAAAGCCTGGATTACTTATTACACTTATTTCGAGTTGTATTAAATGAGTCAAGTAAACCATATACATTATACATACAAAACATACTACAATATATAAGAAGTTAATTGACGTGGCACGACTGCGATTACTGAAGTTTTAAATATTAACATGTCTGTACGTTCGTGATAAAAGGTTAAATTATTCTTCCCGGATCAAATTATCTAAATGTTATCTTACATCACCAATACAAAAAGTGCAAATGACTTATCAATTATTCAGCACTTAAAATTATTGGTATTTGTTTTTTATTAAATGTATTGTATTGTTATATTATTATCTAATATATATGATTGTTTCATTGTTATTTTTTGTGTACAAATGTGTTATTTAAAATAATCAATTTTAAATCGTTCTGTTTATAATGTGTAATGGATTTGTATGTGGAGATGACTGGTTTTGATTTAAATCTTTTTTATTGTAGATGGTCAATACGAGAAGGGCACTGCTTCCTTAGCAAGAATATAAAAAAATGCTTATTTAAGTAAACTAATTATTAATAGCTTGAAAAAAAATAAGTAGTGTTATTGATAATAAATTATATATCTGCAAAAGTAAAGATATAATATAACTCGTACGTGCGATGATGATAATTGGCACTGATTGTTATGAGGCTGAACCAGTGTAACCTCAGTATAACAGTTAAGAACTACATATTTCGTATAGGCAATATGTATCGGGGACATTTTGAAAGGTAACTGTAGAAGGAGATACTGTTATTATCCTATAATAGAGATGTAAGTAAGTCTGCCGATTTTAGAGATCATTTGAAGTCGAAGAATTGTCTGTTATTATGCTGGAGGTCACTAGTTTGGTTCTCGATTAAGCCAAATATTTGTTTTATAGATCGACGATATCGTCCTATTTAAAAAAAACTATCTATATAGATAGTTTTTTTTAAATAGCACAAGAGATTGCCTGAAAATAGAGTATGAGTCACTGCTATGCTTCCGTCACAATAGTATGTTGGACTTTTTACTAAAAGGAAATATGCTTTGCAAATTGACAATTTTAAAGAATTATATATAATGTAACAATAATACTTATACTTTAAAATGGTAGTTGCAATTAATGTTCGCAGATTATTTTTAATAGCGCTTCAGATTTTAATCTTTCACAAACAGTCAACATGAGTGGGACTTTCAGAGATAAAATCAAAAAATCTTTATACTTATTAGACTATTTCATGTTAATTAAGCATCCTATTAACCAACGTATAAGTATTAAATTGTGTCTCGTAATAATTAAGAGACGCTTTCAAGATGCAAACTAAGTATTTTATTGATACATAATTATTTATTGAACAGGTGTTATGTGAATGCAAATTCTTATTTAAAAACTGAACATATATTTAAGATAAAAAAATACCACAGATAATATTTTATTTTGATTTATTTAAATAAGATATTATTTATATAAATCTAATTTATGCGTGCGTCTGTACAAACTTTTATATCTATACTAATATTATAAAGTGACAGAGTTTGGTAGTTGCGTAGTTTGTTTGTTTGTTTGTTAATTCGTTCGTTTATTTGAATACGCTATTCCCAAGAACTACTAACCGATTTGAAAAACTCTTTTTGCATTAGATAGCCCCGTTTATTGAGGAAGGCTACAGGCTATATATCTTCAAGCTACTACCCAACAAATCGGGCAGACTTCCATACATTATTACTAACAGCATAAAACCAGAGCTTTTTTGGTAGCTTTAAGCGCGAGCGAAGCCGCCGGTTTTGCTAGTTAATTTTTAATAGTAGTGTCGTAGTGTAATATTATTATTTTTTTTTGCTTTCCAGCAGTCGTCTGCAGTTGCATATATAATAGATGTGTATGTACATACGTAGTTTCATACTATCACAAGTTATAAATCTATTACAAGTTTAATTTTAAAATCAAATAATACCTTTTCTCAATATAATATACAAAACACACATGTCTTATGTCAAAAGTATATGTATTTGAAAATTAATTTAATGCTAATTTAACGTTCTTCTTTCAAACAGCAACGGAGAGATTTAATGGGCCAGAGAGTGACATAGGCAATTCATACAAAATATATTCTTGTTCCGATGGGAAACAACTTCATTATTTGGTGATACGAAATATTGAAACCTTTAAAAAGCAAAGTTGGAACTCAGAATTTATATAGAATAATTAAAAAAATATATAATGAATTTCCCAGTTAATTCATTTATTTTATCTCGACTTCAAAATTGCTACAGTTCCTTCTTTGTACATGTCGATAATATGTCGATGGATTTGTACCTAATACAAATGAAAATAATTATTATATTAGCACTGTATAGTGTTTACTATTATATATTCTCCGAAGCCTATACGTTAAGTATTTTATAACTCAGCTTGTGACATTTCCATGTAGTACGTACTGTAGTTATAGAACACAACATACGTACATACATATATAGCTATTTATAAAAATTGATTTCATTGTTCACTTATTGAACAATTGAACGTTTTATGTCTTTATAATTATTGCCTTAGAAAAAATATCATTCGTCTTTATTTTCATTTTAATTGTTTTCACTGAGCAGTGACCACAAAATTAATTTAAATCCATATATTTGTATTCAGTCCTTTTTAACGTCCCACTGCTGGGCACGGGCCTCCCTTCAATACGAGGGGAATCAGGCCATAGTCCACCACGCTGGCCAAGTGCGGATTGGCGGACTTCACATGTCTTTCGAAAACTTGCTAGGTTTCCTCAGACATGCAGGTTTCCTCACTATGTTTTCCTTCACCGTAAGGCAAGTGGTAATCATGTTAGAAATGAATCGCACATGAAAATATCAGAGGTGCAGAGGTGCAAGACCAGGGATTTGAACCCGCTTCACTCGGATACCCAAGCGAGCGCGTTACCACTGGTTTACCACTGCCTTTACAAATCTATATATATTACACTTAATTAAAATAAATTTAAAAAATCTTTATCAACCAAATAACAATTACATTAAATGAACGTAAGTAAAATAAAATTTATATTGAATACTGTATATTATACTAAGTAGTACGTATAATATAATATACAACAGAACTAATAAATGCATATTACGCGAATATCATATTAATTAGCACTTTACGAGTTAAATGGTTATACTTTAGAGACGACCCTAGCTCAAGGTTTGGCGAAATCAATTTTCATTTGCAACGAATTCTGGCCTCGTAGTACTCACATATAGATACAATGACCCAGCAAATATAGCAAAGTATCTGCGCAAGACCTATTATAGTGTACAAGTGTGAACGACAGTTCACCACGATAGGTGAGAGATTTCTTTACGTACTTGCTGAGGTATGAGGGGAGGGGAGAGGTAATCCTTGTACCTGATGTCTTTAGTCAAACAAATATCAAACCTTAAAGCTCACACATAACTTTTGGTATGTTGATAGCATAATATTATTGAACTCCGCTCGGGTTCGTCCCTAATGTACGTTTTAACGGTTAGTATAGCTTTCTCAGAAATGAGATATTTTCCCGCAGTAAAGAGTATCCTTTATGTTGACCCGGATAACTAACTATCATCATACCATATTTTATCAAAACCTGTCCAGTGGCTTTCTCGTGATGCGTCCCCAGACAAACAAAAATTCTAAAAACTATAAATTCGGCCTCTGTATCTATAATAATGAATATTTCAACAAGGTTTTCCAAAAAATATTTAATGTACAGACTTGACTAAGAATTTTTTTATATGGTTAGATATAGATGTTGGAGGAGAGTTCGAATAGAGCCAAGAATATCCATAGGAAATAATTTAATTTTGTCAATAATGTAACAGTCAAAGTAACAGTTGTTGGCTCAGTCTGATAAATCTTGTTAACATCGTCGATTCGATCTTATCAAGGCTAAAACATTCGCTTTTTGAACTCGTAATAATCTTAATTCTTAACAATTCGTGAGTAATACATTTTTGTACACATACAATACATACATTAAATTCAATTAAAAAAATATATTTTATTAAATAATAATAATAATACGAGTAAAAACATTTTCAGTATATAGTCTAATCGACATATAATTAGATATAACTTAGTCATTAAATCCAAGGACTTTAATTTTGTAATAATTGTTTAGTTGAAAGTTTGTATGCAGTTTCATATAATGATAAATTATATATTTTTTTATTTTCCGTTAACAATATACAAACGAAAAAAATATTTATAATGAATAAAGTTAAATAAGTTAATATTATATTTTTATATTTTTTTAGTCAATTTAACAAAAATATATATGCATTTTAAATACATATATGTATATCTAATTATAAAAACATTTAATTTAAACTTTAACAGTTTTATTCAATTATTTAGAGAGCTAATTTATTTTCTATTTCTAAATATCAATTGCTTAATGTATAATTATAATAACAAAAACACAAATAATATCTAGAATTTTACAAGTAAAGATATTTATATCCGTGTTGAAAATGTTAAGTCAACATACTACTTATGAAAAATGTCATACCATATATGTAAGTATACTTGGGTAAATGTAACAGCCGAGTTTCAACTTTTTAAGAGAAAGCCCATACTACCGCTTTCTTTATCTATGTAGGAGACACGCGACCAATTTTATATAAAAGTTTGATGTAAGAGTATAGTTCAGATTAGTTACACATTACATACGCTGTGGCCATAAAAACAATACTTTCACTGTCGGAATTAAGCAGTCATACCGAGAACATCTCTACTGTTTATGACTATATAGCTAACAATAAGTACATTTTTATGGCGTAAAATTTGAATATATGGAAAAAATTAACTTTAAAACCGCTCTAAAATATTCTTTTCAACCTGCTAGGGTGGATTTTTCATAAAAGTTACCACCTTTGATATATGTCCATCTCTTCATTACAAAGACAATTGCAAAAATCGATTAACAAAATTTACGGAGATATCACCTGACATAGACACACAAGACAAAAGACGAATTGTGTACCTCTTCCTTTTAAAAGCGGTAAAAAATAAAAATAAATCAACATTAACTGTCTTAAAAAAATAATAATTAATAGTAGTTCAGCTATAGTATTAAAATCATTGCACTTATTCTGTGACATTTGTGTCAGTATTCAGTAGGGTAAATAACATATAGGTATAGGTTTTAAAGCGTAATACAAGTATTGACCTGAAAATGCTTCAAATTGACCTTTTGAACGTTTTAATATCATTTTTATATCAAAACTGGATTCGTTTTAATTGATAATGTATTTATGTATAATGTACTTATTTAAAAAAATCATAGTCTTTTTACTGTTGTTATGTTAATTTGATCAGATTGAATTACTAAAATTTATTTTATTTATTATTTATTTTGTATGTATGTATATTATATATTTGTATGATTTAATTTATTTTGCAATTTTCATTTAATTATATGTTTTATTTTTAGAAAATGTACGAATAAATATTTATATAATAACTCCACATTTATTTTTGCTAAAATTTCATAATTTCTACCGAATAGAGTAAATCAAAAATAACGATCGAGCATAGAGCAGTAACACGTGTAATTGCCAGTGCGTTACTTTCACTCGCAAACTTGATCCCAAAGTGCGCGTGCGCAGTTATACGATAGCAAGTAGCTGTAATTTTATCGTAATAAATATATACGATTATTGATAAGTTAATAGTGATTTCAAATAATTTAATAAAAAGTAATGAATATGTAAGTAAGAAAAATTGAAAATATTCCTAATTTTTATATTATATTTTTCAATTATAAGCTCGCACGTCTTCTAAGAAGTAAAATATTAGTGAGGTTTGGCTTCTCAGGAATATTGAATGTTTACATAAAAAAAATACTTCTAAGCCAAATTCAAACCTGTGATCTTAGGTGTGGCAAGTATTCGTATATATTTATGTACGTAAGTACGCCATAGTAGGATAATTGTCTATACTGTAATTGTATAATTATATACTATATACATATGTAACAATAGAACTAGTACATACCTCTTAGTATTGAAAGCTTAATTTCGTCTTGACAAAGGCTGATCACTCGTTCTATCTTTTGAGGAGCAGTTGGTGGATTTCGACATCTTGTTTCCTATAAACAAATTGTTGAATTAAAATATTGTTTTCTATTAATAGATATTACAAAATAATACTTTTAAACGAATAGAAGACATTAAATAAGAAATTTTCTCCTTGATGTTTTTATCGCCAAACATTTTGTACTTCCAATAATCAAACCTCTGGTATAAAAATGTCACGTTTTCTGCAAGAAGTGTTTACGATCAAACGTTTTGACCTTTTCAATAATCAAGCCCTTAGTATGTGATGAATAACTAAATATCAACTAACTTCAGAATAGGTTGGTTCTTTTACCGTAGCTGATTTAAAGTATTTTTTTAAATATACCTAGACGGCGGTCACATTTTAATTTACCAACGTATTATTACTTTAAGAGTAGTTTTAAAGTCAAATATTAAACAATAGAATCAATAGCTTATTTTATATTATTAACTAGTTTCCTCCATCGAATTCGCTTGTGTATTCAGTATCATAGTATATATCTAATATATTTAAACGAGTAGTTTTTCTATATTTATTTATATATTTATTTATTTATACCGGCGATCTCAGAAACGGCTGTAATCATTGAAATTTGGTATGTTGGGGTTTTCGGGGGTGAAAAATCGATCTAGATTAATTTTATGTCTGGGAAAACGCGTGTTTTCGAGTTTTCATGCGGTTTTCTTCCGTATTATTCCACGCACAATATGGTCGATAATTTCTTACACTCAGGCATAAGCATCGGTGTCAAGCAACCTAGGTGCAAAATTAATAATCACAGGTGACCGAGTTCTAATCTCGATCGGTGCAAAGTTTTTGATTTTGTTTTTTTTTGTATTTATTAAAGTTTTTAGTTTTTTTTTATGTAAAAAATACGATATAACAAAAGGTTATATAGCAATACGTAAACTAGACAGCTCAAGTTGAAATAGATTCTACACGATCGATAAAAAATAATGGACCTGCAATAATTCTATCAACTATTGATTTACCATTAAGTACATATTAACAATACTCAAATATATTTTTTCAAAAAATGTTTTAAAATTGAAAAACAAAACTGACCCCGTTAAAACTCTACCCACGGATCATTTAGTACATAATATGATAACAATTCTTCACACGATGTGAATGTAAGGTTACTACGAGGCCTTACAAACATTGAGTTAATTTGAATGAATAAAACTAATTTCTTCATTTTTATATTACAGAAAGCTTTATGCTGTATAATAAATAAGCTTTTAGATTATATCTATTACTTTAGTTAATTTATTTCAAAATAATCTAGTTTTTAATTTCAAAGTAATATTTTGCCTTGACCATAATATACTTCAATAACTCATAAAAAGTTATGTAAATTACTTAATACGTAGAGAACATTAAAATATATAAAATTTAAGCTCTGTATGCATAGTTGAATTAACAAAAAAATACTCTATACTACATTTGTATCTGCTCGCACTAAGAAAACTAGAAACAAGGAATCTAGGTATACATCGTTTATATCGACTGCTCGGCACAAATATCTACATATCTAATACATTTCACAGAGCAATTCTTGTATATTTATTTATTTATTTATTTATCCGGCGATCTCGGAAACGGCTCTAACGATTTTGCTGGAGTTTGGTATGTGGGGGTTTTCGGGGGGAAAAATTGCGCGCTCAGACATAAGCATTGTGGTTAAGCAGCCAAGACGCAAGATTGACGAACACGGGTATCCGGGTTCGAATCCCGGTCGGATACAAAGTTTTTACTTTTGTTTTTGTATTTATTCAAGTTTATACTTTTTTTTGTGTTTAAGCCAAATTATAAAGAATATTGTACTTTTGGTCAAAAACTCCGAGCGAAGCTCGGTCGCCCAGGTACTACGTATAATATGTGGAGTAAAACAAATAGCCAAACGCGTACTATACTTTAACATGACGTTTTTTTTTTACTTATGTTTATTTTTATAAAACAAAGTTAGAGCAAAGAATAAAAATATAAAATTATTTGAAGCTCTAGTCAAGCGCAAGTGCATGCGTAAATTTATATATATCAACAAATGTATACACTCCACAAGGCTTTCATGTCACGACAAACGCTCGATATGGGAGATTGAACACGGCCAAAATACAATGGAACGAATTTTATTGTTAAAATTCATGACTATTTGACCATTACATTGGATGTACATGACCCACATTTCACCTTTACTTTAACGTTATATCTACTTTAATTTAACGTTATATCTAGTTAATTATATATTTACTATAAAGAACATTACAAATATATTTAATTATATATACAAAACAAATGTACACTTAATTATTATACGTCTTGCCGCGTGAAATAGTGGCAAGAATGCTAGCATTCCGCCACTGAAAGGCAATGCCGATTCTTTGGGCGAAAAACAAGCCAGCTCTCCTATCATCAGCTGTAGAGGCGATAAGACAAGGTGCCTATTCAGAAATGTTTAGCTCTTTGACTCTATAGGTTAAAAGTTTCGAAAGCAAGTCTCTCTGGTTATTTTATTTATAATGATTAATTTAAGTAAAATATATAATATCTATTAATAAATTAAATATTTTAAATTTACAAATAGGTATTAGTTACACTATATTAATATTATATGGTAATATAAACTAAAGTTACTTCCAAAGAACAATGAGAAGAAAATTATAATTTGTTTTATTAGTATACTTAATTCCATACGAATATCTCCATACTATTAGCATAATGTCAATAAATTTTAGAAACCCTATAATAACAAAAAATAAATATACTATGTATTATATTTATTATGACATATTCAAATGATATAAGTATTTGCAATGAGAATATTTCTAATGAGAATCGAATCTGATGATTATTTGTTGAGTGATTACTGTTTTAATTTTAGGGAGTAAAGTTTCACCAAAAAAGGAAATTAAATAAACTTATTATGTAGCTCTTTATATCTAGGGAAAAATGCTATGAATTTGAACTTTTTACATAAATGCCAGCATTATGGAGTATATATATATATATATATATATATATATATATATATATATATCCTTATTTAATTTACTACATTCCACTACATTCCACTTGACAATAATTCAGAACACGTATTTTTTTAGCGATATCCTATAGATTTATATTCTTTGTATATACATACGTGTTACGGTATTTTAAAACTTATTTTCTCGTGTAAATTATTAAGAACATAGCAAGATTTATGTAAAATAAAGCTATTAAAAAAGGAAGATAAAATTAATATTCGAATGGAAAGAAATAGTTAACAGAAGTTGTATATTACATATGTTAACAGTAATAGTTTTTTTACGTTCGATTTTAAAAAAGTTGCTGCAAAAGGGGTTGCCAGTCATTAAAGATTTTTTGTTATATTTATAATATACGTTCATGGCGTATATTCATCATTTATATATCAAATTAAAGCTATTTTTTTCTGTGCATGATAAAATACCTCTGCCTATGTAAAAGTGGACGCAAAGGAAAGCAAAGAATATAATATAATATATCATTTGTCAGACAATAACTACGGTTACCATGGTAACAAACAGTTATCAGCTAACTTCATTATATCGCTTTCAGTTAACTTCATCATGTCGCTTTTTCGTTGTAGGTGTGCGCGCGCATCGTAAAAATTTTACTCTTATAATATTTTTCAAACATCACAAAAGAAGTATAACTTCAAAATAGTAAAGAAATATTATTTTCTGTACTAAAATTGTTTCTTATACATATATATTATAATTTACTATAGGCATAATTTAAGAACATCTGAACAGAATAACGCTGGCCACATTATATGTTTTTAATTTATAAACCAACCAAACATTGTAGCTTAATTATTTTGATACAATATTTACTTTCACATACTAAAGAAATTCTTAATTCGTCTGATCTTATGAGTATGTAGAACATGTCGATTGTAGACATTAACATCCAATGGCTAGTGAAAGCTTAATTTAAAGCAAAAAACTAAATGACTATAATACCGCTTCATTAGGTGTTAGTTTCTAAGATTATAAATTCAAAAATATGTTCTTATAAGTTATGCTTAATTTCATACTTAGCTTTTATTTATTAAAAATAACACATAAAATTAATGATTAATATAAAATCATTATAAAAACGGTTTTAATCATAAAAACCGTTACTAGATGTGTCCATTCTACATAAAATATTTTGTTTGCTAGAAAAATAATCATTGAATAATTACTACATTAAAAATCTATACTTAATATTATAAAGCTGAAGAGTTTGTTTGTTTGTTTGGTTGAACGTGCTAATCTCAGGAACTACTGGTTGAAATTGAAAAATTGTTTTTGTGTTGGATAGTTCATTTATCGAGGACGGCTTTAGGCTATATATTATCCCGAAAAAATATACGGTTCCCGTGGGATAGATTTGTTTTTGTCTAAGGACGAACCCGAAGCGAAGCGAGGGTGAGTTGCTAGTGTAAAATAAAATTACTTGTTATAAATATATGTTCCAATAAACATGATAACTTGATCTTTGATTATTATACTTATAAAAAGAAATCAATTGTGAGACAAAAATCTAAATTATGCAAATCACTAATAATAATTCAATAGAGATTTTTTAAACAGATTGTCATTTTTTAAACATCATTTTCTAAATTTGTATATTTTTGAAGAAAAACTACTTTAGGCGTGACTGAGGGGTAAGTCAATACATCGGAAAAATTAGTGTCGTGAAAGTGAGTCAAATTAATTATTATTAATAATTAAACAAATATTAAATTTATATTTCTATAATAATTGTTTTTTATAAAAATATAATATATTTATTATTAACTAACGGCTCACCATTGCTTGGCTCGGGTTCGTCTCTAGGTACGTTTCAAATATTATTAGCCAGCGTTAGCCATGTAAATTGAAAAAAAATAATAATCGTTAATTCGATGTTATAACAGATAATCTGCTATTTGGGGCGGAGAAAGAACCAACAAATCAAAGATCATCAAAATTGGTCCAGCTTTTTTCAAGTTATAAGTGTTGTAAACAAACTCGACTTTGTTTTATAATAGATAATTTTATAATAATTATTACTTACAAAAATGAATATTTATTAATTATTACTAATAATTTTATAAAAAATATTAATTGCAGTTCTTCAACTTCTTTGGCGCTGTGACAGATGTCACACACAAGAAGTTTTACTTCAACCACGCGTAAAGGTTACACGCACTCATTTTTTTTTTCATTGCAATAGTAGGTATAAATAATATAGTAAAATGATACGTGTGAACTGTTACTAAAATTGAACGATTACAAACAGACTGTTATATAAGCAATGAACCGTAAACTCTTAGGCAAGTTTCAGCCTTAAGATAATTTCTAAGCCTCAATATTTCTATTACATAAGCTGTAGGTACTTAGTTTAGTAGGGCATAGTATATGATATTTATTCATTATGTATTGATTTAAATTGCAAATTAAATATTATCTAATTATCTTTTAAACATATTTGTAATTTCTAAAGTTAAGTATTTTTTTATTATGATTGTGTAAGGGAAGAGCTGCATTTAATAATAATATTTACATATTTATGTTTTTGTTATATTTTTTGTTAAACTAATTATGTTAATCTTCTTACAAATGTTAAAACAATTAGCGTTTTATATACATACTAGTGACTTACCCTCGCTTCGCTCGGGTGCGTATCTAGGTACATTCTTTTTTTTTACTTTTATTTAAAGTAAATACGTAAATTAGTATTTGTCAAAAGACTAAACGTAGGACAGTTTGTTCAAACCGATACATTTTTCTTACTTAGAGAATTTTTATACATAATAACTTCTAAACGAAAAGTTTAATCCGAATAATTTAAAGGGGAATTTACATGTACATGTAATTAACCTTAATTATCAAACTATTTAAATAGATAAGGATTAATATCATAATTGTATTTGAACTTAATAATTTAAACAAAAACCGTAATTGTAGCTTAACTATTATACTTAGACATATACTATCGCGGAATTTTTTTTGAGCAATCAGGAGCACTATTAATATATAGAACACTATTTTGTATGTCGTTAATAGTTTTTGCAGCGTACGCAAAATAATGACTTTTATAGGCAACATTTTGATACCTTGGGTTATATTATTCCAATTTAGGTTGTGATCTCTAATTTTTTTGAAAATATAATATGGCCTATGTTACTCGGTAAAAATGTAACTTTCTAATGGTGAAAGAATTTTTAAAATCTATCTAGTATTTTTTGAGTTAAATTGTGACAAACAAACAAACAATCAAACCAACAAAAAATCAAATTATTCCTCTTTATAATATTAGTTTAGAAAAGCTCACACTTTAAGTATGTGTTATTAATTTTTACGTATTAATATATATATAGCTTTAATATATAATAGTATGATTACGTGTAAGCCTTTAAAATTAGGGAGTCTAAGTACCTAACCATTATTTAGTTTTCTTTAATTACACACCCATTAGAAGATACTTCAATTATATCAACTAAACATACTAGATAGATAAATTTTGTAACTTACGTACAGTTAAAGGTAAGCCTGTTGGACTATTCATTGCCAAAATATTATATTTTAACCTATATCTATCTATATTCAAGAGAAAAAATATACAAAATTGTCACAATTGAGTCATAACAAGTGGGCGCAACCTTGCCGAGTCATTTATAGATGTAGCTCTATATAAGGCATTGTGTAGGTTGTGATGCTAAAGGCTTATAAATCCGCTATGTTCCTTATATTCTTCATCTTTAGAACATAATATCAAAAACGCTCTTAAGTGAATATCGTATTCTCTACAAGGCCAACCTTAAATATTGAAGTAAAGTTGACCTTTTAAAACTATATTTATAAGTATTCATATGAAAACTGCCTTACAAAGGATAAATGTAACTAAATATTATACAAAAAATGTGAAAACATTCTATACTAGCGGCTCACCCTCGCTTCGCTCGGGTTCGCCTCTAGACGAACAAAAACAAATCTATCCCACGGTAAACGTACATTTTTCCGGGACAAAAAGTAGCCCATTTATTATTCTAATGTATGAACTATATTATTGTAAAGTTTCATTAAATTCAATGAGAAGTTTTTGTGTACTAAGCTGTATAAGTTACTGTAGTTTTTTTTAACTATCCCACGGGAACTCTTTAATTTTCCGGGATGAAAACTATCTAAGATATTGACTTGAGATATAAGGTACCACCATACAAAATTTCATTTAAATCGGTACAATAGTTTTGGAAATTAGATCGTACAAACAGGCAAATAGACAAACAGACAGAGAAACAAAAAAATTGAAAAAAATCTGGATTTGTTCTCTTCTTACATCCCCCTGAATCGTTTTTTAGCATTGTTTTTCTATGCACACATTCGACCTCTACAGTTTTATTATATGTATAGATTACTTAATCAACATTTATTATAATATTTTAGCTATTTACATCGCGAAGCATGGTCGAAGGAAGTATATTTGTATGTAAATATTTAAAATATGGAATTATGTATATTTATAGTGTTTTAAATAACTCTATAATTAGTTCCCTTGTAAACGATAGCAATTAAAATTATAATTTTTATTTCATATCATGATTATATGTAAGCTTTAGCATAAATTTAAAAAAAAAACCTGACACGCCCTTGTACCCTACAAACTTCAAATATTTAATAAGTAAATCCCATGAGATAGTCAAGGCTATAATACACGATTACTGTTTTTTTTTGTTTTAATCTATATGAAATTTCAAAACTTTGAAAGTAAACTTGGCAAAAATATTTTCTTTATATTTTTATAAAATCATCCTCTAGCAACAGCGTCTCAGCTAAGCTCTATATAATAATTGAGCCCTTCTAATGTATCACTGCTAGACACGGGCCCTTCAATGCTAGAGGGATCAGTCCATAGTACACACACCACCCTGTAAAAATACGGGATAACAGGCTTTATGTGTCTTTGGAAAACTACTACAGTTCTCTCAAACATTCAGCGTTTCTCAAGATTTTTTCTTTCACCATAAGTAGAGTGGTAATCGTGAAAACTACTAACTGATAAACTTAGAGATGCGGAACCAATGGTTTGTACCCGCTTCAATTGTTTTTTCAGCGAATGTGTTACCACGGGGCTACCACTACTTGCCACGCTCCACATCTATTCCACATTGGGAAAAATATTATAGTCCAAACATTTTCAAACATAATTTGAAACTATAAATATACAATAAATACAATGGTTCTGAAATAAGTTAATTCGTTAAATCTATACATATAATAAAATTCTGAGTCGAATCAGTACTTTAAATATTTTTTTAAAATCTTATTGAAATAGTCATTATTATCGTCGAATCTATAGTTTTTAAAATTTTTGTCTATCTGCTACCGCATCACGAAAAAACCACTGAACAGATTTTGATGAAATTTGATATGATGACAGCCGGTTATCCGGGTCAGCATATAAGATACTTTTTACTGCGGGAAAAAATCTCATCTCTGAGCTAAACGTTAAAACGTAACGAACGAACACGAGCGGAGCAAGGTTGAGTCGCTAGTATACTAAAATATTGTCATTTCTGCAGTGAAAGATTCATATATTTCCTCTTTGGCATCGTAGATTAAACATGATAACATTAAGGTATGTTTCACAACATAACACAACAAATACCACGGTTATATACATATATTTCCTAGTGGAATATTGCAATATTTCCTTTTAACCTCTTTTCCGATAGACTAAATGCATCTTTACGTAAGTTATTGCGTCGTCTTGTCGTTTACAGCATCTTCCCGCTGTGAAATTGCCTATTGGTTGTTTAATTTAATTGATTTGTTGCACTGTGTGGTTTGCCACTTTCTCGCAACTTGCTGATTTTAAAAAAAATGTAAATTGTTTTTTACCCTGAAAACATTTTGTCATGAAAATATAAAGAAATTTATATGATGGAAAAGCTTTAAATTCATATTATAATATAACTAACAAGCTACGTCATAATTAATGCCTAATTTTACCAAATCATTATAATTTTTTTTTTCAAATTTCTATCAATCTATACATCCATTGGCTAGTTAAACGGCGTTTACCATGAAGAATAAACTTATGAAACTTGCTAAAAATATAGAGTTTGTATAAATATATTTTAAATATGTTAACATAAGTGACCTTATTTAAACGAATCTTTTTAATATTGTGACCTTTTTATAATACGCATTTACGAATAAATAAGGAAATTCATAAATTAGCGAAATCTGAAGTATACAATACATAATATTACCTACGAGTATTTACTTAATTATTCAAAGTTCAATATGATGAATATGAACTTGGTTCAACATTTTAAGGTAATTTAAAACGATATCCATATATTATCTATAGTGAGGAATGTACATACGTGTACGCTAAGAAATCTCATATAAGTAACCACTGATTAAAGAAAGTACATGAAAAGAAATCCAAAAAACTCATTGTATTCAGCCCTTTTTAACGTCCCACTGCTGGGCACGGGCCTCCCTTCAATACGAGGGGAATCAGGCCATAGTCCACCACGCTGGCCAAGTGCAGATTGGCGGACTGACTTCACATGTCTTTCGAAAACTTGCTAGGTTCTCTCAGACATACAGGTTTCCTCACGATGTTTTCCTTCACCGTAAGGCAAGTGGTAATCATGTTAGAAATGATTCGCACATGAAAATATCAGAGGTGCGAGACCCGGGATTTGAACCCGCTTCACTCGGTTTCCCAAGCGAACGCGTTCTCACTGGGCTACCACTGCCTAAAAACTCATACTTAGAAAATAGAATTAATGTGCCAATGATTTAAAAAAAGCAGCCATCCCATGTTGAACTCATATGAATACCTTTTTCATATCATCAATTCATCATTTTTTCAATCTGTCCTTCTGCTTATGTTTGTTAATATCCATAGCGTCTTAACCGATTTCAATGGGATTTCTACAGTTTGTCTAAGTAGAACTAACATAGCATATAGCTTTTCGTTTTAACATGGAATTCACATTGGAATTATAACTATTCTATAATATTTACGTTTATACTTTAAAATTATTATACTAAAATATTTCGAAAACTATAAAAGTATGTGCCTAATCATAGCAGATTATTTGTTACGATAGATTTGTAATTTTCTGAACAAAATATATGAAACAAATCTTTAAAACAAGGTAATTGAGAAGGTCACGACACATTAGCGTATGCAGCACATACTTTACAACGCGTTCACTTTCCCAGGTTCTTCGTTGCCACACACCAATTTTGGACGTTTATTAAAACAAGTTTTTTCGAAACATTACTAGTTGAACTTAAGAAACAACTATCTACAGTAAATTAGAATTAAGTAATATAATCTACAAAAAATAATTGATTTCATAGATATTAGCAAATATTTTCATAAGCAAAATATTTTACATTTGACTTGAAAAAAAATATCTAAACGTTTTCTTTACATAGAGAATTGAGAATTAAACTTATATCTAATTCGAACTGAAAATTACATAAAGGAGACAATTTCGCTTATACATGTTGTATGAAACTTTTTTTAAGTAAATAATAGTGACTAAGTAATTAACTACAACATAAGCCTATTTTCTTCTGGGTCTAAATATTTATTGACTTACTTAAACCCTATACACGAATATAAAACATATATATCTTCTATGACCTTAATAAACTTAAATTATGATTAAAAAAAAACAAATTTATGTTATTTGAGAAAAATAACACAAATTCGATTTTTAAAATTATAATCAATTAGAACCACAAAACCTAATAGTGCTGTAAAGACCACACGCTTTTACAAAAACGAGTTTTATATAGCATCTGGCGTTTCACAGGAAGCCTGACTTACGTTAATGGGTCTACGAAGTGCCTCTATATATCTATATAAATATAATAAATTTGATACAGTACAATATTATTATCAATCCCTACTATGGTTTAGATTAATTAATAAATATTTAAATTTTATATAATTCATCTGAATTTTGTCATGCAAACTAAAAAAAGACAGTGACCGACCGCAAACAGACATTCTGTCATCACAATATAAAAAGTGATTGAACCGTAACATATAATTATCATGTAGTATAATATATGGTAGAAGTGTAACGAATGTTTGATGTTCTTCCAAAACAATTTGAGCTTTGGTTACTCAGTCTATAGGTCAAGTATACCTACAAGCACCAGATTTAATGTGATTAGAATGCAAATTCTATTTACATATAATATAAACTGACCAAGAATGAGTCAGAATGAAGGTAGAGGTTTTTAAATCAATTCAATGTAAATTACATTTTTATTAGTAAATATTGTATTTTTATTAGTAAATTTATATGCTCTAGCATATAAATACATAAATTGTATGGTGGTATTACATATTATTATTCTATGGTGATACGGAACTCTCGGTGTGCAGAATTCAAGATAAACTGTACTTAAATAGATGACGAAGAAAACAAATGAAGCATTAACTTAACTATGATTCACACATTATATACAAACATTAAAACTATTATACATAATAATATATGTATACATATGTAACTTAGTAACAATGTCATTGCGTGCCATTTTCTAATGAGGACGAGTATCGGAACATTTTGAATTTTAATAAATTGAGTATGACATACATTTTAATATTTCAATAATAAATATTTAATTGTTACACTTTAAAATTCTATCGTCCATAAAGAGGTTTATCTTAAAACGACGGCTCGAAGAGTCACAGATTTTTTTAGAATATAAATTTAAAAATGCTAAAAATATGCACAATTTGTGTGTACATCGGTAACCTTAAACATTTCAGACAGTATAACTTAGATTATATCATAATAGTGGCTGGTGGCAGTGGTAATGTGACTCAAGTAAACTGCCTCAAGTAACAAGTCACACGCCTTCATATTCAAGGCTGTCTAGAAACTGGAGCAGCTATGTGAATACTGATTGATTTTATGTTGATTATTGTAAAATCAATTAGATATCTATGTCATAAAAACAAGTTCTTAAAAACACTTCCTATATAATTAACGATAATGTAATATGCACAATTGGTAACTATGCGCTCTTATTCATACACATTTAAAGTTTAGGAAATTGTATTTAAATATAGTATATAATCAAATAATATTAACTAGTGATGCATTAACGCCTCAACTAGGATTAAAATGACTTTTTTAATTTAACCCCTGCGAAAGGTTTGTATAGATAAAAATATTTTTCGAGAATGAATTATTCGTATTTAAGTCTAATTAAAAATAAATATTAATTAAATTAAAGTTTTATTTTTATTTTATTGTGTATTGAAATTTTTCATAAATTAAAAAAAATAAACTTACAGACTCGGCTGATATAACACTATCACTCAATGAAATACTGAAAACGTAGAGACACCACAGCAATGCACTAACTTGCCGAACCATTTTTATTTTCACCCTCACAGATAAATAAATTTATTATTAATTTAATTCCTTAAATTTATAAAGAAAATATATAATTTTAAAGTAAGCGAATTGTTTTATCGCGTAGTAGCGAAAGGCGCGCGTTCGAATGCAATATGGATGTTGGTTTGATCTTGCGCCGATTTTTGAAAGGCCCGCGTAGGAGGGTTTCGCGCTTATTTCAACCTGTCATATTGCGTTCCGTTACTGCATATATTATAAATTAAATGCAAGACTTTACATTGATATCTATATTTTTAAATATTACTTTGCAAATAATAAAAATAGTTTCTTTAGTATTTCAAAAAAAAATTTATTAATTGTTTTTATATAATAATTAAAGAAGTACGCTATTCATCTTTTATTTGCTAATTTTATTCCTAAGTCGAATTAAATAAAAATAAACTAGGTAGTGTCACCATATTCGACACATTCTAGATAGAAATCATTAGATTTCTTATCTACGTTCTTAATAACGTCATTCACAATAGACAAAACAAAAACAGGTTGCGGCGGGAAAGTTGACAATCATTCGTATGATTAAATGTAAGACGATTAAATGCATTATATATGTTGCATCACATTACAACGGTATATAGTATAAACTAATATTTTTATGCTCCATTTAAAGCTGTTCATTTAATATTATAATTATTTCGTATAAATATTAGGCTTATAGAAACGGAATGAGAGAAATTTATTGTCGTTTTCGTTAGTGTAAATACTAATATTTATATATATTATTTAGATTAGAATATATGATTTATATTCTAATCTGAATAAATTATGTTAATTATATTTCCTGTATTAAAACATACATCTGTTAATAAATTTAGAACCTAATTACTAGCTCGTAGGTACCAAATACTCAAGTGAATCTGTCATTTTATACACATACACTTTACTGTAAAACTGTTCAATCGTCATATTTTTATGTTCTTGCTATTATTTAGGTATATTGATATCTGTCAATCCCGTTAACGTTGAGAAATGATGGGATGAGAAAATGGTGATTATTACAGGCGATGGACAAACCATGTGATGCTTATTATTCATACGATTAGGGTTCATTTTTACCATTTTAGTACAGGCTAGAACTACCCATCTAACTGAACTAAATTAAAAAAAATAATGTAGCAACCGGGAGAGATGTTGGTAGTGTACGAAAACTGGTGTCGCTAACCATTTTTCGGGCTAATCCGTTCATAAGGGTGGAGAATAATGATAGGACTTATATTTTAACATATATAACTCTAACAATCGCTCAATATTACATTGTTTTAGCGATCATTTATATATTTTTACATATAATAAAATAGTAACAAGGGAAAGATTAGAGGCAGTGGTAGCCCTGTGGTAACGCGCTCGCTTGGGAAACCGAGTGAAGCGGGTTCAAATCCCGGGTCTCGCACCTCTGATATTTTCATGTGCGAATCATTTTCTAACTTGATTACCATTTGCCTTACAGTGAAGGAAAACATCGTGAGGAAACCTGCATGTCTGAGAGAACCTAGCAAGTTTTCGAAAGATATGTGAAGTCCGCCAATCCGCACTTGGCCAGCGTGGTGGACTATGGCCTGATCCCCCTTGTATTGAAGGGAGGCCCGTGCCCAGCAGTGGGACGTTAAAAAGGGCTGAATACAACAAGGGAAATCTGTACATGAAATATTTTTTTAAAACAATGTGTGCAGTATATAGAAATCGTCTTCTATATTTGTAGTCTCTGTCTGCCACTGCCTGTTCTCCGCGTTTACCTTTTTTTATACCACACATCGTATTTTGATATTAAATATTTTTTGGAAAATCTTATTGAAATGAAATAGACATTATTATCGATACAGAGGCCGAAACTATACTTTTCAGCATTTTTGTCTGTCTGTCTGTTACCGCATCACGGAAAACTCACTGGAGGGATTTTGATGAAATTTGGTATGATAGCTGGTTCTTCGGATCAACATATAGAGTACTTTTTACGGGGGAAAATATCTCATCTCTGAGAATACTATACTAAACGTTAAAACATAGTATTAGCCGCTAGTTACTAATAAAAATAACAATAAACGAGGAAGGTTAGTTATAATTTGTAAATAGTTTGTACAAAATGGCTGAACGATGACGGTGTTTTGTCAAGACAACCGATTGCAATGAAAAAGGGCTTTAAAAACTCCTCAAAATATTAATGGTAGCATGTTTTTATCTCCTAAAGTACACTCAGAATAACCATTTTTAGTTACTTAAAAAGTACGACGCACTTGAGCGAAGCGAGGATAAGTCGCTAGTTAATAACATAATAAATTAATATATATAATTAAATCGATATTATTATGTTCCTACTAAGTATTATAAAACGAATTTTCATGTGTTGCAAATTTAAAATATGAGTAGAATAATACGCGTAATTAAAGTTAAATTACTGTACGAAATACATAGAGGATAACATCGCAATGAAGTAATACAGAAAACTGGGGCATATGAAGTTTATAAATCTAGATTTTCCTTTGTGAAACTTGAGTACTAACTAATCACTCTATAGTTGAGATATGTGTGTATGTTGTGTAATTGTGTCGTTTGTTTTAGTGATGAAATCGTTTCCAGATTTAGATAATATAGCTGCATATATGTATGTACCTGTAAAGTAGTACCTTGAATCATTAACCAATAGACCTTGTACAGCCTAAACTGATTGATTTTTCTTTTAAAGGAATTATTTTCGACGACACGTTTGGCTCAATTTGTAGTGATCCTACTTGCTGTGACAGCGGTCACGGGTTCGAGTCGCTGGGGCATTCATTTGTGTGATGAGTACGAATGTTTGTACTCCAGTCATGGGTCAACACAATCTTCGTAGATTACCATGGAACTGAGTGGTGCTGTGTATTATTGTCCTAACATATTTATCTTATAAAATTATTATTTGAGAATCTAACAGGTGATCTATGATGGGTTTTATTTTATTCTTGAAAATACTATTAAAAAGGTAAAGGCTTATATGAAAAAAAGTATACAGATATAAAAATACTCATATTATTATTAAACTTAAAAACGTGAAACCGAGCGACGCTGGAAAGTATCCTTTAAAGCTACATAATACATATTCAACTTCATAGTTCATCCATATTCCAGTTTCAATTTTAAAATATTGGTTTTATATCATACTTACCCTCTCTTCGCTCGGGTTCGTCCCTAGATTACTTCCCCATACAAATTTTCATCCCCATTTTCACCCCCTTAAGGGATGATTTCCGGTATAAAAACTATGTTATGTTCTTCCCAGGGTCTCAAACTTATTTCTTACTTTTTATCTAAATCGGTTAATTTCGGAGCCTATTTTCAAACAAACAAAAAATCAAATCTTTCCTCTTTATAATATTAGTATAGATAAGATTGAAATAAAATACCAAAAGTTTTTATTTAAGAATATACATAAAATAACACTCCAACAAGTAAAATGGTAGAATAAATCAAATAACATATAATTAAATCAATAATTTTTATTAAATTTCGATACACAGCTACGTTAGTTATCACGAAAAGTGACTTTTGAGGTTTTTTTATGCCTGTTAGATACATTAACAAGAGATTTACTAGTTACGGCAGTTGCACTGAGTGTCTTAAATTGCATTGACATAAGTCTACGTTGAGATGTCAAAGTTGACCGCCTATCATTATAATATTCTTCGATTTCTTGTAGGGTTAAATCTTTTGTTTCTGGTAGAAAAAAGTATAGAAAGATACAACCTGAAAAACATTAATGCATTTTTAATACTATTTAACTATTATTGAAGTTATATTTCTTTTGGCACGTTAAGGAAAAAATGATGGGAGTTATTTTTTTACGATGGTACAGGTTTAGACTACAGTATAAAGTTAGTTATTACAAGCTTTCATTTTTAATATTAAAAAGTGCCTAAGCTGTTACTTATTGCTCATTTATGACTCGATTTTAGGTGATCATACAAAAAAGAGGTTAGATAACTTACAAAACTTAAAATTTTTACATTAAAAATATGAACAAATAATATTTACATGTGATAGTTACCTAATAATGAACATATCCCAAAAGCTACAATCGTGCAAGGAAAACCAAGAAAATCTCTCACGTATGGATAGCATTTATTAGTAGCGAAAATTAGTAAGTTTAAATTCGTTAGAGAAATACCACCTAGCAGTCCCCTTACCTGAAACATAACATACGCGTTCAATTTTTTATAAAATATCGCCCTCTCATTTATTATTTCAAATCTCACCAAAAGTCATGGCTTAAAGTAGAAATTATTCATTTAAATGCTTTTGTAACCGAACCCAAGTGTCAGTAACTGTTACCCAGCTTGCATTCAAAAACTTTCACGTGTACTATGTAAGTGTACAATAATGAATGCTATTGTCTTTGATAATAATGCAATACATATTACATTTCTCACTCACTTGTAAAGGATACAACTCAAACATCATCAGCGGAGGTAGAGTATAATAGCCAGTAGTAACAAACATTATGTAGAGCATGAAACCGATCTGCGGGAGAACTGTGGATTGCGTCTCATTTTGTATTAGAAACCCCAAAGATACACAAACTATTCCGACACCTAAACCTATAATATTAAATTATAATCATAAATAAGGTTCACTATCTTTATAAAAAATTATGAATAAATCTATCTTATATATATAAAATTCTCGTGTCACAGTTTTCGTTGCCATACTCCTCCGAAACGGCTTGACCGATTTTGATGAAATTTTTTGTGCTTATCCGGTATCTATGAGAATCGGCCAACATCTATTTTTCATCCCCCCAAATGTTAAGGGTGGACCACCCCTAAATTTTTATTTTTTATTTTTCAGACAAAATTTTTTGTTTTAATTTTTTTATGATACAGCATACAAAAATACCTACAACCCTAAATTTTCACCCCTCTACGATCAACCCTTATTTTTTAATAGCAATTTTAGTTATTTAATCATAATAGGATACTTTTTACTGTGGGAAAAACTCTCCTCTGAGAAATCTATACTAAACGTTAAAACGTAACTAGGGACGAACCCGAGCGGAGCGAGGGTGAGTCGCTAGTGAATTAATAATAAGTAAGTATAACACAGTGCACAAACGGTTTGGGCACATAGAAAGAATAGTTAAAAAGATTCATATACATATTGTAAAATACTGAGTGGAATGCCTAGCAGACCTCAAAGAACTTTGAAAGACAAAGTTTTTGAAGTTGTTCTTCTTTTGGTATGCTTGAAAAAAATTATGAGAGTAAAATATTAAAAATGCGTGCGCACACTGACAGCCAAAAAGCGACATCATGAAGTTAGCTGAAAGGGACATGATGAAGTTAGCTGATAACTATCTCTCCGGTTTCCGTGAAAACTCATAACTATATTCAAAGTAGTTTCTCAAATATTCATTAATCTATAACACGTGTTTTATACGAGATAAAAATTTTTTTTATTAATTAATCATTCCTTTTGAGTTGTGACATACGAGACGAAATCTTTAGCTATTTTTGTTCTGTTACACCAAATAAGTATAACTTCTTACGTACGTATGAGTACACACACGCGTTTTTTTTTATATTGAAATAAGGCAAGGTCAAAAATTTAGAGGCCCCCCAACGAGCATGTAAGTGAAAGATAATAATGGTAGACACGAAAGAGGTACATATAGAGATCGTAGCGCTTAGCACTCTCTCTGCCTACTCCACAGGATATGAGATAAAGCATGAAGTTTTATATACGAGTATAATATGTATAATAATATCAAATTTATATAAGCTATAATAATAACTATATACCAGAAGTAATCGCCAAAGATCTTCTGCTAACGTTGAATATAAGTCCTGCTGTGACTATTCCTACAATTATTCTTGTAACACCCAGTAGAACATTTCCTATTTCAGGGTTGATTGATGATTTGGATCTCTAAATAAATAAAAAGTACTATATTAGATTAAATTATGTTATTTTTTTATGTTTTTTTTTTTTCATTTTAGTTAATTAGAGGATGATAAAAGTTTATATGTATAATAGCAACTTCATCCCTAATGAAAAACAAAAATAAATCAATCCCACGGAAACCGTACATTTTTCTGAATTAAAAAGTAACCTATGTGCATATAGCATTATCAATTTGTAACCGACTTTAATAAAGAGGAGGTATCCTTGTATGTTTTCTTTTACGCATATGTTACACGATATCTTCACCAATTGTCAATTTCCAACTGTCCAGTTGTGATAGGATAGGATAGGGTTGGGGAACCCTATCCTATCCTATGTAATATAATTCCTTTTAGTTGATATTAAATAAATAAATCAAAATCCATATTAAGTATTAACTCACTCTACATCTTTAAGAGTTAAAAAAATACCAGAAATTCTAAATATTAACTTTACCTCCAATATATCAACGGTCCACATAAAAATAATTGATGCACCAGATAGTTCCGCTATTAGCTTAAATATTGTCATAAGTAAAAATGGTTTATATGATGATCGTTTCAGAAGAGCTGCCAATTGCTCCAAAAAGGTTAACCTGAATAAAATATTTTAATATTAAGATATTTAAGAACTCAATAAATAAAAACACATTTAGAAAAATTTACCTACGAATGTCGTTATCGTTTTTGAAGTCTATAATTTCATCAATTTCAGCATCTGTATTGTATTTCTTAGAGCGAAATTTTTTAAGTGACATTTGAGCATCTTCTGTTAACGATTTTTGAATTAAGTAATATGGTGTTTCAGGAAGATTCATATTAAGAAGAAATAGTAATACCGCAAATGCGCAGCTTATATAGCATAGAATAGTCCACTTTAATACAGAGCCCAATCCAGCCTGAAAGTTATTTTGTTTCTAATAACCTCATACAAAATACAAAACATTACTATATAAAATAAAGTGAACTTATTATTCTTAGTTTGTTGCAAACGCACGTCAACAAACGCGCCAAGTGAAGCAAGAGTGCGTGACTAGTAAATATATTATACGTATTCAGACAACATAAGTAGTCCTGCAATTTTTCTACTACACTATAGAGATCGTTATTTAAAATGAGTTTCATTTATTACCTGTATAGTTATGCCAATAGACATAGCAATATTGGGGAAAGAACCGATCACACCACGCATATTTGGTAATGATACTTCTGTCATATAAACCCTTGGTACGCTCATCGCCATTCCTATCCCAAAACCAGTTATCATTCTACCTTTAACATAATAAATTATCACTTTCTGAGATTCACGCGAATATTTGACATTTTTATTTTTGGTCCGATAAGATAGTTTTATTTAAAATAATAAATTATTCTTTAAAATCATATTAAAAATGGAATGAAAAATATTATTATAGTATTAAAATCAGTTTAAATCCTTATGTTTTAAAGATATGTACGTCGATTTCATTAAAACAAAACTTACCTATGACATAGACTTACCTATTATAATTTTAGTAGCTGTATTAGCCATACTAATATAGAACCATCCTAAACAAACAGGTAGTTGACTATAGATTAGCATTGTGCGACGACCAAACTTATCTATCATGTAACCACACAGTAAACAACCGATAGGAGAAAATAAAGGTAACGCGCTGGCTGAAATAAATAAATTCTTAAGTCTTAAATATAATATCATACTTAACGGACCTTTTACAAAATATGTATTTTTCCCAAGAAATCCTGACACATATGTACTTACATTTCGTGCATTAATAAAACTAAATATACTAAAGTTGATGGGTAAATATTTTCTCTTCTAGTAAATTTTAATTATACGAGATATGTACGTTCATTTAGCTTAATATACCTATAGAAAATTTCCCTTCATATTATTTAAGTTCTTAATAAGTTCAAAATTCTTATTGATATGCTGGTATATAAGATACTTCATATTTATTACTTACTAATCCAAGACTCATCAGAAATCGTTACTTTAATGGCAGAATCAGGTAAATTTAACTGTGGGAGAGTAACCGCTGAAAACCCATAAGCTAAACCAATAGAAACCATCGATAAATTAACCCAAACACCATAACCTAATTGAATCATTGCTGTTTCAGTCCAAAACCCAGGGTCTGGATAATTAATTTGCAATTCTCTCGACATTGTTTAAACCATGGTATAACAAATTTTAATTAAATATTCAAGAACTTTAGAATTATTGTACTGCCTTATTTTAGAAAATAGCATTTGTGTTTTCTAATACAATTGTCACTTAGACAATATTTTGCATGTCAGAATTTAGTTCTTTACATAAGTTCTTACTAGTCTTTTTAGATTTTGTAGAGAGAATATTAATAAATTATAATAATTTTAATAATAAACCCACAAGTATAAACATTTATAAAGCTCAGCAGAATTTTATTTCATTTTTTGCTTAAATGTGTCGTGTGGGCTTTGCCATGAAGAATTTCTCAGGAACCAACTTGTTAAGATTTTCCTATTTTCAAGAACTTTTTCACATTTTTTAACTGATTTTAACTTATCGTTTATCTAATTGCTTATACTACTTGAATTTCCAAAAATCTTTCCTAAGTTCTAACATTGGGTACGTAAAAAAACTCTTGTTCATTAAAAGCTTTCAGAGTACCAGTGATTTTGGATTTATAAAATATATTTTTTTAACTGAATAATATTACATCATCGCGGCTGTGGAAAGAATTGAGATATAACCTTTAATATAGATAGTATTTAGTATAGAAAAAAAAACATATTTTATTTAAAAAATATTTTTATATTATAAATATCTTTATAACTATCTTCAATCGGTAGGTCACACAACTTAGTTTATATTCTTTTCATCTTAGGATATATAAATGGTCTTGTGTATTTGTTGTTAGCAAATTCGGCGACAAAGTATGGTTTTGCATTTGTGCCCAATCGACTTTTCATATTTTCTTCAAAAGCCGCTAAAACTTGAAGTAGATTACTTCTAGAAATAGAATCGAATTCGATGCCGTGTGCTTGGCGGACCGGTGGCTTATCTGTAAATATTATATAGTGAATCTAATAAAACTTAATTAAAATGTGACATATTACATTATAGTCCAGTCACCTAACCTACCCAAGGTTCTGACTTACAAAAGGTCAAGGAGAGTTATAATTTTTGTAAGGACCATTTGTAATCTAGATGACGCTGAAGAGAAGATATTTTGGAAAACTGGTTTTTGGTACCATTTTTTCAATATGACAGGTCGCTCAAGGTCACAAACCAGAAAATTAATTAAGACACGAAACTGCAATACTCTGCCAAATTAAAATCTTCTTGGCTGTTTGTAGCACAAGCCAATTTTTATGTCTTTAATTTAGATTAAGAGCGTTGTTGTATGTTACACTTGTAGCTATGTGTGGCAGGTAAAATGTGAAAACCGTGAAATTATAATTGTTCGGACTTTTGTCAATCGTTTTCCTTTTCTTGCAATATCACGGGGCAATGTTATCTATATTATAATTTCACTTCTATATGAAATCATACATATCAGGAACAATAGTTTAATAAGGCCAAAAATTTATCTTAATTATCGTTTCGTTAATATCGAGACTTAGCTCCCATGAGCACAGTTCCCATTCAGTGCGCGGTCCAAGATTTAAACAGTGTTATTTTTTAACTGCCTCGGTGGTGTAGTAGCTAGCATATACGGCTGCATATTTGGGGTTCGAGTCCTGAGCTGAGCCAAGTTTAGTTATTAAGTCTTTCTCTTAAGAAATTTCCAGTAACAGCTCGGGGTTGTGAAGCCTCGGAGAGAACGTAAAGCCGTCGGTCCTGTGCGTGTTCTTTCAGTGGTTTCGTTTACTTGCGCGTTCACTTATACACTATAATATCTCCGCAGATGACTAGTCTCAAAATTCAAAATTCAAAATTCTAAATATTTTATTCAGCATTAAATTATTACAATTTTTTACTGAACGTCATGAGTCTACCACCAGTTCGGAAAGAAGAAACCTCAGACCTGAGAAGAACTGGCGAAAGAAACTCAGCGGGACTAATATTTTTTTAATAAATTATAATTTACAATATTTCTATAAAATTGAAGTAGTCTGAAGGCGATCACTTCATTCCCAAGGCGTGCTATCTTCTATAAAATTATTTATTGTATAAATAGCCTTTAGCACACAAACGTTCTTTAACAATTTTTTTGAATTTAGTGATGGAAGCTTTTTGAACATTTTCTGGGATCCTGTTGTACAAGCGTATACATTGTCCATAAAAAGAATTACTGACTCTCTTTAAACGAGTCACAGGCATTACAAGTTTGTGTTTGCTCCTAGTATTAAAGTTATGCATGTCACAATTCTTGGGAAATTCGTGTATATTTTTACGAACATACATAACACATTCGTACACGTACTGAGAAGCAACAGTCAATATTTTTATTTCTTTAAACTTATCTCTTAATGACACTCTAGGACCTAAACTATAAATTGCACGAATAGCTCTTTTCTTCAGTACAAAAATCGTATTAACAGTTGCTGCATGTCCCCATAGTAAGATACCATAGGACATAATACTATGAAAATACTCAGTGAGATTAGCCGCCGTGGCCAAAATCGGTCAGGAGGACATCATCATCATTTTTAACATATAAGGTAAGAGATTATTAAAAAATATAAATAAATACATATAATATTAATAGTCAATGTACAAGAGATATTATAGTGCACAAATGCACACACTATTCACTTCGTTCTTAAAAGTCCAGTCCGCACGACAATTCGACACTGTCAGTTAAAGATTAGGCGCAGGACCAACGGCTGTACGTACTCCGGCAACATGGAGATGAATTACTGCCAATTTCCCAAACTCCCAATTACTGCCAATTTCCCAAACTCGCTAAAAAAGGCTGATATAACTTTTTAAACAGAAAAACCCTATAATTATATCTGACCCGAGCCGGGACTCGAACCCAGGTGGACGACACTAGATCAACAAGGCAATTATAATTTACTTAGTTATTAATATGAATATAAATAAACATATACATATATTTTATAAGCGAAAATTTATTACCTTTTAATCTGTATAAGCCAGAATGGTCTGCACCGCACCACGTAACAATAAGGAAGAAGAAAACAATACACTGCATGTTCGATTGAATTGAAACATTTGAGTGAAAGCGTAGAAATACATACGACTTTTTTATCCCTTTGTAAAGCAAAATCAAGCAATAAACAGTTTATTGCTTTCAAAAAACCATTATGATGAACGGGGAATGTTTGCTTTAAGATATTAAAATTAAAAAGAAAATACATTTTATAACGGCTCTGATGATACCGAGATAATGCTTGACATTTTAATTATCTTATTCTATAATCATATATCAAGCCCCAAATAATTATATAGCGTAGTGTATAGTATAGAACTAATTTAGCACGCGTAGTGCTACTTCACTGAAAGTAGCCTGATTGGGCTGAGACTGACATTATTATAAAACAAAAAGGCAGGCAATAAAACTATCTTTTCGGATTTTTTCGCGGATTTATTTTGATTTTTGGTTCCCGACGTTTCGATTGCTTTACAGCAATCATGGTCACGGGAGAGACTAAGGTGTTAGATGTCTCAAAGGCATTATACAGTTGTCATAATAAGTTTTATTCAAATGTCTAATGTTCGCGTAAATCTAAGAAAGTATTAGGCTACTTTTAATTAGTGTAGTCAGTTCGTTATTAAGCTACCACCGCACCGGCTCGTCTAAGACGAGCCTTCTAGAAACTCAAAAGTAAAAAAAAACAACGATTTATAATATTATTTTAAAAAAACATAATAGCTATGCTATACTCGTAGTATTCTTACGAGTCAATTTATCTCTCTCTGTCTCTTGAACTTTTGAATAAAATACTTTTTTTTAATAATATTACTTTAACTGTGACAATTTTTTTTTTAATTTTTGCATTATAATTAAAATTTTAGATTAAAAATTTAAACTAGAAACCATCGAAGAGTATTACTATCCATCTTTTAGCTTTATCATCAGATCGATTTATCAAAATTCATATATTTTCTCAATCTGTCAGGATATATATACAATTTTACTGAGTGGGTTTGATTGTCAGTACCTGAACTATTGTCAAATGGTGCACTTGCTGAAAAATCGAGCCTGTCCTAGATAAGGTGTAGGAGTAAGTGAGTAAGTAGTTTAAGATTACAAACATTAGGTTATCGTGTGTATATTTACAAACAAAATATGATCTTTAATGGTTGAAATAAATGATATATTATTATTATTAACTGCCTCTGTGGTGTAGTGGCTAGCATGTACGGCTGCACATCCGGAGGTCCTGGGTTCGAGTCCCGGGTCGGGTCAAGTTTAGTTATTAAGCCTTTCTGTTTAGTAAGCCTCAGTAATAGCACGGAGTTGGGATGTTGGCAGTGTTTTATCTCCGTGCCTCGGAGAGCAAGTATCGTCGCTCCTGCGCCTTCACTGTCACCGATCGTGTCTCGTGTCGTCCTGCCGGAGTATGAGAGTGACAGGAGTAGAGAGTGCACTTGTATTTGCACGTACACTTGTACACTATAATATCTCCTTCGTAGATGGCTAGTCTCAATGAGATTGGCCGCCGTGGCCGAATCATTCGAGAGGTCATTATTATTATTATCGCAAACCAAGGGTAATATAAATAATACAACAATTTAAAACGAATTCAATATTTTATTTCTTAAAACATCAACAAATACTTTCATGGTAACAATATTGTTCCAAAATCTGTTCATTCTATCACAAAGACATATTTAAAATAACTTATATACTAACATTATATACATATATTTTATCTAAAAGCTGCCACTTTGTATATGTATATGTAATATGTAAAATAAATTATTTTTTCTAATGGCACTACGTTTCTTTCTACAGTACTTATTACTATAAATTAAATAATACTTCATACAAAAATACAAATATACGATTCTGCTTCATTTTATAAACTTATAAGAAAGATATTCATTTTGCTAATTTTGATAGTTATTTCAAAATGATCTATCTATGTTATTTAATTAATAACTTTTAAAATTTATTGTAGTCATTGCAGTATAAAGATTTAATACAAACAAAATTAATTTAAAATATTCTTTTATTTTATAACTAATTTAACTTTTTTTAACAATTAATATTTCTTATTACTATTGAGAAACTACTTTTTCTTACCATAAAATCCTAAATTTGGTCATTTTGTTAAATGTCTTTAAAAATCTTATATGAATCCAAAAATATGTCACTTTAATTTACTAAATTATTTACAAACACCAGTAACTATGGAACACAGTTATATAACACTGGAATTTCGATGTCGTCACATATAACGTCAAAAAAAACAAAATTAATACCTAAAAACTTCAAATGCTTCTTTAGATATGCAACTTAAGTTATGGCATATCATATTATTCACATGGTATATATACATATAACATTTAATTTAATCCTTTTTTACATGTTAGTTACTCACGCGGTTTCAGTGATACTCGCTTTCTTCAGTACTTTTGTTCTGCCGCTGAAGTAGTCTTCTATTTCTTGTAAAGTTCGTCCTTTAGTTTCGGGAAGGAATACATAGAAGAATGCCATTCCTAGAGAATAGAAAAATATTTAATATACATATAACTAGCCCTGACTTTGCTCACATTTAAAATTGTATGCATACACAAACAGACTTACACGCATACATAAGCTTACATTACTTTTATAGGATTTTTGAGATTTATTCGCTTGAATGCATTAAATACACTGTTTTAAATGTAATTCAAGCTTAATAATTTCAATCCTCTTGTACAGACTATACAAGACTCTATGGTGAAGGTCTTGAATTCGATTAACGCTTTCAATGAACCTTAATATGCTTATGCGACTAAATTAGGTTACTTAAATAGGTTCTTTGAGTGAGATTTATTTATTATTTATTTAAAAACTAGCATTTGTCTGTGACTCCGCTTGCGTAATTTATAAGTACTGTAAAGGTGCCCGGTAAGTTGGTACATACAGAAGAAATATTCATATGCAGTTTTTGTATGACCTCAAGGATTTGGCAGGACAATGTCTGTCACGTCAGCTGGACGTTTTAAAATATTGTACATAAATAGATTATAATCTGGAGTAGCACATAGCTTACTGTTTGGCACTTAGGAAAACTTTGGAAAATGCTTTTACGCATACCAGCTGCACACAGACATGGTTATGTGGGACTCACTGGCTAGAAAAACCAGTACTACCCACTAAGCCCGTGACAACCAAGAGGTTGCTCCCACAGTCCACTCTGCTATCAGAGAAGTACCAGGAGCAACCTGCACAGCCCACCACCCTGTATGTTTCTTGGCTTCGCACCCGGCTGGGTTGTCGGACGCTAATGAACCCCCCACCACAACAATATGAACACACATCGGTTAGAATCTAAAAACACATCAGGCCAAGCCCTGTAGAAACTTACCAGCAATGGAAATGCATCCATACAAGCCGAAAGCCCCGTAGTCGTTCAGCGAGTGCTTGATGTAAGGGAAGGTTTTGACCACTGAGAATATCGACAGATGCGCCGCACACGTTGTTATACCGCCTATTATGCCACGGACCTGTCAAATGTTCAACGAAAATTTAAACCAAAATAAAAATACAAACATATTTATTTCTTAAAAATAAAAAAAACTATTGTTTTTATTGTTTTATATTTCAACTAGCAAAACTCGAGGCTTCGCTCGCGCTAAAACTACAACAAAAAAACTATAAAAAGGTTGGTTTCATACAAATTTTCATCCCTTATTTTATCTCTTTATGGGATGAATTTCAAAAAACGCTAAAACACTATTCCTGTGGAAATGAGACAATCTCCCGCGGTAAAAAGTATCCTATATGTTGACCCGGATATCCAGCTATCATCATACCAAATTTCATCAAAATCCCTCCAGTGGTTTTTCTGTGATGCGGTAACAGACAGACAGACAGACAAAAATTCTAAAATCAATAGATTCGGTCTCTGTATCGATAATAAAGTCTATTTCAATAAGATTTTCCAAAAAATATTTAAGGTACAGATTAGACTCAGTTAGAATTTTATTATATGTATAGATAAAAAAAATTAAAAGAGATAAGACTTTTTGGTTCAACAGCGATATGTCATGTCGTATGAATGCTTTTGGGGATAATTCGTTTTATGCTATGGCTATCGATTAAACAAAAATTGTCTATATATTCACGCTGTAACTTAACTAGTGTAAAATACAATGAAGTAATACATCAAAACTTTGTGTATTTTATGTTACTTTTCATAACTCTCATTACGGAAAAAAAATGGTCCTTAAATATGAATTTCCAGTTTAAATCGTTCATTTTTAATATATATTTCATTAAAATATTATTTATTTAACTGTTTGCTGGTATTATATAGTGTTGCTATTACATTTAAAAACATATATTTTTTTTTATGTTTATAAATAAAATTGCAACACTATATAAGATTACTAAATAATAAAGTTTAAAAAAAAATTAAAAGTTATAATTTATCCTGTATTTATCCCTAAAAGTTCTATAGCATACCTGAGTAGGATAGACCTCTCCAATCATGATCCAAGGCACGATCAAGTATCCTAGAGTACAGAATATAGTGAACAAGTAGATGCTCGTGACCGGGATCCAGGAGTTCTGCGGCTCCATGTTGTTGTCCTTCCAATACTGCACGTAGTACATGTATACTGAGAGAGTTATCATTGTTGATCCACAACCGAGTGCTGGAAAAAATAACTTATAATATTGTACTCAGCCCTTTATAACGTCCCACTGCTGGGCACGGGCCTCCCTTCAATACGAGGAGGATCAGGCCATAGTCCACCACGCTGGCCAAGTGCGTGTTGGTGGACCATTTAATATTACTACATTAAAATATAAATTTTATTACCCATTAATCGCATAGAATGTGTTGGGTTTTAGCTATTTTCATGTAAATACTGAAAATATAAAGTATAACTTTTGTTTGCGATTCTGGTCGCGTAGGTTATATATGTAAAATACTCCGCTCTTTAGAACCTTCTTCTTAAAAAAATAGGTTATAAAAAATCTAATTGAACTAGTATCTCCAGAAATTAACGTGGTCACAACAAAAAACTAACTTTTCAGCTTTATTATTACTACTAGTATAGTATTACGTGATCCGTTTGTTCATAATAGCAAAATTATATTTACATAATAAAAAATATTTTATTCATTTGCTACATAAGAACATCGATTACCAAAATTAGTTCAATTTAAATAAAACACTTTTGATATTTAGAAACAGAAATAAATAACCGGTATAAACGGGAGTAGTATTATTGTACTTACCAGAAACAAAAGTTAAAGGCCGCCTCCCACATCTTCTGCAAAGTATGCAACCGATGACAGTGAATATTACTCGAAGTATCCCCATTGATATCGTGAGGTAGTATTTATCTAGAGTCGCTCCTGACGCCTAGTTATAAAAGTAATATACTGTTAAGTATGTCAAATTCATCAAAATCGACTTATTAATTTACCCCTTTGCTTAAACATAACAAACACGAATCATATATGGGAACTTGTAAATATAAATAAAAATGCTTTATTTGAAATTCCTTTTAAGAAACTACGCAGTTAGTTAAGTTTATAATATAATACACTAGGATCTAATAAAAACTTTCGTCATTTCAAATACGAAACCACAAGAACTATTTTGGTTATTTAAAAAATATTTTTAAATGAACGTAATTTACCTCAAAAACTTCTACAGCGTAGAACGTTATTGTGTTGACGCCACACCACTGGTAAATGAAGAAATACAACGCAAGTATACCGAAGGGCTTAAGTGCGGATGGCGACATTAGAGCTTTAATTATTTCCTTTGGTGATTTCAATCTGAAAGTGAAACATTAAAAAAAAAAATTTTTTTAGGTCAAGCGAAATGTGGATATATTAAATAATTAAATATGGTATATAAGTACACACTTCATCAAATGGTTCTAAGTTATTTTAACTATACTTTATTGTATGATGAACTATTATCACTAACGCTGTACTACGACGGTGTTTTGTCACAAAAAACTGTTTTCTTACGCGTACATGGTTAACGCTGGCTAAACATTAATAGAAAGATCAAAGTTGGAATATTGTATGCCTTAAAAGACCTAGAGAAAAGTCTGCGATAGCATGTTTCTTTTTCCTAAGATACACACACACACACACATAATAACTTTTTTATATAATTAAAATGTACCTAGGGGCTTGGGTGCACCCAAGCGAAGCAAGGGTACGTCACCCGTTTGAATTAAAATTCCTAGTAAGCATTAAAACTAAGTGAATTTTCAAAAACTTAAAAATATTAAATTTTCTATTCAATTTTATTCTCTATAGCTCTATTCTCTGTAGCTTAACATTTCTATAAAAAGAGTTTCTTGAAAATTCTGACGAAATATTTTAATGACGTTGTCCATCACATGTCATAAAGTAATTATTACGAGGCAAGTGTAACAAATATAAAAGACAAAAGATCGTGACTTCTAAATAATATTAATTTAACATTTGAAACAAACGTATGTTTATGTGTGAAACACGCGTCGTGTTTACAGTTTAATGAATTATGTAAATAGAATTAAGTCTTCTATAACAACGTATAATAAATATATAAATAAATAATCTTGTCTTTATACTTATGCTACCCTACTTGTCTCCTTATTATATAGGTTGCCTGAAAGAGATCACTTTAAGTGATAAGGCCGCCTTTGCACTGAAATTTCTATATGTAAATTGATTTATTATTTTCAAATTGTCTCTTTTTCTTTGGTGTAATAAAGGATTAAATAAAAATAAATAAATAAATAGATGCGTTACCACTGGGCTACTATTGCCTACAACAAGAATATTATATAGCATGAATTACGACATCATGGTAGTAGTTGCCCAGCGGTTATGCGCTCGCTTGGAAAATCAAATGAAACTCTGAATGAACTTCTGGCGTAAATCCCTAGAGAACCTAAATTGTCCTTGGAAGACATGTAAAGTCCATAAATGTACACTGAATAAAATTTGGTGGACCTCATAAAGGTTCTAGTAGGCTTTAAAAAGAGCTGAATATACACATATTGATAAATATCTCACTCAAATCATCATTATGTTCAGGATAAAGAAAAAACTGTAAAAATACTTACGGTTCAACATGATTCTTTTCCTTAAAAGATACCATCTTTTGTATTTCTTCTTGTAAGTTGCAAGTAGACCCTCTCAGCTTTGCAAGCGAATTCTTCGCTTTCTCTTCTTTATCCTGAGTGAGGAGATAGTTGGGTGTTTCCGGCAAGAAGATCATTCCTAACAGTGACAGTATAGGCACTATCGCACTAACACCAGCCAATATGTTCCATGAAGTTACACTGCCTATTACGTACTGTAAATTAAAAAAAAAAATTATATTAAAGTTTGGCTATTTAAAACACAATTTAAGAATCTGCTTACGTAGCCAATATGGTCGAAAATGTATAAAATATTTTTTAGAGAATGAAGTTAATTTGGTTAGATTCCACTTTGCGATTATGAAAAATTAAACAGAACCAATCAAAGACAATTGTAACGATAAAAATTTTGTTATAAAAATATGCAATCAACATTCAATCCCATTTACACATTCTTCAACAATTAAATCAACATTAAATATTGACACAACATACTAATTTCATAGATAAGTTACGTCCAAAGGGACAAAATAACTTACATAAACATGACATTCTGCAATAGTTGAAGAATAGTAAAAATTGTTCAATTCAATTCTTCAGTTCAATTGCTTGTAAGAGTGCCATTTCATCATGGACTTCTCCAATGTCGCGTAGAATGGAGAATACACTTCAATACAATTCTTACTTAACGTAAGAATTGTATTGAAATAATAAATTTAGTAATTATTTACGTATTCAGCCCTTTTTAACGTCCCATTGCTGGGCACGGGCCTCCCTTGAATATGAGGGGAATCAGGACATAGTCCACCACGCTGGCCAAGTGCGGATTGGCGAACTTCACATGTCTTTCGAAAACTTGTTAGGTTATCTCAGACATGCAGGTTTCCTCAAGATGTCACGACCGTAAGGCAAATGGTAATCAAGTTTGAAAATGATTCGCACATGAAAATATCAGAGGTGCGAGACCCGGGATTTGAACCCGCTTCACTCAGTTTCCCAAGCGAGCGCGTTACCACTGGGCTATCACTGCCTAGTAAAATATTTATATATTATAGTAATTATTTAATAGAAAAATAAATATATTGCTTCCATATACTTTTTTAGATTTCTATTCTTCAACGAATGTAGAATAACATCTTTTCTAAGCCCCAGATTAGCGAAAAATTTGTGTAATTGTTGTCATTGTCACTATGACGAGGTAATCCATCGTTTGACGTCGTGTAGTTAACTAATAAAGTTGTGTACGTATTGTGTTCAGGCAATTCTAATTTTACGTGAACAAACATGCTTACCGTTCAATTACCGTTTATCAGTCTGATATGTTTGCGGAAAAGGCAGCGTAATCGTTACTAGCGCCAACTTTACTTGTGCAAATATTATTCACGTACCTTTTGTTTAAAGTTTGAAAAATAGATTGTTTTTCCATACCATCTTTATTTGTATATACATATAATTATATGTATTATACATATTATATATTCACGCTCTCTTGGAAAACCAAATGATGAGTGTTCAAAACGTAGGCTGGACACCTCCGATATTTTCATGTGCGAATCATTTTCAAATTAAATAAAACTCGCCTTGCGTTATAAGAAAACATCGTAACGAAACAAACACGTCTGAGAGACTTATCATACATATTTGTGAGAACCTCAGTAGACTTTAGAAGTCGTGTGAAATCCGCGAACTTGCACTTGGTCAGCGTGATGGACTATCGCCAAGGGGAACACCCCCTAACATTAAATGGAGACTCGTGCCCAGCAATGAGATTTAAAAAAGGGGCTGAATTATATAATTCAATTCATAAGGATCAAATTATTGAAAGTACTTATTTATCCATTATTTTTTTCATAAAATAATAAATTAATTACAGAAAAAACACACGTTAGCAGTAAATAACATGTGTATTCATTATAAATATTAGAAAAAAACTAGTGATATTTTTGATTTTTATTTTAAATTATAATTAGGTAATACATAAATCATATCAAAATGAAAGTCACGCGTTCTACTAGTTGAGCGAATTCCGAGTGATAAGGAAATGATCTATTATCGAGCTGCGTACTATTATTAACATAATGATAAATAATTTATCGCTTTAATCATTAAAATTAAATCTATTAAAACTAAAAGTAATAATTTAGTTAAAGAGCCGTTTATAAAGAACGTTCACACATATTAATAACGTAAACATATAATAAAATTCTGAGTCGAATCTGTACATTAATTATTTTTGGTAAATCTTATTGAAATAATCATTATTATCGATCCAGAGGCCGAATCTATAGTTTTTAGAATTTTTGAAATTAAAATTTTCTATAGTAAACGTCAAAACGTAACTAGAGACGAACCCGAGCGGAACGAGGGTGAGTCTCTAGTACTAAATAAAAATGATATACAATTGCTTAGCGTGACAACCGTGTGACAACAAAGTATGATCACCTAACTATATAGCAATCAAAATTCATAAACAAAAAGCTTTTATCAATTGCAAATGCTTGAGACGTGTGGTCGCCAATAAATTATTTATAAACTAGCCATTAATTATAACCTCGATTATAATATTATATTATATATAATATAATTTTGATCGATTGCATGTACTCCATCAGGTGACATGTGAAAACAAATATTAACGTTTCCTTATTCCCACAGTAATCTATCTTTTTTTTAACGTTGGGAAATGCATTAAGATTTTAGGTACGAGGTGTCGGACTCACCGGCATAGCCAGTACTACCCACTAAAACCCAACGGAACCTCCCCCGTCTTAATGGGGCGTCGCAGGATCGCTTACGCATTCAACTACGACGCCCCGACGGTAGGCCTGCCGAAGCAGACCACAACAATCATGGCGTTGCTCCAGCGATCTACTCTGCTATCAGAGAAATACCAGGAGTAACCGGCACAGCACACCAGCTGGATTGCCGGGCACTACTGAGCCCCCCACCACGACAAGGTGAACACACCTCGGGGGGACCGTAATCTACCTACAAAACCATTCTCGACACAATTTTACTAACAAAAAATGTAATGAATCAACAACACAATGTTTAAAAAACAATCTATTTGACACATATAACACATACAGTACAATCTGTATTAGCCTAATTAAAAGCTACTATGACTGAATGAGCAATAAGTAAAAAATAGGTAATTAATTATTGTACTCATAATAACAATAGATGACTACTGGCTGTTGTCAAGTCCTAATTGTTATCTAGCAAATGTAAAATACAATAGCATTTGTATGAATAAAAGAATTTGTTGACAATAATGCGCAATTAAAACGGCATCAGTAGAAAATATGGCTTCACGGCTAAGTAAATGCGAACTAGTAAATAAAGTTTTTTTTTTATGAGATTCAGTGACAAACGAGCAGACAGACCACCTGATGGAAAGTAGTACCTGTCGCCCATAACACCTACGGTTCATGCACTTAGGTTTTAAGTAACAAAAATGCAAACCACAGGTGCGTTGTCACTGTGAGGACTAAGATGATATGCTTCTTGCCTGTAATTGCGCTGGTTTGTTTGTTTGTATAATCATACCACTATTATAAATTCGAAAGACTGGTATGGTATGTGTGTGTATTATCGCGTAGTGGGTAATATTTACGTCTTTACATCCCCAAATGATAATTAAAAAAGGACACGTCTGAACCAAGCTTAAAATATCCCAAGATAGTTGTCAACGTGTGAAAATAATTACCATAATGATAAACAATTTATCGCTTTAATATCGCCAAGAATAATTAATCGTAAATTACCGTATGTAAGAAAGGAACAAAACCTTTTCCAGAAAGAAATTGAAAATATTAGAATTAAAGACAAGCGGAAAAAAGTCATAATGCATGTGTAACAAGTTAGTGAAAAATGGTGCTCAGATACCAAGTTAAACCAAATCTGTGCATGTACTGCGTGTGTTTGTGAACAACAATAAGTGACTCTTGTGAACCAAAAGAAATAAAACATCCATAATGCAAGACACGTACTTTAATATTCCGTCCCAGAAATCATAGAACGTAACAGTATGTTTGTTACTCATTCACGCTGAAACGGCTAGACCAATTAGGATAAAATTTAGTACACAGATTGACTATAACATGGAATAAGATGTAACGTCTGTATGTAAGTATATTATAAATACAGAGTAATAGGTAAATAGTTAGGTTTAATATAGGTTCAAGCCCGAACGAAACGAGGGTATCTAAGACAAAAATATATGTATATTCAAAAAGCAAATGTAGATGCGAATATTAATAAAATATACTTTATATTTTTTAAGATGTTTACCTAAACTTAGTCTTATTTACATTAACTAGGACCTCGATTACATTTCGAATAAAATTATCTAGAAAAATTTCAACATTTTACTATTTAAAAAAAATGTCTCACAAAATATTTTATTCATACAACAATAAACATGCTTTAAAACTATGTAACAATAATCTTAACCATTATATCAACAATAACTAATTCTACACATTTGCGCGTATGTATAAAATATAAGTATTATGAATACGTAAATACGAGTGTATACTTATGTAAAGATAACACTCTCTGTTTGTAAGATTTAGCTCTATATTACACAGTACATGTTATTACCGTGTATTTTTGCTATAAAAATACACTACCTATCTTTAATCTCACACTTATTTCCTCAAAACTCAACTTTTTACTTCCTATTAACGCTAATAATGAACTCTATATTTAATTTATTTTATAGATTAAATATAGAGATTATATATAGTTTCATTAAATCTATATACATTTATAGATTTAATGAAACTGAGACTTGTTATTTGACGAAAAGACGACTATACTTCTGTCAGTTTTATCTATAAGACTCAGCTCTATCTATTAGGTTAAGGTATAGTTCAAACACAGTAAATAAAATAGAGAAAGCGATAAGTCGATAGTGACTTTGCAAATTACTATAAGGCCAAAAAGTTAGTTGTAGATGGAGGATATAGAAAATAATCGCTAGATAAAATGCCAATAATATATAATTTATAGGTCATTGTTTACTAAGTGATTAATGATGATAATTATATATTTATTTTGATGTTTTAATCATGCTATATATCACTAACAATCCCATCTTACATATTTTTTATTACTATTGTGGATAGACTTTAATTGTTTTTATTCAACTTGTAATTAAATTTAAAAAAAAAATAATTAAATAACTGAATATTTTCAATTCACAATTTATAATGCATACAATATTTAAAAAAATATATTTATTAATTAATTATTTAATCTTTACTAATTACAGCTCATGTTACTTCATATGGACATAAATAGTGCTGTTTACATTTATATGTAGATAAGATGACTCTATTATGTTCTATACTATGTGCTTATTAAGAGAGTATATTATAAAGTAATTATGATATAACGATTAAATAAATTCTACATTTTAGTCACGAGTGAAAGCAGAATATTTACTTTGATTAAGATAATATGGATAATCTCTACAAGATAAAAAATACACAATATTATTTAAGGACATATCTCTACTAATATTATAAAGCTGAAGAGTTTGTTTGTTTGTTTGGTTGAACGCGATAATCTCAGGAACTACTAATCCGATTTGAAAAATTCTTTTTGTATTAGATAGCCCGTTAATTGAAGAAGATTATAAGCTATATATCATCCCGGAAAAATGTACGGTTCCCGTGGGATAGATTTGGTTTTGTCTAGGGACGAACCCGAAGCGAAGCGAGGGTGAGTCGCTAGTTTTAAATATTGCTTAGATTATTAATAAAATGAAATACAGTTATATAAACTATAAGTGTGGATTCAGCTGTCGTATTATACAAAAGTCTTACAGAATAGATCTACTGAAATTATGACGTAACAGTGAATGCCATTTTATGCGTCAATACCTGCATTTGTAATTGCCATCTATTAATAAACACCGGTAATGTAGCGTCTGCACTGAACAAGCGAGTCGCTTAAACAATATACGAAATATATTTAAAATCGCACTTAGTATTACAATTACATATTTAAATTGTGTTGAAATATTTATTTTAAATAAATATTTGAGTTTTTCATATGAATATTTGATTTAATCGACGTTTTTTTTTCTAATGCACACGTTTGTCGAATCTCGAAATAAGTCTCTCAGAATGTGGCAGGGAAGGACATGTATCGTAGCTAATATCTTAGTAATTGTTTTAAATATGGGGCATAACTTTGGCTTGATCTTGAAATATTTTAATGATATGCTCAAAGTCCTAATTTAAGACTGTCTTTGGCTTTATTTCAACGTCTAAATAATTATTGTCTAAAAATATTTATTTCCAACACAATAATCATTGCAGAGATATCATATTTATTTGATAAAAAATACGTTAATATTTGTTCAAAACTAAAAAGACCTTTTAAGAAATAATTTTAATAATACCACAACCCTCAAAACAAATATTATAAATTTATTTTTTTATAATGGAATCAATTTGATCTTTATATACGTATAAAATTTCGATGCGTGTGTGTATGTCTTCGTAATTCATTTTCTCCTAAACGGCTTATGTGTACTTACAGGATCAACTGGAAAGTTCTTAACAGTTGAACCCAGTAGGTAGGTGGAGATGTTAATAAATATAAATTACAAATAATAGAAACATACTTGTATCAAAACTCCAGTTGAAACCCCCACAGAGGCCATAGCACCGAGCATTCCTCGCAAGTGAGGTTGAGACACTTCACAGGTGTACACTCTCGCTGGGGCGCCCACCATGCCCGACCCGAACCCTATCAATAACCTGCCTGTGGGAAATTCAAATTAATTCTTACTTGAAAAAATTCTATTATAAATGTGAAATTTTATATTTAGTTGTATGTTTATAACTCTTTTACGCTGAAATGGATATCCATACATTTGGATTTGGATAAAATTTAGAACGTAAATAGACCATGATCTAGAGTACCATACAGGCAGTTCGTCTCTTTCACTCCCTTAAGGGATGATTTCCGGGATAAAAAGTATCTTGTGTCCTTCCCATGGTCTTAAACTATCTTCTTACCAAATTTCATCTAAATCAGTTCAGTAGATCCAGGGATTACCCCCTACAATATCACAACATCACAAACCCACAAACTCACAAACTTTACCTCTTTATAATATTGTGCGCCACCTAGTGGCGCATCCGAGTGAAGTAAATTAGTAAAAATAATGTATTCTAAAATTTTCAAGCAAACGATGGTTCTTCAAATCAGTAGTTTCAATCTCTCTAATTCAATTATAAAGCTTAATCCGATTGATTGCATCAATTTTAATGACGCCTCTTATATCATTTTTCCATACTTCAGAATATATAAAAAAATCTCTAATTTATTATTAACTCAATATTAAAATAATTTTAGTTTCATATAAAATAGAATACTTATTTTAATAAGATACTTCACTACATACATTTTAATGACGTTAAATTATTATATATATTTATTTTCTTACCAACATATATCATAGGAACATTCTGGGCACAAGATATGAGGAGCCAGCCAATGATAAGTGGCACTTCTGTGATGATGAGTGTTCGTCTGCGACCGATGTTGTCCATGAGGTAGCCGCTGATTATACACCCTACTGGTGTTCCAGCTGAACTTAAACTTGCTGTAAAAGTTATATTAAGTAGTAAAATAGTTAAAAGATATTCTACATTTTAGACTTTTGCATTAGTATTTGTACCACTAAAAATAAGAAATATATATAAATATATTCGTGGATGCATTTCTTAAAATGTAATGAAAAACGAATACTGTATAAATTGTCTAATTAAATATTATAGTTTCAAATAATCTATATTATTTAAAATTAGGGTTATATCTATTACAAAATTTTAAAAATAATCCCTAATATGTTTATCAGAGGTACGTTTTCACGGTTAGCTATGTTTATACATAAATAGTAGCTTGCTACTTCTAAGATAATCATTTAAATTATATAGCGATTTACCCTCGCTTCGCTCGGATGCGTACGCCGTACGCGGATTTTGTTCACAATTACATGGGTTTTAATTTTTTTCGCGGAACCCTGATTCTTTTTCTAAAATAAAAGTAGCCTAAGTTACTCCTTATGCCAGCTATCTGCCAGTAATAGTCCCGTCAAAATCGGTCCAGCCGTTTCGGAGATCAGCCGGAACAAACAGACAGACAGACATACAGACAGACAAAAATTGTAAAAAATGTTGTTTTGGTATATGTACCGTGTATACATCCATACGCATGTAGTAAAAATCGGTTATTTTAATATTACAAACAGACACTCCAATTTTATTTATCTGTACTATAGATTATTTTTAAAATTTCGACAATTATATTTCGATAATAAAATTACGAAATTTTAAAAATAATCTGTAATATGTTTATTAGAGATTATTTTTAAAATTTCGTAAGTCACAAATTGCAACAATTTTCCGTCCAAAATGATAAAATGAGCGACAACTATTACATACCTATCCAACTAGCTTGGTTTTCCGTAATTTGTATACTTGAAGTAGCACTCTTCAGCTGAGGTAGTGCGGTTGCCGAAAACCCAAAAGCCATTCCAGTGTTGATAGTCCCTAAGTTCGCAATAAACGATGCAATGATCTGCCTAAACGCCTTCCCTCTGCCTTCTTTACCTGGCTTGACCGACTTGGCCGGTAGCGGCGTCTTCGCAATAACTGGTGATGCCCCATTCTTAATGAAGGGTGTAGAGTCATTCCTAAAAATAAAGAATACATTATTATATACAACTTTTAATATTATTTTAATATCACTAACTGCAGCACTGAAGCCTAATATAATTCGTCACAGTGCTTATTTGTCACGTTCTATTGTTGCACTGTTAAGCCTACACAGCCAGAGACTTACATCGCTTAACGTACAAACACTGATAATAAACCCTACATTAGCGCATGCTGTGTGCGATGTGAATGTAAAGTAAAATTCATACGTAAACATTACATATTCATATATTATCTAATTGTCAATTAAAATGCATTTGTCATACTTTTTTCAAAGGAACTCGTATTTTTTGCTCTTGAACATAAAAATAATAACAAGTACCTTTATGTTTTTCTAAAGCTTATAAAACACTTGGTTTAATATTTTAAAACAGTTATTATAAATATATCTATGATTTTTTTTATTAACGTCATCCATTTGTACAATCAACAAACAATATTTAATTCATTTGTTTTCTAAACCCGCTTTACCATTGAGTTATTTGTTTCCCAAAAAAAAATTGAAATATATTTTAACTAATCATAATTTAGTATTAAGATCTACTATTGCAAATGAATATGCCCTAAATTCTAATCTTTTCTAAGTAAGAGTCTCAAAGAGACTCATTATAGCTATCAACACTATCAGCCTGACCTTTACAAGTCCTGCTGTCACACGATTTCCACGCAACCTAGATCGCTTAACTTCTCATTTGTATGCAATAATATTTTTCCAGTTGGAATTATATTTTTATTATTCAATATTCTAATAAATTACCATTTTCTAAGATCCGGTTTAATACATCTTGCACGTGCCAATAATTAATGCATTTCAAACAAAAATATTGATTCGTTATTATTTTTATACATATGAGTCAACGTAGTAGAACAAGGCACGAGGCCTAAATGGCTTACATTTTTACATATTAACATGTGACAAAGGGAAATTTTTTGAATTTTCAATCTAGAAGGGATGAAAAGTGGAGGTAAAGTATGTAAAGATAGGCAATTATGGAAACCTAATATTTTAATGGAAAGAAAGTTAAGAAACAACTGCATAAAAATTTCATATGTTTTTCGAAATGTGTCAATTTAAATAAGTATATAAAACTGATGTGTGTCACTAGTACCACAAATAGTAGTTTAAACGAAAATATTTAAGATAAATAATATTGGCATGTATCATTTATTGCATGCTATTAATTATATTTATTGAAAAACAAAAAAAAATCTATGCCACGGAAACCGTACATTTTTCCGGAATAAAAAGTAGCCTGTGTTCTATTCCAGACTATAATCCATTTCTGTCCCAAATTTGAACCAAATCCGTTCAGCCGTTCTAGCATGATTGAGTAACAAACATATATCCATCCAAACTTTCGTATATAGTAGTATAAGATTGTCCTAAACTGTTTATAATAGTGTACACTTCGTGTTTTCATTGTTCTGATCATCAACAGGTTTTATATATATTTTTTATACACACTCAGACCTAACAACGTCGACTTAACATTCCAATAAAGCTGTTATATTTATTACATACATATAATGTGTTTTATATAAAAAAGCTGTGCATTTTTTGCTGAGCTTTGAGCTTTTTTTCCTTAACAAACGCTGAGTCATTCGGGGTCGTACCGTTCGTACAAATATAAAAATAAGCTGGTATAATTTTTGTCCATACGCAAACAATCTTTTAGTTACTTAGACAGAATAGATTTTATTCTAAAAATAACCGAATACTTTATATGAGCCCATAAGTACCTTACTAGAACATAATATACATACATTATAGAGATTGATCATTTTATTATATTATGTTTATTTAAAACACGTGCTGATAACAAGCGACGATGTTTACAGTCCACTCCAAATGTCAATGACTGCCGATTGATAGTAAAACTAATTACATATCTCACATCTATTTATTTAGTTCAGATAAATGATCGATTAATTGATTACTTGGCAAGTATTGCACTGAGATAAGTATTTATTACATGCTATGCCCTCATATACATCGTGTGTTGCCATGTCGCTTTATGGAGCCCATATTTAGTTTTTAAATTCTTTATTTTTATTCTATATATACATAAAACTAAATTATGTCAATGTTATACATAAAATACTTTATTTACTTAACATTGTCCGTTTTATTTTGCTCGAGTGCGACCCTTGGTGACTCATTCATTGTATTAATATATATTTACATACATTTAACAAATCCGTCCAGCCGTTTTATCATGAAGAGGTAAAAAATATACACACAAACAAACTTCCACATTTATGACGTACTGTGATACTCTTAAATAAAAATATCCGTTTAAGATTATATTTAAATTATTTCCTCCATTGAAGACTATATTTAAAGATCAAATTGAGCTCTATATAGCCCCCATTAAATTTTGGTGATCAAATGCTAATCTATACGTAGAAGGAGCAACAAGCGTCAGCTCATTTTAAATATATATTTAACATTTATCAATAATATCATTGGTAAAACGCCAAAATTTATTTTAGGGCATATACATAAACATAACAAAACTTATCATGATGTACATGACTTTATTTAGAATATTTTATTCGCACTATACATTAAATCTACAAATGACGAATGTGTTGACTGTTTCTATTTGGATGATTTATTTAAATTAGCATACAGTTTTATCTGTTTCATGGTTGTTTTATTAACAAGTATATGAAAACAAGTTAAAGGTACTAAAGCAAAGAATAAACAAAACGTATAGCTTCATAATAATACAATACTCCCCTTTTTTACAAGAATTCCTTGTGGAGTGGATATAAAGGATGCAATTTCCTATAATAACATTTTTTAATACCTTAAATGTTGACTTTAAAATTTCTGAACTTACTCCTACTTTATTAAATATATTTTATTTACAGTCATTATAATAAAATTTAAACAAAATAGATGTGATTCTATCAGTTGTAATTATTTTTCATGGTCGCTCTGCCAAAGTGAAAGAGAAATTGTGATGAAAGTAATAAAATTCTAATAGACGTACTGTGTGTAATTATTGGATGGAAATAATAACTAGGTGTGGGCGACCCCGGGGAGCGTGCGTTGATTATGTGGACTTGCCCGATAACTTGCAACAGATAAACAAACCGACCTACATTATTGTACAACAAAATACATTAATCTAAATACAGAAGAATAATAGATATAATGTTTGAATATAACAAAAGATTCGAATATATATTTCATAATATAGTTATAACTAGCGATTCTTTAAATTGTCATAACTTTTTTATTCATGAACCTATTAAAATAAAACAAATACTAAATGTTAAGTGAAGCTAACTATAATACATTAGTTAAAACCGCACTCAAAACGGTTAAGCTTTTTCTGAGATTAGCGCGTACAAGCGCACAGACAAACAGAGAAAAATTATAAAAATCATTGTTTTCGGTACTATTGCGTTAATAAAGACCCCCAATAATACTTTTTCTCAAATATCTTCCATGTACAGACAGCGATCATTAACACTTTTATTATATATATAGATATAGATGTTTCAAATACGATTAAATTGAATAGTATTGAGAAACACAAACTGTAAGCTGCATAATTAATAATAACATATTACTATTAAAATAGTAGGACAAGGCTTAAGATGGTGATGTAAAAATAGATACAATGCAGGTAGCATCGTTTATTTTACCCTTAATTAATAATTCAAACAACCTTACTAAGCTATATTGCCTATTACTGATAAAATTAATATCGTCCTTATCATTTCATTTGTTAATATAGTGATATTGACACGTTACCGTTTTCTATATTTTCCTTATAACAAAAATACCGATTAATAAATCCCATACAAAATTTTAGTATTAAAATCTAAATACTTGCAAATTTTTATTCTTATGTACTGGATCATAATAGAATGTAGCCATTAATGAAATACAGTATATATTTTTTTCGTTAAAACAAAACCACTGACTAGAATTAAATATTTATTGTAAATGCCCTTGACTGACTTGACTTTTGGCATGCGTGATTGTTCGCTGTGAAAAAATTCAGAATAAATTTAATCGTACCTAAAGTACGTAAGTTCAGTTCAGTTCAGTATATTTAAATATTTGCTGGCGAATGATAAGGTCTCTATATTAGTATACATGTATATTATAGCAACGATTGCAGACAGAAAATATTTAATAAATAAATATAAATATGTTGGGATATTAATACACAGCACCATATAGTTCTTTGGTAAGCTACGAGGCTTGTGTTATGGATACCAGATAGTTGATACATTACACATATATAACTTTAAATACATACACATTATAAATATAAACACCCATGACTGGAGCACAAACATTCGTGCTCATCACACAAATGAATGCCTCCAGCAGGACTCGTATCCGCGACCGCTGGCACAGCAAGTAGGGTGACTACAAATTGAGCCAAACGTATATTATAATATTACACTCACATAATATAAAATAGATGTAAGTTATACTTTTTGTTTAATTATTTCAATTTTCACATTGTGTATCTGCTGCACCATCCGTTTTTATCCAATATTTTGATTATAAGTGCTTAGTTTTCTCCCGTTCCGCTCAGCAAAGAAGGCTTATTTACTTTCACTTCAAAAAGTTACTCAATTTATAATTCAAGGGTTACATATAAATTTTAAAACATCCATCATTAAAAGAGGAATTAATCTTAAAATCGGTGTACCTTTATAATATATATACATTTATATTTTATCTGTCTTTCTCGTTCAGAAAATCCATTTTTCTATTAAGCTGAAGTGACTTAAAAGAACTGCTTTATCTATATTACAATAAAATTGTAGAGGTAGAATGTCTGTACATAGAAATAAAATGCTAAAAACCGAGTCAGGGGGATGTAGGAAGAGAAATAGAACAAATCCAATTTTTTTTTTTCATTTTTTTTGTTTCTCTGTCTCATCTCCGAATCAATCAATCTCCAAATTTGTTAGACCGATTTAGATGAAATTTTGCATGATGATACCTTTTATATCCGGGCAACATCTTAGATCCTTTTCATCCTGAAAAATTAAAGAGTTCCCGTGGGATAGTTAAAAAACTGCAGTAACTTATACAGCTTAGTTCACAAAAACTACTGATAGGATTTTAATGAAACTTTACAGTAATATAGTTCATACATCAGAATAAACAATAGGTTACTTTTTATCCCGGAAAAATGTACGGCTCCCGTGGGATAGATTTGTTTTTGTTTGGCTAGCTACCGCTAGTAAGCAATAAAAATGTATGTGTATGTGTTGATAGTTTTTTTATGAAAATTCATAAAAAACATAAAAACAACGAAAGTTAATACATTGCTTATATATTTGTAACATATTCATGTGCCAATACGTAGTAGAACCATGACACACACGAGTTATTCAATAGCAACAGTTTATCCTTTTTCCATATAATAAAGTTTAATCGTAAAAATTAATTTACTACATAATAAAATAGTATTATCAGTTATTGTCGAGGTCTTACAACTAAACAACCTTAACGATAGTCTTCTTTGACAATTTAAATTTATAACGTCAGTTCATCTTAATAAGTGTAATGTAAAATTATTCAATGTAATAAAACTTCCTTAAGAAATCATTTAAATGTTTTTGCCCTTATAATGTAAAAAAGATAGACAAAGAGACTTCAAAGAAACGAAGCGACGGAAAGACTAAAACGATTGCTATTACCAATTGACCTAATCACTATAGACAAGAAATCAATCGTACATAGGTCCGTTCCTTACGAAACGTAATCTACTACCAGAACCTAAGCGTAAACATCTACATAATGCATAAGGTTTCAAGCTATATACATTATAAATAAACATATCATAGAATAATTATTTCATATTGCACTAAAATAGAAAAATCGTTTCCATTTTACTAGCACATCAATAAAAAAGCACAATATAAAAAAATACAATAACTCTTTAACCCATATAATACAATACTAATATTATATTTGCGATATTATTATAATAGAATAATTATATTTATAATTATTTTGATATCCTTCTATAAATAATCACTTTTACAATAATTCCCTTACCGCATGCATACCGCGCCTAAATATGCCCCATCAGCAAAAACCCTAATACCCAATCTTTATAATAAACTTACATGGAACCATAATTTGGTACTTCGGAGTCTTGCAAAATCTGCATCTTACTGCACCTGCTTTAATTAAATAATAGATTTAATTTCGTTTTCCCACAATGTGGCCCATGTATTTTCTTACTACATTAACTATGTATTTAGCCTTTTTTAACGTCCCACTTCTGGACACGGGCCTACATTTAATACGATGGAGACTAGGCCCTAGTCTATAACTTGATCCAAATACGAATTAGTTAACTTTACATGTCTTTCGAAAATGTGCTTTTGCATACAATTTATTATGAACATGTTTAAAATTTCTACAAAATATTTTTTACTGTAAGTACATAACATTCTTCTCTTATAAAAATTTTCCTTAAAGCTAACATTGAAACTGATTACCCTGTACTTATAGGGCTGCTGAATAAATTGACATCACAAAACACTTGTTTACTTCGTGATTTATGGGGTTGGTATTAGATATCCACATATAAAATTAACATGACATTATAAATATGTATACACGTTGTTTACGACTGAAGTCATAAAATACACATAATAGAGCTAAATTTATATGTTTAATGTTACTCTATAGTTTTAGAAACAATATTAATTTGACTTTGCCTTATAGTTTTAAAGTATAAAGGAAATCTCAAATAAAGGAAATCATAGTCCATATCCCGATCTAACGAGTTATATCGAATACTGTATTTTCAAATATGTATTTAATGTATCACATGACAGTTTCCGACAATTAGATAAAGATCTAAGACAGAAATAACGTGACAATATTTAACTGAAATTCAGTCTTTCCATAAAGCACTCTCTGAAAATACTTATATTTTTTAAAGATATAAAGTTTCAATATTCCTTTCATATTATAAGATCTTAAAGTTGGCAAGCCATCAATGCACGTGCAGTTCTTCATTAGGTACATACCACATTGTTACGTATGGCAAAATTAAATTACTTTCAAAATCTACATATTACATAAGTAGGTACACTATAAGATGAAACGTCAACATCTAATATAGGCAAAACACTGAGTTATTTAACTGTAGCTATAAATACTGATATTGTAAAGATTTATTAACTATTAATCATATTCATCATAATTTACTTATTCATACTAAAACGGTTGGATAGAATTGGATGAAATTTAGTTACTCAGGTAGGCTATATGTATGTATGACCTGGAGTAGGACATAGACTAATGTTAGACATCTAAGCAACCCTCGTAAAGCGAAAATAAGTTGCTAGTATATAAACCAATACTTAAATAACAATATTTTTATCTTATTGAATAAAAATAAGCCTTACTAACGTAAAAGCTAAAAACGGTTATTTAAAGGGCTCTTTGTAAACAAACTACGAAGAATATTCCATACAGCGTTCCTTTGATCCACAATCGATAAGATATGGCGGCGCTGTGACAATACGAAACGCGTACCTAACAGTCACCCTCTCAGGGCATGATTATCACTGACATTAGTGCCTTCTTCGAATGATAACGGCCAACTGATGTTTATTTTAATGATTACTTGACGATTTTTATCATGCTAGAGAACTGTATTGAAAATAATTTATCGCTGATCTGAGAATTTATTTTATCTACTATAAAAGGATAATCTCCTTATATATTTCAGTATCATTGTCATTAATTAACATTGTATAGAGCTTATATATGCTTACTATTGCTTTTAAATTATTTGTGAAGTTACCTGATATTTTAATATAATATAAAAAATAATATCGACTATTACCCAACAGAAAAAACAGTATACGTATAGTAGTACATATGTATATATTACCGTATTGTAAATACCGTTAGATTATAATTTATATCGCGAGATTGTAAACTGTTGAAAGATTGTGAACCGTAAATTAAACTTACAATTTAACGCATTATTTTCGGTAGATTACTATAATTTATCGAAGTGAAATCGTCAAATTGTGAAATGGAAGAATTTACCATAGACTTACAAAACTGATAGACACATGACACTATAAGTCTTTACATCAACAAATATAATTGACTTTTAGGAAAAATATACATAAACTTACACTACTAAAATTAAAAGGAAAAATATAAATCACGATTAAACCATGCAAAATCGATACATTCTAGTTCTAACAAGAATCAAAACAAATATGGTGTATATTACATGTAAAATATCTTGTCATGATAAGATATAATGTATATTAAACGAAGATTACGTGATTTATTTCTGATTGGTTTAAACTTAGGCTATTCGTAATGTACTACACATTATATTACCACACATACACAAAAACATATATAAATATTATCAACTAGCGACTTATCCTCGCTCCGCTCTGCGCCCCTACTTACGTTTTAACGTTCATATAGACTTCTCAGAGATGAGATATTTTCCCGCAGTAAAAAGTATCTTATATATTGGCCCGGATAACCAGCTATCATCATATCGAATTTTCTCGTGATGCGGTCACAGACAGACAGACAGACAAAAATTCTAAAAACTATAGATTCCACCTCTGTATCGATAATAAGATTTTTCAAAATATATTTAATGCACAGATTCTGCTCAGAATTTTATTATATGTATAGATGAAGAATATTTTAATTTCTATGTTGTTTTGAAAATCTGGTTCAACTTAGATATTTTGATTCTGTTAATTTTGTTAGTTATACCGCAGAGTTTAAGAGATCAAACGCTAGGCAAAGTGTAAAATCATAATTTAATGAATTGTAAAGTTTTAATATTCCTATATTTTATTTCATTCTTCAATTAATTTTATTATAAATACATATTAAATTTTTTAAAACTTCTAACTGTAAAACTTTTAATTCGAATATAATATATTTTGTTACATAATATTACGTACATCAAGTATATCGAAAAATGTAGATAAAATACAATTAAGTCATATTCCTTGTAAGTTTGTAAAAAGCTTTGGTTAAAAATTATAATTAGAAAAATAGTATAGAAAATTAGTAAGATTTTAATAATATTTGCAATTTAATTTTTATTAGCTTTATAAAAATTATCTTACATGTATTTTCCATACGAATGAAATATATATATTTATCCAAGTATTAACGTTGACAGATGCACACGTGCAGAATCATTATGCACATCATATATATAAATATAAAGGTATCCTATATCTAATACAAAAGATGAAAAGCATAACAAAAAAGACATTGACCGAGCACTCGGTTTCCGAGTGCAGACTGCAGTGACAACTGGCGATAAGCCAGCAACCTCAACCTTGCACTTTAAGCCCAAACATGTTACAATTATTCTTATAAAATTTCATACCCCATTTTCTCTTTTGTATATTCACCTTTTGTCCATTCACCACCAATAATTACCAGATAATAAAATATTTTTCAAAAATTACGTCAAAATTTGTCAATGTGAATGTAAAAAATACACATTTTGCTAATTTGATCATACTTACATATGTACATACGTCTTTAGTGCTAGCTACAGGTAGAGATAAAAAATATTGTTTCTTCGAAAACAACTCATGGCTTAGTGAAGGATTGCTGAACTATAAATAACTATAATAATTTGGATAATAAAATCCTCTATTTTGTTCGTTTTATTGTAACTAAAATTAACAATCTAGAATGCAATTTAATAAGTTTTTTTAATTATTTACTAAAATATTGATTTTACGTTGGACGTAGCGAAGATAAACTTTTTATTTTCTAATCATCTGTTACATGAAATAAAATATTTAAAAAAACTAAATATTTTTCTTTTTTATTTTTATTCAAATTCTACTACAAAATATCATTACTATCAGATAAATCAAATATACAACTCTACTTGAACTCCTCATACTATAAGTAGGTAGGTTACGAAGTAAAAAGCTTAGTGGTTACAAGTAAAAGGCTTTAGACATCATACTAATACTTTCAAACGACTCTGCATATGTCATGTTTGACCTATTTATTAAAAAAAGAATCAAAGCTAACGAAAACATATTGTATATTTATTTAGCACTGTTGATAACAGAGGATGTACGGGTGCGATAGTGCTATTAGTGTTACATGCAAATAAAGGAACGTGTTTTGTTTTATGTAAAAAAGCTTGATAGTTTTTTGAATACTAAGACCACTTATAAACATGCCGATTTCATGTCACATGGATAACGGTACGGCCGCAAAACTGTGGCAAAACCAGTTTAATCGAAATCAAATGCAAAATTCAAAGGCTAAATATTATACTCTTTATAAAATGAATAAGGAATAAAATTGTGACGAAAATTGTAATGTTGTATTATTTTAACTTAATTAATTAAGTACAATAAAAAAGTAGGTATAAATTAAACTTTGTTGATACTTAATCCTATTTAAATTGACAGGTGCTTAAACAGTTTTACTACTTAACTTTACTTAAAATCTAGCTCAGGAATTTTGAGCACGAATACGATCTAACCTAGACGCAAATAAGCTAGAAAAAGTAAACATTAAAACTCATTTATATACGACCTCATTGCAATGTTATCTACTTTACATAATTAATTTATTTTTTTCAATCATTCTTAAACCAAAAGTTTATTATTTATTATTATTATATTTATACTGGTCTATTTTCAATAGGTGTATCCTATATCCTGTGTATAGTGTATACTGAGAATAATTTATGATAATTACTTCAAAAGAGTATGATAAAGAACAATGTAAACAGCCCTAAATTTTATATTATTAACATTCGTAATAAGAGTATGATAAAGAATAATGTGAACCGCCCTAAAATTCTGGTTTCTATGCACCATTCCCTATCATTGTAGCCTACATTTTTATTTATTCTGCTACAATTGTAAATTTTTATATAAAAGTCTAGATTTTTACGCAAGTATATATATGTATGTAGTACAGTGAGTTTATTTTTAAATATTGTATACATTTAAAATGTCTTTCGTTGTTTTGATTGAAGTTAAAATTAAAATAAACAACACAAACTTACTTTCCGTCTGCCATTGTCAAAAAAAATAACTACAAAAATATAAGTCCAACACAATATCACAGGATAAAAATTATTAGTAAAATATTTAAGTAATATCACATAATTTTATCACTAAGTAACTAAAAGTCTAGGACGACGCGTAATATTTTACGCATTTTATAAACACGCGTCATCTGCCTTTAACAGCCACGTTTGTACTGGCTGGGTGAGTGAATTTTCCTACATATATGGATGCTTTTCCGCGCGAACTATTTAGAGCCAAGTGACATTTCGCCATTTTCCCGCCAACTGATACCGTATGTTTTTGTGTTGTTCACGTTTAAAACTTACCGCACATTGCAGATTTTTAACTATCAAACGTTTTTCATATATTTATTTTATTTATGTAATTAATATATTATGGTAAACTATCATTGTAACTTTAACATTCATCTTTTTTTTCACCAGCCACTGCAGAGTACGTACTGTCTTTATTTAATACTAGCGACTCATCCTCGTTTGGATTCGGGTTCTTCCCTAGACAAAAACAAATCTATCCCAAGGGAACCGTACATTTTCCGGGATGATATATAGCCTATAGCCTTCCTCAGTTAACGGGATATCTAATGCAAAAAGATTTTTTAAAATCGAATCAGTAGTTCCTGAGATTAAGGGCGTTCAACCAAACAAACAAAGAAACTTCAGCTTTATAATATTAATATTTATAATATTTATAACAAAATAAAAGTAACACTATATTTTTCAAATAATTTCAGTAATTCATTTTAGTTTGTTTATTTGACTGAGTTGAGTCAACTAAATTAATTATTCTCATTTAGATTACCTACTAAATTATTAACCTATTATAACAGTATGTATATTAAACTCTACAATATGCATAACTTTTATGTTAAATATTCAAAAAAAGCAAATATAGTACAAATATTATAAGATGTTACATTGTAAACAAACAGTTTTGTGGGTGTGTACCTACTCTTTACGTAGAAGGTAGGTACACAAAAGCAAATAATACCCATTAAGATATATTCGATAATTGTTATTCATTACTTTTATTTGCCTATAAATAAAAAAATATTTAAATAAAACCACTTAAATACATAGCAACGAAACAACAAGATAAAGCACTATCTAGGATTCATAAAATTAGGTGACAAATTGTTAAATCTTGAATATGTTTACCTGAACTAATATGATTTAATTAGAACATAAACAGTTTAATAAGTGAACTAAATTAGAGGTCTAAACAAGTATTTTATTAACAAAATCTTATCATTACCCTTATAACTTGAACTTAAAGAATAAGTAAACAAAAAGCATATGTATAAAGAGAAACCGTGCTCAGTGTTAGTACTCGTAAGTGCGGGCGCTTGTATTCCTATTAATATAATACCATTTTAGGAATAAAATACTGTATTCTTTATGCACTACCCTATTCTTTAATTTGAACGTTGTAGTTTTTTTATCAATATACCTTTTAAAAGCGGACCACTGATTTATACAAGAGCCTATAGAAACAGACTTTAGTAAATACTTTATCAACTGGTTTAAATTAATTATCTATTGAAAATTTCAGCATTGACTTGAATCTTTTAGCGGACAACAGAACAAAGTAGCGGTTAGGTTTTTTTTCATTTGGAGCAACGTCACCAACGTGCAAAGCAATGTTTCCAATTGGTAAGTTAGTTTTAGTACATATTGCATTTCATTCTAATTGAATAATAATTTTATATAGTGATTTTACGTAAAAGTGGAAAATACGTAAATGTAGGTGTGTCATTTAATGTAAAGATATCAATTAGCTTGTATACGATAATCTCATTAACAAGTCGTCTCCTGATATCTAAATAGGCAAATCGTGGTCTAGTACATCTAATGTACATAAAGATCATTAATGTACATAAGCTGGATATTTATAACAACGAATAATAATAAATACAGGTGTATGATAGTAAATTGCGCAAAAGTATATAACTTATAATAAGTAGCGCATTAATAAATAGTCACCGAGAAGAATGGAGGTTTCTCTTAATCGCAGATTCAAAATCAAACTACTTTTTCGAAGATCCCTCGCGTAACCAAGTTTGTTATAAAGTATTGGAAACGTAAGCAAAAATTAAAATGAAACCGTAAAAACATCCGGAAAATGACATATATTCGCGTAATATAACATATACCAACATAATTGTCGTATGAATTTAAATTTTTATAAATAACAATTGCAAGACTTTTCAGAAAAAGCCAGCATCATTTTTCATAACTTATATATTTTAACTAGATTTAGTTACAATTTATTAAAAAACATTTATTCTCAACTACTTATTACTTATTTCCTTTTTTCAGTTAAATAACACAGATAGCATCCACCCATGTCAATTCCCCGACCAACCAATCCATTTTTTTGTTTTTCTAGTCTTTCCGTTTTTATTTGAATTTCTTTTTTTTTCGACCTACCCATTCTTGTGATTTTTAACTGGCTGATTTATAAAGGTATCTGTGATTTGTGCATTCGCGTCGTCAGTGAGGCGAGCATAATCAATTAATGACTGTTGTACTATACATTAAAATAGCGAAACCTTACACAATAAAGGAAATATATTGAAATTATAATTATAAAATACTAGCGACTCACCCTCGCTCCGCTCGGGTTCGTCGCTATTTACGTTTTATCGTTTAGTATAGATTTCTCAGAGATGAGATATTTTCCCGCAGTAAAAAGTATCCTATATGTTGATCCGGATAACCAGCTATTATCATACCAAATTTGAAATTTCATCAAAATCCTTCCAGTGGATTTTCCGTGATGCGGTAACAGACAGACAGACAGACAAAAATTCTAAAAACTATAGATTCGGTCTCTGCATCGATAATAATGACTATTTCAATAAGATTTTCCAGAAAATATTTAATGTACAGATTCGACTTAGTTACAATTTTATTATATGTATAGATATAACTATTACAGTACATTGTACAAATCATGCCCGCAAAAATCGATCCAGCTCTCTTGTCACAATAAGATGAGATCTTTATAAATAATTAAATAATTCTGATCTAATCTGATGATGGAGCTAGGAAGTGGATAGTGGAACTCTTCATAATAATCAGATTCAATCGCTACTTGCTTGTTACAATTTGACGAATCCCAAACATTACATTTTGTTAATATAATGTGTTTTTTTTATTATCTTATATTTTTTATAGCAATTTTTTTTTTATTCCTCTCGGCAAAAATTCTAAAATATTTTTCATTAACTGTGTCGAAAAGCAATTATAATAAATTATTACTGATTGCTGTTCGAAACAAATAATAATGTAACACATTTTTTAAGGAAAGGAATAAATGTTTTTGCACACTTTGACATTGAAAACGATAGAATTTCATAATTCTTTTAGTGACTAATAGATTATGTACATATGTCGAATAGAAATATATATTGATAAAATGATAGCCCTCATGAAAATAGCCAAGAAGCTCTACTTTGACTACATAATATATGAAAAAAATTATATCCTATCCAACTTGGAAGAAATATACAATTTTATATAAAATACTAAATAGTAACATTTTTTAGATATTTGTTTTTCATTAATAAATATACTAGTTTGTTATATTAAAATTAATTTTAAATTTACGTTATCCTGTAGAGTACCTTTCTTTTAACATTGAGAAATGCATTTACGCATACCACCTGCATGCATACAGGTGGTTATGTGGGTAACTCACTGGCAAAACCAGCATTACCCACTAAAACCCAACCGAACAACTCAAACAGTCTACTCTGCTATCAGAGAAATAATAAATGAAGGCAGTGGTAGCCCAGTGGTAATGCGCTCGCTTGGGAAACCGAGTAAAGTAGGTTCAAATCCCGAGTCTTGCACCTCTGATATTTTCATGTGCGAATCATTTCTAACAAGATTAACACTTACCTTACGGTGAAGGAAAACATTGTGAGGAAACCTGCATGTCTGAGAGAACCTAGCAAGTTTTCAAAAGACATGTGAAGTCCGTCAAACCGCACTTGGCCAGCGTGGGAGACTATGGTCTGATCTCCCTCTTATTGAAGGGAGGCCCGTACCCAGCACTGGGATGATAAAAAGGGCTGAATACGTAAATAATAAATGGCGATCGCACTGGAGTTACGTTTTAGGGACAAAATAACACATTTTAAGTGTATTGATAAAAAATTATGTAGGTAAAATTTAAGTTAATTCTTAAAGGCAAAAATATATGTAGGTGATATATAAAACTTTTGCACAGCATGTTATTTTATATAGAGATAGTTTATGGCCATGTAGATCCCCTGAAATGTCGTCTGTTGCAAAACATAACCCATAGACGGGTCACTGTCACGGGTTTACTTCGATGACACACGATTTAAAATAATCTTAACCTAAACCCTTCACTCAAGGAATAAACTTTTCCTTATACAAATTCATAGCCTTGTAAAATACTCCGTTGAAAATTTGATGAACCACGAAAATAATAAATTCAAAAGTCGTACCCAAACAAGGGAATCAATAGAAGGTCATAACCTCAACAAGGCAGCACTGATATCAAACAACTTAGTATTTAAAATGGATATACTAAAGTACTGTAAGTAGTCGGGGAAAATATTCAGATTTCTGGTCACGTCCCTCATTATTTTTAGGGTTACATTAACATCATAGCATATCTATGTGATTGATTATAATAAATACATAGAATATTACAATATATAATAATTGTTAGTAAACAATAATATTATAAATATTATATTACAAGAAAACGCTAAACCTTAGGTACTATATATAAGCACTTAATAGAATTGCGAATCCTAAGTGGCATTTACATGGTAAAGCGTACCTAATCATGTTATAGAAATGAATCACATGAAGTATTCATGATTGTTTTACATTTTTAAACACAAATCATACAGTTTGTAGGTGTATGTTAGTTATACTGAAATGTCTTATCAAATCCATCCGATTTGGTAGACCTAATACGTAGACTACCGTTAATTATAAAATTTGACAAAAGGTGGCGCTACCTGTATATAATATTAAGCGAAGTAAGGGTAATTCGCTAGTTATTTGTATATTTTACAAACGAAGCCTGCTGAGAAAAAAGTTTCTTTTTTTCTCTTTTTTTTCCGTTTTCAGTGTGCAATTACTATTTAGTATTTATGTACTTACTCTTTCTCTTCCAATTTGGCAACCCTATTTAAAATTATATAATAAACAATTTAGCAAAATAAAAGTTTCCCTTTGACCTGGATTATTTATCACGTGTTTATCGCAATTGCAGTTTTATAGAGGACGAAAATGCATTTATTTACGAACTTTGAATTTTAATTATTGTTAAATCACTCATCTCTAGTAACCCTACTAGTACGCACTTGGGATGCAGTCCACTTTAGTGAGCGTCAGGTGGTCACCATTCAGGTTACTCCTGGTACTCTGATAGCAGAGTGACCTGTAGAAACAACCCCCTGGTTGTGTGAATGGGATAACCTCACAAAAAATTTACCCGATTCCCGGGCGAATTCGGGCGAGCCGAGGTTATGATCGAGGGACAATCGACTTTATTGTTCGGGAGGAGGTCTGCCTTGACAGGCTAACATTCAAAACGTCGTGGTTGAGTGCGTAAATAATCCTACGGCGCCCCAGGGAAGATTCTGCTGGGTTTTAGTAAGTAGTATTGGCCATTAGCTAGCTAGTCACCACAACCAACTGTAGTTGACCGAACATAGGAGATGTTTTCCAATTTTAAAATAAGGTATACCACGCTGTTGCATTTATTATTTAAAAAGCCGAAAACTTCATTTTTCCATTTTTATTATAAATTTTGGTTCTACGATTAAAATATTTTTATTAGAAATAGCTTAACTTTGCCAAAGACGTTGTGCCTCGCTGCCACATAACGTAATTATCTCCCAGTCCTTTTTCACGTGATTTGTCATATGCTTCAACTTTGATGTATTGCGTCAATAATGTACACAAATATTTTCATTCAAGGCTCATTATTCTTCAATATACATATATATTAACGCCACAAATTCTTTTACGTAAGCGCCGGTGGTTATAATTAAGAAAAAAATAAAACAACATACAATAATTATTTATGGCAAAAATTACGAAAGGTAATTAAAAAAATACACACAGAAATTCCATGTTTTGCGGTTGATTTAAAAATAACTTCAGATTAGGTACATTTAAGACTAAATTTAAAAAAAAAATTCTGTCAATCTTTGTCTCAACTAATCAACAGAATGGCTGAACTGACACAAGCTAGTAAAATAACTTTTCTAAGAACAAAGGATTATTATTATTATTTATTTTATAGGAAAAAAACGGGAAAACGAGCAAACTTGATAGTGAGTGGCTATCACAGCTCATAGACATCTGCAACACAAGAGGAGATGCGAACATGTTGCCGTCCTTTCCACTTTCCACTTTCGATTGTTATATTTATTATTTATTTTTTCAAGCAAAGGAAGTCACTTCTGGACGATAACATCTTTCTAGGTATATTTTTGGTCAAAATCTAAATATTAACTTTAATTTTCTTTTAATTTCCAAAATAAGTAAAATAATTTTTTTATTGTTCAATATTATAAAATATTTAATCTTACGGACGTTTTTATTACAGACTTTAAAATTTGGAAAGACTGCATTATAATATCACGCAGTAATCTCTTTATCTGAATGATACAATGCAAACAATACCAGTGTATACAGCAAATGACGTCGCTTCCCCGGAAAGATCTTCTAGCTGATATAGTAATACTTATTAGCTACTTAAAAAAATTAAGTCTATAAATATAATATATACCTAAGTATTTATTCCAATTTAAATAAATATAAATAAATAGGTTAGGACATTAACACACAGCACCATCTAGTTCCACGGTAAGCTACGAGGATTGCATTATGGATACCAGATTAGAAATATAAACACCCATAACTGGAGTACAAACATTCGTGTTCAACACACAAATGAATGCTCCCAGCAGGACTCGAACTCGCAAACTTCTAGCACAGCAAGTGGGGTCACTACAAACTGAGCCAAACGTGTCATCAATTTATCTTCAATAATTATTCTGCGAGTAGGAACAGGTTTATACTTTTAAACAAACTAAGCTTAATTATTAAGAAAGTTATTATTACAAAGCGATGTTTTCTTCGAAGCAAGTCTAAAGAAAGGCAAGGAAAATGTAAAGAACAGAAGTCAAGGGGAATTATTTACAAAAATAAAACGTGAATAAATTTTCAACAGATTTGGCAAAATATCAACTTGCTGACAATTGCAAAAACATTCAGTAACTACTTGACGCTTTTCGTTGCGGGGAAGGAGGAAGTCATGTGACTACTCTTTCCAATTTTCGTCAGTAACAAGAGTTCGTGTTAAGTACATAAAGTATAACTAACAAATGATGATTTTAAAATTTAAAAATATCATTACTAATTATTTAAGTTTTCTAAAAAATTGAAATAATTATAGTACCTAATAACAGCCAAAATGAAATAAATAATATTTCATATTGAATTATAAAACATATTAAAATTATAAAAATGTTTAAAATTAAAATTAACGTTTATTGTAAGGTACTTTGATGCCATTTTTGAATATTTTAATTCATTTTGTTAAATTGTTGGTAGGGTATCTGTAACAACTATATAATGCTTTTGAGTCATCTTAAACCTTAGTCTCTCCCGTGACCATGGTTGCTGTAAAGTATGTATATGAAACGTCGGGAGATAGTTCTATTTAAAACTAGCGACTCACGCTCGCTTCGCTCGCGTTCGTCCCTAGGAACGTTTTCACGGTTAGCTATGTTTATACATAAATAGTAGCTTGCTACTTCTAAAATATTCATTTAAATCATATAGCGATTTACCCTCGCTTCGCTTGGATGTGTACGCCGTACGCGGATTTTGTTCATAATTTCATGGGTTTTAATTTTTTTTTCGCGGAACCCTGATTCTTTTTCTAAAATAAAAGTTACTCCTTATAACAGCAACTATCTGCCAGTGAAAGTCCCGTCAAAATCGGCCCAGCCGTTTCGGAGATTAGCCGGAACAAACAGACAGACAGACAGACAGACAGACAGACAGACAGACAGACAGACAGACAGACAGACAGACCGACAGACAGACAGACAGACCGACCGACAGACAGAAAGATAGACAGACAGACAAAAATTGCAAAAAATGTTGTTTTGGTATATGTACCGTGTGTACATCCATATGCATTTAGTAAAAAGCGGTTATTTTAATATTACACTCCAATTTTATTTATCTGTATAGACGTATAGATGTCAAATATTCGCGTAAATCTAAGAAAATATTAAAGGATGAATTACTAGCGACTCACCCTCGCTTTGCTCGGGTTCGCCTTTAAGAAAACAAAAACAAACCTATCCCACGGGAACCGTACATTTTTCCGGGATAAAAAGCCTATGTGTTATTCCAGACTATAATCTATCTCTGTGCCAAATTTCATCCAGATCCGTTCCGCCGTTTTGGCGTGAAAGAGTAACAAACATCCATACTCACGAACTTTCACATTTATAATATTAATTAATACGGAATAAGAATGTAAATGATGACATCCGAGACTCTAGTAAATATCAATAAAATTCAAATAAAAACTAATGCAAAAATATTTTATTCTACTTAGTATCTAGTACCTACTCGTATATACCTACGTATTTCATGATATACTTACTATTGTAGCGCTAACTACTTACTACTAACAGTACGCTTAACAGGCGTATGTAAACATCATACTAACACATAATACCTAAAGAGAGCAATAAACTCAAAAACAAAGAACTCAAATTACCATATAGTACCTATGTGACTCTATGCTAAAACTTTTCCGATCACGCGCATTTCAATTGACTAGTTTTTAACCGACTTCCAAAAAAAGGAGGAGGTTCTCAATTCGACCGTACATATTATTTCTTTTTATGTTTGTTCGTGGATTTTTTCGTCGTTTATGAACCGATTTTGATAATTCTTTTTTTGTTGGGAAGGAGATATCCCAAGAATGGTACCATGATAAGGAAACCAGGATCTGATGATGGGATCCCAGAGAAATCGAGGGGAACTTTCAAAAATTGTAGCGGCGACTAGTGCGTTTTTTAACATTTTCTTTAGGTATTTTAAAGCACTACTATTTAATGAAGGTCTGAAGTAGATCTGATGATGGACCCGAAAGACAGTCGAGGGAACTCCTCGACGATTTACAGCAATTACCTGGTGTTTGGGCTTGATTAATTTGTATTGGTGATACGTCTACACTAAAAATGGAAAAATAAAAACTTAAAAAAAAACCGACTGAAAAGTAAAAAATAACAAAACGAGGGTTTTCATTTAGAATAGATACTTAATCAGATTTTTTCGAAGTCGGTGCCAGCCAATACAAATCAAAGCACACCGACTTCGAAAAAATCTGATTAAGTATCTATTCTAAATGAAAACCCCCGTTTTGTTATTTTTTACTTTTCAGTGCCTGGAAGTCGGTTTTTTTTTAATCAGATAAATTATCCTGAAACATGTTTGTTTTACTATCCTGGCAATAAATAATAGAAAGAAATGTACCTATTTACTGGATTCTATCTTATATAAAGAAAACACAACATAAAACAGTATAAAATATAATAATAGGTATATGCACATAACAATAACCGTTCCGTAATCCCAGATATGAGGTATCTATACACTTGAAAGTTATTAAGTCGAAGTGTCGAACAATAAGTAAACTTAATCTTAAATAACACCGCTTTTGTAGCTACTTTTCGCTTTATTTTATACCTAAGTATAATGTTTTTTTTTTTTTTAATAAAGTGACAGCGCCCGAACTCTATCATATCAATATTAATTTACAAACCAATTTTTTTTAATATCTAACTATAGCGTTAATGGAAAAGACTTGGTTTTTCCCCTTTTTTTTATTTTAAATGATTTTTAAAGTTATACTTCTTTTGGCACGTTTGGAAAAAAATATGAGAGTAAAATTTTTACGATGCGTACGCACACTGACAGTGAAAAAGCGACATGATGAAGTTAGCTGCATTCCTTTTATAAACAGAGAGTTGTGTCATACGGGATGAAAGGTTTAGCTATTTTTGTTCTGTTACGCCAAAAAAGTATAACTTCTTACGTGCGTACATAAGTTTACACACATGTTTTTTTTTTATGCATGAAATTCATAACTTACTGTTTTAAGAAAGTATGCTACAGTCGTGTCACTATTAGTAATACGTAGAGATACTGCAATTCAATTTACTACTCTTGTTAATGGCAATAAATTACTTTATATATTTACAGTTAAAGTAAAAACTTATTTATTTAAAATAGATCCTAAAGTATAAAATTAATAGAATAATTAATTTTTTGTAGTTATTCAAAAGTAACAACTTTGACCACCTTAATTTTTGTTCCTGCGAGATATAGAGCCATGGGATGATTCTACATGAAGATTTCTCAAACTCATCCATTTATACTGGCATGCAATTTAATAATTCTAATTTTATACCATTTTATGTTTATCACCCCCATAGAGTCAGTCAATTATTAATAAGAATTAACTAAGATTACAAACGCATATTGAAATCGCTTTTTAAATTGTTGGAAATTCATGACGTTGCAATCCACCGTCATTCTTATGTTTTTCTAAGCTTGTGAGTTGTAATACGAAGAAATTGGTATACGGATGAACAAAACACACTTAACAAATATAAGCCATTATGCCCTAAAGTTTAGGGCACCATATAGTTCGTATTTTTAGGGTCTAAAGTGTCAAGTTCAGCTAATAGGATGTAAAAATGTCATATGAAAATATTTACTGTTACCAAAAAAGAACTGATATAATAAAAATCGTTCCATAATATTGTCCATATTGGATTTAGATGTTTTCATAGTGTACTTTATTCTACTACCATATTCTACTAGTCAAGCCCTATCATTTGATACCCATATTGAGGAGGTTGTGAAAAAATATGTAATGCACCATTTTGTGACGGCGAACATCTTGGATTTACAATTTACTGAATGAAGGTGTATACCAAATATCAGATCAATCTATAAACGTGAAAGGGGTAAAATTTCAACTACTAAATTTGACCCAACAAACAGAGCAAGTTAAATAAGACCGTTTAAATACAACTTAATGTACAACTAAACCACATCACAAAAACCCTTTAAATTAAAGTAAGCAAAAAATATCAAATAAAGTTGGCAATGTCACAAAGGTAATTGTATCTAATATATTGTATTATCATATTATTATGAAAATAAAAAGCAGTCTTTGCTAAATCTGTACTTTATCCAAATAATGAAATGCATAAACTCTGTACTACAATGCCACTTGTACTTGTATATATTTATAAATAACTTTTTATGCAGTATGATAAAATTAGCATATCAATTACAACTGGTCACATGAGGGCTTTGTTGCGGGAACATTATCGTTATCATTTTATTGGTCCTTTTCACGTACCTATTGAATGAATTGAGTCACATATTATAATGATTCACAGTAGGTAATTGTGTATTATTTTTAACCAGCTTCAAAAAAGGAGATTCTTAATTCAACTGTATATATTTTTACATAATTATTATTAATTTTTAATGTCGAATCCGCCTACCCACACTTGGCCAGCGTGGTGGACAATGGCCTAATCTCCCTCGTATTGAAAGAAGGCCCGTGCCCAGCAGTGGGACGTCAAAAAGGGCTGAACACAATGTGAAAACAAAGTTAAAAAGAAAATCAAGTCCACGCCAGATCCAGTACATTTAAGATTTTCGCAAGTCTTGTGTTCCTAAATAATTAATATATATTTTTAAATATCCATTTTTCTGTTTTTGAGTATCATGTATTAAATATACTTATCATTTTTTATTATAGGTACATTCCGCATATTAACATCGTGCTGCAACAGTGCTACTTCGTTTTTCTGGGATATATTTTTATCTGGTATTAATTCGTAGTTAATTTTGCAACAACTACATAATAGGTACAAAAATTCCTATATGATTTCTACATGAAATTTGGCTATGTATAAAATATAAAAAAATGAGGGTCTATGGACCCCCGGTCGGAACGAAGACCCTTCCGCTTTTTGGGAGACGTTTGCTATACAGTCATTATAATTCATAACATAAAATATCAAGTTGATAGAGTTCATTTGAAAAATTTACGATAAAATATACTTATTATGTATAAAATAAATAATGATAAATTAAACACTAATGATCTGGAATAATAAGTTAAAAACAAATAAAAACTGTATAAATGTTATTTTATTAATAATACTTTTTAATTTTAGAAATAAATATTAATTATTATTTACTATAAAAATATAAATAAAAGTTAAAAAAGACTGAAGAGAAGAGAGCCGTCGAGTCTTTCGGCACTTGGAAGAACTATGTGCGGTGATGTTTATAGTTCATACACGACTGTAACTATAGCAAGAAGTGTCGCGAAAAAGTCTTATTACACTTTTTTCGGCCTCGCTCCCATCCGCTCAGAGCGTGTAACACGCGATAAGGAACTTCGTTCCAAAAAATCCATTGTAGGTATACTTACTCAAAGACAATCCGTAGGAAATTTTTAGAAAATACTAATTTCTAGAGTATGACACTGTAACTATTACATTGTTTAAATAACTAGCAAGTTTAATATACATTTAATCTTGTTAACTATTGCTTATCAGAGGTTATTGGCCATAGGAAAAATGAAAAACAGAATGTAGAATATTCAATTTATTTAAGATAAGAATAAGGTATACAAGAAAGATAACTTAAAAATATAATAACAATAAAAATACATATACATATTGCATTACATATTAAAGTGATTAATATTATTGTCATTTTTGTTTTGAGATTAATGTATAGGAGGGTTAAAAGAGACAGAAGCTATAAGATAAGATAGGTACCAAAACTGTCAATAAGTTTTTCTACAATATTCTGACTGCATTATTTCTTTATAGACATAATATTATAGTTGTAAGGTACCTACTGATGACTACGTGTTATTAGATGATGTACAAAAAAAAATAAGGCTTTGCATGAAAAACTTTGCATAAAATTTCATCTGCACCATTATGGTTACTAGAGTGTCGAGTTTTTTGAGAATACTGATATTATTATTAATTATTCGTTGTAACATAACTTGGTGAACTAATCAAAATTGAAACACAAATCGACTCAAGATGGCGTCTTATTTGCATAGATATATTTGCTTTAAACACTTAGGTGACTGGTAGATGTGTGTTTTAAGTACTTATTTTTTTTAATATTATTGTGTTTCATTTAATCTTATCTATAATACAATTTATTACTTTAGAAGTAACTCAGTTTAGAGCAAATGTGACAGATAGCGCAGACATCCGAAATTTCAACTTTAACCATTTAAGTGTTTTATTTTGTAGTTATTTGTATTTTTCTCAGTAAACCCTTCCATTTGATATATATATCATGAGGGTGCATAAAAAACACATCTTTCGGAGTCCGCAATCTTTGTAAATCCGCCATACTGGATTTACAATGACGTCACTTTTTTTATAGTGTTTCGCCTTTCATTTTAATGCCCTTTATCATGAAAGTCACTATGGAAATGATAAAGCACCATTTTGTAACGTCCGCTATATATACGATACGTATTAATCGTGCAGTCACGAGAACCAAGCGTGTGTGCAAAATTTCAGCTCAAAGGGATGCTGGGAAGAGGGTCAAATTTTTCTTGCAAGACTTGATTACAGACAGACATCGGGACAAGTGATACTAAATACAAGCTTGTAAAAACACGAAAAGGTAAAATTTCACTATGACTATTTACGCTGGAAATGTTTCAGACCACTAGTGTGTTCAAAAATAAATAAATAAATAATTCAAGTCAATCCCCCAAACAATCGGAGTGAAAGATAAAGCGCAAGAGCGACAGGACGTACTCTTTAGCATGAGAGTGTAACACCGCCAACTTCCCAACTACGGGCTGCTAATAAATCTTTTGGCCTGATTAAACCTGATTGATATGTAGCCGTTAAGTTAGACATTAGACATAATAAACTTAAATATCATCTCATAAAATGTCAGTTTATATGCTATTCTTAGTTTGATATCAAGATTTAAATAACGTGGTGCACAGGTAGGTACTATAGATAAGCGCCGCCATCTTGAGTCAACATACGTTGCACTTTCCGTTTCATTAGTATGCCTATACTGCTTTAATTTTTTGTTACATTTATGTTACAAATGGGACGGTCTGGTTTTACGGTCGGTCAGATTTTAATTTATCTACAAGTTTTTACTTCGATATCAATTTTGATGAAAAATCTTAGACACAATAACAATCCAGTGTTAACCTAATCCCTTAACCCATCCGCGAAAATGTCTATACGTACTTATCTTACTTTACATTCTATACTAATAATACATGTTTCACTTCATACCACGTTTCGTTAATCAATAGTCACTCACTTCTTATTTCAGTTCAAGATTGAGAATTCACTAAACATCAAACACTATTTATAATTTACTACTTAAACAAAAAATAAAGTTTTTACACTCTTTACATAAAGCCCTTTTGAAGAACTACCGACCCATATCACTCCTGAGCCATGTATATAAGTTGTTTTCAAGGGTTATCACGAACCGTCTCGCTCAAAAATTCGATGACTTCCAACCCATTGAGCAGGCTGGGTTTCGAAAAGGCTTCAGTACTGTAGACCACATACACACACTAAGGCAAATAATCCAAAAGACCGAGGAATATAATCAGCCTCTATGCCTAGCGTTTGTGGACTACGAGAAAGCCTTCGACACCATCGAGACCTGGGCTGTTCTACAATCCATGCAGAGATGCCTTATTGACTATCGGTATATCCAAGTACTGAGGTGTTTGTACGAAGCCGCAACAATGACCATCCAAGTACAAGGACAGAGCACAAAGCCAATCCAATTGCACCGCGGGGTAAGACAGGGGGATGTTATCTCCCCGAAACTGTTTACATGTGCATTGGAGGACGTCTTCAAAACGCTCGATTGGAACGGATGCGGCATAAATATCAACGGGACCTATATGACACACCTGCGATTTGCCGATGACATAGTCATCATGGCAGAGACTCTGCAGGATTTGGAAGAAATGCTAAACAGCCTAAGCGATTCTTCAAGACGGGTGGGTCTCGGGATGAATCTCGACAAGACTAAAATCATGTCGAACTGTCATGTATCCCCGAGACCAGTGATCGTGAATGGCGTTGTTCTTGAAGTTGTGCAGGAATACATATATCTTGGCCAAACCATACAACTCGGCCGGCACAACTTTGAGAAGGAGGCCAACCGAAGAATACGCTTGGGCTGGGCGGCTTTTGGGAAGCTTCGTCATATTCTAGAGTCATCTATCCCACAATCCCTTAAGACCAGGGTATTTAACCAGTGCGTCTTACCCGTAATGACATACGGAGCCGAAACGTGGACACTCACCGTAGGGCTGGTCCACAAATTCAAGGTCGCTCAGCGAGCAATGGAACGTGCGATGCTCGGAGTTTCTCTGGCGGACAGAATTCGGAATGAAGTCATTCGCCAGAGAACTAAAGTAACCGACATCGCGCGCAGAATAAGCTCGCTGAAGTGGAAGTGGGCCGGTCATGTCTCCAGACGTACCGATGGTCGATGGAGCCGAAACGTGTTAGAGTGGAGACCGCGTTTAGGCAAGCGTAGTGTAGGACGCCCTGCAGCACGATGGACAGATGACCTAAGAAAGGTGGCTGGCAGTGGATGGATGCGGGCTGCCCAGGACCGGGATGGTTGGCGCTCATTGGGGGAGGCCTTCGTTCAGCAGTGGACGGCGATAGGCTGATTGATTGATTGATTGACTCTTTACACTCAGAAAAAATTTTGTCACACCCTTTCAAATATACCAAGTGGTGTCAACACTTAGACCACTTTCGTAAATATTTATTGTTCTTCTGCAGTTTAATAATATCCCATCCCTGCTTCTCGTGCTTTAATAAGCAAATTCAATGTAAAAAAATATTGCAATAAATGCGTTACGCATTCCTTGTAATGACGACTTTCTGTACGTATATATTTGGCGTATATTACGTAGGAGACCCCTGGTATATGTTGTCATCGTTTTCATCGTGGTCATACATTAGTTCATCAGAGTTGTATATAGTTCCTGGTAGCAGAATATATCGGGCTTCTCTGCAACAATATGGATCATTTTAAAAAAGGAATTAACAGGCAAGATTTTCCTAATTTCTATGAAATTTGTTAGCTAATCGATTTACAGATCAAAGACTGGAACTTATTTTAAAATAATAAATATCCGCGCACCAAAACTGAATTGATCTTGGCTCCATATAAATAATGTAAGTAAAGTTTACTTACAATTAGATATATAAAATAAAATGGACACTGTTTATTTTGTTTTGTACTAATATTTGCCCGGTGGTCTTAATTCGACCATAATTATTATTGAACATTTGAGGAAAACATATATGAATAAAATTTACCCATCTATACAGCAAAAATATCAGTTTATTATATTAATAAAATTAAAGCTCGTCAATAGCTACTAAAAAAAGGAAATCAGTGGACAAACAACGGACAAAAATGTACTGAGCTTTTTAGTATTCGCCTATTCATTCTAAGATTCGTAAATCTTATACGTAGGTGTGTAGAAAACAATAATTATAATTATATATTATAGAAATAAGATTTATAGAAAACTTGAACACCTTGGAGATGTATATGTTATGCCAGTTATGTTTGTATAAGCTTCAATGTCAACGTGAATTGAAAAATATCTGTGAGATATTTGTATACCATATCTATATAAAATATGTACATAAAATATGCTTTGTAAATATTCACCACCCTATAAAAATGTTTTGTTAACAGATATCTATACTAATATTATAAAGCTGAAGAGTTTGTTTGTTTGTTTGGTTGAACGCGCTAATCTCAGAAACTACTAATCCGATTTGAAAAATTCTTTTTGCATTAGATAGCCCGTTAACTGAGGAAGGCTATAGGCTATCATCCCGGAAAAATGTACGGTTCCCTTGGGATAATTTGTTTTTGTCTAGGGACGAACCCGAAGGGAGGGTGAGTCGCTATTTATTATAAAGTTAGTATTTCATGTATATTGGTTAATGAACCTAATGTATTTATAACCTGATAGTCTTAGAGCCGAAATTGATTTTCTCCGCTACCTATCTGCTTACTAGATAATTAGTATTTATTATATATTAGTTAATATATTGCAGTTGAATCATAAAAAATTGCATGTTTTGGTAACAATCCAGACTTAAATTTACTAAAGTTTAAATCTGTTCTGAGTTAAATCTATTTCAAAAAATAAAGTACTATACATTTCGAAACATTGCTATAGCAAATATTTACTTGTATTATGTCAAAACATAGTGAGGAAACCTGCATGTCTGAGAGAACCTAGCAAATTTTCAAAAGACATGTGGAGTCCACCAACCCGCACTTGGCCAACGTGGTGGACTATGGCCTGGTCTCCTCGTATTGGAGGGAGGCCCGTGCCCAGGAGTAGGACGTTAAAGAGCCGAATACATCTAGATTTCGTAATTAAGGTAATGTAGACCTTTATTGTACGACTACCTCTAGTGAAACAAAGAATATCTGCAGTGCTTATAACCATTTATTCGATATGGGAATCGAACCCTCGAGGCAGATAGCAATTGATCATCATTTATAAAATACTACTGCTCTTCAAGAAACTAATATCCCACAAAAATTACTTAACCAAAAATTATATTATTATTCCCAATTGTATACATAAAGTATATTTAGCTTAGTATTAAGCTTTTCTTTAATTGTGTGATCTATGACTAAGCATTTGACTTCATGAAGCGACATGCGTGTAAGCGAATCGTGTAATAAAAAAGCTAAGCAGCTATGTTTATCGACTAGTTCTATTTCTTTTTAATATATTTACAACTTTACTGCTTTATATCTAGCTGTCTTGCAACTTAATGTTAAATTTTGTGATGGTGTCCCACAAGGATCTACTTTGAGTTCCTTTTTTATCAAGTCGTATAATTATGATGTACAGTCATGTACAATATTTATATATATTTATATATCGCTCGAAAGCATCGTCAGTCGTAGTCTCGTATATACTCATGTATCCTGTAATTGTTTCATTCCTTTACATTCCATAGTAGTTTTAGTCACATAACTTTGAAATTTCATATGAATGTATATAGTAATATAACGTCAAAGGTTGTAAATAGAAACACAGCAAAGCCAATACTAATTTATTAAATAAAATAACTTACAATATAATAAAACAAAAAAATTAAAACATAATTATCGAGCTTATTTTAAACTTAAAATAATTTTAGAATAAAATTTGAAAATTATATGTCATATGTGTGTAAGAAATTTGAATGGGATGTTCTAAATGCTTTTACCGATGGAGGATGTAAATTAAAATGCATTTTTTAACGTTACTCACATTTTAATATAAAATGTGTGATATTGATCACAGATCGTTAAGAAATTCACTTATGTCATAACAACAAAGATCAACAATCTTATAGTGTACAATCCCAACAAATAAACACTTTCATTCGATAACTTAATACTAAATCAATAATAATAATATTCTCCTAGACATTATTGCATTTTTGGTCAGTCTATAAAATATTGCCATGGCGAATCAAATTTGGAATTTTCTTATAATTATTAATATATAACTTAAGTCTTAACATCGTCTACATCATAAATTTTGGAAATGTTAAAAATACTAAATTCTTAGACAGCCATGGACGGCCACTTGTTATAAATCTTTTGCAATAAAATTTTATCAGACTGTTTCTTGAGCGAATAAAGTACTGATTTAATATAGCAACTCATCCATTCACACATCCAAACTAACGCAAAAAATAAAATTAAACATAACAGATATAAGATCTAAATAGAATATAAATAAAAATGGCAGGCAACTTTGGAAGATCACGCCTTGGCTTCCAAATCGTATTTCTTTTCGTCGGCATCCCTAGAAAAAAATTATATAAAATAGCGAAAAAAAAATTTTTCATGGAAAAAAAAACTAAAATTTAACTTATTTATATATTAACATAAGTTAGTTAGGACCCTCGTTTGAGATCATTTCCATATACATACCAAGTCCGAACCAAAAAGTATTCACTTCCAACACCACCCATCATACTCGAGCCCTCTTCACTACTATCGTCAGTAACATACCGTTCCTCTCTGAAAATATTAATTCAAAGAAATTCTTGAAAAATAATTATCTAAAATGCCGCCATTTTGTTTTCCCATTTTTTGTTGCGTCGTGCGAGCGGTCCCCAAAGCGAGATCCCTTGAAGCGTTGTAATTGATTATTTTTGGTGATGATTGTGCGATGTTTTAAATTTTAATGTTCTATGATGATTTGTTTGTGGATTTGATTTAGATGATAATTAATATGCAATTGTTCTTAGCAAATAATAAAAAATATCATTTCCAATTGTTTTTTTCTTTCTTTGGTACAGTCTCCTCAAACTTTCTGTTTAGCTTCTTTATAATTTCAGCAATATTTTTTTAGGCCTTTTCTAGTGATTTCCAATTACTCCTGTTTGCTTCCATGCGAACTCTTTCTCCTTATACTAATCCTTCAGTTCCACAGTACATTATAATATTTAAAAAATTAAATAAAGACTAAGTTATGATTAAGTACAGAAATCTCAGTCGGAAAACATATAAATATATTTAGAAAAGACATAATATTTAGAAAAAAAAACATCTACATATTGCCACATGGAACTGAAAAACAGTAAGTAATACATCCTTGCTAATCTTCATACTGTAGAATGTATGGAGCTCACAGTAATATTCATGTTGCATTATTTATGTCCTGTAATTTCTTTCTTTCTACGTTTTATTTCATAAATCTCCAGTAATCTCATTGAATCTGGTACACTTTTTGTTTATAGTTTACCTTTTCTGAACCATAATATTTTCCAACTCACTCTTTCTTACTATTGCATATCTTCCTATGGTCTCTTCCCGATAATAATTTCATTTAAATTTTAAAAATTATGAATAATGAGTCATTTACTGTATATTAATGAGACCCAAAGCCGTAGCAGAATATTGAATTTATAAAGAGAAAAAATATTTTTAATTAAATTCAATATTCTCATTGAAAGCATTCCCAAAAAAGCTTACACATTTTATCTCATATGTGTCATAACTTACGTTTAAATATAATGCTAATTGAATAAAAGATAATATAAATTGAATTATGACAACACTGAGATACAAATGGTAGAAAATGGTAGAAAATGATAGGAATACATACCTGTAGAATACATAGTGTTGCAAAATGAAGAATATATCGAAGATCAAGCTGAATAGTCCTAGACCGAATTTAGTTACGTCTCCAAAGAAAGAGATCCAATCGTCATAGTTGTATGCGTTGAGTGTCATTTGTAGAATGGAAAGGAAACCTCCGATGAAATCTAGAAGAATGTTGCCAATACTCCAACCAACTGTGGATTTACGCTTGTAGTTCATGTAGGCCTGTAACATAAAAAAACAATTGATTTACTCACTTTAACTAGAGATGGTTCCAACACGTGGGTAATATATAGTTTAATGTGATAGTCGAAACGATATCCCGTTTTAGGTAGTTTAAAATTTACATTTGAAAAGCAACACAATAAAAAAAATGTATGCGACACCTGCCACTGTATTTCGATTAAATTTCCAACCACTACCTTTACTGTTGAGAGACCGTGTGTTGCAGTGATTTGGTAAATGTTAACTCCCCCAGCTACTTAGTAGTTTGTGACAGAAAATCCAGTTGGTAACCCAAAATATTTTATATCCAACCAAGGACTCAAACCTTCATCTGAGTAACAAGGCAACCAGATAATAACAAAGCGATCAAATCGTTTCTATGTTTTCATGCACGCAAACAGAGGCAATAATACCAAATCTTTTTTAGGAACAAACTATGAAAATGAACAATCCTCTTGATATTTCAATTGATACGTATATTCATATTATCTATTTAGAGGCCACGTCTTCGCTTGCATTTATTGAGTAGTCTTTTCTCTTTGGTTAACAAGGTTACTATACTATAGTGTACTAAATCGAGCAAAATCAGCTCACCAGCGGTACTCGTAACCGTATTCATTCACTTACTAACTGAACACCAAATCTCGAAATTTCACCAATGAGTTGAATGAGCCCGACAGATTTAGGTAAAATCTAGTACACATGACAGACTATGGCCTAAAGTAACACATAGGCTACTGTACAGTGCTACAGAATCATTTGACACGTGGCCGAAATCAAAACTACCACCGCCATCTTGTAAAGCGTCACTTTTGAGAGAAGTTGGAGTTAATGTTTGTTGTGTATATGTCGTGCTTTTATTTCAATAAAAATATCTCAAAATATAAAGTAATTTTATAGAGGTTAGGTGTTTTTTTATAAAAGAAAAATCTTAATTTCACACTAGCGCATCCGATCGAAGCGAGGGTAAGCCTATATTATCGGCTTACCCTTCGATCTTGAGTCATACAATTAATATAAATATATTATTTATCAACTAAGAATAAAATGGAAAACATCGTAAGGAAACCTGCATGTCTGAGAAAAACTAGGATGTTTTCAAAAAGACATGTGAAATCCGCCAATCCGCACTTGGCCAGTGTGGTGGACTATGGCTTGATCCCCCTCGTACTGAAGGGAGGCCCGTGCCCAGCAGTGGGACGTTAAAAAGTGGGACATTAAATTATATTTCTCACCTGTGGAACGTATTTAATGAGTGTAATACACAGTTTAATATAACTGCAGTAGTATAGGAAGTCGAGCCAGGCGAGCTTGTCCGCAGCCCCGAGGCTAGCCGTCACTATGACCACGCCCACGAAGGCGGCCAGTATGCCGCGCCCGGCCGTCGATACACGCTGTTCTTCACGCTGAAATATTTGTTTTAATGTTTAATTTGCTGTACTTCTATTTTTTATCATTTTTTGAAATCGGATATGTGTATGTATGCTAATGCATGTATGTATGTACCAGTGGTGACGAATGTAGAAAATGAACGAAGAACTTCGTTATTGTAACAATGTGGTAATCAAAATAATCTAATAAATAGTTAAGAGCTTAAAGATAATCACTTTTTAACTTAAAAATGTATTATATAGACTTAAATATAATAAACATATAACCAAATTATATAATCTCCATTTTAAATAAAATTATCTTTTCGTATTTTTTCGCAGATTTAAAAATTTATACGATTTTGTGAAAAGGTACTCTTTGTAATAACTGTATGTTGAACAACCTTTGAAATGTCTAAAGTCTTAGTCTCTTCCGTGACAATGATTGCTGAAAAGCGTTCGAAAACGCAAAAGATAGTTTTATTTAAAACGTTATATATACGCGTAAATCTAATTCAATTCCTTTGTTCAATGGTTTCGAGTTGTGCCATTTGGACAACATTTACTCTGCCAATGTCGCGTATAAGGGAGAAGACACGTTATATATAGATAAAGAAAGATATGACCGGTAAAAAAGAGAAAAAAAAAACACTAAGTCTGATTACATTTCGCGTAAATCTAAGAAAGTATTAAAATCACGATTATGACGTCGCGTCATATTTTTTATTCCATTATCTCAATTACAAACAAATAGCAAGCATTATATCTACTTATATCTATAAGTTCAACTCACCTCATACATAAAGCACTGGGTGATAGTGACGATGGTCGCGAAGGCGGCGTGCAATGAGAAGAACACGTCGTTTAGTTGTACAGGGTTCAGACTGCGAGGGTGGCGAATAAAATACTCACTCTGGAAGTTAAATAAATATTATTTTAATAGGTCTATAGTTTTAGTTTAAATAATAATAAGAATAAATATGTTGGGAGATTGACACATAGCACCATCTAGTTCCATGGTAAGCTACGAGGCTTGTGTTATGGATACCAAATAGTTGATACACAACACATATATAATTTAAAATACATACGTATTATAAATTTAAATAAATATAAATAAATATGTTAGGACATTAACACACAGCACCATCTAGTTCCATTGTAAGCTACGAGGATTGCATTATGGATACCAGATTATAAATATAAACACCCATGACTGTAGTACAAACATTCGTACTCATCACACAAACGAACGACCAGCGGGACTCGAACACGCGACCGCTGGCATTGCACATTCACTACAAACTGATCCAAGCCAAGTGCCAAGCCAAGATTTTATGATTTAATACACATATATACTATGGCCTGGATGATAGGTCGCTGTATCTATTCAGTCCTTTTATCACGTTCCACTGCTGGGCATGAGCCTCATTTTAATACAAAGGGGATCAGGTCATAGTCCATAGTCCACCTCACTGGCCAAGTGCGGGTTGGCCGATTTCACATGTTTTTTTTCGAAAACTTGCTAGGTTCTCTCAGACATTTTCCTCACGATGTTTTCCTTCAACCGTAAGACAAGTGGTAATCATGTTGGAAATAATTCACACATAAAAGTATACGAGGTGTGAGACCCGGGATTTGAACACGCTTCACTCGGTTTCCCAAGTACCAATTAAGTCGCTAGTACATAAAATTACACTAAACAAAAATTACGACTGTCCTGCTGATTCATCAACATGGTTCAACTAGTGGACATAGTATTTATAATAAATATTAGATAATTGTTAATTTTTGATATTTATCTTGATACATATCAATAAAACACATTTATACATTTAAAGATTCCTTGAAAGATAAAAAATAATCATTTGCTATGTTTAATTTTTTAAAATTTAGATTCGTAAATAACACAAAAAAGAATTAATTCACTTAGGCGTATAAAATAAGCATCAAAGAATTCTTTATTAAAGATCATAGAACATATTATGAATTGATAATGATCATGATAATTATCAAGATTTAGATGACCGATAATATAATGATAATTATTATCAACTGATAATTATCTGCGATACCTGTTATTTCGCTTAGTTAAATGACGATATATTAAGAACTAGCAACTAATCCTTGTTTCACTCGAGTGCGTCCCTAGTGTAAAACAAAACGAAATCTATCCCACGGGAACAGTACATTTTTCTAGAATAAAAAGTAACCTATGTGCTATTTCAGACTATAGCCTGTGCCAAATTTCATCCAAATCCGTTCAGCCGTTCTGGCGTTATCGAGCAATAAAACATCCATCCAAAATTTTACATTTATAATATGAATGGGATTATAATATTTATTATTATATTGGCTTACCTGTATAGCTTTAGAAAAGTACAATCCGCAGTTGAACAGTGAATACATAGAGAATCCCATGATATTGAGGGCGACGAAATCAAAGTTCAGTCCAACGACGCTCTTTCTCTTGAAATTTATATAAATTTGCGGGTAGAAGGATACGGACCAAGCGACGAAGTAGATCCACCCCATGATGTAGGATATAACGTTAATCGCGTGCGAGTGCATTACTGTTATGCGAAGAAATACTGAATCGAGACTGAAAAAAAAAACATTTCTTTTTAAAAAAGAAATTATTCTTCAGTAATATTAACAATTAACGACTCACACTCACTTCGTTTCAGGTTCGTCACTAGACAATAACAAATCTATCCCACGGGAACTGTACACTTTTCCGGGATAAAAAGTAACCTATGTGCTATTCCAGACTATAATCTATCTCTGTGCCTTTCATCCAGATCCGTTCAGCCATTCTGGCGTGAAAGAGTAACAAACAAACATACTCACAAACTTTCATATTTATATTAGTTAGATGATAAAGTGAGTGAGTATGTGACTTCTTCATGTTGCAACGGTTGAATAAATAGTGTAATTTAAATTGAAGATATCTTATATGTTGGATTAACACGTATGCTAGTTTTTATGCAAGTCTTCGACAAAAACTCCTTTAATGTAAGTTCTTTTCATACATATATTTCAATATTTTAAATATAAATATGCTTATAAGAATAAAGACATGTAATATACAATACTACATAATAAATAGTTCACAGTCACTGATATTTTAAGACGAAAAAATGATAAAGAAAACAAAATTAATAATTTATATAAAATATATTTACATTGCCCTGTTATGATGATAAAAAACGACAAACAATCTCATTATTGCTCATCACACTTTCGCATTTTAAATAAAAGTAAATAAAATATATGTAAGTAATCTTAAGTAGTTTTTGCTTAGGGTTTTTGTTGTAAATGTACATTTATGACTACACGTTTTAAATATTTGAGGTCAAGTTTCTATTGGATTTATTCGAACGACTTAGATGTAACTTAGCTATAATTCACGTGGCAATAAAAAATAACATTCATATCAATTTATTCGTGATTGTATAACGTCTAGTGTTACAGACAACCAAAAATTATAAATATTATCATTTCTGGTTTCATCACATAAGCAATTGCGAAACCATTAGAAATAATTATAGTATATATTGTATGGATATGGATATATCGATTTAAGTTATTTATAAATGTATACTAATATATAAAGCTGAAGTATTTGAAAACGTTTTGTAATATTGTACATGCATGCTGTGTCTGCATCTAGAAAAATGCAATCAGATGTATTAATTTTGTAAGTAAAACTTTATACATGTATTTAATAGTCATTTATTTTGTGGACCAAAAAAGCAAAAAAAAAACTGGATTTAAGTTTTATGAACACGGCGACTTTTTATATCTTTGCCACGCGTTGCTATCGATACAGACGCTTAAAAACGTGGCGCGAGTAGGCCTTTATAGCTTATTATACTATCTAATTATGTTGATATACATATAACTTACTTGACAAAACCGCTCGGTGTGACATTAAAAGTGACTTCAGAATGTCCCGGACTCTTCCCGTAGGCGCATATGTCGTGTGTTAATTCGGCTGTATCGTTGGGCTCTTCCGACCCCGGGATATCTATTACCGATGGTATGAACTGCACTATATCTGGATGTTGGATTTGTGCGGCCACTTGCAGTGATGTGTTGTATTCACCGCTGAAATATATAACACCTCCTGGTTAATTTATGATAAATCAATTGTTAACTGGCACACCGGTGTGCCCGCGACTCTCGACAGGTTAAAGAATATTATTTAGTACTCTATTTTTTGTAACCTATACTAATATTATATTGAGGTAAAGTTTGTGAGTTTGTGACGTTGTAAGGGTTAATCTCTGGATCTATTGAACCGATTTAGATGATATTTATGAGAAGATAGTTTAAGACCCTGGGAAGGATATAGGACATTTTTTATCGCTAGTACGAGATACTTAGGTTTGTATGGATTATTAGCAGCCTACTCGCATCGCTCGGGGACTTCCCTGGGTGTTTAACAGTAGCCTATCTGTTGTTCCAAATCAAAATCTATCTGTATACAAATTTCATCCAAATCACAACAAATAACAACGAGTAACAAACACACACACATACAAATTATAGCATCCGTACTATCCGACTAATATAATGAATGTGAAAGTTTGCAAGTATGGATATTTGTTACTCTTTCACGCCAGAACGGCTGAACGGCTCTGGATGAAATTTGGCACAGAGATAGATTATAGTCTGAAATAGCACATAGGCTACTTTTTATCCCGGAAAAATGTACGGTTCCCGTGGGACAGGTTTGTCTTTGATTTCCTAGAGGCGAACTTGAGCGAAGCGAGGGTGAGCCGCTAATATATAATAGTAGCCCGATAATACCTTGTATCTTTTGTGTAGAATTACGAGTATACCCACTTCCTACAGATAATTAGACATTAATGTGATTTTGCATATAATACTTACATTTGTACCAATTTGAATAGTCGTGTCTCGTCCACTAATATATTCATTTCATTAATATTAACATACATTTTGTCCAGCTGACACTGCGCGAATGGTAAACCTGAAAATATATACACAAGAACTGATTAAGAGTAATAGAGAAGAAATGGAATAAAGAGTGAAATTAGAATTAGTGGCCGAGCCTGTACTTCCAGCATATAATATAATACCTTGAGCGATAATAAACTATTTAATCAATAACGTTTTTTGCTAATATTGCTATTACGATATATATATATATATATATATATATATATATATATATATATATATATATATATATATATATATAGATATAGATATATAGATATAGCTTTACTATTAAACGTAGTAAGTATGAATAATGTGAAATATTATTGAAGGTATAGGTACATTGTTAAAATGCAATATTTTTTTTACTAATTTTAAAAGTCGTAAAATAAAATAAGTAGGTAATAAATAATATAAATATCATTGCTTTTAGGTGAGTAAGACAGAGATATATTTTGTAAGAGAATTGAATATAAGTGATAGTATAATCTAATTTAATTCAATTCTTTTGTTCAGTGGCTTCTAGACCGAGGTAATAATCTTCATACATTAAAAAAATATATAAAATATACCTGTTCAGTAACTTACCTAATAAAAGCATGGCAAAAAAGCTGTAGCTTAACCTATGACTAGATATTCCCGCCCTGCCCGAGAATAATGAATTGAAGCGAGCCATTTTTATTTATTTTCTATCTGTGGACAAAAACAAATAATTTTATAAATACATAATATTGACAATAATAAAAAAATCTATAGTTATTTTACTTTACATAAACAACCAATCAACAAGTGTACATAAAATATAACTAAATATTGCAGTTTTTTAATAAGTTTTAATTTTTTCAATTGTTATAGTAGATTTTATGTAAATTTCGTAATTTTACGACAGTCGTAAACTGTCGATAAAACTAACGAAGTAGTAAAATGGTGAACATAAATATGTACATATATTTCCGTTTGCTTATTTTGATGAAAGTTACCAAAATCCAATTATTTGGATCAACCTAAGACTATTGGAAAGAAGTTTTATTAAGCACTGGTTATAATAATATGCTAAGTTAAATCAAGTTTTTGTGCTTGGTGTATAAGATATTATACCTTTATGCAAGAAGTATTGAAGCATTCATGTGAAACAATATTAAAATATCCACCAACATCAACAGCAGTAGGTATTCTAATCAAATAATATTTTATTAGTAAAACGTAGGAAGTTATGCTCTCCTTACAATTTCGTCCTTGACTAATCCTAGTAGTTAACATACGAGATCACTTCAATTGTGACAATTTAGCTGATTTGAGATATTCTCTAAATTCTTGAGCCTTAAGTCTTAACAAACACTGAAAAAACCTTATTTCTGTTCTGACTTCTGATTACCATGTTTAAAGTAACTTGTTTTTTTGTCACCATTACCTACTTAAGATAACGGTAAAAAACAAAATTTATATGTTTATATATCACCACCAAACATCATATAACACAAAATATTGATTTGAATACCACATAAATCAAAAAAGTAAAATAAAATATCTAAACAATGTCTCATTACTTTGACACATAATATTTTATAACAATTTTTTTTTTTCGTTTTTATGTTACGTCGTTGCAACGAGCATCATTGAAAGGAACGATCGTGACCGGTTTAAAGATCACGAATGGCAATGATTGGTGTACAGTCAACTTGATCTGGGAACGACAAGTCTCGTAACATATATACCACGATTTACCGCAATCTAATGACAATTAAGTAGATACTAGATACATTAATATCTACGATATTACATCACGCATTAATAAGTTATAAACTTTAATATACAAAACTTTAATAAATTATTCACAAACTGTTTTTAAATAACTCAATGCAACATTTCTGAAATGGGAAATATAGCTGTACCGTTTAACATTAAAATCTGACAATTTATGAGGCGAATAGCAAAAACAGTTAAGAGCCAGCCATCGTTTCTTATTATCTTTTTTAGTTTCTTGTTCTTATTCTTGCTACTACAATTAGATAATAGATTTTTTTCTTTTGAATCTACCCATTTCCGTTATGTTTTGATAAAAGAAGCAACAACAAGAACTTCAACGGTACACGGTTCAAAGATAAACTTCAAAATATTAATCTATACTAATATTATAAAGCTGAAGAGTTTGTTTGTTTGTTTGTTTGGTTGAACGCGCTAATCTCAGGAACTACTAATCCAATTTGAAAAATTCTTTTTGCATTAGATAGCCCGTTAACTGAGGAAGGCTATAGGCTATATATTATCCCGGAAAAATGTACGATTCCCGTAGGATAGATTTGTTTTTATCTAGGGACGAACCCGAAGCGAAGCAAGGGTGAGTCGCTAGTTTTATATAGAAACTTAAAATTATATACTCATACATAATATCGTATATAACTTTAATCTCAAATTCTTTATATTTATACCTAAATAAATAATATGCCAAGTTTCGCAAATTTCATTGTCAAGTCTATTCACATAATTTTATATAATCTGTTTTTTTTTTATATACCATTAAAAACCATCAAAACATACCTACTCGCAGTAATATTTGTTTAAGGAAAAAATTAGAGATATAAATAACAGGTCTTACAACATAGGTATTAGATAACATTTATATTTAAACAAAATTATTCATATTCACGATAAATCAATATCAGTAGATTAGGTACCTACATGTATGGTGTAAAGATTCACAAAAAATCGGTCAAGTCGAAGGGTTCCGTAGAATCGTACATGTACTTTTTATTAATATGACTTTTAATCTATGTAGGTAGTACATTAAATTTCGATGATCGATTACGAACGTAAAAAAAAGTTTCTTGTTTTTTTTTATTTCTAATTATTTTTATTTATTTGCTGTTATAGCGGCAATAGAAATACATACTCTGTTAAAATTCAACTCTCAACCTATTACGAATCTACGGACGGACGGATAGACGTACGGACAGCGGAGGCTTAGTAATAAGGTTCCGTTGGCATTGTTCGGGTACGGAACCCTAAAAATCGTTTGTGAATTTAGGTATTGAGTTTTAATAAAATAAAAAAGGTTCCTAGTTTTGCAACACGCAATAAGTGTAATTAGTAATTACCAGTAACATTACGTAAATAGTTTGCGGTATAATTAATAAAACATTAAAAGCTATTTTCAATATAGTAATATTTGAACGCAATGAAAATATTTTATAGACATATCTTCATATACTGTATATTATCAACATAAAATAAACCGTTACATAAATGATAGTAACTAATGTAATTTTAATCACAGTAGATCATCATTTACAAGATTTTATGTAGGTATCCAAATTTATAAAAACCAAAATATATTACTTTATCACTTGACTAATGATCACGAAACCTCAATATATTTTTCAAAAATAACTTTTTTGAGAATAAAGATTATTATTAAAATCAGTTTACAATATGCGAAAAATAGGCCAAGACATCGTGTAACGTGCTCAGTCAACAAAATCGATACTAATATTATAAAGCTGAAGAGTTTGTTTGTTTGTTTGGTTGAACACGCTAATCTCAGAAACTACTAATCCGATTTGAAAAATTCTTTTTGCATTAGATAGCCCGTTAACTGAGGAAGGCTATAGGCTATATATCATCCCGGAAAAATGTACGGTTCCCGTGGGATAGATTTGTTTTGCGAAGCGAGGGTGAGTCGCTATACAATATATGTACACTTGAATTGAGTAGACCTGTATCTTTCGGTCGATCAAAAAATATAGGCATTCATGATAAATGTCGTGTAATTATTATCGTATTTAAACCAAGAATACCCAATATAATTTCATAAAATTAATATTCTTATTAACATATTATGTTTAAAGGTAATGTAAAACAAATCATTCAAGCATCAAACAGGTACATTCTACAAGTAAATAATATTGCTATACATTTATCATCAGAATACTTCGCTTAATAAACATGTAGTCGATTACATTATTGGTTCGCGTGATCAATTTGCATTGAAAAAACACTATTTCATTGTCAATTCATATGACATTGCGTGAGTTAATCCTTACGCAGATAATGCACACATATTTACACATGTATCTGCACTCGAATGTACCAACTTAGGAAACTATTCACTCTATTATAGTCCTTGTAGAGCTTGCCATTAAAGTTATTTTTGATTAAACATTATATGAGTTAGAAGTAACATATACTAGTACTGTACACCATCGGGTGCGGTCCATCGACCTTGCTGGTCAATGCACAACAGTAATTAGGCCGAATGCCCTTAATATCTTAATAAAGATCGCACAGATAATTTATTAACAACATGAGCGTTACTGTAACAGTAGGAATCATCACCATGTGTTCCTGCAACTCTTTGTCACCGAGGTCCTTATTCCAAAAAGCTTTTGGAAGATACATTACTGCAGCAAATATATAAGTAACTATCTTAAGCCCCAATATCTATACAATCAAATGATTTAAAAAAATCAAAACGGAAACGAAACGAATCACTGATAGCGCAATTATTATTGGAAGTAATTCATCATTTTTTTATCAAATTGGCATTTGCAGTTTAAAATATTAGTCACAGTAATTAAAAATGTGGTTTTCACGTATCCGAAATCTATATATATATATATATATATATATATATATATATATATATATATATATATATATATATATATATATATATATATATAAATGTATTTTTATTTTTCTGTATTCGGAAAAAGGAAAAATTTTACAAAGCTATTGCGTGTAAAAAGTAAAAGTAATACACCTCATATGATACACCGATATAAAACACTTCCAATTCTTGACCTTCCAACATATGCATAGCCGCAGGCGAAATCAAGTATATTAATATATGTAGATAGGTACCTACGTGGAATATTTACAACACATTTTTTTTTCTTATAATCATATCAGACACGACCTTGTATAGTGAGATAAATGATTTTGAGCTATATCTGTAGACACGGAAAATCATCACACTACTATTATATAGATACGAAAGAGTGTATATTTTACTGCTTCTAAAACCGCTTGACGAATTAGGATGTACATATATAATAGTACACAAACTTTTTTTTAATGTTGGGTAATGCCTTTACGGATACCACCTGCATAAGGATATGTGGGACTCACCGGCTAGGAAAGCCAGTACTACCCACTAAATTCCAACGGAACATCTCCCGTCTAAATGGGGCGTTACAGGATCACTTACGCATTCAGCCACGTCGCATCGTCGCGTCGCTAACGGGAGGTTTACCGTAAGAACAAAATTTACCAAAAGATAGCGCTAGCTTTATATAAACACCAGGGACACCTAAGGATGCACCTGATTTTGGCAAAAAACATCAACGATAATTTTACATTATTCTTTGAACAAAAATTTGAGGAAAGATTAAATAGGTAATAGATAATATAATTATGTAGAAGTATGTGAATAAATGCGACAGTAAAATTTTACTGGAATGTTTATATAAAAACCCAGTGCAACCACAACAGGATAACATAACAGAGTCACCTCTATTCACTTTAAAAGGTTTCCGTTAAAGCAAACAAAAAAGCAAGTAAATTCTTGTATACCCATTCGGTAGTTAATAAGTGCTAAGTGCATTGGTAACACGGTCAGCGGAGGAAAGCGAACTTTCGCGACATTATGACATTCTAGTACAAACCCTATAGCACTTTTTTCGAATCTGATGCGACACAGGCAAAAGTAGTCCTTACGTATGATTTTATAAGATAGAAACGTCTCTAAATTTTAATATTCACTAGAATAAATGATTTATCCCAGATATATCTATTTTATTTTTGCTTTTGTACCAGTATAATATGAAGCCAACTTAATAACCGCATAATCTAGACATACATACCTATAGGCTATATGCAACTTATAATATATGTATATTAAAACACTTTTTTTATTTTAATTTATAAAAAAATCAATAGACCACTATGTTAAACCAAGTATTAAATTACTTACGAATGGACGATTAGTAAAATCAACTCAAATAGGTCGTCGCCATGTTCGTTGGAAAATTAATTCATTTAACAAGTTACGCAATAGAAAGCCTACTGACATTACATTGTTAAGAGGCTACGAAACTACTGCTAATTGAAATGCCATAATTTCTTAATTGATATTCAACATGTACTACCACTACATGCACCTACTTTACAATTGGTATTAAATCGTGAGAACAACTCTCAGGTTGAGCTGTTTACTCGAGCATTTAATCAATATACTTACTGACATAGGAATTCATTAATTAGAAAATACTGCTAAGCCAAAATGAAATCTTTACAAAATAATAATTTTGATGATAGCCTAAAATATGGTAGAATAGCACGCGACAAAGAAAACAAATTGTTAAACGAACAAAACACGTGAGTCAACGAACCCACCACTGCTAATACTCATCATAGCCTTCATCGCGATATTTGGCCAAAAAAAAAACACCTTTTATGTCACAAAATTTGCAAATCATCAAACAGATGAAACTAAGATACAATATAATGTGCGAGTCGATTCGAATTTGCGTTTGTAATTGACATTTGTAGATATCAGAAATAAATCAGCTTATAAAATCCTAATATATTGCCCATATTTTATAAAAATACATACATATATCAACATACATTATGCCTTGCATTATTTTACTTTACCTATTTTAGTGACTATATCCGTTTGAACTGCGCATTTAGTAAGTTTTGAATATATTTAAAATTATAATAGGAAAAAATACACTATAGTAACATAATATGGTAATGATTAAATAATTAATTTTCTGAATGTAATCATATACGTTACATTTTTCCTTCAATACAATAGGTGTACGTTGCCTTCTGCATTTTTATTAATCACATATTTAGATTTATAACACATTTGTCGACACACACATGAAGAATTATTTATTATAAGGCGTAAAATACATTAGGTATGATTATTCTAATAATAAGAAAAAAAACGTATTCCCAGTATCCATCATTCGCTTAATTTTGCACAGTTAATTTATGACTGCATAACGGGAAAAAAAAATCACGCTAAAATATTAAGGGTAACTACAGCAAAGCTATAAAGTAAATTAAAAACCGGTCAAGTGCGAATCGGACTCGCACACGAAGGGTTCCGTACCATCGTAAAAGATACACCACAATGTATATTGTTAATAGGACTAAACAGTGACCACGCTGACCAATACTAGCATAATAGTTTTTTTTTAATTTGCATGGCGGCCATTTTGAAATTCGCCATTTTGTTTTTTTAACCGACTTCCAAAAAAAGGAGTAGGTTCTCAATTCGACCGTATATATGTTTTTTTTTTTTATGTTTGTTCGGGCATTTTTTCGTCGTTTATGAACCGATTTTGATAATTCTTTTTTTGTTGGAAAGGCGATATCCCAAAAGTGGTACCATGATAAGGAAACCAGGATCTGATGATGGGATCCCAGAGAAATCGAGGGGAACTTTCGAAAATTGTAGCGGCGACTAGTGCGTTTGATAACATTTTCATTAGGTATTTTATAGCACTACAATTTAATGAACGTCTGGAGTCGATCTGATGATGCATCCGAAAGATAGTCGAGGGAACTCCTCAACGATTTACAGCAATTACCTGGTGTTTGGGCTTGATTAATTTGTATTGATGATACGTCTACACTAAAAATGGAAAAATAATAACTTTTAAAAAAAAATAAAAACCGACTTCCAGGCACTGAAAAGTAAAAAATAACTAAACGGGGGTTTTCATTTAGAATAGATACTTAATCAGATTTTTTCGAAGTCGGTGCCAGCCAATACAAATCAAAGCACACCGACTTCGAAAATATCTGATTAAGTATCTATTCTAAATGAAAACCCCCGTTTAGTTTTTTTTACTTTTCAGTGCCTGGAAGTCGGTTTTTATTTTTTTTAAAAAAGTTATTATTATTATAGCGGTAATAGAAATACACACTATATACTGTGAAAATTTCAACTCTTTACCTATTACGGTGCATGAGATACAGCCCGCTGACAAACTTTGAAGTGCTTTCAATAATTAATAACTAAATGTAATTGATAACCTTTATAGCTATATTATTAAATATTTGTCATATGAAATATTATTATGTATAATAACTTTTTTTCCAAATTTAACTGATAATTCCAGAGATAACTCATTTAACCAAACATAAAATCACAAAAAAAGTTTTATAATGTTAGATAACAAACTATATATTCATATTTTGAAAGCATTCATTATATATTCTGATAAAATTACCGTTATTAAATACTGGTAATAAATATTTATATAATAATTAGCGATTCACCCTTGCTCCGCTCGGATTCGTCCCTACTTACATACGTTACGTGTAGTTAAGATTTCTCAGAGATGAAATATTTTGCCGCAATAAAAAGTATCCTTTATGTTGACCTGGATAACCAGCTATCATCATACCAAAACTTTATCATAATCCCTCCAGTGATTTTCCCGCGATGCGGTAACAGTCGGACGGACAGACAGACCGACAAAAATTCGAAAAACTATAAATTCGGCATCTGTATTGATAATAAAGTCTACTTCAATAAGATTCTCAAAAAATGTACGGATTCGGCTTAGTTACAATTTTATTATATGTAGGTAGGTATAGATGTCAGCTGTCAAGTAATAAATAGTACGACACGAAACCGCACTTTAATTGAATTTAGTTTTTTTTAGAATGCGAGTCAATATGAATGTCACTCTTTAGTAGCTGGAAAATGTATAACAGTGAAATATGATTAACTATATGATAATAATATATCCTATTCCTTTGACTACACTAAGAGATTAGATAACATGACATGTCATTCATATAACTCGAGATTGACGTATGTACACCTTATTTAGTTCGTTTTGTATCATATTTATGAAATAGAAAACTCGCTTTCATTGACACTTGTATGACTAATAGGCACTGATAATTAATTGGAAAACCGTTATACAGATTTCTTACTTTCCAAGCATAAAGACCACCATACACTAGACTTATATGAAAATAATTTGAATTTATTTTTAGCGTCCGTCAGCTAAAATCAACATAAAGTCAAATTGCTAAACTAAGAGGTAATTTAGAGTCTTAGTCTAAATCTTAGTCTAAACTTGTGTGCAGCAGATAACGAGTTTTATGTCTTTTTTAAACCTTTTACAAAGAATATATTTATTAAACTTCGTACACAGAAGTACGCAATTTAAAGTCGTTAATGTGCAGTACCTCCTAACATTCGCGCATCCTGTAGTCAAGCCAATTATCTCGATGCACAAATAAGTCCAGTCTGGCGCAACAGGCTTTCGAACTGTTCTTAGTTATCGCAGTTCATATAATTTAACTTAATAGGTTCTTATAAAGTAATATAAACTTGTTATTTTGCTTCGATTTACTTTGAAAAAATCGTAAAAAATCCTATCTTCTCCGCGTTATGCTTTCTATGTATGTACGTACATACAAAAATACCTCGTGTTAAATAATAATCTTTTAAACTATGTAAATAGGATATGGAAAGCCTAGGTTTTTAACATAATTGTGGTCAACTCTACCTTTCTATTCGTTTGAACGTAACAAGTTATTGTTAGACAGTGCTAACATGATTATGTCAATATTTTCCTAAAACATAACATTCCATTTCCCTCAAACACCTCAAACACTAGCAACGGGGTAAAACAGCTATTGTTGACAGTTGGCACTTAAGGGAAATGGGAAATACTTATTGAACATATTAGACGATCATAATGTGAGTATATTTTAAAATAAAAAATAAAAACCATTTTCATGTATGTTTTAGCCATTAGAAAAGGTAATTGACTGGTAAATAACTACATTTTCTATAATTTACCTGTTTAGTTATTATAAGTCAGTGCAATTTACTAGATTAGCGCAATGTCGTCAGGACCCAAACATTGCGTTAAATCGTGTCCAAATTATTTTTCATTTGTTGAATTTACTTCGCAGATATAAAACAATTATGTATAGAAAATAATAAATATCTACGTACATTTATTAGGTATTTAAAATTATCATTGATTATGAAAACTGTAAACATAATATCCGCGATAACTTCCGTAATCTGTGTAACAATTCACTCGATTATGACATGCAGTAAGCATTTATTGCGAACATATGCTTAGTATCAGAAAATCACATCTACTAGATTTTACTCATTAAAAATAAGGCTGAGCCTATTGATACAGTAACTGTAAGTGATCCTAAACCTTATTAAAAAAAATAGATCAGAAATTTTGTGCAAAGATAAATTCTATTTTTACTGTCCTATTATTATTAGGGTTTCTAGGTTTGAAATTAAAAAAATGACCTTACGAGAAGCCGAAGGCGGGTAGCTAACGCTACGCTTCGCTTCCGCCTTAACTTTCTCAACGTACGTTATCCAAGTCGGACCTAACACATAATCGAAAATTAAAACTTTCAAATAAATAATCTTTTATCCACATGCTCTAAATAAAAAAATAATAATAAAGTAACTCTACAGTTTTATTATAATGTATAGATAAGGATCAATGTGTTACTACCAAATTTGCGTTACAAATAATTTATCAATTTTATTGTATTTATGGTTCACTATTTTGGCGATAATGGCTGACACATAAAAGACAGATATATGCTATCGCGGGCTTTTTTGTAAGACTATTTAAGATAAACATTTCCATTATACATTATATGTACATATATACGTGTAACAACTGTTTTTGCGGCGCACGCCAGAATAGCTCGCAGATGGCAAATTTTTTTCCTACTTACTTGACACTTATCGTTATATATTTTGGGTAATCCACACTATATCTTTATAAATAATAGCCTATGTGTTATTCTGATGTGTAAGCTTTATTATTGTAAAGTTTCATCAAAATCCAGTCAGTAGTTTTTGCGTGAAAGAGTAACAAATATACATCTATACATCCATACATACATTCTTACAAACTTTCGCGTTTATAATATTCGTAGGATTAATATTATAAATGTGTAAGTTTGTGAGTATATTTGTTACTCTTTCACGCCAGAACGGATCTGGTTTAAATTTGGCACAGAGATAGATTATAGTCTAGAGTAACACATAGGCTACTTTAAATCCCGGAAAACTGTACGGTTCCAGTGGAATAGGTTTACTTTTGTTTCCCTTCTTCGTAGTCTTTTTTACATAATTGTTACATAAAATTTGACATTTACGACTAAAAATTCTTGTTATAGCTAGCAAATAAGCTTTTAAAAATAGTTTCTCTTGAATAAATGAATAGATAACGAAATATTTTTATAAATAAACATAATTTCACTGAATGAAAATATATATCTATTAACTACTGCCCGCACGTTGGACCAGTGTAAAAAGTGCTTTCATTCTTTTCGTTTAAAAGTTCTTAGGTACCACGCTTGACAAGTCCAACGAAAATCATACATATAATAAAATTCTGAGTCCAATCTGTACATTAAAATTTTTTAGGTAAATTTTATTGAAATAGTCATTATTTTCGATACAGAGGCCAATCTATAGTTTTTTGATTTTTTGTCTGTCTGTCTGTCTGGAAACGCATCACGAGAAAATCACTGGACAGATTTTGATGAAATTTGGTATGATGATAGTTGCCTATCCGGGTCATATATAAGGTACTTTTTACTGCGGGGAGATATGTATTTTTTATTTGTATATATATACATTTATTTAAGTTTTATTTATGTTTTTAGTTTTACTCTTATATACTTTACAATTTTTCTCTGTACTTTCTCTTTCTGTCCCGCTACTTAACACTATTTCCCACATACATGGGTTGACTGGAAGGGATCTCTAAAGAGATAAGTTCACCTTTGTCCACGTCACTTTCTGTTTTTTTTTTGTATGACTACTTTTTGGTGCAATGCATATATATATATATATATATATATATATATATATATATATATATATATATATATATATATATATATATATATATAACGTAACTAGGTTGCTACTAACCGCTAGTTTTCAACTATTATCCCATGTTAAGTTTAAACTATTATCCCATGGTGATGTAAAAATCTTATATGCTAGTCTAGGGTATCTTATCTGTATGCCAAGATATAACATAAACTTTCACATTTATAATATAAGCAGGATACCCTATTATTATTCTCTTAATAATGTATTATTGTATTCAATATCTACCAATTTTTCGTCATACTAATGTTTAATTTTTGATAATAATTTGATTTTAAAATAAAATATTGATAAGAATATTTTTTAATTTTTATTAATTTCACTTTTATTTAAGACTACATAAATACTGTGTATGATCGATATTATATATAAAGTACCTGGGCGACCGAGCTTCGCTCGGAGTTCTTGAAAGATTGTATATTTTACATTAAGTGACTAAGTGTTACCGAGAAAGTTGTATAGATGTCGCGATAAGAACAATTTTCTTTTTAATTTGGCTTAAAAATAATTTTACATTAAGTGACTAAGTGTTACTGAGACAGTTGTATAGATGTCGCGATTAAATTTTGCGTAGAATAATGCATAAGAAAAACGCATGAAAACTCGAAAACACGCGTTTTCCCAGACATGTGACTAATCTAGATCAATTTTTCGCCCCCGAAAGCCCCCATATACCAAATTTCAGCAAAATCGTTAGAGCCGTTTCCGAGATCGCCAGTATAAATAAATAAATAAATAAATAAAGATATAAATATACAAGAATTGCTCGTTTAAATATATAAGATATAAGATAAGATTATAAATCAAAACAAATATTAAAATGACGAACGTACATTAGAATAGTACAAATTTAGTTTTGAAATAATTTACGCAATTATAACATTTCGAAGTAACATTTGAAACAAAAAAAACTTTTGAAAAAGAAATAAGAATACATTATTATGTATAGTAAAGACATCATTATATTAACGTACAAAATATGATATTTACCATTCTTTTATATGTCTTAAACGTACCATTTAATCTTAAATGCCAGGTGTTTCAATAAACTGCAATAACATCTCTACTGCTAACATTGACGAGTAAAATAAATAATGAGTAGTTTGGATTATCTATTGTTTACACTAAAAACAAAATGTATACCACCAATACTTATAAATGCGAAAATAATTTTGTCCGTCTGTTCCGAGCCGGGTCTATTTGGTTTTCACAATATAACGGACGAATTAATATTGAATGAAGCTGATAATATCGTAAATTAAAGAAATGAGCAAAAGTCTTTTTCTACTTACATGAAGACCGCGTAACATTAAGTAATACAATATAAAAAAAACGTTTAAAAACTAATGAGATAATTCAACTAATTGGGTTACTAGTTGACAATAATTTAAGTAGAAGTTGGTCAAATAAATTATTCAATTTTATATTTACAGTCTAAAACCTTGAGAGTAATTAATACAGCTGGCAGTAAGCCGCATAATAGCAATTTATTTAGGCCGTCAAATGTTCGAAATTCTATGAGCTGGACGATTCCTTTATATACTTACAGACCATGAATATACGAAGAGTCATTGTATACAATTTAAGATGTAAGGATCCCATTCAAGACTGGAAAATATTAAAATTAAATGTAGTGCATTATGTCAGTAGTAAACAATATTATTTGCTGGAATTTAACAGTACAAAATATCGTCTAACAGTAAATTATTATAGCTATTAGCTTAAAATAACAAAGAGAACAACTAATTATTACTTAAGGCCAAGAGAATATAAAATTTTTATGAAAATTTGCATAATAATGTATCTGGATGATAATAACAACGTATACATAACACAAAAGATCTTAGTTTACTTGGCTTATATTTTTATCGTTGATTTTTAACGTAATATTATGCATATTTATAAATAACTAGCAGAACCCGCGGCTTCGTTCACGCTAAAACTACAAAAAAAACTCTAAAAAATATTTTTCATGCAAACTTTCATCCCCTATTTTACTCCCAATTTTTTTTTTTTTTTTTTGAATTTCGAAAAAAGCTAAAACGCGTATTTATTTCATTGTATTGAAGAGCATTAATATCAAGTTTCAAGTAACAACAACTAGCACAAAAGGTATCTGTTTCGTTGTATATATTTTTGTGATACATAAGTAAATAAATAATTCTGATCATAAATATTTTTTTGGATTGATTATAACGTATTTTCCTATGGGAATGAGATAATTTCCCATGGTAAAAAGTATGTCATGTCACTCTCCATCTCCCCACAAAAAATCACGACAATCCGTCACTCTGTTTCGACGTCAAAAAAAGAACAAACAAACAAAAAACACTTTCACATTTATAATATTAATATATGGATAATCCATAAAAAAAACTACAGAATAATGACAGAAATCTTAAAATAATAAACGAACATAAAATTACTACGAATTGTTGTATCCTTTACTATTTATTCTAACCTCAAAAGTTTTCGTAAAGATAAGAGCATTAATTCTAGTTAACCAAAACAACGAATCAGATAAAAATTCAGTAAAGTGCGGTCTCAAAGCGTAATGCGAAACTAAGGCTGAATGCTGTTCGAAAATAAACCTAGGAACTAGGAACATTGTCGTCTAGTTGTTTATATTTATTTGTTTGTTTACGACATATTACAGTATTTCTTACTTCAAGCACGTAATATATGTATAAATAGGTAAGTGGGCGTACCAATACTGGTAAATCCCTGAAAACATCATTATATGTACATAATTTAAAGAGTTTATGATAAATTATTACTCTCATAATAAAATAGCTTTATTTGACAAAAATAACATAAATTATGAATAATAACATGCCAAGATGACTAAATTAATTAATATCGCTTATAAAAAAATTAAAATATGCTTGTAACGATGATAAAATATGATGCGATTAAAGCGTTGGTATGACATTTTATTAAAATTTAGACTTCCTGAATGCGACAGCGCTAATAGAATAATTAACATTGCTAAGTAAACTGTAGACTGAATCTGTATTATCATCTGTAGGTATTGAATTCGTAACCATTGGCAGTCTAGGCAATGCTAATTATACACATACTTGTAACTTACTGCTCTACGACTCGTTAGCAGGAGAGATAACGCAGCATCACCTAGGCATTTTATATCACCAAAATTTTTTAGCAATATTTTTTTTACTCCTACCACATTGGAGTTTTGAAAGTCAGCAGTGGAGCTAAGATAACATCACGTGACGGTGGGTTCGTCCCTAGAGAAAAAAATCTATCCCACGAGAACTATACTATATTCTTCCAGAATATAATCTATCTTTGTGCTAAATTTCATCCAGATCCGTTCAGCCGTTTTAGCATGAAAGAATAACAAACAAACATCCATCCATCCATCTGTCCCTTCTCACAAACAGTAACATTTATAATATATTAGTATGGATTAATATGGATTCATCTATACTAATTACCGGTGGTAGGACTCTGTCAAGCCTGAGGAGTCCGACTGGATGGGTACCACCCCCTTATCTATTTCTGCCGCCAAGCAACAATGATTGCATTGTTGTGTTCCGGCTTGAAGGGTAAGGTAGCCAGCGCAATTACAGGCAAGAGGCATACCATCTTAGTCCTCACAGTGACAACGTACCGGCGGTTCTGTATTTTACCTAAAACCTAAGTGCATGAACTGTAGGTATTATGGGCGACAGGTACTGCTTTCCATCAGGTGGTCTGTCTGCTCATTTGTCACTGAATCTCATAAAAAAAATAATAATAATATTACAAAGCTGAAGAGTTTGTTTGTTTGTTTGTTTGGTTGAACGCGATAATGTCAGGAACTACTAATCCGATTTGAAAAATTCTTTTTGCATTAGATAGCCCGTTAACTGAGGAAGGTTATAGGATATATATCATCCCGGAAAAATGTACGGTTCCCGTGGGGTAGATCTGTTTTTGTCTAGGGACGAACCCGAAGCGAAGCGAGGGTGTGTCGCTAGTTCTGTATAAAATTCCCAAAAAAATCCTATGCTGCCACCTGTAATACTACCCTACTATTACTCATATAAATACCTACATGTACATATATAGTAAGTACGTTATAATGCTTCCATACCGAAAGTAAGGAGGGATTAACCTTAATACAGATATCCTTAGGGGCGTAAAATCTACTTAAAGACCTTGGCATCGATTTCAAGAAATAAAATGTAATATTATCCAGAGTTCTGTTTGTTTTAATTTTAAACATTCTTAACATACAAAAATAGGTAAGTAGTAGATAAAATATGGTATTAAAAAATTATTAAACTATAGTTATACATCAGATGTGTTGTTAGATTATCTTTATTTTTCGAATGTTTTTAAACATACTATTTCGCATATTTAAGTTTTATTATGCAAATGCAATCAAAGAGTTTCCTTGACTCGACAACATTTTATTCAAAATAATAATAATTACCTATAGGTACTATGTATAATATGGCTATGTGAAAGGAAATAACTATTGAACCATTAAAAGGAAATAATGGGAATAACGTAAAATTCTGCATAGTGCATAATGTCTACGTAGGATGACGACACAAATAGGGAAACGATATTTATGAATGAATCTTTTTATTCTATTTTTAAAACATGACGCAATTGGTTAAGAATTGTTTGACAACACAATTTGAAATACAAAGAGTAAATTTTATACTTTAATATGTAAATAAGCCGGTGAATTTTAAAGTATTTTTGTAGACGTACATCTTATCTCATGACGGGAAGTAATGTAGCATCGCAATCTACTTATTTTTGTTTAAACTTAAAAACAAAAGATATAAAAAAATTAGATAATAATAACTCAAGTTTCTTTGATAATCATACGGTATCATTGCTTATTTTAAAGATTTTGGGAACCTCGAAACTAAATCGTTTTATTTAATAGTAATAGGTACCTGATGTAGAATATTTTCTATATGTATTACTACCTTGAATCAGATTATATTATATTTAAATACAGAGTTGAGCATAAAAAAAGTTTGCTTATCCATCATTTTGAAAATAGCAGACTTAAATCTTTTGATGTCGGATGGGTAGAGAAAAATCATAAATGTTGAACTACACTTGTAGGTGTAAAAAAGCAGATATTTTAATTGAAGTAAGATCCAAAACTTAATACAAAGAAATAGGGGAAACGCAAAAAGTAGAAAGGCAAAAAATTACAATATCTTGAAACTATATAATTTCAAAGGCATTGGTTGCCCAGTGATATCGCGCTCGCTTGGGAAACCGAGTGAACCGGGTTCAAATCCCGGGTCTCGTTTCATGTGCGAATCATTTCTAACATGATTACTATTTGCCTTACGGTGAAAGAAAACATCTCAGAAAGTTCTCGAAAGACGTGTGAAGTCCGCCAACTCGCACTTGGCCAGCGTGGTTGACTATGGCCTGATCCCCCTCGTATTGAAGGGAGGCCCGTGCCCAGCAGTTGGACGTTAAAAAGGGCTGAATACATATAATTTCAATTAAACAAAAACGAATCGAAGCCCCGCTTAGGTATTAAATTAAAAAAGCTAGACACTTTAAGCAAAATCTTTGTAAGAATATAAATTATAATGTACCTAAATTAAAAATATGTTAATTTCAAAGACATTAACACGTCGAAATTCGTGTCTGATGCGCTCTTGGCCGGTTTGTGTTGTCGTTCCAGTTACTCTATGCAATGCGGAACATTTAAATTGCTATAGATAGTTTTGTATTGTTTGACACCGTATACTTACGTGAGTTTAGATCAAAATAAGCACATAAGTCGAGCGAAAACTTTAAAAACACGCGAGTAAAGTAACAAATGAAATGCTAAGAAAGTCTGTATGCTACTCGAATTGATACTAGTACGGAATATCAATTACACTACCTCATACGGATACTGTCTATATCGTATTACTTAAGTCTAGGTTTACGAGCGTTACCTAGAACATTTTTACATAATTACAGTCATAAAATAAACAATTGCTTTTTTCGAAAAAAACTTACTCGCAATTTTGCATGTTTTTATTTTAATTAACTCGATGGAATTTCAACTATACGTATTATAAATAAAATTAATTTTAAATATGACGAATACTTATTCCTAAACACTATTCTTTAATAACAACGTGTGTAATAAATGTAGAACGTAAGAAGTTATACTTCTTGCCGTAACAGAACAAAAATAGCTAAAGATTTCGTCCCATATGTCACAACTCTCTGTTTGTAAAAGAAATGCAGCTAACTTCATCATGTCGCTTTCAGCTAACTTCATCATCTCGCTTTTTGGATGTCGGTGCGCACACCACATGTGCGCATCGTAAAAATTGTACTCTCATATTTTTTTCCAAACGTGCCAAAAGAATCATAACTTCAAAAAGAACACAATACGTACTTTATATGCAAGAAAATTTAAATGTACAAAATTTGAATTAAATATCAATATTTAATTATTAAGCAAAGTCAAAATCACAAAAGCAAAAATTTGCATACACAGTCTAATTCAATAAATAATTGATTTAACATTTTACTTGAAAATATTTAGTACGAAATATACCCATAGAAAATAAATTCTCAAAGAGTGCAGCAAATTAAATCCCAGTGACATTGTTTTAAGAGTTTTATCAGTTCTTGCACCGTATGTAATAGCCGTCTAATACATCGTGTATAACTGATTAAAGTATGCAGTAAGAGTATAAAAATATTTTAAAAACTGCAAAACTTGTAAAAAAATAAACTTATGAGATTTTTTACGCTTTTTTTCATATTTACCGTTACATTTTCCATGTCTAATTTAACTAACTATTTATTTAATTGCAAGTCACTAAATACTTTAAAAAGAACATTTGTATATAAAATATCAAATTTTTATTATTAATAATTTTATGTAAATGTATAAAGCTAAATATTTATTTTTACTTACGAAATTCCACAAACAGGTCCACAGCACAAACACTTCACGCTAGTATATTTTATTCAAAAGGAAATATAAAATAATTTTTATTCTTATGTTAAATATTAATATGAAACTTTATTGAAGCTCGGCACGGGCGTTCTCTATAGCGGCACGTCGCGGTATGATAACGTCGCGTTCCGCCGACTTAATTATATCACCTCCAGTCAGGTGCAGTTTAATACTTTTGAAGAGAAGCGCACTGTCTCAGTAAAACTTTATAGATGTATTTTCATTTGTTTATGTTGACTACTATATTATTGTAAATATATAAAAATATCTCATTGTATGTAAAGTTCTATGAACGCAGCTTTTGAAAGCTTAATTGAATAATTATAGATTTTATCTAAGTGTAAGAAAATTTTAAGACAGAGAAATTTGAAGAGCCGTTTAAGAAAGAATTAGATATTTATGACATAGGTAATTCACATCCGTGCAACAAGTGGTATAACGTAATAAATAAGTACCTATTACAAAAATATTTTTTATAGTTGATTTTTATTAATAAAGTCATAAAACGAAATATCTACATAACGCTCTTTCATTTCGGCATTACAAAAGTTACATGTTGGTACAGATGTGGGTAGTTTTGCGTTTTAGCACCGGTTAGTCGAAACTATTTATTTTAACCAAAAAAATTAAGATATAAACTGTACTAAAATATTTCTCTAGATTAATAAATACATACATAACTATTCTCATCGTATAAAAACGAATAGGAGGTGTCAATATATTATATAAATTAGTTTTGCGAAATACGAGTATAGCTGTTACAGGCTTACATGACAAAGACAGATAGAAATTTAAAGGCAATGCCATTTCAAAGGAATTTACGCGTATCAATATAACTTTTGTATGTACTTGGGTAAAGATAATGGAAGCAACCGATACGCCTCAAGTGCGGTTTCATTTTGGCCAAGAACTAGATAAATGTAAAGCACGTGTAGTGGGAGCACTAGAGATATTTTAAATACATATAATATATAAAAAATAATATTTTCTACCCAAGAAATAAGGAACGGATTGGAAATATGTATATAGTAAATTATGTCTATTAATTTTACGGAATGTTCGACTTCACACGTCTTTTGAAAACGAGTAAGGTATCTACTCTCAAACACAAAAGTTTCCTCATAATATGTATTTTCCTCAACCGCATTAGTAAATATCAATCTCTTATTTTTCAACATGATATTGAGAGATAGATAGAACGTCTTCACTTCGATGTTATTTCTTTTTTAACCGACTTCCAAAAAAAGGAGGAGGTTCTCAATTCGACCGTACCTATATATTTTTTTAATCTGTAAATTACTTTAAAGGCAAATATAAACAGAACAAAAAAGTATATTAAGAAATTTCTTAAATTGTCGTAACACTAATTTCATTGGCAATAAGAAATCCAATGTAATTAATCTATACATGTATAATAAAATTCTAACTGAGTCGAATCTGTACACTAAATATTTTTTGGAAAATCTTATTGAAATAGTTATTATTATCGATACAAAGGCCGATTCTAGTTTTTAGAATTTTTGTTTTTCTGATTTGGAACATCATGAGAAAACCACTGAACAGATTTTGATGAAATTTGGTATGATAGCTAGTGATAACCAGGGGTCAACATATAAGATACTTTTTACTGCGGGAATCTATACTAAACGTTAAAACGTGACTAGGAACGAACCCGAGCGAAGCGAGAGTGATTCGCTAGTACATAATTATAGAACTAAGAAGACTCTAGCCAAAAAAGATACAATTTCCCCTTTCTCGTATTTTTACTACTTCACTCATTTTCTAGGCAGCTATATCGGAAATGCGCTTTGATCTTAACTGAAAGACCGACATGAATAAAATTGCTTCTTATCTTATATCTTGTATACAATATAAATTTTAGAAACTTCCTTTATGTATTGAAATTTATTTATTATATTATGTAATTTTTCCATATTTTTTTAATGAAAAAACATAGAAAGATGTGTTTAAATTATTCCCACTGTATAAACTTACATTTCAGTCCAAAATATCATAGTTAAATTATATATATCATAGTTAAACTTCTTATAAAAACATCTTGAAATTGAATATTAGTTAACATTAACAACATTGTTGTCACATTGATTTCTAATAATAAATTATAAATCTTATTGGCACAATATATAAAAAGAAGTAACTAATTGTAAAAAGACTCTCGACAAACACTAAAGTCAAAACTTAGAACGCGTGACGTCACTGCCTCCGACTTGATACTTATATATTAATAATTCTAGCAATGAATGACTTCGCATTTTTAGTTTTAGATTTACTCCGATAACAGTATAGAATGTTGTGGCGCAATCGACATGGGTATATAATTTAATGTAACTAATCATGACAGCAAGCAGTATCAAGTCCTTTGAAAAATATAATTTATTTTAAATTAGCCGACTATACTATAGTGACTGATCAGATAACTTTACTTTTTTGTTTTATTACCATTTAAATTTTACCAATTAAATTAATAAATAGTAAATACTCAAATAATATCATTTTATTGTTAACTAGCAACTAGGTTGTTTCCCCATACAAACTTTCATCCCTATTTTCACCCCGTTAAGATTTTTGGAATAAAAAATATCCTATGTCCTTCCCAGGGACTAAAACAACCATCTTACTAAATTTCATCTAAATTGGTTCCGTACATCCAGAGATAACCCCCTATAACCTCACAAACTCACAAATTTTACCTCTTTATAAATAATATATGTATTAGTATTTAGTATAGATTGTATGGTAAATTTTTTGTAAATTTAATAATTAAGTAATTATTTATATGTATTTCTAAATAAGATTCAGATTGTAAATAAGATTCAGATTATAAATAAGATTCTCCTAACAATAAGTAACACACAATAGTAACAGTGATTAAATTATCAAGATTATTACATCTTTAACCTTACGGTACACACGCGTTTTCTACCATATCTATAACATATTATGTGATTCTACGATAACATTACATAAATATAACAATTTAATATTGCAATATTAACTCAAATACATGGCTTAGAAGACCACTATAATAAAAAAAAACTTGTAGTTTTCACAAATGAAAAAAAAAACACGAACACATTATAACGGATGAAATTAATCTTTTTTTTTATGTAATGAAATAATGCATTTACGCATACCACCTGCAATACATACAGGTGGTTATGTGGAACTCACCGGCAAAGCCAGTACCTATTACCCACTGAAACCCAACGGGACCTCCCCTGTCTTAGTGGTACGTCGCAGCGCGCTTACGCTCTCAACCACTAGGACTCTAGGACATAGGCCTCTCCTGTGGCACGCCACTGAGCTCGATCTTCAGCTCTACGCATCCAACCGCTTCCAGCCAGTTTACGTATATCGTCGCTCCACCTAGCTGGAGGGCGTCCTACACTACATTTGCCGAGCCGTGGTCTCCACTCCAGAACCCGTCTACTCCCATCAGTTATCGGTTCTGCGACAAATATGACCAGCCTACTTTTGAACCTGTTTGGTGTACCTACTTTTGAAATTTTGCCAATTATACATTGCAAGTACTAGTGAACAAATTGTTATATTAAATTATTAAAAAAACCTTCCTTTGACACCCCGCACGACAAGTTTGGAAAAAAATTTTTTTTCATGACACACAAATTAGCGTCTGAAATCCGCCATCTTAATTTTTAATAATATCCATATAACCTATAACACTACCGTTTTTAAGACGAATTTAACGACGTAAAAATATTTGAAATCGGTTAACTAATTACGAGGTAACATAGTATCGGACATGCTCCTTTAGGCTACACTGCAGTCGGGTAATATATTAATTTCATAATATACATTTTATAGTAATATTATTAATTTATCAGATGATAATAATACTATAAGTATAAAATTATATCAAGAATTATAAACAAAGATAATAAAAACTTAGAAGCAGTAATTGTAATGAATGAATAACACACTTAAACAAAATGAAATGGCAAGTTTTATAGCGAATGACGTCAGTTTCGTCACCACAATCAAGAAATCTACGAGAGGCGAAGAATGACTCTGCTTTTTAGAACTTCAATTATCTTTAACTTCATTTCTGTTTGATATAATTTATGCTCGCACTAAAAATACACGTGTGTACGTAGACGTAAATTAAAAAAAAAAACATGTCATGTAATTCTCATACAAATGACACGCGCTTCTGAGGGAAACTCTACTTTTTCAGGAATACAAGATATCTTCATATAATCGGTACTATCGAGAAATTTACATAATAATAGGTAATTAATATTTAACTAGTAAAAGGTGGTGTACCTTTTAACTTCAAAATCATATAAAAGTAATTAAGTATTTTTAGCAAATATTATTATTATATCCCAATGACAAACAGACGAACCGAGACATGGCAAAATTATCAGGGTTTGCCATTTGGCTACAGAACCTTGTGAAGGCATTAAGATTCTACATGTAATATTAGTAAGGACTAGTGACTCAACCTCGCTGCGCTCGGGTTCGTCCCTAGTTACGTTTTAATATTTAGCTCAGAGATGAGATATTTTCCCGCAGTAAAAAATATCCTATATGTTGACCCTGATATTACCAGCTACCATCATACCAAATTTCATTAAAATCTATCCAATGATTTTTTTCGTGATGCGGTCACAGATAGACAGACAGACAAAAATTCTAAAAACTATAGATTCGGCCTTTCTATCGATAACAATATCTATTTCAATAACATTTTCCAAAAAATATTTAATGTACAGATTCGGCTTAATTAGAATTTTATTATAGGTATGTGTAGATATTACATAAATATGTACCTATGTCCAAATGACCATTTAGAAAAAGGACGGCTGATAGTTCGTTAGGTAACCTTAAATGACAATTTAAAATAAATGATGAACGATATGTAACTTCAACTTTATTATATTTTATCACACGACTTTTATACTTTGTCGCATATATTGACCATTAAATATTATATTAAGACTATATAACTCAAGAGACAAGAAAATCAGAAGGATATTACAATGTACGATTACAACTTACTAGTGACTCACCCTTGCTTCGCTAGGGTTCGTCCCTATGTATATTTATAATTAATATATAGTTTTACTATAATTTATGGAAGTCTGCACCATTAGTTGACATTTATGATTACTTCCCCGCTCCCTTGGGTAGTGGCATGATGATATTATAGCCTGTAGTCTTTCAATAGTCATGCCAATATTTTTTTAACATATTTTTTTTAAAAATATAATAAAATTCTGAGTCAAAGCTGTACATTATATTTTTTGAAAAGTCTTATTGAAATAGCCATTATTATCGATAGAGAGGCCGAAGTTATATTTTTTAGAATTTTTGTCTGTCTGTCTATCTGTACCTGGGAACGCATCACGAGAAAATCACTGGACAGATTTTGATGATATGTTGATAACTAGTTATCCGGGTCAACATATAAGATACTTTTTACTGCAGAACAATATCTCATCTCCTTAAAACGGATCTAGGGACGAACCTAAGCGGAGCGAAGGTGAGTCACTAGTATACTCGTATTATAATATCGAAGTCCGCTCGATGAATTTGTTAGATCGTGATCTGCCTAGATTTTTCGTGATAAATTGAGATTTCGTGATTTTGCTAATTAATTATTAATACGTACGAATTAACACGATATGCCTAATAGAAAGTCTGATCCTACAATGAGAGAAACTTATATATCGATATTCTCAACTAAGCATTACCATCACGATATAGCTTAAAATTATCTTAATCATAAGGATTTATTGTAGCTGATGGCATTAGTGAACACAAGAAATAATATTTAGTCATTTTTTCTCCTCTGTCTTGAAACAATGATTAATTATTATCTATATGAGCACATTATTGGTACAACCATTTTTAGAATTTTTAATGATGAAAATAATTTAACTTAAAATTCGAACCTGACAAGTTCATTTGTAGGTAATAAGTATAAGTAACATAATATTCTTATTTCCTTCAGATGCATTATATGTATGTATTTAAGTACTTTGTCAAATTCAATAGAGTGGGTCAATTATGACTTGATAAATTCTATATTTATTTTAATAATATGTAGTATAATATTAATAATAATGAATTAAATTAATAAGTTATTAATGCTATCAATTACTAAATCGTAAGAAATGATAAATGGACTCCTGAGATACGACTGACTTACGACGCTACCATGTTTCATCTTTACCTTCATTATCACGCTTAAAAAATAGTACCTGAGCGACCGAGCTTCGTTCGGAGTTTTTGGTCAAAAATATAATTTTCTTTTTAATTTGGCTTAAAAACAAAAGAAAAATCATTGTGTCCGACCGGGATTCGAGCCCGGACACCTGTGATAGTCAATCTAGCGCTCTGGCCGCTTGACCGCGATACTTTTACTCGAGTGTGCGAAATTATTGACATATTTTGCGCAGAATAATTCGAAAGAAAACCGCATTAAAACTCAAAAATATAGGTTTTCCATAAGACTAATCTAGATCGATTTTTCGCTCCCGAAAACCCCTACACACCAAATTTCAGGGAAATCGTTAGAGCCGTTTCCGTGATCGCTGGTATAAATAAATAAAGGTATAAAGATAAAAATATACAAGAATTGCTCGTTTAAATATAATACATACATATTTTAAAGGAGTGATTAAGCTTCGCTTCGCTCGGGTGCGTCCCTAGGCGCCTCTATGTTACTCAGTTTACATATGATATGTGTACTACATTTCACCCAAATCCGTCCCCACATTTTAGGGTGACAGATTAAGAAACATACACACACATACAAACTTCCGCATTTAAAATAGTCCGATTTTATCAATGGCTACGTTTCATAAATAATTAATATCAAACGTAAGATGCACAATTCAATTCAACGACCGCCGAGCCACCGGTGGTCCGCTTTAGAATTTATCCAGGAGGTGTTAATACTTTAAACAAAGCATTAGGAAAGCATTATTGATGAAAATAAATAAAGGTTTTAGTTTAATTACGAAATTTGGTATTTCATGCACTATACATATAAGTTATCAAGAAAGTTTTCATTTCTTTACCCCTATAACTTACCTGAATTAGTACAAATAATAGTAACTGGTATTGACTAGCTTTGAACAATTTATTTAAGTATGAAAAAACAGGTGGAAAATAGAGGAGAAGCAGCGGAGGGCCAGTACCTACATGAAACACAAAAATCACTTACTTATTCAAATGTTCATGTTGGATGAGCGACGGCTGATAAATGCTTTCCACTGGAATGTATCATGTTTTCATTTCTTATCTGGATCTACACAAACAAATTAAATTATAAATATAAATGAAATAGCCAAAATTCAGTCAGTCAAATCATATTATATCGTCAATAATCTATCTGACACAAAGTATAATTATTCTTATTTAATGTTTGTATAATATACCTATACGCATATTTTTGATAATTTGAAGTAGAAATGACACGTAGATCCGGTAACTATCCGGCCAGATATCTAAAAACGATTTATTTCTTTAATAAACTGCACAAAAAAAACAGTGAGGTAAATAATACAAAATTATTTTGTAAAGGCAGCAAGGTGCTGAAAGGTACACTCTGGTATTCTTTGACAAGCGTAGGTGTATATGTGTAGTGTGTTAGTGTACGCACGCTTGTCAAAGTAGCGTGTGTGCTTCGAGTTAACCATCCACCAATATCGCCGCCGAATATCCGGCCATCCGGCCTCACAGCTCGCCATATATCTGGTATCCGGCCAATAACTATCCATCTCATCACTTTTAAAAAAAACATATATATTTAAAAAATAGATGTATTAATAAAAAAAAAATATTTTAGATGCATTTCTAAAAGGTAATATGATAAGAGGTATGCTGATACTGATAATACAAGTTAAGAGAAATAAATATTTTAAAACATGAACCGAAGAAATCAATAAATTAAAAAATACGTATAATTTCTAGAATGTTTTGGAATATTTCTATTGGCATTCATAGTAGCGGTATGACAATCTACCCACTTTTGATATAAGTAAGGACATATAGTACACGTAAAGGACTCTGCCCACTACATCGTCTCATACCATGACCGTGCTAGAACCGTGTCAGGCAAAAAAAATATTCTTTGTATTGAAATGTATATGACTCTGCCCACTAGACCGTTCCGTCACCGACCGGCACCGTCGCGTCCCGGGCACGGAGCGGATATTTTGCCGATGCCGGTAGCTACGCTCCGTGCCTGGCACGCAACGTTTCCGAACCGGTGTGCGCAAGCGGCGAAACGGGGAGCATACGGGTTGTAACCGCTTATGATGACCGTTATAACTGCGTATGATGACCTCTAAGCCCGTTACTTGTTGCCGTTTGTCTTGCCACTTTGTTGCTATGTTGTTGTTGTTTGTTCTAAATGTGATTTTTCTTCTAGTGTTATAATATTTTCAGTAATTCAGTAAATTAAAATGACGTCATGCGAAAGTACATATAAATTTTTTCTTCCTCATCAACTAGATACCTAAATAATGTCCAGATGTCGAGTATTCTCAATCGACTTTTCTTTCTTTTAAAGCGGCGTGAACCTAGTAACGTCATGATCGACTAATGTAATTTTTTTCTCTCTCTTCGTCAAAAATAATGGCTATCATTGCTTATTTTTTTCTACTGGACAATTTTCTTATAACCATCGTTAATGTATAGGTATTTGAAATAAATAGAAAATAATTTTCTTAGCAAAAATATTCACTCGCTCTTACTGAAGCGGCTGCATCGCGCGAAAACACAGGTAAATAATACGACTGATAAAACGGGAACCAAACGGATATGACACGCGGATGATACACAGATGATACGCGGTTGATACGCGGATGATACGCGGTTGATACGTAGATGATACGCGGTTGATACGCGGATGCTACGGTCACTATAACCATTATGTACAGGCATGATACGCTGTTGACACGGTCTAGTGGGCATAGTAGTCCGTGCCGTGCTCGTTTCCGTGCCTGATACGTTCATAGCACAGTCACGGTATGAGACGGTGTAGTGGGCAGACACCCTAATAGCAATGACTTTCTAGTGTCTATTAAGCTATTGTCACAGAGGAAATAATTTGCGAAGAGTAACCTCTTATCCCATTATCCAGCAGATTAGAGAGTTTGGTTACAATTGGACAATTGTGGTTTGTACTACAAGTATTTACTATTCGGCACACAATAAGCCTGAGTCACTTGTTACGAACGTGATTCTAACATGACGAATAAACTGTAACATTTTGAAATCCAACACGCTTATCGTCATTTTGTAACATACGATGTTTTGGTAATATTTCATTGTATACCTACTGTTACAGTTTAAAAATATACTAAGTAAATTAATTTCAATACACTTGACATGAACTTGTATAAATTAGCAATTGCATGCAAATGTAACGCCTTAGGGTACCAAGGTGAAATGAAAATTAAAATATTACGTTTCTCAGCTTCTTCATGAAAATATTTACTGTTAACTTTTCTTTATATTAAATCAGAAATAATTTTAGATAAATATTAAACTATATGAAGCAATTAAGTTCTTCTTCAGATAGTAACGTCATAACAAAAAATAAAAATGATGAAACATTCTTTATTACTATAATTTACTAGGGTATTGCAGTAATAAATACATATTTATTTTTATTAACCAGCACTCTATGCAATAATGTCCAATGAACACATGTCATTATTTTATAATCTCTAGTGCTTTTATAAACAAAAATATCTATAGTAGGATTTTGTTTTGACTATTAAGTCTCTATATGGTTATAACTTATAATATTATTAATGACACTAAGATATTAGTTGACAGTCTCCAAGGTTTTTTAATGATCAATAACAAGCCAAATCTTCATGAGTAGCTTAATTTTGACGAGACGCCCAACTTTTCTTTCTATGAAAATTTGGTACTGGTAAATACCATTGTAAATTAATAGCGATTATGAAACGTGTCAAAATGGTAATTGTCTAAAAATTTTTACTAACAAGTTGTTTAGGATTGAATATTGAGATAATCCAACATAAAAAAACAAGAACATAATGTCCTTCAAAACAGATGGTTTGGATCAAATTCTCCCCCTCTTTGAACTTATTAAAATAACAACGTCATAAAATTCATTAATAACCAGCTGATTTTCATAGCATTTATTATTAAAAATATGCATAATCGAATGATCAAATTGTCCCACAAATAAAATATTAGGTTTTCTCATTACTACATTCTGATATTATCTGACCTCACAGTGATACTTTAATAATTCACAACTGTAGGACAAAGGCAGCACATGAAAGGTTGGAAAGAAAAAATCTATATCACTTTGTAACAAATAGAGTTTCATATACATATTAGATTATTAATTTTCAGCCACATACAGCCTTACAGTAATCAGCATGCAATAATAATACAATAGTCAATAATTATGATTAATGTCTATCTCTACCAATAATATCTATACTAATATTATAAAGCTGAAGAGTTTGTTTGTTTGTTTGTTTGGTTGAACGCACTAATCTCAACAACTACTTATCCGATTTGAAAAATTCTTTTTGCATTAGATAGCCCATTAACTGAGGAAGGCTATAGGCTATATATCATCCCGGAAAAATGTACGGTTCCCGTAGGACAGATTTGTTTTTGTCTAGGGACGAACCCAAAGCGAAGCAAGGGTGAGTCGCTAGTATTATATAAAAAGGTAAAGTTTGTGAGTTTGTAACGTTGAAGGGGGTAAACTCTGGATCTACTGAACTGAACTGATGTAGATGACATTTGGTAAGAAAATATTTTGAGACCCTGGGAAGGACATAGGATACTTTTCATCCCAGAAATCATCTCTTAAGGGGATGAAAATAGGGATGAAAGTTTGTATTACCAAGCAAGCTAGAGACTAAACCGTACAAAGCAAGGATGAGTCGCTAGTTATAAATAAATTTACAGACATCACATTTTATCAAGATAATCATTATTATTAATAGAGTAACATCTCGTATCTAAGCATTTCTATAAACTGTCTATTAAAATAACTTTGTATTTCTAAAATATCATATTTTTAATGTATCCGATTAAAAAAAAGCAGCCAGCTAATAGTAGTACTGGTAGGTATCTATCACATACATATAGACATATGTATATAAATTTAGACAATTTGACTTTATTATAAACATTGGAAAGTTTTTTTTTTGGCCAACTTCAAAGAGAAATAAAAAATTGAATGGATATTCATTTGTATGTTTTCTTGTGCAATGTCATAGACAGTAATTATGAAATGATCTTTATAATTATTACTCTAATTAATCCCTACAATCATCATCTATACAAATATTATAAATGTAAAAGTTTGTGAGTATGGATGTTTGTTACTCTTTCACACCAGAACAAATCTGGATAAAATTTAGTACAGAGATAGATTATAATCTGGAATAACACATAGGCTACTTTTTATCCCTGAAAAATGTACTGTTCCCGTAGGATAGATTTGTTTGTGTTTTTGTAGAGGTGAACCTGAGCGAAGGGAGGGCGAGCCTCTAGTTAATATTACAAATGAAACAGTTTGGATTGATATTTGTTACTCAATCATGCCAGAACGGCTAAAGAAATCTGAATGAAATTTGGCAATGAGATAGATTATACTCTGAAATAGCACATAAGATACTTTTTATCCCAGAAAAATGTGCTGTTCCCATGGAATAATGTTTTTATTTTTTGCCATGGACAACTCCGAGCGAGGCGAGGGTGAGTAGCTAGTAGATTATAACTTAAGATGAGTCTAAATAAATTTTAAGAATAAAATCTATTCTTAAAAAAAGAATAGTTAATTTTAAAGTGATTTTGAAGTCAGTTTATTTTCATGACAATTGTTTGGTATTATTACGTATCACCTTATAAGTTGTGAAGTGTATAAGTTGTTTAAATTGTGAAACTGTTTTGGGTAGGAAGAATATTTAGGAATATCCCAGGACTACTACAAATTTGCATGATTTTATGTATATTATATAAGTTAACGTAACTAATTGTTTTACCTTTAATAATTTATATTTCGTATAATATAATAATCTAATGCCAATAAACATTTATTGACCGCCCACAACAAAAAGTCTTAACTAATTTTGAAATACTATACCTTAACATCTTAGATGTCAGGGTCCCACCATCCTTATTATATTCCATTTCTTTTTCTACATATTTTACTTTTACATATTGTAGAATAGTATTTTTATTAAAAAATATTTGTTTTCCAACTATCCAATATGTCATCGCGGTTGACACATTAAATGATTAAAGTCATAACAGTTAACAGCATAAAAAGTCAAATTGACTGATTGAATGATAATGATGATTACATAGAGTATACTCTATCTATAGATAACTGATTGTTTTTCTGTTAACGGCGTTTTTTTATGTAATATAATATGTATTTTTTGTAGATTTCAAGTGCTATAATAATTAAAATTAAAATAATTAAATAATTGACAATGTGCTTACCTACATGTGGTGAGTAGCTTCTGCTAATCCAGACAAGGGATAGCAAGTTCTTTATCGGTCTTGGATAGACAACAGACAAGATGACCTTTACTATTCAAGAGCTAAAACTTAAAAATTACAGTCGCATAAATCTAAGAAAGTATTATATGTATAAATATATCTTTAATATTTATACATTTACTTATGTACCTATTGTATATTTTGAGTTTTTATATTTTTATATCCATAATCCCTAATAAGTGAAAGTGTGTTTGTTTGTTACTCTTTGTCCTTCTTTCACGTCGAAACATGTGACGAATTGGCGTGATTTTTTGAGTGGAGATAGTTGGGAGGGCTGGAAAGTGACAGGCTAGGTACTTTTTACAGAAGGAGATTATCTCATTTCCATATAACCTGAATTACTTAAAACTTGGTATTAATGCTTTTCAATATAATCAAATACGTGTTCAAATTCATCCCATAAGAGGGTAAAATAGGGGATCAAAGTTAGTATGAACCTACCTATAGTTTTTTTTTGTAGTTTTAACGCGAGCGAAGCCGCGGTATCTGCTAGTATGTAAATTATCTATACAGATAAATAAAATTGGAGTGTCTGTTTGTAATATTAAAATAACCGCTTTTTACTAAATGCATATGGATGTATACACAGTACATATACCAAAACAACATTTTTTTACAATTTTTGTCTGTCTGTCTGTTCCGGCTAATCTCCGAAACGGCTGGACCGATTTTGACAGGACTTTCACTGACAGATAGCTTATGTTATAAGGAGTAACTTAGGCTACTTTTATTTTAGAAAAAGAATCAGGGTTCCGCGAAAAAAAATAAAAACCCATGAAATTGTGAACAAAATCCGTGTACGGTGTACACACCCGAACGAAGCGAGGGTAAATCGCTATATAATTTAAATGAATATCTTAGGAGTAGCAAGCTACTATTTATATACCTATCCCTAAACATAGCTAACCGTGAAAACGTAGCTAGGGACGAACGCGAGCGAATCAAGCATGAGTCGCTAGTTTTAAATACATTTATTAGGTATAACCTATACCTGTATCTAATCTATTTAAGCGAACAATTCTTGTATATTAATATCTTTATTTATTTATTTATACCGGCAATCTCGGAAACGGCTCTAACAATTTCGTTGAAATTTGGTGCGTGGGGGCTCTAGGGGGCGCGTATTTTCGTATTTACGCGTATTTTCTTGTTTTCATGTGATTTTCTTTAGCATTATTTTACGAAAAATATGTTAATAATTGCGCAGTCGGGTATGCATGCATCGTGAACAAGCGACCAAGGCGCGAGATTGGCTCTCAGGGGTGTTCGAATCCCGGTCGGATACAAAGATTTAACTTTTTGTTTTTTTTGTATTTATTCAAGTCTTTAAGCCAAATAAAACAAATGTTCTTTTAACCAAAAACTCCGAGCGAAGCTAGGTCGCCCAGGTGCTCGATAGAATTTAACAAAAATGATGATGAGCGAATTTTTTTGTTATGAAAAACAAAAAAATTAGAGATTCAAACAATTAGTTTAATTATAAAATACATAAATCTTATAACCTTATCAAAACAACATATCTTACAATATAATACTATTCATTCAATATAAAATTCATGTATGCAAAATTATCTTTTCCTTTTTAAAGCTTTCTTTTCTCTGTTAATTTTATATGCTGCATTCATTTTCTGAATATTTTCTTTATGAACTTTGTCATGATCAACAATCCTGTTTGGATAACCTTCACCCACAACACAACCTGCAGTCCTTTGTACTGATTTTGGTGCCTTCCAGGGCTCATAAATAAATTCACTGGGATATTTTTTTAATTCAGGTACATATTTCCTTATATAAAGTCCTTCTTTATCAGTTTTCTTACCAAAAGCAATTGGACTGTACACTCTATAATATTTATAAAAAAATGCAGAAGCTGATAGCCACATCCAGTTTCCAGCATTTAGGGACCAATCGTAATCAAGAAGATAATCTTCAAATATCTTAGCTCCTTCTTCCCATGATATCCATAAATCCCCTCTAGTTAGAAAACATGCAACCATGTGACGAGCTAAATGATGAATCCAGCCTTCTTGTTTCAATTGGCGCATGATAGCATCAACAAATGGATAACCAGTTCTACCTTCAGCCCAAGCTTTAAGATGTTCTTCATTTTTTCCCCATGGAATTTGGGTACACACTGAGTTTCCTACCATTTTATCAAAATTTTTGGTCCCAGCTCCAGCTGCATAGTAAAACTCTCTCCACATAAGCTGCCCCATAAGGGATACCGGAGGTAATGTGTGCTTCATTCCAGTCTCTACTTGCTTAAGCTTGTGATAAAATAGTTTTGCAGATAAGCAACCATGACTTATATACGGACTTAATACTGTGGTACTAGGCTCTATACTATTGGGTGATGAATTTGGTTTTTCAAAATTACAAACCCATTGCTTTTTTGCCATATAAACATTAAGTCTTTTTAAACCTTCAGATTCACCCCCAGGATATTTACATTCAGATAACTCTGAATGGTTTAAACCTACTTCATCGAGTGAGGGAACATTATACTCATCAGAGCTGAAATCTTTTGATTTGCATTCCTCAATTACACTTTTTGTTATTTCAATTGTCTCTTTTACTTGGGTATCAGCAACTAAAGATAGAAATTTTTGATAAGTTAATGGTATATTACCATTATTTTTCTTTAAAACACTATTGAAGTCATAAACTGTATGTTGTGCCCGTTTCACAATAAATATATTTCTTTCTTCACAAATTTGTTCTATAACTTCATCTTGTTTCACCAATTCTACATCAATATCAACTTGTAATGTTAAGAAGTTAACCTGCCATTTTTCAAATAGCCGTGGAAGACAATCGGTAGCTTTTCCCTTTATTATGAAAAGACGAGTATTAATTTTACGGAGATTCAAATCTAAATCTTGAAGGCTTTGTATAAGGAATCGGAGCCTGTTCGCGCCAACTTTATTTTTTATATCTGGATCAATTACATAAATGGGTCTTAAAATATGTTTTCGATTCTCAGCCTAAAAATAAAAATCAAATGTTACCTAATTTAAATGAATTACAATAAATTCTTTCAGGAAAATGTAATTGAGATATACCTACTTCATTTATGGCATTACGAAGAGCAAGATTGTCATGCAACCGTAAATCCAAGCGAAACCAGTGAACAACTGATGGTATTTTAGACATCTTACAAAAAATGCTCAAACTACAAACAATATGAGATAATAAAGAGAACTTTTTTTAAAAGAACCATTAACCAAACAACTTCATAATTAGTCGTAACGTACGTCGTACAACGGGCAACGATATATTATAATTCGTAAATAAGGCCAGTGTTGCCACCTTGATTTTCGAAAAGAGGCTGTCGGACACCGGAAATGGGCTAGATTACATATTCGTTCTTAAAAAGTGGGGCCAGAAAGGGTTAAGAGGCAAAAAAAATTCTTTTGTTTAAAATTGGACCACATTATAATACTATGAAAAATATCACCTAATTTGAACTGTTAAGAACCAATCGTGATAGCATTTTAAATTGCTTGGTTTATACTGACATGGCAGAGTGTATACTCTTAGGGTATTCATCGCTAAAGCTTGTCGGGTTACCACAGTGAAAACAAAAAAATACTGATGATCACTGGTAAATATTATGCCACAAGACGCCCAATATCTTTTATCAACTCAATAAGTATGGTAAAAGAGGTTTTGGTGTGATATTTGAAAAGGGCTAGATTGCTCTCTTAAGGCTAAATAGTGAAATCTGGAGAAATCCAATCTTACAAAGAGCTAGATCTAGCCCTAAAAGGGCTCAGGTGACAGCACTGAACAGGGCTGCCAGATAAAAGTTGTTGATTTACCCGTCACCCAACTAATAAACCTGAAATACCCGGTTTATCCCGCCGGCGCCAACCATAAGTAGAATACCCGAAAATAGTTTTCTTTAAGTTATTAATTCACGTTTTATATAGAATAAAAGAAAGTACTAATGTTAGAAAAAGAAGTCATTGTAATCAATTTTCAATTAAACCGCTTTAAATTATTGAATCAAACATTAAAACAACTTAAAATATCAAACTAATCAATTTCCGCTAGTACTTAGCATAGTAAAGTCAGAAGAAGACCATAATTTTATTTGCAAAATTTGAACACTGGACTGGAATTTCACGAAACCTCCTGTTTTACGGATAACTTCCCGCAAGGCCAATATTGCAACAACATTATCTGTATTTAATGAGTTTCGATGAGCTTTCATGTTTTGAAGTAAAACTTCTTTGAGTTGGGGGGGGTAAGCTGGTGAATGCGTTACGAATGTACGTACGTTTGTTGCCATGGTAACCGTTGTTATTGTCAGACAAATGATATATATAATATTAACTGCCTCGGTGGTGTAGTGGCTAGCATGTACGGCTGCACATTCTGAGGTCCTGGGTTCGAGTCACGGGTCGGGCCAAGTTTCAGTAGTGGGTAAGCTTCAGTAACAACCCGGAGTTGGGAAGTTGGCGGTGTTCCACCCCCGTGCCTCGGAGAGCACGTAAAACCGTCGGTCCTGCGCCTTAACTGTCACCGGTCGTGTCGAATAGTCATCCCACCGGAGTATGAGAGTGACAGGAATAGAGAGTGCCCTTGTGTCTGCGTGTACGCTTGTGCACCATAATATCTCCTGCGCAGTTGGCTAGTCTCAATGAGATTGGCCGCCGTGGCCGGAATCGGTCAGGAGGACATTATTATTATATAATATTATATTCTTTTCTCAAATGATATTCTATAAATGTATGATTGTAATATGCCTAATATGCGTTATTTTTTGTATCTCACCTATCCTAATTATTAAAAATATAAATTGAATATCATAAATAGTAACGATAACCTACACCTCTACTACTACTACCGCTTTAATGTTTTTTTGTTCTTTTTTTGTTCAGGGGATAGAAAATGTTTCTATATCTCAATACGCAGATGATTTTGTATTATATGGTTCGTTTAAGTCAGTAGAAGAAGGGTCGTTACAGTTACAATTGGCACTAGATAAATTTAACAATTTGGTAGAGGCTCTGGGTTTAGAAGTTTCTGAAAAAAAGACTAAAATTTGTTTATTTAGGAAAGGAAAGAATAAATTACCTATAAATATTGACATTAAACTTAAAGGAAGTCAGATACAACCAGTTGAAGATGTCCAATACTTAGGTCTCTGGTTGGACAAGAATCTTAAATGGACTAAGCATATAAATAAAACTTTAGATAAAACACAAAAATGTTTAAACATGTTTAAAATATTGGCAGGGTCAGAGTGGGGTATGCACCCTAAACATCTAAGAAGGTTGTATATTTCTATGATACGTAGTCGTATGGATTATGCGAGCTTTCTTTATGACAGAAGTTCTAATAGGAATTTATACAAACTTGATAAAGTCCAAAATCATTGCATGCGTATTATTAGTGGGTTTATCAAAACGACTCCAGTGCATGTTATGGAAAACGAACTCCATTTACATCCACTTTGTCTGTGTAGGTTATTTCTAGCAGGGAAGTTTTGGTTAAGAAGTCGAGTTTTTCGGAACAATAGAAATATTGAACTAGTCAGTCAATTATATTCTCAAAGCATTAGATCTAGCTATTGGAAGGCTAAAAAGAAACCTTTGTTGATTAATGTATATATTCTTTTAAAATCTTTCCCCATCCATTCTTCGAAAAAGTTAGAAATGTTTAGTCTCAATACGTGGGTTCAAAACATTAATTTAGAAAATAATATATGCTGTTTCATTGAAAATGTCACAGAATCAAAAAAAGATATAGAGGTTTTTAATTTAAGATACAAATGCTTAGAAATGATACACAAAAAATACTCTGATTGTTATAAAATTTATACTGATGGATCGAAAGGAGATAATGGTTTTGGAGCAGCTATATTAGATCCACAGTTAGGTACTAAGATTAAGTTAAAAATTGAAACCAACGTTTCCATTATGTACATTGAATTGTTCGCTATTGCGGAGGCACTCTCTTATGTAAATAATATTAGTCATAATAAATTTGTTATATTAACAGACGCCAGAAGTGCGCTCCAACACGTGGCTCGGTGCACCTCGAATTTTCGAGGAGTTCCGATAGCCTACAACATATTGAAAACAATTCTGAATTTAGAAATGTCTAATAAAAAAGTAATATTCCAATGGATTCCGTCTCACGTAGGAGTTCCGGGGAATGAGCTGGTAGATCGCCTTGCAAGGGAGGCAGGATCTGATGGAGTACCCCTAAGCATAGTGCCTATTTATTGTGATCTGTTACCTGTATTAAAAAAACATATCTATAAGTTGTGGCTACAAAATTTTGAGAAGACTTCTCAGAACAAGGGGATTTGGTATAAGACTATTCAGCCTGTACCCTTTCACTCTCCTTGGTTTGAATCCTGTAATTTAGATAGACCCACCTTAATATTAGCTTTTAGAATTCGTTCTGGACACATTCCCCTTAACTATTTTGCATTTATAATGAAAAAAGTTTCATCTCCTTTGTGTGTAGTGTGTGGAAAAAATGAAGATGTTTATCACATTTTGATGGAATGTGTTCGGAATGAATCGTTTAGAAATCATATATTTGCTCAAAATGGCTTGAATATTGGAATTTGCAATAGTATGTTGTCATGTCCTCATTCAAGTTCTGCTAAAAGTGTGTACAAATTAGTGAAGTTAGGTTTAAATAAGAGATAAATGTATAAGTATGTAAAGATTCCTAGTATAAAGGTTTAAAAAAAAAAAAAAAAATTCGCAGTATCGGTTAGTTCTATCCATTAATACATAATTATGTTAGTAGTGTTAAGGATTTAAAATTTGTTATGTAGCATGTAAGAAGTCTGAACAGGACGACATGTTTCTTTTTTGTGGACAAGTCCTTTAAATAAAGAGAAAAAAAAAAAAAAGCGATCCATTAAGATGGAGGAGGTATTATTGGGTTTTAGTGGGTAGTTCTGACTTTTCTAGCTGGTGAGTCCCACATAACCACCATACAGGTGGTATACAGTTTGTATGCGTAAATGCATTTCCCAACATTAGAATAGTTTTATTACACTTTATATTCTTTGATTTGTCCATTCCAATTTTTTACTATTTTCGTTATGCCCACTGTAATAGTTTTGTAACTCTATGATAAATTCTCCAATTTCACGATTTGACGGTTTCATTTCGATAAACTATAATCTACCGAAAAATAATGCCTTAAATTATAAACAGTATGTTACGGTTCACAATCTTTCGATAGTTTACAATCTCGCCAGATAGATTATAATGTAACGGTATTTATAATTTTACGGTGACATCACTAAGCTAAGTTTAAAGCTAAGGTCTAAGACTGCTCAATAATTTTAATGAGTCCGATCTTTTGCCATCAATTTGACTCAAGAGAGACTTAACATTATCAAGTAAAAAAATGTAATCAATTTAATATCTATAAAAAGTTAAAGATGTCGATGTCGATAGATATGTTTTTTTTTTAAAACAACCTTAATGCGTTACATAATTTTGAAATAAATCTTTTGACTTTTAATAATAAAATATCTGACTAGGTAATATTTTACCTTAAAATGTAGAAATATTTCAAAGAGGTAACATTAATATGAAGCAAGTTATTACCGGTTATTACGCGCAAAAAATGGTAATTTACATAAATATGAAAATAATAAATTAATTTATATAATAATAAACTTTCCCTTAAATAAAAAAATATCATTTATAAATAATAATTGCACTTGTTTACGGTTTATAAACTTGATTGCATTTTTAGAAAATGCAAATTTATGATTTCTGAACTTTTTGAAGTTTTGACTTTTGGTTTCTATGGTAACACCTTGACTTTAAAATATATTTTAATTTTTTAAACTTTAAAGAGAAAAGAACAATTTTTATAGCTACCTTTTAGTCACATTTACAATGCTTTGATTAGTAAAATAAATACATTATCGTAGTGTAGCTAATTCAATGATTTCTTTTTCTATAATTCACAAATAACAATGGAGTGAATCCTAATGAAATCCCATTATTGTTTAATGATTTATTTTCTTATAAAATTACTATAAGAGACCATGCTTATTAAAACTGGGACACAAATTCTAGAGATGTAACACCTTAAAATGCCTAAAGTTATTGAATTAACAATTGAAATAGAAATACAAAAGGTAAATGAACATTATTACTATTCATGTTGAATATTGAATATAATTAAATTTATATGTTTATTGTTATAAAGGTTTAATAAATGACATAATTAATCATTCAGTTTATAGGTCAGTGTACTTGCTAACATATTAGAGAATAATTCTTTATTGTGTTATAATTTTGATTTAATTTTTCTAGGTGTCATGTCCGGGTGTATGGCTGTGTCAAGACGGGCGGGTTTCCTTAACAGTATTTGCTTTGGGTACAAGTTATCAAACTTGTTTATTGCCACCAGTATTTCCACTAACTTTTAAAGATGTATTTTACTTCCGTAAAAGATATCAAGAAAGTTGTGCACTTAACAATATATGCTGTTTATTGAGTTAGTATATGTTTCAAATTATATGTATGATAAAAATATAATAGTCAAAATCCGTATTCTTATAAATAAAAGTTTTTGTATGCGTTTTCTAGATAGCCACCCAATATTGAGTTCTTACTATGATTATACATACTTATTTAAACAATTTATGAACTATTCTGTACACAATTTGCACACATTATGGCCACTTGTAAGCAAATTCCATCAAGTGACAAATAAAAAAAACCTTGAAAAATGCTTATTTTTAATCTCTCTAACAGCTAAAATAAATTCAACGAAATGTTATATTAAAAAAAAATAATTCAAGAAATAAAATAGAAGTAAAATGGTAGAATAGAAAATAAAAGAATACCTTTACCAATTGTATTTGTTTTGAATACTTTTGAATACATAGGTTTTGAATACAAGTAATAAAAAGTTAAATTTCAGAAGATGAAACTATATATTGTGAGCTTGTTCAATGGTGTGAGGACTGTGAAAGTGGGGAGTGTGTTATATTGGCCCAATACCTTGGGGCTATGAATGATGTTCTTTTTCCACCTAATATGTGCTCTACTGACGGTGTTGATTTACTCATGAGAAGATCCAAGGATTTTCCAGTAAGTTTGTTATTATTATGAAAACTATTAATTTTTGTTAAAATAAAACCTGGTTTTATAGGTTTAAAAGTTAAATTTTTAAAGAAAAAATAGAAGTTAAATATTTTTTTTATCAGATTTGTCATTGTTTACTGTGCATGTATTGTAAAGCAATATGCAGAAATGTCTCAGTTATATCCGAGGCTCGAAACTCGCCCCTTATGGTCTATACGACAGCTATAAAAACGAGTAACTAGACAAATTTACTTTTCAAACAAGTTTTTTTTAATCTAAATACCTAAATGAGAGATTAAAGCCATTTTTTCTCAATCTTCCTCAATTTTTTAGGGAATACTGTCTCCCAAAATCGAAATAGCGACAAAAGTACGTATAGACGAGGTGTGGAATCAAGCCTGCAACTTAATTAATGCCGCTAAAGTTAAAGCTTGCCATTGCAGTCCGAGACCTGATGTTGACGCTTCTAGACAAAAACAAGTTTGCCACTCGGCCCAGTACCACAGGTACATTAATTAAAAAACTAATTATAATAGTAAAAAAGTTAGGATAAAGTATGAAAGTATCTTTTCCTTTAGTTTAGACAATGCTGGGCATTATTTGTGCTAAAGTGTATTAAACTTTACAGTAATGGTCACACTTTACCCAGTACTACCCACTAAAACCCAACAGAACCTCCCCCGTCTTAATCGAGCGTCGCAAAAACGCTTACGCATTCAACCACGACGCCCCGACGGCAGGTCTGCCGAAGCAGATCATAACAACCATGGGGTTGCTCCACGGTCCACTCTGCTATCCAAGAAGTACCAGAAACAACCTGCATAGCACACCGCCCACCGAGGTGGGCCACCTCCTAGTACATCTCTTGGCTTCGCTCCTTGCCGGGCACTACTGAACCCCCCCCACCACGACGAGGTGAACGCACGTTGGGAAGTTCGTATGGAAAACCTAGGGCAACGGTTTCCAACCCCGGGTCTCGCACTTCACTTCACTTATTCTACATCACTTATCTTACAGTGAAGGGAAACATTGTGAGGAAACCAGCATGTCTGAAAGAACCTAACTATTTTTTTTTTTTTTTTTTTTTTTAATAAGATTCAGTGACAAACGAGCAGACAGACTACCTGATGGAAAGCAGTACCTGTCGCCCATAACACCTACGGTTCATGCACTTAGGTTTTAAGTAACAAAAATGCAGAACCACAGGTGCGTTGTCACTGTAAGGACTAAGATGATATGCCTCTTGCCTGTAATTGCGCTGGCTACCTTATCCTTCATTCTGGAACACAACAATGCAATCACTGTTGCTTGGCGGCAGAAATAGATAAGGGGGTGGTACCCATCCAGTCGGACTCCTCAGGCTTGACAGAGTCCTACCACCGGTTTTCAAAAGATACTCACATTTGGCCAGCCTTTTTTTTTATAGTTGGGGAATGCATTTACGCATACCACCTGATCCCCCAGGTATTACCCACTAAACCCCAACTTTCCCCTCCCATCCGCCATAGTGGGACGCCGCAGGATCGCTTACGCATATCTACCACGGCGCCCCGGCGGCAGGTCCGAAGACCACCGTCTGGTGGGACCCCCGAAGGAGCCCCACTACGGCTGCAGAGGACAGGGAAACGGCATCGAAACACCAAGCCCTCTCCCCTGCAGCCTCACCGCGTCCGATCGCGGGATCGCTAAAGCGGTCCCGCCACCGGCGGCCGCAACATCGGAAGCCTAAGTCTCGACGATGAGCGGCCCCGTCCTGAGCGTGCCTCTAACCGTGGTTGAACTAACCTCGGTTAGAGGCACGCCCCCGCTGTTGGTCCGCGCCGGATTACTCCGGTACCACCCGCCCCTCTAAGCGGGTGGCGTTCCTCTATCCGCCACCTGGGGACGCGCCCGGTAGGAGTCAGCTCTCCCCCGGGACACTTGGCCAGCCTAGCGGACTAGGGCCGAACCCGAGCGAAGCGAGGGTGAGCCACTAGTTATAAATAAATTTATTTATATAGTTATTATTAGTTCATATATAATTTCAGAAATAAATGCAGCAAAAGTAAAATGTCGTCACGCTCGAGATCAAGATCGCGTTCCCGATCTGGCGGCTCCAAATCGTGTTGTAGTTTCGAACAAAATGGCGACGTGCACTCATCCTGCCGATGTCCGAAGTAAGTATTTGCCTATTTATACTATGGTAATAATTAGCACTGAATTCCGAGGCTCGAAACTCGCCCCTTATGGTCTATACGACAGCTATAAAAACGAGTAACTAGACAAATTTACTTTTCAAACAAGTTTTTTTTAATCTAAATACCTAAATGAGAGATTAAAGCCATTTTTTCTCAATCTTCCTCAATTTTTTAGGGAATACTGTCTCCCAAAATCGAAATAGCGACAAAAGTACGTATAGACGAGGTGTGGAATCAAGCCTGCAACTTAATTAATGCCGCTAAAGTTAAAGCTTGCCATTGCAGTCCGAGACCTGATGTTGACGCTTCTAGACAAAAACAAGTTTGCCACTCGGCCCAGTACCACAGGTACATTAATTAAAAAACTAATTATAATAGTAAAAAAGTTAGGATAAAGTATGAAAGTATCTTTTCCTTTAGTTTAGACAATGCTGGGCATTATTTGTGCTAAAGTGTATTAAACTTTACAGTAATGGTCACACTTTACCCAGTACTACCCACTAAAACCCAACAGAACCTCCCCCGTCTTAATCGAGCGTCGCAAAAACGCTTACGCATTCAACCACGACGCCCCGACGGCAGGTCTGCCGAAGCAGATCATAACAACCATGGGGTTGCTCCACGGTCCACTCTGCTATCCAAGAAGTACCAGAAACAACCTGCATAGCACACCGCCCACCGAGGTGGGCCACCTCCTAGTACATCTCTTGGCTTCGCTCCTTGCCGGGCACTACTGAACCCCCCCCACCACGACGAGGTGAACGCACGTTGGGAAGTTCGTATGGAAAACCTAGGGCAACGGTTTCCAACCCCGGGTCTCGCACTTCACTTCACTTATTCTACATCACTTATCTTACAGTGAAGGGAAACATTGTGAGGAAACCAGCATGTCTGAAAGAACCTAACTATTTTTTTTTTTTTTTTTTTTTTTAATAAGATTCAGTGACAAACGAGCAGACAGACTACCTGATGGAAAGCAGTACCTGTCGCCCATAACACCTACGGTTCATGCACTTAGGTTTTAAGTAACAAAAATGCAGAACCACAGGTGCGTTGTCACTGTAAGGACTAAGATGATATGCCTCTTGCCTGTAATTGCGCTGGCTACCTTATCCTTCATTCTGGAACACAACAATGCAATCACTGTTGCTTGGCGGCAGAAATAGATAAGGGGGTGGTACCCATCCAGTCGGACTCCTCAGGCTTGACAGAGTCCTACCACCGGTTTTCAAAAGATACTCACATTTGGCCAGCCTTTTTTTTTATAGTTGGGGAATGCATTTACGCATACCACCTGATCCCCCAGGTATTACCCACTAAACCCCAACTTTCCCCTCCCATCCGCCATAGTGGGACGCCGCAGGATCGCTTACGCATATCTACCACGGCGCCCCGGCGGCAGGTCCGAAGACCACCGTCTGGTGGGACCCCCGAAGGAGCCCCACTACGGCTGCAGAGGACAGGGAAACGGCATCGAAACACCAAGCCCTCTCCCCTGCAGCCTCACCGCGTCCGATCGCGGGATCGCTAAAGCGGTCCCGCCACCGGCGGCCGCAACATCGGAAGCCTAAGTCTCGACGATGAGCGGCCCCGTCCTGAGCGTGCCTCTAACCGTGGTTGAACTAACCTCGGTTAGAGGCACGCCCCCGCTGTTGGTCCGCGCCGGATTACTCCGGTACCACCCGCCCCTCTAAGCGGGTGGCGTTCCTCTATCCGCCACCTGGGGACGCGCCCGGTAGGAGTCAGCTCTCCCCCGGGACACTTGGCCAGCCTAGCGGACTAGGGCCGAACCCGAGCGAAGCGAGGGTGAGCCACTAGTTATAAATAAATTTATTTATATAGTTATTATTAGTTCATATATAATTTCAGAAATAAATGCAGCAAAAGTAAAATGTCGTCACGCTCGAGATCAAGATCGCGTTCCCGATCTGGCGGCTCCAAATCGTGTTGTAGTTTCGAACAAAATGGCGACGTGCACTCATCCTGCCGATGTCCGAAGTAAGTATTTGCCTATTTATACTATGGTAATAATTAGCACTGAATTATATGAAATATAAAAGTGTCTAAATATGCATGAGACAAATTAACCAGTTTGTCAAAATTAGGGAAAAGATCGCCAATATCTATGCCATACATGCTAGCCACTAGACCACCGAGATAGTTATGAAACTATAACTATTATTTCCAAACCAGTCCTTTGTCGAAGTCCCGAGCGTTGTTAATACCCAAGTCGCCGCTATGTAAGGGCCGTCCCCGCCAGTACACTGTGTGTCCTGTCGATGTTAACAGTTCGTGGAATGGGAAGAGTTCACAAGATGGTAGTTACACTGATGATGAAAGGTGCAAAGTGTGAAAAAATTTAACACAGATATAATGTAGTTGAATATTTTAGATAGAAATATTGTAGTTTCAATTATAAAATCCGCAGTTTCTTAAATAATAATTTATCAACTATAGAACAATAAAACCAGAAACGAACGAAAAAAGAACATCATTTTAGTTGTAACTCATTAACTTAACGTTAATTACCATTTTTTAGTCTGAGACATTTTATTTGTGTATGGTTTAGGTTTAGATAGTATGTACTAGTTTGTTCCCACAGCTCCGCTCGCTTAGTACATTACAGTAGCCTAGGTGTATAACGTATTCAGCCCTTTTTTTTAACGCCCCTTTGCTGGGCACGGACCTCGCTTCAATACGAGGAGGATCAGGCCATAGTCCACCACGCTAGCCAAATGTGGGTTGGCGGAATTCATAAGTCTTTTGAAAACTTACTAGGTTCTCTCAGACATGCAGGTTTCCTCACGATGTTTTCCTTCATCGTAAGACAAGTGGTACCTACCTAATCATGTCGGAAATGATTCGCACATTAAAATATCAGAGGTGCAAGACCTGGATTTGAAGCTGGTACCACTGGGCTACCAGTTACCACTGCTGGCTGGCTAGGTGTATAAAGTAATGTAAAATCCAAGATATATGCTATATCCATTCCTAATTTTACTAATTCCGCTAAGTCGTTATGTGAAGCGACGAGTGTGAAGAAATAACGGATTCACTCACTTACAAGTGTTCTATAGTGCAGTATAGGTACGTTATCAAAGATTTTAATACTAATATTATGTGCTTATCAGAAGTATTTTACAGTAAATATTTTTCATACAAGTTTCATTTCAGTACAGGACGTTCGGTGTAGTTATTTTGTATACTAAGTTTTTCCAGTGCCTCTGCCCACAATTGAGCATTTACAATATTGATATATAAAACATAGATACACATTTCCTCACAAATATCTCTTTAAAAAGTGGCGTCGATATATCATGACGTTAAGTCAAACGAAGGAATAAAATTCAAATATCGAAAGTTCTAATTGTCTAAACACAAATTCGAACTTACACACATCACATGTAGTAGTTTTCAAACAAAACAACGTGGGTTTTAATTTTATCATCTAAAAAGGAATGAATTAAAAAGATTTGAAAAAAAAAAGCTCACAATTTCGAATAGTGCGCCTTTTTTTGAGGACACTTTTGAGAGTTTGTGACGCTAATTGTGTAGGTATCTTGAGTTTTTGTATATCAATGATATAAAAGCATATTTTTATAAAACTCATATATTATATGTATTTTTTCAGAATCAATGAACCAGTAGCAATAAATCCCGAAACAAATGAAGAACGACTGCAAAAGTTTATCCTTGAAAGTCGATACATAGACCAAGATAATTACAACAATAACGATATCTACACTCCTAAATTGAAATGTTATAGCACGAAAGTGATGCCCTGTGTTTGTGAAATATGCAAAAGGTATCACGAAATTTTTCATAGTAATGATAAAGCGAGTTGATTATATTTATATTTATTATATAAAAGTTATCATATTTAAATTAATTATCGTTTCAAGTTATTTCGGATTCCCCAACAAGAATTAGATGAGTTTTAACATTCTAGATACATAAATTTCACTGTTTACATAAGAAATTGTTTATTAAAAAAAGTTACGTGTTCGTTTCAAAATTTAGAAGACTTATATTTTTATAAAGGCATATTTACACGGAGCGTTAAAGAAAATCGAATAAGTATAAAACAGTCGAGTAACGTGAATTGGATCGTATGTGTACTGCATACGGTATATTTTACGTTGCCCAATATTTCATTATTCTTACAAATTGCTCATCTCGATGATACAAAACTCTTTGTGTAAAATCTGTAAATGAACCATAGATTAATATAAGTATGTAATGTCGCAAGACAGACAGTTGTTATTATTTCGTATTTTTATTGCTTTTGAAATTAAAATAGAGATTTTTTTATTATTGCGTAGATTCTCATATAATTTATAATTTTTTTAATGAAAATCGTTATTTCTTTTTTAATGGAATTAGTAAAATAATATAATTTTATGATTTGAATATATAAAATCATGACAAGTATGTTAATATTTCATATTAATTGTTATTTATATAATTTTTGTAAATTAGACTGTGTTTCTAAAATAAAACAATCAAACACTATTACATCTATATTTATTTGATTTCTCCAAAGTATGCAAAGGTAACTTAACAATAATATTGTCTAACATTATGGCTCCTCATTTATTATCTTATTTTCGTAAAAATAAAAAAATATATACTTAAAATAATAACTAATTATTGACTTTATTAATGTTGAACTCGATTTTTGCTTTTAATTAAAAAATCCATGAGCATTTTCCAAAGGCAGTGCTTATTTATTTCGATTTCGTTATAGATATATACAAAATACCTTATATCTAAGGCTAGCTTTTCTATTTAAAAACTCATATAAATTAAAATTAATTTCGAGAATAATACGTGTCTAAGTAGGTACTTCATTTATCCTAAAATGAGGCTTTAGCGAATTTCAAATTGTACAATCACTTTTGGTTATAACTAAAGACCAGATTATATGTGACACGAAAATGCCAAAACATGCAAGAAAATGTTTAAAATTCGCAGGAAATAGTTAAAATTCTTGAATCTTAAAAAATTTAGCGTAAGCTAAATATGCAATACTCAGCAAGCACTGGCAAAACTTGCGTATATCTTATAATTTGGTCTTTAGTAAAAACTAATAGAAATATAACAAAAATTAATAGGAAAAAAATATATAAATTCTGTGTAGATATTTCAATTTTTTCTAGATTTCTATTAGCGACATTGCTTTAAGAAATGTTTATTTAATATTAATCCATTGGGCATAACTGGTATTTTTGATAAACTTACTAAATCCATTCAAATACATAAAAAAACATTATGGATCTAGGTTTAACAAGACATATTATTTCTGGAAACACTCAAAACTGTTTCGAAATTTTGTTGCTATGTAATAAAAACTTAACATTATTATTGTGATACAAGTCTTATACTAATTAGACACCATTGAAAATATATATAATTATATTTATACAAAAACAATTATTCGAATAAGGCAATTTAATTATAAGTATTACGGACGGAAGACATTGGAATAATCAGCCTTCTTTTATAACTAGGAATAAAATGAGTAAAACATTTACTACATCAAAATCGTTTTGTACATTTAATTAATTATAATTATTGTTGAGAAATAAGTAAATTACTTGGTTAAAATTAAAATCGCAAGTAAACATTCTCAGATCAAGCACAAAAAATTCATACAAATTTTGCACAGTATCAAGACTGCGTAAAAAGAATCGAATTTCAAATACAATCAACATATGTACTCATGCGACTAATAATAAATAATTAAACCATGAAGAAAAAATCACTAACACTTTTACATTTTAGCACCGTTAATGGCGGGAATTGAAATGTCAAATTGACATTTAAGGCGTATTTGCTGTCACTTTATGACCTTTTCTATATGCTTTTTCTTTACTTTTCGAGTACTTTGTGCAGTCAAATACGAACGCAAACATACCAATTAAAGCAAATACTACATAGAAAATTGCTAATGCGATCATAAAACTGTCTTCAGACCATTCCCATATGTTCTCGCCTCTCAGATATTCAAAGTTGGATAATACTTGAGTCCCGTTTGGTGGAGGACACGGCGATTGTATTATTATTTCTAAATGCTGCCGCTGTAACATATATTAATAATAATAAAAAACACTTTTAAAAATATTAATATACTAGGCGATTGCTTGTATTGAATCAAATTAAAAATGAAAACACTTTAATAAAACTATCTATCTATACTAATATTATAAATATGAAAGTTTGTGAGTATGGATGTTTGTTACTCTTTCACGCCAGAACGCCTGATCGGATCTGGGTGAAATTTGACTGAAATAGATTATAGTCTGGAATAATATATAGGCTACTTTTTATTCTGGAAAAATGTACAGTTCCCGTGGGATAGGATTGTATTTGTTTTCCTAGAGGCGAACCCGAGCGAAGCGAGGGTGAGCCACTATATTCTATAATATATCCGCAGTACATGTGAAAATTGGCAGTTCTTTACTCTTCATCTATCTTATTTCTTACTTTTAATTTCATTCATTTTCTTCGTCATTACTTCTGGTCATTTCATACCTACCCTAATTATACTCTAATTCTCTGACGCTTCGGAAGTTAGAATGAATGCCAGAATACGCTATAAACGTACCTAATAATTTAAAGAAATCTACACAAATTATATTCCCACTAACCTGTTTATTAGTGCATCTCAAATCTTTGTTAATGCTGCTCTTCAAAGCTAACTCACTCAATTCGCGCCTTAATATTTCTGGCATGGCCCATTTGGAGGGTGAAACGTATTCTAACCACTTGACGTACGACGGCAAGTCTTGTTGGTGCAACATCACGCCGTTAACGAGAGTGGTCAGTAAGAGACATAAACCGGACACTATTGATGCTGTTTTCTCCATTGGTATAAGGAAAATGGATGCTCGACACAACATTTGTGTACTAATTAGGTACAGCAGCATGTAACCTAAAGGATTTTTTTTAACTTTTTAGTGACTTAAATTATGGAAAAGATTTTTTGTTTTATTATATAAAATATTAATAAAATAATGCTGTATGCTTTACAAAATAATACAAAACAAAAGCATAAAGTGGGATATTCGGATGTTATTATTGACGCAGAATGCTGCGGGAATTTATATGCAAACTTATTTCCTTATTTTAATTTTATATTTAATAAATGACAAATAATTAATGTAACAATATCTAAAAGCCATCAAAAGAGAATAAAATAAAACAATACCTAAATAAATATAAAACCCATCGAACGAGCCCGGCGCCTGCGCGTACAGCCCGCTCATGGCGTAGCTCGGCACCAGGTACGCGAGCCACGTCAATATGGCCGACCATACTTCCAGAAATTGCTGTCAAATAACAAAACTGTTACAATATTAACAAATAAATCAAAACTCGAAGTTTTTTGACCAGTAACATTAATAAATATCCTGCAGAGAAATAATATTCATACGTAGGTGGTAAAATAGGATTTGAAGCACGAAAATGAATAAAATAGGCTCTTTTATGAGGTACTTACGTCAAACAAGATGAATACAGTTCTAGAATACAGCCCGACGGCGATATCCCTTTCTACGTATCGACGAGTGGAGCTCGCCTCACGCGCACTCAGCCACAGCAGGAGCGGCCATGCGCTGAGACACATCACGGTGTAGTGGTAGCCGATACGGTCATTTTGCGTTAGCTTAATATTCATAAAACATTATTAAATTACTAAATTCAGACTATAGAATGATATTTTTTAGTCTGAGGTTTTTATCTAACATAAAAGCTTTTGCCCTTCGGTCCTATGAAACTCATCCGTGAATTACGTATCCTCTATTCGTGTAATGGACTCAGTCAGACCGATATTCCTCATCTGTTTTTCCAGTGGGAACCTTTTTTTTCTCAGCAAAAGTACTCTTTTCTTATTGCGCGAATCCGCTATTCATTAGTAACCATTGTTAAAATTTATTACAATCGGTTCAGGTAGTTCCGCATATTAGTAGGCTGACAGACAATTTATGTAATTTTTCTTTTAAACCTTGGTATCGAGTATAACAACAACAATAATAGCTTAATGTGGAATTGCCATTTTGAAGACAAAGACATTTCTATTTTATTTTTGAAATTTATAATTAATACAACTCCAAGTAAGCGACGACAAAGTTCATCATATCGAATATTTAAATTTTTATTTTTACAACATTACCATTTATAAATTACAGAGTTGTAACTTTGTAGTGTTTATTTCGCACATATTATTTATAATAATATGTAGTTTAATTAACAAAATTTAAGACAAAGCGCCAAGTTTGGTAAATTAAGCGACACTAAATATTAAAAGTCAAAATACATTACCTTAGCATCAGTGGAGGGCAAATCCCAAAATATAGTCCCGGTAATTAGAGACATCATCGCGGCGATAATCACCCGAGTGATCACGTTAGACACAGTGCTCATTTGAGTGTACAGCAAAGTTTTTCTGAAACGTTATAAGTGCGGACTCAAATAATAATTAAAATAATAACATTTCAAAAAAAGACACATGGACTTGTACTTAATGACGAATTTTTTTCTTGAAATCTACATATTTGTTTCTTTTCAATCGACTTTAAAAAAATGAAGGTGCTGAATTCGATTGTGCATTTTTATGTACATTACGCGACATGTTAGCGGAATATAAACCCGGACAAATTCTAAGATATCCGTGCGAATTTCCGAGAATTCAATTGTTATCGTACACGCCGGCGTGTATGCGGTCCTCGAGGGGTTAATGAAGAAGTTATACCTCCAGGGCAGGTTTTTCAACAATCAGACAACAAGGAAAGTTTCGCCCACAAAAGTGGAAATAATACATTAGGTACTAATATCCCACTAATGGAAACAAGTCAACTTGTTTCTATTTTTTTAGTTTCCTTTAAACTCAAAGGCGATTTACCTACTATACATTAGATTAAAATGAATAAATGAACACTGACTCAGTGAGCGCGAATATCTGCAGCGGCAGCGAGCAGCGCGCGGCGGGCGCGGGCAGCGGCGCGGGCGGCGGCGGCTCGGGCGCGGCGCGCGGCACGCCCGCCAGCGCCTCGATGCGCCCCGACGACTCCAGCAGCGCCGCCGCCGACAGGTCGTCCAGCGTCACCAGGTCCACTGCGGGCGGCAACGTGCGACTCACGCTAATGACTTAACATAAGTAGATGGAATCCGCCAAAGAAATCACTAGGTCCATTGGGGACAGGATATGGGACTCAGACTAAAAATGAATATGTGGGGACTCCATCAGGAAAAAGGTGTGTGAGCAGACAAACGGACTATATAATTATATAGGCCGCCGCTTAGAGGTTGTCTAATACGACCAGATCCACTGGGGGACAAGAGACACTCAGACTCAGTTATTAAATAAGTGACGTATGGAGTAATCGCTTTTTGACAACTCGTAAAAAGTATCTCAATTGATTTTATGATGTGTTAGATTATTTATACCTCTACAGGTGGTCCACCCAAATATGCAGACGAGATCCGCCAAAAGAATAATAGCGACATTTGGCTGTAGGTACAATCCTTGATGTTGCCAGAGAAACTGTAAACTGTCCTTCAAAAAATAAGGGAAATTCCTGTAAGCTCAGACTAAAGAATTATATAGACGTAGTAAATCAAAGAAATGTCAAAGTTAGTCAAAGTGGTTGTGTGATTTTGCTTTATATCTACTACTTAAGTTGTAACACTTAATGCACTCCAATGAAACTTAGGCTAGAATTATACTTACAATAGTAATCAGAAGGGTTCTTGAAGGCAGGACAGGGGTAATCTATTGAGGCAAAATATGGCAACATGTCCCTTCTGTAACCGCTGAACATCGTCCGACCAGCGGAGATTAGAACAACCTGAAGATAATAAAGTTAAGTTACTTTTAAGTAAATAATACCGACTACAAAAGCACTTTGAAAAGTCATTCTTAGGGATAGATCTCATAGCAGATTTTTTTTCTTTAGTTCACATAGATTTTATCCGTTTTATTTAAATAAAATCCATTTTAAATAAAACTATCTTTTCAGATTTATTCGCGGATTTATTTTAATTTTACAAATGCTCTCTCGTCACCATGATCGCTGTAAAGATTCGAAACGTCGAGAACCGAAAATCAAAATAAATCCGCGAAATAATCCGAAAAGATAGTTTTTTAAATGTCAATTATTCGCGTAAATCTAAGAAACTATTAAATCCCATTTATCAACAAAAAATAACAGATGGAAATCGGTTCAAGATTGCTAGAGGTATTTAGTAACATACGTACTTACACAAAAAACGGCCCAAATTGAATAAGTAGCCTTATTTTTAGGTGGGTCAAGTAGGTCAATATAATTAATAAAGTAATTTTTAACATGTTTGTATACTTTCCAGACCAACAATTCTTCATGGTCTCGTAATTTTCGAGCATTATCACTGCACAGTTCGCTTAACTGTTTTAATAATTAAAATATGTATGTGTGTATGTACTAGCAGCTCACCCTCGAAAACAAAAACAAACCTATCCCACGGAACTGTTCATTTTTCGGGATAAAAAGTAGCCTATGTGCTATTCCAAACTATATATAATCTATCTCTGTGCCAAATTTCATCCAGATCCGTTCAGCCGTTCTGGCGTGAAAGAGTAACAAACATCCATACATACTCACAAAATTTCACATTTATAATATTAATACGGATTTATTGAGTCGCGCGAGTAGAACTTTATTTGAAAGTTACAAGTATATTTGGTTCAAGAAGAACAAGAATTATTGCAACTTAATTAACATTCAATTACTTAACACATTTTTTTACTAACCTACTAATGTTTTTACTAACCTTAGTGAGCATAGCAAATATCTCATAAGTAGGCGGATGTAAGGATATTATAACAACTCGGCCGGTGCTCGCCCAATTTCTTAAATATTCCACCAAGAAGAACGTATCGAATATATCCATTTCTTTAGTGGGTTGATCTAAGATTAATATCGCCATATCCTGTAATAACTGGCAGGCTACATTTAGTCTACGGATCTCGGATCTTGTTAATCGTCCTACATTTGTATCTCTGACTTGCTCCAAACCTAGTTCTTCTATTAGCAAATTTATCTGAAATGAATTAAAAATAGAACCAATATTAGTACGTTTTTGCATGTAATTGGATTATAAATATTTATTTGCCCTGCAGTGAATAACGTATAGAAATAACTAGATAATTTCATAATTTCCGCTTTTGCCATATTATCTATTATAGTTTTTGCGGTCCCGATTATTTTTCTGCATATAATTTTATATCTATCACTAACTTAAGACTAATACGATTTTACAAATCAAAAAAAATCTAGTAGCAAAAGTAAATCACGAGATTAAATTAGACTATTTCATATTTTTTTTGTCTTATGTATCTATCCTAGAAACAGCATCTAATCTAATTATGTCAAATGTCGTCGCATTGAAATATAAGAGTGAGAAAATTGGGTTCATTCAAATACTTTTATGTACTTATCTGAGTAATTAGGTAATGGCTATTTAAAGGTATATTTCTGAAGTAACCCTAGTAAGGCGTACTTCCCCTCACATTTAGGTGATCCTCCCCAACAGTGGGAACTGCAAATATTTAATTCATAACTTACCCGATCTCTATCGTCCATTTTAACTTGGTTATGATTATTTCTTGGTCTCCTCAACGCCGCATGGAATCGTAAAGTATGTTCCACAGTCATGGAAGGACATAAAGAAGTGTCATTGCGAACATATGCGGCTATTTTACGTAGCGTGGATGAAGCCACTGGCTGACCGTTTATGACTATATCACCTGCTAATTTCTAGAAAGAAAAGAATAATAAATTAATGATTCAGAAGATATTTTATTTACTAGTCCTAAACAAAAACTATTAAGTAAGTATTTATTACAAATTCAGTTAACATTGTTCGAAAATCAGAACATTTTCGGAAAAGCGTTGGCATTTAATGTTATAATATCCAATAGGATTTTTATTCTTTGGGGAAAACGACATTGATGGGACAGACAAATTAATAAAAAATATTTCCAACAAATGCAGTTCCCGAAATGTAAATTAAACGAAGAATATAAATACTCTCAATAGCTTTATACTAGCTATACTCAACCTGCGGCTAGTTGTTTGATGAGTTCATCGATTTTAAAAACGATACCAATCTAGAAGTTTAAAGAAAAAAGGGAAAACAGAAAATATGTGGAATTTTGGAATATTGTTCCCTAAAAATATAAAAGCGTCCAACAATGTGCCCAAATCCTACTAACACTCTTTGGGTTTACGTATGTGTGCGAATCGTCTTTTTTAAAATATCGTTTACAGAAACAAACTTACAGATTCTCATCTGGATGATGTTATAAGGATAGCATGTAGCGACGAACCAGATCTTGATAATGTTTTGAAAAAGTGTTTACAGTACCAAAAATTGCATTAAAACATATAAACGTCTTTGTTAAAACTTCTTATTTCTTTAATAAAGTAACTACATCGTTAACTTGGAATTATGTTTTAATTAAGACCTAAATAATTTTTGCTTGCGGCCCTCAACACCATGGTTGAAACGTGTTTGTAGCCCTTATAAAAAAAAGGTTGAGTATAGCTGCTTTATACTAACTTTTCTAACTCCTGCTAAAACGTCCAACAAGCCGGTGGCCTCATTCTGCGACGTCGCTAGCACCGCTAATATTTCCCCCGACTTCACTTCAAAACTAAGCCCAGAAACTAACAACGTCGATTTGTTATCTGGAGATGTTATTTCTAAACTGTTAACCTGAAAATATATAAATAGAAATCAATTTGTAACTGTTACTGGTATTTTCGCAATTATTGTAATTGGTTTGCAATGGTCTAGTATAGATTAACTACTGCTATTTAAGTGTATATAAAAATAATGTTACTGACATTATTTTATACAAATAAAACAATGTAAATATGATATGTTTTCTAAAATTCTTCATAGTATGATAGATATTTTATGATTTTGTTTTTTTTATTTGTAGATAAACGTAGCTGAAAAAGATCGATAGAGTGGCAAGGACTACAATTTTGTTTTTGTATTTCTTAATATTTTTCAAAAATAAAATTTATTAAGTTTTGCCCGCGGTCTTCCTCGCGTGGTGTTACCTTATATATAGGTTAGTCCAGAATATTATAAGATTTTAAGTTGTTTTGATAGGCATAAGTGAAATAAATTAATATAAACAAGACATTAACATATTATATTAGATAAAGATATACTTACGTAATAATTGGGGTATATATAAGCGGAATGTGTATATCCGTCCAAGTGGTCGCCAGGTCGTAGAGTCGAATGTTTTCTAGACTGAGCCACTGACATGTGACTACCCGCTTTGGACATACGACCGCCGAGATGAGATGATGGCATGAGGTAGCTAAAATAGAATCTTCTTATGAGATCATTTTTATATTTGTATAGTTACAAAGCTGTGACTGTCTACAGGTCTTCACATCAAAATCGCTTGCTTGAATCGTGCTTAAGTATAATAATTGTCAATCCAACAGTTATTAAGAGATTGCGATGTGTAAGAAGTAGATAGACCACTTTGCAAAAAAAAAACCAGGCTTACCAGAATTTCAAGTTATTACCTATAATATATAATACCTATTGCTAGAATGTTCCTTAGAAGTAAACCTAGAATAGGGCATAATGTGAAAATACAAAAGTGCCACAGTTTGTCAAATAATTACAAGGTTTCGAGGGTTTACCAAACTTTTAGAAATAAGTTCATAAAAACAATAAAACGATTATTGAAAGTAACTGTTGTTAATTTCAGAGTTAACTCCCAGAACTTAGCTTATAATATACCCTAACTCTGCTAAGTCCAATCATTCAGCATGAGCCTAGCTTTATATGAAAGCAGATGAAACGAGGTCATGTATCTTTGCTTTAAATATAACCTTAATATTTTTTTAATTCCCACTAATTCTAGGGCAGTGAAATTATATTTAATTCCGACCATAATTTGATAGAATTTAAAAATGTTTACCTTTGATGATCATTATCAGGAACGAAATCCGCAACACTGTTCCGTCTGTTCGTATAAGATCGATTGGGCCTAGATTCGATTCCCAATAAATTGGCTTCACTAACAGATTTGTGCCTAGAATTAGTCCAGTGACCCTCATTACGTATACCCGCTTGCTGCATCGCAACCAATGGCACTCCTGTGGCTTGCTATAAAATACAATAATAATACATATTTTAATTTTCTTGTACCCACGGTATTATGATGGGGCTACCAAGCTAATAAATTAACATTATTTTACTATAAACTAAATCTATGCTACGTTATACAACATTGTTTATTAATTTACCGGTGGTAGGACTCTGTCAAGCCTGAGGAGTCCGACTGGATGGGTACCACCCCCTTATCTATTTCTGCCGCCAAGCAACAATGATTGCATTGTTGTGTTCCGGTTTGAAGGATAAGGTAGCCAGCGCAATTACAGGCAAGAGGCATAACATCTTAGTCCTCACAGTGATAACGCACCGGCGGTTCTGCAGTTTTGTTACCTAAAACCTAAGTGCATGAACCGTAGGTGTTATGGGCGACAGGTATCGCTTTCCATCAGGTGGACTGTCTGCTCGTTTATCACTGAATACCATAAAAAAAAAAAAAAAAAAAAAAAAAAGCTTTCTTAATGGACAGCTATCCAAGTTATTGTATGTACTTACCTGGTAGGATGAATGAAGTTGTTGCATTCTAAAATCAGGATCTGATCTGTATTTCCGACTGTATTTATAATTTGTAGACGTTTCATTGTCCGAGCTATCGTAACCAGAGGAATTTTCTCGTACGCCTCGATTTTGTCTTTGTATTCTAAGGAAACAAATATTAACAAAATATTGTAAGAATATTATGGTTACATATTACAGAGCAAACAAAACTATAACTTACTTAAAGGTGTTTTAAAAAACAAAAATGACCTTATTTTTATAGCTTTAGCATATTTAATTAAGCAAACATGTTTGCTCTATATAACTTAATTGTAATATTCATAAATTAGTAGATTAACAAAAACATTATGAAAAAACATACATGTCTACAATAACTTTTGTAGACATGTTTGTAGAACTGTTTTAAAAGACGTGTGATTTGTGAATTCCAACAACCGCCACATGGAACGGCGCACCAACAGTAGATATAGCGTAGCGGACTATGGCCTCTTGCATTAGAGACCCGTACTCAAAACAGCGGGACTTTAAAAGAGCTGACCAGCTAACTTATTATTATACTTATTTAGTAGATAATTATATACCTTGGTACAGATTTCATGCCGCTGCCAATAGAGGTTTTTGGCTTGGGCGTTCCAGATCTCTGTGAGCCGTTATGATTGGGGGGAAACACACGCGGCAAGCCGAACTTAAGGTATGTGTACATGTTGGAACCGAGAGCTGATCTGGAAAAAATATGTTTTTGCTGTGTGTGGTTGTATAATTGTTTGTTATACTTATAGTATTATTTTAATTGTATTGTGTTTATTATAATTAAATAAAGCAAAGTAATTTCAAACTTTGTAAGAAAAAACAGTAATACATCGTATATTAAATTGTAAAATATTAAACGGAATCTAATAAATAATAATATTTAAAAAAGGCAGTGGTAGCCCAGTGGTAACACGCTCGCTTGAGAAACCGAGCGAAGCGGGTTCAAATCCCGGCTCTCGCACCTCTGATATTTTCATGTGCGAATAATTTCTAACATGATTACCACTTGCCTTACGGTGAAGAAAAACATCGTAAAGAAATCTGCATGTCTAAGGGAACCTAGCAAGTTTTCCAAAGACATGTGAAGTCCGCCAACCCGTATTTGGCCGGTGTGGTTGACTATGGCCTGAATATTGAAGGGCCCCCTCGTATTGAAGGTAGGCCCGTGCCTAGCAGTGGGACGGTAAAAAGGGCTGAATAGAATAGAATAATATTGGCTTCATGAAATACAAGTACATATATACATAAATGATACACAATTACATAAACCTTTAGTTTTTAGGAACTACTGGCATTTAAATGAAGGAAACATAAAAACACACACTTGTATATTATGACGATACATACTATCAATGATATTATGGAAACTTAATATAAATTTAACATTAAACATTTTGCATAATACAGATATGACTATTTACTGTAGGTAGCTCTGAAATGTTAACTGGTAGTAATTAAAATATTTCGGACGTTGGCACTTACTTGGGTCCATATCGAGGGTGAGAAAGGATAGATTGAACTGTGGTGTCTCGTAGCTGGAAATTTCCATATGGCAAAGGACTTTTGTCAGTGCTACCGAGTGCACTGTCGGTAAAATCGGAATTTAGGTTTTGCCTGCAAGCAATTTATATGTCAGTTTTTCATAATTAAAAGCAATAAAATATAGATTAAATAATTATAGTTTTTATTTAGTTTAATAAGTTTTTAAAAAAGAGCACAAATTATAACAAATATTTTAATTCATAACTTATCTCTTATTGTATCTGTGCGAATATTAGATTAAATTTTATGATTTTACTAATTATTGTGATTTTGTTTTTAAAAAAAATATATTCACTATTTCTATAAATTAACTTTCCTGACTATAAAATTTCTTCATGAATATAAAAAGTCTGGGAAAAACACAAACAAAAAAAAGCCTAGATATTCTATATCGACTCTTGATTATTATAAATTTTATAACAGTAAAAATAAAAACATAAATATAATGTAATACCTGTATATGGACCAAGCGTGTAGATCTTCAGAGTGCATGCCCCTTGGATCATGCATCATTGGATTAGAGGGCACTGAGTAGCGCCGCTCACCGCCTAAGCCCAGTGCCGATTGTGACATTCTTAACACTAATAAAATTTAAACAAAAATATATTTAGTATAATTAAAGTAGATATAAATATAAAATTTATAGGTATTATTCACATTTCACACAATATATTGAAAATTTATAGATAAACTAGGAACTCGCCTAATTTTTTACGCTCGGTATGTTTTAACGGTTAGTATGGAATAGATAGACTATATATTATATTACTGCTCCGCTTCTTTCGGTAGTAATTTGATGATACATAACCTATAGCCTTCCTCAATAAACGGGCTATATAATGCAAACAGATTTTTTTTAAATCGAATTAGTAGTTCCTGAGATTAGCGCGTTCAAACAAACTCTGCCTCTTTAATATAGATTAATTTTTTGGTTCATTTAGGTTTCTCAAAAACTTAGATGCTTTCTACTACCAATTTATTATTAATTTTAAATATTGCTTACTTTATGTAAAGTGCTTAGTTAAAAAAATCAACTTACGTGTATCATCTCGATACTTTCAGAGAGCATTTTGCATATTCATGTCTCCACATAGTTGATATTCGAGTTTATCATTTCTTCTGTAACAAACAAAAATAAGTGTTTCAAAACATTATATAGTCTGAAATATATTATTATTTAAACTAATATATCTTATTATATCATGATTATGTAACAAATCCAAATTTAATACTAAATATAATGTAACACATATTATTTCCATTGTGAAATTAGTAATTCGTACATATTTGTCAAAAACAGTAACAAATCTAACAAACAGCATGTGACCTTTAATTTATGCAAAACATAGTAAAAGTAAACTGTGTCATTTCCACCTGAAAATGACATTGGACATGTCCTATTCACCAAACTGTCTGGTCGGATGTAGGCGTGTGGCGTCATGAGAGACTGTCGAAACACAACATTTACACTATGAAATATCGCTAATAAATAATTTTATATCAAGCTCAAATTTTTTTTTGTTAAATTGTCGACTCCAACTAACTCCATGTTTTGATATCAGATGTTGATATGTTTTTAAATACCTCCTTAATCTCGACTCTCGAACTTGTTTAAAAAAAATGGGTAAATACCATCAAATGTCAAGCTCTGTTATTGATACCAGATAATTTGATTTACCTATTCCGGCATAATCGGGGTTCTAAAGACAAAAACTAATTCATCTATTATTATCTTATATATTAGGTATAATGTAATATGTAAATTGAATACTGTTGTTTATCATCAGAGTGATGTATGTAGTTTTGTTAGGAAGTGCGTTTTATCTTAATTTGACAATTGAGATGTAACCTCAAAAGGTTGGGTCAACAGTGTCTATCGACTGCACCATCAGATGCCATTGTTTCGCTATGAAAGGTGGTGTCAATGAGCATTATTAACTCAATTATGAGTGGTATTGTTCTCAAATAAATAAAATATCACAGCACGAATCCTAAAAAAACGGTAATTCCTAAAGTTTGTGTAAATAATGTAAAAGCAAGCTTTTTGAGTATTTTTATTGAATAGGAATTAAATGTTAAATGTATTTATTTGTGACTCTACCTAATCGTATGCTGACCTCAACGTAACATTGAATTTGAATGTTATGGAAAAAATATTATACCCGACAGAGAAAATATTTGTACCTACCTAAGGATTTGTTCTCAAAATTTTAATTTAAAGAATAACCGACGAAAAGAAGGAGTAGTTTCTCAATTCGACACGTATATATTTTTTTATGTTTGACCACGCATAACTTTTAACAGTGTATTCTGATTTCGATGATTCTTTTTTGTTGGATAGGGTTCTACTTTAAAGTTGGTCCCATTTAAATTTGAAAAAAATCCACATATAAGTGTAGAAAATAGGGGATGATTGATTTTGCACCTGCTGAATTATTAAAATACTTTCTTCTTATTTTGCTACTACTATGTATGCCTACACTGAAGATGGAAAAATAAAAACTTTAAAAAAATAAAATAAAAACTGACTTCAAAAAAAAACACCAAAAGTAAATAAGCCTGATAGTTTTCATTTTATTTGATTTGACAAGCCTAATACGTTGGAATCGGATTTAAGAGCCAGAATTTGTAGTGTTACTAATAAAAGCGAATTTTAGTTTGTCAGTATTCATACTTTGCTACTACTATTATGTCTACTAAAAAGGGAAAAATAAAAATTTTTTAACAAAAAAATAAAAACCGACTTCAAAAAAGCACTAAAAAGTAAAAAATCACTGATTCGTAGTTTTCATTACCTAATCAGATATTGTCGAAGTCGGTGCCAGCCGATACAAATCAAAGCACACCGACTTCGAAAATACATGATTAGGTATGTATAGTAAATGAAAATTACCAATCAGTTAATTTTTTACGTTTTAGTGCTTCTTTAACGTTGTAATTTAATTTATCAGTTTTTGTTGCATGATATTGTTGATATTACAAAGCCGTTTAAATATGTGCCTTATTTTTTTATCAAACTGATTACTAGATACATACATAAATAGGTAGGTACTTTCAAGACACATCGCTTTGCACATTGCAATCTTTGCTTGGTTCTTAGTTTTATGTAACACCTAAGAACTTTAACGTGTCATATAGTTCCTTGTATGATTTCCACGTGACATCAGCTAATGAATAGGAAAATATTACAGTTTAAACAAAGAGTAATTTAGGCCTTGAACCAGACCTTTATATTCACTGAGACAACCCGTGAGACTGCCATTGTTCTATTGGAGATTCAGATCATATGATTCACATAATGAAATCGTCAAGAAATAACTGGCGTGAAATTAAAATCTCTCGATACTTGCTCATGTCGTTTGAAGCAAATAGCTTTGATATATTGTGAGAGTGATTTAATTGTACTCACCATCATATCTGCGGGTGAATTAGAATAACTACTTTTAAGCAAAAACCTTATCTAATGACAAAATGTTTCAAAAGTATTGAGTTGTAAATGTTATGCCTACTGATTTACGACATTTCTATTACGATAAAACGTAGTTTTACCATGTACTGTTATTATAACAAAATAAAACCGTAGTAACCATTAAATCTACTAAAACTACGCAAGTACCCTTACGGTATTCAAAAACACTCAACCGGTTTCATGTCATTGCCTCTTACGTGTGTCTCACGATATGTTTTGGCAGCTAGACCCTCACCTCAATGCTACCGGTTAGAGTTGCGTGTAAATCTGCGAGTCCACGCGAAGTTTGGCTGATTCATACCTTAATGTTAGGAAGTATTTAGGTCTTGGACTTTTATTTAAAGTGGTAATCATCGATTGCAATTTACCGTAAAACGCATAACCAATCCAAGTAATGATTGATTATTATTGCTAAAGCAGTAACTTCTTTTATTGCTCGCTTTGATTTAGATATAGAGGAACAGGATGTCGAGACATGAGTCAACACGGTTTCCCCATTTTTTCCTAAACATACAGTAAGATATATTATAAATTTGCAGAGTTTAAAATCATTTTTAACTCTACGATTTTTTAACGTAACTATTATTACTTATAAGCAACATGAAATAAGTTTTGTTTAACTTGTAAGTATTTTAAAAAATAGAATAGGTACGCAATACGTTTAGCTACGCTCTAGCTACCATTCGGCATAGTGAATCAATATTATTTAAATTAGTATCGATTTATTCAACCGCCCGTATATTGTAGAGTTAGATAAGTTTCACAAAAGGTATTGACTGAGATCTAGACCCGTAAAAGGTAAGTCGAGAGTTAATTATACCCAAGCCTCGGTGGGCGAGCTGCCTTTGTATGTTAATTGAAAACGGTTATGTATTACTTACGTGACATTGCCTTTCGTCACGCCGACTGAGATATCCCTTTGACGATTGCGTGACTTATTAATGCAGTTTCTTATTGTCCAAAGCCGCTATATTGTCTATTGTATAATAACGAGTGAAGATATTCATAATATACCTGATACCAGACCTTTTATCTATTTAGGTTTTATTTATGAATTTCTAAAAATTTCCTGCGACGAGATTTTTTTTCCAAAATATTTTTTAAGATTCAATTTAATTGCCAGGTAATAAATAAGTAGTGGTAGCCCAGTGGTAACGCGCTCGCTTGGAAAACCGAATGAAGCGGCTCGAATCCCGGGTCTGGCAGTTCTGACATTTTCTTGTGCGAATCATTTCTAACATGATTACCACTTGTCTTACGGTGAAGAAAAACATCGTGAAGAAACCTTTATGTCTGAGAGAACCTAGCAACTTTTCGAAGGACATGTGAAGTCCGCCAACCCGCACTTAGCCAGCGTATTCGTATTGAAGGGAGGCCTGTGTCCAGCAGTGGGACATTAATTGGATGGGTTTTTAAACCAATTTAACTAAAAATTAGATAAATCAAATAAGAAATGATTTAAGGGAATTCTTAAACTATTTTATGTAGAGCCTAACGAGTTTCAGTTTCACCAACATTTAGGGAAAACTTCATAGATGAATCCCTACCGTAAGTTGCTCAAATTTCGACCTCTAACACTTACGAATTTAGGTAATTAGAGGATTGCTGTAGGGACCTACCACTTAACCCAAGAGGCTCATAGTTAGTGTCATTAAGGAAGGTTTAGGTTGTCATTTAGGTTTTTTATGTCGGTGAAAATATAACATTATAATATATGATTTCAACTTCATGTACAGAAAATCTAAAAATCCTGCCCACGATGCCTCGGTCTCAAGGCATCGCTCTGGTCATGCATTCCCGATTAGCAACTACATTTGAAACGCGTGCGCAGGCTGCGGTCTATTTTTACTTGTGGTATGCGCGCTGGCGCCCTAAGGTCAATGCCCGGCCCTTCGGTAAACCTGAAACCGCAATGTAAAGAGTTTGATCTTGAACGTGACTAATATCGCATTTTGTGTGAATTGGTTGCTATATATACATAGATTGCTGGAATTGTTTAAGATTTATGTCTTATATGATTATTTTTATTTATATTTATCATATAGGTATATTTATAAAAAAATAAATATCAAGTTTATTTTAACTGAATAAGTTCATCAAAGTTTGTATGCAAGTACTTACATTTACTTTTGGTTTAAACAAAAGATAAATTATAATCTTCACATCCCATGACATCAACAAAAATTTTCTATTAAAATACAAGAGCAACATTATTTGCACTTGTGATACATATAAAATTTAAATAGCTTCACTAATATAATTGTATTGAAATGTTTCACTCTAGTGTTTATTGATGATTAGATATTTTATGGAGTTCCACTAATGAACACTTCATGATGACTTGATGCTAACTTTCTACGATAATATTTTATGAACGACTCATTTCTCTTAAAATATAATAATGTTCATTTTAAGTAGTTCCATATCAAAATATGTTACTGATAGATTTTGATAGTATTTTTATTACAATAGCAATTTCTATATCATCTATAAGGCTATATATCAACTATTCCACGCCGAGATGACTTGTACCTATAGTAGTAACAAGTAATTCTGCTAACAATAAATCTCGCGAGCATAAACTGCAATTTGAGTTACTATTCTGCTCATCACGCTAAAAATCCTCATCAGATCTTCACCAATTTTTTATGAGACGAATATAAAGTTACTACTACTACCTACCTTGCAAATAAAGAACCATCGAAAATCGAAATCGGATCTCATAAAGCGGAGATATCCAGTAGCCCACTTTATGCCCCTTTTTGGAGGAAGTGCCTACCCCTCCAATCAAAATCTCCGACGACAAAAAAAAATCTATAAAGCCGAAAAACCTGGATACCAAGTTTTGTCCAGATCGGTTGTAAAATATAGGTCCTATTTTCTAGAAGAGTACTAACAAACTGACAGAAGAAAGCAAATTTTGCCAGACTTAAAGCAGAAACGCTTCGCTCGCTCGGTCAATTAACCGTACATTTGTTTTGTATAAATCTATAATAAAGTATATTGTAATTAAATGTATTGTAAATAAAACTTGGACTAATAGGTATCAGTAATATAAACATCCGGTCACAAGTTTCAAATCACTAGTAAAAACTCATGGTATCTCTAAATATTTTCCAGCAATATTTTTGGTCAAACATAATTTTTCCGCTTACTTATAAATGTTTTTTTAAAAAATGAATAACAAACCTGCCCTCACCTTCTCAGTGGAGTTGATAGTGTTTAACAAAATTGCTTTTGTATTTACACTACGAAATCTTCGGTACACATATTCCTTAACATTAAAATTTAAATTTAAATAACATTATGTAATTAGTAGTAAATAATTGAACATTTAATAAGCTTCAGTTTGACACGATATCAAGATTAACTCAAGATAAATGAATAGCTGATACGTATAAAAAATTATTAACTAGTCGAATAGAGTGATTTGACTTACCAATAAAGGTTGACCTTTTTTATTTTCCTCGACAAATCCATGAAGTCATTCTTAAATTTACTTTAGATAATTATCTGTATTATTTTATTTCAAGTGTTGAATTTAGTTTTTTAAGTACAGCTTATTAAAGGCCAATGGTAAATATTTTGACAAAATTATATTTCCTCATAATTTGTACAAGAATAGGAAATGCGAAAATAATGACAGTACCTAACAACATATATTTAATTAGACATTAGGAAGATATATTTTGTACAAAACCCCTGAGATTTACAACACAATAAGCTTAGAATTAGAAATGTTGCTAACTGCAGTTAGCACACATTGTCGACCTACATATATATAAAGGTAAATAAAAAGCAGGAAGCACAATTATGATTTCTAAAGAAACTTTGATTAACTCAAATTAATATCGTCTATTCATAAATTCATTCGCGTTATTTCTATTCGTAAAATATGTAGCATATTTACATATTTTTTTACTCCAGTAAATATCATTTTATCCGACAAGAAATAAAAAATTACATGCAAGGAGGTACGACGTTAATAAGTTCGAACGTTGTAAAACAGTACCTATGTGCTATTTTGCTTATTTTTAATATTTAGCCTTCGCGTATAATTTCACGATACCTAATAGTTTTTTTTTTGATTTGGACAATTCTATCCTCCTAAAAAAATAAAGTTGCGAAACAACAGATTATGTTAAGTTTACTTTTATATTTCCTGACACTTTAATACAATACTTTTATTTTGTTCTATCTAAGATATTTATTCTACATGTTTTATATTTGGTAAAGACATTAGTCCTAGTCATTGTTTGTTTTGCCTATAGTTTTCAGTATGTTAACCTGTATCCCATAATGCTTCAACAATGTAAAATATTCTAATCATAAGTCAACGCCTACAGCTACACGTTATGATGTAATCCTTCAAACATTTTAATAGATATATTACGTTATAATATTATGATTAACTACATTAAGAATGTGCTAAGTAATCTTTCTTATAGGTAATACTTTTAGATTGATTCAGACAGGACAAAAATTGCAGACGTAATATAAAAATATTAGTATGCATATTATTAGAAATTGTTTTGGTAATTTGAAATTCTTTAAATCGCTTCAAACGAGTTATTTTCATTATAATAATATCCAAATAAATAAATAAATAATACATTTTTCAATCATATTATTTTCTTTATTTTGCATAAATTATCATAGCAGTCTCTCAAATGAAGTGTTCAAGAGAAATTATAATGTTAAGTGTACCGATGCCAAAATCAAAAGCAATTTCTACTCCCTATTCCTAAATTCATCACCGAAGTTATATATATTTTTATTTATACCTTATAAGCCCTTTAAGCGGTTTGAGGCTACAAAAACTATGAGACATTCTACTAGTTACAACTTACAACTATTATTTTATACTAGAAAAATATTGTGATAATTTAGCAGTAGGTAACAGATGACTAAAATTTTGTTTGCACACATGTATTTTGTTCCTTATTTACTTATACAATATATACATATTAAAAATGATACACGCTCAAATTATATTCATAGCAACGGAATGCTTAGTCCTATCCGGTTCCATAATAAGCTACGAATTATGAGTAAATTAAGCGCTGTATAACCTCTTGTATGTATTTATTTCCATAACACACAAACACATAAACTGTTGTGTAGTATAGTTTTTCAACTACAATCTTTTCACAAGTAAAATAATTAGTTTTGGCAAAATATTAAATTCTGGTTTTGAAAACTACTATTAATTATATTTCAGAAAAGGAATTTTCTTTACAATCCAGTCGCCAGTGGGTCAGCCAGTTTTTGTTTGAACAACCAAATGACAACTGACATGTGTATTGACATTACGCATGGCTCAACTTTCGCTTTTATCTCGATAATTATGAAATCTAGTACCTAATGTACGCATTACACAATATGTATACTATGCATTTACTGCAAATAAGAAAATCGAATAGTTGAAATTTAATTAATTTTTAAATTGTTGTTTACTCGGTAACAATATGACTACAAAAACTTATCTTGTTATTATCATCATCGTCTTCCTCTTATCATTAATTTTGGAACACGTTTTTACGTCCTTACCGCAAGGCTAGAATTATTAGTAGTGACATTTGAATATTTTTTATATTTAAAACTTAACGCTATCGATTTGACGAATATTTCATTTTCATACTGTACAATATACAAAAGCAGTGATAGGTCAGTGGTAACGGGCTCGCTTGGGAAACCGAGTAAAGCGGGTTCAAATCCTGGTCTCGTACCTCTGATATTCTTATGTGGGAATTTAAGCTAATCTAATTTTAATTTGGTACATACATATATTTGAAACATAGCATCTGCAGACGAACTAGGAGACTTGTGCATCAGCTGTCAGCGCCGTATTCCTTCGGTTAGTCTACATAAATATGAGTATGCAAGCAAAATCATTTGTCTTGCGGTCTAGGAAAGCATCGTGATGAAACCTGCGTGTCTGAGACAACCTAGCAAGTTTTCTAAATACGTCTGTGAAATCCGCCAACCTGCAGTTGGCCAGCGTGGTGGACTGTGAATCCCCCTGGTATTGAAGTGTCCGTGCCCAGCAGTAGGATTAGTAGGTACCTTACCTAACTGTTTTTTTTCTCTGTAATAGCAGAAAAAACGACATCTATGTATACCTACTTATATAAAAATCGATGTGTGTATATACATATGTTCCCTATGGACTCCAAATTGGACTGGAGCAATTTTTATGAAATTTTCAGGCGATCTACAGATTAGCCCAGTGGGTGATCCTGTGAAGTTAGATAGCGATCGAAAGTTTAAACGCGGACGAAGCCGCGGGTACTGCTAGTCACGTACAAAAATGGTTCACAAAAATAGTGTATCGAATTTGTATAAAATCGGTTTCTATCCCTTCGCTTCAGTTACGGTGTATTTTTCTTGGCCGTCAATCAATTTTTATTGCTTTTAAGAGTGCTTCTCTTAAAAGCGTGATTAATATTTAGCAATAATTAGTACCTAAGTACTCTTAAATTAAATAAGTTATTTACGAAACCGGATTTCCTTTTGATAGGTATATAAACCTTACATATTTATTAGTACCTACTGTAATTACCAAGTAGCTGTGGGATAACTTGCAAAGGAAACATTTAAAACGGCCTAAAGTAGTAATAATTACAAAATTGTTAACTGTGGATATTGCGAAAGAAGCCGGTAAGCACTTCATCCTACGACGAGGACGATTTTATCTCATTGGTTTCTTAAGAAGTTTTAGTTTAAAATAAAAATAAAAACATGAAAACATGTAAACCGAATCCTGAAAAAGAAAAATCGATTTAACTTTAAGCAGAAAGCAGTTAATACTTTCAATAACGATATTACCTATATTTTGAAGGAGCTGTTGTGCTATATTGTTGGAAGATTACATACGACGCATGATCGCGGATTTAGCTATCGAGTTAGCTCTAATTGTAGTAGAATTGTCTCAATTTTTATGTCCAAGATATTACATGTATGATGGATTATAGGAAATCATAATAATATGTAATAAGTATGTACATATGTATTCAGCCCTTTTTAACGTCCCACTGCTGGGCACGGGCCTCCCTTCAATACGAGGGGAATCAGGCCATAGTCCACCACGCTGGCCAAGTGCGGGTTGGCGGACTTCACATGTCTTTCGAAAACTTCCTAGGTTCTCTCAGACATGCAGGTTTCCTCACGATGTTTTCCTTCACCGTAAGGCAAGTGGTAATCATGTTAGAAATGATTCACACATGAAAATATCAGAGGTGCGAGACCCGGGATTTGAACCCGCTTCACTCGGTTTCCCAAGCGAGCGCGTTACCACTGGTCTACCACTGCCAATGTAATAAGTATACAAGTCTCTTAAATAAACTATTAAAAAGAGCCAGACCACAGAAATTAAATATGAAATTCTCTTAGGTATTCGTAACATTCATAAAAGGATTCATCCTGCCATTAAATAGCTAGGTAATTTTCATCAAATATACTTAAAAACCGTCGTGGTGAAATATGCTTCAAATAAAAATATGAATCGGAATCTGCCCATCTCGATTCTCGACGGGAGTAATGATGCCAAAAATTGATACATCGACTGTCAGCTAAGGTACAAATTCAATTTAAATCTCTTTATAATGGTTTCCAAATATGCCAATTAAGACATCTATGTTCATAACATCTCTCAACTTTTTAATAATAAAAAATAAATAAATAAGAATATTTGTCAACAGATTTACATTTTTTGAACTACGGTTGCAAATCAATTTAATAAGTATAACAATATTTACAGCAAGAAATTGTTTCTTTTAGATATATTAAATAATAAATACTTAAATCGATTTATATTGTATTGTAAATTTTTTCTTTAAACATTAAAACGTATAAACTTTTTTTTTAATTCTTGGAATTTATGTATATAATTAACATATCTCATAATAACAACATAATTACTCTATTAGCTCTGAATAACAATAACTTCCTTCCTGTCTATAAATATTGATCGACTATAGTGCGTGTAAGTGTAGTGAGTAGTCGAACACTTCCTATTGATCACGATGCAGTAAGTAGCTACATTACTAAAGCACCGATTATTTTTTTATTTTATAATATACTAGTGACTCACCCTCACTCCGCTCGGGTTCGCCCCTACTTACGTTTTTACATTTAGTATAGAATTCTCAGGGATGAGATAATTTCTCGCAGTAAAAAGTATCCTATATGACCCGGATAATCAGCTATCACCATACAAAAAGTTTTGCCGTGATGCGGTCACAGACACACAGATAGACAAAAAATCTAAAATTAAATATATGTTCTAATCAATCTAATTTTGTTCTAATAAATCTAAAATTAAATAGTTGTTTGTAAAAAAATCTAAAATTAAATATTTGTTGGAAAATCTTATTGAAATAGTCATTATTATCTATACAGAAGCCGAATCTCTAGTTTTTAAAATTTTTGTCTGTCTGTCTGGGAAAGCATCACGAGAAAACCACTGGACAAATGTTGATGAAATTCGGTATGATGATAGCTGGTTATCCGGGTCAACATATTGGATACTTTTTACTGCGGGAAAATATCTCATCACTGAGAAATCAATACTAAACGTTAAAACTTAAAACGTAACTAGGAACGAACCCGAGCGGAGCGAGGGTGAGTCGCTAGTAAACAAATAAAAACAAAGCTATTACTTTCGACAAAAATTAGTTGTTTATCTTATTGTTAGAAAGTCCGTTAAAAGTTAAAACTAACGAATAAAAGTCGTGTATTTATAACAATGCGATTCTTCACGTGCGTGGCAATTCCACGCATATCCCTATAATAAAACTAAGTAAATATTTTTATTATGTACTTTAATTAGATTTTAAACCTTAAGCACGCAAATATAAGGCTTATATTTCCATGGATAAGATGTCGCAAGAAAACTCAGGTATACTTTCTATATCTGTCACATTATGGCATAAAGCGAGTGATGTGACGGGTTATACAGGTGAAATGTAAACTTATACTTCTTCTCAAATTGAGGCTTCTGCTGTGCTTTATTTCGATTCAACTATCGTCTCATCGTATTTATCTTATAGAAACAACTATAGATTTAGAAGCAATATAAATAATAAAAAATAAAAAACATAAGTCTGAAAATATGATATAAATAACCAAACAATACTTACCTACACTATGTTAAAGAAAAGTAAATAAAGAAAAGAGTAATAATAACGTCTTGATTAATTTCGGTCAAGGTGCTAATCTCATTTAGAATAGCCATTTACGAGGGATAGGTACATACATATGTTGCAGTGTACAAACGTGTGCGCAAGCGCAAGTGCATTCCCTCACTCTCATTGTCTGATGGATGGTCAAAAGCAGAGATAAATTAAGGCGCAAGTTTGAGTGTCCTGTAATAGTTTTCTAATTCCAAAATAAAATTCTTTTGAAATTACTTTTTTGGTCCGAACCGCGTTTGAAATTCAGGACTTTATATATATTTAGTTTAGAACTTTAGATAATAGACCAAGTAGACACTCAAATAGAGTAATATTTTAGTCAAAGTACCCGGCACCCGCTAATATTAGTACGTACAGGAGAATACAATCGACATTTCTCACAGAACTTGAATTCGAAAATGCAAAATATACCAATACAGTATTTAACACTTACATATATCGCAAAAAAGAATGATTTCAATTGGTGTATTGATCAACGAGATATGTTCTGATGAAGACAATTAATATCTGTTATCTGAACAAGTTGTCTTAATTAATTATTATAATAAACATAGCGTTTAATTATAAACGAGCAAGCAGTTGATTGTGTATTAGCTTGTGACGAGATGAAATTAATCATTGTTTTTTATCACAAAATATTACAATAGTTGCTGCTATGCGTAAATATTATGTGAGTATTAAAAAATATTTCTTCACCATCTCGGAATTTTATAAAAAATATATATTAAATATAGATTTTATTTGCGTAAAAATATTTTATCCAACCGAGCTTTTATGTTTTTAGAAACCTATGAAATACTTACCGATTACATAATATGTGATTACCATACATATTTCTAATAATCTTTATATGCATATATTTAATGTGGTATGTTATTATGTATAATTTACACTTTACTTTAATAATACTCTTACTTTAGTAAATGTCTCTCGACCCCACTGTAGCGGTATGCTATCATTAAAATGCCTGTCTCGAACGCGCCCATACCAATGCAAAGCTGCCTCAAGGCAGATTACCTTTAAAACGGCTCTTGAAAGAAAATAAATCGTTTATTATTTTTATAAATGAGAAGGTTTATTAATGATACTGTTAATTTTTTCATTATGTACAAAATTAAAATTAAAGTTGCAAGCTTCTTAGGAAGGTACGATTACCAGTAAGCTAGTGAGAATATCAGGTCAACAAGGCATAATCTTTTAATTGAACTTGTTTAGTTGAATGGAATGAATTTCTTTAGATATTGAAAATCAAAACTAAATATTTTACCTCATAAAAGTAAAAAAAAAAAACATTTTTGCTTTCAATAAATTCTAAAATATTTCACGAAAAATATTGTACAATCCAAACAATTTGAATGTGATAACACTTTAGTGAACAGTTATTTTATGTTTGTCTCTTAGATACGCGTAAACCGACGTACAACATCTGACAATAAAGAGAAAATTATGTTTAATTAAATATTTCAAAAATTTCGATATGGATACCATTTTATTAAGACTAGATGAATTAGATAAATTTAGATTAGAAAAATTTTCAAATACCTACATATATAAGAAAACGTAAATCATGCAATAAAAAAATGTTTTGAAACAATATTGCTTCACTGTCTATGTATGTCACTTATTTTGGATAATACATGATTAATACTTTTACTAAACTGCAAAATCCCAAGCTGTCAAAATTATAAATCTTAATTAAAACAATATAGCTGTATGTAGGTCAAGATTATTCGTTCATAACGTGATTGCAGAAGCGCTTCGACTTCGTTATACCTACACGCATCAAACCTACCTACTTTGTTTATATTGCATAAACATAAATATTAAACATCATTAATACTTCAATTTATAGCAAATGTATACAGACCATGACAACATACTGTATATAATCTGAACTAATCTTGAATACTAACTAAGTGTTGGCAGTAAACTCGCGTTATTTGAAATGTAAGTACTATTACGGAAAAATAAGAAAGTGAAGTAAAAATAACTTTATCACTCGACCAATACTAACCAAAAGTAAAAAGAATGCTGTGCCGAATAATAAATGATAAGAAAGTCGGAAACATATGATCATTAGGTGTTAAGCAAGCAGGTAATACATAGAAACCATATAGGTAGGTACTTTGTAGCTAAAATCTGATAGAAGTTACCTCCACAACAGTTTTATGGCTAGAATTAAATTGTTTATAGATTAGAATCTATTACAACATGAATGTTGTATGCCTGTATGTAGCAAGTTTATTGCAATCGTTGTTCTATCTTGCATTCCACAAAAATGTGTATAATAAACTATGATTGCATGAAAAATTATGCACAAAATAAAATTATATTCATTAAAAAGTTGGCTAAACCCAGTTACCCACAAAATAAATAAATACGGTTTGATTAATATTCATGAACTAGAGTAGAAATATATTACAAACTTTTTAGAGGAACTTCAACAAGAAAATATTACGTACATTATACATACTTAATGATGTTACTTTACTAAATGACTATCATTGTCTTACTGGCTAAATTAAATTGCTAGTATATTAATTTTATTTACAAAAATGGCCTATGGGATAGCGGGTATCCTATCGACATTAAAAAGCTTAAATATCAATATTCATATGTCTCTACCTACAAGATGAAAGCTTTCATTTTCATTTCTTATTAGGAGTGAAAATTTTCATCCCTAGGGTGTGAGTTTTTCCTATCTAGGGATAGGCCCTATTAGGGTGCGAATCTTTATAAAATCCGTTCTGTACTCACCTTCTTTATAAAGGAACTTTTGCCACGAATTTCGTCCCTCTAGACCCAATTTTCGTCGCGATTGTTACTTATAAGGGACAAAAAACACGTACAAGGTGCCGATTTGTCTATAAAGATTACGATAGCGAATAGATAGTTATTGATGGCACAATTACCTTGGCCGCGCGTAACCTCGTGGGAAGTGCCGGAGGTTGCAAATGATCAGTATCTTCCTTCCCACTACGATTGCTTTACTAACCGCAATACGTTTTACGTGCTTTTGACGATCAAATGTCAAGAAATTAATATTTATATTTTTATCGTTTTTGTGTTATAATAATGGACCCATAAACTAAGAATTACAATATGCTCGTGTAATATATATTGTGTATTGTAGTAATTAATAATGATAAAACAATAATCTTACAATATAATAATATGTTTTTGATGAAGATGAAAAATAGTGAATCTCATATTTGCGAAATTTTCTTGAGATGTAAAGATTAACTTCGTTTTCATTGTATCTCGTAAATCAAAAAATTATACTACCTTAATGGTGCTACGAACCTTTCGCAGTTACCCGATTTGTTTTAAATAAAAGAGAGCAAACATGGACTTATCATTAATACTAATCAATTTATTAATAAAGTAAGTTACTTCAATTATAACCGTTCTTTTGCATCATTGAGCAAATAGTTTAGATATCTCAATAAAATATCTGAACAATTAAGAGCGACCATAATAAGCAAAGGAATTACATTTATGTATCATAATGTCGATTCATCTTGATATTCAGTAAAAAAGTTATTATAACCTAGATTTCTTGTAATATAGACTTCGGTTTCCGCATAATCTAATCATGCTTATTGTAACTGCATCCGGTATGAGTGGTAAAAAATGTATGGATAGCAATTTACAGCGGGACAACAGTGCTCGTGAGAGTGTTACGCAAATTGCGGGAGATATATTTGTATAGCGGTTATTGTGCCTTAGAGATAGATATGGAATTTGATCTTTAATGTTTATGGTATAGTCTATTGGCAATGCAAACCATGGATTGTAGTATAATGAAATACCGTAGACATGTTTAAAAATTATGAATATTAAATTAATTAATACAATTTGAATACTTTAAAATACAATCTTGCTAAATTATGTTATGCATATTTATACAACTAAATAACTACTTACCACGTCAAGCTTAAAGAAATTTTTAGTAAAATAGTTCACGTCATAAAAATGACTGAAAAGGAGGTTATATGGATTTATCTAACGTAACTTTTATATTCCAACAAAACATAAAAACTTGCATTCGTTTCGCACAGTTTAAAATATCAAAAGGTCATGAATTCGTCCGTTATCTTACGGTAACCATTGCTATTAAGCTAAAATATTATATTATGGAGTTTCTCAGTGTACAAAAACATGCGGTCTTTTGTTCTCTAGCCCAAATTACTATTAGCCACATAGCCAGCTGCTGATGACAACACTTGCTTTGTCATGCCTTGCTACATCTCTATATCTCCTAGGACACTATAAACAATAAACAACTTATGCATTAGTCACTTAGTTTATAGGAATCTTAAAATTGCTATTGAATATATTATATCAAGATAAAAAAAATATAATGTAGAAAAAAAAGAGAAAAGCTAACTTTTAATAAAAAACACTTAGTATCCTTTTAAAAAAACAATGTAGGTACGTCATACGTATATTCGTAAATGTAACAAGGTAATTAGTGCAATTTATATTATATACATATAAATATCTGCTTGTATCTTTCGTTATAGTTGTCAATTAATTACCTACTTGTTAATCTGCCTTGTACTGAGTAGTGAGTACCACTATAATTTTAATTTAGCCACCTTGTATTAAAGGTTCTCACTCCGTAAATGACTTTGGTGTCGTATAAATAAATAAATATCTCATATTTCTTCCAACGATGTATAAACATTTGATTTCGCTCGGTCTTATTGCGAACATGTCACATATAGTATATTAAACGATGGTTTTCTGAAAGTAACCGTTGTTTAATGATCCATCCGACTGAGTTGTCCAGTTGCTCTATAATTTATCATTTCCAAGCGACGCGACGGTTAAAATTTGAAGAGCCTACAATTTGCTGTAATCAGACCGTTCTTGTTTAACTGTAACATGTGTAACTGTATTAAAGTAAACTGAACTTGGTGGTTTATTGAATTGTATAATAGGAATAATTTACGATACTATATAGGTACTATATAGGTACGATACTCTTGATAATTTTAATTTAAACATTTTATTTTAACGTATGTTAATTATATAATTTAATCTATAAATTTGTATTTCCAGTTTTATTTATATTGATCGTCAAACGAAAGTAAAAGTGAATCTCTGCAAATGTTGAGATTTGTTTCACTTTTCGCAATTTATTTTCTAAAATACTCATAAGTTCAGTTTGCAGCACGATCGTTGTCACGTAGATTCGAAAGTCGAAAGGGGGACGACGCGCCTCATCAAGCAAGCTTAGCATAGGTGAGAGCAGACTAACCTTGATATAAAACAGAAGAAAGCGATCGGAACATTGCCAATGTCAATTACATGGAATACGAACATACGCGTAAATATTCCTTAGAGGATCACACGACGCTCTGGCTGAATAAATATCACATTTAAACACGATAACGTCAACGAAACTTCTAATAGTCCTCATTACCATTTGAAAAATAAATGGACAAACACGATCGTGATCCGAGTGTTCAATTAAATTAATTTTTCAATCATTTTAAGTTGTTATTTATTTTTTATGTTTTTTAATTATTATTTTATATCGGTATTTAATTAAAATCATTAATAAACATGTCACGTTTAAAAACAAAAAAAATATTCGTGATGTAATAATAATAAAAATATTTTAACGCAATTTTATCGAGTAATCTATGAGTAATACAAATTTATTATATGTAGTAATGAAACAAGAATTCATGAATCATCAGTACCTAAAGCTTTATTGGTATAACTAGCGACTCACCTTTGCTTTGCTCGGGTTCCTCCCTAGGTTGATTCCCCATACAAACTTTCAACCCCATTTTCACCTCCTTAAGGGATGATTTCCGGGATAAAAAGTATCCTATGTCCTTCCAAGGGTCTCAAACTATCTTCTTACCAAAATGTCATCTAAATCAGTTTAGTAGATTCAGAGGTTACCCTCTACAACCTCAGAAACTTACCTCTTTATAATATTAGGTATAGATAAGCGACAAGATAGAATGTAGGGTAATCCTTCATTCAAGAATTATACAAAAAGTGCACTTGATTGCGAGCACAATGATTCTTTTTTACACTAGGTACGCTGAATTTAGTTTTTGTGCGTTTGCATTTTGCGTTAAAATTTATCAACGATTTCTTCAATTATAATTGTTATTAGCAGATGGAATATAATTTTTAAATTTGAAAACATATTAGATAACAAATTGATTGTTCTCGGTGAAAAATAACATAGAAGCATAACAACAATTTTTAGAATGTTTTTAACGTGTTTTTTATTTTTTTATTGTTTCATTATCATAATCTGATAATATTAAATGATAAACAAAACTAAATTAACTGATGGTACACATTACACATGTCTACGCGATGCCGTAGCCCGCAGTTAGTATCTGGGAAAATAACATTTCATTTTACATTACTTACTGTATATTGTATATTTTAATAAAAGTGTTGTAATTAGCATTCAATGTGATGACGATCACGATCTTTAGCACATCCTTATAAACACGCTATTTAACTATTAATATTTAGCGCACAGCAAAAATTAACTCCATAAAGAGTACAGTCAATGAAAATATTAGTGTTAGTTGCCTAATAATATATCCAAGAAGGTATATTTCGTGATATTTATGTATATTTGTTTTGTTTGAATATGTAAATAAAGAAAAAATATTATAGTACCAATCTAAGTAGATAATGGCATATGTTATGAATGTATACTTTAAACAATTTTCCATTTTTATAGACCCACAACATATTAAATAATATTAAATATCTACAAATAGAAACTCTTCCAGATCTCTATTTTCAGCTATGTTGAGACATCGCATGTATGTCTCAGTGCACTTTGTCTTAACAAACCCATGACAATTATAAGAATGGTCAATACAATCTTTGCATCTATCTAGAATACAACTTAGAATATAAAACTGACACATATTATTCAACAGGAATCAGCTCCAAAATTCCTGAGATAAACAAACAACGCAAAAGTAATAGTAATATATCGAAATAGTTATAGCTGACAAAATCAATACAAATCATCGAACACGCAAAATAAAAATATATGTACGAGTATAAGGCACTATTATGTCTTATCGCAAAAAATAACGATAATACACAATTTAGCCCTTACGTTCTAGGATTATATTGTGCACTTACAACATACATTTAAATACCTACGTACACAAGTCTTTAAAAAAACTAAAGTAACTTAGATATAGTGATTGATATAAGTGAAGTAACGGTTGTTTATGCATTCCATGTAACGGATGCGAAGGCCAAATCATAAGCTTGCTGTTTAGGTGTACCTCAGTATTGTTAAATCATTGCACTAACAATAAATATGATGAATAATGACTATGGTGCTTGAACACTGGCTACTGCGTCAGAGGTGTGGGGTTCTTTTCTTGCTAAGTTTATATCAATTTGACATGCTGTCAAGCAAATGTTTGTTATATTATTAATCTTATTGTGAAATGAATGTATGTTTGAAAAAAAAGAAATATATATATAATATATTTATAGGTATTTCTTTTTCATTCTTTTACAAAAAAAATAAAAAATAAATGAAGGCAAAACAGTTCTTATCTATATTATTTAGGAATAAAACGCGGAATGCATTATCAATATTTGCTTTATACGCAAATACAGACAAAGTTATTCTATGAAAAAGTCAAGTGCCAATTAACGTCGCAGTTTCGGGGACCATAATGAAATAATTTGTATGGTTCAAATCGCATTAAACTAGTACTATCCGAATAATGCAGCGGCGTTTAAAATTATGCATTTTAGTCTGAGAACTAAATTAAGTGGGTCTCATTGCCTCTCGATTTAGTAAATACCGTTCGTTTTTACAGTTGTAATGAGATAAATAAACATTATACGGGCCACAACAATTACTCTCTGATTAATAAGCTTGCTCTGCAAAATTAGTCATTTATTATTAAAATGTAATTCTAAGAACTTTCTCAATATCATTTAGATGGCTTACTTAAAATATTCAAAAAATAGGTCAAATAAGTGGTCGTTATTACTAATTTTGATGATATTTTTTAAAAAGCAATAAATTATATAACGAATTTATGTACATAATAAAATTGCATGTCCTCTCATGACCTACTGTTGAAAAGTATATATTTAAATACATAATATAATTTTCCTTTTGATGCGTAGACGATAAATGCCCCGATATGACTCGTATTTCGGAATAACTAAAGTATGTATTGTCTACAACATATTCTAACATTAAATATAACAAAGCGAAACTGGTTGAATCGGACATCGACACTAATCAGTTTGGATCTTCAGATAATATACAAAACAATGGCGGCCGTTCCGTTTGGGTGCAACTCTTGCGCAGCTGCGTGCCTAGGATGTGTCGACACAACTATGGATTAGTGTAAATTGTAGCTCAATTGTGTGCTACATTCTAAGAGGATAGTAGTGTATACATGATCACTTCTAAACATACACTGCCTTTTTTAAACGTTGGGAAATGCATTTACGCATACCACCTGTAGACATACAAGTTGGTATGTTAGAGTCACCGGCTAGAAAATCCTATCCCACTAAAACCTAACAAAATCTCCCCCGTCTTAATGGGGTGTCGCAGGATTGCTTACACACTCAACCACGACGGCAGGTCTGCCACTCTCTGAACGCACGTTGGGGAGGAAACATAGTGTATGTTTGTATGTAGGAAACATAGCCTGTGCAACTAAGAGTAACCAGATCATAGTTTATTTGTGTACTAAATTTCATTCAAATCTATTAAGCTGTTTCAACTTGAAAGAGTAACAAACATACACACGTACAAACTTTTATAATAGTAGTCAGAATAATATAGTCATTTCAAAAATAAGACACAAAGTAATAAATGATTTAGCGTTTACAATTATCGCGACGTTCGTCGTGCAGACGATTCGGATGAAAGCACATTTTGTGGAATAAAAAATATCTTTTCCTACTAATTTTGTTAAAGCGAGCGTAACTGCCTACTAAGCCTTGGACCAAAATTTGACTCACGCACAGGGAAAAATGAATTTACAGAAGTTTTTTATTTTAATCTAGACAAATTTTTTTTAAGTGTGAAGTGTAGACACCAACAAAATAATTTAAGATTAAACAAAATTCTTTTTTACTGTTAAGAGTTAAAAAATAAGGCTTTTGTTATAGTAGTTTTAAATAAAACAAACGTAATTTACGCAATAAAAATATTTGACACGACCCCGTCACATTTTAACTGAGGTCGAGCGACCAAACCAAAACAACGAAATTAATTGTACCACATTAATAACACTATCAAACTGTTTTACAGTCTATTGTTAGGAAGATGTAAATGATGCGAGTTTTATTTGAATAAACAAATGGAAATAGAGAGTTTGATACGAACATATATCTGAATTGTGGGAATGGTCGACAAGTAATGGAAACAAGACTTATGGGGCTACATTCATAACCGTTATGTCCCATTTACTTTATAGGTTGAATCATCATTTTATCAATAGGTATATATAAAAATAAAATATTTTATATATACACATGTAAGCATTTTTGAAAAATGAAGATTATACCCAAAATTGTAAATAAAAAACTTTAAAAAAAAACCGACTTCCAGGCACTGGAAAATAAAAAATAAGTAAACGGGGGTTTTCATTTAGAATAGATACTTAATCAGATTTTTTCGAAGTCGGTGCCAGCCAATACAAATCAAATCAAACACAGAAGTCGGTTTTTTTTTTAAAGTTTTTATTTTTCCATTTTTAGTGTAGACGTATCATCAATACAAATTAATCAAGCCCAAACACCAGGTAATTGCTGTAAATCGTTGAGGAGTTCCCTCGACTATCTTTCGGGTCCATCATCAGATCGACTCCAGACCTTCATTAAATAGTAGTGCTTTAAAATACCTAATGAAAATGTTAACAAACGCACTACAATCTTCGAAAGTTTCGTCGCCGCTACAATTTTCGAAAGTTCCCCTCGATTTCTCTGGGATTCCATCATCAGATCCTGGTTTCCTTATCATGGTACCGCTCTTGGGATATCTCCTTTCCAACAAAAAAAGAATTATCAAAATCGGTTCATAAACGACGAAAAAATGCCCGAACAAACATAAAAAAATATATATATATACGGTCGAATTGAGAACCTCCTCCTTTTTTTGGAAGTCTGTTAAAAAATAACAAGTTGGGATATTAACATACAACATCACCTAGATCCATGGTAAGCTATGAGGCTTATGTTATGGATACCAGATACACAGTTGATACACTACACATATATAACTTTTTTAAATACATACATATTATAAATATGTAAGTATTTAATTACACTTATTGTAAAAATTAAAGTTTTATTATTTCTACATATTCATATTGTCAAATATTGTGTGACTACACATTTAAACATTTAGTTTTATACAGTCCCTTCAAATAAAAATATAATAACATATATAATGTAATTAGTAATAACAATGGTTGCCCAATTTTTATAAAAGTTCAATCAACCAGAAAAAGGGTTCCATAGGGTCACACATTGTATTAGCATAG